>JBCFYV010000024.1:48117041-49389756 GCA_039000515.1 Timema cristinae | reverse complement strand
AAAAAAATGCTTACATTACTAGATGGTTGATGTTATATTCTATGATTTTGAAGGTTCTGTATCGCTTAAAGTCTTAAAAACTTTCAGAAAAACCTTAGCCGGCCGTTATGCCTGCCCTCCCCCATAGTCAAAAATGGTTAATGAAATGCTAAAGATTTAAATGATTTTTAAAGCACACAACCATTTCCATTCTTCACATAAATTAACTTATCAATGTTATCGTGTATAAATAAATATAGGTATTATTTTTTCTTCATTTAATTGTAATAGCTTTTTACATATTTTAACAAAAATTGTCTTAAAATGACAAATATAATACCCAATTTTTTTTAATTTTAATTTATATTTTAAATTATATTTACTTAAAAATATATTATACAATTTTCCCTCGTATAATATACTATAATATTCACTAACATTTTTCTTTCTCGCATTAAGGAGAAGAAAGTTTGGTGATAGTCAAAAAAAATCTAACTCTATTTTAGAATCTCGACGTTTCAATGACCCCCAAATCCTAAAAAAGGGGTTTTTATTGAATTTCCGTCTGTCTGTCTGTACCTCCAACAACCTAAACTTTTATCGATCGGGCAAATCTTGATATTAAAGTTCTCATAGGGTTGCCCCAGGATTTTTTGTAATTGGATATTTAACCCAAAAATTTTAAGGGGTTTTTTGATTAAATTTAATTTCAAAACATTTATAAATATTAAACAAAAGGCGGGCTCTCAATATTCAGCAAAATAATTTTAAAGGCTCCGGCTGAAGCGTAAATTTTTTTTTTTAAATAATATCTCCTAAACTATTTAAGATAGAAATTTACTTATATTACAAATATTAGGTCTATTTAAAAACAAATTTTTATTTGAACATATTTTTATAAAACCAAAAACTTCAAGCTATGTGCAAATATATTTTAAATAATATATATAAAACTTTTTTTAACACTAAAGGAAAATATTGCGACCGTAAAAAAAACTAACCAAAAAATGTTGATGGCTGTTGACGTCTCAAGGACCCCCCAAACCCTAAAAAGTAGTCTTTTGCAATCCGTCTGTCTTGTATCTTTTAGACTTCAATAAAGAGTAGTTTAAAAAAGGGGCAAAAAGATTTTAAAAAATCTATTTTTTTCCAAAATCGGCTCAACGATTTTGATTAAATTTCGTATCTAGGTGTTGATTAAGATTATAAATAAACGGATTATTTTCATTTTTCCATAAAAGACTTTTAGGTACTTTACAAAGCAGAAACTTCCGTATCTCCGCAACTATTTGAGATACTAAATACTTGTCATGCAAAAATTGTCGTACTATTAAAAATAAAAACTTTTATGTGAAATATATTTTTATAAACCAACAGTTTCTGAGATATTGGCAAATATATTAATACAATTTTGTGAGCTTTGTTTAAAGAGATACTACTTAAGTTTTTAAACGCAATAATTCCCAATGCCATAGATAATTAAATATAAGTTAAAAGTTTATTGTTATTTTTCCTTAAACCTCTTAGGCGAAATGTTTGTACAACAATGATCTATCTCCTTCATTTTCGACCCACTATCAATATTTACATTTTTATTACCAAAATTTAAATAAGGAATTTAATAGCAATGCGATGCATGAAGATTTGCAACAGCTAATTAAATGTCGAAAATTTTAACCGAAAGTTGAAATTTTAATACAAAGTGTTGACCCTTTTGGACCCAACATTGATCTATTTATCGATCCAAACATACAAATGAGACATTAATTAAAAAATAATTAAAAATTATAACATTTTAAACCAGGACTAAAAAAAGTTTTACATAAATATAATGCAATTTATGCTTGAGTTTGCTAGTATATTTAATTCGTTTTACATAATATATTACGAGCTATGATAAATATCTCTATTTTAAACAATGAGCGAAAAGTCCTTGCGGATTCCCGTGCCATTTATTTTAATGTTTAATTTGATATTTAATTTATCATAATTTCTTAGATATTAATTCAATATGAGTATTTTTTTTAAATAATTTTATCCCACATCGAGGGGTCTAGAATCACTTCCCTTAGAGAGGGTACACGTGCCAAAGAAGTACGAGAGCCACTACCTTAACGCACAAACCTACCCAGTATGATTAGAAGAGTGTGTATAGCTGGAGAGACTCATGAAGATTGATCCTACTGAACAGTTGCAAGCGGTTGCAAGAAGGGTACTTAGAAAAGCAACACCACAGGACGTTTTAGATTACATCTGTAAGTGCAACTTACAAGACAATTACATAATTTATTTATTGTCTTAAGAATATCGCCTGTGTTTGTAGCCAGTGGGGTGACTATCTACTCTCTGACCGTGTAATTGACTACTACCTTCATAACTGTCACAACTATCCCTCTGACCGTGTAATTGACCTACTACCTTCATAACTGTCACAACTAACTCTCTGACCGTGTAATTGACTTACTACCTTCATAAACTGTCACAACTATCCCTCTGACCGTGTAATTGACCTACTACCTTCATAACTGTCACAACTATCCTCTGACCGTGTAATTGACCTACTACCTTCATAACTGTCACAACTATCTCTGACGTGAATTGCCTACGTCAAATTTTGACTAATACCTACTACCTTCATAATGTCACAACTTCCTCTGACGTGTAATACCTACTACCTTCTAATGTCACAACTACCTCTGACCTGTAATTGCTACACCTTCATAATGTCACAACTATCCCTCTACCTGTAATTGACCACTACCTTCTAACTTCACAACTTCCATCTGACCTGTAATTGCTACTACCTTCATACGTACAATATCTTACCGTGTAATTGACCTACTACCTTCATAACTGTCACAACTATCTCTCTGACCGTGTAATTGACCTACTACCTTCATAACTGTCACAACTATCCCTCTGACCGTGTAATTGACCTACTACCTTCATAACTGTCACAACTATCTCCTCTGACCGTGTAATTGACCTAAATACCTTCATAACTGTCACAACTATCCCTCTGACCGTGTAATTGACCTACTACCTTCATAACTGTCACAACTACTCCTCTGACGTGTAATTGACCTACTACCTTCATAACTGTCACAACTATACCTCTGACCGTGTAATTGGACCAAACCTTCATAACTGTCACAACTAACTCTCTGACCGTGTAATTGACCTACTACCTTCATAACTGTCACAACTATCCCTCTGACCGTGTAATTGACTATACCTTCATAACTGTCACAACTATCCCTCTGACCGTGTAATTGACCTACTACCTTCATAACTGTCACAACTACTCTCTGACCGTGTAATTGACCTACTACCTTCATAACTGTCACAACTATCCCTCTGACCGTGTAATTGACCTACTACCTTCATAACTGTCACAACTATCTCTCTGACCGTGTAATTGACTCTACTACCTTCATAACTGTCACAACTATCCCTCTGACCGTGTAATTGACCTACTACCTTCATAACTGTCACAACTATCCCTCTGACCGTGTAATTGACCTACTACCTTCATAACTGTCACAACTATCTCTCTGACCGTGTAATTGACCTACTACCTTCATAACTGTCACAACTATCCATCTGACCGTGTAATTGACCTACTACCTTCATAACTGTCACAACTAACTCTCTGACCGTGTAATTGACTTACTACCTTCATAACTGTCACAACTATCCCTCTGACCGTGTAATTGACTAACTACCTTCATAACTGTCACAACTATCCTCTCTGACCGTGTAATTGACCTAATACTTCATAACTGTCACAACTATCCTCTGACCGTGTAATTGACCTACTACCTTCATAACTGTCACAACTATCTCTCTGACCGTGTAATTGACTACACCTTCATAACTGTCACAACTATCTCTCTGACCGTGTAATTGACCTACTACCTTCATAACTGTCACAACTATCTCTCTGACCGTGTAATTGACCTACTACCTTCATAACTGTCACAACTATCCCTCTGACCGTGTAATTGACTACTACCTTCATAACTGTCACAACTATCCTCTGACCGTGTAATTGACCTACACCTTCATAACTGTCACAACTAATCTCTCTGACCGTGTAATTGACTTACTACCTTCATAACTGTCACAATATCCTCTGACGTGTAATTGACCTACTAACGGCTTCATAACTGTCACAACTATCTCTCTGACCGTGTAATTGACCTACAACCTTCATAATGTCACAACTATCCTCTGACCGTGTAATTGACTTACTACTTCATAATGTCTACAACTATTCTCTCCTGACCGTGTATATTGACTAACTTACCTTCATAACTGTCATCAATTTTCTCTGGAACCGGTAATTGACTTCAGTAACTGTCACACAACTATCCTCTGACCGTGTAATTGACCTACTACCTTCATAACTGTCACAACTATCCATCTGACCGTGTAATTGACCTAATACCTTCATAACTGTCACAACTATCTCTCTGACCGTGTAATTGACTTACACCTTCATAAGTGTCACAACTATCCCTCTGACCGTGTATTTGACCTACTACCTTCATAAACTGTCACAACTATCCCATCTGACCGTGTAATTGACCTACTAACTTCATAACTGTCCACAACTAACCTCTCTTACCGTGTAATTGACTACTACCTTCATAAGTGTCACACTATCCCTCTGACCGTGTAATTGACCTACTACCTTCATAACTGTCACAACTATCCATCTGACCGTGTAATTGACCTACTCTTCATAACTGTCACAACTAACTCTCTGACCGTGTAATTGACTACTACCTTCATAAGTGTCACAACTATCCCCTCTGACCGTGTAATTGACCTAATACCTTCATAATGTCACAACTATCCTCTGAACGTGTAATTGACCTAATACCTTCATAACTGTCACAACTAAACTCTCTGACCGTGTAATTGCTCACAAACTTCATAACTGTCACAACTCTCCTCTGACCCAGTGTAATTGACCTACTACCTTCATAACTGTCACAACTATCCCTCTGACCGTGTAATTGACTAATACCTTCATAACTGTCACAACTATCCCTCTGACCGTGTAATTGACCTACTACCTTCATAACTGTCACCACTATTTCTCTGACCGTGTAATTGACCTACTACCTTCATAAGTGTCACAACTATCCCTCTGACCGTGTAATTGACCTACTACCTTCATAAACTGTCACCACTATTTCTCTGACCGTGTAATTGACTATACTACCTTCATAAACTGTCACAAACTATCTCTCTGACCGTGTAATTGACCTACTACCTTCATAACTGTCACAACTATCTCTCTGACCGTTTAATTGACCTACTACCTTCATAACTGTCACAACTATCTCTCTGACCGTGTAATTGACCTACTACCTTCATAACTGTCACAACTATCAATCTGACCGTGTAATTGACTTACTACCTTCATAACAGTCCACAACTATCTCTCTGACCGTGTAATTGGCTCACAAACCTTCATAACTGTCACAACTATCTCTCTGACCATGTAATTGACTTACTACCAACATTACCGGCATAACTATCTTAATTTATTGTTCTTAAGGCTATTAATGTCCGGGTCAGTCTCCCAGGGTCACTGTCGTAATAATCAATTAAGAGAATTCTCGTTAATTGAAAGATACTTATATGAGACCATCTCTAGCAAGGAACCGAAACGTTCGTCTCTGTCTGATTCAGAGAAAATTAGTTTTAAAATGTTCATTCTCAGCTGAAACTAATTTAGTTCAACTTCCTCAAGATAATTATGTTATAAAATGTGTGTAGGTTGTGGATAACTCAAAAGGACATTAGGACGCACAATCACATGAATACACTTACCCCTGTATCAAGGCAACACATGTTACTAGTATGTAAGGTATGTTAATTGAAAGATACTTATTGAGACCATCTCTAGCAAGGAACCGAAACGTGTCGTCTCTGTCTGATTCAGAGAAAATTAGTTTTAAAATGTTCATTCTCAGCTGAAACTAATTTAGTTCAACTTCCTCAAGATAATTATGTTATAAAATTGTTGTAGGTTGTGGATAACTCAAAAGGACATTAGGACGCACAATCACATGAATACACTTACCCCTGTATCAAGGCAACACATGTTACTAGTATGTAAGGTATGTTGACTAATGTCAGGAGATAATGGTGCGCGTTAGATTAAGTTAATATTTAGTTGTGTCCACATGGATCTTAGATATTCAGCGCTAAATTATTATTATTTCTTTAAGTTGAGAAGGAATTATGTTAATAGATAGTTACCATTACAATTGGCTTTGGTTATTTGGAGTTAAACAAGTTTATATTCGTGAGAGTAAGACACATCCATTTTGTGTTTGGGTTATTTACTTTGGTTTTTATTTGTTTGTGTGCCCATATGTAAAATTATATTTTAACTAAATACCTAATCAATTTAGTAATAAGAACTTTAGAATCCAAAAAGATAAGAGGTCACATTTATTGATATCAACATACAAAAATTAGGCTTGCTGTGAAATAATCTGGGCTTGACACGAAATATAAATATACGAAATTGATGTCTCCATCCTTTAACTTGATACAGCACTAACATGTGGGATTGTCTCTCAATCCTTTTAACTTGATACAGCACTAACAATGTGGGATTGTCTCTCAATCCTAACTTGATACAGATAACTGTTGTACTCAACCTTTTAACTATACAGCACTAACGTGGGATTGTCTCTCAATCCTTTTAACTTGATACAGCACTAACAATGTGGGATTGTCTTTCAATCCTTTTAACTTGATACAGCACTAACAATGTGGGATTGTCTCTCAATCCTTTTAACTTGATACAGCACTAACAATGTGGGATTGTCTCTCAATCCTTTTAACTTGATACAGCACTAACAATGTGGGATTGTCTCTCAATCCTTTTAACTTGATACAGCACTAACAATGTGGGATTGTCTCTCAATCCTTTTAACTTGATACAGAACTAACAATGTGGGATTGTCTCTCAATCCTTTTAACTTGATACAGCACAACAATGTGGGATTGTCTTTCAATCCTTGTCTAATGATGCAGTACAAACAATGTTTGTATTAAGGTACACTAACCTTGCACCCGATGTGGTGCTAACACCTCTATTTAACTAGATAAATACATTGTTGGAGTCAGGTACACTAACCTAGCGCCCGATGTGTGCTAACGCCCCTATTTAACTAGATAAATACATTGTTGGAGTCAGGTACACTAACCTAGCGCCCGATGTGGTGCTAACGCCCGTATTTGACTAGATAAATACATTGGTGAAAGTCAGGTACATTAACCTTTCACCCGATTTGGTGCTAACACCTCTATTTGACTAGATAAATAGATTGTTGGTTGTCATATACACTAACCTTGCACCCGAAGTGGTGCTAACACCCTTATTTGACTAGATAAATACATTGTTAGTAGTCAGGTACACTAACCTTGCACCAGATGTGGTGCTAACACCCCTATTTGACTAGATAAATACATTGTCGGTAGTCAGGTAGAATAACCTTGCATCCGATGTGGTGCTAACACCCGTATTTGACTAGATAAATAGATTGTTGGTTGTCATATACACTAACCTTGCACCCGATGTGGTGCTAACACCCCTATTTGACTAGATAAATACATTGTTGGTAGTCAGGTACACTAACCTTGCGCCCGATGTGGTGCTAACGCCCCTATTTGACTAGATAAATAGATTGTTGGTTGTCATATACACTAACCTTGCACCCGATGTGGTGCTAACACCCCTATTTGACTAGATAAATACATTGTTGGTAGTCAGGTACACTAACCTTGCGCCCGATGTGGTGCTAACGCCCCTATTTGACTAGATAAATACATTGTTAGTAGTCAGGTACACTAACCTTGCGCCAGATGTGGTGCTAACACCCCTATTTGACTAGATAAATACATTGTTGGTAGTCAGGTACACTAACCTTGCGCCCGATGTGGTGCTAACGCCCGTATTTGACTAGATAAAATGGGCACAGTTATAATTTAAACCGTGTTCCTGACTAAACGCACCACGTGACAAGGCAAATATCCGGCTGTTGCCCTAAGACCATGGGGGAGGGGAGGGGACTGCCCAAGTGGTGAGATGTTAAATTTAGGTCGACGTCTGGGCAGGAGCGCCCATATTATCCACGCCAGTTCGTCGGCATATCCCTCTTCACAACGAGCTCACTGGCCTTTCAACTAGCGCTCGGCGGTATAACTCGTTCTTTCCTCTACCTGCCCGAATTCTCTACCCATGCAGTGATTCGACCAGCAAGAGACCGTATCGGATGACCCATTACCAACATCAAGTACAAATCCCCCACGTAGCGAGTGTCACCGCGTCTGGGCTCCACTCCAATATAAATGTCCGCCTCATCTATCAGCCAAATAGCCCAGATGCCTCCCAGACGAGGATTGAATCTCCCACTCGAGCCTCAAGACTCACGACAACGTCCCCGATTGGCCGTTTTCCTACAACCCAGTCCATCACGAAAGCCCCCCCCCCTCACCGTCCCCTCACATGAAAATCAAAAGGTGCCCGACCCGCAATGCCAAAAAAAAAACGATAAGAATGCGGAACTGGTCCAAAACAGTTGATAGATCCGTGAGCTTATATTAGATCAGAATAATCCATAAATTCGCCTAGGCGCGCACGGGAGGAAAAAGATTCGGGAGGCAGGCGTGCGCCCCCCCCAATACCTAAGGTACGCAGCTGCGGCCCGAGCTCCTGTCGATCCGGCTGTCCCGCCTGGTGCGCAGTGTTGGGCAGGGGGGAGAGCGTCACCTGTCCTGGGCGGCGGGACGCCGGCCCGGGGCAGGAGCGCCGACAAAGAACAAAGCATAGATAATAGCACCCGCCCCCCCTGATTTGGATATCCGGCGACGTCCTCGACGGGCCTCTTCCCCGACAGCCGACACCGATGCGATCGCGAAGAGGCCGCGACGGCCGCCCCCCCCCGCACTCACACTTTTACCTCCACAAAAGCCCCGCCCTGAAACCAACCCATCTCTTAAATATATGCACGCTACAATCCACACACAGGCTCAACCCGCTGACAGACCACTCCAGTATGAGATAACTGACAACCCATGTCTTGTCCCTACACCTGCCAATAAGCCCCCACCCCAAATGCCCGTACAACAACTAGCGTGACCTTTTGTTCACTTCAATGTGTGTGTCATAATCCAAAAGGATTATTCAGTATAAGCCCGCGGGATCGCGGCTAATACATCCGACAGTTCGGGGGACGCGCGCTGTCGCCGGGTGGGGACCCACGTTCCGCTCGAACCATAGTCGCTCCTAATTAAAGTTGTGACCCTTAACCCCCATTCGTTTGCCGCCAAGACCTCCCCTAGAAGACATAAACACGCGATCCGTAGCGGCACGCGCACCCCACACCCTTTTCTATTTTTATCACATTACCCCACCTGGCTTACCAATTCAAGTAGTGATCCACACCTTACAACCCAAAGTCCCCCCCTACACTCCATATCACCCCACAAAACATTCAGCATAGTTTTACCCTAACGAGCCGATTGTGGTATCTTTAATTCCATATCCCAACCAATAAAGGGTGGGTTACCAAATCCCTACGAAATCATATGACCAATACACCACCACACAACCCCCCCACCCAGCCCGCCCAAAAGAACAAGAAAACAACCCATACGCAGCCCCCCCCCCTCCCTACCCCCCCGACTCCATCCCCTGGGGTTTGTTGGACACCCACCTACAAGCCCCCCCCGTATTAACGCCTGCACTGACCTTCCAGCTGGCCCTGAATACCCCAACCCCCCCTCCCCCCCCCCCCAACCCCCCAATAATACCTCCCGCAGTATAGACCCCTACTGAAAAAAAGGGCAAAAGACACCACCCCCACGAAATCGCTATAAAAAATGATTTCGGATGTGCCTCGAGTTCATACGTTCTAACCCACCTTCACCGCGTAAAGAATTAATACAAGTTCGATGGCGCGTAAGAGAGGTCGACGTTCGCATACTAACGCTCCCCGGGTGTGAACTGAGGGTAGTTTTCTTTTTCAAAAGCAGTTCTTTTCCCACTCCTTCTTTCCCATTCCCACAAACTCAAATGTGGGACATTACCCTAATACACTCTAACCACCTTTAATGCCTATAACAATTTGTCATAGTTTAGTTGCAAGAACCAATAAATTAAACGGGGTGACAGCCCCGGAAATTATGTTCCAGCGCCACTTTTTTTGCTGTGTTGTTACTAAATTTTATCGATTCCACTCAACAGTATATAACTCTCCCGGGCCGAGAGCCCCGAAAACACTATGTAATGCGGCTCGAACCGCTCGATCTCTACCCGGAATCTTTTCAATTTTCCACCCCTAAAACTCTTCCAGTTAAATTTAATTCAAATTATTGCCAACCCATCATATTGAGCTATGTAGAATTGGAGCACGTCCTAATGTATTGATATTAAATGTGTTTTATTTATTTAACTGGCCCAATGCAACAATACTCAGGAACCCTCTCAACGCACATCACGATCAATATTGTGGATAGATATTGTAACTGATGAACCAAACGTTACACAACTCCACAACACAAAACAATTCTTAGACCAACATCAAAACAAAAAGTGGGACATATTGGTATTCTTTATACTTGTTTTATACATATTTTACCCTGAGCTTGTGTGACGATAAACTGGAGTCAGTAATAAAAGACACTATTCGAACAAAAACACTATCATCTAAGGTCAATTTCTTGAATTAAAAAATAAACTATTAGCAATATAGTTACAAGGCATGAAGTAGATCTTCCAGTCACCGGAGATCATCAATCTCACGATTTGGATAGCACGGAAATACCCTAATAGTCTCTATCTAACAAATTGACCCCTTGAAAACAAAAAACTTACGGGGAGAGTCTAGGATTTCAAGATTGCGGTGCTTAAAAAGTTATACATATTGTATTAACTGTGGTTCTCTAACGTCGAAGCTGGAACTCTCGTTGTGGAAATCCGATAATTCGTCCCTCTTAGTATTTCCGGCCTCCGATCCACGTGGGCCAATTGTCTGCTAGTATTGATCGGGTGCAAACCCCGCCGTCCCCTCTTATGTCTATCTCTTTCCCCACCTGCTCCCCTCACCCTTTTTTTCATCCCCCTCACTCCACTCTATCAGGCAGGGTGGCCACCCTAAACTGTTTCACGCTAAATTTACCATCTCCTCGTCAGTCATAATTCAGTTTGATGATATATAAATACTTTGGCACTGTTTATTGTTTTATTTGTATTTTCTCCACCAAAAGGGTTTATTTTGGTTTAGTGAGTAAAATATACTTTTTGAAAACTTTTTTTCTTTAATTTAAATGGTCGTAAATTTGTGTGTTTTTTTTTTAATTCGCTCTTAACCAATACGGGTTTTACGATTTTTTTGTTTTTAATTTTTTTTATTTGAATACTGACCGACAACCTCTTTGGTGGCCTCATGGTCTAAGGCGCTACTCTCGTAGTACAACTAGACTGCCGATGAAGGGGAGGGGGAGGTTCGAATCTCAGTCGGGTGAACTGAGGATAATTTTTACAAACTGGTTTTCCACTCTCCTTGAGGGCGGTGCTTCTTTTTTTTTTTAATATAATACCAACTTAAATTCTCTACCGACATTATTATCATATATTTTTTTAGCGCCGCGTCTTACTACCCGTTCGGGTTATCGCTTATGTACTAATTACGCTAATGGTTGTAGGGATTAGGAAGGTTATATTTAGAGGAAGTGTAACTGAATTTGCGTGGAGGGAGAGAGAAAACCCCTTTTGGAAAAACCACCCTCTGTACACCCGACCGAGATTCGAATCTCGATCTCCCCGTCATCGGCAGTATAGTCTGATGGTGAGAGTAGCGCGTTAGACCGCGCGGCCACCGAAGCGGATCTGTGTTAAAATCATGCATAACGCATAACAAATAGTGCACAATTCATAAGAAAAATACAGCGTTTTAAAATTAATAGTATTGTTTTAAGTCTTACCTAAATCGATTGTCTTTAATTCACAGATAAAGGGGCTCAAGTCTATTTATACTAATAGATAGTTTCTCCAAAACTACTTCAATAAAGAGTTCGTTCGAAAAACAACATTAATTATATTGTATCTTTTGAAAGTTGAATTTAACCTCATTTAAGTTTTGTTCTACTATTAAATTAAATTCGATTTTCATTTAGTACCGATTTTATTACTGTCATAAATATTTTAGTAGACCTACTTCTCAGTACCATAGTGGAAAATGTAATATTTCTCCTTTATAATCGATCCTATAGACCAGGTGGTCCAAAGTTTTTCGTCACAAGTCGGTGACCTGGTGGTCTAGGGGTAAGGTATCAAACTTCTATGCTGCTGGTCCAGGTTCAATCCTCGGTCCCGGCACAGATTTATCTGATTACCAAACCCTTCCTTCACCTCTGACAAGACGTGTATTAATCACAACTTGTGATTGTGGGGAATTTCAGGCCTCCACCGTGGTTCGGATCCCACGTTAAACTGTAGGTCCTTCATTTCATCTCACAATCACCCTACCATTACACATTAGCATAAGTGCGTATAACCCGAACGGGTAGTAAAAGGCGGAGGCGTTGCTAAAAATTAATTAAAAGGTGTTATGTATCCAAGAACTCAAAAAGAGTTGCTCTTACAATTCTGTCTGTCTGTCCTTAAGCTACAACCTAAACTGTTGAATAGATTTCGTTCATACTTTATTTTCAGGTGTTAAATGATCAAACCTCGTGACCAATTCGTGGTTTTAATTCTAGCTCTAAAATTAAGGGAAGCTTATACCGATGACCGAATTTTGAAAATTCCAAATCTTTTATAAAGGTTTCTCACGATTTTGTTCAAAATGTGTTTCTGGCCATTGATACTTTAAAATCGCTTTTCTTAAGTAAAATCAATTAATATTATTTTACTGATGATATATTTTTGAAAATGTTGTGCCAAACTCTAATAGACAAATCTTAACATTTATTTTGGAAAGTGATAGGAGGATAGTGGTTTTTAAGGAACCGTACGTTTATTTTCCTTTTTTTTATACAAAAAAAAGGTCATACGGGCCAAATTTAGGCTCTTAATAGATACTTTGGTCTCCGAAGGAAATATTTTATTGTTTTGGACATCTATTTTATACGACGTATAGTTTATTTTTTAATCTAAAATAGTATAATAATATGCTTAATACTTTACAACTCGCTGAACTACCTATTTTATTTAAAAATAATCTTAAAACTTTTATGAAGTATAATTTACTGTTTTACGAGTAGAAATCAAAACATTTCCCTCCTATTTTATTGCCCCTTCAAATGTCGTTGTTGTCTATCCGCGTCATTCGGCGTGCCCTCTCTAGATAGGAATCAGCAGGTGGGAAAAGAGAAAAATAGAGCTTAATACTAGATTGAATAAAATTGAATGTGTTTGTTTTTCTAAGAACTGTGTCGAACTGATTCGTGCAAGAGCTGTCTGTTGCCAGGATTGCGTCACAAACACGCACGTACGCGATGATTACCAGTCTAATTACTCACTGGTTACCTCGCACACGAGACATTGTACTGGCTACCCTCTTTTTATTTTATTCTGATCTAAATCGACAATTTTTTATACAGCAGCAGAGTTTTTTTTTTTACGTTCACACATATATAATCATGTCGTTCCCTTAAGGGGTACAGTAGCCCCATGGCTTCTTTGGTGCTGACTGACAGCTCACAGCTGACTTCTGAAAGTCAAAATTTAGGTATATACCTAAATTTTGACTGTCAAATGTGACAGCTGCTAAACACATGTTTTTGCAGATCATCTGGTTTGACCTAGGGATACGTAATTTGGTCTGATAACTTTTTAAAGCTGTCAACTGTCAGCTGTGAGCTGTCAGTCAGCACCAAATAAGCCACGAGGCTACTGTAGATAAGAAACTGTGCATATATCTCCAAAAACTACTACTCCATACTTTCTCCCAACTTCCCTATCCTTGAATACTCCCTTCTCTTCAACAACATCCACACACTGAGTCATATATGCTCTTTTATTGTATTTTTCACACATTTGTCTACAACATTTAGCCATGTTTTACATGTCCTACCCCTTCCTTATGATCCACACACTCTACCTTCATGTATTTACTTCTTCCCTCGATCCACACTCATCCTCTCAACATGTCCAAGCCAACGTAAGACGCTTCTTCTTTCTCGTTGACATATTTAATTCTCTTCCAAACCGCCCTCCTTCATTCATTACTGACTTTGTCCATACGAGTTTTTCCACATACAGATCTTAGATATCTCATTCCAACCGAATTATTGAGGTATTTAACTTAGGCCTACACTTTCTGAGCACATGTTCTATAAGCATACGGGTTCGTAGTCGTCGCTTGATCTTATTTGTTGCGGGAAGAGGGGTTGGGGGAGGGGAGGAAGCCAGAATGAATTTTATAATTTAAATAAAAAATAGCTACCTTAATTATTGATATGTTTGCTCCAAACGTGGGTTTTTAATATTTTGAATAAAACTGATTATTTCGAACTTAAAATAAATTCAAACATATATTATAAAACCTTGTAAAAATTAGCATACTAACATATTAGACATAATCAGAATAATTTATTAAAGCTAAGTCAGCACATCCTCTATATTAGGCAACCCGCCCAGCTGCCGGTGAATAATTTCCCACTCTCTCATTTACAAAATAATTGTCAATAAGCTAGTTCCAACAACTTTATTTGACATTCTCGGTTTAGTAAAGTTCTTTAAGGTGCGGCAGAAGGGAGCGCAAGTATTTTTACAGTTTTTTATATAATTGAAATTTTTTGGCCAAAATAAATCAAATATTTCTCCAGTAGCAACTTAAAGTTTAGTTTTATGCACATACTAATATCAACAGATTTTGAATATATGTCAAAACTTTTTAAATAAAAAGAAAAAGTTTTGACAAAATTCCGGGACACCCTTGACTTATATTCAAGATCTGTTGATATTAGCATGTGCAGAAAACTAAGTTCTATGTTGCTACTGGAGAAATATTTGATTTATTTTGGCAAAAAAAATATATATTCTATAAAAACTGTAAAAATACTTGCGCTCCCTTCTGCCCACCTTAAGTGAGATTTGGAATGAGAATAAACTCAAAACAATTGAGAATCGATAGGCTTCGAATTTGAATTAAATGTTATTTTTAACCATTGATTTAAATAGTAATTGCATGTAAAATCAGGTAGGTTCGAATTATTCGATTTTTCGGACTAACCAATGTCGAAATAGCCAAATCTTACTGTATTCCAAAATTTATTTTCTTAGTTTTTTTTGGGAAATTCCTCGCGTTTTCCCGGTTTTTCCCAGACACAAAAAAAAAGTTTGTTTTCCCGGCCATACCGCTGGTTTTTCAGGTACGTGGCAGCCCTGGTTTGTCGATAACGTGGAGGTTTGAGCTATAATATCGGGTTCAGGTGCACTAAAGTTGGGTTTACCTAAACGTTTTCCCACTCTCCCTCCAATCAAATACCGTGGATCTTTATAAAAAAATAATGTATAGTGGTGTAATTTTCTTTACAGTGAATTCTACTACATTCTATGACATTGATAATCTCGTTTATGAATGTATGGTGGAATGCCAGGCCTCCACCGTGGTTCGGATCCCACGTTAAACTGTAGGTCTCCCATTTCATCTCACAATCACCCTATCATTACACATTAGCGTAAATGCGTATAACCCGAATGTGTAGTAAGATATGATGATGATAAGCGTGTTACCTTTCAGTGTAAACGGAGTGTACATTAGAATGTGACTCCCTGGTATAAACAGGTTGGCTAGAGGATTAGTCACACGAGATATTCGATAATAACCTGCCTTAGTCATTATAATACCAGGTACGTGACACCGACAGTTGGACGACTTACACAATGACTCAATAAGGAGCCTAATACATTCGGCGCCAAGCTGTGGGCTAGGGTGGTCCAACGTGTTTCGTCCGGGGGGGGGGGGGGGGGGGCAAAGATATATTTAGTAATCCCATCAACGTTAGTTATATAGGCCTACAAACAATACTTAATAAAGAATTACTTTCAGTTTAATTTCTCCCGAGGACTTTTTTCCAAACACTCCAGTATCGACTGCAGCGCTCGGTGGTTGAATGTATCCCCAACGCTAGGTCTGCTGTAGTTCAGATATGTTATTAACATTTAATTAATTATCAAAGCCATCATGATTAATATGAATTCAGATTTTTTTTTAGCACCGCGTCTTACTAACCGTTAGGGTTATACGCTTATGTACTAATTACAGATGAGGAAGGTTATATTTAAAGGATGTATACCCGCATTTACTTTGAGAGAAAGCATTAAAAAAATCACCCTCAGTAACACTCGACTGAGATTCGAACCTAGATCTCCCCATTATAGACAGTCTTAGTCTACTTGCGAGAGTGACGTCTTAGGCCATGTGGTCACCGAGGTGGGTGAACTAAACTTATCACAGGAACGTTTTCGTCCATCCTTTGGACATAAGTCATGACTTTGGGTCATAAGATGTCAGACAATGTTGACAATTACATTGAAAAAAAAAAAAGAGATAGTCGAGATCTAGTTGAGATATTTAATAACCGGTTGGCCTAAAATGAATTTCATCAAAATCGGATGTAAAGAAACGCATAGAAAGTAAATACTGCATCGAATTATAATAAGTTTTTTTAAAAAGATATCTCACTTTTTATTTTTATGTTTGAAGTTTTAAATGCTGTTTTTTATTACACACACACGCACGCACACGCGCGCACACACACACACACACACACACACTAGCCCCATGGCTTCTTTGGTGTTGACTGACAGCTGACGACTTTGAAAAGTTATCAGACCAAATTATGTATCCTTACGCCAAACCATATGATCTTCAAAAACATGTATTTAGCAGCTGTCACTTCTGACAGTCAAAAGCTAGGTCTATACCTAAATGTTGACTGTCAGAAGTCAGCTGTGAGCTGTCAGTCAGCACTAAAGAAGCCACGGGCTAGTGTGTGTGTGTGTGTGCGCGTGTGCGTGCGTGTGTGTGTAATAAAAAACAGCATTTAAAACTTCAAACATAAAAATAAAAAGTGAGATATCTTTTTAAAAAAACTTATTATACTTCGATGCAGTATTTACTTTCTATGCGTTTCTTTACATCCGATTTTTATGAAATTCATTTTAGGCCAACCGGTTATTAAATATCTCGACTATCTCTTTTTTTTTTCTATGTAATTGTCAACATTGTCTGACATCTTATGACCCAAAGTCATGACTTATGTCCAAAGGATGGACGAAAACGTTCCTATGATAAGTTTAGTTCACCCACCTCGGTGACCACATGGCCTAAGACGTCACTCTCGCAAGTAGACTAAGACTGTCTATAATGGGGAGATCTATGTTCGAATCTCAGTCGAGTGTTACTGAGTGTGATTTTTTTAACACTTTCTCTCAAAGCAAATGCGGGTATACATCCTTTAAATATAACCTTCCTCATCTGTAATTAGTACATAAGCGTATAACCCTAACGGTTAGTAAGACGCGGTGCTAAAAAAAATCTGAATTCATATTAATCATGATGGCTTTGATAATTAACTAAATGTTAATAACATATTTGAACTACAGCAGACCTAGCGTTAGGGATACATTCAACCACCGAGCGCTGCAGTCGATACTGGAGTGTTTGGAAAAAAGTCCTCGGGAGAAATTAAACTGAAGTGTAAACTTTATTATAAAATATTTGGATTTCTCGATTTCATTCGTTCCATTTAAACAGCTGAAATTTTCGCCAGAAAAAAATATTAACTCTGCTATGAAATAGCTGAGCGCGCCGTTTATTACTATTATTATATTATTATTATTATTATTATTATTATTATTATTATTATTTAAACGTGACTAATATTTATCCATGAAATTTTATTTTGTTTCACTACAACTACATTCATTGGTAGTTGTTTTTTTCTTCCATGTTAATTTAATCAAATTATTTTTTTTAGGTGAGGGCCTTAAAAATTACTTTCTATAAAAACACCTGCCCTCATTTTTACATCCCGCCCCCCCATTCCCCTTTGATCCACCCGTTTTATTTTGTTTTTTCAAATTTTGAAGTATTTCCAAGAGAATGGGCTACGAATTTTGATATTTTTTTTAATACATAAATGCAGTTTGACTTTTTATTGGAACTAAAGCTGTCATCCTTTTAGACATTACCCCACCTCCTTTCCGGTATGATAGACGTGACGAGGGTTGCAGACAGACTGGGGCAGAATGATCCAGACGTCTCATGACCTCACCCACCCCCTCAAAGCGACGCATGCGCCGTGTGACCTCCTACTGCCAGGCCACACCCGTCCTTGCTAGCGTCTGGTATGACTAGCGCCGTCTCTTCCCCCCCCCCCCCCACACACACACACCCCTTCCCGCGCCGTATCAGTCATCCGTTAGCGTTATAAGCGAACATTAACTACGAATACCTGGTAGGCATTAGGTGGATAGAATTTTAAAGAGAATGTACCCGCATTTGTGTAGAGGGGAGAGGTGAAAACCCGTTTATAATAAACCTCAGTACGTTCAACCTGGATTCGAACCCCGATCCCGATTTAGGCGGTGATTCCCCAGATTTTAGTTAGTTTGTAAGTCTTGTACTCAATATAATCCTAGTGCTAAATACCTCAAGTTAAAAGGGCCCCGAGTGTATTTTCCCACCTGTTATTATGTTATGTCTGCCTGGAGCTACTTAAATTTTGTTTAAAAAAATTTCAGGGCGACGCGAAGAAAAGTGTGAATAATTCAGCTAGGTAATTGAATCCCAGGGGAAGGATCCTTATTGGAAGTAAATACTACGTGGCCTAAGCGATGATGGTGCCAACATTTGAGAATAGAGGGTCATGTGGTCAGCACAGCGAGCCCTCCATCCGTTAATCTCAGTTTCCACACAAGAGCCGCTACTCCTTTATTCAAGTAGCTCCTCATTTGTCCTCACGAGGCCGAGTTGACTCCGTTACACACCCACAGATTTTTTAAAAAGGCTGTTATCGAACCTGGGGTTTCAGGAGCTCTGACCACTAGACCACAGAGGCTGTTATCGAACCTGGGACTTCAGGAGCTCTGACCTCTAGACCACAGAGGCTGTTATCGAACCTGGGACTTCAGGAGCTCTGACCACTAGACCACAGAGGCTGTTATCGAACCTGGGACTTCAGGAGCTCTGACCACTAGACCACAGAGGCTGTTATCGAACCTGGGGTTTCAGGAGCTCTGACCACTAGACCACAGAGGCTGTTATCGAACCTGGGGTTTCAGGAGCTCTGACCACTAGACCACAGAGGCTGTTATCGAACCTGGGACTTCAGGAGCTCTGACCATTAGACCACAGAGGCTGTTATCGAACCTGGGACTTCAGGAGCTCTGACCATTAGACCACAGAGGCTGTTATCGAACCTGGGACTTCAGGAGCTCTGACCATTAGACCACAGAGGCTGTTATCGAACCTGGGACTTCAGGAGCTCTGACCACTAGACCACAGAGGCTGTTATCGAACCTGGGACTTCAGGAGCTCTGACCACTAGACCACAGAGGCTGTTATCGAACCTGGGTTTCAGGAGCTCTGACCACTAGACCACAGAGGCTGTTATCGAACCTGGGTTTCAGGAGCTCTGACCACTAGACCACAGAGGCTGTTATCGAACCTGGGACTTCAGGAGCTCTGACCACTAGACCACAGAGGCTGTTATCGAACCTGGGACTTCAGGAGCTCTGACCATTAGACCACAGAGGCTGTTATCGAACCTGGGACTTCAGGAGCTCTGACCATTAGACCACAGAGGCTGTTATCGAACCTGGGACTTCAGGAGCTCTGACCATTAGACCACAGGCTGTTATCGAACCTGGGACTTCAGGAGCTCTGACCACTAGACCACAGAGGCTGTTATCGAACCTGGGACTTCAGGAGCTCTGACCACTAGACCACAGAGGCTGTTATCGAACCTGGGGTTTCAGGAGCTCTGACCACTAGACCACAGAGGCTGTTATCGAACCTGGGGTTTCAGGAGCTTTGACCACTAGACCACAGAGGCTGTTATCGAACCTGGGACTTCAGGAGCTCTGACCACTAGACCACAGAGGCTGTTATCGAACCTGGGACTTCAGGAGCTCTGACCACTAGACCACAGAGGCTGTTATCGAACCTGGGACTTCAGGAGCTCTGACCACTAGACCACAGAGGCTGTTATCGAACCTGGGACTTCAGGAGCTCTGACCACTAGACCACAGAGGCTGTTATCGAACCTGGGGTTTCAGGAGCTCTGACCACTAGACCACAGAGGCTGTTATCGAACCTGGGGTTTCAGGAGCTCTGACCACTAGACCACAGAGACTGTTATTGAAAGTATTAACACATCCAGACTACGATAGACCCGATGATAGTTGCACATTCAACCACTGAGCGCTGTATTCTATACGTGAGTGATGAGAAAGAGAACTAAAATCGCTGTGTTTTGTTTATTATAACTCATTTGATTTATCTGGTATTTACGTTATTGAGATTTTTTTTAGCACCGCTTCTTACTATCCGTTCGGGTTATACGCTCAGGTACTAAATACACTAATGTGTTAGTAATTGGGAAGGTTAAATTTAAAGGAATTGGACCCGTATTTGCGGTGAGGGAGAGTGTAAAAACGTTTAAGAACAACCCCAACCCAGTTCACTCGACCGAGATTCGAACCTCGATCTCCCCATCCTCGGCAGTCTAGCTCAACACGACTGAACGTTAGCTAACTAAACCACCGGGGCGGGTTTGAGAGGAATTAAAATTAAGCCTTGTGCGAAGTTTTGAAATTCTCTAATTCGAAACTGTATCTTGTTTGGATTCGTGTTCGATTTGAACTTCCGCATCTTAATATTTGAAAGATTTGGTTTCGTATTCGAAATTTCAAAAACCACACAACACACACATATATATATATATACCAGATTCGGATTCGATGTAATTTAATTCAGAACTCGAATCTTTAAAAAAAAAAGTCATATTTGAATAATTTCAATTGTTTTAAATAAATAACATAGATCCACTGTTTGACTTGAGCATAGAAACTTTTGAATCTCAGTAGTATTTAAAATATAGTCATTAGTTCTACACGGTTTATTAAGCTTTTTTTTTTATTGAATTCGATTTAAATATTATATAATACATCCTTTATAATATAACTTAATATTCGATTTGGATTCTATAATCTATAATCTAAATTTATTTATTTGAGGTATTTAATGTGCACTTTATGACCGACTAATCATATCAGTACACGAGAATTTCTCTGGGCGAGAACGAAAGGGTCTACCAATTTTTACAGGGAAAGCTATTTTCACATAACCTTCCTGTGTTCTATTGCATACCACAACGACACGGGGCCGACAGTTTTATTTCCCCTCCGAAGGAAGTTGTGCTACAGATTTTAATCGCTCAGGCAAAAATTTGTCGGAATCGCTTGGGTTTGAACCCGTGAACATCTGGTCATGACATCACATTTCTACCCTCTAGGTTGGCACTCGACTTTGATCGAACCCTAGCCCTCCAGAACCACAAACTGCTCGCTTGGGGGTGCAGGGTGTTATTTGTCCCGGCGGGGTGGCGGGAGGGTGCTAGACAGATATAGAGGAGGGGGAGGGAGGGAGTGAGTATACAGGTCACCAGACGTCTGGTAGCTCGAGGGTGTTAAACCCGCCCGTCCTGCTCACCCCCACCCCCCATCCACCCCCACCATCACCCCGAACCCGTTGTTAATCATATAGCATACTTGTGCCCTCAACCCTTTGTTAATCATCACCCTCAATTTTTTTTACTGTATTATTTAATATGAAAGGGTGTTTTTTTTTATGTATATTATGTACATATGGGTAGAACTGTTTAGAATACAGTAAAATTTCCCATATCCAGACCTCTAATATCCGAATTTGCTAACCGGATTTTTGTTTATGTAATTTTTTAAGTAGCTTAGCTGCCAAATAAAGGTTTTACGTCGGTAAAACTTTTATTTGTTAAAATATAGGCCTACAAAAAAATCATACTTTTTTAAGAAAGAGACCCGCCTCGGTGGCGTAGTTGGCTAACGCGCTTGTCGTGTTTACCTCGACTGCTGAGGACGGGGAGATCGAGGTTCGAATCTCGGTCGGGTGAACTGGGGGTGGTTTTCCTAAAGGGTTTTCCACTCTCCCTCCACGCAAATGCGGGCTCACTTCCTCTAATTAAACCTTCCCAATTCCTAACCCATTAGCGTAATTAGTACTTAAAGCGTATAACCCGAACGGGTAGTAAGACGCGGTGCTAAATATATATATTTTAAGATAGAAATTATAAATTTAGTTTTATTATGTTTTTTTAAATACTGTGTAAAGGCAAAAATACTTTTGTGTTATGTAATATTTTTTTTATTTTTTTTACCTTTTAACCCTTCAAAGGAGTATTAATTTCATATCAGAAACGGATTTATCCCCATTTATTTCGGTTATCGGAGGTTTTATTATAGTTTGGAGTAGTTCATTTCGTTGAAATGATCATTTAGTTTATTTGGTTCACTAGTTCAGTCGCTCCCGATATACAACTTGTAGTACAGCAATCTATTCAACCCGCTTCGGTGGCCGAATGGTCTAAGGCGTAAATCTCGTGTTAGACTAGACTGTCGATGACTGGGAGATCGGGGTTTCGTATCCCGGTCGGGCGTACTGAGGGTGGTTTTTTTTCATGATTTTCCACCCTTCGCGCAAATGTGGGTACACTTCTGTTAAACCCATCCTTCCTCATCTCTAACTCAATAGCGTAATTAATCACAACTTGTGAATGTGGGGCATGCCAGGCCTCCACCGTGGTTCGGATTCCACGTTAAACTGTAGGTCCTCCATTTCATCTCACCATCACCTTGCCATTACACATTAGCGTAAGTGTGTATAACCCGAACGGGTAGTAAGACGAGGTGCTAAGGGTAAAAAAAAAAAATTAATCTGGCTCCAGACCGTGCGTGTATTCGTGGTTCAAAATTGGTCGTGCTCGTAGCATTTTTGGGGATCGGGCTTACCACGCTATTCGTGGTTCTTGATTCGTGATTGGTCGTCGCCACAAGGGGCCGTTCTTAAATTACGTAAGGGCCCCCACCCCCCTCATTTTTGACTCCTCCAACCCCCGTCTCCCCACCACGTAAGGGATCGTAAGATTTTCCTTTGCTCTCCCCACGCCCCCTTTATATTTTACTTTTTTTTTTTTTTTACTATTTGGTAAATTAGACCGATAGATTAGATAATTTCTGTAAAACAGTAAAAATGGATGATTGATGTGGGGTTTGTCAGTGAATGACAATCATACACACCAGAGTCGCGATTAACCGGCCTAAATTGACGCCATTCTTGGCCGGATAACGAAAAATCCGTTTAGGTTGAAATCAGAGTGTAAATAATTTTCAGTGTGGGCTTGCCTCCTTTTTTTCTTTTTTCTTTTTTTTTATCTCCACAGAATATTTAACTTTGTTTTAATATAATCTGTCCATTTTCTGTTTGTGAAGTAAAATAAGAATAAGTAATTTGAATGGGGGGGACAGTAAAAATTAAACGAGAAAGAAATTTGTAAAATCTTTACTATACAGTACTTTATTTTGGAAATGGAACATCGGTACAAAGCAAGAACAACAAGTGAAAATAGAGCGTCAAATTGATTACATTATAAATTCAGTAAATGTTTTTAAGGTCATCCAATGAGGGTGGTTTAATCCAGAGAAAGTGTACTCGTCTTTTCGTTGAGGAAGAGGGAACAAAATTTAGGGGTGGGGGAGGGAGGATTCATCCCTGGTACAACCTGACCGGGATTCGAACCCTGATCTCCCATTCATCGGCCGGTCCATTATATTGTTATAGGAACGCTTTAGACCATTCGACCGCCTTTCGGGTATTTTTGTTTGATCATCAAATGTTGTGTTGTCATAATTGTTATGATTATTTTCCATCTAAGGCGAAAGGTTGACGATAAATGTCTATCTCGATCGGTGTATTAATTGGGCTGGTCCCCTCCCCCCCTATCCTCCTAGCGCATCTTCCACCCCTTTTCCCTTCTTTGTTCTTTCTTCCTTCCGCCGACAAGCCCCCCAACCCCAGTCTATCTTTTTGTCATAGCGATTGTTTTTTCGCCTGGACGCCTCATCGAACTCCGCGTTCAAAAGGCGTGAACGTTTTTGGCCATTTTCAGTTCAGCTACATTATCTTTCCCGAGTGTGTGTGTCTGTGTGGGAATTATGGGGGAACGGGGGGGGGGCGCAGAAATGGGGCTCTTGATGCGAAGACTTACTTCCCCCCTCCCCCCCTTCCCATCCATCCACCCACCACACCCAGTCGTCTAGACGTATCCTGTACTGCTTTGTACAGTCTCTCTTCTCTCTCTCTCTCTTTTCTATGTCCCCTTTCCCCGTCTGTACACTCTTGTTATTAGTCTGGGACGGAATAGAACCGGAGCAAACAGGCTCTAGAACTTCCTTCCTCTCCTCCCCCCCCCCCCCCCCACCCCCTTCCCTACCTTTTAGGTATCTCTTCTAGCAGGACCAAGTTTTTCGTCGTTATAAATTATAATATAGCCAACTTTTTAATAACTAGTTCAACCGTTAGTAGTAACCCCGCCTTCCCCTTGATTGCTCATTAGCAAACTGTGTCTGGTGTCGCACTTGTGTGAGCATTGTCTACAGTCTGCACTTCCACGAGGTCGTGGGGGGAACACGGACCGCGCAGTGGCGTCAAGTGGCGGTGTTTGACGGGGTCGACAATAGGGCAGGGCTTTTTTTAAACCACCGCGTATTAAAAAAAAACACTTTTTTTTCTGTCAACATTGGTAAACCCACATGTTGGGTGGCCGCATGGTCTAATAGACTGGACTACCTATGATGGGAAAATCGGGGTTTGAATCCTGATCGGGTGTATTGAAGGTAGTTATCCTTACAAAAATAACTCTCCTGGCATGCAAATTTGGGTACATTTCTTTTAAATTAAACCTTATAAACTATCTTAACTCCAGAAAAGACACAAACACCAAGACCCCTGCCGTTAATTCATCACTGTGAAGAGGCAAAACCACATTTTTACGCTTATAAAATTTTCTGCCGTGCCTCGAATCGAACACGGGACTCTTAACTCAGTAGACAGACACGCTAACGACTGAGCTAAGTTGTCGAACAATAAAATATACAAGGAGTTTTAGATCTGTAGATCATAGGTCTATGACTTTACAACTAACACGTGAAAGTAGATCTCACCTTTAGTTACAGTAATCGGGTAATCTTGGGGAAGGGTAATGATTGAAAGAAATTGTACTCCATTCACGAGGAAGGAGATATTTGTAACACCTTACCACCCTGCCAGGATTTAGATCTCGACATCTAGTGCGCCTAGCACCTACCAATGTGGGTGTTTGTTTATATTATATTCTTAAAAATTACTTCTCAACACGAGGGTCGAATGGAGGATTCTTGGCTTAGTGCGTCAATTACACTTTAAGGCAGAGTCTTTTATGGACGTGTGAGGTTTTCAGAAACATTGGAGCCAGTAGTGGTGGGACCAGAGGGGCATTGCCCCCCCCCTGGAGAAAATTTGCCCCTCCTTCCCCAAAGATATTTCAAATCCTCTGATATTATCGAATATCAAGCTGAACGATGGCCTTAAATTAAAACTCAAAATTACTTCTAGATGCATTCATTTATTCAATTTTCACAAATTTGCCGGAGAAGACCACTTTGAATATCTTCAGAAGAAGAAAAATCAGGTGAGGATCACTCTAATAGCTTCTAAGGCCATCCAGATTTCAAAAAGTTGCTGAAGGAGGTCCACGGCAGATAGCTTTTAGAGATATTCTATTTTAAAAGCATTTATAGGTGGTCGGGGTAAAGGGGGAGAGGGTGAAAATCAGTTCCCTAAAAAAGTTCCGCCGCCCCTGCTTGTAGGCATCATTGAAAAGTTAACCACCGGTGACTCTTAAGACTGTGGTTACGATAGCGGAACATCGCACACGTCCAACACAGACTCTGCTTGAGGGATGAAACTCTAATAGCACAATGGTAGGACATTGGCGCTCTAAGCCATGGGTCCAGGGCTCGATCACCGCCTCAAAGAGTTTAAAAAAAAATACATGAATGTATCTACAAACTATCAAAACTGATGCTTTTTTTTTTAATTTATTTATTTTTTCACCACTGCCTCTTACTACCCCCTTCGGGTTATACGATTATGTACTAATTACACTAATGGTTTTAGCGAAAGAGAAGGTTTTGTATAGGATGTGAACCCGCATTTGCGTCGAGAGGCCGTGGAAAACTATTCTTTGGAAAAAACCAACCTCAGTACACCTGACCGAGATTCGAACCTCGATCACTGGCGGTCTAGTAAATTGTGAGAGTAGCGCCTTAGACTACGCGGCCACTGAAGCGGCTTATCGTCAATTAAATAAGTGAATTTCTCTGACTTTGGCTTCTATAATAAATAAGTCGTTAGTTATGGTGCGGGGATTGTTTGTTCACCTTCTACAGGACTGACACACCATCTCTCTCTCTCTCTGCGCCTCTTCAGCTCGTTGTCATTTTATTGTTCTGTTTAGTCTAGACGGTCGGTGTCGGCTGCCCTGCTATCCCTAGCTCTCCGGCCTTTCTTTCCCACGGGCGGGTAATTGGCCGGTTTCGCGACAGACGTCGTCAACATCCACCGCTCAGGTTTTAGGGCACGGCCATTACTTGGCGTGCGGTCCGGTCGCCAGAACGCCGAGCAATGTTATATTTATTACTGGAGATCCTGAGTCGCTGGCTATAGGGGCGATAGTCGCGTAGTATGTGGCCACTCTCGTATAATAATGAGTCATCCATACTACAGTAGCCCCGTGGCTTCTTTGGTGCTGACTGACAGCTCACACTTAATATACATCAATGTAATGAGATAGTAACATTGAAAACTTGCAGAAAATGAAGCTCTAGTTCATATGGTCTTCAGTGAAAACTACTCTTTAAAATATGCTGAGGAAACTCAAAGGTTCCACTTTGGTGGATCATGACAACAGATATCACTGCATACTGTTGTTGTTTACTCGAAAGAAGCTAATGGAGAGTTGACAACTAAATACTTTAGTACACTATCAGAATCACTCCAGCACAATGTACCAACTATCGGAGCCACCTCCAACCAATTTTGAACTACATTGAAAATAATTATGAGGTTGACACACTTCACATTTTAAGTGATAGTCCAGCCACACATTATCGCAACAAGACCCTGTTTTATGTTTTGGTAAAAAGCTTGATCAATTTTACCCCAAATTAAATAAATTTATTTGGGATTATTTGGAAGCTGGCCATGGGGCGGTATGTAAAAGGACAGCAGACAGTCTTGTGGCGGAAGGTAATGATTTAGCCACTTATGAAACTTTAATAAAACTCTAACTGAAAATGTTCTTGGGATAGATATTATTGCAATAGCCAACAACCAAGTTGAAAATGTAGCTTTGCAGTTTGAACAAAAATGTTTGAAACGTTTTTATGTTACCATGCAAGTACATCAAGTAGTTGGGGATGCAAAATCTGATATTCTGAGCTTACGAAAACTTAATTGTAGGTGCACACATTACTAAATTGGAACATTAAGATATGAATCTAAAATATCATGTTTTGCGGAAGATGAACTTGCTGTCGGTCATCAGCCAAAACACTGCAAAGAGTTGCGTTATGAAGATGTTTACTCGACTAGTGAAGATGATGAAGGCAATCAAAACAATGTTTCAGTAAATAGGCTCCCTTTAAGTATAGAAAATTTAAAAACTGGAACATTTGTACTCGTTAACTTAATTGGAAACAAAATTTCTAAACAAAATCGTAAATATAGGTACGTTACCGTTTTCCAGAACCAAGTAGAGGAAGATGGTGACATCAAAGTAATTTACAGTCAACTCTCGATTCTACAACCTTTCACGGTTCCCTGGAAAAGGGTCGTTATTTCGAAGGGGTCGTTATTGGAATTTTAACAGATTTTGTTCCACCCCTGACCTGCATACGAAAAAATTGCATTTTTTAGACAACAAATAGCGTGGGTCATCAAAAATCGTTCACAAAATCCAACCAAAAACGTAACCAAATCAAAATAACAATGTTAAACAATAGCTTGGGTCGTCAAAAATTGTTCACAAAATCAAACCAAAATAGTAACCAAATCGAGAATCGAAATAACAATGGCAAAAGCAAGCCTGGCGCGTGATGTAGCGGCAGTCGCGCGCGGGGAAACATTGTCTTGCTTGTGGGAGGGGGTGGACAGAGTCAAGTGCTATTGGCTGGCATTGATGAGGTGGTGTCTATTTTTATACCTGACCCAACCCAGTTACTAGTAATACAGCGCTCACAAAGATAATTGCAACGCAGCGACCTAAATAAATGCAACAAACACATTTTACAGCCATTTCCTTAAACTTTTCAACCTTTTCCCCCACATTTTTCACGGTTCCCCAAAAAAGGTCGTTACTTCGAGAGGGACGCTATTCCCGGGGTCGTAGAGTCGAGAGTTGACTGTACTTTAGAGTTAATGACCATAAAGGAATTCAGCTCTTCAAACGCGATGAAGATAATGTTTCATACATTTCATTTGAATCAATAGTTTCAATTCTTCCAGAACCATCCCTTGTGTTAAGTGGGAACAGTGTTTTATAAATTTCCAACTGCACTTAATGTATTTGAACAACATTAGAGCTAAATGTTTTTTTTATTTCACTTTCTTTACAATTATTGATTTAATGTTAATGTTTACAAAATGTTTTTATGAATTTAAAGTTAAAATTGAAGGTTAGCAACATTAGTTGAAAATATATTATACTTAAAGTAATTTCCCTGTTAACCTATATTTTAATATTTGCAAATAAATACAAACATTAAAATAAAAAGTGTTCCTTTAAATATCATCATTTTAATAATGTTTAGAACTTAATTATAGAAATGCAATATACTTTTTTTCACATTTGAATTTCTCCATTTTTCACCCTCAAAATACGCAGTTTGTAGACAATAACCCATATAACTGGAAATAAAGCTTAAACAATTTTACCTGCTATTATTACAACTTGGTATCGGCTTTCATAAGGTCTTGCAGAGGAGATATCTACAGTAGCCCCATGGCTTCTTTGGTGCTGACTGACAGCTCATAGCTGACTTCTGACAGTCAACATTTAGTAATATACCTAAACTTTGACTGTCAGAAGTGACAGCTGCTAAACAAATGTTTATGCAGATCATTTGGTTCGGTGTGGGGATATATAATTTGGTCTGGTAATTTTTCAAAAGCGTCAGCTGTCAGCTGTGAGCTGTCCGTCACCACCAAAGAAGCCATGGGGCTACTGTAACTATAGAGTTAAAGGTAAAAATAGAAAACAACTGATCTTCTCAAAATTTGCTCTGACGATTTTTATTAAGAGCGTGCATCGCATGTCAATCAATTATGTGATACTGTTGGCTAGAAATCGTAGATTTACACAAACACTATTGCACGTGAATAATTTCGGATTAAACTTTAATGGAAATAGAGCGTCATTAGACGTACCTAATACTGAAATTTGTTGAAATATTAAACGATATTTGGATAAAAACTGCGTTGAAAAGGCTGTTTTTGGCCGTTTTAGAATGACTTCAAGCTAAGCACTGTGCTCAAATCTTAATTATGTCATAATAGGGACATACTGTAGTTATTAACAAGATGCTTTGTCGCTTTGTCCCCCAACGTCACCGCGGAGAATTTCGAGTAATCATTCGAATACGAATGTACAGCACATTTCTGACATGTCTTGGTCTTTTCTTTTCCCTTTAAGTCCCACACCTCGCGCGAGCCGAGAGTTGAGTTGGGCTTGCTATGATGAACACTCTTAAAATTCGTTTCTAGAAAATGTTAAACATTACTAACAAAGGGGTGCGTCTCATTTTCAAAAGAGGTTATTTAACATAAGCTGGCATCTCTAATTTGATCATATCCCCGCAGATATTTTAAATATTTAATAAAATTATTTTTAGTTGTAGAATAATTAAAAATAAAACACTTTTATTTGAAACATATATTTATTTATAAAAAGAATACTTTCCTTGCTTCAAGAACATAGTGTTTTTTAATGGATGTCTGGTAATTGGCGAATCTATTGTCATGCTCTTTGGTGGACTGAGATGTCCCGCTTTTCCCAGTGTGTTTCTGTAACGATGTATGGTATTTAATTTATGCTCTTTGGTGTTTCTGCAACGATGTATATTATCTCGTTTCACATATCTTACTAGTTTTGTATATATCTCGATTTTTAGGTAAAAACGCTAGAAAGGTCTGTGTGGCGCACCGTACAATTTATTTAAATTTTTCTTATTTTAGTATTATTCACAAATTTCATCTATAAATATTGAAAACCGTAGCCAGCGTTGGTGCAAAAAACTGTCCGTTATAAAGGGTCGACCCTAGCAGATGTGGGGCTCCCTAGTTATCTGCATGATAACACCTTACAACTATCCCCACTCCCCCAAATAATAATAATAATAATAATTAAAAAACTAATTTTTCTCTATATTTGCACCTAAATACCCATTTTCAGCGTTATAAGATATCATGAAATGCCGTCATAAGTAAATCATGCTATAATTAATATTAAAAGCTGCGTTCTATACATATAAGGGTTAATTTCTCCCCAGCCCTTTGTTATATTTTCCTCCCCGCGAACCTGAGCCTCCTTATAAAGGAACAAAGAACAACTGTTCCAAGTTTGAATTAAATCGGTTAATGCGTTCAAAAGTTATCGTGAAACGTATCCATCCACCACGGACATAGAGACAAAATATGCAAATAGGTGGAGTAAAACAAATAACTCTCTTCACTCGCTCCAATAAATCAAACTTACATTATCAGCCCATCTTTTAGATGGTTTTACACTCTGAAAATATTTGCTAGATCGTTTATACAGGGAGCCAACTACACGAACGCGTAAGCAAAAATTTCCTTTGTCACCTAGGTAATCGTGGAGGCCTAAATCACGCCCCCCCCCCTCCCCCTGACCTCCATGTCCCCTAATTCGTGGGGCCCTGTGTGGCCGCGCAGTTTGCACATCCCTAAGGGCAGCCCTGGTTCGTAAGTAAAAAAATACCTGTTTTTCTGTTGTCAACCGTCATTTTACTTTGGATGGTAAAACTATTTCAGTCTGTGTTTCGTTTCACAATTGTTAATTGCTTTATTTTTATTATAAAAAATAATGTGAATAAAAACTGTCCACATGCCCAGGGCAATGTTTGCTGCACCGCGCTAATTAGTTTCCACCCCACCAGTGGCGCTGACACTACAGAAGCGTGGGGGAGGAGAACTAGCTCGTCCGTAGCCGGCGGCCCACCAGGTAAACTAACTAACTAACACGAGTTCATTGACCTTACATTTGCTCACGTACACTTATTGAAATAAAATTGTTCAGAGGGTTGAATTGGTTTTTTTTTTTTTCCTAACCATTGATCTAAAGATACTAGTAGTTTTGTGAACAGTTTACCACTCTCCCTCAGCGCAAATGGGGGTACACTTACTACGAATTCAACCTTCCTCGTCCCTAGCACATCAGAGTAATTATTAGTACATTGCCGTATAACCCGGATGGGTAGTAAGAAGAGGTGCTAAAAAAAAGACCATACTTCAATTCCGACATCTCTTTTTAGCATCGCATCTTACCACCCATTCGGGTTATACGCCTATGTACTAATTACCTTTGTGGTGTTTAGGGATTAGGAAGGTTATATTTAGAGGAAACGTACCCGCTTTTGCGTGGAGGGAGAATAAAAAAAACATTTTGGAAAAACCTCTCAGTACACCTGACCGAGATTAGAACCTCGATCTCCCCGTCATCGGCAATCCAGTCTACTGCGAGAGTAGCGTCTTAGACCACGCGGCCACCGAAGCGGGTTACATCAAATGTTCTCAAACTGAGGTCCACGGAACTAATCTTAATATTTTTAAGCTAGGCTAAGTGGAATATTAGAAATGTGCGTTTAGGTGTTTAGTTTCCCGTCGCATGGTGCGGGGAGGGGGTTTAAGAGGGTCACAAGCAGACTTTTCATTGGCTCCAGGGGGTCCGCGTTTGTAACCACTGCGGCGTAAATAAATAATATGTTTGGTTTTTCTTAAAAGGTTATTCCTATTACTATTGGACGGCTCATATCCACTCCTCTCTAACATCAGTTTTTATCCACCCCGCTCCCTCCCCCCCCCCCAACTCTCACACACCCTAACTCCATTTTTATTTTATTTTCCCCCGCGGTTTATTCGCAGTTGCCTTGAGCCTGTTTGGACCAAAGAACATTCCTTAGGGTTCGGCCAAACTGGCAAGCGAGCGCGTAATTAGCAGACCCTAGTTCAAAAGACACTTGGTACATCTCTGTTCCTCGAAAATTCTTACAGAAAATATTGTGTATTTATAAAAAAGAAAAAAGTAGGAGTTCATCCAATTAATAAATTGAGAAATGTGTATGGTACTGTACTGAAGTGTTTTAAAATCAGATTAGCCGCACCAGTGGCGGAATGGTGCGTTGCACTCGATAGCTTTTGACTAGGAGGCAAAGGTTCGAATCTTGGCTCAGTGAACTGAAGCTGATTTTTAAAACTTATTTATTGTTGTGGTTTTTTCATACTCTCTCCAAACTAATGGTGATTCTTATTTGTAAAGGCCTACTTTGATTATAATATTGAAGTATTTTAACATATCGGGTTTACATATATACATTATATTATTTATGGTCTTACCAATTAAATTAGGCCATTAATAGAAAGTGTGTTAAACCTATCACTGATAGAAAAAAGTCAAATATCATGTCAAAATAAGAAGTTTCCCAGCACTCAATGAACCAACATACAATAATATTGCCTAGCGCCTGTAAACTAGGCTGTACCGGGTCGAGCGCGCGCTCCAGTGTGGCCACCCCCATTACAACCAATGTGTTCTATTTTATATTTTAGTCGCTCGCTCAGTCTGGCCGTACCCTTAGAGGGAATGATATCATGAACGGATTATGGCGAAGGGGGGGAGGGTAGAAGAAGTAGTGTTAATAAAACAACCTGATGAAGTGTCCGGGCTCTTGGTCATTTCTGGACGTAGCACCTGGTTCACCAAACTGTCCGTAGAGCGCTCTATCAAGGATCCGGGTATAAAAAAAGTGTTGGGTCGCCCACAGGTACGGAGCGTGCGCGTTGCCAACTGTACGTTTTATACGCGGTCCGTTTTGATAAGGGTCTTCTAGACAATATAAAACATCATTTTTGTGACCAAAAATTTAAAATATTTAATTATATTAGCAAGTGTTATTTTATTGGTTTATCGAAAGTTACAATTACTGATAACATGACTTGACGTATAAGTACGTGGAATTAGGTTTAATAACTTTTCTAGCTATCAGTCAAGGCTATTCTTATAAAAATTGAACTGTAGATATAGTAACTTTTCTAACTGTCTGATAAAGGTTCTTCCTATGAAAATTGATCTGTAGATCTAGTAAAGTTTCTATCGGATAAGGTTCTTCCTGTGAAATTGAAGTGTAGATCTATTAACTTTTCTAACTGTCTAATAAGGTTCTTCCTATGAAAATTGGACCAACTGTGCATTTCAATGTTTGGGTATTGATGATCACCCTGGGATTCGAACTTCACTGCTACCCCTCGCCGGCACACCAGACCATACGAGACTGACATATTTGCCCGCGTGTTCACGTGTGCGGCTATCACACTTTTTTTTTCTAGTAAGTTAGTTAGATATACAACGATCTGGAACTTCAGGAAATATAATTTAATTTTATCTGTTCATGTTTTTGGCGCGAAGGGATTTTGAACGCTTCTATTATTACCTGTAATTAGAGCCGTGTTTTGCTGTGAGCAAACAAATAAAAAAGAACACGCTATAGTTCCTTCTTTTTCTTTTAATAAATAAGTATTGTATCCTTGACAGCGACAGTAAAAAAAATTTACTAAGTTTTTTTTATTCTTTCTATACAAAAACAACAAACAACTTTGCTGTATGAAGTAATCTATGGTTGAAATCAAGTACTGGAAACCTTAAACCTTAACTGCTCTCACGTTTTAAATAAATGTGTAAATTTATTTTTAAAAAGTTTTAATAACTCAATTTGCGTATAATCCGAACGGGAAGTTAGATGCGGTGCTAATAATGATAATTACTCAATTTTGTTACGAACTCCGGTAATCGAACCCAGTAGTAGTATTAATCAATAGTTTCGTATCATCCGAATTAACCCAACCCTACCCCGTTCCATAAAATACCTCAACTCCATTTGTTAACTTTTAAAATCAACGCCAGGTTTCAACTCTTTCACCTATCCCTTATTAATAGTGATAGTTCTTAACTATCCATCTCTTATTAATATTGATATTTCTTAACTATCCATCCCATATGAATATTGATAGTTCTTAACTATCCATCCCTTATGAATATTGATAGTTCTTAACTATCCATCCCTTATGAATATTGATAGTTCTTAACTATCCATCCCTTATTAATATTGATAGTTCTTAACTCTCTATCCCATATTAATATAGATAGTTCTTAACTATCCATCCCTTATTAATATTGATAGTTCTTAACTCTCCATCCCATATTAATATAGATAGTTCTTAACTATCCATCCCTTATTAATATTGATAGTTCTTAACTATTCATCCCTTATTAATATTGATAGTTTTTAACTATCCATCCTTTATTAATAGTGATAGTTCTCAACTATCCATCCCTTATTAATATTGATAGTTATTAACTATCCATCCTTATTAATAGTGATAGTTCTTAACTATCCAGCTTGACTATCCAGCCCTTATTAATATTGATAGTTCTTAACCACCTATCCCTTATTAATATTGATAGTTCTTAACTCTCCATCCCTTATTAATATTTATAGTTCTCAGGCACCTATCTTCAATTAGTAACTATAGTTCCAAGACACCTATCTTCAATGAGTAACTATAGTTCCAAGACACCTATCTTCAATGAGTAACTATAGTTCCCAGGCACCTATCCCTTATTAACAATGGTAGTTCCTAGGCACTATCTCCTACGGGCGACGAGTGTGTCGGTTGTCGGGGCAAGCCACGTTCCAAGGTGAGCTCTGTCTGGTGACTATGCCCTCATTGAGAGGTACACGCTCGGACCTTAATAGACGGATCTTGGAGAAAGGATTAATAATGTGTACATACAATGCCTGGCATACCTCCCAAATAAGAACTGTAATCACTACTTGAATATGCAGGATAAGCCAATTATTAACGTCGAAATTCACAAATATTTTCTGAATAAATAGATAAAATCAAAACTTTTTTTTGTTAATACGGCAATCGGTAGAAATATGTTTGTACTCTTAAAACGCCCCTTTTTATGAAAATTAGAATGTACCTCTTCCTAGCTTCTCACCCCCACCCCCCATTTTTTTAGTATAAAGTTGTAATTTTTTATTCTTTTTTTTATACACATAAATGTTACAAACACGTCTCTCTCACTCTTGGTCATAGTAACTACACTTTCCCCTGATGAGAAAAAAATGTTATATGTGTTTCCCCTCCCGCTTCTCCCCCTCCCCCTCCCGTTCTAATTTGTCATGGGTTTTTTTTCGCAATACTCTTTTTTTTTAGTTAGTTCGCTGAGTAAGAGGGGTGTAGACTAAAACGAAATGTGATGGTTTTGGAAGGGGGAGGGGTGGTAAAGGGGGACAAAGAGAGAGTGAGAGAGTAGGAAAGACGGACAGAAACACACGAGATAAAGCCGGGTAGGAAACTAGGTCAGACCGTCTAGCCGCCGTGTGTGTATGTGTGTGTGTGTTCACATACATATGTATATTTTGTGTGTCGAGGTTTTAACTACACTATAGTCTAGTTCTACGCTCTGTAAATTTATCGTGGTCTACTCTTTCTTACATACCAACCTCTACCCCTTACCCCCCCCCCCCCATCATGCGTACATTTTTTTTTTTTTTACATTCTATCTGTATCTCCCCTTCACCCCTCTTACTTTCTTTTTGTTCGTACAAACCGCCACCCCGTCTGGCTTCCTACCCTTTCCACCAATCACAATCACACGATTTGGCTACTGTCGTTTCGGACGTTGGAAGCTCTCTGGTTATTTTTTATACTCAGTAAAGTCGTAAGGGAAGGGAAAAGGGGCTTTTAATTTAAAAATAAAATCTTTATACTTTTTGTTAATTAAAAAAAATTAAGGGAGGGGTACTTTTTTTTTTACCATCCTGACAAAAATAAATTAACAACATTGAACTTTTTAGAGGAAGTTTTTTAAAAATTTTGTTTTATATAATCCTCTATACTGCTCTCAGAATTAACCCTTTAAGTTTACGGTAGTGTTATTTTATTTTAAGGTGGGAGTGTAGGGGAAGCGAGAAAAGATCAGAGGTTTTTTTCAAGTTTTTATAGCAAAACACTTTTTAGGCCTAAATAAATAAAACATTGCTCCCGTAGAAACACATAGTTTAATTTTCTTCACACGGTGGTGTCAACAGTGATTGCATATCTGTCATGAGCATAGCTGCATTAGATGAGAAACTTTTTAAATGAAGAGAAAATGTTGTAATTATATCATTATATCCCAGGACATCCTTGACAGATATTCAAGACTTGGGTCTATCAGCATGTAAAGAAAATTATTATTATTATTATTATTATTATTATTATTATTATTATTATTAGCACCGCTTACTACTTACTACCCGTTCGGGTTATACGCACTTACGCGAATGTGTAATGGTAGGGTGATTGTGAGATGAAATGGAGGACCTACAGTTTAACGTGGGATCCGAACCACGGTGGAGGCCTGGCATTCCACACATTCACAAGATGTGATTAATACACGTCTTGTCAGAGGTGAAGGAAGGGTTTGGTGTATCAGATAAATCTGTGCCGGGACCGAGGATTGAACCCCGGACACCGGCACTCCTAGACCGCCAGGTCAGGTCAACCTTACTTTTTAATATATATAATCAAAAATGTGTGCTACTTGAGAATATTCCGTCTCACGTCTGTGAGACAACCGATGCCAGTTGTTTCGCCTGAGTTGACGCTCTGAGACGAGAACATTCTCCGGTCAGTCTCTTTATAATTTCCTCTAATTAAAAACCAGCTCTCGTTTGGATGTGACGTCCTTAATGGGCGTGTAAGTAACCAACCCTCCTCCTCCTCCTCTCCCACCCGCGACGGCCTTGGGTTGGTTTGTCTTGTTTTTTTTAACTCGACTCTCGATAGTGAACCCTCCGCACTCCATACCTCACCTCCTCCAAGTTTCTCTTTTCATTTTGCTTTCTGTTTCTTTGACGTCGTCTAGACTCTCATTTTTATAGCAAGTCACCTTTCGATTACCAACATTGATGGAAATCCGCTCCTCTGGCCGCGTGGTTAATGCACCACTCTCGCAGTAGACTAGATTGAGGTTCGAATCTCAGTTGGGTGTACTGAAGGTTTTTTTTCTTTTCTTTTTTAAATTGTTTTCCTATCTCCATCCAACAAATGCTAGTACAATCCTGTAAATGTAACCTTCCTAATCCCTAAAACGATTAGCGTAATTAATTCATAAGCGCACAACCCGAACCGGTAGTAAGATATGGTGTTAAAAATAACTTGACTGAAAATATAATTCATTCACGAGCTAAGTTTACCTGGATGACAGCTGGAAATGTTACTAGAAGTAATCCCTAATATATCACTACGCCAACAGCTGACATCTATCACTTTGGATGACTGTAATGAAAACAGATGGTAATATATTAATGTGATAGTTAACCACAGTAATTTAGGACAATATTATTTATATATTTGAGGTCGGACACAAAGTTTATTTATAGTTTTATTCCACTTAAAAAAAATATTCGCACCACTTTCACAAAAAACTTCTAACGAACATAGCTTCAAAATGGCGACTGACGAATTTAAACCATAATTGAACATGACGGTAAGCAAGTTGTTTACAATTATGCAGACACGCAGTTGATGAAAATATTTTGTTCATTTAAATATTTCAAAATAAGATCAAATAATCCTAAAACTATTTATTGTATCTAAAAAAAAACAAGAATTTTCTCTTTTCCGAGTAAATACTATGCCTATATTAAAAGGTATTGATGTGTGCACTATATTACACAAAATCAGTAACGTTCCAAAACGAAGAATAAGTACTTTTAATTATGTTTAAAGTACTGTTTCGAGTTGGATAAAAAGAAATTATTTAAAAATATGAAATAGTATGAGAAAACTTAAGTTTACGTTATTTTAAATGTCATGTATAACAGGTAATATATGATCTTTACATTTATAACAAAACAGTGATCTTTTACAAGTGTTGGCAACCCAAAACCTAAACATATGATTTTCGAACTGTCATCCAGGTAAAAACCTATCGTGAACAGTCTCTAACTAGAATGTGGCATTCTAGAAATATTTCTTAATTGATTTATAAGTTGTGAAGGTCATCTAAAAAGATATCAAAAGCTTCTAACAAGACTTCTTTATGGATTAGTTTATATTCTCTCTTTACACTTTTTATTAAACGGACAAAGAATGTAAATTCAATTTAAGTTTGAGTTTTTTTCTCCTCCATTGTGATAACAAGAATTTCCCATTTTCAAAACGAGTTTCCAATGAAAATCGGACTGGTGAACTCGATATTATTTTGCAAAGCTGGTCGCATATTAAATTGACGCACCCAAACAATATCACACTTTGACACCAATATATGAAGTAGAAATAAAAGGAAGTAAAAGATTAGTTGACCCTGTGAGGCTTCTCAGTTAACAGACTCACACTTAGACTCAGACTTACACTCTTCCACTGACGAGTATACACACTTACTCTTATTTTTACCTGGACAGCTTTGACTTTGAAATTATTTATTTATTTACTATTCTCCGCTTACCTTTTTAATCTACATCCTGACAGGAAGATTACTTCTGGACTTGTTTAAAAAAATACGTTTACTAAAAAACTGCTCCAATATAAAAAAGTAACATTGTACGACTATTCTTAGAATTATCGACTAATATATGGTGTTTGTTTTACTAGTATAGTTTTAAACCGGCCGAATAAAATATACATTAACATGAGAAATCCTATCTTGACTTTCCGTGACGTCACAGGTAGGCAAGAGAGCGTTGCAAATGTACAGAAATCTCTAGTTATTTAAACAAGTGATTTGTTTATTTCAAATTATAGCTCGTGCTAAAATGAAGGTGGAATTTATTAAAATGTTCATATATAATTAAAAACCTTAGTCAATCTAGAGCATGCAAGGATGACGTAATCTTAAGAACTCATACTATCAACTGTTCTGACTCAGCAATCATGTTTTTAAAAAACATGAATTGTTTTTGCCAATTAGCATAATACAGAGTATTGGCAAAACTAGTAATTATGGGAACACCCCTCCTTTTGTGGTATCTAACAGCGAGTTTTTATACCTTTTAAGGAGAAAGGGCTGGGAGGGACGCCAGTTGTAAAGGGACTACTTTGTGGTGCTCTACTCACTCAGCTACAGAGCTACAGTAACTTGTGAGGAGACTATCCTGATGTTTGAGTGTCTGTTCAGTAAGGAGGAGGAGGATGCCCCAAACCATCTTGAAAGTCTGAGTTAGACAACAACCGCGCATAGTCGAGCAGACGTGTGTTCTCCACTAGTCATCTTTATAGCACCAAAGATAGGTCAGGGTGTGAAGCTGCTGAGTAGGAACATTGATAGATCTAGGACCTTTTTCTAAACTCTTTCAACTTGTTCTAAAACCTACATCACATTTATACACTCGTATAGTAATTAAACTATTTCAATAAAAAATTATCAAAACGAACCTCACATTTCCTTTCCGCTGCCTACCCCATCCCACTAAGCCAACCTGACACGCAAGCCAAAGGGTTGAGAAAGTAGCTATATTACTATATTATTTGTGTTATTTTATAGGTATTGATAATATCTATCAATAGTGACAGCTGCAGATAACAGAACTTGATGTATGAATAAATTAAAATTGTTTTATTAACTCCCAGACACTGTTCTTCATATCAAAATCAACCTATAGTTTTTATTTGAATTGATCTTTCACAAGCTACCGTTGGACATCACTGAAGTGATATGGGCCCTGCTCTTTTCGTCTATAGTTCCGGTTAGTACCCCTTTTGTTGAAGAACTAGTTTCCTTTATCTTATGTTGACATGTACCTTGTTTATTAAAAATGATCACGCAAGTTTAAACTTCCTGTGTGTGTAGGAATAGGAACGCACTAAATGGATAAATGCTGTCTTCTTTGTGCTGGACTTTTTAGTTGTTTCTTTTACCGGTCCAATTCATTTGATCACATCTGGTTGGTTTTATTAGTAACTAATTCTAGTTTCTTTGAGGGCTGTGGCTGTGACTAAACAGGATTTCCCCCACCCCTCCCACATTTTCAGGAATATTATTTTAATATAACACGCAAACAATTAAGTACTAATTATCTTTGTGTAAAACCGTTCATAATTTATAAATAAGTGGTTTTGGTCATAAGACTTTGTGTCTAAATTTTTTCCCCCTCCTCTTATATTAATTCTACTTTCATATGTTAACAAACTTTCAAAATAATTTGTAATCTCTTGAGTTTAAAGGTGGGTTCAAAATTACCAAAATTAGCAGATATAATTATTTATCAGTGTAGTAGGGCCCCAGGAAACAGGGAAAGGAGGTATAGACAGACAAAAAAAAGTTTAGGTGTGGTAGTTAATTTTAATTTTTAATCAAATTAGAAGGACAACTCTCGATAACCAAATAAGACTTAAAAATTGAAATTTCAAAGTGGTAGTTATAAAATTAGATAACTACTTCCCTGCGTGTTAGAAAATTTGGAAGGAATATAAAAGGAGCACGTTAAAGAGCCAGGTTATAGAACAAAAAAACTTTTAAGTGTGATTGATAAACGATTTAAATTTGCCAAACTGATTTATATAAGGACTCCAGAAGCTATCCAATTAAATCTTAAAATTTGAAATTTAAAAGTGTGAGAAGAACTTATGAGATAACAGGATTAACCGTTTCCAAAATACATACATTAACCGACTTCTCTGTGTGTCTGAGAACTGAAATTATTCAAGCAAAGGGACAACTCCAAATAAACATAAAAGTATGAAAATATTAAGTTATTTTCCATGCAATTCTGGGAAATGGAGGATGAAAAGTTATAGTTAGAAAATACTTTAGAAATGTGGTAGAACATTATAATTTGGCAAACATTTCACCTCCGTCGTGGCCGCATAGTTGAAAGCGTCACTCTCGCAATATAATGGACTGGTGATGACGGGTAGATCAGGGTTAGAATCCCGGTTGGGTGTACTCAGGATTTTTTTCTCCCCTAAATGCACTTTTTACTCTCTCTCTCCAAGCAAATACGGGCATACTTGCTCTAAATTCAAACTTCCTCATCCTTAACTCACTTAACTCGTAACTAGTAAATGTGTGTACAACCTGAACAGGTAGTAAGACGTAGGGTGGGGGGAAGAGGGAGAGTGTATTTCACTTTATTAGTTTATAGTCAAAGCCTGACAGGAAATGTTGTATTAGTTTTAATTGCTGCATGTTGGCACAAGGAGCGCTAGTTGCAAGCAGAGAGAATAGTACCATTGTGACGAGAGTACCACCTTGTAGACTAAACAAAGTAATGAGGTCTGTTTGTCTACCCGCGTGTGGTCTGCGTGCAATAAACGCTCTCTCTCTCTCTTGCACACACGCGGGGTGGTTTACGCGCTTGAATGGCGCCGTCGCCCACGTTTACAAGCAGTGCTAGATACGTTTTGGTTGCAGGGGATTGAAACGTACAGAGAGGCGGCTGTTTGGAGTCGGTAGGCGTTGACTAGAAGTCCTAGTACTCATGGTCAGACAGAGAGGGATGTCCTAGTACCTCATGGTCAGACAGAGAGAGATGTCCTAGTAACTCATGGTCAGACAGAGAGAGATGTCCTAGTACCTCATGGTCAGACAGAGAGAGTGTCCTAGTACATCATGGTCAGACAGAGAGAGATGTCCTAGTTACTCATGGTCAGACAGAGAGAGATGTCCTAGTACTCATGTGTCAGGCAGAGAGGGATGTCTAGTACCTCATGGTCAGACAGAGAGAGATGTCCTAGTAGCTCATGGTCAGGCAGAGAGAGATGTCCTAGTACTCATGGTCAGACAGAGAGAGATGTCCTAATACCTCATGGTCAGACAGAGAGAGATGTCCTAGTACCTCATGGTCAGACAGAGAGAGATGTCCTAGTACCTCATGGTCAGACAGAGAGAGATGTCCTAGTAATCATGGTCAGACAGAGAGAGTTGTCCTAGTACTCATGGTCAGACAGAGAGAGTTGTCCTAGTACTCATGGTCAGACAGAGAGAGTGTCTAGTACCTCACGGTCAGACAGAGAGAGATGTCCTAGATATCATGGTCAGACAGAGAGAGATTGTCCTAGTACCTACATGGTCAGACAGAGAGAGATGTCCTAAGTACCTCACGGTCAGACAGAGAGAGATGTCCTAGTACTCATGGTCAGACAGAGAGAGTTGTCCTAGTACCTCATGGTCAGACAGAGAGGAGTTGTCCATAGTACCTCATGGTCAGACAGAGAGAGTTGTCCTAGTAACCTCATGGTCAGACAGAGAGAGATGTCCTAGTACTCATGGTCAGACAGAGAGAGATGTCCTAGTAACCTCATGGTCAGACAGAGAGAGTTGTCCTAGTACCTCATGGTCAGACAGAGAGAGATTGTCCTAGTACCTCACGGTCAGACAGAGAGGATGTCCTAGTACCTCATGGTCAGACAGAGAGAGATGTCCTAGTACCTCATGGTCAGACAGAGAGAGTTGTCCTAGTACCATCATGGTCAGACAGAGAGAGTGTCCTAGTAACTCACGGTCAGACAGAGAGAGATGTCCTAGTACCTCATGGTCAGACAAAGAGAGATGTCCTAGTACCTCATGGTCAGACAGAGAGAGTTGTCCTAGTACCTCATGGTCAGACAGAGAGAGTTGTCCTAGTAATCATGGTCAGACAGAGAGAGATGTCCTAGTATATCATGGTCAGACAGAGAAAGATGTCCTAATAGCTCATGGTCAGACAAAGAGAGATGTCCTAGTATATCATGTTCAGGCAGAGAGGGATGTCATAGTATCTCATGGTCAGACAAAGAGAGATGTCCTAGTACCTCATGGTCAGACAAAGAGAGATGTCCTAGTAGTTCATGGTCAGACAGAGAGAGATGTCCTAGTAGTTCATGGTCAGACAGAGAGAGATGTCCTAGTACCTCATGGTCAGACAAAGAGAGATGTCCTAGTAGTTCATGGTCAGACAGAGAGAGATGTCCTAGTAGTTCATGGTCAGACAGAGAGAGATGTCCTAGTACCTCATGGTCAGACAAAGAGAGATGTCCTAGTACCTCATGGTCAGACAGAGAGAGATGTCCTAGTAGTTCATGGTCAGACAGAGAGAGTTGTCCTAGTACCTCATGGTCAGACAGAGAGAGTTGTCCTAGTACCTCATGGTCAGACAGAGAGATGTCCTAGTACCTCATGGTCACACACCTGTAATAGACTAGTAACTTGAGGATGCGATGTGCTGCTGCACACTCACAGGACCAAGGTAACGCTACACCCTGAGAAACATGGGTCCCTCGGAATGCATGTGGCCGGGAGCTCTCGTCGCCAGAGAATATTCGCAGACCCTTCCCCCCGTTCCCCCGATCCTTTCGTTTCCCTCCTTGTCTTGCGGTCTGTCCCTACCTTCCTACGTTTGCATGTCGCGAGAGTGACGCCTTAGATCATTCGACCACCGATACGAATACTTTTTTTTTCTATTTTTTTTCCAAACCTCCACTGCCTGTAAGCTTAGTACGCTCTTGGAAACATTGCTGGCCAACCGTTGCTCAACTGTTGCCCAACTATTGGTCATCTATTGGCCAACATAGGAAACAGATTGTTGAAAAACATTAAAGAAACATTGTTTCGCGTCCAGACCTCAATGATGAAACATTTGTTTCCCGTACAGAGTTCAGTTGAGTGAAGGATGTCTGTTGAGGATGCTGATATGGAGTGAGCTTTTTACGTAACTATGAGCTGTTCAAGAAGACAGAGAAGAAGAAAACAATGGTGGGCTCGTAAAGTGATTCAAAATGGTTCGTACTATGCAAGTAAGCTTCGACAGAACTGAAGATCGAAGATGGCAGTGGTTTTAGGAACTTCAGTCACATGTCTCCAACAGATTTTGAAGTTATTTTACAAAGGGATGGTGTCGGTGACCTGGTGGTCTAGGGTAAGGTGTCAGACTTCTATGCTGGCGGCCGGGTTCAATCCTCGGTCCCGGCACAGATTTATCTGATTTCCAAACCCTTCCTACACCTCTGACAAGACATCTTGTGAATGTGTGGAATACCAGGCCGCCACCGTGGTTCGGATTCCACGTTAAACTGTAGGTCCTTCATTTCATCTCACAATCACCCTACCATTACACATTAGCGTAAGTGCGTATAACCCGAACGGGTAGTAAGACGCGGTGCTAATAATAATAATAATAATACAAAGGGATGGTCCCAGGATAATGGAAAGAGATTTAGATGCAATCTCACCTACTTGCCCAAGTTGCTTGTTGTCGGGAATGTTGGCCAACATTGTTTCTTGTAACCCATTTGAAATTGATAACGGTAAACATGCTTTCCCCAATGGGAAACATAAAGGAAACATGAAAAAAATGTTGACCAACTGTTGGGCAACAGTTGGTAACAGTTGGCCAACTGTTTCCGAAACAAGAGCAACATGTTGGCGAACAATGTTTCCGGGGAAATGTTGCCTGGTGCGTAGTAAGCTTTAAGGCGTCGCTTTTAACTAAAATAACAGCGTATGACCTAAACGGGTATTGAGACGCGGTGCTTAAAAAAACTAATAAAAGGAACAGAAAGATTGGTGCGTATTTTAAAGTCAAATTCAGAAGTAGGCCTATTACTAGACCATCACTGGCGATTGCAGTAACATGTACAGTTTAATTTTCATAGAAAGTACCTTTTTTTTGTTTTCGACCAACATTGATAAAATTTTACTATAATATTATTGTTAATTTATAGGTACAGTATTAGAAATGTCTATCAAAAGGGACAGCTGCATATCATATGACTTGACGTATGAAAGTAGCTATTTTAGATGTCATATAATTTTCTTCCTGTGACATTTGAACTTTACTAATGTTCTTCTTGATGACGACACATTCTTCTTGAACCGTACAAGCTTGCAGACAAGAGCTAAAGTTAAAATTTTATTGGAAGAACCTTTTTTTGAAAACACAGTTTTCTCTCTTTCTCGCTCTCAATTTTTTTGTTGTTGTCAACATTAATAGTAGTAATCAAAAACGACAACTGAATAGCGCATTACTTGATATATGAGTACGTGAAAGTAGATCTCGAAACTTTTCTAGCTGTCAGTTAAAAAGGTTCTTCCTATGGAAATTGGACTGTAGGTCTGCACGTTTTGTTTTTGGCATGTACTGTCGTGAGGAATTCCCATGGTGGGCGCATTCTTTGGAATCCAGGACAAGAGAATCATGGGACACGCGAATTATTGTCATTATGGCCAGAACATTTCAAGACTTGCACGGTAACAACACACCGTTATACTTTATCTTGGTCTGACACGTCCACACCCGATATCACAGCTTGTTTCTCTCTCTCTCTCTCTCTCGGTTAACGGTTGCCAAACCTAGAGGGCTCAAATTGCAACATCTACGAACAAGTGTTGCGAAATTTGTCTTATATCTAAGGGAATATTTATTTACCAACCACACGAGGAAAATAAAATGTCGATGTTGTTTTTTTTCCATTGGTAGCCGTATAGTTCCCTCTAATGTGGTATGTTTTACCTGTGACGTAGATGTCTGATGTTCGAATTCCGGTCGGGTAGGTTTTTTTTACTAAACGTGTTTCACATTACTCCTCCACGCCAATGCGGTTACATTTCCTCAAAGGGGTTATCCGTAAACTATTAAATCTGTTGAGCGTGTTTACATGTGGGGGGGGTAGGTGGGGGGCGATACATAACAGTGTTACGTAGCACATATATCTTATAGTTGAATTACAATGTTGGAAAAATACACAACTTGTGATTGTGGGGAATGCCAGGCCTCCACCATGGTTCGGATCCCACGTTAAACTGTAGGTCCTCCATTTCATAGCGTAAGTGCGTATAACCCGAACGGGTAGTAAGACGCAGTGATAATAATAATAATAATAATAATAATAATAATAATAATAATAGCAAAATAATGTTTCTATTATTTAAAAAAAAAACATTTATATTCAGAATTTAGAATGTATTCTGAGGCCCTATTATATTGTCACTCTTGATGGGAAAAGCTACGTAACACTGGTTTTAGTGGGGGAGTGGTCAGGCTAGATGTATAACTTGGTGTTACGTAGGGGTACAAGGGGGTTAAAAAATAAGTCACGTGATTTATGGATGACCCCAAGTTTTACCGTCCCTATGCCCTAACAGTGAGACTAGGATTATTTTAATTAGGTTGCCGGGTAATTTTATTTTAGTGTTTGAATTGATTTTTTTTAAATAAGTTTTTTTGTTTCTAATTAGGAATTCTAGCATTTTAAAATTAATTGACAATTATTTCAATTTTATGCAACTGTTTATACACTCAGAATTATATGGTAGTTTTTTTGGGGTTTTTTGCACTGCTTCTTACTACTCGCCTTGCCTCATACTCGTGAAAGGGGATCAGCAGATTATTTAGGAGGAACCACCATCTGATACACCTGGCCGAGATTCGAACATGTGCCTTCCTGTTACCTTCTAACCTAAAAAAACAAACAATGAATCGGTCAGATTAGGATTTATCCTTTCATACCGGCTGGGAGAACTGGGTGTTATGATTGTTTTAGAATTAAGCTTGTTTGTAAGTCCTACGCTGCTATAATAGTCGGGACATGTCCTCTCTTTCCTCACTCCCATCCCACCCTAAAAAAAAGTTATTAATATTTGTTTTATGGTGGTATTTAAAAAAGCCAATAATACTTGTTTGTTTGAATCTGTAGACACCCTGTATATATAGGAGGCTTCTGGTAGGAAGTACCGTATCTGACAGTTACTAAAGTCACTAAAACTACTTTCACGAGTCGACCTAGGTGGTTTTGGGTTATTACTGCTCGCATCAGGACCCGATGTTCGTGGGTTCAAACCCAGAATAGGTCGACGGCATGTAAAAGAAAATTGGGAAGGTATGTGAAAATACCTTTCCCGGCAAAATTGGTAAGCCCTTTTCCCTCTCGCTCATAGAAATTCCCGTGAGCTGATATAATTATTCTGTTCAGAAAGTGCACGTTAAACTTTAAATAGATGAAAAATGGAAATACTTTTACGTATTCATACGCCAAGTCATGTAATCTGCAGCTGTTAATTTTTATATATATTATCAATGCCTATGAAAATAATACTAATAATATAGTGTTATCAATATTGAACTTAAAAAATTTAATTGTTTTGTGTTTTCTAAAAAGCCTTTTATTCTATAACGCTGCTATAGCTCAAACGGGAGAACACAAGATTTTTTTTAAGTCAATAAAATTGTATTTCCCTTGCGAACACTTCACTACTAATGTATATTTTTGAGATTATGTTTCTATCAACTTTCCACCAGAATAAAAAAAACAATATCCCTTTTTTCGTGAGTTTCTAGTATATCCCATATATCGAGCGCTAGTTGCTTGCATGCGTGGTGCCTACTCTAGCTCTTGGGAAGAGGGGTGGGGGGGCGGTTGAGACGAAATGTCCGCAGTGGGAGGGAGGGGGGGAAAGGGGTGTGCAAATGGGCCAGATCGATGTCTACAAGACGCTTGGAAGCTGGGCTGGGGGATCGTCGTCGGCCTTCAACATGGACCGGGGAAAACGAACGACCGATAAACACCAGGGTTTTTCCATCACTCCTTCTAGGCGTGGAATTTCATCTAGTGTCTTTCTCAAGGTTTTTTTTAAGACGTTGAGCGTAGTATCAGCAGTGGCGGCTCGAGTATAAGCACTGCGGAACTGCAGCACCCCCTATTTCCATTTGATATTATCGATAACATTTAATATAATGACTCATTTTTTCTTTAATTCTTTCTTTATTTTTGTAGTACAATATATATTCCTTAAGCTTAATGTCAGTACTTCAGTAGCCATCCCCAGTTTATGAAAAAGATAGAAACATCTTTGTATGGAACTGTGCGATTCACAGTGCCAGTGACGTGGTGTTTGACTGTTGTGTGCATGCGCACATAGGAGAGGGGTGGGTAGGAATGTGGTACTGCCAGGTAGAGAGAGCACTGTTGCTCTCGCAGTGCCGGCTCTGGCGTGATGGTGGTTTTTTTTTTTTTTTACTCAGCGTGTGTTGTGCTTAAAAACCGTGTACCATATTCTTGAATGTGATAAAGTGTAGAATAGTGTAGAATTAGATTATTATTCTACTTCCAACTATTCTATTTGATTCAATATTTTTTTTCTGTTCTTTTATTTAACAGAAAGACTAAATGAGCTTGCAGTAATTTCAATGGAGAAAAATTTCCTCAATTGTCATCCAGAGATAATGAGAAAAATTGAACTTTTTGCGCAAATTAAAACAAAAAGAATGGATTTCATTTTTAAATAAATAGATCAAGCTTGAACTGTAACAATTTAAGTTAAAGCAAGTAAAAAAGTTTGGTTTTTTTGTAAGATTTTATCAAGTTCCTGAATAAATTTTCTTTTTATATATATATATATATTTTTTTCTTTTACACAATTTTAAAACAAAAGCTAAAAATGTTCTGAGCAGCACCCCCATTAATTTTAGCTACGAGCCGCCACTGAGTATCAGAAAATAAATGTTTACATTTAAGGTAGGTATTTAGGGTACTTGAAAAAAGGTCAGTGTTCTTGCAGTTTTTAGAGCAAAGAATTTTTTTTTTGTGTTCAAATAAGCGTTAGGAATGTGAGAAAAGTACCGATACTTTACTAATACCGATATTCTATTTCGATACTAGTATCTTACTAGTATAGTACTCACTTTATGGTATCGGATCTGTATCGAAAGAAACAACTTTTTTTGTTTTATTCACACAATCTAGGATTAAATGTTTACTATGGTTAAAGAAGGGTACATATATATTAGGGTCTACTAATAATATTTAGCTATTAAATAACTTTCCATCAGCTAAATTTTCATAGACATTTTGAAAGCTGGTATGGTAAAACCTTTTATAATATCCATTATACAATACTATCAATCATACCTTCCAAGTCTCAACATATAATAAAGACGCGATTGACCTAAATATTCCTTAATATGGTTAAACCATTATAATTTTCAGTGTTTGAAGAAATATGAAAATACATTTTTTATTATTATAATGTAAAAATTTGAATTATTACTAATATATAGAAAAAACTTTTTCCAGATTAAAATCTCGAAACCGATACTTTCTGCTATCGATACTTTCTTTCGATACACGGTGACCTGGTGTCAAGGGTAAGGTGTCAGACTTCTATGCTGGCGGCCGGGGTTCAATCCTCGGTCCCGGCAAAGATTTATCTGATTACCAAACCCTTCCTTCACCTCTGACAAGACATCTTGTGAATGTGAGGAATGCCAGGCCTCCACCGTGGTTCGGATTCCACGTTAAACTGTAGGTCCTCCATTTCATCTCACAATCACCCTACCATTACACATTATCGTAAGTGCGTATAACCCGAACGGGTAGTAAGACGCGGTGCTAATAATAATAATAATAATAATAATAATAATAATAATCTTTCGATACAAGTACGGTATCGATATTTTTCTTCCGATACTTTTAATGAGAACAGTATCGCTATTTTTATTTCGATACCACATCCTTAGTAAGCGTATATTTGATGTCACGTGTATAGTAGCAAATCGTGTGGTATCTTGTGTGTGGCCACGTCTGAAGGAAATGACTGGCTAGCGCTAATATTCGCAGTATTTCCGACCGTCCTCATTCACCACGTTGTTCCGGAAATGCCTGACTAGATAAAAACACCAGCGGAGCCGGCGAGTCGAGGTTTGGACATTCCCCAACTCTTCCCCCCCCCCCCCCCCCAAAAAAAAACAACAACATATAGGCAAGATTGTTCTCCCGGCGTGACGCGGTTGTCTGGGGTGCAAGACACGAGCATCGCGCTGAAAACCTCAAAAGATCTAGAATCGTCGAGCAGAAATTCTTATATATCGTTACTGGGCAGGACTGTTTGGCAGTAGGAGAACAAACAGGGTTGGAGGAAATTACAAATGGCAATACAATGTGTTGTGATCTTCCTATCAAATTAAATCTTTCGTTTCACTTCCGTTTAGCTCTTAATAATCAACCTATGTAACTTCTTGTTCGCGTTTTTTTTTTTTTTTTTTTTTTTTTTTCTCAAAACATAAAATGCAAACAAAGAGTTGCATATAAAAATTTATAATTACATAAATTAGTTAGGGATGAGGAAGGCTGAATTTAAAGAAAGTGTACCCCAATATCCCTGTCATCGGTGGTCTAGTCTCTTGCGAGAGTGACCCGCCTCGGTGTCGTAGTTGGCTAACGCGCTAGTCGTGTTGAGCTCGACTGCTGCTGAGGACGAGGAGATCGAGGTTCGAATCTCGGTCGGGTGAACTGGGGGTGGTTTTTCCTAAATGGTTTTCTACTTTCCCTCCACGCAAATGCGGGTTCACTTCCTATAATTTGACCTTCCCAATTCCTAATACATTAGCGTAATTAGTACTTAAAGCGTATAACCCGAACGGGTAGTAAGACGCGGTGCTAAATATTATTATTATTCTTGCGAGAGTGACGCCTTATACCGTCTGGTCACCGAAGCTGGTAGATAGATGTATAGGTCTTTCTATTCCCTAATTAGTGTGTCCCGTGGGAGAGTGTAAGGGCCCCGCCCCAATGTTTGGAGACGTATTCGCGACCGCGGAACTCGGCAAACATGTTGACTCACCGCCCTGTTGATGACTCCACACATGCTGACCACTGGGAGTTTTCCACGCTCACGTGACGTCACTCGCCTCACACGGGCATAGCAACAGTCGCGCTCCTTATGAGCAGGTGAACGGCACTTGTCAACGGAAAAAATCCGTCTCGCCCCACGGATAACACATAACTTGGGTAATACAGCTAGAACCAGGCGTCTTAAGAGTCCGTCTCACCCCGGATAACACATAACTTGGTAATACAGCTAAACAGGCGTCTTAAGAGCCCGTCTCGCCCCCGGATAACACATAACTTAGGTAATACAGCTAGAACCAGGCGTCTAAGAGCCCGTCTCGCCCCACGGATAACTAATGGTAATACAGCTAGAACCAGCGTCTAAGAGCCGTCTCGCCCAGGATACACATAACTTGGGTAACAGCTAGAACAGGCGTCTTAAGAGCCGCTCGCCCCGGATAACACATAATGGTAAACAGCTAGAACCAGGCGTCTTAAGAGCCGTCTCCCCCCGGATAACACATAACTTAGGTAATACAGCTAGAACCAGGCGTCTTAAGAGCCCGTCTCGCCCCACGGATAACACATAACTTAGGTAATACAGCTAGAACCAGGCGTCTTAAGAGCCCGTCTCGCCCCACGGATAAACAATAACTTAGGTAATACAGCTAGAACCAGGCGTCTTAAGAGCCCGTCTCGCCCCACGGATAACACATAACTTAGGTAATACAGCTAGAACCAGGCGTCTTAAGAGCCCGTCTCGCCCCCGATAACACATAACTAGGTAATACAGCTAGAACAAGCGTCTTAAGAGCCCGTCTCGCCCACGGATAAACCTTAGGCCTGTAGTAGAGGTCTTGGAAGCTTGTTTCTAATTTCCCGGTTAATCAACCGCGAGATGAGCTCTTAACATGTATATTTATGTTCAATCATCTTATGAAACCCTCACAGCATATGTCGCAGTTTCGCCGTGACGCAATTTATTAAATAATAAATGGGCTAGTAACCTTGTTTTGTTGAAAGTATAGAACTGGTTTCTCTGAAGCGTCTTCAAAGATATTTATTAGTTTTTACTCGCACCGCGTCTTCTTACACACTACTCGTCCGCATATCTACGCAGATGGGACAGAAATGAGCAAGGTACAATTTAGAAGACTTGTACCCGCATTTACATGGTGATATTTCCACTTCGGTGATGCGTTCTCTTAGACAAGACTGTGATATCGTTAGTTCCTTCTCGCCGCCTTCAAACGTACCGGGTAGGCAACCCCGCACGGGCTGCGTGTGTGTTTGCTTGCCGACACGTTTCATCCCGCGGGGTAACGCCCACGAATAACCTATCTGGAAGCCCTTCTTTCTTCCAGAATTCGATTATATTGTAGTAAGGTGTCGAACTTCAGTGCTGGGGTCTGGGGTTCAATCCTCAGTCCCGGCACAGATTTACCTGATTGCCAAACCCTTCCTTCACCTCTGACAAGACGTGTATTAATCACAACTTGTGAATGTGTGGAATGCCAGGCCTCCACGTTAAATTGTTGGTCTTCAATTTCATTTCACAATCACCCTACCTTTACACTTTAGCGTGTGTGTAACCCGAACGGGTAGTAAGACGCGGTAATAATATTAATAATAATAATAATATATTGTAGGGTTAACGATGTTGCCTTCTCTGGGATTTTGAAGCTATTCTGCGAAGCAGGTTGCAGCTTAACTTAACGAAACTAAGCAACCTAAGCACTGACACACTTGGACACCAATGTTCGAAATAGAAAAAGGTAAGAAAATTAGAAGTTCTACCTGAGAGGTTTCTTGTCTATGTGCTGATAACCTTATCCCTCTTCCTCTGACGAGTTTATACAGTTACTCTACTATTTGCGCCTTGAATACATTGACTTGCTTTTTAAAATACCTTTTTCTTGTTTCCTTTCTAGATAGACATATGCTACCACGGACTTTTTTTAATCTCCATCCTAACAGGAAGACTCCTACAAGCCATTTTCGTGACTAAAAGACAAATAGCTTGAGTAGTAGATCTATACTAATATTATAAAGAGGAAAGATTTGATTTTTTGTTTGTAATGGATAAACTCAAAAACTACTGGACCGATTTTAAAAATTATTTCACCAATATAAAGCTACATTATCAACGAGTAACTTAGGCTATATTTTACTATGAAAATTAAATTTATTCCTCATAAAAATGTCAATAGAATATTATATAGTCGTTGGAAAAAAAAAGTTGTTGAAGGGAAAGTGGGGTTGGTGAAGGGGGTAAGGGGTAGGGGTGAGGAAAGAGAAATAGATGTAGTGACGAGGAACTCAAAAAAAAAATTGGGGAAACGAGGGGAGTAAATGAAAGTGGAGGAAACTGAAAAATTAATTTGATTTTAACAATTTGTTTGATTGGTGTATATACAATTCCTTTCGCGCCTAGAGCAAACAAAATTATAGAGGAATGAAATGAAAATAGGAGGGAGGATAAAAAGAGGGAGGGGGCTATACAGTGATGGTAGGACTGTATTTTTTTTTTAAAGTAAAAAAGTTTTGTTTTTATATTGACATGATGGATGATTTGAAGCTTTGTTTTACAGGATTCTTTACAATACTTTTTACGGGGAAGGGGACTGGTGATTTATAAAAAAAATACTTTCAAAATAAAACTACCTCAAGATAAAAAAAAACTGTGATACTGTAGGACTACTCTTAGAACTATTAAAGAATTAATTATTTCTGTTTCAACGTTATATTTTTAAAACTCGCTGAATAAAACGTAAATTTTACACGGAAAATCCTATCTTGACACTGCCGTGACGTCACAAGGAGAGTAACGTCCTAATGCTAGGGGAAATAAGGCCTTTCAAAATGCTATTTATTCGTAAGAAAATCGTTCTAGAAAGTTATTGTTTCGCTTCTAGTTCTAGTTTGAGCATTGTGGTATACTCCATTCACGGTAGGAATTACTCTCTGAAAGGTCTTTTTTCCTACCAATATCCTACTATATAATAGATTTATGGTAGGGAAAAAGGCCTTTCAGAAGTCAATTCCTACCGTGAACAGACATTAGCTAGCTATATGGTGTTAGTGTATGGGAAGCAAGAAAAGGTCAGTCTTTTTGCAGTTTTTATAGCAAAGAACTTTTTTTGACCATAATAAATGTATCTTCAGTAGAAACATAAAGTTAATTTATTTTCTTCACACGGTGACGTCAACATTTCTTGAATATCTGTCGCGATGGTGTCCTGGAATTTATTGACAACTTTTCTCTTCATTTAAAAAGTGTTTCATCTAATGACGCTATTTTTTTACGACCCGCTTCAGTGGCCGAATGATCTAAGGCGTCAATCTCTTGTTAAACTGACCTGCTGATGATGAACAGATTACGGTTCGAATCCCGGCCAGGTCTACTGAGGGTGTTTTTTTTCCCTAAATAATTTTCCACTCTTCCTTCACGCTTTCTTCTAAGTATGACCTTCTTAATAAAAAAAACATTAGCGTAATTAGTACTGAAGCTTATAAACTGAACGGGTAGTAAGACACAGTGCTAAAAAAAAGTTAGAAAATTCATACATATATTAGCTTTTAGCATTGATAACATTTCACTACATTGTATGTGTTATTTAACAGGTGTTGATAATATTTATCAAAAGTGACAGCTTCAGATCATTTGTCTTGATGTATGAATATATTAAAATTGTTTTAGTAACTTTAGTAACAATCAGTTAATGTTCTTTCTATCAAAATCAGAGTATAGTTTAGTATAGAATATTTACCTCGCGCGGTTCCTCTATGGCATGGCTTAGAAGCCCGCCACGGTGTAATCGTTCAAGATAATACTGCTACCTTTCAACGTAAACAGAGTGTACATGCTTTTCAATGCAGTTTCTCTCTCTCTCTCTCTCAACTTGTTTCTACTATATGTTCTAATCTCGTGTGTTTCAGGAGAAGAACTCTTTCCTCAACTATAACGTGTCCTGCATCCTGACCCTGCCGCCGTACCAGAGGCAGGGATACGGCCGACTGCTCATCGACTTCAGTGAGTTAACACGTTCACATACATCCCTTTTAGTTCGGTTACACACCGAGTCCCGAGTCGCGTCGAGTCCAATCTGACTCTCGAGTCAAGGCCTCTCACACTAGTGGGTTGAGTCCAATCTGACTCAGGAGTCAAGGCCTCTCACACTAGTGGGTCGAGTCCAATCTGACTCAGGAGTCAAGGCCTTTCACACTAGTGGGTCGAGTCCAATCTGACTCTCGAGTCAAGGCCTCTCACACTAGTGGGTTGAGTCCAATCTGACTCAAGAGTCAAGGCCTTTCACACTAGTGGGTTGAGTCATTTGAGTCCACTAGTTTGGTCAAAGAGTTCATGCAAGATTGATGCAGTTCTAGTAGTTTCTATAAATACAAGCATGGAGGAGCCGGCGTAGACGCCTAAAAAGACGTCGCTTAGTGTGGATCTACTCACATGAAACGACGCACCTTTGGTAGTTTTTCACATTTGTTTCCAAATAGCGGAAACTGTATTTCTATCGCGATGTTCGGATGAGACGGGTTATAAATCGAAGGATCGATTCTCTTGAACGAGAACAATGAGGTATTCAGTGTCCGTGCTATTAGCCTTGGAAAGCACGTAGACTCGGTTAGACTCGGTTAGACTCGGCTGGACTCGGGGTGACTCGACTCTCCGGTGTGAAAGATATTGGTCCTCCATCGTGCTATCAAATACAATATGTACTTGTCTCAATTGGCGAGTCAGACTAGACTGCAGTTGTTTTGGAAGAGGAAGAAAATGTGGGAGTTGGAAGTTTGACTTGTTCAATTAACGGTTCAATTGTAATATAAAAACACTTATTAAACATTAATAGAATATTACCAAGATACACGTGAAACAAACTTCAACATTTCTTTGGTTATTTTCAATATTCCAGCAATGCGTCTGTTCAACATATTGCCTAAGCTGCGTTATGCGCATGCGCAACGTAAGTTGACACAATATGAAAGATTGAAAAATTGCCCGGCTGGTAATCGGAAAAAAATATAGCGCGCCGTAGCAAGTGTGAACCGCCCTTAGTTAAAAAAAAAAACTTTCAGTCCACAAACACTATCCTACATTCTTTCTTCACTCTGGTTTTTGTATCAAAAGAATTTCATTTAAATAAAACAGGAATATTATTTCTTATACAATTTGATGTCCTTTCTCCCTCTTTTTTTTTTTTTTTCTTTTTTAATGTCTTCATTTTAATTTGTGTGTCGGTAGTCGAACTGGTGACTCTTCCCAGCTGTCGCCTCCACACGCTTGCCAACTGTCCGCCCTTGCTGTAATTTATCGAGGTGTACACCGTAAGCTGCGCGCGCACTGCTGGCCGGTTGGATCGAATCAAGTCAGCCGTAACATTATTTTTGTTCGACTATTTTTAATTTTTCAGTCTAGTGACCCGATTTATATGGGCGCGCATGTTCAAATAATAATAATAAAACATGCCTGGAAGTCTGAAGAATGAAGGGGCATAAGGGGGATTTAAAAAAACAACTGGTTAGCTCAATTTTTAGGTAAATAAAAAAGTAAAAATTATATGAGTAAAATGAGAAGGCAGGGAGGTTTTTTTTTAAAGAAGAGGTGATGACCATTTAATCTCGACGCGCAATAAAGCCCATTTCAACAACTTAATATAAAAAAAAGGTCCGGGTAGTACTTCGTGTATGTGGGTGGTTTTTGTAGACATGGGCGGAGAGGGGGGGGGAGGTTTTGGATCGATGGTGGCGTGGATAATAGGGTGGAAGTAAGTAACGGAAATTCCTAACAATGGCGAAACTATTACCCTAGGCGGCCATTTCGTCCTCCCCTCCCAACTGGCGGTGGTTCTCGGAACTAGAAAAAAAAAATAGTTTGGTAGAGGGCTGGTTTCAAGGAGGGGAAGGGGGGGACAGGCATCTATCTAACACAAGGCTGGCACGCAACAGAAAAAAGGCTCTAGCACGCATGGTGACTGTCTTCTGTCTCCCCCCCCCCCCATGCCCCCCTCTCTATACACTTCTCGGTGTATTATGCGTGAATTAAATTCCGTACTTGTTCGACTGAAGACCTGTATATTCGTAATGTACGTAAAAGATCGACTCCACACCAACAGATTGAACTGTCTACCATCCTATCCTTAATTCCTTAGTACAGTAGCCCCATGGCATCTTTGGTGCTGACTGACAGCTAAAAGCTATGAAAAGTTACCAGACCAAATTATGTATCCCTACGCCGAACCATATGATTTGCAAAAACATGTGTTTAGCAGCTGTCACTTCTGACGGTCAAAATTTAGGTATATACCTAAATGTTGACTGTCAGTCAGCACCAAAGAAGTCATGGGGCTACTGTACTTATCCAGTGGCGGCTCGTAGCTAAAATTAGTAAGGGTGCTGCTCCAGAAAATGTTTAGCCTTTGTTTTAAAATTGTGTAAAAGGGGAAAAAACATGTATAAAAAGAAAATTTATTCAAGAACTTGATAAAATCTTAACAAAAAACCCAAACTTCTTTTACTTACTTTAACTTAAATTGTTACAGTTCAAGCTTGATCTATTCATTTAAAAATAAAATCCATTCTTCTTGTTTTAATTTGCGCAAAAAGTTCAGTAATTTTCTCCTTGACCTCTGGATGACAATTGAGGACTTTTTTCTCCATTGAAAGTACTGCAAGTGCATTTAGTTTTCTGTTAAATAAAAGAACTAAAAAAAATGAATCAAATAAAATAGCTGGAAGCAGAATAATAATCTAATTCTTTACTCTTCTACACTTTATCACATTCAAGAATATGGTACACAGTTTTTAAGCACAACACACGCTGAGTGAAAAAAAAACCTTCCACCATCACGCCAAAGCCGGCACTGCGAGAGCAACAGTGCTCTTTCTACCTGGCAATACCGTATTCCTCCCCACCCCCCGCCTATGTGCGCATGCACACAACAGTCAAACACCATGTCAATGTCACTGTGAAGCGCACAGTTTCATACAAAAAAAAATTGTATCTTTTTCATAATCTGGGAGATGGCTACTGAAGTACTGACATGAAGCTTAAGGAATATATATTGTACTACAAAAATAAAGAAATAATTAAAGAAAAAAAGGACTCATTATATTAAATGTTATCGATAATATCAAGTGGAAATAGAGGGTGCTGTAGTTCCGCAGTGCCTATACACGAGCCGCCACTGACAATGACACTAACTAGCTCATGTTTTAAATATATTATTTGTGACTGCACTTAACCTACCTTTCAAATGTAGCCTATCCTTGACGGTTTATCAAAACATGTTGTGTAGTTAATTTTGTTAATAATTGCTCCGCTGTGATATCGTCTGTTATTTGCACCAAGCTCTAGAAAATTTCCTTTCGAAGAGTTTAATTGGACGTTGTTTCCAACTCTATCGTTGGTTGGCATGGTCACGTGATTACGGATACCGACAGTGTAGACGCGATTTCCATTTTAAAGACTATTCAAGATGCGAAACTTACGGACTGTGTAGACGGGTCTTAACTCAGACGACGAGAGAAGTTCCTGCTTTAAATAAGTACGGTTAGGTCATGCTTGTCTGATAGCTCAGCTCAGGGTTTGCAAACTCACGGCCCGCGGGCCGAATCCGACTCACCCGCCCTCCTTCAATACCGATATAACTATCAGGCCTACAGTAATTTACTCACACATAAAATAATAGTTTAATTTTAGTATGTACATAATTTGTTAGTAAAAAAACTTATAACCATTTCAATCTGTGCTATATTTTTCGTATTACTTTAAATACTTGATTGTGAAACTTTTATTTGCGTAATTTAATAAATAACGTTTCGAATATTTCGCAAACCCACATATTTAACATATCCTATATTGATGACTTTACTATTTCGATCGTTTTGTAATGTTGCTTAAGTGGAGTGTCAATCGTCAGCAACAGCAACTTTTACTTCCAAACAATAGCAGTAATTGTAACAACATTCACAATGTGTTTAATCAGTTCGGTGGCGAGTAAGCTTGCTACGGCATTTCATAAAACAACGCTTGTAACCCAAACAGAAGCAATTGGTGTTGATTAGTCGGGGATTAGACCGTTGAGGGGTAATAGACCTCCTTCTGGTGACTAAATACGTCAGTCTTTCGTCTAGCTCAGTGGTTCCCGGCTGGGGGGGGGGTAACAATTCGGAAATAACGCTGAAATCATATAACAATTGAAGATATTGATTTAAATCACTTTTCCAAATCAATTAAGTTAATTATATGGTTGCGGTATTGGCAACCCTGCCTACCAGTTGTAATAAATTCGGCGAAGAACCAAAAGTGTGCTTGCACGTGTTTATTTTCAAGCTCTCCAGCCTTGGATGAGCCCCTCCCCTCCCCCCAAATTCTCTTTTCTACCCTCTCCCTTAGACAGAGGTTCCCAAACTCTTTAGACCAAAGGAGGCCTTGCACCATATATATATATATATAATATATATATATATATATATATATATATAATATATATATATATATATATACACACACACACACAGGATATGCATGACATAGTTACACTGATATTATGAACATAAAATAATAATAATAATAATAATTATTATTATTATTATTATTATCATCACCGCGTCTTACTACCCGTTCGGGTTATACGCACTTACGCTAATGTGCAATGGTAGGGTGATTGTGGGCTGAAATGGAGGACCTACAGTTTAACGTAGGATCCGAACCCCGGACCTCCAGCACAGAAGTCCGACACCTTACCCCTAGACCGCCAGGTCACCCAAATAACTACAGTTAACAAAGCAGAAAACGGAAAATCTCGCATGTTTCAGCTGCAATATTGACAATCCTAATGATTGATGCTATTTTACACTGTGAAAAACAAATAAATAATATTATAAAATGGCCTCGCGACGCGTGAGATAACTATGGCGGAGCCCAGTTTGAAAAACGCTGCCCTAAGCCACCATTGTGACCCCGTCCAGCATCACCTGATCTTCAACTCATAAAATACTAAACAGCATTGTCGACATGGAAGTGGAAAGTAATGTCTTGTGCTCTGTCAATGTTCAAACCCAACATTCAATAACTGGTGAAAACAAAACCGTGCCAACCATCATGATCATTTTGTCATCCCCCCTCCCCCCCCCCCCCCCCCCTTTACACCCTTCTACCACTATCCTGCCAGCGTTACATTGAATTTTTGGTAAAAATAAATAAGTATTTAAATTGGTTTTTGAATCATCCTCAAAACTATGGAATCGGGGGGGGGGGGGAGAGGCATGTATATTATTATTATTATTATTATTATATTATTATTATTATTATTATTATTATTATTATTGGCACCGCGTCTTACTACCCGTTCGGGTTATACGCTTATGTACTAATTACGTTAGTGGTTTTAGGGATTATGAAGGTTATATTAATAGGAAGTGTAGCCGCATTTGCGTGGGGGGAGAATGGTGAACCATTTTGGAAAAACCTCCCTCACTGCATCCGATCGAGATCGAACCTGGATCTCCCCGTCATCGTCAGTCTAGTCTACTGTGAGAGTAGCGCCTTAGACCATGCGGCCACTGAAGCGGGATATCTGGTAATTAGCCGTCGTATGCTTAAATTTAGTTTTTTAACATTTTTATATCTTTTTGTGCTGCCCATTTATTGTAGTGCTTATGTCACCGGCAATGTGTGAAACCCAGGCTTTCTATAAAATGCCTAGGCTTTCTCTATATAATGCCAGAGTGGTTTTGGCGAAGTATGAAATAAATTAATTATGCTGTTGTATTTCATACTTATTTTCAAGTCCTTTGTCTTTTGAAGTACCGGAATATGTTATCAATTCTTTTATTCAGTTCTGTGTAAGTCTTGCGCTGTTTTCTTGCAGGTTTACATCATTCCTAGGATTAAAGTTTGTCAGATTAGGTTTTTTAGAATAGGGTAGTTAGGTTAGGTTAGGTGAGGTTAGCTACTGTGCGCGGTAATATATAATGACCGGTTATTCTAAAAACGTCCCACAAAAAGTATAAAATACAACAGCAAAACTAATTTATTTCATACTTAGCTAAAACCACTTAGGAATTATATCTAAAGCCTAGGCATTTTATAGAATGCCTGGATTACACACATTGCCGTTAACACATACACCCACTGTTTATAGCAGGTGGTTAGTATAATGTATATTGTACCTCCCTATGGGGATTTGATTAGGTTTTTGAATTATTATTTTTTATGCACTAGTGACCATTTTGTTTCGACGCGCCTTAAAGCCTTAAAACAGCATAAATAGTAATAATAATAATAAATTGAAAAGCATACATTAAAACGACGTCTCGGACAACCTTTGGCTTGCTTTGTGATTGAAACAATTGTACCTCACTCAAATGTTAATTTTGATTTACCCGCTTCGGTGATCTAATGGTCTAACGCGTCACACTCGCGGCCATACGAGACTGCCAATGACTCTCCCACCCATACACACTCTCTATCTCTTTCTGTCTAGGAGTTGCCACGCAACTGGAATACCGGAAAAAATAGGGGAACTTTGCCTCAAATGAAATATTAGTTAATTTGGTATATTTATCTGATCTGAAAACTTAAAATAGTAGGCATTCGGGTGGACGAAAAAGTGAACAGAATAAGTACGTTTATTCAAACATGTCTTACTACCCCTTAAACAAGGGCTGTGTGACGCGACATCATCTTGTTTTATATATATAAGTTGCCTGACTTCTCTAAACTGTCTGGAATAATCGGAATTCCTTCTGGAAAACACGGAGAATTTGGTAGTAAGAAAATAATGCCAGAGTATTTATATATTTGCTCCTCAGGCTAAATGTATTGACTCTCAAAGGAATATTAAAATGACTAATAAAATAATTAATATTATTAGCACCGCGTTTTATTACCCCTTCGGGATATACGCACTTACGTTAATGTGTAATGGTAGGGTGATTGTGAGATGAAATGGAGGACCTACAGTTTAACGTAGGATCCGAACCACGGTGCAGGCCTGGGTATTCCACACATTCACAAGTTGTTATTAATACACGTCTTGTCAGAGTTGAAGGAAGGGTTTGGGCAGTCAGATAGATCTGTGCCGGGACCGAGGATTGAACACCGGACCCCAGCACAGAAGTCCAACACCTTACCCCTATACCGCCAGGTCATCGACTAATAAAAAATGGCCAAGGTTTCAGAGGTTTAGCTGGCAAACAGCTCCATTGCGAGCTTTGGTCCATAGTCCAGACCAGATACAACTCTAGTTAACCGGCCAGACAATGGCGTACAGATTATTTACATCTAGGAGATAAGACGCTCTTCCCCCCTACTGGAGGGATGAAATATGGGGGAGGGGTGTTCGAACCCCAGACACTAATAACCAGGGCTCGGAGTTTTGATGACATGTCAATTTTTTATTGGTACATCACATACAATGCTCATAAGTACATGAACTCTGTTTATTAGCGTTTGGTTGTAAAAATGGATGTTTTATAGGTCATGTTTTTTGTCATTTTTGAATTTAAGGTCATATTTTCTTGGTTTGCGTCATTTGAGTAATATTTATGGGTGTTTTGAGGCATTTTTTAGGCAGTAATGTTGAATAAGTTATCGATATTTTAAAAATGCATAAAATACTCTGACATATAGTTTTTAATCACACTGGTTATTGGAATGAGAAGATAATGAAGGCAATGAACTTTGTATCCTCTTTGCTTGTCCGGTTGTAAAATACACATTCCTGGTGAACTGCTACTAGGCTGGAGAAGGTTGCTTTGGGAGGGGGTAGCTCTTACATCCCAAGCAGGTATTTATAAACCGATATAATATTTAGGGTTGTTAAAAGTGTTTTCATTGCCTGTATGGGATTTTTATCCATTTTCGTGTGCATTTATTACGAGTTTTTGTTATATTTTTCAGGTAATTTTTTGAAAATTTGAAGCTATTTTTAATAATTTTTTAGATTATTTTTACAGGGCTGTCGGCCGTCTGGAAAACAGGGAAATGTCAGGAAATTTGGTTTGACCTGGAAAAATCAGGGAATTGTTCAAATTTTCTAAAAAATAACTGAAATTTTAAAATATTATAAAGTCAAATTTTTTAAAGTGTTTTAACTATTTTGCTAACAACCTATTTTTACACTAATGTTTTTTTACTCATTAATTAATTCAAATTTCGATCGTAATTTGTGAACTTCACATTGAAGGCTATTTCTACATTGCGGGATTACGTAATCCAAGAACGTCAGCGCATGCGCCATGCGTCTTCACAGCCTACGATATGACACATAATACCATGCGGGTATTTGATATTTTGTATCCCTTAGTTCCGAAATGGTGACAAAACGGCGCGGGGCTTTATCATTATTTTCTTAATCTTTTTGTGTACAAGCTTCAATAAATAATTAAAAACTAAATTTATTTGTTCAATGATGAGCCGAGGGCCTAAAGTTTTTTTTTATCTTTAGTATACATAGCTATCATTAATTATGGAGTTAGGTCAAAGACTACTTGCATTGCATGTAATGACAGGAAGGTTGAGGTTTGAATCCCGGTTAGGTGCACTTGGGGTGGTTTACCCGTTCTCTCTCCATGCTAATGTGTGTGCGCATCTATTCTAAGCTACCTTCTCATTCCTGCCACATTATATTGAGTTTGTTATTATTTATTATTATTATTATTATTATTATTATTATTATTATTATTATTAGCACCGCGTCTTACTACCCGTTCGGGTTGTACGCACTTACGCTAATGTGTAATGGTAAGGTGATTGTGAGATGAAACGAAGGACCTACAGTTTAACGTGGAATCCGAACCACGGTGGAGGCCTGGCATTCCCCACATTCACAAGATGTCTTGTCAGAGGTGAAGGAAGGGTTTGGTAATCAGATAAATCTGTGCCGGGACCGAGGATTGAACCCCGGCCGCTAGCACAGAAGTCCGACACCTTACCCCTAGACCGCCAGGTCACCTCACTATTATATTGAGTTGTTGCAACTATTATATTTTGTCTGGAAAATCTGGAAATGTCGGGGAACTTCAATGTTAAAGAATTAGTGGCAACCCTGTTTTAGATCGTCAAAATACAGGCCCTGCTAATAACGATGGTTAGGATTGTAATAATAATAATAGTGGTAACACCATGGAGTAACGTAAAATAATATCAATAAAAAGTAATGCATATTTTATACAACCCTTCTGCCCCTTTTTGACCAATTTACATGTTGATAATCTTCTCCCCCCTCGGTGTAAATAAGGGATTCAATAGGAATTTGTTGTACAAGGATGTTGAGGACAGCTGGTAAGAGGGCAAATGAAAATGTTAGCATGTATGTTGTTATTATCACGCTATTCTTTCTTCTTCTTTCTGATGGGATTCTCAGAAAGTCGGTCGAGGGAACAGAAGGGGCCTCATTATTCTAATTCGGGCCGATGAAATTATACGGGGACGGTAGATTGTTGCTGTTGTTTTGATCTCGGTTTTATTTTTGGTTCGAAATAAGGAAGAGGAAGGGGGGGGGGAAGAATTAGAAACTAATTCCGACATTATAAATTCATTGTGGTGGCGGCGTATAATTTTATGTTCTCAAGGGTTCAAAATAAATGTGTCGAGTTGAAAACTCACTTAACCTAAATTGTTGATAGATGCCAAAATCCTTCAACATTTTGGGTGTTTTTTATTTTTTTAGAAAAAAAAATGTGTGTGTGTGATAAAGAATGTTTGTAATCTGCGTCTAACTACCCGTCCGGGTTATCCGCATATTTACGGTGACTGGAAAAATATGAGTGTAGAATTTAGGTTGTACACCCGCATTTGCATGAAAGGAGGGTGGGAAACCATTTAGGAAAAGGGGGGGGGGGGAGTAGCTCAACGCGTCCTGCCGGGATTCTAACCCTGTCCTCCCCCGTCATCGGCGAACCAGATTATACGAGACTTATTCCCGCATTCGCCCGGATTTAAGGAAGAATATCAAAATGTGGGATAAACCATATATATAATACTCGCACCGGTAGACATGCTTACAAAGGCGTCAGTCTCGTCAATTTATGTTTGCCGGATGAAGGGTAGATTGGGGCTCGAGCCAAGGCTAGGTATACCTAGATGAATTTTTAAAAATTGGTTTCCCACTCTCTCTCCACACAGATGCAGGTATATTTTCTCTAAAATTCTCTCTTACTCATCCCTATCCCTATGGTGTGAATATTGGGATTGCCCGCAGGGGTAGAAAGAGACATATTATCTGGAATGTTCTGGGTCTGGATTGATCCCCGGTCTGCCGTGTAGTCTACCTGGCTGGGGTAGCTAGTTCCCACACACGTCATTACTAAGTAATGCCGGGAAATGTCACCTCGTCACGGCTCCCGAGCTAAGCTGTCTCTTGCGTGACACTCTGGGAACCCTAGAGCGCTCCGGCGGCTTCCCCCTCTCTCTCCGGATTGATTTCGTCTATTATTTTTTAACGGCTACGTTTAAAGTTTCACGTCGAGTATAGATTATTCTACAACTACCTCGTTTAACATTTTACACCTGGTATGGAGTACTCTGTAACTACCTCGTTTAACGGTTTGAACCTGGTATAGAGTACTCTGTAACTACCTTGTTTAACGTGTTGAACCTGGTATAGAGTATTCTGTAACTACCTTGTTTAACATTTTGCACCTGGTATAGAGTATTATGTAACTACCTTGTTTAACATGTTGAACCTGGTATAGAGTATTCTGTAACTACCTTGTTTAACGTGTTTGAACCTGGTATAGAGTATTCTGTAACTACCTTGTTTAACATTTTGCACCTGGTATAGAGTATTTTGTAAATACCTTGTCTAACATTTTGAACCTGTATAGAATATTCTGTAACTACCTTGTTTAACATTTTGCACCTGGTATAGAGTATTCTGTAACTACCTTGTTTAACATTTTGCACCTGGTATAGAGTATTTTGTAAATACCTTGTTTAACATTTTGCACCTGGTATAGAGTATTTGTAAATACCTTGTTTAACGGTTTGAACCTGGTATAGAGTATTCTGTAACTACCTTGTTTAACATTTTGCACCTGGTATAGAGTATTCTGTAACTACCTTGTTTAACATTTTGCACCTGGTATAGAGTATTTGTAATACCTTGTCTAAATTTTGTACATGGTATAGAGTATTCTATAACTACCTTGTTTAACATTTTGCACCTGGTATAGAGTATTCTGTAACTACCTTGTTTAACATTTTGCACCTGGTATATAGTATTTTGTAAATACCTTGTTTAAACGGTTTGAACCTGGTATAGAGTATTCTGTAACTACCTCGTTTAACGGTTTGAACCTGGTATAGAGTATTCTGTAACTACCTTGTTTAACATTTTGAAACCTGGTTATAGAGTATTCTGTAACTACCTTGTTTAACATTTTGCACCTGGTAGTAGAGTATTCTGTAACTACCTTGTTTAACATTTTGCACCTGGTATAGAGTATTCTGTAACTACCTTGTTTAACATTTTGCACCTGGTATAGAGTATTTTGTAAATACCTCGTTTAACGGTTTGAACCTGGTTTGTAGAATCTTCCCTAATTGACTGGTTTAGCACTTTATTAGTTTCTGTCCCTCGACAGTACGACTCACCTGAGCTGGCCGGTCTATCTACAGTCATACATATTGGACTGTCACTCTATCAGTGTGGGGATAATAGTCGCCGCACGGCTCTTTAACTACGTGCCAGTTATCGGTCATTCAACTCGGATAGCGATTAAAATAAAACTATCAGCAGAGTCGTTTCGCGTAGAAAGAGAGGTTGCGTGGGAGAATATTTGTATTTATTTATTTATCTGTTTTGTCTCAAAAAACCAATTTTTCTCATTCACTTCGTTTATCCTGAAAGGTATCATTCTTACCTTGACGGATTGCACTACGTCTCTATCTAATAAGCTACGCCATAGTGTAATCCGTCTAGGTAAGGCCGCTATATTTCATGTTCATGGTTAACGGAGTGTACCTTACAGCGTAATAGGCCTAAGTGAACTAAAACTCAATCCTATACAATGTTTTTATATTAGCTCCGCAATTCACTACCGGTGCGAGTTATGTGCACTTATTATTACTTTAATGTGATAGGGACGAGGAAGCTTGAATTAAGAGAACGTGTACCAACAGTTGCATGGAGGGAGAGTGGAAAACCATTTAGGGGGAAAAAAACTCAATACACCCGACCGGGATTTGAACCCCCAATCTTCCTGTCATCTGAAGTCTTGTATATGGCACGAATGGCGCCTTAGGCCGTGTGGCCACCGAATTAGCTACATAAAATTAGTTGACAGGCACATAGCTGATTTAAATTGTTTGTACAAATAAATGGAATAAAGAAACGCTATACGACATTTAAGTATATATAAAAGACGAAGCTTTGGGGATGAATGATTGTAATTGCGATCAGCCGTATATTGATTATAATCGAATAAATTTTAAAATGACACCTAGACATTGGAATCGAACCCTGGACCTTTGACTTAATACGTCAATGTTCTACCATATGAGTGAAGAATGACCCTAAGCACGGGACGATCCCTGGATAGCTCAGTGGTAGAGCATTGGAAGCGTTAAGTCAAAGGTCCCGGGTTCGATTCCCGTGTCCAGGTGCCATTTTGCAATGTATTCGATATTTTTCTTTTGTTCTTGACGTGTTAAGTAGTTGGTTTAGCTGCATCAAACCAGCATTGGATAATTTATTTTCCTTTTATTTAATTATTATTATTAGCACCGCATCTTACTACCCGTTCGGGTTATACGCACTTACGCTAATGTGTAATGGTAGGGTGATTGTGAGATGAAATGGAGGACCTACAGTTTAACGTGGAATCCGAACCACGGTGGAGGCCTGGCATTCCCCACATTCACAAGATGTCTTGTCAGAGGTGAAGGAAGGGTTTGGTAATCAGATAAATCTGTGCCGGAACCGAGGATTGAACCCCGGCCGCCAGCACAGAAGTCTGACACCTTACCCCTAGACCACCAGGTCACCAACACCGGTAAAGCGAATCTACTTTGTAGTATAAACCCACAAATAGAAGCTTCTCTCGTTTTACCAACGTTTTAACTAATTTCTCAACCATGGTGTAAGGAAGGATACAATCGTCAAATTCTCTTATTTTTAATTACCTCCGCGAGCTTGTCTGTCCAGAAGTTGAGGGTCTAATAAACCTGTATGATTCTAATTAGGTAAGAGTCGCATCGATAACCTGCCATATATAAGTGGTATCCGCTAATTACGGGTGGAATTAACACACAAAAATAAGTCCGTAACAATCCTAATGAGCGGGGGGTAATAAAACGGAATGGATTCTGGTTCGTTAGCGGCCGAGACAAGCCCGCCATTGTTAATAAAACGGCACTATCTCAAGTGTACATCGAATATGCCTTACCGGGTGGTGGAAGAGACTAAACCGCCTTGCTACGGACAACACCTGGCCCACCTTCGACAGGCCTGAGGGGGAGGGGGGACCAAAGTTTGTGTTCGGGTGTAGTGTTGAGATGTGTAGCTTTCTTCTGTTACCTCGGCTATACTTGTGAGGGTTTGTCTGTTATCTCGTCTATAATCGTGAGGGTTTCTCTGTTATCTCGTCTATACTCGTGAGGGTTTGTCTTATCTCGTCTATACTCTTGAGGGTTTGTCTGTTATCTCGACTATACTTGTGAGGGTTTGTTTGTTATCTCGTCTATACTTGTGAGGGTTTGTCTGTTATCTCGTCTATACTTGTGAGGGTTTCTCTGTTATCTCGTCTATACTCGTGAGGGTTTGTCTGTTATATCGTCTATAATCATGAGGGTTTCTTGTTATCTCGTCTATACTCTTGAGGTTTGTCTGTTATCTCGTCTATACTTGTGAGGGTTTGTTTGTTATCTCGTCTATACTTGTGAGGGTTTCTCTGTTATCTCGTCTATACTCGTGAGGGTTTGTCTGTTATCTCGTCTATACTCGTGAGGGTTTGTCTGTTATCTCGTCTATAATCGTTAGGGTTTGTCTGTTATCTCGCCTATACTCGTGAGGGTTTGTCTGTTATCTCGTCTATAATCATGAGGGTTTCTCTGTTATCCGTCTATACTCGTGAGGGTTTCTCTGTTATCTCGTCTATACTCGTGAGGGGTTGTCTGTCATCTCGTCTATAATCGTGAGGGTTTCTCTGTTATCTCGTCTATACTCGTGAGGGTTGTCTGTCATCTCGTCTATAATCGTGAGGGTTTCTCTGTTATCTCGTCTATACTCGTGAGTGTTTGTCTGTTATCTCGTCTATACTCCTGAGGGTTTGTCTGTTATCTCGTCTATAATCGTGAGGGTTTGTCTGTTATCTCGCCTATACTCGTGAGGGTTTGTCTGTTATCTCTTCTATAATCATGAGGGTTTCTCTGTTATCTCGTCTATACTCGTGAGGGTTTCTCTGTTATCTCGTCTATACTCGTGAGGGGTTTGTCTGTTATCTCGTCTATAATCGTGAGGGTTTCTCTGTTATCTCGTCTATACTCGTGAGGGTTTGTCTGTTATCTCGTCTATACTCCTGAGGGTTTGTCTGTTATCTCGCCTATAATCGTGAGGGTTTGTCTGTTATCTCGCCTATACTCGTGAGGGGTTGTCTGTTATCTCGTCTATAATCATGAGGGTTTCTCTGTTATCTCGTCTATACTCTTGAGGGTTTGTCTGTTATCTCGTCTATACTTGTGAGGGTTTGTTTGTTATCTCGTCTATACTCGTGAGGGTTTCTCTGTTATCTCGTCTATACTCGTGAGGGGTTGTCTGTTATCTCGTCTATAATCGTGAGGGTTTTTCTGTTATCTCGTCTATACTCGTGAGGGTTTGTCTGTTATCTCGTCTATAATCGTGAGGGTTTCTCAGTTATCTCGTCTATAATCGTGAGGGTTTCTCAGTTATCTCGTCTCTATATAACACATCTCTGCCCTTGACCATACTTTCCTGTGACGTATGTCCGATCAACGACTTCAGCCGGATGTCTGCCAGTTACTTACAACAGCGCCTCTACCGGCAGAGTTGGCTTAGCGAGAACGTGTTTCTCTCGGGCTGAGGGTCACACCGCTTCGGTGGTCGAATGGTCAAAGGTGTCACTCCCACTATGAACTGAACTACCGGTGGTCGACAGATCTGGGTTAGAATCGCTGTAGGGTGCACTGAGGTTGGTTTTCCACCTTCCTCATCCCTAGTACCTTAACTTAATTGGTACGTATGCGTATAACATGAACGGGTAGTAAGACGCGGTGAAAAGGTCAAGCATAGGAATTTAATATTCACTTTCTGGATAACGACTTACATGGTAACTTAGCTCTAGAACAGACACGACGCCAAGTCCCCCGGCCGTTAATCTATCACTGTTTAAGGGTAACCCCCAATTACACCATTGTTAAATTTGTTGACCATGCAAGTTATAGAACCCGGGACCCTTAACGCGATAGTAAAACGTTATACCGACTGAACTAAGGTATCACACACACACAAGCCTTGTATATGTTAACAAGAGTGGAAGGACACGTTTAGGCTCAAAATAAAACCATAATTTTTTTTAAAAGACACTTGAGGCCCTTGGCCCTGTCGAGTGCAAGTCTATTTTATGGGATGGTAGGGAGGAGGGTGAAAGGCGTGGCGTGGCTTCACAACCAACCAAAGTATCCATCCGCGCCAACAAGAACAGATGGATCACGGAAACAGTAGATGGCGGACAGATCTTGCGGAAAAATCATACGTTTGGAAATATCAATTTTCTCGAGAACAAGTGAAATTTTTATGTTAATATTTTCAACACCCCTTCTAAGATAATGTATCAATGTTTATTAAATTTGATCACCGTTAAAATTATATAGGTGTTTATATAAAAAGTATAATTTAATCATCATGCTTCAATTCTTGAACAAACCGTTTTCAAAAAGAAAATTGAAGAACCTTTAAATGCCAGGCCTCCACCGTGGTTCGGATTCCACGTTAAACTCTAGGTCCTCTATTTCATCTCACAATCACCCTACCATTACACATTAGCGTAAGTGCGTATAATCCGAACGGGTAGTAAGACGCGGTGCTAATAATAATAATAATAATAATAATAATAATAATAATAATAATAATAAGAACCTTTAAAAATTCTTGAAGATAGCCGTTTGTTCCCATGACTCTAAATTTCCACGCCAAATGAAAAGGACCAATCGCCTTAATATAGAGACAATACAACATAATTTTAAGTCAAAGAAAAAAAAGGTGGGGCGGTTCTTCTTTGGATCTAGAGTAACCTCGATGCGTTCCTATCTAGGTTATTCTATTTGGATCTAGGCAAGGCTGCACAGGTGGTAAGGGCGTCAACGAAATATGGTATTATTTTGTAGAAAAGCAAATAACCCACCCCCTTATATTGTCCAACTTTCACTTCCGCCAATGTCAACAAATTTATCTTAGATAATAGATATATTGCCAAAAATGGAGACTCTCGCTCTCACAATGTTTATATTTCCTCCTTAAAACACACACACACGACCCGTACCGGCGGGCACGCAGACAGAGGCGTCAATCATGTGTCGGTTTATCGGTTAGGTTGAGGTTCGAATCCTGGCTGGGTGTGATGGGGATTCCCAGCTTTCTCCAACGAATATCCTAGATGGGTAGTAAACGCGAAAAACAAAACCATACAACCCAATTTGTATAGGTAGGTCCGTTTAGAAAATTCAAATATTCTTTTTGCGGCCAACATTGATAATGTTTGACTATATTACTATTACTATTTTATAGGTATTGATAATATCTATCAAATTTGATAGATGCATATTACATGACTTGGCGTATGAGTATGTGAAAGTAAATCTAGTAACTTTCTAGCTGTCATATAAGGTTCAACCAACGAAAATTTGACTAGTATCTTACAAACGTGTTTGTATGTTCGCTAGAATCCCGTCAGCTGTCGAGACATCTGGCGAGCCCCGTCTGCCTCCTAAAGGCACGTCCGGGTTTGTTTTCTTTCTTCCTTCGTCTCAACAATTAAAAAGTCTGTGTCCGCGCATAAATATTAGCTCACCGCCGCAAACACGCCCTCCAACGTTTGCAAAACAAATGGTTCCCGAAGCCTTGCACGTTCTCAACACGGAGGAGGTTGAGGCAGGTCAAGAAACGGGGACTTTCTATGTAAAGTTTGTTCGGCGTAGGAATTGTTTTCTGAAAGGCCTTTTTTCCTACCAGAAATCTATTATATAGTAGGATATTGTTAGGAGAAAAGACCTTTCAGAGAGTAATTCCTACCGTCAATGGTGTCTGAGGAGCTGAGCTGTACCGCGGAACACTTTCATAGGAAGAGCCGTTTAGAAAATACAAACATATTCTATTGCGGTCAACTTTGGTGCGACCCGTTTCGGTGGTCGAACGGTCTAAGGCGTCACTCTCGCAGTAGACTGGACCGCCAAAGATGGTGAGATCGGGGTTTGATCCTCATCGGGTGCACTGAGGATGAGTTTTTTCAAAATTGTTTTCCACTCTACCTCCATACAGGTGCGGGTACACTTCATCTAAATAAAACCTTCATAATCCCTCATACCGCTAAGGTAATTTAGTTACCAAGCGTATAGCCCGAATGGGTAGTAAGACGCGCTGCTAAAAAAATATATAAATACCACCTCCCTCCTCAGCTTACACCGAAAATATATTCAGTATTCTGGCCCTCCGCCCCTCTTCATCCCGGGGACCACACACACTAGGTGACTTTGGGGCCACCCGTTCTATGTTATTAGTGTTATTTTATATGTATTGATATCTATCAAAAAGTGACAGCTGCCGATAACATGACCTGATGTATTAATACGTGAAAATAGATATAGCTGTCAGATAAGGTTGTCCCTAGGAAAATTAGACTATATCAACGCCATGGGAGAACTCTGAGTGACCCGTATCCTTGTTAGACACTAACCTCCCACTGACAAACATATTAGGAGGTCCTCGTATCCTGGTTAGACACTAACCTCCAACTGACAAATATATTAGGAGGTCCTCGTATCCTGGTTAGACACTAACCTCCCACTGACAAACATATTAGGAGGTCCTCGTATCCTGGTTAGACACTCTAACCTCCCACTGACAAACATATTAGGAGGTCCTCGTATCCTGGTTAGACACTCTAACCTCCCACTGACAAACATATTAGGAGGTCCTCGTATCCTGGTTAGACACTCTAACCTCCCACTGACAAATATATTAGGAGGTCCTCGTATCCTGGTTAGACACTCTAACCTCCCACTGACAAACATATTAGGAGGTCCTCGTATCCTGGTTAGACACTCTAACCTCCCACTGACAAACATATTAGGAGGTCCTCGTATCCTGGTTAGACACTCTAACCTCCCACTGACAAACATACATACATACATACATAAAATACATGTCGGGCCGAATTTGGTCGTGATTTGTCTCGATCTGCCTTTGACCATTCAGCCACCTGAGAGGGTTAATTGTGTTTGATTGATTTATTTTTAAGTTTGTTTCTTTAAAATTAACCCCACTCCTGCTTATCACATCAGTGTGCACTTTGTGACCATCCAAAACTACCAGTGCCGTTAAATGTGTTTCTCAAAGGCCAAAACTACCAGTGCCGTTAAATGTGTTTCTCAAAGGAAACGCTATCCTCATGCGCACGCGCGCCTGACACATTTTGGCACACAAATGTGACAGGCGAGGAGGGAAACGGAGAGGACACTAACCTCCTCAAGACTTCTGCTCCCCCGGTCGCATTCCGCGCTTTATTGCTTTCTTCCTTCGAGACTGCGCGCGTCAATACGCGGAGAGAGAGAGAGAGAGAAATGTTTATCGCCCCGTTTATCATTAAAATTATTGCTCTCGCGGTATTTTTGTTTTTTAGCTCAGGACTATTTTATGATGTATAATATAGTGCCTTGCATATTAAAAACCTTGCCCGGTGAAGTTTAGCGCGGTGACGTGGCATTGCGGCTTGTCTCCTCGGGTTATTTGCACCTGGATTTCTGAGGGAAGGGGTCTGTAGGAACAAAGAGCTATGCCACTGATACTTTTTTTTATAACGTTTTCATCCAACAAAAACTAATCTTTTATATGCTAAGAACTTAATATCAAGTCTTTGGTATTTCACTAAATAATTTAGCTACAATGTACAATACTTGTAAATATGTACACTCATTTTACCTTGAAAGGTAGCATGGACGGATTACATTGTGACTATCTTAGACGATATACCGTAGTGGAATAATGCAAGGTACGTTAACTTATATGGTGGACGAAATGAGAACCAGTTTGAAAAAAATAAAACTGAGAGAAGAGATGTATTAATAAATAACAAGGCGTGACTTAACCTATGAGAGTTGGTGAGCTAGGACACTTGAACCTATGACAGTTGGTGAGTTAGGACACTTGAACCTATGACAGTTGGTGAGCTAGGACACTTGACCCTATGACAGTTGGTAAACTAGGACACTTGAACCTATGACAGTTGGTAAACTAGGACACTTGAACCTATGAGAGTTGGTGAGCTAGGACACTTGAACCTATGAGAGTTGGTAAGCTAGGACACTTGAACCTATGAGAGTTGGTGAGCTAGGACACTTGAACCTATGACAGTTGGTGAGCTAGGACACTTGAACCTATGAGAGTTGGTGAGCTAGGACACTTGAACCTATGACAGTTGGTGAGCTAGGACACTTGAACCTATGAGAGTTGGTAAGCTAGGACACTTGAACCTATGAGAGTTGGTGAGCTAGGACACTTGAACCTATGAGAGTTGGTAAGCTAGGACACTTGAACCTATGACAGTTGGTAAGCTAGGACACTTGAACCTATGAGAGTTGGTAAGCTAGGACACTTGAACCTATGACAGTTGGTAAGCTAGGACACTTGAACCTATGAGAGTTGGTGAGCTAGGACACTTGAACCTATGACATTTGGTGGGCTAGGACACTTGAACCTATGACAGTTGGTGAGCTAGGACACTTGACCCTATGACAGTTGGTGAGCTAGGACACTTGAACCTATGACAGCAGTTGGTGAGCTAGGACACTTGAACCTATGAGAGTTGGTGAGCTAGGACACTTGAACCTATGACAGCAGTTGGTGAGCTAGGACACTTGAACCTATGAGAGTTGGTAAGCTAGGACACTTGAACCTATGAGAGTTGGTGAGCTAGGACACTTGAACCTATGAGAGTTGGTAAGCTAGGACACTTGAACCTATGACAGTTGGTAAGCTAGGACACTTGAACCTATGAGAGTTGGTAAGCTAGGACACTTGAACCTATGACAGTTGGTAAGCTAGGACACTTGAACCTATGAGAGTTGGTGAGCTAGGACACTTGAACCTATGACATTTGGTGAGCTAGGACACTTGAACCTATGACAGTTGGTGAGCTAGGACACTTGACCCTATGACAGTTGGTGAGCTAGGACACTTGAACCTATGACAGTTGGTGAGCTAGGACACTTGAACCTATGACAGTTGGTGAGCTAGGACACTTGACCCTATGACAGTTGGTGAGCTAGGACACTTGAACCTATGACAGTTGGTGAGCTAGGACACTTGACCCTATGACAGTTGGTGAGCTAGGACACTTGAACCTATGACAGTTGGTGAGCTAGGACACTTGACCCTATGACAGTTGGTGAGCTAGGACACTTGAACTTATTACAGTTGGTGGGGTAGGGGAAGTGCTTTTAATTTAATATATTTTATAAATATTTAATACTCCAGATTATTTCACTATAAACATATAACTTTAATTTTTACAAACTCAAACTATATTTATAAAGGAATTTTATTTTTTTCCGTTACATTAACAATCCTTTATTTGGTATCTAATTCTCCGAATATTTCGTGATAACTACCGTCATTAGAAAACATGTTCCGTGTCTTTGTGACACACATGCTAGCATAGCATGATCTTGTGTGTGTATGCGCGCGCTAGACTGCGGCAGGGTGTGGACTCGTGACGTCACTCATTGAGCGAGGCGGGCGAGTGGTGCTGCACCGCGCCGTCGCGAACCTCCCCTGCCTCCCTCCCCCTATCGCTCACACTCTCTCTCTCTCTCTCGGCTGTATAGGTCATTGCCCCTGACCCTGTCTCGCCGCATCGACCCTGGGCCAACGCCCCGACCAGCTCCGGGGGACTCAATAGCGACCGCCTTGAGTGAGAGAAGGCGCATGACGTCACTACGCCGCGGCGAGGATTTAATAGAGACACTGAGCAATATTTGTATATTAGTTGTGTCTTGTGTATGGGTGTGGTATCGAAACATTAGAAAGGTCAAGTGTCAAGTGCCGTCACTCTTGTGTTAATACCGATTATGGGGTTCGAATCCCGTTTGGGTTTACTACCCTAAACTATTTCCCATTCTTAGAACACTGGCGTAATTATTAATATGTGTGCATATAACACGAACAAGTTGTGAGACGCGGCGATTTTTATTTTTTTTAACAATATCTGTAACTAATTGTCCGTTATTTTGTGTTTGTGTTTAAGAAAACTATTAATTATTGATAAAAAATTCTACAAACTATGGGGGGGGGGGGGGGGGGGGGTGCCAAATGACAGAGGAAAGAAATGAGAGCCACTTCGGGCCACTATAGGGGTCGTCCCCCAGAAAATGGAATCTAATTTCCTCGCTTCCTTTTAAAACATTCTTGAAGTAAATCAAATATTTATGTTTTGTTTCCTTGGGGCCTTTACAGGGCCCCCCCTTTAACCAACAATAGTGTCCTCGTAGAGCCCTTTTAACTAAAAATGGTGTCCCCACTGGGCCCCTGAAGCCAGCTCACCAAATGGCCTCGCTCGAATCATGTGACTAAGCTTAACTGGGTCGTTAGCATTGTTCTGTTGCGCAGCGCGGGAATGAATGGAGTGACTCGACTCGCCAGCCTCATCCTGGTCCCCTGGGGTGGGGGGACAGGAAACAAACAAATTGTTTCTTTGAAAGATTTAGTAGGACTCGATTAGACAATCAAATATACTCCGCATAGTATCAACTTTATCATATCTTTTGTTTGTTGCTTTAGGTAAAATACCCATAGTGTGTTTTATAAATGAGTAGCCCATATGCAAAACCCGTTAACTCCACCTGAAAGAATTTTCGGATATCGCAAAAAACTTATAACAACTAACCTGGCAATGATAAATTATAAAAAAAAATTAGCAACAATTAAAGAATTATTTTAATTTAAAGTTTGGATTTAACCGGTTTTGCGTCTGTATGGTTGGCCACTTGCTTTTAGAATCAAGGTACAAAACCTGTTATATCCATGGGAATACAAATTTAAATAAAAAATGGATTTTTCTTATAAAAAAAGACTTTATTAATACATAGAAAAAGTATATGTTATGAAGGAATATTGGCTTCCATTGTTATAAGGTCCACCTTTGAAAGAAAAAAATGCGAAAAATGCCAACACAAAAACAAAATTAACGAATCTCCTCTAGAGCATCATCTTCTGTCAATTCAAAATCCATCTCTTCTTCTTCTTTCTTCCAAATATCCTGGAATCAAAGGAACTGGGTTCATTTGCTCAGCAAAAATGTTATTGTAAAATTGAAGCCTTGGTTTTACATACCACTCCTCACCAAAGTGAAGGGTAAGAAGACGTTTAACGTCTGTGATTTTAGCAGGATTAAAAGTCAATATCTTTCTGTACCTCAGTAAGCTGAGTGTTTCGAAAAGTTCTCCTTGTTTGCACAGCGTTTTAGCCTCACCAACTTCAAAATTATAAAATGGTTCACCCTGAACCAGGGTAGTTTTTCCAGTTTTACTTCGTTTTAAAAACAATCTTTTTGGCTTTTTGAAACTGAAAATGCCACTGAGCTGGCTTTTTCAAATTTCATCTGAAGCACGTTTCCAATCGCTCACTTTAGAATCTGTACCTATGTGAAAGACAGTTGAGAACTTGTCAAAAACCTGCAGGTATTCCTCCGGTCATTGACATTTACACTTTTGGCCTTGAGATTTCGTTCCAAATTGCCAAATACCCGATAGGGCGGGATAAAAGAATGGCCCACGATCGGGAAGCATATCACAACTTCCTTTATTTGTGGGGGAGCCTCTAGTAGCAACCAGTGTGAAAACATGTATATAAGTTTTATTTTATTCTGTCCACCACGGCCGTCAGAAAACAGACGGACTGTGGTGATTCCATCAAGATCTAAACCAGACAATCTGTGAGGTAATGCAATGCAATTTGCACAGATCCCTTAGAAAACTCATTTTCTGTCCATACATAGCAAAAAGCGTTTTCTTTGTTTGGATTAATTGTTGAAATACCCTCACAAATGGCAAAGTTATACAAGTAGAATTGACACCGCTAATAAGCCTCCTGGTCGGGTATTTTTGACAATACCAAGTTCTTCTGAAATCATAGTTGAGAACTGTCTCATGGTCATTTCCTTCACGTAGCTTTTCATAAAATGTATCAGCTCTTTTCTTGTGTAATTTGAGTTCTACTTACAGTTCCTGTTTTCTCTCTCTGTTTATCTCGTCAGCAATTTTATTCTCTAAACATGTACAAACTGAGCATTTATCTGTATACGGTGCGTTAAAACTTATATTAAAATTGTCATTGAAAACATTTCTGAAAAATTCATATTCAACCTTAGTTGATCTTCCAGGTGCTTTTCATGATACATTTCCCACATCTTTCTTCGAGACAAATCACTATTTAGGTACTGCCTAGTTCTACTGTTCCTCCTACAGTATTGGTTTTGTATGGGTATAAGGGTTTTGATGAAGTCTTTGACAGCTTTTCTTTTTAAACTGTATTTTTCTACTTGACGCTCTACCTTCTTGTAATACGTTTAGAAATGCAGCACGGGACAGGGATTACTGACAAACCGCAGTCCCCCACACAGAACCTGACTGCCGTCTAAGAACCACACTGAAGACGGGAATGTTTCGGTATCTGCGACGACCCCAAGGGGGGCAGGGAGTACTGACAGACCGTAGTCCCCCACACAGAACCTGACCGCCGTCTAAGAACCACACTGAAGACGGGAATGTTTCGGTATCTGCGACGACCCCAAGGGGGGCAGGGAGTACTGACAGACCGCAGTCCCCCACACAGAACCTGACCGCCGTCTAAGAACCACACTGAAGGCCGGATAGGTCCACTCACCGGAAGTGAGTCAGCTCTTGACCTTCACACGATGACTTCTCTTCTCGTCTTTGCCTTATACAGCTTGTGGTTAAAGAGGCACAGGTTCGAACGCGGATGGTGCCCATAGGGAACAAAACTGTGTTGTTAGGACCCGTTCGGGTTATACGCACTTACGCTAATGTGTGATGGTAGGGTGATTGTGAGATGAAATGGAGGACCTACAGTTTAACGTGGAATCCGAACCACGGTGGAGGCCTGGTCACCTATTTTAGTAATGACTGAGCGAAGCGAGGTTCTGGTTTCACTTGATCATTCGGCAGGGAGATGCTTTGAACCTAGGCCTAACTACCAGCCAAGGGCGCCCATGTGGGTTTTCCAAGTGGGGGACGGATTGGAGTCCCATTTGCTGGGGTTGTGGTACCGCAAACCCCACCCCCACCCCCCTCTTTGGGAGAAAATTTCAATAATTTTACCTTGTGGAAGAGAATTTTAGAGTATCTGTGAAAAGTTCTGATATAAACATATGGGTTTCAAGAGCCAATTTGCATAACCAAAAAAAAATCTGAAAAATTAACAAAAAGTAAAATCTAGTTTTAGTTGAACCCAGTGAAAGAAACATATTTTTTACAAGTTTAACGAACAGAATGAAATTGTAAGAAAGCTGTTGAAGAGGGAATGATAGGAAATCTACATTATATCATTTTTATCTTAACTCGCATATTGATGATACAAAGTTGTTAATAGCAAATTGCAGCCAAATACCAAATATACAATTTTATGTTTTAATAAAAATTAAGGTGACCTGGAGGTCTAGGGGTAAGGTGTCGGACTTCTGTGTTGGGGGTCCGGGGTTCAATCCTCGGTCCCGGCACATTGTTATCTGATTGCCAAACCCTTCCTTCACCTCTGACAAGACGTGTATTAATCACAACTTGTGAATGTGGGGAATGCCAGGCCTCCACCGTGGTTCGGATCCCACGTTAAACTGTAGGTCCTCCATTTCATCTCACAATCACCCTACCATTACACATTAGCGTAAGTGCGTATAACCTGAACGGGTAGTAAGACGCGGTGCTAATAATAATTGAATATGTATTTATAATATCTATCGAAAGCGACAACTACAAATCACATGACCCGACGTACGAATACGTGAAAGAAGATCTAGTAACTTTTCTAGCTGTAATATAAAGTTCTTCCTACCAAAATCTTACTATAGTAAGCTACTATTAGTTTCTTAAATTGAATTTGAGTATTTAACGTTAACTTTCCAAACACAGTTTATATTCTCGTGTATTTCACCTAATACAACACACACATATCCCAAGTATTTACTAGTTTGATAGCAACTCATCTTGGTCGGCTCCGTCGGGAATGTAACCAGGGTCCCTCCAGACGCGTGGTGTTGCGGTACAGCCGGCCGTCCGGGGCAGACCAGTGGAATGTTTTTCGGGTGGATCAATACTCCACTAGACGTCGCCAGGCGTAAACTCTGTGGCTATTCCAATATAAGGCGCTACAGAGGCGTCAATCACTATTCCTGGTCACCTAGATCGGCATCCTCTATCATCAATGCACTCTTATTTTTATCACCGCGTCTTACTACCCGTTCGGGTTATACGCTTATGTACTAATTGCGCTAGTGGTTTTAAGGATGAAGAAAGCTATATTTATAGGAAGTGTGCTTGCATTTGTGTGGAGGGATAGTGAAAAACCATTTTGGAAAAACCTCTCATTACACCCGACCGAGATTCGAACCTCAATCTCCCCGTCATCGGCAGTCTAGTAAATGTTTTATCAGAAAGGAAATGTACCCACAATTGCATGGTAGGAAAGTGTCTACCCATTGAAGGGGAAAACACCACCGTACACCCGGCCTTGTTACACTCTAATACGGGTGGTCCCTCGTTGGACGTCATTTGTTATATTACGAGTCTTGGCGAGCGTTAATAGTCGCATATTAACCCCCCCGTTGTGTCGCCATTTGTTATACTTCGTTTCTTCTGCCCCTCGTTGGAATGCTATTTGTTACACTTCGTAATATTTTTGATTATAAATGCCCCACGTTGTGTCGCTATTTGCTATATTACATAACAGAGTCATTTCGTAAATCATTATTTCTATTACGCAACTATGTGCTTTACTTATAATGTCTCGTTCCTTATCATTAGACTTTAATAAATGATAATATATCACATGAAGTTTGATATCTGTTTATTCTTTAAATTGAAATTATATTGTTATTAGTATTTTCTAATCGAAACACGATCATGTCGAGGGCCTAACAATTATAATCGCTGATCGCTTAAATCACGTCCATTCAAGACCACGACCGATTGCACAGTGAAAATACGGAGTTTCAAAAAGTCACATATATCTGAGTTCAATAGAAGCTTCTCGAAGGAATCTTTCTAACGGTAAATTACACACCTAAAAACCCAGAACAAAAATACCTATTGCGTTTGGAAGCTTCTCGACGAGAAAATACTTTAAAAGATCTTAACTTGTCTGTATTACGTTAAAAGACATTAACATTTCTTAAGTTTAACTCCAGTAGATGCTGCCATCTTACCACGAGGCGCGAACTAGTAAATAATTTAGAGGAAGACGTGATTTAAGCGCCACGTAATATACTATATAATTTAAATGAAATAAGACGTTTATAAAATTAGGACGATATTCTTGTCAATGCTTTCACATACTTTTCAGGGGCAAATCAATTACATTACAATACCCCCCAAAGTGTATCTGAAAGTAGAGACCTAGTCGTATACTTTTTGATACGCTTTGCTAAAAAAAATTAAAAGACGACATGATCATTTTTCTTACACCCTGTATAAGTTTTACAAATTTTACAAAAGTTTCGCTATTTTGAAACATCCTGTATAGTTTCACAAAATTTACTTAAAGTTCAATATTTTTAAACATCCTGTATAGAATTAACAAAATTGCATCAAGTTCAATATTTTGAAGTGGAAGTTATATGAATTAAGCATTAAAATAAAGTTTATCAGTTATAATTAGGATTAACTAAAATAAGATAATCTAAGTAAAACATTTAGTATAATTATGATTAAATGAAATAAAATATCTAAGAAAGATGTCAGCCTAATTATAATTAACTGACATAACATAGTCTAAGTTTATTATATTAAGAAAATTTTAATTTAATTGTCTCAAATCGAAGTGTCTTTTAATTAATTTTTTGCCAAGCAATTTGCATTTCCTTTATGTCTTGTCTTTTTTTTAATTCTATACAATCTTCTTTAAATAATTGTTGCACTTCGTTTCATGATCCTTCACGGATCCACTTTTGTGATTTTTTTTTCACACACTTAACAAAGGCTCTCCACTTTGTTACACTTACTCTTAAAAGTCTCTTGGCCAAACTTGCTATATGATCACAAACATTTACAACTTTATGTACCAAACAGTCAACTAAAATTTGCTATATGAGCACCACATTTGCTGAAAATAGCTTAACTTAACATAAAAAATTAAAATAAACATAATTAACTAGTAAAACAGATAAGTACATTGTTTAAATCATAGAAATGGCAATATCATACACATACATTGTCTAACAACAGAAAATTATTATTATCATACAGTATCATTGATTTAATTAGGATGACACTTAACCCCTAGTAAAACAAAACGAAAAACAACAACTCGATGCTGAATCTCTCCACAGCACAGAAAACCATAGTATATACAATCTCTAACAAGACCTTAGTGGTTTAATACAAGCTCACATTTTGAAATATTCTTATAATTAATTATTATTTATTATTATGATTAAAAATTTTATTTAAAAATTTTATTTAAAAGAAAGTTGCTTTAAACTTGTGACATAATATTGATTTATTTTTATAACAGGCTCAATAAAGGCTAACTCCCAAAAACTGGAACGTATCCTCAGGATACTTCCCGGCATACAGTGACCGACAATCCCATTTCTCAGGCCTTCAAAACACACAAGAGGCGTTCTCTTAACGGTCCAAACCTCGTTCAAATGTCTGGTAACCACAGGCGGTTCAGAACTCTGCTGACCCCTTGGCCCAGAAAAACTCTCAAAACTCTAATACGGGTGGTCCAGGTTCAATGCCTGCCCCCTAAAACTCACAATACTTAACTCGGGTGGCCCAGGTTCAATGCCTGCCCCCTAACACTTACAAAATTCCCATAACTCGGGTGGCCCAGGTTCAATCCCTGCCCCCTAAAACTCACAAGGTAGTCAGACCTCTGCGACAAAACTACTCTCTTGCCAAACGTCGAAGAATCCAAGTCCTGACATCACAACATGTCACTGTATAGCAGAAATTACCTGCCTCAACTCAATTTTTATTATAAGCTTGTCTTAAATTACTTGTCTGACCTGGTGCTTTCCGAGTACACCCCCACCCTCAACTGACTATACTTTGTAATAAATCCATTTCTACTCCTTCCTTCACCAAGCACTTCAGAGGATGCTTCCCTCCCTGAACTGACTATACTTTGTAATAAATCCATTTCTACTCCTTCCTTCACCAAGCACTTCAGAGGATGCTTCCCTCCCTCTAATTTGTCATTAATAATGAAAACAAAATGAAGTACTTGTCCTTACTTTCCAGAGTTGGACTGTATTGAAATATTAAGGAGGGTCACCTTCCATACTAATCTTTACAATGAAATGGCCCTTATTTACAAGGTTAAGAAGATAAAATTACATAATATACTAAGAGCTTCTTGCTTAATGATTCTAATTACATTATTATTATTTCTCACCCCCTCTTTCTCTCTCTCTCTCTTTAAGCTAGCCTAACCTGGAATTATACTTTCCAAAGTACTATTATTTTCTTGCAATAGATCCTCCATGGGATCACCTTGTAAAATTACATATTGTTTAACATATTGTTTAACAAAGTTCAAATAATTAATCTGTTCATTAGTCCTATTTATTACTACTTTGTTGACCTCATGTGGACTGCCATGGGCCCTAGCAATCAGTTTCCCTGATTTTCATTTCTAACGACTGTGTGACCCATTGTGAATGGTGCAATATCATTAAAGCTAGGTGCAGAGTGTACTTCTGCTGCTATTCTTCTAGTCTGACTATTATTTACCTGTTTGTTGTAATTGTCTCGGCTCTCTTGTCTGGGGTTTTCCCTCACCCCCTCTCGGTGTCCTATCATATGATTGTTGGGACCTTGCCTATTTTGTCCTTGGTTTATAAAATAGTTAGGTCTGTTGGGCCTGCCGTCTTCTCGACGCTTTGAATCCTGGAATGGGTTTGGTGGTCTATTTTGTTTATTATCACGACCGAATGGATTATAGGTCTGTCTAGTTCTATCAAAATTGGGTGTTTCATTTCTACCTTCCCTTTCCCCATTCCTTTGCCACCTATTGTCAAATCCTATCAATACTCTTTCCATCTCCTTCACATTTTGGGCATTAACACTTAACAATACATTTTGTACCTGAAGGGGAAAGTGATTTGTTAGATGTTTCACCAACCTGTGTTCTTCCAATGGATAATTTAAATACCTAGCCTGAGAAACAAAACCATGAAAATACTCATTCATTGTGCCTTTCTTGGAATCATATCTATTATTAAATATTAACTGCAGAAAGTCGTCCTGCATCTCTTGAGACCAAAAGTGATCCAAAAATGCGCGCTTAGCCTGTTCATAGGTCTCCCATTCATCCTCTAAATAACTGGCCCAGTTCCTAGCCTCCCCTTCTAAACATGAGAGCAAAATTTCAATTTTTTCCTTTCCCTTAAATCCTCTTCTTTCCAAACTCTCTCAATTTTTTGCAAATATTGAGCCACAGATATTTTGCCCTTTGCTCCCCTATACCTAGGAATGAGTGACAAAGTAAGGTCATTGACATTTTTGGTTAAGAGATTGTGACTACACCCATTTTTGTTATCTGTCCCCCTACCTTTGTTAAGTTGTACTTGATCAGCTAAGTTGTTTATTTTCTGATCTAAAGTGCCAACCGTTTTTTTGTTTTCATTCACAATTTCTTTTATCTCCACAATTTCTTTCCTTTTTATTTGAATCTCCTCATTAATATTTTCCTTAATAAATTGCCTATTAGCATCCTCTTGCCCTTCAATTTCTAACCTCACCTTTTCTATTTGAATTTCCAAATTGGATTGCACTACCTGAACAGCTGATTTGTTGTGTGCTATCTGTATATCCTGTGTTTGTATTTGTTTTTCTAATTTACTGGTTTCTTTATCTAATTTTTTCTCCAAACCCTCTGTTTTGTTTGTCACTGAAGATATTTGATCAATTAACTTAAACTGTTCCTTTCTTAGATTTTCCTGCCTAACCTCTAAATTTCCTTGTTTTTTTTCTCCTTCTGAAACCCTGTCATTAATTTCATTAATTTGTTGGATAAAATTTTGATTAATTAATTCTAAATTCTCAAATTTTTTATTTATATTCTTTGATTGTTCGTCGACCTTTTGGTTGAGTTTAGTTTCTAAAGTTTGTCCCATTTTTTCCAAATCCTTTTTATTTTCTGATGCAGTTCGATCAATTTTACATCCGAGTTCTCTCATATTTTCTAATATAATATTTAAAAGATCTACTTGTTCTACTGGTTTAGTCACCCTATCTTCCACTAAGGTTATAGTTCCCCCTACACTTTGATTCAGCGTTTGCAGGATTACTTCGTTACTTGCTACCTCCCCAGAGCTAGCCCCTACTTCCTCATTCCCTTCTTGTTCCTGTTCAAACTTTGCCCTCCTGAATTGACCTGCCCTTTCATCCTCCTCATAAATAAATGGCATTGTGTCTTCATCATCATACTCTTCAGGTTCTCTTATCACCTTGTCTGCCATGTTGAAAATTTAAATAAATTTTTCTTAAGTTGATCTATGAATTAATTTTGTGTTAGGCCTTGACAAATTTCAAGTACTATTGATCTAAGAATTACTTTTTATAGTGAGAAATTTAATTTAAAATTAGGCCCATACACTTTTATATTGTTAGTTTTAATTTGATTTGTGAAATCCCAACATATAGAAACAAAATTTTACTACCCCCAAAATACACAATTGAAATTAGATAAAAATTTTTTTTTTTTTTTTTTTTTTTTTTTTTTTTAATTAGAGTTACAGCTTCTGTTGACCACTTATCTGTCCTCGACGCTGTTTCTTGACTGCATGCCGTCTCCAAAAGGTCCTCAGTCCCGTTCCTTGATGGTGTGCCGTTGGTGTGCCGTCTCTTGCAGGTGTGCCGTCTCCAACAGTCCTTTGCGCTGTTTCTTGACTGTGCCGTCTCCTTGGTGTGGTGTGCCGTCCTTTGGTGATTATGTGCCGTCTCCTGGTGTGCCGTCTCTTCCTTTAGCTCAGTTGACGCACCTCTGTCTCAGTTCGCGGTATTCGTGCCCCACGTTGGGCGCCATTTGTTACACTCTAATACGGGTGGTCCCTCGTTGGACGTCATTTGTTATATTACGAGTCTTGGCGAGCGTTAATAGTCGCATATTAACCCCCACGTTGTGTCGCCATTTGTTATACTTCGTTTCTTCTGCCCCTCGTTGGAATGCTATTTGTTACACTTCGTAATATTTTTGATTATAAATGCCCCACGTTGTGTCGCTATTTGCTATATTACATAACAGAGTCATTTCGTAAATCATTATTTCTATTACGCAACTATGTGCTTTACTTATAATGTCTCGTTCCTTATCATTAGACTTTAATAAATGATAATATATCACATGAAGTTTGATATCTGTTTATTCTTTAAATTGAAATTATATTGTTATTAGTATTTTCTAATCGAAACACGATCATGTCGAGGGCCTAACAATTATAATCGCTGATCGCTTAAATCACGTCCATTCAAGACCACGACCGATTGCACAGTGAAAATACGGAGTTTCAAAAAGTCACATATATCTGAGTTCAATAGAAGCTTCTCGAAGGAATCTTTCTAACGGTAAATTACACACCCAAAAACCCAGAACAAAAATACCTATTGCGTTTGGAAGCTTCTCGACGAGAAAATACTTTAAAAGATCTTAACTTGTCTGTATTACGTTAAAAGACATTAACATTTCTTAAGTTTAACTCCAGTAGATGCTGCCATCTTACCACGAGGCGCGAACTAGTAAATAATTTAGAGGAAGACGTGATTTAAGCGCCACGTAATATACTATATAATTTAAATGAAATAAGACGTTTATAAAATTAGGACGATATTCTTGTCAATGCTTTCACATACTTTTCAGGGCAAATCAATTACATTACAGCCTTAACACCCTAACCTTGAAATAGGGGAATGACGCCGTTGTCCGCGTGGACACCGGTGCGGGTCAGTACAGAATGTTTACTGCAGTCAACTGAACTTGTATTCACACGCGTTTTAAGGACGTTGCCTAGCTGTGACGTCACGGTAGGTCAGATAGGATTTACGTTTTATTCAGCAAATTTTAAAGATCTTACGTTGAAACGAAAACCATAAATTCTTAGATAGTTTTTAAAATAGTCCTACACTTTCAGAAAATTATTATTTTGATCTTTAGATAGTTTTTTTTTTTTTTTTTTTTTTTTTGTAAACTTGATTTTTATAAATCATCTACAACTTAGGATATTTGTCCTACTCACGAAAATGTCCTGTATGAATCTTCCTGACAGGATGTAGATTAAAACAAATCCTTCGTAGTATATGTCTATCTAGAATAATAAACAAGAATAAGGTAATTTTGAAATGTAAATCAAAAGTTTTCAAGGCCCAAATAGTATAGTGCGTATGTTAACTCATCTGAGGAAGAGGGGGAGTGTTATCGGTTGTTAAACAAGAGGCCTCATTTTCTTCCCTCTCTTTCTATTTCGTATATTGGCGTCCAAGTGTGATAGTGCTTAGCTGCTTATTTGCTTGGAGTTAAGATGTAAGCCTCTTCGCATAATAACCTCGAAATCTCCAAGTAGGCAATGTCGTTAAATCACTCTAAGTTGCTGTTGCTACCCTTAGGACACAGACTCTCAACCTTACAGGGTTTTCTCTCCGCTCCTTTTGCCAGCTTGAAAGCTTCGACGCTGGGCTTCGCTAGTGTCACCTCTGGGTGATTATAGGACTAGCCGCAGCGATCCTAGTGGTGAAGGACACAAGCTGCCAAAAGGAGCGCAACCATTTTGACCAGGAGGTTGAGTGTATGTGGCCTTTGACCATAGTGGTCATCTTCAGACTACTTTTTGTCGTGAAATGCAGGAATTTGGCCCATCTTTATTGGAATAACTATCAAGATTTATTTCGAATAGGAATGTTTTTCTTTCTTTAGTACCTGCTGATGGGGGCGTAGCGCTTAGTAGGCTCTCCTCTGTTTATAGGCTACCTGCTGACGAGGGTGGAACGCAAGATCGGCTCCCCTGAGAAGCCCCTGTCTGACCTTGGCCTCATCTCATACCGCAGCTACTGGAAGGATGTACTGCTAGAGTACCTCTGTAATTTCGGGGGAAAGGACCTCTCCATCAAAGGTAAGAAGTTTCTAGTCGACACCGAAACTATGTCTAGTTTTTACTATCAAATAGATTAACGGGACACACTTGCGTTTATGTTGTTGAGGATTTCACAGCCGGCAGGCAGTGTGTTGCTTCTTGTGGGCTGTTTAGTTCGTGCCACCATGCCACCTTATAATTATTGGAAGGTAAGACCACATATGTAGGCTATATTTATTTCTTGAGACTTGTTTTTGTGACGGAATATTCCTGACTACTTGTTCTTGTGACGGAATGTTCCTGACTACTTGTTCTTGTGACGGAATGTTCCTGACTACTTGTTCTTGTGACGGAATATTCCTGACTACTTGTTCTTGTGACGGAATGTTCCTGACTACTTGTTCTTGTGACGGAATGTTCACAACCAAGAGTGTATAATTGTTTGTTGTTGCAGACATCAGCCAGGAGATGGCTATCAACTCTTACGACATAGTGAGCACATTACAGGCTCTGGGGATGATGAAATACTGGAAAGGCAAACATATCATCCTCAAGAAGCAGGTGAGTTGGTGACAAGTCTAGTAGCATTACATTTAGTAGTTGTTGTATTGTCTCTCATGATGATTCTAGAGTGTACATGCTGTCCATATTTGTATGTCCTCATGATGAATCTAGAGTGTACATGCTGTCCATATTTGTATGTCCTCTGATTATTCTAGAGTATACATGCTGTACATGTTTGCATGTCATCGTCATGATGATCATAGTATGTAAAGCATTTTCCTATCGTTTGATCCACTCCAGGAGACGGGCAACAGTAATAGGGGGCCGGTGTTACAGGACGTGATTGAGGAGTACAAGGAGCGCATGAGGCGAAGGGGTACACTATACAAGGAGATTGACCCAGCCTTCCTAAAATGGACCCCCTTCGTGCGCCAGCCCCCGTAGGGACCACTTGATACCCGTCGGCGTCCCAGGAGGACACTCCTAGGACTCTGCCCCCTACACAGTCATGTTGAGGTGCAGACCCTGGAATCTACTGGGACCCCCTTATATTTGGCCCCATCTTAGGACTCTGCCACCAGCTCAGTCTTGCTGGGGTGCAAGAACCACTGGGGCTACTTGATATTAAACCCTATCTCAGGACTACTCTGACCCCTTGCTGAGATGCAGTTCCTGGAACCGCTGGAACTACTTTATATCTCACTCTCCCAGGACACTGCCACCGGATCAGTCTTGATGGGGTGCAGGTCCTGGAACCAATGGGGCTACTTGATATTTGGCCCTATTCCAGGACTCTGCCACCGGCTCAGTCATGCAGGTCCTGGGACTATTGGGGCTACTTGATATTTGGCCCTATCCCAGGACTCTGCCGCCGGCTCAGTCATGCAGGTCCTGGAACCACTGGGGCTACTTGGTATTTGGCCCTATCCCAGGACTCTGCCACCGGCTCAGTCATGCAGGTCCTGGAACTACTGGGGCTACTTGATATTTGGACCTACCCCAGGACTCTGCCACCAGCTCAGTCATGCAGGTCCTGGAACCACTGGGGCTACTTGATATTTGGCCCTATCCCAGGACTCTGCCACCGGCTCAGTCATGCAGGTCCTGGAACTACTGGGGCTACTTGATGTTTGGCCCTATCCCAGGACTCTGCCACCGGCTCAGTCATGCAGGTCCTGGAACCACTGGGGCTACTTGATGTTTGGCCCTATCCCAGGACTCTGCCACCGGCTCAGTCATGCAGGTCCTGGAACTACTGGGGCTACTTGATATTTGGACCTATCCCAGGACTCTGCCACCGGCTCAGTCATGCAGGTCCTGGAACTACTGGGGCTACTTGATATTTGGCCCTATCCCAGGACTCTGCCACCGGCTCAGTCGTGCTACGCTGAGGACTTGAATGGTGAACTTATCTTGATTCACACACTTTGCTTCTTTGCAGTTCAAGACAATCAAACTTGTGTGCATCAGTGGATACTTTGTTGTAAACCAAACAGGAACAGGAAGTAGACGCAATTGAGGTGGGAAAATATTTCCATAGAACTAATGGAGATTTGTTTCATTAGCAATTTTAACCAAACAACTGCCAATCATTACTTCTTTATTTCTTTTAGTTAATCGTTATTTAAGCATTTCAAAGAAATATGAGACATGTTTTTAGAATTCACTTGTGTACTTATTTGTTTTTAATTGGATTTTATTATTGGTGATGATTGTGATTCAAGATGTCATATATCAATAATGGTAGTTTTCTTGAGGCTTGCGAGTACAGTAATTATGCTGTTACATCATAAAATAATGTTGATATGTGTAATGTAAATTTGTATTTATAGCTTTTTATACTAGTGAAATCTTAATATGTCATTTTAACTTGTGTGACTTTCTAAATTATGTTTATATATTTTAAAATGAAAATTGTTAGGTAAAATATTTAGCTCTACTTTGATTCAAAAACTATTTATATTTTTTAATAATTTAATAGTACCGATATAAATGGTGTAATATGTTCCCTACAATCTTTTAATCAAGTAAAAGAAAATGACTTTACCTGAACATGAAACTTTATAAATTTGATGAAAATCTTATGAAATGTTATACTTTGAATTAGTTTTAAATGAACATAATTCTCTTTAGTTTGTTTCTAAGGCTACAATGAAAATTTAACTAGGTTTATTACTATCAGAGTTTTAATTTTCTGGTATAATAAACAAAATTTACACATATACTTTAAATTAAATTTACAATTTTGGGATTAAACTTTTGTCTTAAAGTTAGTTGTTTGATAATACTAAGTTAAAATATGCCATTAGTAATTTGATATGAGAAAATTATAAATTAAAGTAAAACTACAATAAGTGAACTAAAAGGAAATTTAAAAAAAAACAATAAATTGTATACTTATTTTACCCTAAAAGGTAGCAGTCTTACCTTGACTAACAATACTATTCTCTATCTTATTGTTGACCTTGGTGGTCTTGGGGTAAAGTGGTCGCTTTAGAGTTTGTTGTTTGTGTTGGGGTCGACGAATTTTTTTAGTGATAAAAATCTGTTAGCACAACTTCCTTAGGAGGGGAAGTGAAGCCGTCAGTCTCATGTCGATTGTGACATGTAAAAAAGAACGCTGGAAGGTATGTTAAAAATATGTTTCCAGCAAAATTGGTAGGTTCTTTCACTCTTGCTCATAAAAATCTATATGCTAAAAGTTTTACTGTATATTCATTATGTTAATGTGATTTATAGAACTAATCTTCCATCTTTTGTCAATTTGTTTTATTTATTTTTTATTTGAGGGATTTAATGTGCATTTTCTGAACTGACAGATTATATCAGCACACAAGAATTTTTATGAGAGAGTGAAGATTTCAATCATATTAAAAGTATATTCCATAGTGGTTTGGTAATGAACATTTTCTAATATTTTTATACGAAGGTTTCTGAATATTTTAAAATCTGTGCATAGTAAAGTGATTAAAGCGGGAACATGGATATCCAACCTAATTGGGGACCGGGTGTCATTCGAATTAATGAAAATCTGGAAATTATAGGGAAAAGGCATTAAAGCAATATATAATACCTCAACTCACCATTTTTCACAATAACAAATTATTAAACATTTGAAACAGATTATTTTATGAGTGAATAGTGATTATAATGAGTTGGTTTTTGTTGTGCCAATTTTTGAGTCGTGTTTACAAATGGCGCATTCACTCAGACGCTTCTTCGCTCTCGGCCAGCTTTATTTCTGACTTGTGTTCCATATAAAGCTATCACTGTTTAGGAATTACAAAAACGAAAAATTTATGTGAAATTTCAATCCTGATAAAACTGTAAATCCAGATCAATGAGGGCTGAATAAACAAGGTTACACAGTATAGAACTCAGACAAGAGCTGTTCTCTTTCAAAGTACTTTTGGAAACAACAGGTACAGATTTTGAAAATTTGGCTTGGTGGGCCCTAAACTATGTTTCATAATGCAAAACCAATTAGACCAAGATAATGATACAATATTATAGAACTTGCTAACATTTTCTTGCTTGTTATCAATATTTACTAGATATGAATTCAACTTGAAGTATATTTTTAAATCAAAACTATTTTTTTAAATTAATCTACTCAGGTTTTTTAAATCATTTTGATTATGCATGCAAATTGTATTTCAAAATGTAATGTCATGTTTAGTATTTATGTATTATATATAAATTGTAAATTGTATTTAATTGAATAAATTTTTCTAGGTATTGTGCATTTAACTAATTTACATAAGTGTTTGAATGCATATTGTGTGTAAATTCCTATTTTTAATTTTGCATTGTTAGTTAGGAATAAAGTCGATTTATTTGTTTGTTTGAAATGTTTTCATTTCATTAATGGCGTTTAAATATCATGCAATACTTATGAACTGCTAAATTATCAATATAGTGTTAATGTTTTAAACTAGTGGTTCTTGTTATATTTGGAAGCTTTAAAGAACCACATGGACAAAAAATCGTTTATTTTTCAAAATTCCAGAATTAAAATACAGTAAATTTGCTGGGTTTTTTTTTAATTGTGCAAAAACTTAAATAAGTGTGCAGCCTACTTAAAGTGCATTACATATGATTATCAAATGGAAAGTGTTTAAGAATAGTGATAGTTTTAATGTCCATTTACTGTCACCCTTTTTACTTAGCTATATATAATACTTTCATTTTCAAATATGATTAGTTGGAGCCTAACATTTGTCTTGGGAAGATGTGTTCATTGCAAGAAGTTGCATTGCATGGATGTGCAAACAATCCAGGATTATGATCAATGATCAATTTAACGTTGATGACATTGTAACATTCATGTAATTTAAATAAACCGTGTGCAATCAGCAATCTCTCGGGCCTCATCTTTATAAAGGTTTTTTCCTAAATAACCTCACCCCCCCCCCCCCCCCCCTTAATATTTAGATATTTTCCATTTTTATGAAGTAATCCTTTTACCTTCCTGTAAAATTTTAACTTTACAGCAACTATAAGTGCCCTATCTTTTTCTGGACATGCGTGCACACACTTATTTTTTGCTTTATATATATTAGTTTACTATAAGTATCCATTTGAGTTATACACATAAATTGATTTTGCTATTGGAATGGGCATTATGAAGGTAGAGTTTAAGATGAAATTTGCACAAATTTGCATGGAGGAAAGTGGAAAAACCTTTTGAGAAAAGCGCCGAACACCACTGTGTGTCTTGGGACTGTCCTTGAAAATAACTTATACATAGCATTAACTCCGCCCATATTATATACATATTAAGCTCAATAAACATGTATTTAAAAAACTACATGAGCTCATGGCACACCGACATATGGACTTAATGTAATTCCTATTCTCACACATGGACTTAATATCAATCCTATTGTTTTCCTCTGAGATGTGAATCCCAGCCGGGTGTACCAAGTGGTTCTATTTAAATGGTTTTTCACTCTTCCTCTACACCAATGCGGATATATTCCCTTAAAATGCCTATTCATGCCTAGCCCACTAGCTTAACCCTGTTAGTGCCACGATCCAATCTGATCGGCTCGGCTCGGCCTACTATCGCTAAAAGTGCCACGATCTGATCAGCTCCACCTACTATCGCTAAAAGTGCCACGATCTGATCTGATCGGCTCGGCCTACTATCGCTAAAAGTGCCACGATCTGATCAGCTCCACCTACTATCGCTAAAAGTGCCACGATCCAATCTGATCGGCTCGGCCTACTATCGCTAAAAGTGCCACGATCTGATCTGATCGGCTCGGCCTACTATCGCTAAAAGTGCCACGATCCAATCTGATCGGCTCGGCCTACTATCGCTAAAAGTGCCACGATCTGATCTGATCGGCTCGGCCTACTATCGCTAAAAGTGCCACGATCCAATCTGATCGGCTCGGCCTACTATCGCTAAAAGTGCCACGATCCAATCGGCTCGGCTCGGCCTACTATCGCTAAAAGTTCCACGATCTGTCAGCTCCACCTACTATCGCTAAAAGTACCACGAGCCAATTTGATCAGCTCCACCTACTATCGCTAAAAGTGCCACGAGCCAATTTGATCAGCTCCGCCTAGTACTGAAGTGCCAGAGCTGATGAGGGATGAGGTCAGCTCCAGTTTTTACCTAATTCTCGCTTTATCTCATAGATAGTGTAGTAGTGTCATATACTAGTGAAAAGAGAACATTTCCCTTTATTATTTTATATAAGGTTGGCAACAGAAATCAACCATAAATAGTTGTTATTGAAACTGGAGTTTAGTACATTTACAATGTTGGCCGGTCACATACTCAAGGTGCTAAGTGCACCACCGTTTACATACAAGCTGCATGGAAAACGTAAGTGTTGCTCACATTCATACTGATGTAAATAGTTTCCAAATGTATGGGTTACATTGTTCTGAGTTTAGAAAAATACTCTATTTAGATTTCCATGTTATTTCATGTGAATGAAAATATTTCTTTACCAATGTAAGCAAATAGGCATAGTATAGTGACTTTATAAATCTATATCATTTTTTTATATTATTAAACTCATTCATTATGTGTAGGCCAAAATATGTATTCATGAGGTAAGCAATATAATAAATCTTGCTGTAAGGTAAGTAATAACGGCCCAAAAATATCTAATTTAGGTTATCTAATAAAAATTCCTCTAATTCCTATTTATAATCATATATTAAAAACTTTATTTTCTTGTATCAAAATAAATGCACTACAACAAAATAAAAATGAAATGTATATATAATTTTTTTAATATGTTAATTAGCATTAGTTAAAAAAATATATATATTTAAAATTTAGAAATTTAATAATCCTATGGGCCTATATTATTTCTGTTAACATCCTTTTTTCTCACCTAATACAAAGCCTACAGCGTTGAATAAGGTATCAGTGGATAGGATTTTTTACTGACTTTTGACATTAAAACACATCGTATGTTTAAAATTTAAGTTAAAAGAAAAATCTAACAATATTTTTGTATCAATTACTGAAAATAAACTTTTTGTTTTTTTCTGTATATACTTTGCTAAGTATTTAATTTCAACAACCTAACAAGACTAAATCATTTCTTTTGGGGGGGGGGGGGGGGGGGGGGGGGGGGGGAGGTTGAATGTGTGAAAGTTTTGCAAGGTTTTACTGGTCTTGATTAAATTTTATTAATTTATTATTATTAAAGAACAGTACTAACAGGCCTTTGGCACTTTAGAGCGTGAATTCTGGAATAGGCGTAGCACTAAAAGGTTTAATCAAATGTGGGTAGTCCGGCCATGTTGATAGACACTGCAAAAAAATAGTAATATAATGATAGCCAATGAACAAACTAAATTTACACCAAACAAGTGTACAATTAAAATATACAATTTATTTTAACAAAATTAAAGTTGCTATTCTTATTATTTTACTATATGATATGGACATTAAAGCAGATTAGAGGACCGCTAGCTAAATTTGCACAAATGTGGATCATCTCTTTTCTACCCTTCAACGGATATTATAAAGCGAAAAACACAATTATTTTAAATATATATTATTTATGCATCATGTCATACAACCTGGCCAGTCTTTTCGCATTTTAATGTTGTGGGGAGGAGAATATTGGATTAAGTGTACCTTCATTTATGTGGAGGAAGAGTAAGAAGCCTTTTAGGACGAAACACTCGGTACATACAGTTAGGGTTGAATGCCATTGCCAACCTCACCAGAATAAGACTAAGACTAGCCAAGCTTGCTTATCTCTCCATGACCTGTGACCTTATGGAAATATAAACTTTTATTTGGCATAAGTGTCAGAGTGATGGAGGCAGGGTATTTAGGTTTAAAACGAGATTAAATGTTAGTCAAAATGGCCTGTCAGTCAAAGCTTTTCAAGGAAATAAGAAATAATCAAATCTTTCTAATCTGCTCGAGTAGCACTGAGGTAAAGTGCTGGTCTGGACCTCAAGGTTGCTGGTTCGTTCCCCATCACATCTTTTTATTTTTTAATAATAGTGTGATTGTTGTGTTTCTTTTTTTCCTCCTTAAGTAAAGATGTGGATATTTTTTTCCATATTCACAAGAAACTATAACATATTTTCTTGAAAATGGCTAAAAATCTAGAATCTGTAAAATATTTAGCTTTCTAAATTGTTGTAATGGTTTATATTTATGTGGTAAAATTTTAATAAAACGTGAGATTGTTATATTCTAGTAATATTTCCCCACCATACATGTGTAAAGGTTGTAATGATATAAAATTTCATGTCATTCTAATCAAAATTTTCTACCCTTATATATATATTTTAAAATTAATCAATATTTTCAAAATATAAAACTCAAAGCATCCTTGTGTGTTAAGAAATCTCACCGTTGGTTGGCTAAAGATATGTTTTATTGTTGACAACTAAATTTCATCGCAGTTTACTCCACCCTTATTCCAAACACTTGTGAAACATGCTGGAAGACATGTTTGTCTTTTTTTTTTTTTTTTTCGCTTCAGCTCATTCTTTCCCTTTTCAAAGGATAGACGATGGTGTAACTTATAAAAAAAACATGGATGGTTCTGGAACAATTTCTTTCAAAAGATATACAAGACTTTTCTAGACAGTCCTAAAGCATTATAGGGGAATGTCCTGCGTCAAATTAATCTTTCGATTTTCAAAAATAAAAACGGTTCGAGTATAAAGAAACGGTCATTGAGCTACCGTACCAGGTTAAGTTTATAAATATAATAAATAAATAATAATATTAAATTGATAAAAATCAAGTCCTCATTTACAGGCAGTCAGAAACCAGCCCTTGCTAACATTAATAAGCCGGAGCACAAGACTCCAAACGGTTACAGTTAGTTGTTCTTAACACAACACAGTTTTGTTCTCCCAATTTGGAAATCAATGTTAACTTATATACACATTCTGAAATTTTGTCTGTCTTAAGGGGTTAAAGAATTTCAGCGGAAAGGTATGGACTATTGAGTAGTTTGATCCAAGCAATATTTCAGTGATAATGTACCATTTAAAATTAGTATAAGGCGTTGTAGTTTAGTTTCTTCAACTATAATGTGATTAAAGATATGCGATAAGAGTGGAAAGAGGGCATTAAAATCACATGACAAGAACCTTTATGTTCAAAGAGAGTTGCGGTGTGTTAATTAGTAGAAAGATATTATTTTGACTTACTTTTATTTACTTTATTATAATGTAAAGATTTCCGAAATTTTATAAATTTCCAGGACACTCTTTTCAAGTAACAGCGCTACATACATTTAATTTGAGGACCATCAGCGATTTGCAAAGCATCCTGGTGATAATCCAACTCCTGCCATTGTGAATACATGATTATGGCTTCACCATGTAGCCACAAGTAAAAAAGATAGACTTTACTTGGCTCATGTGTTTCCCAAATTTGAATAACATAATCATGTATACTAACAAAATTATTTTGTGTATTATGTAATTTAAAATCATGCAAGTATTCTTGCTTTTTTTTCTGGCTATCCTTTGAGGCCAATTGTGATACAAACTTTTTTTTTAAAAAAGAAACCAGTTTTTGAAGCACGCCTTCAGCACTAAAATCCTGCTATTATGTAGTATTTTGATAGGCTAAAAGGCCTTCCAGAACAGAAGTAAAAAATCCCTTATGCCGTAGAATGCATTTATCCTACCAAAACCATGGTAGAACATTGAACCTATATAAGGTTGTTATGTTCATTTTTATAGCTTATTTTCAGCCATTAGGATATTGAAAGTATAGGGTAGTTACTAAAGGATTAGATTTTTATAAGTAAATTATAATTTGAGTACAACTTGAATGCTTAACAAAATAATATTATAGTACTATATTATAAATAAAGTCATCCCCGAGCATCACGAGTCCTACCTAATTTTTCAACAAGAGTCAGGTTTGCTCGGTTCAATCCTACTTAATAACTCGGTTGGACCGCTATTTACTGGTCATTACCTTCCTACCCTTCTTCACCTTGTTTGAATTTGAACCAATAGGAACTTGTCAAATTAAAACTGTGAAGAAGATACTCAAAACTTTTTTGGATCCCTTCCCAACGGTTAGGCCACCGATTCAGTTTCATCATCTTGTTGATCCCCCTTTATCCCCCAGGAATTGGAGACAAACTAAACTGTTCTATAAATATTCAAATAATACAAATAAAATGTTCCTCTCAAGGTGGCAGGAGATTTAGGAATATTCAAAGTGGGTTGACTTCCAAATCTTGACTATAAACACAGCTCTTGGTAACCATCATAATGTTCCTTTGTAATTACTAATTATATATCTGCTTTACTTGATTAGTTAGGAAGGGCTATCTAGTTTATACTCAATATAAATAATTAGTACAATTCAACATGTTAATTAATTCTCCATTTAATCTTCTTCGGTTGTCTTGAAGTTTGGTCGAAATGGCACCTTCGTTTCAATTGCACTCCAACAGGCGCCGGGATTCAGAGCCCACCAGAGCACCTGATGAAGTACAATGAACATGGGGCACCTGCACAGCTGGAGATGTGGATTAAACTATAACCTCTGTAATAAAATCATCTATTTTAAGCATATGACGCAACAAAACTGTCATCTAATTATTGTATGAACATAAATTATGCTAGAAGCGAAGCTTGTGAGGAAATAATTATATTTTTGGTTAGGACCAGGACAAGAGGTTTTTTTTCACAATGTTAATAGTCCAACCAGCAAATTTTTTAAACATTGCTCTTGGATATGTTTAGTTTTAAACAAAGGACAATCACATCTCTTAGATCTCTCATTGGCAGTGACATATGAACAAAAAAATTATTTGGAGGAAAAATCCTTCATCAGGTGGCTACAAAACTTTCAATATAAAATTGCTAGACTCTTCCAGGTTTTCCAGACAATACTTATCTTTAATTAAACTTTTTATAGTCATTCTTGGTGAATGCCAACTTATTACTTTATTCATATATTTTTGAAAATACAATAGAACTTGGATAATTCGAATTCATGTTTAGTTTGAACTTTCCCTTGGTCCCTTGAAACTTATAACAAAACTATGTTTTAAAAAAAAAGCAAATGTATTTCGAACTTATTTTAATTTGAAATAAAATCGCTTTGAAAGATGGCAAAATAAACAGCCAGAAATTTCACGGACGTTTAATACTCAACTGTTGCTGGGGCACTCAAGGTCTGTTTTGTGTACTTGGCCGATGGCAGATGTTATGAACAATATTAACGACAGTGCATCTTCAGATGAAGAAGGGGAACATACGGAACTTCCAGAGAAGCTGATCCCAACATCTACACAGGCCATGGAGCACATCAAAGAGTTGAGAAGGCTTTGTAATGCAATAGATTGACCCTAAGGAGTATTTGAAAGCATTGACCATTTATCATTCTAATTATTCATATATTCAAAAATATTTTACATATAATTAAACATATTTTACTTTATTTAAATTTTACAACCTATTACGTGGCGCTTAAATCACGTCTTCCTCTAAATTATTTACTAGTTAGTTCGCGCCTCGTGGTAAGATGGCAGCATCTACTGGAGCTAAACTTAAGAAATGTTAACGTCTTTTAAAGTATTTCCTCTTCGAGAAGCTTCCAAACGCGATAGGTATTTTTCTTTCTGAGTTTGTAGGTGTGTAATTTACCGTTAGGAAGATTCCTTCGAGAAGCTTCTATTGAACTCAGATATATGTGACTTTTTGAAACTTAGTTTTTCACTGTGCAATCAGTCGTGGTTTTGAATGGACGTGCTTTAAGCGATCAGTGATTATAATTGTTAGGCCCTCGACATGATCGTGTTTCGATTAGAAAATATTAATAACAATATGATTTCAATTTAAAGAATAAACAGATATCAAACTTTATGTGATATATTATCATTTATTAAAGTCTAATGATAAGGAACGAGGCATTATAAGTAAAGCACATAGTTGCGTAATAGAAATAATGATTTACGGAGTGACTCTTAAATGACTCTGTTATGTAATATAGCAAATAGCGACACAACGTGGGGGATTTATAATCAAAAATATTACGAAGTGTAACAAATGACGTATAACTAAGGGGCTGAACGCGAAAAGTGTAACAAATAGCATTCCAACGTGGGGGTTAATATGCGACTATTAACACTTGCCGCGAACTCGTAATATAACAGCTTGTTGAGGGCCAACATAATGTAAGACCCTCTATTCTCCAGGTGCTGAATAAAATAAAAGATGGCTAGCTTTTTTTATTAAAAAAAAGCTGTAACTATAGCATTTTGTACTTTACATATTACTATAGAAAATCTAAGAATAAAATTGATATGTTACACGAATGGATTTTTGAAGTTATTTTTATAGCCAAAATAAAAATTTACCCAATTCAAAGTTTTTGATAGTTTGAATATTTCTAGTCGTCCCTTCAGCTTTGAATTAATCAAGTTTGACTGTAATCCTAAAAAGACTAAGTTTTTGATAGTTTGAATATTTCTAGTCGTCCCTTCAGCTTTGAATTAACCAAGTTTGACTGTAATCCTAAAAACTACTATATATTAACATTATTTTAAGTTATTTTCCAATATTTTATGTCTTATGTATTATAAAACAAACCCTCTACAATTATTTAATATTAACACTGCTATGTCAAAGCAATGCATTTTATCAAGAAACAAAATCTCACTTTTGTTTTAATGGTTCAGTGCAGAATTAGCCAAATATTTAAATTCGCCGACTAAACCATAATTTTGATTTACCCCCCCCCCCCCCGGACTTTTATGGGTTTTCCCGTTTTGTAGCCACCATGTTGTTCAAAATAACTCTAAAGTACCAAGGGTTATACTGATTAAAAACTGGGGTGGACGAAATAAGATGGGAGTTTTTTTTTTGTCACATTGGGCAGTGCCGGATATTTCTGATAGTTGAGTAATATATTCAAGCCTGTATTCACTTCTAGAGCTAGTAATGATGAGTGCCGGAGCATGCCCTAACCTCTCCGCGCGCTACTTCAGGTACCTGACTGAACATTAAACACAGTCACTAGCACCTGATGCAGCACGTGCGAGAAGCCAGGAGGTACACGATGATCTCTTCATAAACAGGAACATCAGGGTGTGAAGTGTGAAGCCAGGAGGTACATGATGATCTCTTCATAAACATCAGGGCGTGCAGTGTGTAGCCAGGAGGTACACGATCTCTTCATAAACAGGAACATCAGGGTGTGCAGTTGTAGCCAGGAGGTACACGATGATCTCTTCATAAACAGGAACATCAGGGTGTGCAGTTGTAGCCAGGAGGTACATGATGATCTCTTCATAAACAGGAACATCAGGGTGTGCAGTGTGTAGCCAGGAGGTACACGATGATCTCTTCATAAACAGGAACATCAGGGTGTGCAGTGTGAAAACTCACCTGTACCCGTCGTTAGCCTTAACAACGAGCTCTTGGTCTGACATGTGGTCGAATAGCCTTAAAAAAACAGATCAAATGTATATATTTATTGCTCCTCACAAATAAAATAATTATAAGTCCCTTCGATAATCCTCGGAACGGTGTAATCAAAGTGTATTGAGCATACTGACCTTTGCCATCGAGCCACGGGGACAATAATTCCACCAGTGACCTGTTTAAATATCCAATATTTGGCCAGACTTCGGACTTTAGCCAGCTATCGACCAGAGTTACGAGGTCGAGGTTGATGCTCTGCTCAAACATTGCCTACATTAAAGGCGCTGCTAACTTTGGGAGTATTTCTTATATGAATGGCAGCTCTTAAAACACACAACTTACAAACTAACTTAAATCTATCACTGGCACAACTTCCCATCCCCCGCCCGATCAATGTGAACGGGGAAACTCAATTTGTACCAATGATAAATCTTTTCGGTATTGTCTGAAATCAAACACGGCACCCTTTGCTCAATAATCACACATACTACCGACTGAACCAAGCCATTTGACGAAACTGATGAGGGGGATTGTTGTATAACACTCTACAACAGTTGTCTCAAACTCTATAATTTGATTCACAAACCGGAGTGTGTTGCGGGTCAGCTTATAGAAACAAAAACAAGTTTGATTAGATATATTCTAGATCCATACGTCCGGGACTATGCACTATATAATAACACTAGGGGGTAAGGCCAGAAGAACCTGGACGTTTAGCCTGCATGCCCACCAATGTAGAGCTATCCTAGATGTTTTATGCTTTTAAAAACAAATGCATATTTGAAAGATTAAAAAAACTCCCAATTGTGTGGGTTTGCAAAATACTCGAAGCGGTGAATATAAACGATAAAGTGTTTAAAGGGGTGAAGTTTGGACTTTTATTTGTCTCATTCCATTCTGGGTAGGTGATGTCTCATACTTTGTGCCCTGCTCTAAACAATCTATGAATACAAGTGAAGAACTCACCACATGCTGATGAGGGATCTCTGACTACTTGTTGCTGCAAGCCCCCGGGGACAAGTGTGTTGTTGCTAATAGTTTTACAGTCCATTGACCCCTGTCCTTGCTCTCTTGAGATGTTAATCTAACGAGTGGAACAAGCATTCCTAACCCCCCTCCCACCCCTGGCCCTCACAATAATTCTATCTTTAGAGTGCTTGATACATGCTCAAGGAAATAAACATGTTCAAAGTACACTCAGACACATAAGCCACTACGTTCCAAGTGGGCAAGAGTAGGGGTGTGTAAACTCGCGGTCCATTCGTAACTAAATTGACGCTTTGTGTGCGCGCACGCGCCCGACGTTACTTTGCAATTATTAGTTATTAATTGCTAAAAAAATGGAATAGAATAATCGCCTAAAGATATTTTACCGTACTTTTTTTTACTCCGAATGTCTCCTATTAGAAAAATGTATGATTGACCCAGCAGTTTACATTATATTTTAATATCCCAAGAATTATGAGTCACCTGCTTCAATGGCCGAATGGTCTAAGGCGTCACTTGTGTTAGGTTATGATGGCGTGGATAAAGGGGGTTTGAATCCCGGTTTTTCCTCAATGGTTTACCACTCCCCTTACACACAAAAGCGGCTACTTTATACCTAAAATTCTCTTTCATCCCTACCCTATTAGTCATCATATATGCGTGTAAGATTCTGTGATAAGTTCAAAGTTGTAAACGATACACACGAACATTCGATGCAACAAATATCGATAACTGTCAAAGTAGAGGATTGGTTAGAAATTTAAGTTTGGATCTAGGTGGCCCCTTGGGAGAAAAAATCGCAGCCATGACCGTCTCAAGACGCTAGGGTAAAACGTCGGTAAGAAGCGCCTTTTAGAAAATAATATGAAGTGGCAGTTGTAAATAACACGAGATTACTGTGTTCTAACAAGGCCATGTTTGAGCTAAAGAATAAATAGTGATGATCAAATGTCGAAAAATGTCAACCAACCATTAAACATTTTATCGGAACAGGTTTTTTTAAAACGAATGTGGAATATTTTCTATAAGGTTAACGATTCTGATCATAACTAGAGTAGCACAGAAAAACCTTACTCAAGTAAGAACGGCTCTCTCTGTATTCTAAAACTAACGTCATTGTAATATTGATTGTAAGAAATGTAAGAGTTGAGGGTTGGCAATATTGACAACTGCTAAGGTTACCATAGCTACTCTCATGTATCCATTCGCCAAACCTGATGGGTTTTTTATTTGTTGTTATTTAAGGCAGTCAAAACTTTTTAACAAAGGATTTTAATTATGTTTATCTTTTAACAGTAACATCATCCGCTAGATGTCAGTTCCTGAATCACTGTTGTGCTGTCAGATTTAGCTTTAGCGCATTCATAGATTATTATTATTAACACCGCGTCTTACTACTCGTTCGGGTTATACGCACTTACGCTAATGTGTAATGGTAGGGTGATTGTGAGATGAAATGAAGGACCTAGAGTTTAACGTGGGATCCGAACCACGGTGGAGGCCTGGCATTCCCCCATAGATTATTAATAATTCGGCAACTGCATCTCGATGAATTTACTAAAATAAATAAGCACAAAGTAAAATAGAACGAATCAATAAATATAAAATAAATTCCTATTCTAGGAATGAACCACAGACATTCAAAAATGTTCCGAGGGATGGTTTGTATTATTTAAGTACGCCGATATAATTATCAGTCCTCCCCATGATATTAATAAACTAACGCATTGAGGAAGTCTCGCATTCGAATCTATGTAAGACCCACCAGTCAAGTGTGATCTAACGACACTTTATTTATTTTGATGAAGCGCAGTCACTTTATTAAAAAAATGGCTTATGGCCCCCAAAAAAACTCTTCCAAAAGAGCTTTCAGTCCCAATAAACATACAGGTACCAGTCATGTCAATATTTCGAATATTAGTTTCTAGGGTGTTAAACTTTTTTCATCCCAGGGCCCAAATCCTATCAGTTTTCACCGCGGGCTGAAGCTATTTTTATTAATTCCATCAACTTAATATAAGGTAGGTCTCGTAACAACCCTTAATAACAAATTATGTTTAATAGATTGTATTTTGTATTTTTTGTTGTTGGACCTTTCAAATTTTACTGTCAAATAAAAACTTTATTTAAGCGCGAGATGCATGTGGCCCGCGGGCCGCAAATCAGAACACACCAGGTTGGACAATAATTGCCTAACCAGCGAGTAGGATTTCGTCATGTTGGTAACCTTCGACAATACAAACGGCGTGGCAACACTGTAAAGAAACTAAAAAAATAACTATATATAATAATTATTATTATTATTATTATTAGTACCGCGTCTTACTACCCATTCGGGTTATACGCACTTACGCTAATGTGTAATGGTATGGTGATTCTGAGATGAAATGAAGGACCTACAGTTTAACATGGAATCCGAACCACGGTGGAGGCCTGGCATTCCCCACATTCACAAGATGTCTTGTCAGAGGTGAAGGAAGGGTTTGGTAATCAGATAAATCTTTGCCGGGACCGAGGATTGAACCCCGGCCGCCACCACAAAAGTCTGACACCTTACCCTAGACCGCCAGGTCACTATATATATATAATTGTTTTGCTCATCACAACTAATTTAACCTATTTGTTGAGAAATGCAAGGATGGGTTTGCTAATTAGACATGTATTTTAGTGTACTAGGCGAATGTTTCGATAAAAAAGGTAACATGACATCGTCATTTTCAATATAATAAAAACTAGGTGTTCGCATCACAACCAACACTAGTGATATTCAGCAAGAGAAGCACTCACCCGACGCCAGACACCGGGCGAAGACCTTGGGACACAGCTGTTCTATCGCGGAATGGAAAGTAGAGAGCGAGTCTAGTCGCCTAGCGCAACACGCCACGCAGTGAACCTCGCTCGTTCATTGGTCCACGTCAGCCCGGGCTGGTCTCGTCTGTCGGACTGTCTAGCTGGGTGACTAAACGCGATAGCTCTACGGAGAAGTGAGGGGGGGAGCGGCAGTTCGAGGGAGGGGGGGAACACCAGCCTATCCGATTATTACTTTATTTATTTTACAGCGTCACGGGCAAATTAGCGTCTGCTAAAAATGTGTCTTGAAACATTGAAAGAAAGATCAGTTGAGAAAACTGGCGCGGTAATTGTCTACCTGCGTCGTGGGAACAAAGTGCCAGCATAGTTCCAGTGACGTCACGTGTCAGTGTGGCTGTGAACAAGAGGTGTATGCCTGACGAATGACGAATCGACGTAGATTTTTTTTTTCCACCACGTCAAACTAACTGATCAGGTTATACGCTTATAATAATCACTTTAAATGAGGTAGGGATGAGGAAGGAAGCATTAAAGAGACAGTCTGCCCGCATTTGCGTGGAAGTAAAGTAGAGAAAAATTTAGGATAAACCGGCTTCAGTATATCCGAATGAGATTCGAACCCAGATATACCCGTCCAAACTGTATTTGTGTTGCTATAGTGCCAATGACAATATGTATCGTCTGTCTTACAAACAATAAAACTGAACAGAGGTGATTACGTTGGAAAATGAAGATCTTAATTAAATAAGAGAAGAAAATGGAAATATATTAATTTATTTAAAAATAAGGGTGACCTGGTGGTCTAGGGGTAAGGTGTCAGACTTCTGTGCTGGCAGCCGGGGTTCAATCCTCGGTCCCGGCACAGATTTATCTGATTTCCAAACCCTTCCTACACCTCTGACAAGACATCTTGTGAATGTGTGGAATGCCAGGTCACCACCGTGGTTCGGATTCCACGTTAAACTGTAGGTCCTTCATTTCATCTCACAATCACCCTACCATTACACATTAGCGTAAGTGCGTATAACCCGAACGGGTAGTAAGACGCGGTGCTAATAATAATAATATAATAATAATTTAAAAATAGTTTAATGCAAGCCACGATATTAAATTTGCTACCCACGCAAGTGTGGGTACATTTCCTCTAACGTCTACTCTCATCAGCTATGCGTTTAAACCGAACAGGTAGGAAGAGTTGTTGAAAATAAAAACAAGTTTGTTCTGTTAATTGGCTCATTCTAAAAAAAACACCGTAATTTGAATCTTATGAATTGTCATATAATGACTGGCTGTAGGCTATTATTTTTAATTGTTATAAACCCAGAGCATTAGATGTCCACCCCCCCACCCCCCTCTAATGATTGTAAAAAGGTATGTAACAAAAATAAGTTTTCAAGTTTACCTGGGGGAGAACACATAGTACCTATAATAAAATGACCCGAGAGTACCAGAAAAATGCATAAGTCTAGCAATAAAAAGATATCAAACAACGCACACTATTTTGACTACAAATAATATTATTGCTGCCAAACAGGGAGCCTGGTTCGATCCCAGCTGATCTAAAGCACAGATAGTTTTTGACTAGGTGAGTGGAATATGATGTAACCCACCATAGGCACGAACCTATTTATTAATGAACCCTATGTCCGAGTTAAGATATTTCACGTATTCATACGTCAAGCCGTGTGTGTGACTGCACTTTTGATGTATATTATTGAGAGATATAAAACTACACGAATAAAACAAGCACAAAAAGAAAGTATTTCCTATAACTATAAGGCTCTTCCTATGTAAAATGGACTATACAATGAGAGAAGAAGAGTTTTTTTGAATGTTTTATGACTATGTAATGTATCGATCGTATTCAATAGGTAAAAGGGAACCGAAGATCCACCTAAATATAAATGTCAGCGTCACATGCGATGAAATAACGGGTGTTCAAATATTAAGTTCTATGAAATCAGGCAGAGTTCTGTTGATATATTCAGAAAGAGTAGCGGTACTCCATGTTCGCTTGTGCAATTATTATACCTTCCTTTTAGAAGACATGACAGGTTGTCATCAGGACTATTGACAGAATAATACTTGTTGGAGTAAATGGAACGAATGGCCGGCTGTGGAATTCCAAGACGCCAGTTCGATACACAGGTATTCCAGACGAAACTTGCGTGCATCAGCACGACAAGGTATTCAGTTTTCTGAGCCTCTCGATAACTATCCTTTCGAAATGTATTTATAGTTCGAAGGCGCGGTGGTTAATTGGAAACTTAGAGTCGAATAGAAGGTAACGAGAGATGATGTCGGTAGTTTTGCGATTTTTATAGCAAAAATGTGATTATTTTCCGTGCCAAAATAAAAATAATAATGTAATATTGCATTTTCGCATCAGTTCAGATTATAAGCATGTATTATGATAATTACTCAATAGAGTTGGTATAAAGAAGAAAACATTTTAGCGGTAATACACCAGCATTTGCTGGCGGTAGAGTGGAAACCATTTAGAGGGAAAACGCCCTCGAAGTAGACCCGACCAGGATCCTATCCCCTATCTCCCCATCATCACTAGGCCAATCTAATACGAGAGTAACAACACCTTAGACAATTCGGCCAAAGAAGCGGGTCAATCCTAATTATTGACGTTATTTGTGTTAAAAACAAATACAGAATATTATAACTGTCTCACTGAGGCCGAGAGGATTATGGCGGAGCAGTTTGTAAAGCACTGCCTCTTAAAATCCTTAATTACGCCATTTTACCCCTAAGTTGGTCACTTTTTAATTCATATTGATCGTGAAAGTTAAAAAGATAGGGTTGTCCACGCGATGGACTTGTGATTGGTTCAAAGCTACGATAAAGCGTGCCAAACAAGAGGACAGAAAAAAAAAGTGATGAGAAAGAAAACTTGATGTGAAGAGAGGCAAAGAGAAAGACTATAAATATAAAGTGGCTGCATTCCTAGCATTCCTACCACCCTCCCTCCCCCCCCCCTTACTGACGACCGCCACCAACATACCGGGTTCGACGCCCCGGCGACCTCCATACGGCAATTTATTTAATTACTTCACAGCAAAGATTCCACAAAAGGCCGTAAAAGTCAATCAAGTTTGTTTCGTAAGTTGGATATGAACGGCATGATTTAAAAACCTAGTTATTAAATAATAAACGTTCAAACTTATGTATACCCCAAAAATGGCATGTGAGAGCTAGAAAGATACCCTAATCAACTCTCACTTTATCATCCGATTAGTTAAATGTTATCAATGTCAACAGAAACAATGTTCGTATTTTCTTGTCCGTTCGTGAGAAAATCAAGCCACAAAGAGTTCATTCATCCTTACTCTTGTGCATTTTAAATGCGCTAATCGCCCGAATGGGTATAGACCCGGTACTAGAAAAAAATTATACAAACCAGAGGAAGGCGGAATAGTTAATATATGGAGGGTGAGCGAGAAATAATTTAATAAAAACCACTCTTTGCACTCAGACGAGCTTCGAATCCCGAACTAGACCATGTGAGCTTTACATTTAGTCAAAAATTCCTCCCCTCGTCCCCCGATGGACTTATGTACATGGAGAAAGTTCATTTTTAACTCCAATTTAGTTAAGTGCTGCCATCTGTTAGACAATCAAGATACCTTTATATTGCACTTTAGATTATGTTGAGTTCTCTATAAAATTATTATTTTTTTATAAAAGTATTTGCTGGGGTCTTTATGGTGTATAGATAAGTCAATGTCCTGGAAAATGTGTTTAATGTAACGTGACCCCCCCCCCCTCATTCCCCCTGTATCCTTCATATATAATACAATGTGTTCATCCAGCCAAACTATATTTCAAAAACCCACCTCGGTGGGGTAGTTGGCTAACGCTTTAGTCGTGTTGAGCTAGACTGCTGAGGACAGGGAGATCGAGGTTCGAATCTCGGTCGGGTGAACTGGGGCGGTTTTTCCACTCTCTCTCCACGCAAATTCGGGTTCACTTCCTCTAAATTGAACCTTTACATTAGCGTAAATTAGTACTTAAGTATAACCCGAAGGGTAGTAAGACGCGGTGCTAAATAAAATATATTTCAAAATTCCCTGACTTTCAGATTTTACAGAGCCAATTTCCAACTTATGTAGACACTATAAAGTTAAGTATTATTTTCGTGAACATATGAAAATTCAATAAATTTGGTCAAATTCCCTGACATTTCCCTGTTTTCCAGGTCACTGGACAATCTGTCGTCTCTTCCTTCACATAGTATCCCGCAAGCCGCCACTACTACTTGTCGAAACAGCGGGGCCCTAGGTGGGTTAGAGGTGTTCAACACAGGTCCCACCGTAACGCTGTAAACTAGGCCGGTGCGACATGTCTACCACTTACAACCCCTTGTGAAATAGGCGCCGGTCCAAACACGCCAGCCAGGCACCCACCAGTCGGGCCAACTCTAGAAATAACTCGGGACCAAGAGACGCCCGCCCGCACAAGTTGATTGCACCCAGGGCGGGGGAAGGGTCCCGTCTACACACGACACAATACAATAAGAATATTTTATTTTTATAAAAATATCAGAGATTCAAGATTTAGTTGCGTGGTAAATGTTATATTCTGTAGATTAAAAAGTGTCATTTTTTATTAGGCAATGTGAAATGCCGGTTATATGTATGAAGATGATTTAAGCTTCCATGTTTCTCCCCCGGTATAATGAAGGAGCAACGAGGGTTGTCCACCATGAACAGTAGCAAGCTACCTTGTATTATTCCACTATGGGATAGATTATACAAGATGGGGTCATAGTGTAAATCGTCAAGGTAAGACTGCTGTTACCTTTCAAAGAAAATACAGTGTACGTCCTAATACTAGGAACGTCACATACTCCCTTAGACATCCTTGAAAACGAGGGAAGTGCTAGTTTTAAAGGTGGGTGGTTGGGTGTGTGTGGAACTCGAGCTGAGGGCAGTATTTTTACAGTTTTTATATAAAAACTTTTTTTGGCCAAAATGAATCAAATATTTCTCCGGTCCAGTAGAAATATAGAGTTTAATTTTCTTCACATGGTGATATCAACCGTTGTGGAATTTAAAGACAACTTTTTCTCTTAATTTAAAAAGTTTGTCATCTAATGTCGCTCCGCTCATGACATATATTCAACAACTATTGTTATAAACATGTGGAGAAAATTATACTCTAATGATTCTACTGAAGCAAGGTTTTATTTATTTTGGCCAAACAGATGTTTTGCTGTAACAATTGCAAAAATACTGCGCTTAGTTCACATTTCTTACAAATTGTGTTGTTTATTCCAAACGAAGGAGGTCCTATAATCCATTTTGAGTACTACATGCTTGAGACGCAGCCCATCCCATCTGTACAGTTCTCCAACCAACTTTGAGCCTTCACAGGTAATCGAATCAAAGACCCTTTAATATATAATCAAACACGATACCGACAGAGCTAAGGTGTCACACCCAAAAAAAGTAATTTCAAACTCAAACGCAAAGTGGAGAATTAGTAAACAGTTTGGTTTAAAAACAAAATAAAAGTCTGCTATCTCCAAAACACTTACGACAGTAACAGAAGATAAAGACAAAACCTAAACGTCAAGAGCTCTTAGCAATTTTCGATAGTTAGTAAGCGGGACGGCCGCCAGGTCGGCGCCTACCAATTTAGGAACGAATGTTGGCGTGTTGAACGTAGTGAAGTAGTGTGACGGCCCTGGGATCCCCCGTGACGCTGTCGGCCACGGAAAGAGAGAGTATTATAAAGGACCGGCACAAACGAATCGTCGAGAGAGCATTGCTCCGCGGTGTGGACCGTGTAGGCACCTTCCACCGGAAATAAAGGTTCGAGAGCTTCGTGCTAACCCCCTATAAGCTCTTTCATGTGAAGATTGGCCTGTGGGTGTGACGTGACGTGGCCCTGGCGTCTGTCACGTGCGTGTGCAGAGAGACGCTTATCAGAACGAGCGAGAGGGCGGCTCTTGCTATCAGCCTCGCCCTGTTTAAACCACTGCTCTGGCGCCAACCTAATGCCACTAAGGAGGAGACATTGATAAGGAACAAACCACGAGTCACTTCCTTGGTGGGATATAATCTTAATAGGAAGGACCTTAACCAACAGACAGAAATTCACCTATCAACAGTCCAATATTCAGAGGAAGGATCTTAACCAACAGCTAGAAAATTCACTTGATCTACAGTTCAATATTCAGAGGAAGGACCTTAACCGACAGCTAGAAAATTCCCGATCTACAGTTCATTTCAGAGACGATCTTAAGACAGCTAGAAATCCTGATCTACAGTCCAATTTTCAGAGGAAGAATCTTAACCAACAGCTAGAAAATTCACTTGATCTACAGTTCAATATTCAGAGGAAGGAAACCTTAACCGACAGCTAGAAAATTCACCTGATCTACAGTTCCAATATTCAGAGGAAGGATCTTAACCAACAGCTAGAAAATTCACTTGATCTACAGTTCAATATTCAGAGGAAGGACCTTAGCCAATAGCTAGAAAATGCGCTTGATCTACAGTCATAAGAAGGACCTTATTTGACAAGTAGAAACATTACTAAATTTACTTTAATATATTCCTAAGTTAGTCATATCTGTATATGTCACGTATGTTAAATATTATTTAATTATAAGTATTGATAAAATACATCTCAACATTATTTAATAATCAATAAAGAGTAAAATGTTATCAAATTTGACCAATTAAATTAAATTTGTATTTTCTTAAGTTCCTTATTACCTAAATCCCACTGTAGTGAAGAAAACTTAGGAAATTAGTTATCTTAACGCAAGGACACCTGCGCCAGTATAATTTGGTCTGAGTTTGCTAGTAACGGTGGGTTTCAAATCACGACTAGGTGTACCGAGCGGGTTTCCCCACTTAACTTCCCGCAAATGCGGGTATATTTGCACTAAAATTATGCCTTTCAAATAATCACTTCATTAGTATAATCAATTGAAGGTATCAATCACCAATTCGTAGAAATATATAATCTCGACAAAACTTACTGATGCGGAGAAAAACGAAAAACTCCTTATTTTTGCCATTTGGGGATATGGTTTTACATTCTTAAGTAGTGGCATTAGAATGGCTCTGGCAGGGTTGCCACTAGCTTATTGCTACCAAACTACCCGAGTTTTCCAGAAGAAATTCCCGTTTTTTCTAGACAATATAGATTTAAGAGAGGAGGAATGAAATTTATTCTTCATAAAAGTGAACAGTATGAGGTCGTTAATAACAGGAGAACATGCGCTGTGATTCAGTGTTTTAAATCGGGGGGGGCTTCAACCATACCCGGCTGGGATTAGAGCTCCGACCTAGCCGTCTCTGGTAAACCAAACATTTGTAATGATCCCCTTTTGGGCCATCAGTGTGGGTGAAGAGTTAAAATGTGGTTACTCTAAGCTCCAAGATAACGAGAGTGCAACAAGTATGTGTAAATAGTTCAAACTTTATCACTTTGAGGACAATATATCACATTTATTTACGGTATTTAGCGTGCATTTTCTAACCAGAGATATCACACAAGTGGCAATCAAGGCCACCCAGGAGAAGAATTAGACCAAAAGGTGATCAATGTAAAATAAAAATAAACTAGCTTGGTAATGGAAGGACTTATCCTTTTCGTGTACACTCCGTTTACCTTGAGAGGTTACAATATGGTGCAGTTACAAGGTCCTGTACTTGATCTAGGTAAACTTAGGGTAAACAAAGTGTGTACAAAGTTAAAAAAAACACTATAAAAGCACCGAAATAAGGTGAATTGTTTGGTGTGGAAGTAAAGACTTGAGAAACCTCTGTACGACACCGTTTACAATCTACAAATTAAAGTAGCAAAGGACAGTGAGCCTAAGGGCAAGTTTCATAGTCAGACTTTACTCAAGTGCGGCGCTATATTAAATAAAGGACGGCACTTAGACAGGAATGGAATGGGCCAGTGTCACATAATATGAATCTGGCCCACTCCATTCTGATCGTGTCGTATTTAGTGTAGCGCCGCACTTGAGGCTTACTCAGTCTGACCCTAATTTACTTGGCAAGTAGACGACAGCTATAAAAGTGACTAGATGTACCCTCCATTCACCACGAAAGGTAGTACTAATGCTGACTCCATTATGTCCAAATTTTATAAACTATATCATGATGGAACCAAGCAAGGAAAGCTTGCTGAATTAAAAGGTAAATGGAGGGTACTTTTCAAGTATTCCAAAATCAAGTGACGTGACCTGCAGTTTTCACTTTGTATAGATAATAGTCTATCAATACTGTAACTGTGGTAAGTATTGCTTATGACTCTTCTACTTTAACTTAATTTATACCGTCCACAAACAATTACCAATAATTTCTAAACAACATGCACAACATGCACAATTAGGTCAGTGGCGAATAAGCTTGCTACGGCACATAAAATGATGATTATTATTATTATCATCGCGTCTTAACTACCCGTTCGGATTATACGCACTTACGCTAATGTGTAATGATAGGATGATTGTGAATAAAATGAAGGACCTACAACTTAACGTGGGAACCGAACCACGGTGGAGGCCTGGTATTCCACACATTCACAAGTTGTGATTAATATATGTTTTGTCATAGGTGAAGGAAGGGTTTGGCAATCAGATAAATCTGTGCCGGGACTGAGGATTGAACCCCGGCCCCCCAGCACACAAGTCGGACACCTTACCCCTAGACCACCAGGTCATCGCTTAAAAAGAGATTATTGTTATATATTAAGGGTCGGATTAGACTTATTTTAAATACAAGTTGCTTATTTTTAGTGAACATGTAACAACTCCAGATATTTGATCAAAATCCCCGTTTTCCTGGTCAATGGGCACCCTGGAGGGATAATAGACCCCTCCTGTCCATCTCTAGAGGCCATTGTGAACCTGGCCTAACTGCTTGCAAGGCTAAGCGATCCAAGGCTGCGTGCTAAGTGGAAGAAACTGGGGACCTTCAGACACAAGTTATTAGACGGCTCAAACTAGTTTACCAGGGACAGTTCCCCCGAGGCCAGCGACCGGGGACCCAAAAATTCCCTCGCTTGTCTCCTACAGACGAGGCTCGACTAAAGATAAACATTTTCCGCAGTGGCGGATTGCGGCCTATTAAGTAGGTGAAGGGGCCGGGTTGGGGGAGACGACACGTGGGGCCTATCGCATCAATTACTGGTATTGAGGGACGAGTGGGGCAAAAATAATTTGCAAAAACTTTTTGTTCAGGGTGGCTACAAAACATATTTTACAAAATTCCCTAACTTTTCTCTGTTTTCCCTGTCATTCAAAAATTCCACGACTTTTCCAGGTTTTCCCTGTTTGTAGCCACCATGTTTTTTTTTACAACAGCGTCTTGGTACTCTTTCAGGATATACGCCTTTGTACTAATTACGCAAATGCGTGACGACTATGTAAGGTAGAATGTATATGAAGTGTAGCCGCAATTGAGCCAAGGAGAGTAGAAACCTATTTAGGGAAAAACACCCTCAGTACACCCGACCGAGATTCGAACCCCGATCTCCCTGTCACGGGGAGTCTAGTCTAAATTAAGAGCTACTAGATCTATATTCATACGTCAAGTAATGTGATTTGCAACTGTCACTTATGAGAGAAAAGGTAACAATAATATACTATAATGTAACCTATTTTGGTCGCAAATAAGGATGTGGTTGTTTTTTATATAAGGCTGTTTTATTCAACTATCGGGTGTATAAACTTTCAGGACCTTTCAATGGCGGCCTTACTATAGTTTGTTTGCAAGGAAAGTGTCATTCCATGCTCGAATTACCCCACGTATGCATGTTCATGTCTGCGTCAGCCCAGTGCTGTGAAAGTCCCCCAGTCAATAAGGTGAACCTCATGCGAGTGAGTGTGTGACAGAGAGAGGCCAAGACGTCACCAGACATCCTGCTCAACAAAACCTGACAAAAACGACCTTCGACGAATTCCAAGGAAAGACGAGAGACTGTTCACATCAATACATAGTGTGGGCGAGACTTCTCTCCATATGTCATGTGCAAGAGGCTCCGGGTTCGATGCTTCAATTATGAGTGGTGGTATTTAAGGGGAAAGAGAGCCAAGGAGAAGACTTTGAAGGAACGTATTCTTAAAATAAATTGAGAAATCCTATTCTTTCCTTAACGGTAGTAGTGCTTTCTATCGGTGCTATATAAAACTAATTTCTAAATCTCAAATAACCTTTCATTCCTATACTAGCGTGTTCTTTGAGTGAGGAAATAAGTCTAACAATAAGCTTGTGTTTAAAAACATAAGATTAAACATGGATGAAATTGTTCCTAGTTCTTAGCGAATGGGAGCGCACCCGACTCAACAAGCCTGGAGGGAGGGGGGGGGGGGTTTCCATATTCCAGCTGTGCGTAGAAGCCTGAAGGGGGTATCGGACCTATCACCCCCACCCACCAGCGAGGATCGAACGCACGCGCGCGCGCGCTAGACATCGAACAACCCATAGTAGGGTTTTGGCAAAGGGGGGAGGATGGACGACTGATTCAGTGACCGAACGGTCTAAGGCGTCACTCGTGTTAAGACTGGCTTAATGAAGACGGGTAGATATGAGGTTCGAGTCCCAGTGGGTAAACTGATGGGTCCCCCCCTCCCTAAATGGTTTCCCACTCCCTCCAAATCCCTATTCTATTAGCGTAAGGATCCTATATGCATATAACCTTAACAGGTAGTAAGACGCGATAAAAAAAAGAAACTTTTATAAATACTGTACAAACCCATTTCTTTGCAAATCAACGTTTACAATAAATAATTTACTATATTATTAGTGTTATTTTGTAGGTTTCGTATAATACATATCAAAAGTGACAGCTGTAGATCACAAGAAATGACGTATGAATGCGTGGAAATAGATCTAGTCAGATAAGAGACCCTTCCTATGGAAAATAAAAACACACCAAGTGTTAAGTTTAGGTTCATATGAATTATGATCGCCGTACTAAGTAAAATTTTGATGTGATTTTTTGAGAGAGAAAAAAAATAATGCATATAATGGAGCAAAAATAACTTTGGCAGAGCGAAAATATTTGCCAGAGAGTGGGGACGCAATGTTGGCAATACTGCAAGGTTATTTCCCCTAGACGTGATTACAAGGCCTTCCTCACAGTTTTTTTTCATGTCCCGAGCCAATAATAAGGTCTTCTTTCCAAGGACTTCCCGGAACATTTTTTTTTCTTTTCCTCGTATGACGTCACATAGGGTCATAATTCACAAACCGTGCAAGCGACTTCTGAGTAAACAAACTATATATATATAATATATATACACACACACACACACACCACAACATACAAAACACGCCACGCACACGCCAATTATCAAACAAAATCTTTAAGTAAATAAAAAATAAAAATGTTTACTTTTAAAGCATCTTCTCAAAATTCCTATAAATTGGCCAAATAGCACAACTTAGTGTCAAGTGTACTAATGGATTTCTACAGAGCCGTAGGTACAGTCCAATCTTCATAGAAAATACCTTATTTGAGCGCTATAAAAAGCCAAATCTATCTACTTTCATGTCGAGTCACGTGACCTGCAGATATTAATACCTATAAAATAAAACAATATTGTAGAACGAGTTTGTATATACAAAATGTTCTTTCTTATGAAAGTTTGCCTTTAACCTACAAAAAAAAAGTGACTTTATTAAATCTTCGTTAACTTAAGTAAGCGGTAAAAAAGTGAATAACCAATGGTTAGGATCACTCTAAACAAGCCAAGGATCAGAGCGTTTCAAATTATTAATGTTCGTTTTCTTTTTTTACCAACACATCACACACGTATAAGTAGTCGAGAACGGGCTGTTCGTCTTAGACCTTTTAAAAAATGGCCTTATGATGAATTTACTCCATATTATATCTACTACAGTGAAAGCTGCAATAACACATGAAAAGTTGATTCAGTAACCATGGGCGGCCCAGTAGTGGTGGCATGCGGATAAAGGTGTCAGGCTCGTCGCGTCCGATGTACAGAGGGGGGTTTCCCCTACACATCTTCTACACTAATGCGTAGGCTTATAATATATTTCCTCTGAACTATTTCCTCCTCATCCCTACACCATCATTGTGACTACACCCGATATCATCTCTGAGGGAACATGCAGGGTTTACGGAGGAAAAGTTCTATCTTCGCTCTCTCTCAGTTAACTGTTGCCAAATCTCCTCGCTCTCAGTTATCAACGATGATATCTGACGCATGATGTTAGCCCGGACTTGTTTTTTTATATATATATATAAAAGGGTGCCTTTTACAAAAAAAGTGAAACAGGTGGGAACTAACATGGATTTAGAGATAACAACTAGCTTTAAAATGTTTTACTTTTTTTTAGACCATACAATATTATCTTATCTGTAGAAAACCTTCACCAACTTCCATGCCATTCGACCTTTGGGTGAGTACGGGCAACTATTAGGTAACAAACATCCTGTTCAGTTTCGAGAAGTGGTTTTGGCACACCTGAGACACACACATAGGAAGCCATACTGTCAAAGGAACAGTTGTCGCGATTGAAAAACCAGTTCGGAGAAACTTTCATCATTGGCTCTTCGTAGAATTGGTAGTAGATTACCTTATTTCCTCCTGCCTTTCATCGAAACTGATTATAAAACGGGTCTTTAACAAGCTACTCCGTGAGGAAATTCAACTAGACTGAATTATTAGAAGAATATTTTAACACCCAAGAAGATAAAATGTCTTAGATTAAAAACAATTGAGGAAATGTCCGCAAATATCGACCAGGTGTAAAAGAAAAAAAAATTTATGTTCAAAAAAATTGTTTTTATCGACGAGTCTTACTACCCGTTTGAGTTGTTCACATTTATGGTAATTTACACTCTAGGGACGAGAAAGTGTACCTACATATTTGCGTTAAAAGAGAGTGAAAGCCATCATTTCGGGTTCCGTCATTGATTTATCTTTCGTTTGTCAAAGCGTCCGCGGGCCGTGGTTTGGGGACTCCTGGCTTAAACCATGGGACCACTGGAGCTGGTGTTGCGAATGTGACTTGAGTTGCGTTCCAGAGGACAGTAATCTGCTCAGTAACATTCCACAGGGGACACTGAGCTGCTCAGTAACGTTCCACAGGGGACACTAAGCTACTCTGTAGCGTTCCACAGGGGACACTAAGCTGATCAGTAACATTCCACAGAGGACAGTAATCTGCTCTGTAACGTTCCATAGGGGACACTAAGCTGATCAGTAACATTCCACAGGGGACACTAAGCTGCTCTGTAGCGTTCCACAGGGGACACTAAGCTGCTCTGTAAGGTTCCACAGGGGACATTAAGCTGCTCAGTAACGTTCCACAGGGGACACTAAGCTGATCAGTAACATTCCACAGGGGACACTAAGCTACTCTGTAGCGTTCCACAGGGGACACTAAGCTGCTCAGTAACGTTCCACGGGGGACACTAATCTGCTCAGTAAAGTTCCACAGGGGACACTAATCTGCTCAGTAACATTCCACAGGGGACATTAATCTGCATAGTAACGTTCCACAGGGGACACTAAGTTGCTCTGTCATTTACGACAAATATATTTTGAAAATCTCTAGCCCTAGTCCAAAGTAAATTGACTAAATAAAGCTTCCCTCCTTTGAGGCCTCCAGCCCGGCAACGGTCACAAGCTCAGAGAGAAACTAAGGTCACCAAGACAGTGTGCGTCAGTAATGTCGTGACGTCACAACACGATTGCACCGCGCGTTGCCAACAAATATTTCGGAGAAAGAATTTGTTTGTACTGTTATCAAACTATCATTACTATCTGAAAAGTGAATCTAAAAATGTTCAGACCTCTATGGCCGTTTGGGGTGGACATCGTACCTAGTTGACTGACATATTTCAATCTTTTATCATACCCTTGTTAATCATTTTAATATTTTTTAAATTTAGAAACCCTCATTTCACAAGCCCTGATTTAGTTTTTTAAGTGGTATCTCTACAATCCTTGCAAATTTTTATTTTCTACCTCAGCTTGTTTTCAACCTAATTTCTACTCCCCGCCCACACTCATTTCCAGTCCTAATTTTAAATTTACAGACTTATGGTCCTTGCCTTCCAATTTCATGTTTCTACCATACAAAGAAGTCGTTTTTATTAATTTTGAGCAAACTAATGTAGTATTCATATTCTGCACAAACACCCAAAATATCCTAATTTCATTGAGATCTGAGGACCTGAGACTTCCCCACACCTGTCTGCATCTCTTCACCCCCTTGGGGGATTAATTAAACTTGAAAACACCTATACAAACATCTCCCCCAAATCTAAAAAGGAACCTTCTGGTTCAAAAATACATCAGTGAATTTTGAAAACTTTCGCCCCCCCCCCTTCCTCCCCCTAATTTAGGTCAAATTTTGCAAAACCGTCTTATCTATTGCTTAGTGCCTAACAGGAACCCTAACGCAGATTTCAAGTTTCCAAGAGGAATTCTGTCCTATAAGGCCTTATTTCGTAACAGAATCCTACTGTACAATAATATTTTGGTTGGACAAAGGGCCGTCCAGAACAGAGTTTCCGCCAAAATTGGGGTATAGTTTTAACGTTTCATCTCACTGCCCATGCTACTTACTGTGTTTATTTCCCTCCATTTATTTAACGCGCCCTTTCTGAACCGACCGATTATAGGAATTACACAAAATAGCCCCGACTTATTCATCCGGGAAAGATAACCCCATAACCCATGATAAATGTCCGGACATGCGGAATCGAACCAGGGATCCCTTAGCTCAGTTACAGTAGAGACACGTTATCGACCGAGCTAAGTGTCGAACCTACTTACTGTGAAATAGTAGTACTGTGTTTTGTCCAAATAATCCATCCTAGAGCAACATCGCTTAGACCACCTGCAAGAAGGAAAAAAAGATTGTTAAAATAATCAAAACTATAAAAAAGAAGCAATTATTAAGATATGGTTGTAAACACTTGGAAAAAAAATTGTATAACTCAAGAGACGGCCACCACTCAAAGTTTAAACATTGACTATGATAATATATTCATAGTTTAAGAGTTTAAATTAATCTTACTTTATTAAACTTTATGTGGGGTGTATTGGCAGCCAATGATTAAATTTCACTAATTTACATTCAAACTATTACAAGCCAAATATTAGTTTTCTGCTAAAAAAAATACATGTCACATAAATGTGACTTTCGGACTACTTTATTGGATTTTTTTTAATTGTCAAATATTTTTTGTTCTGTTTTTGAAGACAGAAAAAATATGGATGGAAAATATAAACCAAAAATAATAAATCTAGGCCTACTAAGGCATAAGTTGACGATCGCCACCAACTACCATAAAATTCCAAATTTAAAAAAATAATTATTGTTATTTGTATGTTCTTAGAGACAACCCCTATACATCTCAAGGCCAACTAAATAATTTTACAACGGGAAGGGAGCAAAAACTGATTTCATTTATTTGTTCTTGCATGTTTGGAAGTTTTTAATTTCAAGGCTTGCTCTATATTTACAGGGCTACAGATCATGTAGCCTAACGTCACATAGATTCAAAATATTGCGGGAAACACCACAGTCACGTGACAAATCTGTGAGAGTTTGCCATAAATGTTATTTTATTGTCTTTCAGACATTCCCAAGCACCCATACTCTGACTTCAGATGGAACAAGAGTATGGACAATTCAAGATTATTTATTTACGGACAACAAACGATAATATTCTACTATATTATTGTTATTTTATAGGTTGATAATATCCAAATCCCAAGTGACAGCTACAGATGTGTCTTGATGTATGAATACATTATTAGAGTTGTTTTAGTAACTATCAAATACCTAAATCAGTGTAAAAAGCCTTTTCTCTATTTAATACCCGTTCGTTGTAATGCTAGTAAATAACGAGAAAGAATAGATAGCAACCGCCATGTTCGGAACATGAGAGCGAACGACAGATTTACAAAACAAAATATATACTTTGAAGACGTTGTGTATTTTAACTACCCGTCCGGACGAGCCGGGTTTTTAAAGATAGAAGAGTGAGTGTGTAAGCTCGTCAGAGGAAGTGTTATCATAGGCCTCGCAGGATGCGAACTGCTCATTTTCTTCCTTCCCTTTCTATTTAGTACATTGGTGTCTAAGTGTGATTCTGCTTAGGAATGCTTATTTGCGTCAAGTTAGGATGCAACCGCTTCATAAAATAGCCCTGAAATCTTCAAAGAGTAGACAACGTCGTTACCTGTCAATGATGAAAGGAAGGACTGACTGACTACCTGTGAGAACTTGGGATAGCTAGCTTCCTTTCTAAAGCCCGGTACACACGATACAAGATATGTTTTGCACGCCACTTTGTATATCATATACTGTACCATGTAGGAAATATAACATGTCCTAAACCGGCCATTTTTGGTGAACAACTTCCTAGTCGAAAATAAAATAACTGTTCCATGAGCTAGACTGTTGCTTCTTTTTCGTAAAATGATTGTAGAATCATTAACAGTATAGTTTTGATAAAAATATATTCAAGTTAAAAAAAAACCGCAAGAAGTAAACATCAAATAGAGAGGTTTTCAAATGTTTGTGACTTTGACAACGCTCGGCGGCGAAGTGCTTCCCCAAGGTGGAAGAAGTCGGAACTATTCGCAATCCTCACTCCCCAACCTTGTTGTCTTATCACCCTGGTATAGACTTTTGTATATTGCATGTTGTTTTTATTTGAGGTAAAGCATTAATTAAACAATATATTTTGAAATTGTTTTATATGACTAATTGTGCTTATCTTTAAATTATATAATTATGTTGTTTTTACAATGTTTGATTTATTTTAAGAGAAGGTGTTGTCAAATTAAGTCAATTGACCATCTTCCATCCTATCATAATATACTCCTTGAGTTGAGCTTTTGGTAAGAATGGGTCATTCCATTAATTCCTGTTATGTGATGATAGTATGTGCAACTAGAGTTTACTCTCAAAGCTGGGCTGGTAGTAGGCCTATATTATGAGTTTATTTGACGCACGTAGTAACGAGTACGGCCCGATAGAGCCAGGTGGTGGATGTGACTTGGACTTCCGTTGCGAAAGGGTTGAAACTACCCCACCCCTGCTTTGGGGATGGGTACGCGGGCTCCGGGACGCAACCACGTGTTGCTTAAGACACAAACAAAAGCGTGTGGTAAGAAATTGTTATGTTGATTACGTTCAATGAAGAGTTATCGCAAGTTCGTACATAGTACGGTCATTTAGACCTTCGGACAAAATCGGTGCGAGTGCGTCAATACCATCGGGCGACCCCTCGCCACGTGTATACATCACAAGTGTTCGTGATACGCGAGTGTGTTTGCGGAAAACACCCAGCTCACAGTTGGGATATCCACGGGATGCTCCGGATACTAATGGATTGATCCGTCACGTGGTGACCACAAGGACACCACAGGTCTTCAAATACAAGGTACTAGGTTTTTTTATGCTCAATTTCTTTGACGATGCGGTAATATGGGACACCTGCCCGACTCCGGTGGGCCGGAACTGGGTTGGGGCTCTGGCTTACTGATGTGGGTGGCTAACACCCCCCCCTTCCCCTCCTCCATACTATTGCTGTCTGAGACCTAAGGTCTTACCCCTAGAGACAACTTGCTGCCCGGAAGATTACGCGGATCATTAGATAATGAACAAATACAACCAATCTTCTAGACTACCGATTCAGGGAGATCGGAGTTCGAATCCCGGCCGAGTGTACTGAGGGTGCCTGATTTTTCTAAAATGATTTTCCACGCAAATGCTGGTACACTCCCTATAATTTCAACTTTCCGCATCTCTAACTCACTAGAAATACCAGCATCTCACCACCCAATTTCTTAAGAAAAAAAAAACCTTTATACGAGACAGATTGTACCGTGTGTACCGGTCTTATGAAAGTTGGTGAAAAAGTATTAAGGTGCGCCCCAGACAAGTAATAAAAGCCTTCTTTTGCCACATTGTCCTGAGACCCAAGACTTCAGGAAAGAATGTTTTACTTCATCACCTGCCGCTACTCTCTCTCTCTCTCCCTCTACACTGTCAAATGGTGCAGCCCAAGCCTAACTAGGGATGTTCTAATAACGAGAATATGAAAACTATCTCAGTTCACCCGACGAGATACAAACCCAGTAACCCAGATATTCCGTCATCAACAGTCCGATCTATTACGATACAATTCGAAGGCGGGTTATGTTTTATTAAATAGTACGAAACTAATAATTCTAATTAAAAACTCATTTGGCAATTATTTACCTAGTGAGCACAAGTTTCAAATTACTGCATATAACTTTTTCAAAGAGTTGTTTTACGAGTAAAACACGTCTTACCACTCGTTTGGGTCATACGCTTATTTTCTAATCGCGGTAGTGGTTTTAGGGATAAGGAAGGTTATATTCAAAGAAAGTGCACCCGCATCTGCGTGGATAGGTAGACCACCCTCAGTACACCCAACCGAGATTCGAACCTCGATCTCCCAAATCATCGTTCAGAGTTAAAATCTTTGAATGAACCGTCATTGTTTTTTCACCGCATCTTACTTTATGATCCTGGTAGGAAAAACTCTGAGAGTTACGAAAGTAACTTAAAACTACTTTGTGTGTCTCAACAAGGCATGTTATCTGCGGCTGTCACTTTTAAGATATTATCAATGCCTATAGATTAACACTAATAATGTAGTAAAATGTTATCAATGTTGACCGCAAAAAAAATTGCATTTTCTTAAAGGTATTTTTTTACCAGAATTCTGCTATTAACAATTAATCACGCTACTCGCCTCGGCGGCGTAGTTGGCTAACACGCTTGTCATGTTCAAATCTCGGTCGGGTGAACTGAGGTGGTTTTTCCTAAATTGTTTTCCACTCTCCCTCCACGCAAATGCGGGTTCACTTTCTCTAATTCAACCTTCCCAATTCCTAATCCATTAGTACTTAAAGCGTATAAACCGAACGGGTATTAAGACGCGGTGCTAAATAATAATCGATTATTAAAGAGGAAGAAAGCAGTTAGAGGAAATATACTCACATTTGAATGGGGATAGGGAGGTCTATTTATTAAACAAACAACTCTGTACACCCAGCCGGGAATAGAACTCCAACCTTCTACAAACCCAACCAGATAGTTTGGCGACTAACCCGACTGTCCACCAATGGGAAGGCACTTATCAATTAATTCGGTCGAGACGTATTATTTTGTGATCGCACCAGACTGTACCAGTGAGGGAAAGGGGTTAGTTTCCCCTTTCCTCTGTATAGCAACACAACATTCATCCTGCACTAAAATAAATACAGAAGGTTGAGCCAAACAGTTCGGGGAGAGAGGGTGCGCGCTTTAGAGGGGCAACTTATGAGACACCGTCAAAAAAAAATAGTTTAGGACTTACAAGAATATATATTAATGTATTTGGAAACGTTAGACCTTTTAACAAGTAGTGTGTGGTACAGCCAACTCAACGTTACATGCTATTACAGCTACAGTAGTCCCATGGCTTCTTTGGTGCTGACTGACAGCTCACAGCTGACAGATAACGGCTTTGAAAAGTTACCAGAACAAATTATGTGTCCCTATTCCAAGCCATGTGATCTGTAAAAAACATGTGTTTATCAGCTGTCACTTCTGACGGTCAAAATTGAGGTATATATCTAAATGTTGACTGTCAGAAGTCAGCTGTGAGCTGTCAGTCAGCACCAAAGAAGCCATGGGGCTACTGTACCTAAATTTTGACTGTCAGAAGTGACACACATGTTTTTGCAGATCATAATATGGCTCGGCGTAGGGATACATAATTTGGTCTGGTAGATTTGCAACGCCGTCAGCTGTCAGTCCGCACCAAAGAAGCAACTGTATGAATAAATAGAACAGCCGCAGTAGTGGCCGCACGGTCTAGGGCGTTAACAATATACACCGTTAAAAACATGATCTGCTCTATGGATTTTCAACTTCCTCAGGAAAATATTGATTTTATAAAATCTCTTATATAAAGGTTATTTATTTTTAAGAGTCAATCACTGATTATTATGACTATCACCATTCGCTGATTTTTTTCTAACTCTTTTTCCCGCTTTTGACCCTTAAGTAACTCTTGATTTTAGTGTCGGATCAATAATAATCCAAAATATCCTGTAGGGAACCTTATGACGCGAGAGAGTAAAAGAGTGATAATAAATATAATATATTTAATCCAACAAGACTATTCATTGAGGACCTCACTGCTCCTAACAGGAAACTATAGCGCCTGCAAATAATCCATTCAGCAAGTGTAATATCACGTCTGACCTTGCCACGCGCTGTGGTGTGATAAAAAGGACCCACCGACCACTAATGGAGGGGGGGGGGGCTGTGTCCACCATTGCCATAGGTTACATTAAACTAAACCCCGCGCAATAGCGCCACCGTCGCGGACAAGAAAGCTGATTGTCAGTCGATTCATGTCGGGAGATAAAAAGAATTTATACATCTCTCTTTCTCTACGTTTACATCGTGCGTATGGGATTGAAAGGGGGGGGGGACCCCCGTCGACATTGAGTGAATCGCAATATGGAGACAATGCCGAAACAAAGAGAAATGTTAAATACACTAACGAGGGAAGTGGTGATGCGGTGATGACACTGCGTAGGTCAAAAGTTTAGAGCATTGACTATTAATTTGTTACGTAACGACAAATCAACCAGGTATCACGAGTTAATGTATTTACATTTTATTCGGCAAGTTTTCAACTTGTATGAATGGAAAAAAATATATCTAAAATTACTCTTACATTGACCCAAAAATAATCTTGAGTACCACGAACGCCCGACTCGGCATAAAAAAGGAATCTCCTCCGAAAAGTAAGTCCCTACGATCAAGGTACCTCCGGAAAGGTAGTATATTTATACCTTTTCTATTTTTAATTTTTTCCCGCGCGCAATTTTTAAAAGATTTTTTAAATAAATATTCCACAACTCAGGTTCTTTGGTTTATTCACGAAAATGGCCAATAGAAAGGAAACTTCCTGCCAGGATGTAGTACTATTCAGACGGAAATATTAGATCGAGTGTGTATACTCGTCAGAAGAATAGGGAAAGTGTTATCAGAGCACGGACAAGAGACCTCACAAAGTGAACTGCTAATTTTCTTCCTTCGCTTTCTATTTTGTAAACTTGTGTCTAAGTGTTGTAGTGATTCGAGTACTTAAGTGCGTCAAGGTAAGACGCAAACCCGCTTCGCAACAAAGTTTCGATACCACCAAGTGGGCAACATCGTCAAGTACAAACGCATGCGCAGAAGAGAGTAGTCTTACATTAGCAAAGAAAAAAGTCATTTATTCACGCGTCTTTCAAACAAAAGATTAAATAAAATATCTTTGTTTCTAAAATAAGATGAGTAATTTGATTTTATCGGATGTATTTTATGTAAGTATTCATAATTCAAAAAATATGTTGGTCGTTTTCTAAAAATACATACAACTTAAGAAGTTTTTAGAACATTAATTTCTCACAAAATAAGGATAAACAAATTGACCGTGTGCCGAATTGTTTGTAGTACTGTAGTTACTTTTATTATTTTGTGATAGTTATCATAACTATTTTGTCTCAAGATACCTTTAATAACTAAGTACGAAAACATCGTCCATGTGTATTGAGCATTAAGATAAGTCATAACTCAAAACCTACAATTCTTTACAAATGTAATTATAATGAGTACATAAATTGTTTGCCACATAGTAGTAAGTTTGAAATATTAATATTTCAGGTTTAGAAAAAATTGTTTACTCCGTTATTCTTCTTTTTGCCCAATTTGAGATTCTAGAAATTAATACAAATATGTTTGCTGCTTTGTGTAAGTAAGAAAAGGTACACAAAATATTAACTGTAGCTGTAATTGTTATTGCTGTGGCATAGCCCATTAATGCCTAATTAGCTGTGGTATTGTTGCTAGCCCCACCCCACCCCGCGGGCAAATTTGTCAAGAAGGTCTAATGGGTTGGGTTAAGTAGCGATAAATAATAAATGGGTTCACTAATAGTCATTTATTTAAGTTTAGGTGGATATTAAATAGAATGTACAGAGTGTGATGTTGGTTGAACATGTTTAGTTTAGAGATATTTAATAAAGGTCCTAGCTTCTGTCAGTGTCCTAGTGTTCACCCGTTGACCTAGCCTCGCTTCTGCCAGTGTCCCCCCGTTGACCTAGCCACGCTTGTCAGTGTCCCCGCGTTGACCTAGCCTCGCTTCTACCAGTGTCCCCACGTTGACCTAGCCACGCTTGTCAGTGTCCCCGCGTTGACCTAGCCTCGCTTCTACCAGTGTCCCCACGTTGACCTAGCCACGCTTGTCAGTGTCCCCGCGTTGACCTAGCCTCGCTTCTACCAGTGTCCCCACGTTGACCTAGCCACGCTTGTCAGTGTCCCCGCGTTGACCTAGCCTCGCTTCTACCAGTGTCCCCACGTTGACCTAGCCACGCTTGTCAGTGTCCCCCGTTGACCTAGCCTCGCTTCTGCCAGTGTCCCCCCGTTGACCTAGCCTCGCGTCTGCCAGTGTCCCCCCGTTGACCAAGCCTCGCGTCTGCCAGTGTCCCCCGTTGACCTAGCCTCGCGTCTGCCAGTGTCCCCCCGTTGACCTAGCCTCGCGTCTGCCAGTGTCCCCCCGTTGACCTAGCCACGCTTCTGTCTTGTCCCCCCGTTGACCTAGCCACGCGTCTGCCAGTGTCCCCCCGTTGACCTAGCCACGCTTCTGTCTTGTCCCCCCGTTGACCTAGCCTCGCTTCTACCAGTGTCCCCACGTTGACCTAGCCTCGCTTCTGCCAGTGTCCCCCCGTTGACCTAGCCTCGCGTCTGCCAGTGTCCCCGCGTTGACCTAGCCACGCTTGTCAGTGTCCCCCCGTTGACCTAGCCTCGCTTCTACCAGTGTCCCCACGTTGACCTAGCCTCGCTTCTGCCAGTGTCCCCCGTTGACCTAGCCTCGCGTCTGCCAGTGTCCCCCCGTTGACCTAGCCTCGCGTCTGCCAGTGTCCCCGCGTTGACCTAGCCACGCTTGTCAGTGTCCCCCCGTTGACCTAGCCACGCTTGTCAGTGTCCCCCCGTTGACCTAGCCTCGCTTCTGTCTTGTCCCCCCGTTGACCTAGCCACGCTTGTCAGTGTCCCCCCGTTGAAGTCCGTCGCATCGCGCCGATTATAACGTGACTCGAGTATTCCGATGCTGCGCTGCTATTCTACACCTAAGATAATTCTCCCAGACACCGTCGGATCAAGCAAGTGGTAGGTCACAGGGCACTCAGACAAAATTCGGTGTTTTTATATCCCAAAATAGGCTATTTCCCCCCAAAAGTTTGACAAAATGATCAACAGTTAGTTTGTGGCCAGCATTGATAACATTTTACCATATCATTGGTTTTATTTTATGGGTATTGATAGTATCTATTAAAAGTGACAGCTCCATATCAAATGACCTGACGTGAAAGTAGATCTAGTAGGTTTTCTGACTTTAGATAAAGTAGGTCCTTTCTGTTAGAACCAGACTGTACATTATTCAAATAAGTCTTGAGAAGTAGAAGTTGCTCTTTCCTATAAAACATCGGTATTCTACACTTGCATGTTCAGGTGAAATTTGTTAGCGGTCTAATTTTGTATCATTAGTAGCGGGCAGCACCCAACAGTTGGATTTTAGTGGAAATACTCCTGTCCTCCACCCCCCAATTCTTAGAAGGGAGCTAGCTAGAAGTCACGCCATTCTCTATTATTGACGCAGTCATTTAATATATTTTTCTATTCTTACTTGACTCGATATGAAAGAGTTATAAAAAAAAATCTACGTATTTAAGGTGGGAGTGTATTGAACGCGATTTAGCAGCAGTTTTTATAGCTCAACATAGTTTTGGCCAAAATAAATAGAATATTCCTCCCGTAAAAAGAGAGTTTAGTTTTCTTCACACGGCGGTATAAACAGTTGTTGAATATCTGTGACGAACATAGCGGCATTAGATGACAAACTTTTTAAATAAAGATATAAAAATTGTCATTAAATTCTAGAACAGCTTTGACAGCTATTCAACCAATATTGATATCACCATGAAGAAAATTAAACTCTCGGTTTTTACTGGAGGAATATTTCATTTATTTACACCAAAAAAAAGTTTTATTAGAAAAAAATATTGCCCTTAGCTTACGTTCACTACAATCCACCTTAAACAAATGCTACCCGCACCAATGGGCACGTGTTTTGAATGTCAAGTTCATTAGACTGGTAGTTTGGGGGAGGGGGGGGGGGCATGATTCTAAAACCCGTCTGGTGCACTGAATTAAGAAGTGTGGTTTTCCTGAATGGTTCCCACGCTTCCATCACGGAAATGTGGATATATTTCCACTAAATTCTAGCCTTTTCATCGCTATCAGATAAGCGTGATATATATATATTTTGACAGCCAACACGAACGTTCAGATAGAATGATGCATGCTAGGATACAGGCGTGATGCAGAGCCGACACTACTGTCAATATAATATTATCAGAAGGCGGAGGTGGCCTGGCGCGGCGGTCCAGGGGTAGGGTGTCAGACTTCTGTGCTGGGGGTCCGGGCTCAATCCTCGGTCCCGGCACAGATTTATCTGATTACCAAACCCTTCCTTCACCTCAGACAATACGTGTATTAATCACAACTTGTGAATGTGGGGAATGCCAGACCTCCACCGTGGTTCGGATCCCACGTTAAACTGTAGGTCCTTCATTTCATCTCACAATCACCCTACCATTACACATTAGCGTAAGTGCGTATAATCCGAACGGGTAGTAAGACGCGGTGCTAATAATAATAATAAATCAGAAGGTGAAAGAAGAAATTACGTATAGAAGTAAAAGTATAACGAGAAGAAGTGACTGGGACAAAATATTAGTTCGGCAAGATACTGTGACTGATTTGTTTGAATCAGAGTCAGCCCATTCTTGACAATAATCATGGAACAGTTTACCAGTCCACTCAAACACACGACTTGACACACCATGATCCAAATAGCCATATATCAGTAACTAGGATTGAAAGCCCCCACCAGAACATATCCCCTTGTTTTCTCCTTGTGAAATGTCCTGCCGATGTTCATTATATCAGTATAAACATTTGTATGTGGCCTCCAGCTGTGTGTCATGTCCTTGCGCAAGGGTTCCTGCCATTTAAAAAGTTTGGGAAATAAAACCTGGACTTTAGACTGCCGAGAGGACTAGGAAGTCGGGGTTCAAATCCAGAATATATATACTGGGGGTGTTTTCTTTACTAAATGGTTGTATATTCTCCCTACACGCAAATGCAGGTATACTCCCTTTACAGTCAACCTTCCTAATCCTTAACACTTAAGTAATTAATACATTCGTATATCGCCTGAACAGGGGAAGGGGCGATTTACGACCAGAACCCCCTTCCCCCTAAGACACACTAAAATTCAAGAGAAAAAAACACCTTTGTCACACCAACATTCGAGAGACCTTTCCCAATCACACCAAAAATTAATGGAAATGCAAGAACCCACCTTCCCCCCCCCCCACTATCGCACTAAAACAAAAGGCAATGACGCCCCTTCCCCTAACTATAAATCGAGGGGATCTTCTCCCCTGACCGAGGAAAATGCCAAACACCAATAAAACTAGAGCTTGAGATGGGCGCCCAAAATTATGGTTAGGTATCAATACTTGACTATCACAAAGTATGGAAGAAAACGATAACAGCTGTAGATACCGGCATCTAAAAGATGAGCGGGGGTCTACTTGTCTAGAAACAAATAAAACTTTTACATAATAATAGAATTGTTCTTATACTGTAGCTTGGTATTAATGATCCCCTTCCAGTCACACCCACGAGTGTACTAAGACTATCCCCTTCCAGCCACACCCACGAGTGTACTAAGACATCCCCTCCCAGTCACACCCACGAGTGTACTAAGACTATCCCCTCTCAGCCACACCCACGAGTGTACTAAGACGATCCCCTCCCAGCCACACCCACGAGTGTACTAAGACTATCCCCTCTCAGCCACACCCACGAGTGTACTAAGACGATCCCCTCCAGTCACACCCACGAGTGTACTAAGACTATCCCCTTCCAGCCACACCCACGAGTGTACTAAGACATCCCCTCTCAGCCACACCCACGAGTGTACTAAGACTATCCCCTCTCAGCCACACCCACGAGTGTACTAAGACTATCCCCTTCCAGCCACACCCACGAGTGTACTAAGACGATCCCCTCTCAGCCACACCCACGAGTGTACTAAGACTATCCCCTCCAGTCACACCCACGAGTGTACTAAGACTATCCCCTTCCAGCCACACCCACGAGTGTACCAAGACTATCCCCTCCCAGTCACACCCACGAGTGTACCAAGACTATCCCCTCCCAGTCACACCCACGAGTGTACTAAGACTATCCCCTCTCAGCCACACCCACGAGTGTACTAAGACTATCCCCTCTCAGCCACACCCACGAGTGTACTAAGACTATCCCCTCTCAGCCACACCCACGAGTGTACCAAGACTATCCCCTCCAGTCACACCCACGAGTGTACTAAGACTATCCCCTCTCAGCCACACCCACGAGTGTACTAAGACGATCCCCTCTGTCACACCCACGAGTGTACTAAGACTATCCCCTCCCAGTCACACCCACGAGTGTACTAAGACTATCCCCTTCCAGCCACACCCACGAGTGTACTAAGACGATCCCCTCTCAGCCACACCCACGAGTGTACTAAGACTATCCCCTCCAGTCACACCCACGAGTGTACTAAGACTATCCCCTTCCAGCCACACCCACGAGTGTACCAAGACTATCCCCTCTCAGCCACACCCACAGTGTACTAAGACTATCCCCTCTCAGCCACACCCACGAGTGTACTAAGACTATCCCCTCTCAGCCACACCCACGAGTGTACCAATACGAGTCCCTAGTACTATGATTAAAAAAGCGGTGATATCTTTATTTGATTTTCACTCTTTGATATGAGTGTTTTAATTACAATTTTAATGTGTCTAAAATATTCAATACAGGTTCAATTTAAAACGTCATATTATTAAGCTTAAAATATATCAATAGATTCAGATCTGAACTTATTTTTAAAATAAAATATTTGAACCGATTCTTTTCTAAGTAAGGAATTGACTAGGATTCGATTCGATAAAATAAAACACGTCTCGGGGGCGTAGTTAGTTAACGTGTTAGTTTCGTGTTGAGCTAGACTGCCGAGGAGGACGGGGAGATCCGAGGTGAACTGGGGTGGTTTTCCACTCTCCCTTCACGCAAATGCGGGTTCACTTCCTTTGTCCAATCTTCCCAATTCTTAGCCCATTTGCGTAATTAGTACATAAGCGTATAACCCGAACGAGTAAAAAATGATGGATTCACGCCTAGGTTTGGTTTATAATTAATCTACCGGCATTTGCGTCGAAGGAGAGTGGGAAACCATTACGGAAAAAAACTCTCTAAGACCCGACAGGGAATCGAGCCTTGATCTCCGTCTTCAGCAAGCCGGTTGGTTTCATGTGGGTTAGTTTAATTTGAAAAATGCACTCATTTTTATTATGTCTTTAGGCCATTAAATAACCGTTCGGGTTATGGACTTACATTAATAACACTTATGAAGTAAGAATGAGGAATATAAAATGTTGGCTGAAATGTACCAACATCCGCGCGAAGAAATTAGGAAACTGTTCAGAATAAATTATCCTCAGTTCATCCGCCGTGATTCTAAGCCCGACCTCCCTGTAATCCGGTCATGGTTCGACCACCAATGCAAGCTTTGACATTATACGCTAATGTACTAATTACGCTAATTATTCTGGGGAGTAGGAAGATTAGATTGACGTGTACCCAAATTTTGCGTGGAGAGAGAGTGTAAAACCATCCTCAGTATCACCGACCGAGATTCGAACCTCGATCTGCCAGTCTAGTCTACTGCGAGAATCACGCGGCCACAAAGCCTGGTATTTCGACATTTAAATCCCATTTCGGACACCCGTGCACATGGTAACAACCCAGGCAAGGATGAGCGTGCTATAAGTACAAAGATCATCCAAAAAAGGTTTCGCTTAGTCACGGAGTATTTATTGGAATTACGAACCCAAAGTCCAAAAGATAGGCAAACAATGGAAATGACTCCCTTACTCAAGAGCTGCTTATGAGTCAAAACCAACATGACCTCATGTTGCAATAAGTTCTATTGTACTCGGCACGCGCGCAGAATTCAACGGCAGGAAATAATGTTATATTTATAAAACGTGTGCACTTGCGAAAACCGCCACCATCTTTAAGTTGGCGTAATATAAACTCTCCTAGAATGTACCGTTTACATGTCAAGACATGTTTAACCTTCGAAACTGGTTTTTGTTTTAACAATTCACTGCGAACATGGCACGATTGAAAATAGGCCTGCGGTTGGATTCAAAGAGGACAGTTACTATGGGCCTATTGTTGGATTCAAAGAGGACAGTTACTGTAGGGCCTATTGTTGGATTCAAAGAGGACAGTTACTATGGCCTATTGTTGGATTCAAAGAGGACAGTTACTGTGGCCTATTGTTGGATTCAAAGAGGACAGTTACTATAGGCCTATTGTTGATTCAAGAGGACAGTTACTATAGGCCTATGTTGATTCAAAGAGGACAGTTACTATAGGCCTACTGTTGGAATTCAAAGATCTATGAATTTTGATTAAAGGACGTTATATAGCCTATTGTTGATCAAAGATTAATACTATTTGACAAAAATTAAAATTGTTAATAAGACGAAACCAATACTATTTAAGAACAAACCGGAATCCTAAAAATGAATTGCCCTATAACCGGAATTGAATCGATTTTGGTTTCATAAAGATTATCATCGGTTCTTAAATTATTTTTTTAATTGTATTTTTTGTCTTTCTTTAGCTTACCCCCCCCCCCCCATCTTAAAATACTTTTTTTACTTCTCTCGAGATTTTTTTTGTAACGTCAGGTCTATTATCTTTTTACATAAATGATATTATATATAGCTAGATAACTTTTAATTTGTTGTTAATTATATTTTAAGGCATATTTCTAATAAGGAATTTAATAATGGCAGTGTAGCTATTAGATGAAATATAAAAGTACCGGAATTTGATTAAGAGCCAGAACTTTTACTTCTCTTTAACCGGAAACACCGGAACTTCAAAACGTTTCTGGAGGAACCGGAACAAGAAACAAAACCGATAAATATTTTGGTTCGGCTCCCTGCACTAAAACCGTTTTAATAAATTTATATTTCATGTAATCCGCAGCTGCTCCTTTGATAGAATTGACCAATGCCTATAGAATGACAATGTGGTAAAATATAATCATCATTGTTGACTGATTGTTTGATTAAATGGCTCTTCCAATGAAAATCTGACGATAACTAATTAATGTTAATAAATACCTACAAAATAATGTTCATGATTGAGTAAAATGCTATCAATGTTTAACGGTAACAAAATGTGTATATTATTAAAAGTTTCCTCCAAATATTAAGTTATCCTATTTCAATAATAAATGTATTCGATTTGAATAATCGACACGCACTTTTCATTTCAAACAGTCAACCTACGTCCAATTGACAATAGTTTCAAAGTATCCTTTAACTTATTCAAAAGAAAAAAAAAGCACGTAAAAAACTTACACTTTTAAAATAATCTTTCCGGGATGGTACGCATCAGTTTTGTAACTTTGCCATATTAATTACGATTAAAACAAATGTTTATATTTATTAATCTCATGAACAAAAGAATACGGATAATCAAAACTAATTGTAATTGTTGTTATAACTAACTAGCCCCCCAGTGTGGTCTAAATGGCGGCCCTCGCAGTAATTTGAAGGAAAATTAAAGGGAAAACCTCGGGTGGAATATGTGAAGTAGCTTATGATTCAAATAAAAATATTAATTATATATAAAGGCCACGATTGAATTTTATTAATGCATCTATTTGATTAATAAAAACATGTTTGTAATATATTTATAATAAATGCTAAGTTGTTTTGTGAAATTGTGTTCGCGTGCTCATGTCATACATAATACATTGTTGAGAGACTAATCACTTTTTTGCATTAAAATTCTAATATTTTACCGACAAAGTATTGAAAGTAATTGTTTACAAAGTGTTATTTGTAAGCCTAACTTAATTTGAAGAAATCACTAAATATATCTTCGGCCCGCGGTGCAAAGTGATTATCAAATTTGGTCTTGAGATAAAAAAAAAAGTTGGACCTCCCTCAACTATCCTATAAAATCAAAAATGTACTCAACTAAATCTCAGGATAGCGTTCATCTTGAAATGAAAATAGAAGTAAACCATCACAAAACCTTAAAAAGTATATTATTTTAAATTGCGTCATATTTTTAGCGCGCAATAATTAGGCCTAATTATGTTTACAACGGAATAACAAAGCAAAACCCAACTTTTTATTCGTCTATGTACAAAATTTTCTATCAATTTGGGATAGACAATATTGATAATATATTTAATGTTTTGGAAAATATTTTAACGGAAGGTATAGCATAGGACTAAGATAATAGAATAGGCCTAGGACTTTTAATAAGATCATGGATCAAACTGTCTTGATTATGTTCTTCGATAAGATATTTTTGCGAAAGAAATTTGAGTAAAAACATGGTGGAATTTGAGGGTTTGTTTAAGATAGTAACAATATGAACCATAACGTATAAAAATACCTTTGCTGTCAAGAACAAACTTTTTCATTCCTTTAGATAGAAACGTTCTTCTGATCTTTTGATGTGTAGGCCTACACATGAAATCTCGTAATCAGAGAAAATGTAGTCTTAATATAAGTATTCGTATTGTGTGTATTAATACTAATAAACTTCATTTTATCCTACTATGGTGATTACTATCCACCTCTAACAAAATACAAACCAAGATTGTGAAGAGAAAAGCTTTTTTTAACGAATATATCAGTTTGCCTGTTTGTGACAAACCAAATAAGACGAGTAGCGTGTCCAAATGTCCGGTAGTGGAACCAAAGACCAAAAATAAGGAGTCCCCAAACCGTTATCGACCAGAATAACAATATTCAGTTTGCAGAGTAGTTCGCGAGATAATACTGGAACCATGTTAAATATAAAGTTCTGATCAATATACCAAACAAGAACTAACCTAAGAAGTCTGGGATAAAATCAATAAAACAATGTTCGACACTTTCAATAATTATAATAAATTTATTAAAGAATTCGAACCAAAATGGTGCCAAGATTTTGTCTTAAATTTTAATTCAAATTAACAACAATTTAAATTAAGAGTTATTCCAAAACGTATTGGTCACAACTTATGAAGGTATCAGTTATTTATATAAAGTCCTTTAAACAAACAAAAAAAAAGTGTAACAGAATGAGTTAAAAAGGATAAATTAACAATTTAATTCTTACCGTAAGCACGACACATGATTCCATTTAAAATATGTATATTGCTGAATAATGTATTTCGGAGCACTTTGCAATAATGAAACCATTGAAAATGTTTTGTTTTTTAACGCAATATCACAATTTGAGAATATTGTACTATCGCTTGCCCCATGATGTTAACACATTATAAACTCTACCGATTTCCTAAAACACCAGATGTGTTCCAGTCTTGAATACACCACCGATCGCAACAATGCTTCACAGAGAAATGAACTCGTAGACACGGGTCAGACAGGACTGTCGCAGTGCGGGGAGACTACTCTTAACGAACGACGCGCCCCTGGCGGAGGAAACGTTTCGGAGGAACTCGCAGCGCGACACCTACTGGAGCGAAACTTTGCAGTGACTGGCTGGCGAAAAGCCTAAAAACCCCAGCACTGCTCTGAAGCCGTTTCCCCCACCGCATCCTCCCTCTCTCTTTCTCTTTATGTTCTCCCCCCATAAACCCGACATCATAGACGTGCAATTTCCCCTCTTTTTGCATTCCTTTTACCTAGCCTCACCCCCCCCCCCTAACTTTCCTACAGACTGTCTGGGTCCTTCACCCGAACTCTCGACGGGACGAAGCGAATTCTCCCCCTTGCTCCCCGCGATCCCGTCTCATAACCCTACATATCATCCAGACGAGCAATTCACCTCATTCCAACCGTCAGTGAAAGCTTACAGCGCCTCCTAACTTACTGCATCGGTACTACAAAGAAACCATGAAGGCTGTACTTTGAAGACCTGTGAAGCTATATAACATTGTCAGGGGTTTTTTTTTCAGTTAAAAACGTCATTATATATTTTTTAACCCACTCTAAAAGAATATTTTACTCTCTCTGGAAATGTCTTGTAAAAGCTGTTGTCATTTTTTTCTTACGCTAATTTTTTTTAATACAAACTTTCTTACAAAATAATAGTATAATATATAGTTTATATGCAATTACGTTTACAGTGGAGATAGGGTACTAAGTATTTTTATAGATTTTATATTAGAATACAGTCTTTGTTTTGCCATCGCAAGTGTGATTAATAACCTTAAAGAAAGAGGAATTTTTAAATTAAACATAATATGCATCCTCGTTTGCCCTGTAAGACAGCAAACTCACTTTGTATTATTGCATTGTGGTATATATTATAAGAGTCATAGCACGATTCGCCAAGGTAAGACCAACCACTACCTTTCAGGATAAACGGAATGAAAAGCTAAAGGTATAAAGAAAAAAAACTGCATCAAATGCGTGACTGGTTTAGAGGTCAACTAGATCTAAAGGTAGTATGCAAAAAAACAAACTAAAATGAGTGGGCTAATAGTGTGAGCGGAGTCTAGTTCTTTGTTAAGATATAAGCCTTAAAAATGTATTTTTCTCTATATGACCTTTGAACATGATACCGAGAGCTATGGATTAGTTCGTCTGGAACTTAGGTGGGGGGGGAGGTTTTGTAGGTGGAATGGGCACCGACTTTTGACCTCAGGCTACCACCAACATTTTACCCTCAAGATGGATTGGGTACTGCCACTTTGCATAAAGATTTCCATCCCAAATTGGAGTGATCCCAGATAAAATAACCTAACCTAACACGACCTAACCTAGCCTTGCGCCCTCTCTTTAGAATTAATTCTACCTCTGACCTACTGTACGGAGTATCATTTAGCTCATGGGTTCCAAAACTGTGCGTTACGACACCGGTCTTCGTCCGGGGCGTCGCCTTTCTCCCTTACAGTCTGAAAATGGACTGAACCAAAATAAATCAATATATTATATATATAATAAATACCGTGCAGGGGCATAAGCACGGAAAATCTAACATTCTAAGGGCGGCGCGATCTAAAAAAAAGTTGAGGAACCCCTGCTGGATGGATTGGAAAAGTTATATTTAGATGAAGTATACCCCCATTTGCGTTGAGGTAGAGTTGAAATAATATTTTGGAAAACCACCCCTTAGTATATCCAACCGAGATTCGAACCTCGGTCTCCCCGTCATCAGCAGTCTACTGCTAGAGTAGCGCGTCTGACCACGCGGCGACCGAGGCGGTTAGTAGTCATCTCCAATGAATATTATTATACCGTGAAGTGACCAATCCATCACCACCCTTGTGTCGGTTGAACGACGTCACAACTTGGTATGACGTCACCCAATCTGCTGTCAACCGGATGTTTATAGGCCTAATTCAATACTATAATAAAAACGTTTACGGAATGCATCGTTTTCCCGTATGGTTTAAACAAAAACTTTTTCTGTCTAATAGTGTTGATCTCTGCTAGTTTCTCTGCAGCGCGCTCATTTTGTGGTGTAACAGGTAAATAGTACCCATGTTACCTACCGTTGACCTTTTGTGAATGAGTCAGAAAGTTTATCCTTTGTTCACGGTGAGTGATAAATTTTTCGAAACATAAAAAAACAACCCAGGGGCATTCGTCATTCTGAAATCGATGCTCCCATGAGTCATATCCTCAGCGGCGAACATTGTTTGCTCCTCAAGCCGCGCGTGTGACGTCACGTGGACTTTGGTTGAACGTCGCAAAGACAGGCGCGCGCGCAAGCATGCAGAGCAACGTCACGTGCTCTTTATGAACATACTCAAGTACGTGACGTGCTCTAATGAACACACGGCTCGGAAAAGTTCAGGAAAGATTAACTTTTTTTTTGCTGGTAAAAAGACTCGTGTGTTATTAGAATTACCTATTACCCGCTTCTGTGGCCATATGGTCTAAGGCGTCACTCTCAAAAGATGGACTGTCGAAGACGGGGCTATTGGAGTTCGAATCCCGGTCGTGTGAACCAAGATTTTTTTTTCCTAAATGATTTTCAACCATGCTTCCACGAGAATGCGGGTACACTTACTCTAAATTCAACCTTCTCATCCCTAACATACTAGCGTAATTAGTATGTATATATACGTATAGTCCAAACGGGTAGTAAGACGTAGTGCTAAAAGAACTATTATATTACTATGTTGTGCGAATCTTAAAAACTTAGGACTTAGTTATGAAAAAAAAAATAACGGCTTCGTCAATTAGGATGATAAAATACCCATTGTTAATTATTGCCATTCTGAGCGGCTATGTACCCTTCGTTTACCCTGAAAGGTAGCAAGCTTACCTTATTGCACTATGGTAAGGTAGTCATAGTGTAATCAGTCATGGTAAGACCCGTTACCTTTCAGGGTAGATGAGTGTAGATTTCAAATTAATGTTTATGAAAAAATCTTAGTTGAATTAAATTGGATGTTGTATTGATCATATTAGAATGGAATTTTTCGAAAAAGTTACTGTGAAAATAGGCGAACATTTTCTAAATAGTTTTTGTGGATTAAGTTATATAAATGATAGCAATATTATATAATTTATGGATTCGTTTGGAACTGCAGCTCAGAATTCTAATGAAAAATAAGTACAATCCGATTTTCATATAAAGTCCAATAAGAAAACGCCAACTTATTTTTTGCGACAAGAATTGATATTTTAATGTATCATTAGTGTTATTTCATCTACATCGATAATATCTATTAAGACCCACCTCGGTGGCGTAGTTAGCTAACGCGCTAGATTAGTGTTGAGCTAGACTGCCGAGGACGGGAAGATCGTGGTTCGAATCTCAGTCGGGTAAACTTGGCTGGTTTTTCCTAAATGGTTTTCCACTCTCCCTCCACGCAAATGGGGTTCACTTCCTCTAATTTAACCTTCCCAATTCCTAAGCTATTAGCGTATAACCCGAACGGGTAGTAAGACGCAGTGCTAAATAATAATAAATATTATGTGACCATTGCAGATCACATTTGTTGCGAAAGTAGATCTGTCAGAGAAGGAATATCGGACTGTATCAGCGCATTCATTGCTGGCATGATCGTGAAAACGTGTCTTCTGTTTGATGATGAATCTGTTGTTCGGAGTAAAGGAAGGTGACGCAACTCTTGGGATGAATTGGCAAGTGCGTCACCGGCAGTTTCGTCTTGTCTCGATGCGCGGATTGCACATGCGCTCCCTTATTTCGAGCCGACAAGAATGTGTTTGGATCGTAAAACAGTCGAAACTAGATTCTAGCACGCACAAATAGTTATATATTTCAAAGCCAAGGCGGGAAGAACGTTTTTAGAGAATACTATCTTACGTTCATCATTATTTTTAAATTTTATAGATATTTATTGACGACCACATAGATCTTGGATTAAATTGATCGCTTCAGGACCCGATGTTCATGGGTTCAAACCCGGCCAAGGTCAACGGGTTTTTCATAAAACAACTTCCTTCGGAGGGAAAGTAAGACCACTTGTCCCATGTAGACCCTGGAAGGTATGTGAAAATACCTTTCCGGCAAAATTGGTAGGCCCTTTCACTCTCGTTCAGAGAAATTATGTGTAAGGCAACGGAGAAACATTACACTTCCTGAACTCCCCGAGTACATGAGATTATTTGAGATTTCTACCAGATGGTGCTGGTAGCACTAACCAGCCGAAGGTCTGAGTGCATGATTAACCTCAGATGGATAGAAAACACATCAACCCAACCTTCGAGTTGTTGACTTAAGGTCCTTGACCCTCTCGAGTGCAAGTCTTAAACCTATTTTGTGGGATGGTTGGAGGGAGAATGAAGGGCGTGGCGTGATTTCACAACCGACCAAAGTATCCTTCCGCGCCAACAAGAACAGATGGATCACGGAAACCGTATATGGCGACAGGTCTTGCAGAAAAATCATACGTTTGGAAATATCAATTTTCTCGAGAACAAGTGAAATGTTTATGTTAATATTTTCAACACCCCTTCTAAAGTAATGTATCGGTGTTTATTAATTGTTATATTTTCTTATTTTTTGTTACGAAGCCAGCTGTATTCTATTGAAAAATGTCAATATTATCTATATTTGATCACTGTTAAAATTTTAAGTGTGTATGTATATATATATATAAAAGTATAACTTAATATATTTATATTATTAAATTTATAATTTTATATATATATATAATAAAGTATAACTTAATCAACATGCTTTTATTATTGAAGAAACCGTTTCCGAAAATAAAATTGAAAAACAATAAATTCTCTAAGATAACCGTTTGTTCCCATGGCTCTGAATTTCCACGCCAAACGAGAAGGGCCAATCGCCTTAAGAAGTAAAATATATTGCTCAACTCTATAAAACGTGGCGGCTGCAGATAATATGACTAGGTATGAATACGTGAAAGTAGATCTATTAACATTTTTTAGCTTCCTAAGAAAACTGAACTGTGTTAGCCTTTCAGTGGAAAGCGTTCGAGGCAAGTATTTTTGAATTATTGTGAAGGAGGTCGTCTCTTGGAAACTATTTTAGTTGACTATCTCGCTTATATTTCAAGTGTAGTCCTTGGGATTTCCCACGTGTTTGTTGGCTCTGGAGATTCTCGTTTGGGCGACATTCGCAGAACATTATGTACTGCCCAATTTTCATAGGAAGGCCCTTTTAGAAAATAACTTTATCTGCTGTCAAAATTGGCAATATTTTACTATTTGATAGTGTTATTTTATAGGTATTTATAATATATATCAATAGTGACAGCTGCATATCACATGACTTGACTTATGAATACGTGATTTTAATGACTCTTCCAATGAAAAAATTGGACTTTCCCTAGGAATTAAACATGCTTGGCACCATCACTTCTTTTACACTCAAATGCAGAAAATGCAACTTTTTTTAAAAAGATATTTAACGTGCATTTTCTGAACTGACTGATTATATCAGCACACGACTTATAAACTAGCTTAAATCTAGACCAGACACAACACCCAGCCCCCCGGCCATTAATTCATTAATGTGAAAAGGGAAATACTAACATTTTCACCGATGATGCATTTTTCCGCCATGTCAGGAATCAAACACGGGACCCGGGAATGCTACCAAACTGAGAAAAGGTGTCGGATAAAATGGGAAAACAGATTAATTGTAAGCCTTAGAAAATCAAATTTTTCATTTCAAAGCTAATCCGAATCGATTTTTTTTAACGAAAATGTTTCGGATAGAGTATTTTATAGTGAAATGTTTGTCAAATTTACAAATTTAATATCAGCCTTTGAGTCGTTTTGTCAAGTCAAAATAATTTGATATATAAGCTATTAACGTCTTCAAAAAAAAAAAAAGGTCAATTATTCAAACGTGTGATTATGTGATTCAAATTTTGAATTAAATATCAATAAATCATAATTTTTTTAATATCTTTTTTAAATGTCGAACCCAATAAGAATATTTAAATATTAATATTCGGAATTTCGAATCGAATAAGATTCCTAACTGTATCCGAAAGGTCGAAGCTTTGCGAGTGTTCGATGGGCACGTTACAAAGTTGCCAGTTATATTCGTGACTGATTTCCCTGGGACATTAAATATCATATTTATCCCCAGTTCTACCTTAAGGTGGGGATGCAGGGAACGCGAGTTAAGGGCAGTGTTTTTTATAGCAAAGCTTTTTTTTTTTTGCCAAAAGAAAAGTCAAATATTTTTCCAGTAGAAACTAGAATTTAATATTCTTCACATGATCATATCAACAGTTGTTGATTATCTGTCATGAGCATAGCGGTATTAGCTGAGACACTTTTTAAATGAAGAGAAAAAGTTGTCATTAAACTTTAGCACACCCTTGACATATATTCAACAACTGTTGATATCACCGTGTGAAGAAATTAAATTATATGTTTATACTGGAGAATTGTTTGATTTATTTTGACCAAAAGAAGGTTTGATATAAAAACTTCTGCCCTTATCTTGTGTTCACTGCACTTTCACCTTAATTATATCTAAAGTATAAATGTGTCGATAAGTCATATGTAAAGTAATGACTGACTATGCATTCAACATGCACTTGGTACATAATGTTTGTAATCAAGTCTGCGTAATTATAGTGAGCTTATTTTTTATTTCACTGTAAAGGTACTTTATTTATCACTGGCAAAGGAAATGGAGGTTATATTAGGTCTAGAAGCATATGTTAGCTGCATATGTGTTGTATTTTCTGAACTTGGAAAATCCTTGAAAGAAAAAACTCGGTTTAGTTGAGTACTTTGTCACAGTCTAGTTGTTGTTTTTTTTGTAGGGATTGTTGGAAAGGTCTTTGCCCTTCTAAATCCATTAATGCCCCCCCCCCCGAACCAAAAAGGAACATTTCCCCTCATGTCAGAAAGCTCAGTGGACTGGAAATAACTAATTATACTCCGATACCCCCCCCCCCCCTGTCATTCTGATCTTGGGAAATTTTGTGACTAAAGCTGTGTGTGATGTATATCTATTAGGGGCAGTGTCTGATGTCTGATGAACAACTGACTAATGACTATACGGAGGTTAAAACTTATCAGTCGCCTAGAAACGTCAGGAAATACAAGCACGACATGGAACACTTAAGTAATTGCTACTTTTGACTTGAAAGATAAATAAAAATGTCACAATACCACACGAGGGTGAACAGTTATGGGAGACATGCACACTTTAAACTATTTGGAAAGCTCTCGACAAGAAATATTATTATTTTGAAATAACTAATTACTCTCTTCGAAAGGCTCTTGGCAAGAATATTATATTTTGAATGTATCATGGGGGGGGGGGGGGATATTCTTGGCGAGATTTCCTGATAATTGATTCAATCAAGTGCAGGCTTGCTTCTGTTATATTACATGGCTGTGAAAAATTTTAATTAACAACTGACTACTGTGCGGACAATCTCGTCGAGGTTGCAGGAGCTTTGATTGGATGTTAGTGACTCTTTAATTAACAACACACAACTTTATTACACTTAATCTGGACCCTCTTAGACCATGTTATCCACTGAAATAGTACATTTTAACGTAATTTGAGGTCCAAGACGTCACTCTTCTAGAGAGACTGGATCGCCGGCAACTTGCGGTTCTAAACTTTGCAGAGTGCACTCTATAAGGGGGATTTTTATAAATGTGGTTTTTTTCATTCTCTCCCAAAACTAATCCGGGGTGCATTTCTTCAACTTACCATCCTGATTCTTACCTCATGAATAGTGTGATACGTTAAATAACTACTGTAAGTGTAACATAAAAATAGGTTTATTTCAACTTATGTGACAACATAAATTATTGAGTGGTTTTTTTTTCCCTTGCCCAATACCTATCTGACGTAAACGACTATTTATTTATTAAGTTGCTAGAGTATTAATAAGGTAGGTAAAACTGAGAAAATGTACCCACGTTTGCGTGGTGAAAAACTGGGAACCCATTCCTAGGAGGCCTTTAGAGAATCCTTGTCGCCGACAAACCATATTAGACTTATTCAGACCGTGTAACCACCGATACGTTTTTGATCAAACTAAGATGATTTTTTTTTCATGAAATGGTTTTGGTCTATTTGGTTGGTTTTTCCTTGTAATGAATCGTAATATAAAGGATTGCCGACTCACCCAATCCTTTTTTATTCCTTGATTAAAATGTCAAAAAACATCCGAGACTCCCTTGGGTGGACCATCTGAAACAAGATAGAGACATTGAATATATAAAGGTAGAATGTCTGTGTACTATCTGTGTACAGTTATTTGGTGGGAGTGCAGAGATTGCGAGCTGAGGTCAGTATTTTTACCATTTTTATAGTAAAAACTAGAAATGGGACGATACCAGTTTTTCAATTCCGATTCATAAATATTTACCTCGATTCTTCGATACTCTTACTTAAATAGGCCTGTAATGAAGTGGGAACGGCCATATTGGTTTATGTTAATAGAAATCAATATGGCTGTCATGATAGGTAAACCTTTTTTACCAATTTGATCTAATTCTGTAAATTTAGGTAAACATCTATTAAATATTAATTAGACTTTTAAAACATTTTGTGCCTTTACAAATTAGTCATGATTTTAATTTTGGTTTTAAAATTTTGAAACAAACTTTACCTATATTATTATTTAATTTGTGAAAGTAAATTTACAAAGCAATCGTAATATATTTCTTAACACAGGGTTGGTATCTGTTAATATGGAGGTTTATTTGTGATCTTTCTTGACTGCATTATTCTACCATCTGTTAATATGTTTACATATTGAAGCAAAACATCAATTTTTAGATTTTAAAATCTAATCAATACTTTTATAAGTTTACTATACAAATATATGGAATAATTAACGAAAAAATGCGTTACAAACGCTTAAGAATCGATAGGTATCGAGGATTCAAATTTCCCATCTCAAGTAAAAACCTTTTTTTTGTCCGAAATAAAAAAAATGCCCCATAAACAACATAGTTTAATTTTCTTCACAAGTTGATATCAACAGTTGTTGAATATCTGTCTTGGGTATAGCAGCATTAGATGAGTGACTTTTTAAATGAAGAGAAAAAGTTGTCATTAAATTCCTAGGACACCCTTCACAGATATTCAACAGTTGTTGATATCACCGTGTGGAGAAAATTAAACTAAACGTAAGGGAGTATATCTACGTGGTAGAAGTGTAAGTAAGAGACAGCTAGAAAAATCTTAATTGCAAAGAGTGGATACAAGTTTTTTGTTTTTTCTTTACTAACTGTTCGGGTTATACGCCTAAGTACTAATTACATTAATGTGTTGAGGATTGGAAGTGCACCCATATTTGCATGGAGGGAGAGTGGAAAACCATTGGGGGGGGGGGGACCACCTCAACACACCCGACCGAGATTACCCGTCTTCGCTAGTCTAGTCTACTGCGAGAGTAACGCCTTAAGACTATGCGGCCACTGACGCGGGAAAAGTATTATTAGAATCGTTTGGTAGCCCTTGACAACTTATTAGCAAGCACATCATAATTATTTGCTAATAGGTTGACATTAGTGACTTTCAATTGAATGTCGGCGATAATGAATCTTCAGCTACACTCTTATCGTAGACAGGGTATATCTACTGAAGCAATCATGTGTTGGCCAAGAATATGATTTTATCAACGTAAATTACAAATCTTAACTCTCGCTCTTCCCTTCTCCTCATATTATATTTTCAAAATAATAAGTTCAAATAATGTGAAAAGAGTAAAACAAATCATTTCTGTGGGAATTATGTAATAATTTTTCACATGTTCGTTCCCGGATGTTTTGTTCACTAAATCTATGACTAGGACAAATAGAGAGAGGTTACTGTACCAAATACTGCCTGATAAACTAAATACTGCCGGTGAAACAAACACGCCTGGTAAACAAAATAAAACAATGCCTGGTAAACAAAATAAAGCACTGCTTGAACAAAACACTGCCTGATAAACAAAATACTGCCTGGTAAACAAAATACTGCCCGTTGAACCAAACACTGCTTGGTAAACAAAATAAAAATGCCTGGTAAAGAAAATAAAGCACTGCTTGAACAAAACACTGCCTGATATAAAAAAATACTGCCTGATAAACAAAATATTGCCTGATAAACTAATACTGCCCGGTGAAAAAACACCGCCTGGTAAAGAAAATAAAGCCTGCTTGAACAAAAACACTGCTGATAAACAAAATACTGCCTGGTAAACAAAATACTGCCCGTTGAACCAAACACTGCCTGGTAAACAAAAAAATTGCTTAGTAAACAAAATACTTCTCACTAACCAAATAGTCTAGTAAACAAAATACTGCCCGATAAAAGATAATATAAAAAATTACGTAGCTATTTGAAATGCGCAACACCAAAACCAAAATGTTTTTGAAAACGGTAGCTGCCCAGACCGTCGGACACGCAGACAAAGGCGTTTGGCTCGCCGATGATTGAGAGGTCTAGTCTAAAATTCCAACAAGGTGTAACTTTTTTACTAATATATTTTCGATTCTCTCTTAAGCCAAATGGGAGGAACATTTCGCCGATATTATACCTTCCCCAACCCGACCCTTATATATATATATATATATATAATAGATATATTAGTTTAAATATGAGGGTAGCCACTCACCACACAACGTCTTACTACCCATTTCGTCAGTGGGGTCAGAAGGTGAAATTTACAGGAAATGTACCCACATTTGCATGGTGAAGGTAGAGTGCCAAACCATTTAGGAAATATCATGCTAAGTACACGCGACCAGGATTCAAACCCCCGACCCCGGACTGCCGGGAGGATACAGAGATACGGTATCTTTACGAATTTTAAATTACAATTGAATTTTAATCAAATTTTCACTTGGTTAACTAATGTTTAACACGTAATATGTATTTTTAGTTACAGAAAAAACACATTCTGTTTACTACAGCACTATTTCTTACAATTCTCTTTTGATGTTGAGCTTGTTAACCATTAAAATATATCTCATTTGACTCAAATCCCCCCCCCCCCCCCCCTGTTTTCCGAAAATGTGTTCGGATTATTCGGAGTTTCAGACTACCAGGGTTTGGTTTAACTGGGTTTTTACCATAGTTTGTCATTTAGGTCTAATCTTTTGTAACGTTATCCTTTTGGCTACTCAAGAGTTCAAGGTCTTCTCGATTTAATGACCCTAATTATCATACTTTATTTAGAAGTTTGGTAATTTTAGTTTAAATATTCTTCCCTCGTAATGCATCATCAAAACACATTTAGAAAAAAAAAAGAAACGTAGTAAACGCGACGATAAACACAATGGTATTTTGTCGGTCGGGTTTTATTCGTCTGTTGACAAAAATTATAATTTAAAACGCAGGAAGTTCTATAGTAAAAAATCATGTAAATAAATGTTACTCGTATAGAAATAGTTTATATGAATCGCTTTTAGTTTGAAGGATGATTAACACAAAATCAGGTCTATATTATTCTTTAGCAGTTAGAATTTCATATTGTTATGTTTCTTTTACATTCGTGGTTACGGATTGTCGTTCTTGGGTGAAAAACCGACTTAAGTCATCTTTCTAGTTTGTCCGAAACACAGGAACCGGAACAGTTTACACCAGTAGTCCTTAAACTCATATTTGTTTTAAGTTTTTTTTTACATATACTCTAAAATCATCTGGATTATGCGCATTTTAATCATGCTAATGGGTAAGAGATGAGGAAGACATTATTGATAGAAAATGTAGCCGCATTTGAGTGAAAGGGATATGATAAAACATTTATGAAAAAACCCACCGTCTGGACATACGGCCGGAATTCGAACCATGACCTTCTCAACACCAGCTAACTAGGCCATAAGAGTCTGACGTTTAAACCACGTGCCCACCCTTGTAGGTCTAACTAGCTAAATTTTTTAACACTCCCGTCTTACTACCCGTCCGAGTTGTGCGATTATGTACTAATTATGCTAATGTGTTAGGGATGAGGAAGGTTGAATTTAAGAGGAAGTGCACTTCCACAGTGCACCCAACCGGGAGTGAGCCCCGATCGCCCCCTTTTCGGCAGTCTAGTCCAACACGAGATTACCGCGTAAGACCAAGCGGCTAACGAAGCGGGTTTTAAAATAATTTAAAAACTTACATTTTTCCAGATGTTTTAGTACAGTTTTGTATAGTTCTGGGTATTTTGTTATTCAGAATTATGAACAAACTCAAATCAAACTGTGTGTGTAGTTCGGATATTAATATAATAGTCTAGTATTAAATTATTATTATTAGCACCGCGTCTTACTACCCGTTCGGATTGTACGTACTTACGCTAATGTTTAATGGTATGGTGATTGTGAGATGAAATGGAGGACCTGCAGTCTAACGTGGGATCCGAACCACGGTGGAGACCTGGTATTACACACATTCACCAGTTGTGATTAATACACGAGGTGAAGGAAGTGTTTGGCAATCAAATAAATCTGTGCCGGGACCGAGGATTGAACCCCGGACCCCAGCATAGAAGTCTTGACACCTTACGCCTAGACCACCAGGTCACCTCTAATATTAAAGACAAGCTGGTCGGTCAAGCATGTCGCGGTCCGTGAGTTTGATAACCCTAGTTTAGACACGTTTGTGATTTTTTTTTAATATACAGTTCAAACTTTTTTAGACACCTCTACAACTTTTTTTCTCATTATATATATGGAACCATGTTACAATAACGTCCTTTCACCGAATAATGTAAACTGTATTTATTTTTTTAAATGGATAGTATAACGCAGAAAAAAGCGTCCATTAGCTGTTTCTGAAAGTTTTTTGCATGATATATACCTTTATTTTCTTGTGAATGGACATTTAGAAAGCCTTTGAATAAAAATACAAACATACTTTTTGGAGACCAACAGTGGTAACATTTTACTATATCATCTGTGCTATTATCCGCCTCAGTGGCGTAGTTAGTTAACGCCCTAGTTTCGTGATGAGATAGACTGCCGAGGACGGGGAGATCGAGGTTCAAATCTCGCTCAGGTGGACTGGGGGATGGTTTTTCCAAAAATTGTTTTCCACTCTCCCTCCATACAAATGCGGGTTCACTTACTATATATTCAACCTTCCCAAATCCTAGCCATTAGTTTAATTAGTACTTAAGCGTATAACCAGAACGGGTTGTATGACGCGGTGCTAAGTAGTGTTATTATCATCTTTACTATTTTATAGGTATTGCTAATATCTATCAGAGTGACGGTTACATATAATACGACTAGACGTATGAAAACTTGAAAGTAAATTTGGTAGTTTTTCTACCCGTCATGTCCATTCATAAGAAAATTAGGGTATACAAACCTAGTTTCTTAAGAAGGTAATATGTTAAGGAAATGATACATTATAATTAATTTAACCGTTTCATTATGATCTAGTAATTTTTGTTAATTCTTACCTAAGAATCTGTTAAAAAACAGATAAAATATTACAGCTGTTAATTTTCTTACTAATACAAATTACCTGTGTTTTCCATAAGGAATTCCCATTTTTCCGAACATCTTGTATTGAAGAAAAGAGAAATAACATTTCCCTTTTTCATCAAAAGTGAAAAGTCATCTAACTTAATGTTTAAAACAGGATGATTTAATATTGATGAAGTAATATTTCTCTCTTCCCAACCCTTGTTTAAGGGGTAATAAGACCTGTTTGAATCGGCGTGCTTAATACTTCAATTCACTTTTTGCCTACCCATAGACCTACTACAGTAGCCCCATGGCTTCTTTGGTGCTGACTGACAGCTCACAGCTGACTTCTGACAGTCAACATATAGGTATATACCTACATTTTGACTGTCAGAAGTGACAGCTGCTAAACACATGTTTTTGCAGATCACTTGGTTCGGCGTAGGGATACATAAATTGGTCTGGTAACTTTTCAAAGACATCAGCAAAGAAGCCATGGGGTTACTGTAGTTAAGATTTCAGTTAAATGTCCCAAATTAACAAATATAACAGTAACATTACTATATTTTGCAAAAAAAAAAATTGTTCTTTCCCCAGACACCAAAATTTCCTCATGTTCTCAGTTTTACAAGTGCATGCCAATCCTGTAACACTGTAATTTGTTTCACAACACATCTAAAACAATAATAATAATAATCAGTATTCCATCGTGTCATAAAGCAAGTGCCTATAATAAGATGTTATCGTTTCAATTCAAAGAAAAGTCTCTATTTCAAGTGTGAGGAGAAGATAAGAGCACATCAAAGGAGCAGATTAAAACTTTACAAGAAGAAAGCTTTAAATTATCGTTTATCTCCCAATCCCCGATAAAATATAAAATAAAAAAGAAGAATGTTGAGGGCGCGCCAGCAGCGTCACACCTTTACTTATTTAATCAGTGATAGGGCTGTATCGGGCAGGTATAACTAATTATATGTGATATTCATATGTTATTCCTCACATCATGCGCCAGTTCTTGGAGTGGAATGTTTAAAGTCGTTGCAATGTAAGACCAGGGCCAGATTCATAGTAAGACTTGGTGCGCTTCGAATTCAAACAAGACGACACTTAACCTAAATAAAGGTGACTGGTGGTCTAGGGGTAAGGTGTCAGACTTCTATGCTGGCGGCCGGGGTTCAATCCTCGGCCCCGGCAAAGATTTATCTGATTGCCAAACCCTTCCTTCACCTCTGACAAGACTTCTTGTGAATGTGGGGAATGCCAGGCCGCCACCGTGGTTCGGATTCCACGTTAAACTGTAGGTCCTTCATTTCATCTCACAATCACCCTACCATTACACATTAGCGTAAGTGCGTATAACCCGAACGGGTAGTAAGACGCGGTGCTAATAATAATAATAATAATAATAACAACCTAAATAAACTCGAACGGAATGGGCCAATCTCGCATATGAAACTGTCCATCCCATTCTGGTTTAGGGAGGCATAGATTTAGCCCCCCTTATCTATCACTCCGAAATATTTAATTTTATTTTTTGTTAATTTTTATGAAAAAAAAATAAAAATTGTGTTTATTTGTGATTCGGCCGCAATTTGCTATCAAACACTTATAATCATCAATATCCGATTTAACTATGATGACGCAGGCATACAACGCCACTAAGGGTCCACTTATACTAAAGCTTGATCCACAAGTTCGTCGATGATAGAAAGCAGAAGCGGTGTCGTGGCATAATCCAATACATCCAACCACACGCTTTACAGGAATGGGGACCCGCCTCGGTGGCGTAGTTGACTAACGCGCTAGTCGTGTTGAGCTCGACTACTGAGGATGGGGAGATCGAGGTTCGAATCTCGGTCGGGTGAACTGGGGGGGGGGGGGCGTTCCTAAATGGTTTTCCACTCTCTTTCCACGCAAATGCTGGTTCACTTCCTCTAATTCAACCTTCCGATTCCTAATCCATTAGCATAATTAGTATTTAAAGCGTATAACCCGAACGGGTAGTAAGACGCGGTGCTAAAAGATAATAATTATAATAAATACATGAATGGGTTACTTCAAATCTCCTTAGAACGCCCAACGAAGCTGTCTGCTTACTGTTAGCTCTAAAGCGCATGCTCTGTCATTTGCACATGCGCATTGATTTGAGATGGTTGGTTCTCCCGTGCCGAACATCTCAGTCAGAGCGGACAAAGTAGAGATCAGAACGGCTTGCGCGGATGAGGCGGAAATCTTGTGATTGGATTAGAAATTATCACGTGACCAGGTTTCTGTTCTGCGAACGTGTGAATCCACATTTAAGCGTTCAAAGGCGTTCTTGCACACGGCCTTTGCTTAGACTTAAATCATGATGGCCACAAAATCTCGAAAATTATTACTATTAGCACCGCGTCTTAATACCCGTTCGGGTTATACGCACTTACGCTAATGTGTAATGGTAGGGTGATTGTGAGATGAAATGGAGGACCTAGAGTTTAACGTGGAATCCGAACCACGGCGGAGGCCTGGCATTCCCCACATTCACAAGCTGTGATTAATACACATCTTGTCAGAGGTGAAGGAAGGGTTTGGTAATCAGATAAATCTGTGCCGGGACCGAGGATTGAAGCCCGGACCCCCAGCATAGAAGTCCAACACCTTACCCCTAGACCACCAGGTCACCATCTCAAAAATTAAATTCTTTGAATTTCCCCTGATGAAAATCCAAATCGAGATTTAAGTATATTAAAATTCTCAATATATTATAAATAATTATGTTTTAAAATGTATTCAAAAATAAATATAATCTTACTTAGGCCTAACCTTTGATTTTAAAAAAATCGTTTGAATAGGATGCAACCTAGACATCTATTACAAAATTCCCAGAATTTTACTTCATTTTCTTGGAAGTTTCAATACCCTGACTTTTACCGTTCTTGGAAGAAGTTTTAAATTTTCTTACTTCTCCCCACCATTGGTTCATTATATTCCCTCTCTCCTGACTGTGGCCTCATCTGCTCAGTGTTGCCATTTTAGCGGCTTTACCGCTAGACCTTGCGACTTTTATGGGCCTGAAACGATTATTTTGATGTTTTAACGCCTAGCGACTGTCTGGAGACTGACTGGCAACTTTCCTTAATTTTCTGCAAGTTCATGTTCATTATTTTAAATTTTAACTAACGTACTGTAAGAACACATAATGCATTGATTCGGTCTACAGAAGAACTCTAAACTAATCTGTCATTTATAAATCACAATGACATCGGTCCTTGGGTATGGCGACAAAGCTGAGGACCTTTGATTTCTCATCTAGCTACTACACGTACATGGCTGTTTCAGTGTACCCAACGAAGGGGCCAGGCGCGTCTGGTCTGGTTTGACGCTGATGGGCAGGTACAGCCCAATTTTCACAGGCAGGACCTCCTTACTAGAGCTACAGTAGCCCCATGGCTTCTTTGGTGCTGACTGACAGCTCACAGCTGACGGTTTTGAAAAGTTACCAGACCAAATTATGTATCCCTACGCCGAACCATATGATCTGCAAAAACATGTGTTTATCAGCTGTCACTTCTGACAGTCAAAATTGAGGTATATACCTAAATGTTGACTGTCGGAAGTGAGCTGTGAGCTGTCAGTCACACCAAAGAAGCCATGGGGCTACTTTACTCTCTACGTCAGGTCATTTGATTTCCAGTTGTCACTTAAGATAGATTATTTTTTTAGCACCACGTATTACCTGTTCGGGTTATACGCCTATGTATGTATACCTACTTATTACACTAATGGATTAGGGATTAGGATGGTTTAATTGAGAGGAAGTGCACCGGTGTTTGCGTGGAGGGAGAGAGGAAAACAGTTTTTGGGGGGGGGGGACCTGAGTTCACCCAACCGGGATCGAACCCCGATTTTCCCGTCTTCGGCAATCTAGTTTATCACGAGAGTACCGCGTTAAGTCACGCGGACACCGAAGCGAGTATGATATATATTATCAATACCGATAAAATAACATTAATAATAGAAGTAAAATGTTATTAATGTTGGCTACAAAAAAAAAGTTTAGCAGTCAGACTGTCCAACCGTAAGAAAATTCAGCTGTAAGATGGGTTATATAATTAAAATTATTAACCTTTAAAACCTAAAAGTGGCTAATCCTATAATAATCTCCCCTTAACCGTCCCCCCTAATACATTGCTTGCAGTTTATGACGACATAACCGTATCCTATTGCATATGTGAAATATTATAACTTTATAGTTTTTTAAAGCCCGTATAAAAAAAGGTCTTACCGTTTCGGACAAATTTTTATTTTATGTCGAGTAATGCTGTTTAGGAATTTTAAAAAAAACTGGGTAAAAACTTATATTTATAGACCAGGCCCTCGTTTTTTATTTTTTCCGCAAGTGCAAGTATTTAATGTTGACGCAATGTTTAAAAAATAATAATCTATTTAAAATAAACTCACCTGACTTGCATTAATTTGGTAAACACAGGTTAAATAATATAAAATCAAACACAACCAAATAACTTTCGAGAGACACAAATAAAAAAAAAAGACAAACTTCCTATTTGGATTTTATTAAAGAATAAAAATAAAGGTGAAATCTTTGTTTAGTTTCAAGTGTATACGCAGAAAATACAAACTTACACCATCATTGCGCAACTTGAATCATATTTGGCAACGATTAGATACACTGATACAAGCTGACATTGCAGTAGCTGGAATTAAATAACCGAGGGAGGGGTAATAGCGGTAGCCAATAGGGAATGAGGAGTGAGAAGCGGGGTGGGGGGGTGGGGTTGAGAGGGGAAAATAAAGACGAGGGGGCTAGCAACTGTAGAAGACATAAGACGCGTATAAATCAGAAAAAAAAACTAGTTGCGGAGTTAAACTTTTTAATATATTTCTTAGGACTTGTGCAAAGTTTCAAAAACTTTCAACTACACTAAAAAAAATCCGGCTTTTACAAATATTACGAAGCAATATAAATATTTACAGCTAAAAATATTCATTTTATCCCCCAATTATTGACATTCTGAGCTGTTTTGTACATCCTGTTTACCCTGAATAATAGCTAACTTATCTTGTGCGTTTTTTCCAATATGGCGTTGCTCTGGGTGGCCCAAGTGGCGGCCCGCAATCAATGAAAATATGGTATACAGTACCCGTAGGCAAATTAAAGGAAAACCCTCGTTGGAAGGTGTGAAACAGCTAAGGATTCAAATAAAAATTATTATATAAAAAAATCATGATTGTGTTTTTATTTTATTAATAAAAGATCCCCCCCTCCCGCGTAGCTTATAGGATAAGGCCATAGTGTAATCCATTAAGGAAAGTTCATAAAAAATTAATATTCATAATTTTAATAAATCTTAAATATATCTATATGAATTGTATGAAACAAAAATAATTTGATTTTTCTGTTTAAAATTAAATATTTCAACCAATTGTGCAATAGAGCATTTTCTAAAGTTAAATAGGCGTAAATAAAATGTAGGCTTTTTTTTTTCAAGCATAAAACAAAGGGCAACAAAAATCTAAACTAAGATTCAGTTTCAAGAATATTTCACCTATTCGAAATGAAAAATTTACTTCGCAAACCCATAATATTTAATAAACGGTTGAAAGTCAGAGATTAAAAGAAATAAGAGCCGTTCGTGATGTTAGGTCATCGCATGTCTGAAACATTCTGCCGCTTGCCAATAACGTGCCGTGGAGTGTTTCCAGGGTAAGCAGAGTTTTTTTAAGCACCGCGTCCTAGGGCCACCACGCACCGGGCGACCAGGTCACGTGACCAGCCGCTTGATCTTTTATACACCGGCGATTTGCTCAGCTACCAAGGAAGCGACCGGCCAGTTAATTTCTAATTTCTAATGGATCTGTCCAGTTGGCCAGCTGGTCGCCTGCGTTATCTCAGTGGTAGCCTGCGTTATCTCAGTGGTCGCCTGAGTTATCTTAGTGGTCGCGCGGCCAGCTGGTCCCTGCGTTATCTCAGTGGTAGCCTGCGTTATCTCAGTGGTAGCCTGCGTTCATCTCAGTGGTCGCCTGCGTTATCTCAGTGGTAGCCTGCGTTATCTCAGTGGTCGGCCTGCGTTTATCTCAGTGGTAGCCTGCGTTATCTCAGTGGTCGCCTGAGTTATCTCAGTGGTCGCCTGAGTTATCTTAGTGGTCGCCGCGGCCAGCTGGTCGCCTGCGTTATTCAGTGGTCCGCCTGCGTTATATCCTAGTGGTCGCCTGCGTTATCTCACTGGTTGCGCGGCTGGTCGCCCAGTGCGCGGTGGCCCTTACTGACCGTTCGGGTATACCCTTATGTAGACTACTAATTACACTAATGGTTTTAAAATTAGAAAGGTTATAGTTTATACTATGTGTACCCACATTAACGTTGAGGGATAACTTAAAACTATTTTGGGAAAAAAAATCCTCAGTACACCCGACCGAGATTCGAACCTAGATGTGCTCGTCACCCGCAGTCTAGTCTACTGCGAGAGTAGCGCGCTAGACCACGCGGGCATCGAAGGGATGATACATTTTGTTAAGTTTATGTAAAATTTAATCAGTACACTACACGGCCGGAATTCGAACCCCGATCTCCTCGTTACTGGACAACCAAATCAGACGAGACCGGTGCATCTGTGCCCAATGACATGGGTAAAAAAAAAGTATTTTAATCTTCTTTGATGACAAAAATACTCCTTCAAAACGATACCCTCGGATTTTTACAGCAACAAGCTTTTTTTTTTCCATTTAAATGGTTCAATGGAGTGCTGAACCTCAAATAGGCAAATCGTCACCCGAGAATGCAAGTGATATTTGGTGTTTACGTTTATTTAGAGTGCATATGATTCACCTGCGGTGAAATTGAAACTTTTATATAATTACGTAAGAAGATACAAACTCGAGTTGTCATCTAGTAACATTGGTTTTATACATATGGTCAAACTTCAATGCTCTTTAACACAAAAGTGGAAAATTGGATATAAAACACTTTCATTCTCGGGTGACGAAATATGTTTACAGTTCTCGAAACATAAAAACATATTTTCAAAATCAAAACGATAGAAATAAACAAATTGAATTCATATCAACCGAATGTGTGTCGTTTGTGTTTATTTTCTGATAAACTGTTTGCTTTATCTTCATATCCTACCAAGAAGGAAAGGATCGCTCGTATCTTTGACAGTTCCGGCCATGAAAACCTTTCTGCTATTAAAATGGTGGGAACAACAATGAACCAGACAAGGTACTTTATAACAAAAATAACCTACTATGATCTAAATAGATAAAATTTTGTTTTAAAATTCATAAATAGTCTGACACGTTAGCTGTGTCAGTTTCATGTGAGCTAAATGTAAATTTGGTGAAATGTGGGTTTTCCCCCTTTCAAAGTGATAATTAAGGCCCTGGGGGTTTGGATATTGTGTCTGTTCTATATTTGAATTAGTTTTTAAGTCGTGTTCTCGTATAACCAGGCGGTTAATAAAGTGCAAGTGAAATACCTCAAATAATAATTATAATAAACTTACAGATCACAAAGGGCGTAGAAAGGCGAGGGTCTGAGAGGTGGGGGGGGATTTTTGCCATATAGAAGTTTGATGGGGCCCCTAATAGCTCTTGGGTAGGTCTATATATACGTATACAAACTTTTATTACAATTTTCCATGGAGACCTCCCCCTTTCCACGTTTTCAGGAAATAATTAGCTTTCCACGCCCTTGCAGATAACATGACAGGAACATTTTTTTAAGAGCTTGTATATCGGTTCAATAGAGTCCCTTCTTATCTAAATGGGACTGTATAGCTCCTCATCCCTCAACTCACATCTGGCGGTCATGTCTGCACCACGTGCAGGACCAGGGGGGGCGGGGCGGGGCTGTTGCCACTCACACTCAGATAATAAGTTGTTTTTTTTAGACATGTTTTTTAATTAGTTCGTTCATTTAACACATGGGCTATTAAGGTGGGAGTGTAGGGAACGCGAGTTAAGAGCAGTGGTTTTTGTTGTTGTTGCAGTTTTTAAAAGAAAATATAATTTTTTGAGGGGGGTGGGGGGGTCTAAATAAATGTAATATTTCTCCAGTAGAAACATAGAGGTTAATTTTCTGGACATGGTGATATCAACAGTTGCCGAGTTTGGTAAAAATCTCATCATATTCGCAAAGCCAGCGCTTTCAGTCACAAACATCTCAACACTGCTCGTGGTTGAAACAGGATGGTAAATAATAAAATCTTATCTTTCTTTCAAATCTATGAATAATTTTGCATTTTAATTATTCAATAAAAGTTGGCCACTATTCATTCATGAAAAACATACAATATAATTTTAAAATATCTTCAAGTGAAAGAAAATGTATTTATTTTATTCTGGGTTCATGTACTCAGTTAAGTATTCAGGCCAAAGAGGGATAGTGGAAGAGGTTAAAATAATGATGAGTTACTTATCCTGTACTCATCATGAGACATTATTAGGATAATAAAGCCTCTTAGATCTCGGTATACAGGACATGCAGTGCGAATGGAAGAATTTAGAACCGTGTTCTCGGTAATGATTAGCAAACCCAATGGGAAGCGACCATTGGGAAGACCTAAACCCAGATGGGAGGATAACATTAGAATGGACCTGAAATATATAGGGTGTAATGAGGTGGACTGGATAGAAGTAGCTCAAGATAGGGATAGGGTGTAATAAGATGGACTGGATAGAACTAACTCAAGATAGGGATAGGGTGTAATGAGGTGGACTGGATAGAACTAGCTCAAGATAGGAATAGGGTGTAATGAGGTGGACTGGATAGAACTAACTCAAGACAGGGATAGGGTGTAATGAGGTGGACTGGATAGAATTAGCTCAATATAGGGATAGGGTGTGATGAATTGAATCGGATAGAACTATAAATTTATAAGATGCATTTAATTAAATAAGCCCACTTCCCATCAAGATTCAAACCGAAGTCCAAAAGAGGTTAGTCGGCCATCGTCTGAACCAACCAACTAACAAAAAGCTCGTGATCATGGCCAAGGTCTACAGGCCTGAATAGCTTTGGGTACTTACGAACCTTTGTGTATCTTCATGTGTGCTGTGAGGTTAAGTACAAGAGCCACCTCTTTTTGGAAAAGCCCACCTCCCGTGTGGCGTCTGTCTCCTGGAACAAATAAAATTTAGTTGTAATCTGACCATAATTGAGTATTATATCTGGTTACCACAGCTCAAGCATTTGGTTATCACAGTTCAAGCATGAACAGTTAACATTTGGTTATCATAGCTTTATCTTGATTGGTTTGCCACTGATAGAGAAGTCGGTGTTTAAATTATTATTATTTATTATTATTATTATTATTATTTATCATTATCATCATCATCACCGCGTCTTACTACCTGTTCGGGTTATACGCACTTACGCTAATGTGTAATGGTAGGGTGATTGTGAGATGAAATGGAGGACCTACAGTTTAACGTGGAATCCGAACAACGGTGGAGGCCTGGCATTCCCCACATTCACAAGATATCTTGTCAGAGGTGAAGGAAGGGTTTGATAATCAGATAAATCTGTGCCGGGACCGAGGATTGAACCTCGGCCGCCAGAACAGAAGTATGACACCTTACCCCTAGACCACCAGGTCACCCTCGTTGTTAAAAATCCTAGCCAAGTGTACTAAAGTTTTGTATTTCTTAAATTGTTTCCCACTCCTCTTTCACGTCAAAGAGGGTGCATTTCCTCTTAATTCTACCTTCATAATCACTATTCCATTAATGTAATTAAATGCGGGTAGCCGGACGGGCAATAAAATGTGAAGCAAAAAAAAAAAGCTTGAGATTCTAAAATTGAAAACTAGGGAGAACAAAGAAATATTTAGGTCAAGGGTGTCCAACTTATGGCAGGCGAGAAGATTTCCTCAAAAGATAATTTAAGACTATGACATAAAATATGTATCTTGAGTTATTCCAAACAAATTAATGATCACCCTGTTATTGTCAAAAAGTCATTAATTTGATGTAGTATAACATCCTTTTAATTTATTTTTTTAGAAACATCGCCATTAGTAGTTTTCTTAGAACACATCCACTACTACTGTGTTCTCTATCGCTCTGTAAAAATCAAATTACAATAAGGGGGCGTTCCAGTATTACATAAGCATCTTTCAAGCAATTTTGGAACCCCTCTCATCCTTTGTAAGTAAAATTAAGTAAATGCTTACGTTATGTTTGTTAACTTTTTTTTTGTAATTTTTTCACACGAATAACCATTAATTTTTTTATGAAATTTATGAAATTCTGGTAATTATTAACATAAAGGTGTAAATTAATGGTAAGAAATATTCACAATAAACATTGTTGTAGAGTGCATTTAAATTTATTGTACTGAACAAGTAAAATTAAAAAAGTTATAAAATTATATAACAAAAATTATTTGAATTTACATTTAATTTAAACTAGCCCTGTAAAAAATAGTAATATTAGTGAATAAATGAATGATTATAGTTATAAAAAAACTCTTAAGGCGATTGGTCATTTTCATTTGGCGTGGAAATGCAGAGCCATGGGAATAAACAATTATCTTTAAAAATCTTTACTGTTTTGCAATTTTCTTTTCGGAAACGGGTTTTTCAATAATACAAGCATGTTTATTAAGTTAAACTTTCTATACATACACCTCTATCATTTTAACAGTTATCAAATATCAGTAATTTTGACATTTTTCAGTAGAAAATTGCCCGCTGCATAGCACAAATAAGAAAATGTAACAATTAATAAACATCGATACTTTATCTTAAAGGGGTGTTGAAAATATTGAAATAACATTTCACTCGTTCTCGAGAAAACTGATATTTCCAAACTTATGGGTTGTGAAGCCACGCCACGCCACGCCACACCTTTCACACTCCCGCTTACCAACCACAAAATGGGTTTTAGACTTGCACTCGACAGAGCCAAGGACCTTAAACTACTTTTAATCTGACAACCAAGGTCCTTTAATCCACTTCCCAACACTTTTAATTATTATGTGTCGATTTGGAGGGGTTGTGTCACAGCGCCATTATTGTCCGTATCTTTTTATTAAGTAATCATTGTTCTGACCCTCATCCCTCTTTAAAATGCTAACGTAATTATTGAACACCCTCTAACAAGTAATAAAATGTGATTATAGTAAGTTATAATAGATTAAATACCACGAACAGTAATGATAATGTAAAACTCCATTAGTAAATTTTGTACTTGTAATTCCTATGGGCACGCGAAAGAATTCAACAGAAAACCATCGATTGTCGACATATTGGGGACTCTCTTTGAAAGAGGTTCGCCAGCCCTGATCTAGACTCCTGAGGCCCAAATACCTCTGAAGCCGGGAACACACGATACCATTTATTGTACAAGAATATAGTTTCCTTTATTTTTAAACAATTGAGAAGCTATATATTTGAGGTTTAACCTCCTAAATTTATATATGAGGTATCTAGAATGTTGGTGTTAATAACCATTCGTATCGTGTAAACAACCTCCTATGGTGTACCGTGGGCAAACATTCTTTGCCGACAGAACAGGTAATTGTCTACACCAGTGGTTTCCAAACTTGCTAGACTAGCGAACCCCCTGATAAATATCCATTGCCATGCAATTAATTTTATACCTTAGTTTTACAAAGTGTATTTATTAATTGCAATCAATAGGTTTAATACCTACCTTAAATTAACCTACTCTGGAACTGTGGGATACACCACCAAAAATAATGCAAGAATGTTGAAACTAAACAAGTACAAATTCAAATAATTATGCATTTATTTAAAAAATTAAAATGTTATTTTATTTAGGTATTATTAACTTTTGTTTTAGTGTTTAGTTGCGAAATTAATGGGATATTTTAAACATATTTTTTAATTCCCTGACTTTTCCGTATTTGTAGTTAAATTTCCTGCATTTCCTGACTTTTCCCTGTCTTTAGCCACCATGTTGTAAATGTGCCTCGCAAAATTTCACAAACTGTTCGTTAAAAATCAGACATTACGGAAATATTTTGACGGACCCCTGTATGTCATGTCCTTTCCAGTCAAATGTGCCTGCCGTACGATAAAATAAAAAATATTAGCATAGACTGAAACAATTTTGTTTCATTGTGTTTATGCTTCACCATGTTTAATTTGAAAAAAAAAGTCGAATTTTTTGTGTGTCGTAGTTTCAAGATGAGATGTTTCGAAACGTATTGTGTCATCCTGTGTGCACCCAGCCGATTGTATTACAAATACTGTAACCATATGAAAGGTCCATTTTCCTGACCATTTGGTCGGATTCTGGTAGGAAAAAATTACCTTCCAGATGATTATTCGTGAGAAAATCAGACTATAACTAATCAGTGAGGCCCAGACTGGATGAAAGTGGGTTGTGGGGGGGGGGGGAATAAGGTGAGAAACCCAGCGGTAGGCCCTGAAGTCCTTGCTCGTTCCAACATTTAATCATCACGCTAACGCGTGTCCTATTTCGGTGACCTCAACCGATACTAACCGCTCAGAAAATATTGATCCGTCTGTTTTACTAGGATACAATTATCAAGGTCATCGCCCAAGGTTGAATCCGATGGTTCTCGACCCGAGAGAGGGTGGTGTTAAAATCCTTGCCAAGTGCGCTGAGGGTGTTTTTTTTTTTAACCCACTATGAAGTTTTCTTTCTTCTCTGCTACAGAATTCTGGTGTATTTCCTTCCAATTGTTAATTGTTGAAGCACTGCACGTTTTTTTTCTCTCGTGTTTTATGATTTTGTTATACTGTATTATACAAATTAAGAAAATCGGCTGCTTGGAGGCACATTAAAAAAAATATGCAAGTAAAGTAACCAACATTTGAAAAAAATATAGCAACATCGTTAAATTATGTCATCGAGGTGGATCAAATCGCCTTTTTAATGGAACAAAGTAGCATTTGAAAAGTCTACAAGGTCTTAAGTGACACTATATTCCAAAAATGACGGTTGGAAGACACACGGTTTGGCGTATGAATAAATTAATGGATATCTTTAGTGACCCATTTCCTTACTAACCGTTCAGGTTATACGCTTATGTACTAATCACACTAATGAGTTAGGGATTAAGAAGGTTTAATTTAAAAGAAATGCACCCGAATCTGCGTGGAGAAAGAGTGGAAAACCATTCAGGGGGGAAAACTCGGTGCACCCGACCGGAATCGAACCCTGATCTCCACGTATTCGGCTGCCTAGTCCAACACGAGAGTAGCACTTTAGACCACATGGCCACCGGAGCCTAGTGAACCATCGGATAAGATGTGGTGAGGAGAATATGATTTAACAATTTGTATGAACTTTAGTCAGAATAATAATCGACCAAGTTCGACTTCTTCGAGAAGATCGATTGTTTGACGTTACGCTCCTTCCAGCAGCTGGTGAGAAGCCGATAAGTTGGCTAGAGTGTATTTTATCTTTACCTTCCCCAAGAGTTGGTAGCGAGACAAAGACGACGGGATAGGACAAGACAAGATACGGCCCCGACTGGTTACGTGGGGCGTCTGGAGGCCATCCCCACCGGAAACTACCAACGTGGATCAAGTGAGGGGGAGTGTGACCCTCCCCCTTCCCACAACCCACCAGATAAACATGCTGCATCATGACAGGCCGAGTGGGGGGGGGGGAGGAGAGGGGTGACCAACACACGGCTCTCTACTTTGATGAAGGTCGTCTCGTTCACAGCAACGAGATGAGCAACGCCATCTTGGGATTCAAATCTTCTTAAAATAGGAAAAAATTTGTCGTGAAAAAAAATGTCACATCAACGAACTTCAAGGGGAAAAGGACGTATTGTAGTTCATAAAGATTTTTTTTTAAATGTTAATTTCTTTAAACCCAACTTCGTCATCCAAGTTTATATTTTCTCAGCCACACTTCTGAGCTCGTTCCATGACTTTAAAAGAGTGTTCTGTCTTCTTCATCGACGGTCCTCCGCCAAGTCATACTTGACCTTCTCCGACATGTGCGTCCTTGCGGTTTCCACTCTAGAACTTCTCTTGAGACGTGATATTGGTCTCTAAGGAGAGTGGGGCCAAGTCATCGTCACTTGCACCATCCGATAATAATAATAATAATACTTAGCACCGCGTCTTACTACCCGTTCGGGTTATACGCTTTAAGTACTAATTACTCTAGTGGATTAGGAATTGGGAAGGTTGAATTAGAGGAAGTGAACCGCATTTGCGTGGAGGTAGAGTGGAAAACCATTTAGGAAAAACCACCCCCAGTTCACCCGACCGAGATTCGAACCTCGATCTCCCCATCCTCAGCAGTCGAGCTCAACACGAAAAGCGCGTTAGCCAACTACGCCACCGAGGCGGGTACCATCTGATCTCCAGTTGAATGGGCTTCTGGTTGTTTTGGTTCCACTGCTCTTAGTTGGTGATATCGAGTTCTCCACGGGAATAATTAGTCGATAGCAATGGTCGAGTTCCTCCACGAGATGATTAGTCTGATAGCAATGGTGAGTTCCTCACGCAAATGATTAGTCCGATAGTATGGTCAAGTTCCTCACGGAGATGATTGTCGATAGTAATGTCGAGTTCTCCACGGAGATAATTAGTCCGATAGCAATGACGAGTTCCTCACGGAATAATTAGTCGATAGCAATTGTCGAGTTCTCACGAGGTAAGTATCTGATACAATGGTCGAGTCCTCCCGGAGATAATTGTCCGATAGCAATTGTCGAGTTCCTCCACGAACTCAGAGAGATTTCGCACAGTAAATTCAAAATTAATAAGAACGTATTCATTAAGCATGAAAAGTTAGGTTAAGTTAGGTTGGTTATGAACTATAAGTATATGTAGAAATTAACCAACGATACTTATAATCCATTTCTTCAGGTGTCGTGAAGGAACTCACCCCCCCTCCCCCCTCCTTTCCGCCTCCGCACCACCCAAGTGAAGTAATTAGATCCCTTCTCCGCCCCAATACGTAGTAAAACACAAAATCATACCAGTTTGTTTTTACCTATTTATACATATACATGTGTTTAGGTGTATGTAACAGTGTTAAGCGACGAAGCCTTTTAACGTTTAAAATATTGCCGGTGGTTCAAAAAGGGCGAGAGAAAGAAAACACCGCCATAGTAAAGACCAAGCAAGATGTAATGTTACCTTTCAGGATAAACGGGGTGTACATCCTTAAAATGTGAAACCCTTCCTACATCTTTGATGTAGCCAGGGTGGTTCCACAAAGCGATGGAGGAGCGGTTCCGCCAAATAGCCGACCGATTTGGCGAAACAGGTCGGGGTGTACCGAACCACAGTGCTGAGGCTCAGTCATTCATCGGATCAACCCCCACTGACGTACAATGTTCCTCCATCGCTGTCATGAAATCCTGCGGCATCTGTAGTTGTGCAGGCAGCCATGTTCTGTTTGGGGTGACGTCGGTCGTATGCTGCCGGTCGAGGTTCTTCTTGGCTCGCTCGCTAGCCGAGTGAGGTCGCCGAAATCCGGTTGAGACATAAGTTCCGGTGTGATGGAGAGTCGAAGCTTGTCCGGGCTTCACTGTCGGATTTGGTTGATGTCCGTGTTGTTGAGATTGTTTCCGGGTCAAACGATATGAATGGGAACTAATGGTTAGTTTGGTTGAAAAATCACGTTTTTGATTAACTAGAAAAGAATAAACCTAAACTGAGTTTATAGACATAACAGCCTTAAGTATGTTTAAATATTAAGATATGATAGTTGAGTGTAAGTAAAGGTATTTTCCTAACTTTGCCTGTGAAAGAAAATTATATTTTTGTTACATATCTCAAAAAATTAAAAATTCCCTTATTTGATTTGATTTTATTATTTTTCAACTTGATTAAATTCTTTTCCAAATTTTCTAAGGTGGATGGTAGTAATCAGTTAAAAATTGTGTTTTACTTTATGAGCACTGAACATGAAAGGGATGCTTATTTTTCAACCCTTGGACACCCTTATATCAGACAACTTTGGCCCAGAGAGGTAAAGCCAATGAATAAAACCAGTAGGTGTAATAATGGCAGCCTCCGGAAGCAACACATTTTGTTGGAATCCGTCAAATGGTTTTAAAAAGGAGAGGGGTCAAATACGCCAGAGTCCACATTTAGAGAGATATATTACGTGCAAAATATTACTATTAATATTAGGAGGAAGGGAACGCTCGAATCCAATGGTATTGAAAATTCGTAAAAATCTGAAGGAAAAAAAAATATTCAAGGATATGAAGACCTTGACTTGAAATAACTATTTTAAGCAAATTGTAAAATAAATTATATAAAGTTGTATAGTCGGGAGTCAATAAAATCACAAAATAAATGGTATGGAGCACTGCACAGACTTTCTCTCTCCTTAATCATAAAATATACATTTAAAAAACTCTTTAAGGTTTGTGAAACGAAATAATACGTCTATACATTGTTGTAGAAACATCAGGCCTACATTGAAGATCATAAATGAAATAATATGCACTGTTACTGACTATAGCATTAGGAATATTGTTACAGAAAAAATTAGCAAAAAGAATTTCTTCGTCCACCTAAGAGCATAAGAAACAAATTAATTTTTAAAGGCCTGAATTAAAATGTATATATATATATTTGCTTATAGCTCAGAAATCATTGGTTTTATATTATTTATTATTATTATTATTATTACCACCGCGTCTTACTACCCGTTCGGGTTATACGCACTTACGCTAATGTGTAATGGTAGGGTGATTGTGAGATGAAATGGAGGACCTACAATTTAACGTGGAATCCGAACCACGGTGGTGACCTGGCATTCCCCATTTGGTTTTATAAAAATATGTTTCAAATAAAAGTTTTTTTTATCTTTTATAGTATTACAATTTTACAATGATAAGTTGTTTTGTATCTCAAATAGTTGCGGAAAAATTATGAAAATTAGAAAATTTCCTTCCTATAGAGTAGCCCTACCCTCAAAGTCATTTTCACGAGAAAATAGGAGCTGCCATCTTGTTTATAATGATAAACAATGTCTAAATATAAATTTTAATCAAAATCGTTAAAGCAAATTTTGATAAAATCGATTTTTTCTCTTTTCACCCTTCAGTAAACTACCCTTAGTTTAAGGGTTAGATGTCTAATTAAAAAAAACCTAGGGTGGAGATTATTAAAACCCCAGATACCAGGTTATAGACCAAACAGTAAAATAGTTTCGGCTCTAGCCCGAGGTACAAACAAACGGACAGACAGACGGAATTAGGAAAGCCACTCTTTTGGTTCTAGGCCAAATTACAGACACACAGATGGTTCTAGGCCGAATTACAGACACACAGATGGTTCTAGGCCGAATTACAGACACACAGATGGTTCTAGGCCGAATTACAGACACGCAGATGGTTCTAGTCCGAATTACAGACACGCAGATGGTTCTAGGCCGAATTACAGACACGCAGATGGTTCTAGGCCGAATTACAGACACGCAGATGGTTCTAGGCCGAATTACAGACACGCAGATGGTTCTAGTCCGAATTACAGACACGCAGATGGTTCTAGTCCGAATTACAGACACGCAGATGGTTCTAGGCCGAATTACAGACACGCAGATGGTTCTAGGCCGAATTACAGACACACAGATGACTCTATGCTGAGATGCACACACAGAGATGGCAATGCAAAAAACCACTTTTTCGAGTTCATGGAGTCATAAAATGTAAATATCTAACCAAATATCGAACTCAAAGTTTAGACGATCACAATACTTTCTCTTTATTCCCGACGGGTCACGAGAAAGTGAAAATAATAGTAGGGCCTATATTTTCATTTTTCTAAAACGTGAAGAGGATAAATGATTGTCAGAAAAGAGAAAATCCCAAACACCATTTAAGCCATCACAACGAGGGCCCGAAAGGTTGACGCGGCTCTTATATTTTTAAAAGCCACGTGTCAACTAAATTGGTTCGTTAATTCCGGTCCATTTCCAAGTAAAGTCGTCGAGCGCCACAAACAAGAATAAACTTTACCGTTACTTAGCAGCACGCTAGAATTCGAAAAAAAAAAAAGGGGGGGGGGGATCTCTTTTGGGCGTTTGCCAAGGCGCCACACAAAGAACTAATTTTTCCCCCTTCCTCCGAAAAAAACAAAACAATAAAAGTGTCGAAAATAAAATATTCCAATCTCACAATGTGTTTAAGATGTGTACTTAGTGAAATCATAAAAGAGAAAAAGGAAGACACAACATTATGTCGGCGCTGACCAACTTGGCCATTGCTGTTGGAAGACAAAGAGGGTAGAATGACGTCATCGTGTTCTACCCACAGTGCAGACAACTTTTGAGAAATGCCGTTTCCTTATTTGTTATCTTTCCATTTAGTGCTATCGCCCACCCTTAACGAAACACGAGCATCAATTAAATTGTAAACATTTTTCCTTATTAAAACCGAGGGAAGTAGTCAATTTGCTTATTAGGATAGCTTTTCGCGAATGTTTAACGATTTTTTTTATATATATATATATATATATATATATATATATATTTATAAGCTTTTATTATGTTAGTCAATTTTGGGTCATTGAAATTACAAGAAAACAGCTGAATCGATTTTGAAAAACGATCACTCATTTTAAAGGCTAGGCCCGGGATGTCGCCAAAAGCAATATGTTCAAACGAAACCTCAATTTTCCAGCTTTTCTCCTATAATTGTCTCATCTGTACAATTTTTTGTTTACATCACCATGGAAACCATGATTTGTATATCGGTATATGAAGTATATCTATGTGTTTGTCTAATATTATAGATCTGAAGAAAATTAAACTAAAGGTTTCTACTGAATCAATAATTGATTTATTTTAGCCAAAGAAACATTATTTCAAAAATTTCAAAAGTGATAGCTGGAACTCACCCTCAACCATATTAATTTACTGTCAAGGTCGTACCCAGCCAATAATTTCAGGGTGGGTTTGTGGGCACATCCCACAATTGCCGGAGGCTGGGAAAAATCTAGATATTAAACACCTCTAAAGCTCTCTCAAGTGCTTTTTATGGTAACACAGAACCCTAATTTGTACTGGTAGTCTACCTTAATTTTGATACAGTTTGAACCATAAATAAAGAATAAAGACATATATATTTCGTTTATAACATTTCGGAGGGGGGAGGAAGGATTACGGCTTTGCTTACTGTAACACACTCTTGCATAAACACACCGTATTCTTGTAGCACTGTCTCTTACTACACGTTCGGGTTATACGCACTTACGCTAATGTGTAATGGTAGGGTGATTGTGAGATGAAATGAAGGACCTACAGTTTAACGTGGGATCCGAACCACGGTGGAGTCCTGGCATTCCACACATTCACAAGTTGTGATTAATACACTCTTGTCAGAGGTGAAAGAAGGGTTTGACCATCAGATAAATCTGTGCCGGGACCGAGGATTGAACCCCGAACCCCCAGCACAGAAGTCCGACACTTTACCCCTAGACCAGCAGGTCACCTAATTCATTTATAAAGTTTGTTCGATAATGCCATCGTGGTCATGAGACAGATATTCAACAACTGTTGACATAAACATGTGAAAATATTAAACTCTGTTTATAATGGAGCAATATTATATTTATTTTGGTCAAAACAAAAGTTTTGTTATAAAAACTGCAAAACCACCGGTCTTTTCTCACGTTCCCTTCCATCCCACCTTAGCAATTAAGGGGAAGACTACTTACTACATGTTCCAAGATGATAAGGAGATAAAGTCTCTCTTCTAACACGCAGTAAACGTGACGGACGTGTTTAGAGACCGCCAGGCCGGTCTTCATGGTGACCTCCCACTCGTGCTATCAAATATTCAGGCGTTTTTGTTTGTCCCATCTCGAGTACTAAACAGAAAAAAGCTCTTTTAAGATTTTGAATCACTAGCGATTTTTCTACTAGTGACTTTTCCAACCTTTTTAAAGTGGGATCAACCTCCATGGCGCATACTTTGAATTAACTAGGTTAGGTTAGGTTAGGTTAGGTTATACGTGGACTTGATTAAAGGAAGGGAAGAGGGGTTGAAGGTGACACAGTGACGTGGTGCACGGGAGATCAACGCTTCACTCTAGACGAGGGGAAAAGGAAGTAGAAAAGTGCGAGCGATTCTTTCTTTCTTGTTCAGTACACGAGATGGGACAAACTCAGACATTTCCTAAAACACGAGATGGGCATGAACCAGTCTTCATTCTATTACAACTCTTTAGTTAACATAAAAACCGTCACATAATTTTAATCATTTAATGTAGACTTTCTGTAGACTATTAGCACTTTTTATTAAATGGTAAATATCAAACCACATTCTTGTAGACTGAGTCACACCGTTTCACCTCCTACAACCCATAGACATCTTGACAAATCGCCATTAAGGGGTTGTGTGTGGCAGTCGGGGTAAGTATCTCTGACGTTGGCTTGTGTTGAACCACATCGCTAGCACTCGCGGTGTTAGTGCCACGAACTAAAAGATTTGAAGCGGGATGTTAAACTTGGAACACAACGCATTTTCTATTGCGGGATGTTAATTAACCAATTCTTTTAACGAATTCAATCAAATGTAACTAAATCCATTATTTTATAAATAAATAACATTATAAAATGTAGAATCTAACAAATCTCCCTAAACTTATTTAAAAATAAACTATAAATTGCTAGCAAAACAACAATGGCGAATTTTATATAAACTTCACACTTTCTTTTCTATGGAATTTACGCCCACGCATGCGCATTCCTCTGTGACGTCAATGTAAGCTGCTCCGAGCATATTACTCCAGCTACAGTAGCCCCATGGCTTCTTTGGTGATGACTGTCAGACTCACAGCTGACGGTTTTGAAAAGTTACCAGACCAAATTTTGTATCCCTACGCCGAACCATATGATCTGCAAAAACATGTGTTTAGCAGCTGTCACTTCTGACAGTCAGCACCAAAGAAGCCACGGGGCTACTGTAGTCCTAAGTATGGTAGGGGCAGTGACACTGTGACAACAGTACCGAATTACAATATTACACGGGGTAGCAACACTACATTACTTGTTATAAGTAGATGATAAATTTTCTTTGGTTTAAAAACACAGGTTTGTGAGCACCTTAAAGCCACAAGTAAAACATTTTGAAGGCAATTATTTTGCGATCAATAAAATGTTAAGTTAACTTTGTGTCTTGAATTTTAGAATAAATAATACTTGCCATGAAGCTACTTAAAAAGTTTTTCTCAAGGCCAAGAAGAGGGTGAAAGGGGGGATCGACTGTTTTTTGTTTGTCTTCTTTCTACCCAGCCAGACGCACCCAAAGTAATCCTATATTTCCTCTTCAACATTTCCAAAAGAGATATTAGATGAGTGAACAGCCATCATCATTCCACTTCTTTTTAGTCCAAACTCTTCTTTCTTTCTTTTTTTTATATATAAAAAATATCTTTTTCATGATACTCAAAAAAAAGAGGTGGGGTAGTGAGAGAGGGAAGTATATATTTAGGAGCAGAAGAGGGCGACAATAGTCCCAAGAGAGGAAAAAAATAAAAAATAAACATGATGATAGACGTTTCTTTCCTCTTTTATAAATTTTCTTTTCTTCTATTCAATGACGATGTGGAGACAAGACATATATGAGCTACACACACACACACACACAAAATGTATGTATCCTAACTGAAAGCACGCACATACATGACACAAAAGCTGACAAGCTATTTTTTTATAAGGGTTTTTTCTAAAAGTTCCTTGACCTTTCATTATTACCTATCCAGCCTTGTTGACACACACAGGACAAAGCTCACTTGTGGTTGAAGGGAATTCAAGGCAAGGTCCATATTTTTTTACAGTTTTTATAACAAAAAATAACTCTTGGCAAAAAAAAAATAAAATATTGCTCTTGTAAGTCTAGCTATATTTAGTTGAACAAATCCGACACCTCAGCTCAATCATCATTATTTATTATTTATTATTATTAAGCACCCGTCTTACTACCCGTTCGGGTTATACGCACTTACGCTAATGTGTAATGGTAGGGTGATTGTGAGATGAAATGAAGGACCTACAGTTTAACGTGGGAATCCGAACCACGGTGGAGGCCTGGCATTCACCACATTCACAAGATGTCTTGTCAGAGGTGAAGGAAGGGTTTGGTAATCAGATAAATCTGTGCCGGGACCGAGGATTGAACCCGGACACCAGACAGAAGTCCGACACCTTACCCCTAGACCACCAGGTTACCCTCAGCTCATTCGGTAGCGTGTCTACCTATTGATTTTAGGGTTCAGAGTTCGATTCCCAACACGACCGAAAAATTTATCATTGGTAAAATATTGGTTTACCCTTTCACCTTGATAAACTAACGACCGGAGACTTGATGTTGTGGCTATATTAAGTTATATTATGAGGCATATGAAGCTACGATCGGCCGATAGTGGAGAATATAAAATTATGACTTGAATAAAAAATTGAACCAGGCCACAGGGTGGAAGTAAAAATGTGTGTGTTTACATATTTAGCACCGCGTCTTACTACCCGTTCGGGCTATACGCATATTTATTCATTACTTTAATGGGTGGGGAATGAAAAAAGTTGGATTCAGAGGAAGTGTACCCGTAATAACGTGGAGGGAGAGTGGAAAACCATTTAAGGGAAAAGTACCCTCAGTACACACGACCGGGATTCAAACCCCGATATTCCCTTCATCGGCAATTAGTCTACTGAGAGTGACGCCTTATACCAAGAGTCTGAAACCTTTTTGATATCGTGGTACAAATGGATTTACAAAAACATGGACTGGTTTGAAAAAAAATGTCTAGTATTTTGTTTATTTCTCATATATTAATTGAGTTATTCTATTAGTACATTTTTATTAACACAAATGTTTGTTTGATAAATCTTTTGCGGGACAGATAAAACCGGCCCGCGGCCCCTAAGTTATCGACCACTACCTTAAGACGATGCGGCCACCAAAGCGAGTGATTTTCAGTTGATAACTCCGTATCAACATGATGCATCAGTTTCTCAACCAATCCGTAGCTTTAGGCATCTAAAGTTGCACGCCTAGGTTGTGGACCTGTGGTGAGCCGGTCCAGATATCGATCCTCTGTTAATGTTCATGGTACTATCTCGGGAACCATCCAGATGGACCGTTAAGGTGAGACGGAAGGGGATGCGAGAAGAGGTCAGGGTTTTTGCAGTTTTTATGGCGAGACTTTTTTTTTGTGTGGCCAAAATAAATAAAATATTGCTCCAGTACAATTAGAGATTTTAATTTTCTTCATATGGTGGCCTCAAAATGTCTCTAATATCTCTCAAGAGTGCTCTGGAATTTAATCACAAACTTACTTTCTTTCTTAAACTAAAAATGTCTCATCTAATGCCGCTGTCCTCATGACGGATATTCAGGAACTGTTGATATCGACATGTGAAGAAAAGTGAAGTGAACTCTATATTTGTATTGGAGCAATATTTTATTTATTTTGGCAAAAAAAAAGTTTTGCAAATGCCCTTTCTCGCATCTCTTCCATCTTACCTTAAAAATCGAGGATTGTTTTGATAACTACCTTTTTGGGTCAATTTCTGACTTAGAAGACACTACAATATTTTATTTTTTTAAGTTTATTTTCCTGAAAAGAGAATGAGCACGTGACTCCTTATTTCGGGCGGTAATTAAAGGGAATACCGAATGAATAGTCCGTTAAGATGGTTTCTAAAAATACCTCAACGAACGTTAAAGGGGGCCACCTAACGGGGCGTTGAGATACATTGAAGACGTTCCGAAATCCAACATTATTAGTAAGTGGTTTACCTGAACAACCTAAAGTTTGAGTTTTATTGATAGAAATAATTAAGTGAAAATATAACATTATACATGTGTTCATTTTCAACGAATTTTTGAGCATATTTGCGGGGAAATGAGACTGGCTTTATGAAAAAGAGCTCTAGTTTTAATCTTTCTCAAACCAATATATTAATTTTTGTATAGGCTCACAAAAGAAGATTTTATTATGTATGAGAACTAGCAACGAGCTTTCTTTTTTTACCTTGATATAAGAAGTTACATAGTTTTCTTTCCCCTCTTTCTTAGTGACATAACAGAGTGTGGTTGTAGGTGAAGGACGAGAGGGAATATAAACTTAGACAACAGATAAGTAGTTCCAGAAAGTTGTGTGGTCTTACAGCAATTGACCGAGGCGACCCTTTAAATGTATATATATTTAAAGATTCCTGCATTCTATAGCGGATAAAGAAGGAAAACCCCCTTTTCTCCCTATGAATGATTGTTTGAGGGGGGTGGGGGGTGGACAGAGGGCCTGTCTTGTCGACTGTTCGTCAACAATCCTCGTATGATTCCCTAGTGAGTCCCAGGGTCTCCTACGTCGCGTCATATCCTCGTTTAGAGGTTTATTTTTTCTAGAGAAGCTTTCACGAGTGAAGTAACGAAGCGACACAACTGACACTTGGGAAGAGGGCCAGATGAGACGTTATGGCTGCTTCTTGGGTGCAAGGGGGGGGGGGGGATACAACCCTAAAGATGGCAACCAAGTGGGGTCAGAGTTTTTAACGTCGGGTTCGCGTAATGATTTACCCCTTCACTAATAAAAAAACATTGATTTTCTTACGAATGGACATTTAAGAAAATATAAAGTATTTTATGCGGTCAACATTTATTATAGCTTTTCTAGCTGTCATGCATGTCCCTTCGTAAGAAAATTGGGGTATACGTGTTCCACATCTTACTACCCCTCCGGAATATTTATATAAATGGAACAAGAGAGCTAGGAAGCCATTAAGGCGGCCGTCTCAGTCAGCAAGAAAGAATCAATCGCTGTCAAGTCACACGACTTAAAATACAACGGTCTGAATCGTTCTCTGGAACTACTTATCTGTTGTTAAGCTTATACTTCCTTTCGTCTTCGTCTACAACCACCCTCTGTCATGTCAATAAGAAAGACGGGAAAGAAAACTACGAAACTTTTTATTTCAAATTAAAGAGGATATCTCGCTTCTAGTTCTTAATATATCTTTAACAATTTTTGTTGTGAATCAATCAATAAATGGCTGTATTTGTTGGAGGAAGATCTATAGCCTTTCTTCATCAGGTCTGGTCTCATAGCTCTGCGAATATGATTGAAAAGTCGTTGAAAATGAACTAACGTAACATTTTCACACATTTATTTATCCATCCATCAATAAAGCTCAAAATATGGGGTTGTTAAGGAAAAAGAGCCCTGTAGGAATCGTCAAGACTTATTCTGGCGTGAACCATATTTTGAAATAACGCAACGTAAAACTATACAAATATATCACGTCTGCGCGAGCTCTTGTGTAATACATGCAAGGTTACATTTTCTCTGAATTCTTCGCTGGTCGAATGGTCTAAGGCGTCACTCTAGAAATAAAATGGACTGCGATGACGGGAGTGTAATGTGGGTTGTTTTCCAATCTACCTCCACGAAAATGCGAGTACACTTCTTTTAAAATCAGCGTACCTAACATAATATAGGCCTATAAACCCGAACGTGTCCTAACTAGTTTGAAAGGATAAAGCGAAGACTGTTTGGAGAAGAGATTAGAGAGGAGACGGGGGGGGGGGGTCTATTGCTTGCCCATTTGGTCCCACACCCGTTTTCCACCTCCAACCCTCATTTAGAAGAAGAAGCAGTCTCAAGACACGTCAAAGCGGGGCTTCCAAGAAACTGTCGACCTGTCGCGACCTGCAAGCCCGCCTGTTTCTACTCATCTTCCTACCCGCAGTGTTGAATCCAAAGACAGAAGCGCTATCAGCGTGGAGGTCGGGGTTCGAATTAGGGTTGGGAAAATATAGAGCCGGTATCATCGATAGTTTTATAATATTGAGCCTGAATATCGATAGTCTATCGATAGTAGTGAATCTGTTAAAATTTAAAATAAAATATAGGATAAATGCGAAATCAAACGATTAAAATGAAACAAAGTAATTTCGATTATTTTAGCGGCGGATTCCTACAATCATAAATTGACTGTATGAAAGATGAAGAGGGAAAACCGAATTAGACCATACTGCTAATGACTTCTTTAATTAAAACAATATTTATAAAAGATACGTTTTTTCAAACATGTTGACATAATTGTAAAAGAACATTTTTACATTTTAACTACAGTACGTATGATTAAAATTATAGAATATTCTCATTAAGTAGCCACATATTTGAACACTAAATGGTGAAAGGAAAACGGATCTGTCAGGTTGACAAAAGGTCAGTTCCCCCTCCAAATAATTGACTGAAAGAATAGGTTTAAGAACACAAAGAGTGAAAAATAGGTTAGCAATAATTCTCAGAATATCGTTAGGATTCAAGCTATGCCTCCTTTAATCCTTTTACAAACATTTAGTTATTAGAAATAGGCAGTCAAACTCAAAAGTGACATTATCGATAGCAATGTGGTTACAATCGATAGTGTACGATAGTGAAGACTATCGATAGTTTCTCATCCATAGTTCAAATCCTAGAAGGTTGAGTACTTCTAAACAGTGTCCCACTCTGCCTCCACGCAAATTAGGGTACAATTCCTCTTAATTCCACGCTCCTTATCTATTTTTGTGTCGCGTATTACTCGGGATATACGTATGATTACAATAATAATAGGACAGAAATGAGGAAGGTGGGGTTTTAGAGGAAATGTACCTGAATATGCGTGGAGGAAGAATGTGAAACCATTTAAGGGGTTGGGGTGGGGAGGGAACCTTCTCAGTGCACTGACCGTGATTCGAATACCAGCTAGACCAGAGGTTTTTTTTTAACAACCGGCGTGCCACAGGAGTTGGGGGGAAGATCAAAAAAAGAAGCGAACACTTTCTGAATTAATTTTATCAACCACGACTTATTAACCAACTTAAATTTTAGAACACAACACCCAGCCCCCAGCCATTAATTCCTCACTGTGTATAGGGGGAAACCCTCATTTCACCAATGATAACATTTCCGGCCCTGTCCGGCAGCGAACGTGGGACCCGCAGCTCAAAAGACAAACACGCTACCGACTGAGCTAAGGTGTCGAACGTTGCTAAAGAATAAAAACAATTTTAATACATTCATACATGAAGTTATGTTATCTGCGGCTGTCACTTTTGATTACTATCAATACCTATAACATAACACACAAACTAGAGTAAAATATTATCCATGTTGGCCGCGAAGAACTATATTTGAATGTTCTTAAAGACAAAATCAAGGAGTATTTATGTAAACCTAGGATATTTAATTTATTTGAGGTATTTAATGTGCACTTTTTGAACCAATTGATTATATAACGTATGAACATTTCTATGAGCGAGCACGAAAGGGCCTACCAATTTTATCGGGAAAGGTATATTCAAATTCGTTCCAGGGTCCTTTTACATGTAACAATAGACCAGGGATCGACGGCTTTACTTCCCCTCCGAAGAAAAGTGACTTTATATATATATATATAGAGAGAGAGAGAGAGAGCTCAAGAAAAATCCCCGACCCGTTTGGGTTCGAACCACGATCAAGGGGTCCTGGGGCGAGCACTTTACCCCAAGACTACCGATATCGACCATATAATCTTATAGTAATGCAGTGTATTATAAACCTAGAGCGGCTCAGCAAGAAAGTCCTTTATTTCTGGGAAGGTGAGTTGAATTATGGGACTGTTCCGGCCAATCCGGGACGCTTGACATCTCTTCTTGATTTAACATTTCGATCATATCTGTCAAGTGTCAAGTTAAGGTTTGACATAGTCCACTCTAGCATGTGGAACCTTGGTCCACAAAGGTTTCCATCAACACTTTCATCCAAACAGGGATATAACCCCCTCAAGTCCAAACAATCTTGTAGGCCTCCACTGGGTTACGTCAACAATAAACTGCTTGCCTGTGTGTGTGTATATTCCGACAAGTGAACACGTGTGGTGTGTCAGTTAGAGTTGTTAGGAGCACCGGGTTCACATCTCATATTGAATGAAGCTACACACTTGTTGATATGACCTTAGAGTCTAAGACCTCGCGCGCACATGCAATAATGAGTCGGCCAACTGTTTAGCTGCATCATTGAGAACCATTGACCCATGTGTGAGCTCAGGCGCATGCGCAACTATCCAGTCAACCTATTATTTAGTCTGTGTTTTGATATAAACTCAGGCAATCTTAAGTGTAACTTGATGGTAACCTACTGGTTCTTACGTGTCTACGAGCACTTTCAACAAAGAATCGACCGACTTAACTCTTCTTTCATTTGAGCCTACATTGAATATAATTTTGTATTTCAGTAAATAGTTTGTTTTGATTTGAAAGTAGAGAAATATACGCCGAACGCCCCCAGTCATGAATCAGGCAGGACACAGTTTCTTCTCCTAGGATCTCCCATTTCATTCAGAACTATTCTATTTGTAATATTAGCTAAGATTTTTTTTCTACTTTGACCAACATTATTAATGTAAAACAATGTGTATCTGTAAAAAAAAATTACATTATAATAATTGTGGGCATTATGGTTTCTTCTCAAAGTAAGAGAACGTCTGTCTCTCTTCTGGGGGGATACGATCTCTCCATTTGGTATTCTGAGAGTTTATCGGATGCCTAAGAGGAACGAATTTAATCAAAACTGCTTTAATATTAATTCTATAGTAGTTGAAAAATGCACATGGATAAGCCCACGAATTTTTTTACAACTTGTATTATTATCATCACCGCGTCTTACTACCCGTTCGGTTTATACGCACTTACGCTAATGTGTAATGGTAGGGTGATTGTGAGATGAGATGAGGACCTACAATTTAACGTGGGATCCGAACCACGGTGGAGGCCTGGCATTCCACACATTCACAAGTTGTGATTAATAAAAGTCTTGTCGGAGGTGAAGGAAGAGTTTGGCAATCAGATAAATCTGTGCCGGTGTGGCAGGAAATCTTTAGACTAGGAAATTTTTAGTTAATGGTTCTTTGTCAATGCCGCCCATTTTGTTTTTTAATTTCTTTGTCAACATCACTTTTTTCATTTCTTTGTCAACGCCGCTCTGAAGTTTTTAGGAAATCCTTAGACTAGGAATTTTTTAGGTATAGTGGCTCTTTGTTAATGCCGCCCTTAGGAAGTGTGTGTCTGTGTGTCAGAACAAATCAAAACTCATTTGTTAGTGTATCTTTTCGGACGCTTATTAATTTGATTGCATATATTTAGTTTATTAGTATGGATAAATACTGCCTATTCAGGCCTTGGGAAGAGTAGCCAACATCAAAAAGTCAAGATTCTCTTTTACACGAAGATAGCAGCAGGGAGTATGTTTACGAACAGTTTATAGATAATAACTTACTTATTTATCATTTGCTTGCTCAGCGATGGCTAAAATATTAATCTAAATATAAAATGACCCAAAATGTAAAGCGTTTTATTTATTTTTATTTAGGAAGTCATGAAGCGTCGACATTTATCAAAATCTAAAGTTCAATTTTTTGACGATCACAATACTTTCTCTCTCCAAGGGGTCGAGAAAGTAAAAACTATATTAAAAAAATTGAGTTAAAGACTACTCTAAATAAATTCCTAAGTCTTACGGCATTCGATTTTAAAAATATTTCAGAGGAAGCCCTTTCTAAATAACTTATAGAGGCGTGTGACTACTCTATAATTATATAATATAATTTAAAATATTATATATTTGTATGTGTGTTTAAACTTAAATCACATTTATGGGGTGTGCCAGAGTTAAAAAGGTGTCAAATATTCAAAGGCTTTTGACATAATATGCTAATTAATTGTCTTACTTTTTTCCCTTTTAAGATATGATTAAAAAAACACTGATATTGATACTGTGAAGGTTTTGATAAATAGCCAAGGTGTGAGAGGTTTAATAGAGAAGTATTAATATCCTTGGACACGAATTTCCCAGTCAACATTGAAATTATTAAACCGCTGTTCGGTGTCAAAGAGATGCCGTTCTTTTGAGTGCGTGCCGATGCTGTACTTGTCTTTCTTGCATTCAGACTAATAATATCCTGGACTAATGTTTTCCGCTTACACCGGTTTTACAACGTGTAGAATTAACCTTTAAGTAGTCGTTGACTTGATAATGGATGTATCCAATACTATTTTTTCCGTTTCAATGTTATTTGGTGGATCACTAGTGTGCATACAGAAGCTGTTTCTAGCTAATCCGTGTCAGGACTGGTGGAAAAAAGGTTAGTAGGAAAACTTTATTGTTGCATGCGGACATCTCAATCGACCAATTATTCGGTCAGCTGGTGAGCCCTATGGCCGAACAGCGATTGATACTTTCTCACTGAAAGAGACGTTCGCCTTAAACAATTTTTTTTTTCGTGCCGTGTTTTACTACCTGTTATACGCATCTGTACTAATTACGTTAATGCGTTAGGAATGACAGGGTTTGAATTTAGTGGAGGTGTAACAGCATTTTTGTGGAACAAGAGTGGAAAACCATTTGGTAAAAACCACCCTCAGTAAAACCCTACAGAGTTCGAACCCCGATCTCCTTGTCATCGGCAGTCTATTGCGAGAATGGCGCTTTAGATCATGCGTCCACCGAATCAAGTAGCCTAATCTCTAATCTAAAATAATATAATAATAATATTTAGCACCACGTCTTACTACCCGTTCGGGTTATACGCTTAAGTACTAATTACGCTAATGGATTAGGAATTGGAAAGGTAGAATTAGAGGAAGTGAACCCACATTTGCGTGGAGGGAGAGTGGAAAACCATTTAGGAAAAACCACCCCCAGTTCACCCGACCAAGATTTGAGCCTCGATCTCCCCGTCCTCAGCAGTCGAGCTCAACAGGAATAGCGCGTTAGCCAACTACGCCACCGAGGCGGGTTCTAATCTAAAAGAAGTAGTCAACTTGAATATGTTTATTTTTAGCTATAAACCGTTTAGACAAGTTCGATTCTAGCATGTAAAGGCTTATCTAACTATTAAAATGAAATACCTGCCACAGTGGTATCTTTTCATTTTCCATCACCGATATGGGGGGAGAGTAACGAACCCTTGTAGCCTTGAAAACAAAATGACATCACTGAAAAACTATGCGAACAAAAAGAAACATTCATTTTACAAATAAGTTGGTTTAGCTTGAAAAGAACTACTAATTTAATTATCCGGTGGGCTAAAGAAAAATAGTTATTTTAACCACGCTGACGTCACAAACTTAGCTCTTAAATGTGTCAAACACGCCAAAGAGGCCGACGACTAAACGTGTTTGGTAATTTTCCACTGGCTTTGGGAAACAAGAGGGAGGGGTGGGTGGTTGGTAAGGGGGAAGGGCCAGAGAGAAGACTACAAAAACAAAACATCTATGAGGAAGGTACAAAGGGATACATAACACAGATTTAGTTTTCTTAATTTTTATTCTAACCAAGACCACTTCCAAAAACCACTTTTTACTGTTGTAACGCTTTGTAGATTGATATTAAACTCTAAAAATGAGTTCGTAGCTTTGGGACGAGGATGTGGAACTTAGAGGAAGTGTACGAGCTTTGAATGGTGGAAGATTGGATAGCAGTTTTAGAGAAAAAAACTCGGTCCTCAACACATCCAGCTGGAATTCGAACCCTAATCTCAAGCTGACTCCATAGTCCACATATCCACCAATGCGGGTGCGCTTCAAGGGTTAGTACCCTTCCAGGCTTCCCGCATATTTACATTAACGGGATAGGGACGGGAAAGGTAGCATTTTGAGTAAAGGCACCCGCAATTGAATGGTGAGATAGTAAAAACCCTATACACCCGTTCGACCTCCGAAGCGGTTAAAACAAACTTTTAATAAAATTGAGATAGTAAATTATTGCTTGGCGCTACTCTCTCAATAAACTAGACCGCCAATGACGGGGAAATCATGGTTCGATCCCTGTCGGGTGTACTAAGGATGGTTTTCCACTCTATCCCTACGCAAATGCGAATGCACTTCCTCAAAATTAAACCTTCCTCGTCTCTAAAACATTAACGTAATTAGTACAAAGGCGTACAACCCGAACGGTTAGTATGGTGCACTGTATAAAAGGACAAAGTAGTGCTACTTTTCCTTTTAATAACATAATAGCTAATTGTAAACAATAAGAGGGGAGGGGGGTGGGGGAGACCGGCGCAGAGTAGCTCATACTCGTTAAGACCCGGGGCGAGGTAATTTGACACGTTCACGTCGTCACACGTCAGACAGAAAGCCGGAGTCAAAGTTACGCAACATTGTGCAATCATGAAAGAACCAACTTGGGAAGGTATAGTTCTTGTACAACATGGTGACGAGATGGAGTAATACCGTGCCATCAGGAGCAATATCGTGCCATCAGGACAAAGAGATGGAGTAATATCGTACCATCAGGACAAAGAGATGGAGTAATATCGTGCCATCAAGACAAAGAGATGGAGCAATATCGTGCCATCAGGACAAAGAGATGGAGCAATATCGTGCCATCAAGACAGAGAGATGGAGTAATATCGTGCCATCAGGACAAAGAGATGGAGCAATATCGTGCCATCAGGACAGAGAGATGGAGCAATATCGTGCCATCAGGACAGAGAGATGGAGCAATACCGTGCCATCAGGACAAAGAGATGGAGTAATATCGTGCCATCAAGACAAAGAGATGGAGTAATATCGTGCCATCAGGACAAAGAGATGGAGCAATACCGTGCCATCAGGACAAAGAGATGGAGTAATATCGTGCCATCAAGACAAAGAGATGGAGCAATATCGTGCCATCAGGACAAAGAGATGGAGCAATACCGTGCCATCAGGACAAAGAGATGGAGTAATATCGTGCCATCAAGACAACGAGATGTAGCAATATCGTGCCATCAGGACAGAGAGATGGAGCAATATCGTGCCATCTGGACAGAGAGATGGAGCAATATCGTGCCATCAGGACAAAGAGATGGAGTAATATCGTGCCATCATGATGGGGACAGACATGTGGGTAGAAATGTGAACGACATATCGATGTTTTAGTATCCGTTATATCGATTCATTTAATATATTGGACAACACTAAAAGGCTTATGGATAAAATAAATTGAACAATTTTTTTTCTACTTTTATTAACTTGGTAGATTTTTTCCTTTTATTTCTTTTTTTTAAAATTACTAAACTGTTCTGGTATTTTCAAAATACAACAGTCATCTTAATACCCCCGTTTCATTTCGTCCAGGCCAATGCAATCCAATATATCGATATATCGTAGTTTACGATTTAGCTTATATCTTCTGAAATATCAATTAATAATTATATATCGATATGTTAGGAAAAATTGCCATCCCTAGCCATGGGAGACTTATTTCCCTTCCATCATAGGCCTACCCTTGGATCACAGGCGGTATCAACGGAAAAAAATGGAACGTTAAAAGATAATAATCGAAACGCGCTTGAAACCAAATAAACGTCGAAAACCTTCCAAAGAACACATTCCCACTTTAAAAAATCGCTAATGTTTTTTAGCTCAGCTTGGTTGATGGATTATGATCAACTGCTCCAAACGCGCTTCGGTGGCCGTATGGTCTAACGCGCTACTCTCACAATAGACTTGACTGTCAATAACGGGGAGATAGATGAGGGTGGTTTTTCCAAAATACTTTTCCACGCAAGTGCGGGTACAAGACCTCTAAATATAACCTTCCTCGTCCCTAAAACCTTCGGCATAATCAGTAATTAAGCGTTTAGTCCGAACGCGTAGTAAAACTCGGTGTTAATATACAAATTACTTCAACTATTATGTGAATGCTCTTTTAGTCCAAATGGGTGTTTATTTTCAAAATAGCGCGCATTTGAATTTAGGAATCGTGAGTGGCCCTTATAAAAATGTTTGTTCCCTTGATATACATCTATATGCACATTTATTTATTTATGTTTAGCACCACGTCTTACTACCCGTTTAGACTAAACGCATCCGCACAAATTACGCTAATGTGTTATGGATGATTTAAGAGTGAATTATAATAAGTGTACCAGCATTTGCGTGAAGGGTGAGTAAAACAGTTTAGTAAAAAAAACCCATCAGCACACCTGACCGTGATTCAAACCCCAATCTCCCAGTCATCGGAAGTCTAACCCATTGAGAGAGTGACGCACAACAAAAATATTGTTTATTTAATAATAATGCCTAAATATTTGAGTGCAAGAGATGGGAGAAATTCTGGTAGAAAGTCCCGAGTGCAAGAGATGGGAGAAATTCAGGTAGAAAGTCCCGAGTGCAAGAGATGGGAGAAATTCAGGTAGAAAGTCCCGAGTGCAAGAGATGGGGAGAAATTCAGGTAGAAAGTCCGAGTGCAAGAGATGGGAGAAATTCAGGTAGAAAGTCCCGAGTGCAAGAGATGGGAGAAATTCAGGTAGAAACTCTCGAGTGCAAGATATGGGAGAAATTCAGGTAGAAAGTACCGAGTGCAAGAGATGGGAGAAATTCAGGTAGAAACTCCCGAGTGCAAGAGATGGGAGAAATTCAGGTAGAAAGTCCCGAATGCAAGAGATGGGCGAGGTCATGGGAAAAAAAAAGCAAGTTCTTTTTTTTCAGTTTTATAGCAAAATTACTTTAAAAAAAATATTCTTATGTAGATATAAAAATATTTTAAGTCTATGAACAAAGGCCTCGGCCTTATTTAGCTGACCAAGTTTCTTTTTTTCTAACAATACTTTGTGTGAGAGAGGGCAAGGTGGGGGAGGGCGGAAGCGAGATTAGAGGTGGGGGGAGGGGGGAATATTTGCAGAGAAGAATCGCAACCGTCAGATCTTGGTGTACGGTAAACACCTGCCTATATAACTGCAAATTACATCCTGTTCACGATTAACAGACACTGGGTAACAAACGTACCATGCATGCAACGACTCGGACGATTCAAACGGAAAACGTGTCTGCTTTTGAAAAAGAAACGACTGTGAGGTCAACACTGCATAGGTTTCACCGCTCATGCTGTTAAGCTACCGGTATTTTAGCAGCGCGCCTTACTACCATGTTCGGTTTATCCGCTTATTTATTGATTACGCTAGTGTGTTAGGGATGAGGAAGGTTTTAAATTTAGTAGAAGTGTACCCGTATTTGCGAGGAGGGAGGGTGGGGAAAACGTTTAGGAAAGACCACGCTCAGTATACCCGACCGATATTCTAACCTCGATACACCGGTGGTCGGCAGTCCAGTCTGTTGCAAGATTGAAGCATTGAGACTAGTGGTACTCAACCTGGGGTGCGCGTACCGCCGTGGTTACGCGAATATATCTTAATGGGGGTACATTATTATTATTATTATTGTTAATAGCACCGCGTCTTACTACCCGTTCGTGTTACACGCACTTACGCTAATGTGTAATAGTAGGGTGATTGTGAGATCAAATGGAGGACCTACAGTTTTAAGTGGGATCCGAACCATGGTGGAGGCTTGGTATTCCACACATTCACAAGTTGTGATTAATACACGTCTTGTCAGAGGTGAAGGAAGGGTTTGGCAATCAGATAAATCTGTGCCGGGACCAAGTATTGAACCCCAGACCCCAACACAGAGGTCTGACACCTTACCCCTAGACCACCAGGTCACCTTAATGGGGGTCCAACTTTTTTTTTTTAGTTTCATAGTAAGGTTGAGTACTACTCGAGTGCGTCGCTATACTAAATACAGGAAGACACTTAACTAGAGTAAAATGGAATGGGCCTTTTTCAGATGCGAAACTGGCCCGTTCCATTCTGGTGTAGGTAGGTGTCGTCCTGTTTTTATTATAGCGACGCACTCGAGGAGTACTCAGTATGACTATGTAATTGACCCAAAGAGTTTAATTTTCTTGACATGGTGACCTCGACCGTTCTCAAATCTATACTTATAAAATAACATGTTCTGATTGACTGACTGACTGACTGACTGATTCATCATCGCCGAGCGCAAACTATCAAGGCTACAAGCATGAAATTCGGACTGTATATTCATTTTGTTATGTAGGCACCCACTAAGAAAGGATTTTAGAAAATTCCACCCCAAAGGGGTCAAAATAGGGGATGATAATATGTATGATAATATGTATGAAAGTCCGTCATTTTGAAAGTTACATAAACAAAATTTTGTATTTCGGTTATTGATGTAAAACAAATAAATACGTGTTTCAGGAATTTTGGAAATTTTATTTAATAAGGGATGAAAAAGGGGGTGAAAGTTTGTATCGGACTGACTGACTGATTCATCATCGCCGAGCGCAAACTATCAAGGCTACAAGCATGAAATTCGGACTGTATATTCATGTTATGTAGGCACCCATTAAGAAAGGATTTTAGAAAATTCCACCCCAAAGGGGTCAAAAAAAGGGGATGATAATATGTATGAAGTCCGTCATTTTGAAAGTTACATAAACAAAATTTTGTATTTCGGCTATTGACGTAAAACAAATAAATACGTGTTTCAGGAATTTTGAAAATTTTATTTAATAAGGGATGAAAAGGGGGGTGAAAGTTTGTATCGGACTTGCATTATTTTTTATCTGAGGTCAAGTTATGGTCATCAACGTAACGTAATATTTTAAATTAATCTGTAAATACATATGTATATTTTCGTATTTGTATATAATCAACTTCCACGCGAGCAAAGCCGCGGGCAACAGCTATCTAGTATATTATATAGCCTAATAAGGCGCTATAACTTTAGGTAAGTACTTCCTATGAGGTTGGTTGCACTTTTTGAAGCAAAGGCTCTTAAAGCTAATTAATCTAAGGAGTAAAGAGTCTGCTAGAAAATGTTTCTAAGCCTTTAGCCAATAAAAGTGTGTATATGTAATATCTAATAATATATAATATATAATAATATATAATATCTATAAAGTGATCCCAGGGAGGTCCGCAACCCCCCCCCCCTTTCCTTCTCCCTGGATTGAAGTGGAACAGCTTTTAGCGCAAAGGGAAATTATGGGAAAACTTAAGTGAAAAATCAACTTTGAAAAACCACTACCAAGGCACCCGAACCCCTAACTTCCAGATCTCTCCGTCAACGAAGACCAAGTGAATACACTCTAAAAACCGCGCGTCCACCGAGTGGCAGCCTGAAAACGTATTGCGCAACTCAGGACATCAAAATCACTTTAAAAAAACGTAGAAATTAAACTTTCGATTTTAGTTTTGTGTTTGAAGACTTTCTTTGTCCCATAGTAAGGAAAACAAAATCATATCCACTCCTTCTTTAAGAATAAAAATTAAATAGTTTAATAGTAAAATATTTAAATTGGTTTTATTGTTGTGTTTGATTGATGCTAGAGAGAACTATTTTATAAAAATGAAAATTGATTAAAAAAATCAATAAAAGACAGAAGAAAGGAAGATGATGTCACCTTTATGCATTGGTTTCTTCCCACATTTTTCATTTTTCTTTGTATGGGCTTTCTTCATTAAATGTACACTTATTAGTTTATTTTTTCACTTTTTTATTTTTATCATTTTCCATCATTACAAAATTATTTAGCCACTGGGCCACCTCATTGTTAAACATTAAAATAGTATAGTGTTTATTTTCCAACGAAAAATTAGTTTTAAAAAGCTAATATGAGATTTAACATTCCATATTTGTAGGTTTTTTGTTTTGTTTTTTAGAAAACTTTTCAACAGTAGATAGGTTTATATTAAAATATCTTATGTTGGCAGCAAAGTGTCCGAAAATAAAAGTGGAGAACTTTTTAAAAAGTAAACCCATGCATACAAAAATATTCATAGCTAGCAACAAATATTAAACAACATCAAATTAGAACAAATTTTGTTCTATAAGTTTACATTTAAGATAAATAAAAACATATAAAATTATTCATTAAAATAAGTATTTACTAGAAAATAATAGTGTGTTATAATATTACATTAATTTGAAAACTATTGAAAAACCATTAAAACATGAAAAATTGAAACATACTAAACAATGCATTATGCAAGTTTGATCCGTATCAATTATAGTATCACTATGTACTCACCTAAAATCATGTCGAAAAATATTTGAGATTTCCAGGCGTGTTGAAAACTAAAGTATTTCTCGTTTGAGTGATAAAAGAAATAATTATTGTTGAACACATGTTTAACAAGAGAGAAAAATATTGTTACGTCACTAAACGCAAACCCATAAACTCTGGGAACGCACTAAAATAACAACTTCTCAATAATTTGAAGAAAGAAAAAATAATAATGTTTACACACTTGCGAGTTTCTTGGGTGATTCTTTTAGAAACCGAAAGAGGCGATTTAAATTTCTAAATAATGAACCAACAATGCTAGAGTGTTGTCTACCTTGATTTAAATGTATCTAATAGACAGGTAGAGAGCGTTAAGTAGGCAAGTGTTTGAACAAAGTGACTTGTACCAACTCAACTTTCAGTCCTACTACTCCCTACTACCACGCCCGAAAGACATCTTCCCCTTCTTTAGCCTCCCCTTTCTTCCTTTTACAAGAACCGTCTGGTTACCATGGCAACAGGACAGAAAAGGGGGATGATGTTCAAGTATTAACGAAAACGCAGGAGGGGTGAGACGAGACAGGGGAGCGAAATATAAAATTGAGGGACAGGGAAGGTAATATGTATAAAGAGAGAAGACAATATTAAATTCACCATAGAAAAGAGAGGACGATACTCGACTAGTTCTGCCAGTCTTAGTTACGTCTTTGAAACTGCTCCACTGAGGAGAAGTTACGCCAACTTTTGTTGCATCGGTCATGTCTACGGTGCTGCCAACTGTTGGGGAAGGAGAACTATATATTCCCATACAGTCATGGGGATGTTTTATCCGGAATAGAGGGGGTGGTAAACTGAAAGAGAGGAGATGTGGGTTTTATAAAACTTCATTATTTCTAAAAACAAATTTGACATAAATAACTCATTAAAACAATGATTTTTAGAAGAGAAGTGTGAGTTTAGAAAATCGACATTATTACTAAATAATAACAATAATTATAGATACTTGAGACTTTTACTTTGATTTTATTCACACAGACAACTAAATAAAAACCAATTCGGTGGTCGCATAGTCTAAGGCGCTATTCTCGCAGTGGACTAGACTGGCGATAACGGGAAGATATAGAGAGAGGTTCGAATCTCGTTTGGATGTACTAGGTTTTTTTTTTCAAAATGGTTTTACACTCTCCCTCCACGAAGCTTTACTCGTGTTTTTTTTTTAATGGATACCATCACGATGCAGTTAAACTTAACGTACACTTAAAAAGAGTTATCCATGGCAGAACTTTTACGTTACGTTGCGAGCACGTCACCAGGGCTATTTAGTAGTATACTTAATTTGTTTGGTTATCGTATGGAGACGACTTCTTGGTGACCGTCTAGGGGTAAGGTGTCAGACTTCTGTGCTGGCGGCCGGGGTTCAATCCTCAGTCCTGAAACAAATTTGTCTGATTTCCAAACCCTTCCTTCACCTCTGGCAAGACATCTTGTGAATGTGGGGAATGCCAGGCCTCCACCGTGGTTCGGATTCCACGTTAAACTGTAGGTCCTTCATTTAATCTCACTATCACCCTACCATTACACATTAGCGTAAGTGCGTATAACCCGAACGGTTAGTAAGACGCGGTGCTAATAATAATAATAACTGACGACTTCTTCGGTATAATGTCCGCGTCTCGCGAACTCTAAATCATTGTTTTCTCGTGTTACACTTTTTCTTTTTTAATATCCAGTAAAGCTCCTATTGCAAGTAATTGTAGCCTAAATAAACCCTAAATTCTTGGGTTTCATTTTAATTAACAATTTGTTTTCAAATCGTTAAAATACACTGTCTTGTGAGCTAGAGTTGTTGCGTTGCGTGAATAATGATCACACACTAGTTTATTTACCAGTGACGTGAGAAATAGCCAGTGTTTTTGCATAAAAACTTTTTTTTAAAAAGAAATCAAATATTGCTCCAATAGAAACATGTAGTTTAATATTCTTCACGTTGTGATATTAACAGTTGTTGAATATCTGTCATGAGCATAGCGGCATTAGACGATAAACTCATTAAATTACAGGAAACCCTTGACAGATATTCAAGAACTGCAGATAGGCTAATCTTGTGTAGAAAATTAGATATGTTTCTACTTGAGCAATATTTGATTTATTTTGAACCGAAAAATAAGTTAATTTAAAACGGCCAAAACACCTTTTTTCACATACCTACCTTAAGTGAACCTCAAGTTGATCCTGAACCCTGATTAAGTGCCCCATACTTGGAACATTCCTACTAAGAGCAGCCTATATCTCACGTTATCTCCCTTTTAAGAGATAATCTATCAAGACTTTAGTAACTCATTAAGTCAATAGTACATTCAAACATTGCCATTGAACTTTAGAAGTTGGGTCATTGCGTCAACTTGAACTTTAAGCAACTGAAATCTACCACAGGCGTAGTTAAATTTGTTTACTTCTTGGTTTCCTCTTTTGAAATTTAAGATGATTAAAGAAACTAATCACTTGTTATCTTCGATAAATTCTTCCAACAGTTCACAGAACTGTCAACAGGTTGGGCAACATTAATCCACAGAGAATATAAGAAACAAGAACCCAATTAGCAAATAATATTATTAGAGACCGGATTTTCCCTATTTGCCCTTTTATTTCCTTTATCGTAGAACATAGACAGTTGAGATACAGTATATGCATTTCATGTTATCACGAGTATAATATGTTAATTTAATAGTGCCTATAAGTGCCTATTTTGTTTTTGCCTATTTTATGAATAAGTTTCTTAACGTGCCCATTTCGGCTTTGTCCTCTATTTTTTTTAGTACGGTATGGATTTTCTGCTGATAGAGAGTCTCCAGTTTCTTAGAAATTGTAAGCTGTGGACTTGTTAGGAATAGGCTTGGAAATCGACACTTGTTAAATAGCTTACAATGGGCGTATTTGGTTGAAGAACAATGGTAGCAGTGGCAGACATCTTGGGAGGACAAAGGTAGCAGTGGCAGACATCTTGGGAGGACAAAGGTAGCAGTGGCAGACATCTTGGGAGGACAAAGGTAGCAGTGGCAGACATCTTGGGAGGACAAAGGTAGCAGTGGCAGACATCTTGGGAGGACAAAGGTAGCAGTGGCAGACATCTTGGGAGGACAAAGGTAGCAGTGGCAGACATCTTGGGAGGACAAAGGTAGCGGTGGCAGACATCTTGGGAGGAAACGGCATATTTTTGCAGGAGAAAAGTTCAACTTTTTCGGAAACGGCAAATTTGAAATTTTGTCCCTTGACATGGTGTGAAGTACAACTTAGGTTGTTTTTTTATAATTTGAAAAGTTATCTGAAAATATAATCCAGTTCACTACTGAAAATCAAGAAAATTATCTAGTAATTAACAGCATGTAACCTGCTTCAGTGGTCGAATGGTCTAAGGCATCACTCTCGCAGTAGACTGGACTATCGTTCAAGGGAGATCCATGCACACAGATACAACTCCTCTAAATTCCACTTTACTAACCGATAACATACTAGCGTAATTATTACAACAAACGCGTATAGCCCCAAAAAGTTGTGAGACGTGGTGCTAAAAATACAGCACTGTAATTGGCTGTAGGCAATAAAATAATTGGCAGTGAAACAATTTTACATTACCTTTTGTGTGCTTTTTTCCCCTTTTGTGCCTATTCTAATGACTAAATCACATATTTTAAAAAAATGCCTATCTACCTACCTATTTTAAACATTTTTGGTGACTCATCGGTCAAAATTTTGGGGATCGTAAGTACGGGAGGGTTTACAAAATATAATAATGTTCTGGTTTTTAAATGAGAATAAAGTTGTGTGAAGTCTTTCCAACCACCTTATAGTCATCTTAAATTAAACCCATGACAAACACAACAACCAAACCGTAGACCTTTAATTTACCAATATTTTTTTCTTTTGCTCTCTTTCTCTTACCACCCGCCTGGCTATAAACATTTAATTACATTAATCTATGCAGGATGCATTTGCCAGGAGGGAGAGGAGATATCCAGTCTAAACTAGACAACCATAAAGTTATAGTTTGCGTGCTCACCGGCACGTGGTTTTACCACTAATTGAATAATGAAATGACGCCATTTTAAAGTGATACATCCTACCTTCGTTGATGAATTAAAATGTAACTTTTTGATCATTGGAACTAAGATAATTGAGTGAGGGGAAAGTCCTTTCCTAGAGGAATCCGAACCGAGGTCTCCCAAACGGAGGGCTCAACTCATCGACACATAGCCCCAAACACTTTTTTTTTGTCTTTCAAAAATGTCGCAAAGTAAAGGTTTAAAGTGATGCAGCCAAGTTTATTTTTAAGAATATGGATGTAAGATAACTATTGTTAGATAGCCATAAAGAGAGATTGATGACGTCATCTTTTTTACTTTATAATATCTAGTGAAACATTTTTAAATGAATATAAAAAGTTGTTTTTAAATTCCAGTACACCCTTGACAGATATTCAACAACTGTTGATATCACCATGTGAAAAAAAAATTAAACTCTTTTTCTACTAGACATTTTATTTATTTTAGCCAAAAAAAGTTTTGCTACAAAAACTGCAAAAACCTGACCTTTTCCCGGCTACCCTTCACTCCCACCCTCCAACCCTCCATCGTTGTTAGCGTTTGGAGTGACAGATCTCGACTCCAGAGTCACCCCTTACCTGCCACCCTGCTTCGATTACGATTGGGGGTTGATGAGAGCAGGCGTCTTGGATTCGATCCTCGATAAGGGTAAACTGTATGTAGGTGAAATTGTGTTTGTTTAATGTCACTTAGTGATGAATTAAATATTTGGCGTATGTTTGATCTAAAATTAAGGTAAAATACGCCGCCTATAACAGACCAAACATTTAATATGCGTGTTTAAAAAAAAAAGTCCAGTTTTTTTTGTGAAGCAATGGGTTTCAGTCAAGTGAGTACAAATGGAGAGGTAGCGGTTCCAGTTTAGAAAACTGTGATAAATGGCCCAAGGTTTCATTGTGCTGGCCACATGACAGCCTCTATCTGTAGACGTTGTTACTATCTTCCCCAACAGAAGGCGGCTGCTCAGTTGGTATGGCTGGCGCCATGAAGTTTTTTTAAAACATAATGTTCACTTTAACACAGGGGCTAATTAACGACTTATGTAATTGATAAGGTTCAAGAGAAGTCAAAATTGCTTCGTAGTTTTCTCCTAATTGTCTTACTACCCGTCTGGGCTGTCCGCAATTAAATACGCTGATTTGTTAGGCTTGAGAAAGGTAGTTGCATTTGCGTATAGAGAGAGTGGGGAAACAATAATTTTAAGAAAAAAAACACTATTATAACACCGAGTTAAGGTTCGATACGAGACTTATGTGAAGGCGAATTTCTTTACAGAAATGACCCCGTATTTGCATGAAGGTGGGGGTGGGAAACCATTTAGTGAAAAAAAACCACCCCCAGTAAGCCCAGATCCGAAACCTTAGCTCATTCGCTAGTCAGTAGTGTGTCTTGTCTACTGAGCTAAGAGTCCCGGGTTCGATTCCCGGAATGGTCGAAAATTTTATCAATGTCAAAATATGGCTTTCCTTTATAAAAGTGATTGATGAATTAACGACCGGAGGCTGGATGTTGTATCCTCCCCATCAACTGAAAACCCAGACAAGACGAGCTAGATGCCTTAGTCCACGTATCTACAAGTGCGGGTTAAATTGCAATGATATGAGCATTATATAAAATTGTGTATGTGTGAGAGAGATAGGAATAAAGGATACAAGAGAAGGAAACGAGACAAAAATATATTTCTCTGATAAAAATCTAAGGGCTGATTAAAAGTGTAACGTGGGCCAAGATCATAAAACAATGTTTTGTTATTCTATAAAGGGGTAAGTATCGGAATATTGCGCCCAACCCCACCTACACAGTTTGTTTGGAGGGTGAAGAGAGTAAAAAGGATTGAGAGGAAGGTTAAATCTGGTGAATACCAAAAAACCCATTTGTCACTTTCTAGAAGTTAGTGGTGAAAAAAAAAGCTAGGAAGGGGTTAGAGAAAAAAAAAAGTTCTAGCGAGTGGGTTTGAGAGGGGGAAGGAGGGCTGTAGCGTGGGGGGGGGGGGGGGGGACTTCGCGTGAAGTTGGCTGAGTCCTGCGGGAAAAGCACAAAAGAAGGAACCAGCTTGATTGATTTATTTCACAGTTTCATTCGCTTTCATTTTTTATTTGCGTTATTTTCCAAAGGAGATGCGGTTATCTATGATAACATGGTGACCAACCAGTGTGTGTCTAATGTGTGATTTAATATATTTTTTAAATGTTATATGTAATATAATGTATAGTAATTACTAATTAATAACAATACCTGTAATGAAAGGATTGTATTGTCGACTTCCTTGCAGCCTCTATGGTCTAGTGGTCAGAGCTCCTGGCTACAGATCCAGAGGTCCCGGGTTAGTCTCTGTGGTCTAGTGGTCAGAGTTCCTGGCTACAGATCCAGAGGTCCCGGGTTAGTCTCTATGGTCTAGTGGTCAGAGTTCCTGGCTACAGATCCAGAGGTCCCGGGTTAGTCTCTGTGGTCTAGTGGTCAGAGTTCCTGGCTACAGATCCAGAGGTCCCGGGTTAGTATCTGTGGTCTAGTGGTCAGAGTTCCCGGCTACACATCCAGAGGTCCCGGGTTAGTCTCTATGGTCTAGTGGTCAGAGTTCCTGGCTACACATCCAGAGGTCCCGGGCTAGTCTCTATGGTCTAGTGGTCAGAGTTCCCGGCTACAGATCCAGAGGTCCGGGCTAGTCTCTATGGTCTAGTGGTCAGAGTTCCGGCTACAGATCCAGAGGTCCGGGCTAGTCTCTATGGTCTAGTGGTCAGAGCTCCTGGTACAGATCCAGAGTCCCGGGCTAGTCTCTATGGTCTAGTGGTCAGAGTTCCCGGCTACAGATCCAGAGGTCCCGGGTTAGTCTCTGTGGTCTAGTGGTCAGAGTTCCTGGTAACTGAAAGTTGTAGTATTTGAAGACTATATTGTTAATAACCCTTAATCTGTCTAACTTGGTCCTTGGTTCGACTCTCACTTTATATCCATTGGCGTCACCACCACCTTCTGATTATTGTGGGAGACAAAGAAATATCTTTCCTTACCCTCCAAATCTCTTGTTCTTCTCAACCCGTCAATTTATTCACTTCTAGATACTTCAGGATGATGCAATCACCAGAATTTACGTCAGCTGTATTCCAATCAAGGGTAAAATCCACATTTAACTCTTTGAATGGCGAGTGTCAACTATGTTTCTATTCAGTTAAAGTACATTTTATTTACCTATACTTTAATGAAATTTAATATGTAGGCCTAGTTTATGGAATGAAATCTTGTTCTACCCAACTTTGATTTAGAAGCAGGAACAGAATAAATCTATATGGTTTCCATGTAATCACAAACTCATCAAAGACGCTCCTTCTTCTGTCTCTGATATGAAAATCTTTGTCAGTTTGTCCAGGTCAACAGTATCGAGTATATCTTCTGGTGGACATTGCACAACGATACGTGGATAAGCCGTTTCTGTGACAGTGTTGACCGCATGTGTGGCTTCAATTTTCGCAGAGCAATCAAGTTCTCCTCTGCTTCACAGCTTGATCCTGGCGACACTAGCGGATAAGACTTTCAATATTTCCCAAGGCGACTTACAGCTTCCTTTTTCATTTTACATTAAGGCTTTTCCTAACACCGTCCAAGCAAGTAACCTGATCTTGAATGTTCTGCATGAAAAGTCGCAATTCTACTTCTAACAATGAAGAGTAGATTTCAGGGTATTTTTCTACAATTGGGTGGAGGGTGGGAGTGCGTCCCTGAATCCGCATAGGCCGCGACGCCGGTGGTTCTAACAGAAGACAAACTTTTCTATAAAAAACTATCCTACTTCCCAACTTGGAGGAAATTGATAAGTCCTCATGAACAGCTAGCGGAGAGCCCGATCCTTTGAATAGTCCTCATGAACAGCTAGCGGAGAGCCCGATCCTTTGAATAGTCCTCATGAACAGCTAGCGAAGAGCCCGATCCTTTGGAATAGTCCTCATGAACAGCTAGCGAAGAGCCCGATCCTTTGAATAGTCCTCATGAACAGCTAGCGGAGAGCCCGATCCTTTGAATAGTCCTCATGAACAGCTAGCGAAGAGCCCGATCCTTTGAATAGTCCTCATGAACAGCTAGCGGAGAGCCCGATCCTTTGAATAGTCCTCATAAACAGCTAGCGGAGAGCCCGATCCTTTGAATAGTCCTCATGAACAGCTATCGGAGAGCCCGATCCTTTGAATAGTCTTCATGGACAGCTAGCGGAGAGCCCGATCCTTTGAATAGTCCTCATGAACAGCTAGCGGAGAGCCCGATCCTTTGAATAGTCCTCATGAACAGCTAGCGGAGAGCCCGATCCTTTGAATAGTCCTCATGAACAGCTAGCGAAGAGCCCGATCCTTTGAATAGTCCTCATGAACAGCTAGCGGAGAGCCCGATCCTTTGAATAGTCCTCATGAACAGCTAGCGGAGAAACCCGATCCTTTGAATAGTCCTCATGAACAGCTAGCGGAGAGCCCGATCCTTTGAATAGTCCTCATGAACAGCTAGCGGAGAGCCCGATCCTTTGAATAGTCCTCATGAACAGCTAGCGAAGAGCCCGATCCTTTGAATAGTCCTCATGAACAGCTAGGCGAAGAGCCCGATCCTTTGAATAGTCCTCATGAACAGCTAGCGGAGAGCCCGATCCTTTGAATAGTCCTCATGAACAGCTAGCGGAGAGCCCGATCCTTTGAATAGTCCTCATGAACAGCTAGCGAGAGCCCGATCCTTTGAATAGTCCTCATGAACAGCTAGCGAAGAGCCCGATCTTTGAATAGTCCTCATGAACAGCTAGCGGAGAGCCCGATCCTTTGAATAGTCCTTATGAACAGCTAGCGGAGAAACCCGATCCTTTGAATAGTCCTCATGAACAGCTAGCGGAGAGCCGATCCTTTGAATAGTCCTCATGAACAGCTAGCTAAGAGCCCGATCCTTTGAATAGTCCTCATGAACAGCTAGCTAAGAGCCCGATCCTTTGAATAGTCCTCATGAACAGCTAGCGGAGAGCCCGATCCTTTGAATAGTCCTCATGAACAGCTAGCGGAGAGCCGATCCTTTGAATAGTCCTCATGAACAGCTAGCGGAGAGCCCGATCCTTTGAATAGTCCTCATGAACAGCTAGCGGAGAGCCCGATCCTTTGAATAGTCCTCATGAACAGCTAGCGGAGAGCCGATCCTTTGAATAGTCCTCATAAACAGCTAGCGGAGAGCCCGATCCTTTGAATAGTCCTCATGAACAGCTATCGGAGAGCCCGATCCTTTGAATAGTCTTCATGAACAGCTAGCGGAGAGCCTGATCCTTTGAATAGTCCTCATGAACAGCTAGCGGAGAGCCCGATCCTTTGAATAGTCCTCATGAACAGCTAGCGGAGAGCCCGATCCTTTGAATAGTCCTCATGAACAGCTAGCGGAGAGCCCGATCCTTTGAATAGTCCTCATGAACAGCTATCGGAGAGCCCGATCCTTTGAATAGTCCTCATGAACAGCTAGCGAAGAGCCCGATCCTTTGAATAGTCCTCATGAACAGCTAGCGAAGAGCCCGATCCTTTGAATAGTCCTCATTAACAGCTAGCGAAGAGCCCGATCCTTTGAATAGTCCTCATGAACAGCTAGCGGAGAGCCCGATCCTTTGAATAGTCCTCATGAACAGCTAGCGGAGAGCCCGATCCTTTGAATAGTCCTCATGAACAGCTAGCGGAGAGCCCGATCCTTTGAATAGTCCTCATGAACAGCTAGCGGAGAGCCTGATCCTTTGAATAGGGATGTTTCAAAACTTTCAACAGAAAGCTGATTCAGCTTTAACTACATTCAATAGAACGCGTGCGGCTAGGAATGCATTGTTTGGTTCCACTGACAATTTAGTTCATTATTACTTCATTGTTTATATAACACGGTTTTAACTGTGTCGACAAGAAAATAACTGCACTTTAGCAGCTAGTGTTACAATAAATAACAGTAAATGTATTATAACAATTGTTACACCGAATATATTTATTACTAGCTGAAGTACCAAGCGTTGCCCAGGAAGTTTTCAATTACTTTTTTTTTAAATTTCAGACCTCTTTGCTTGGTAAATATCGAGCATTGCTCATGAACAGAGCCCGGAAGTTGATGCCCTTAAAAACAAAAAAAGATGCATCAAAATGATGTTTTTATACCTTCAAAAATACAAAAGATTATTTTTTTAAATATCAAATAATACATTTAAAATCCAATAATTGTTTTTCCTGTCCGGAATCCTGCAAATAAATAAATAAATAATACATTGTATGGCCAGGTCTCCACCTTGGTTCGGATTCCACGTTAAACTGTAGGTCCTCCATTTCATCTCACAATCATCCTACCATTACACATTAGCGTAAGTGCGTATAACCCGAACGGGTAGTAAGACGCGGTGCTGATAATAATAATAAATAATACATTGTATGACCAACATAACTATTAAAAATAATAAAATAGGCAGAACATTTGTGTGCATGAAAGAGAGAATAATTACTTCTTATATTTACCTTATTCTGCATCATCTTCAGATTCTCAGGTGTGAATGATCGGCGATATGTACCTGGAGAAGTCGCGCTCTACACTCTACCGTACATCCACACATGTTATTGAAGCATACGTGAACGTCCTCTTTAGTGTCTTCTAAAGAGTCACTTTACCGTCAGAAAACATTTAGGCTATGTTCATTGTTTCATGTTTGGTCGTACTGATAATAATTACACGAGAAAACGAACGCTCCAAGTAAATGGATGGAAACAATGATGAATTTGTGTAATAAAAAAATACCCGTTGTGTGTTACGAATTTTATGTGATGATTTTAAGAATGGCAGAAAATGCGCAATAAGAGTAAAAACCAGAACAAATGTTCCAAAAATATGAAAACCTTCCACAAAATGTTATAAACTGTAAATTCCTTTAATAATGGGAAAATATGCACGATAAAGGTAATGTTTTCATTAGAAGGTTGTCAAGAATGTTTTTATACAAGTTAATATTGCGATCGACTTAACAGAAGAAAAGATGTGATGTCCTCATCTTCCGAGCCCTGCTCATGACAAACAAACTTTTTTTTTTAATTCACCGCGTCTTACTACTGTTGGGTCATACGCTTTAAGGATCATAAAGGGTTAATTGATAGAAGTGCACCCGCATTTGAATGGAAGCGAGTAGAAAACCATTTAGGGAAAATCCCTCAGTGCATCCGACCGTGATCGAACCCGATTACCCGTCTTCGGCAGTCTAATATATTTCGAGAGTAGCACGTTAGACCACGTGGCCACCGAAGTGGGTCACTTTGCTCTCCATCGACGAAGAGTAGGGGGGGGGGGGGGGGGTTCGAATTCCAGTCGGATGCATCGGGGATAGTTTTTTAGATGTTTCTCCGCTCGCTAGTGCAGGCTTAATTCCTCTAAGTTGTTTACCTTTGTTAGTAGCCTTAGTTTTAAACAAAGTACACTTAAAAAAACATATTTTTTCATTAAAAAACCATCATCACACCCTTTCTTGGGCCCCACGCGCTTTCACTCCGGGTGAAGGGGGGAAGACGATAAGGGAAACGGGTCTAGGGGTAAGGTGTCAGACTTCTGTGCTGGCGGCGGGGTTCAATCCTCGGTCCGGCACAAATTTATCTGATTACCAACCCTTCCTTCACCTCTGACAAGATTCTTGTGAATGTGGGGAATGCCAGGTCTCCACCGTGGTTCGGATTCCACGTTAAACTGTAGGTCCTTCATTTCATCTCACAATCACCCTACCATTACACATTAGCGTAAGTGCGTATAACCCGAACGGGTTAGTAAGACGTGGTGCTAATAATAATAATAGTAATAATAATAATAATAATGATAAGGGAAACATCCTGTTGGAATGTCCTGCGCTGCAGATCAAGATGTTGTGTTCAAAACACCATCATCAACATCATGAACATCCACGAGGTAACCTTCAAGCCTCCGCAAAGTAAACGACCTCTTATAGAAACTTGCAGGACTCGCTGACCGTGGAATGTTTGACGAACGAGAGGAATATGCACTTTAACTTTTCCGTAACCCTCTTCGGTGGTCAAATGATCTAAGGCGTCACTCTCACAATAGGCTGGATTTACGAAGGAAGGGAGATCGGGGCTCGAATTCCGGTTGGATGTACTAAGGGTGGTGCTTCCTAAATTATTTTACACTCTTCTCCTACGCAAATGTGGACACGCTTCCTCTTAATTTGACCTTACTCATCCCTTTTAAAACTTTAGGGTGATTAATACATATACGTATAGGCCGAACGGGTAGTAAGACGCGGTGCTAATGAACCCTTCCCCCATTCCACCTCCAGTATCTGGAGATATGTAGTTCACGACCAAATATTCGAATTTAACGATTCCTCCTAATGAACTAGTTTAACTAGTTAACCTTCTCGAAGCATAAGACTTACAAACTAACTTAACTCTAAGATAGATACAATACAAAATCTCCCTGTCGCCATTAATTCAGAACTGTTATAAGGGGGAACCTTAATTTGACCAACGCTCAATATTTTGGGGATGCTGGGAATCAAACACGGGACCCTTAGCTATTTTTTTAGTGTTAGAGAAAGTGCTTTCTAAGTTGAGCGTTAATCCTCTTTTTATACAGGGTGGGTGGGGCGGGAACCATTAGACGATTCGCTTTCTTGTGTTGCACCCTTAACCCCTAGAATCAGTTACACTATCCGTGTGCCCAAATGCACCGGGATGGCTACAGCCGCACCCAGGCCGGACGGTCTGTACCACACTACCCAGAGAAGAAGCACCCGTGTTCTCTGTAGGCGTACAGGACGCCCCCGATCACAATTCAGTGTCGAGGGTGGAGGGCGGCTAGCGTCACTGGGTGGGCCGTACAGACGCTAGGCGCCGTTTCAATAGCACAGTCACATGCTCAACGCGCAACCCGACGCCATTTCACGCCCACACGTCCCAATAAAAAAAACTTAAGTGGGGACATTGCTGTACGTCAGCCTACGTCACATCCCGGAGAGGAAAAAGGGGTTGGACCGGATATTTTAAAAAATAGGCGGCGGTGGGGTTAAATTTAAAACTTCTAATAGGGTTATTTTAATATTATTTATTTAGAGCCGTGTCTCACTAACAATTCGGGTTGTACGCATATGCACTAATTACTAAATATTGTATTAGGGATAGGGAATGCTGAGTTTAGATGAAGTGTACCCGCATTGACGTTGTGGGAGTGTGATAACCATTTAGAAAAAATTACCCTCAGTACACCCGACCAGGATTCGAACTCTTATCTCACCATCATCGGCAGTCTACGCCCAATATTGTTGATTAAACTGCAGATCTTATGGAGACAAGTATTATCTTCACTCTCTTTCAATTAACTGTTGCCAAATCTCCTCGTGCTCAGTTATGTCTGAAGTTGGTATGTTGGCGTAAGAAGGAGCTACTGGCAACCTCGACTAAACAGTGTTGCGAAACTGGTGTTATATTTGAGGGAAGATTGACCACACAAATCGAAAGAATGACAACGCTGTTTCCCACAATAGTAGCCATGCCGTTACCTCAGCGATGATATCCAGTGTAGTCTCTCGCTAGAGTGAATATTAATCTCGAACCTTGCCACTTCTCATGTCTCTTCCTCCTAACAAATCTTTCCTGCCACGGTGGACTTGTGACCCCCCCCCCCTTTCCGCCCTTGCCAAGCTTGATCCCGGCAAACCTCTTGTTGCCAGGCCGCCCTTGTCTCTTCTATATAGGATAAAATACCTGAAAGTCATGGACGTCACTAGCCCATTCCTATACACACAGGTGAAGCCACAACAAAGACCCTAAAGCCCCCCCACCCCCTCTCTCTTTATCCTAGAGCAACATTCAACATTCGAACATCCCTCCCTGAACATAGCGGTGCTTTCTGTTAGTCTGTCGATGAGAAGCAAAAAAAAAAAAAAAAAATACGGGGATAAGACATTTTCTTAACCAGTGTTTCACAAACCGCTCAGGTTATAAGCATTTATATTAATTATGCTAACGTATTTGGTCTAAGAAAGGTAGAATTTAGATGAAGTGTACGCGCATTTGCGTTGAGAGAGAGAGAGTGAAAAATTATATAGAAAATAACATCCTCAATGTACTCGACCATGATTCGAACCTTGATATCTTTGTCATCAGTAACACGGTATATTGCGAGAGTGACGCCTTAGAACATTCGACCACCGAAGCGAGTTTACAGAAAAGCTAATAGATCTATTCTAACGTATTTATACGTCAAGTCATGTTATATACATCTGTCACTTTTGATATTATTAATGTTTATAAAATACCACTAATAATAATAATAGAGTAAAATTTTATCAATTTTGGCTACAACAAATATATGTATTTTAGAAAAAAGACTCTTATCATGAAAATTGGACTGTAGCTTCTATTTTTTATCTTTTATTTATTCCTAGCTGAGACTATACTAACTTGAGATCTGTCAATCGACGGTACACGGTTTTGCAAAGGTATGGCTACAAATGACAGAACAATCTCTCTTTACTCTTTTGGCTTCACTCTTGCAATAGAATGGAATGCCGACGACTCAGACATCGGGGTAAGAATCACGGTCGGGTGTACTGAAGGTGGTTTTTTATAAATGGTTTTCCTCTATCTCTCTCCGCGCAAATACTGGTACACTTTCTCTAAATTCTAGCATCTTAATTACTATTGTATTAGAGTAATTATTATATATGGGAACCTAAATAGGTAGTGAGACGGGGGATTAAAATAATTGAGTCTAAACTTTATTGCTTTTTTTCACCTTAGAAATTGTACCTTTTAATTCTACTTCTAGTCGTTACCTCATACCCCTCCTGTTCATCGAGCATGCTTAGTTTCCACACACTAGCTACAGTAGCCCCGTGTCTTCTTTGGTACTGACAGCTTTGAAAAGTTACCAGACCAACTTATGTATCCCTACGCCGAACCATATGATCTGCAAAAACAGGTGTTTAGCAGCTGTCACTTCTGACAGTCAAAATTTAGGTACATACCGAAATGTCGACTGTCAGAAGTCATCTGTGAGCTGTCAGCACCAAAGAAGTCACGGGGCTACTGTAGGTGTCGTCCTGTATTTAGTGTAGCGATGGACTTGAGGTGTACTCATTCTATGAAACTGGCCAACATTTTAACACCAAAATTAATACTTGATTTTCATAAGTCAAAACCATTATACGTCTTAAAAGTGCCCCCGAAAGTCCCAGTATAAATTATTATTATTAGCACCGCGTCTTACTACCCGTTCGGGTTATACGCACTTACGCTAATGTGTAATGGTAGGGTGATTGTGAGATGAAATGAAGGACCTACAGTTTAACGTGGAATCCGAACCACGGTGGTGGCCTGGCATTCCACACATTCACAAGATGTCTTGTCAGAGGTGTAGGAAGGGTTTGGAAATCAGATAAATCTGTGCCGGGACCCCAGTATAAAAACGATGTCGACATGTTACGTCAAATTTCTTGTTGACCTCTCTTAAAAAAAAAAGTTTACATGCCCTTGTACAACTAGACATCTCATTGTCTGTGGACAGAACAAGGTCCGTTTGAACATATCGACTAGAAAAAGTGTCAATAAAAAAATTACTATTTGAGGGAACTGACATATTATATTAGTATATTACTCAAAAGCTAACTTAAATTTATAACAGACACAACAGCAAGGCCCCCTTACCGTTAATTCATCACCGTGAGAGGCGAAGCCCACATTTCAACAATGATACATTTTTCGCCCATGCCAGGAATCAAGTTTTGAGGGAAATTATGACGCAACGAACCCTTACAAACCTTCTATGTTGATAAACTCAATTATAGTAGGATACTTACTACCTTTCATAGTACCTCGTTGCCAGGCAAGCGACACAACATTTGTTGTTTTTCCTTCTTTTTTTTTTTTGCAAGAAAACTCCCCTCTTCAAGGGGGAGGATGTGTGTGCAAAAAAAAAAAGTGTAGTCTACTACACCTCAGTAACAAAGAGTTGATGGTAGCTACTGTTTACATGCTCGTTTGGATATTTTTATAACTCGTGCAAGGTTTTATTTAGCACCGCGTCTAATTACCCGTTCGGGTTGTACGCTTATGTAGATAAAAAAGCTAATGCTTTTAGGGATTAGGAAGGTTATATTTATAGGTGTAGTACCCGTATTTGCGTGGAGGGAGAGTGGAAAACAATTTTTGAAAGAACACCTTCAGTACACCCATTCGAGATTCGAACCTCGATCTCTCGATCATCGGCAGTCTGGTTTACCGCGAGAGTGGCGCGTTAGACTACATGGCCAACGGAGCGGGTATAAAGATTGTTATCGACTGAACTAAAGAATTATGAAATTAGTGAGGAAACTATTTTGGAGGAAGTTGTTCTGGAGTCGTTTGTAGAGGGGTGGGGGAAAAGCCACAGTGATAGATAACATGTGGAATACCCAGTGGCGTCACGTGGAATGTTGCCAGGGTAATCAGAGCTAGTTTATAGTGTACTGTACCTTTCGAATTATTGTTTGTATCGCTCAGAGGAACACGTGACATGTATCAGGTATAAATGTAAAAACATTCCCAATTTAGGTATGTAAAGCAGAGATGGGCAAATTTCATAGTCAAACTTGGTACTCCTCAAGTGCGGAGGTATACTAAACACAGGACAACTACCTAGACCAGAACGGAATGGGCCAGTCTTGCATATGAAACTGGACCATTCCATTCGAGTGTAATTATTCAAATAGTTGTTGAAAACATATCACAAGTACAGTTTAAACAAGCTATTCTTAGCCCGGTGACATTCCACGCACGCCACTGGGTATACCACCCACGGAGCACCCGTTTGAAATTCGAACCCCGATTTTTCCGTCACAGTTAATCCAGTCTATTGCGATCTTGAAGTCACAAACCACGCAGCCACTGTTGCTATGTTATATAATATACATTTTGACATTAGGATATAACTGTTTTTGGGACTACATTGTTTGAGTATAATTTTCACATGAAGGGCCTTATCTGACCGCTATAAAATTTATAGATCTATTTTCAGATCAAACCATGTGATCAGCTGTCCCTCTTGATATATATTATCAAAACCTATAATCGAACACCAATAATATAACACGTTATCAATATTGACAGTAGAATAATATGTACGTATTTTCCTATAGGTTCTTCCTGTGAACATTTGACTGTATAGCTCTGTTAGCTGAAGGTCTCCACCTGCTGTTTGAGTTACAGAGAAGAACGCCCTATGTGACAAAGACCCGCAGTACCTCAGCTGCCAAGGTCATCAGGTCGAGCAGCTAACAACGCATGGGAGATGAGTCACAAGACAGATGACAAGGACTCTGGGACAACGAACGTGTTTATCGAAACTTGGTCTGTCCTCCCCCGGATCAGTGAGCAGACCTAGCGAGGATCCTTCCACAGGCCATCACTGATAGACAGGATGGGGCAGAAACTGTTGACACATTTGAATAACACGATAGCTTTACTATTTTAACTACTAAACGCTTCAAATTAAACTTTACGACGCTGCCTACTCGGAGATTTCAAAGCTATTTTGCAAAGAGGGTTGCATCTTAACTTGACGTACTTAAGCAGTATAAGCACTATCACACTTATACGCCAATGTACAAAATAGAAAGAGAGGAAATAATAATAATTATTATTATTTATTTAGCACTGCGTCTTACTACCCGTTCGGGTTATACGCTTTAAATACTAATTGCGCTAAATGGATTAGGAATTGGGAAGGTTGAATTAGAGGAAGTGAACCCGCATTTGCGTGGAGGGAGAGTGGAAAGCCATTTAGGAAAAAAAAAACAGTTCACCCGACCAAGATTCGAACCTCGATCTCCTCGTCCTCAGCAGTCTAGCTCAACACGACTAGCGCGTTAGCCAACTACGCCACTGAGGCGGGTGAGAGGAAATAAAATGAGAAGTTCACCCTGTGAGGGCTCTTGTCTATGTGCTTATAACCCTTTCCCTCTTCCTCTGACGAGTTTACACAGTCACTATACTATTTGCGCCTCGAAAACATTGACCGGCTTTTTTAATTTCACCTTTTTCTTGTTTCCTATTCTAGATATACGTATGTTACCACGGACTTTTTTAATCTACTATTAATCTTAGAATCGTCCCCCATAACTCTAATTAAATAGAACCGGGCGCGGTTAGTACCTTGGGTGGGTGACAACATTGAAACGTAACGTATCTTATTTTTACCCTCCAGGTGCTTGGAGTCTGTGTGATCAGTCCCGTGGAGGATCTGACCAACACACGAAACCAGGGTTGGTACATTTATTAGATATGGCAATTATCTTACTTGGAAAAAATAAAATTTTACATTTTATAAATAACGCTATAATTTTTTTTCATATCGCTATTTTCACAGTTTTCTAAAAAAAATTAATCTTTAAACAAGGACTATTAAAGACTAATTATCTGTGCTCTTCGCCAAATCGAATGAATTAGAGGAAAAAAACCATATTTTAAAATGCGTCAGTATGCTTTTCATCTTCATATTTCGAAAAATTTTGCAAAAATAAGTCTGAAAATTCTTGTGTCCTCCCACCCGTAAAACCAAATTATGTTTTCCCTGTGCGTGGTAGGCCTGTATAGAGGAATCAGAAAACATGCATTCGAAACTCAAACTCGGGGCTCCACGACTACTGCCTAGCAACGGCGGTCTCAAGTAATACCCTGCGCAACTTCCGCGGAGGCGAGCGTAACACGCGTGGGAGGGGGGGGGGAGAAGACAGCTGGCGAATTATTGTTATATTCGCGACAAAAGAGCGACAAGGAGAAGGGTGGTTGGGGGGGGGGGGAGAGAGAGATAGCTGGCTGGCACAAACACACGCACAAAGTTTGTCGGAAAAGCTTTCGAGCAGCTTCTGTCTGATTCTTGCCTCTTCCCTCCAATGTTGTTTCATTACCCTCGCTCTCCGACTTTTTGAGGCCCAAGTTTGAAATCCCCCACCCTCCCTTTACATTATCCTACCCCTCCTCATGAGATATAAGAACCACCCCTCTTAGAATCTGTTCCTACTAGTATTTCTTCATTTATCCTCCCCTCACCGCGAGGAAGTAATATAGAACCACACGAAAAAGAGAATAGGTTTTTTAAGGCATTATCTATGTTTATAAACTGCTCCACTTATATACACGAAAAAGAGAAAAGTCACTTAGGGGTAAACCAGCCCTAGGTTAAGTTACTACAAGACGACTACACAGGGAACCTTAACTCACAAGACACACCCCACTACCGACTGAGCTAAGGTGTTGTAATTATTATATGTTAGACATAATTTTGATTAACTAACGAGATATTATCAAATCTTATATAATAATACTCAAAATTTATTTAATTCACCATCTTTAGCAGTAAATGTCTACGTTGGAATATCTTATCGACCACCCAGGCGAAATCTTCTCGGAGGACAAGGGAGGAGGGACAAAAGACGGCTGCATCGCGTTACTCGGAGAATATTCTAGAAGCCAAGTGTTCGTAAACAAACCTTTAAGCAAGCGCAGGTGTCATCACTCGCCTGGTAGCCAGGGACTGCGTCCTTTCAGGAGAAAACATATTTTCCATTAAAATCGCCGAATCTTAAATCGGGACCGTAAATATTTCGCGCTGGGTCAATTTTGATCCGATACAATTTTAGTCCTCACAGTTCCTTAGAAAGTGAAACAGCAACACGTGTGATATCGGATCACGTATTGACCTTGTTCAGTGCAGTGGTGACTTTTAGTAAATACTTCATTAGAATTCACGGAATTAATGGATCTCGAGTGAATTGTTCGTTAAATGGTTTCAGCATCTTATAGTAACAGTGGCGGTGACCTGGTGGTCTAGGGGTAAGGTGTCAGACTTCTGTGCTGGCGGCCGGGGTTCAATCCTCGGTCCCGGCACAGATTTATCTGATTTCCAAACCCTTCCTACACCTCTGACAAGACATCTTGTGAATGTGTGGAATGCCAGGTCGCCACCGTGGTTCGGATTCCACGTTAAACTGTAGGTCCTCATTTCATCTCACAATCACCCTACCATTACACATTAGCGTAAGTGCGTATAACCCGAACGGGTAGTAAGACGCGGTGCTAAAATAATAATAATAATAATAATATAGTAACAGTGAAACCAAATATAAGTTATATAGTTTTTAGCAGTGTTTTACTTACCCAATTGTGTTATACGCTCATGTATTTTTATTTTATTTAGCATCGTGTCTTACTACCTGTTTCGGTTATACGCTTAAGTATTGATTACGCTAATAGGTTAGGGATTGGGAAGGTTGTATATAGAGGAAGTAAACCTGCATTTTCTAGGAGGGAGAGTGGAAAACCATTTAGTAAAATCCATCCCTCAGTTAATCCAACCGAGATTCGAACCTCGATCTCCTCGTCCTTGGCAGTCTGGGCTCCACACGAAACTAGCGTGTTAGCCAACTACGTCACCAAGGCGGGTCTCGTGTAGTAATCAAGTGAATGGGTTAGGGATGAGAGGTTGGGGTGGGTTTATAGGTAATGTACCAGCATTTGCGCTGAGAGAGAGAGAGTAGGAAACTATTGAGTAAAAACCACCCACAATACACCCGACCGGAATCGGACCTCTCGGTTACCGGAATTCTAGACTATTGCAAACCTTAAAATCACGTGATCACCGGTGCAGGTGATAATTCGTAAAGATAAGCTACCCGGATGTTAAGTAAATTTTTTTAATCTATAAAATCGCAATTAAATTGTAGCGTGCGTGAAGTGTTTTTTATTTGTTAATAAAATAAAAGTAATTTTCCTATTTATTTTATTACTACTAACCTGTATGTAGCTGCAAGCTATTATTACACTATCAGAACGAAGCAAATGTCGCGACTAATCCTGTTTGGCGACCACGGAAACACGAACGTGTTTGATAATCGTTGCGTCAAATGTCCACGGCAGTTTCCTGGATACAGTTAAGGTGGAGGAAGAGGAAGATACGCAGTATAGTCTATTGCAAAAGTGACACCTTAGACCAGACGGCCATCGAAACGGGTCAGCTGCATATAAAACGAGGGTTTGCCGCAAGTATGCACGTGGCCTTACATCTGGATGCGGTGGAAGATGATTATGTACATTCCAAACCCACAAATCGTCGGAATCTGTGGAGCCCAACACTTTACCAATATCTTGGCATAAATCTATCAAGTGGATCTTAATGCACTTTACCAGTCAGTCATTGACTCTTAATAAACATTTCAAGTGACGTGACGTGACGTGTGACGATCGCTGTAATCTGAGGGTTGTTTGTCATCACAAAAGTATGTACGACAGATTGAGCTAAAGTAGTATTCTTGTAGGAAGGAGCTTTTAAAATAAATCTTTTATTAAAAAAATACAAATATTATTTTGTGGTGCTGGTGGCCGGGGTTCAATCCTCGGTCCCGGCACAGATTTATCTGATTGCCAAACCCTTCCTTCACCTCTGACAAGACATCTTGTGAATGTGGGGAATTCCAGGCCTCCACCGTGGTTCGGATTCCACGTTAAACTGTAGGTCCTTCATTTCATCTCACAATCACCCTACCATTACACATTAGCGTAAGTGCGTATAACCCGAACGGGTAGTAAGACGCGGTGCTAATAATAATAATATTTTGTGGCAGTCAAAATTTATAACATTTTACTTTCAAATTTTATTACAAAATAAAAAAAGTTTATTAACTCTTCTGAACCTGTATTATGATATATGCACGCATACATACTTTCTCAAAACAATTTAGTATATACATATATTTTTATTAATCAAATAAATGCATAATAAATGCAATCATAAACTTTTAAAATTCATATTTTTATTTGAATGATTAACTATTTCACATTTGCCATCGAAGGACATTTTTTGGTCAAAATAAATAAAATATTGCTCCAGTAGAAACTTAAAAGAGTTTAATTTTCTTCACATGGTAGTATCAACAGGTTGTTGAATTTAATGATAACTTTTTATCTTAATTTAAAAAGTTTCTCATCTAATGCCGATATGTTCATGACAGATATTCAACTGATATCTCCACGTGAAGAAAATTAAACTATGTTTCTATGAAGAATTTTTTTTTTAATTTTTATATAAAAACTACAAAAACATTTGAATGTGGAATTTGAAAAAGGAGTCAAGTCCATTGGTGTTAGTTCTGAGATATTCAATAAAAACTTACAAAAGTCCAGGACTAGTTATCTTTTTCAAATGGCCCAAAATTAATCACAGCTATAAAGTACTCTTCCATGTACAAAACTTAACTTGTTACTTCACAGAATCATGGGTCTTGTCTTTTAGAATATAAAACCAGTGTTAACTCATTTTTATAATTTAAAAAAATGTGACTTACCTCCTTTTTCAAATGACTGATTCATTTACCTTTTCTCACGTCCCCTACATTCCCACCTTAAGGTCCCATGACTTTACGTTTAAATATATTATGGAAATTGTTTTTGACGTGTTTTTAAAATTTAAAAAAATACCCCTTTCCTCTGAATCAGACTGTAGGTATGCGGTTGTCATGTGACTGCCAGTCAAACAAGGTCATCCCAAAGAAGAGCAGGCAGGAAAAATGGGAGGAATTTATACGGCGGGTTTAGTCGCTTTTTTTTTGTTTGTAATGGTGTGACTTTTAAGTATGGCCATGATATGAATATAAAAATGAAGACAGCTTATCTAATCAACACACTTATGTGGAAGTATAATGTTTTTTTCTTTCTTTCCTTTTTTTTAAAGTTGTTTACCGCAGCGACGTCCGGTCTGGCTAAGCAAAATGATGGCCGTCTAGCTCTGTGGGTTCCCCACCTGTGGCTCGCGGACCGGATTCGCATGCTTCCACGGAAACTTTTTACATTTTAGATTTGTTTTAAAATAATTTATTTAACTGAAACGAATACAATCGAAAGTTTAATCTCTCCTGATATCCGCAAGTCCATCACAGACTTTGCCTTAAAATATGAGTGAAGAATTACACTTAGTACGGGACGATTCCTGGATAGCCCAGTGGTAGAATAGTGGCACGCTAAGCCAAAGACTCCGGGTTCTATTCCCGTGCTCAAGTGTCATTTTTAAATATATTCGTATCTCCAAAAAAGTTAATACCAGAAACATTATAAAATTACGTAGTACAATAAGAGCGATTCTAGTTCTTGCCTCACACTCACGTGTTGACTACAGCGCTTGGTGGTTGAATGTGTCACTATCCTTATCCGCGAATTATTACCCACCCTGCATATATGGCCTAAATTAAGATGGGTCGAATCATATATATATATTATATTATATATTATCATATCCGAATGTTAAATTTTCTTTCGAATATCGAATCTAAGGTACGTGTCGGTTACGTCCGCGTGTGTTTGCGCCCTGGGAAAAAATAGCCGTGTGTGTTTGTGCCTGGAAAAATCCGTGTGTGTTTGTGCCCTGGGAAAAATAGCCGCGTGTGTTTGCGCCCTGGGAAAAATAGCCGGTGTGTTTGTGCCCTGGGAAAAATAGCCGTGTGTGTTTGTGCCCTGGGAAAAATAGCCGCGTGTGTTTGTGCCTGGGAAAAATAGCCGTGTGTGTTTTTTGCCTTGGGAAAAATATCCTGTGTGTGTTTGCGCCCTGAGAAAAATATCTGTGTGTGTTTGCGCCCTGGGAAAAATATCCGTGTGTGTTTGCGCCTGGGAAAAATAACCACGTGTGTTTGCGCCCATTTTATATTCAAATCCATCTTATTGTTCTAAGGAAGGTAAATTGTATTTACAAAATTTGTTTATGTTATTTCCTTTCAAAAACATTTAATTTTTGTTTTATTTTCCCTCCAGCAGAATAGAGATATCGGGTTAATGACTAACCTAACCTAACCTAACCTAACACCGTAATTCCTTCGTACTATTATTTCTGAAGCAAGACAGATAAAAAAATAAACATATACGTCCTCTTAATGACTTACAGTTGCTAGTATCTAAGTTTCGACTAGCCGACGGGTACAAACACGCCAACGCCCACGTCGTTTTTAAAGGGTGCTGGTGACCTGGTGGCTTAGGGGTAAGGTGTCAGACTTCTGTGCCAAGGGTCCGGGGTTCAATCCTCGGCCCGGCACAGATTTATCTGATTACCAAACCCTTCCTTCACCTCTGACAAGACGTGTATTAATCACAACTTGTGAATGTGTGGAATGTCAGGTCTCCACCGTGGTTCGGATTCCACGTTAAACTGTAGGTCCTCCATTTCATCTCACAGTCGCCCTATCATTACATATTAGTGTAAGTGCGTACAACTCGAAAGGATAGTAAGACGCGGTGCTAATAATAATAATATATTCATACAATTTGGTCCTTTTTTGTGATTTTGTTATTCTTCCCAACTACACAAGTATAATATAATTATTGTTATCAACTGATTAAAATAATGTGATTTCAAGTCAAGTCCTTCATTTAATGTGATCGAGGTATCTTCTTGAGATTTTACGAATCAATAATACCATAGGATTCAAGGGATTCAAGCATTCCATCTCTGATATATTTATATATGCGTATACAAACTTTTATTGGCCAAAGGTATGATTTAAAAAATGTTAGCGGACCCCTTAGAAAAATTTGCTTTACAAGCATTTGGTTTAATATATAAAGGTTCTATCTTGTATCGGAATTAGCTATACATCAAGGGTTTTTCTCTCTCCTTCCACGCGAATACTTCTTTTTAATTCAACCTTTCCTCATCCCTAAAACGTTATTATTTTTATGCCGATGGCCCAGACGGGTAGTAAGACGCAACGTGTGGTTAAGGGTGAGGGGGAGGCAGGGACGAGGGGTTTTGTTACTGTCAAATGGCGGCACTAAAAGGGACCACAAACTGCTTGATGTGGCATGTGGAATTTTTACCTTATATTTTTACTGTCTAAACAACTTATTTTTTTAGTCGTAGATCTATAGCTTTTAGCATTTTTTTTTTTTTGCGGCTTATGTTTGCATGCTCGTTCATTTTCTCGAAGAGTTCCATGTATCTTTTTTTTTAAAGTACACGGATTCCATCTGGCTTGCCCGAGATAAGTATTTAAGTGTTCCACGAACTACCTAACCCGTGCGTTATGACAAGCGGGGAGCAGGGATGTACAAAAAGTACAAAAACCATAAACAATGTGTGAGCCTATATAAAATCAGGACTAATTGGAGTACACGTCATTTACCTCAATCAAACGCAATTGTGCTGGTTTTAACTGATAACCTTAACTGATATTCAATTAAAAATATGTTTCCGGTAAAAATGTGTCAATGGTTTTATTTTTATTAATGACTGGTGCATAGCGTGCAATGTAAAATTCATAATTAAAGCAAAACTGTGGGGAAATAGGAAACAATCAAAAGGCAAATGTTTTTGCAGGTTTTATCTTGGTCAAATTAAATCAAATATTGCTTCTATACAAACATAGAGTTTAATTTTATTCCCATGGAGATATCAACAGTTGTTGAATATCTGTCATTAGCATAGCGTCATTAGATGAGAAACTTTTTAAATTAAGATAAAAAGTTGTCACTTAATTCCAGGACACCCTTGAGAGGTATTCAACAACTGTTATCACTGTGTGAAGAAAGTTAAACTATATATTTCTACTGGAGAAATATTTTATTTATTCTGGTTAAAAAGTTTTTTTATATAAAAACTGTAAAAATACTGCTCTTTTCTCGCATTCCCTACATCCCCACCTTAAAATTATGAAACGTAGGCCCTTCATCCGCCGAGGAGACCAAAATCAAGCGATTAATCACTCACGACCAACCAAACAATCCCCTAGGCAACTTTTGCATTTAAACAATGCTTCACTTGTCCACCGAAAGGACTACAACTTTTATCGCTGGGCGATACATCGTAAGGAGATGGAGCACGATGGTCGCCAGGCTATAAGTTGCCTGTTAGTCGTAGCGGCGTGCACTTGTGGGACTGTACGCAGTGTTTATTTAGATTTGTGCGAGGTTAAGTTTCAATATTTCGCGTTTTTCCTGCAAGTTTTCACTTCTAGGCGACTGCTGTGACCTGGTGGTCTAGGGTAAGGTGTCAGACTTCTATGCTGGCGGCCGGGGTTCAATCCTCGGTCCCGGCAAAGATTTATCTGATTGCCAAACCCTTCCCTCACCTCTGACAAGACATCTTGTGAATGTGAGGAATGCCAGGCCTCCACCGTGGTTCGGATTCCACGTTAAACTGTAGGTCCTTCATTTCATCTCACAATCACCTACCATTACACATTAGCGTAAGTGCGTATAACCGAACGGGTAGTAAGACGCGGTGCTAATAATAATAATAGGCGACTGCTTTATGGTAGTTTGTATTTTTATTCTTTATAGTTTGACCTACGAGTCGTTTAAGCTCTTTTATTCACAAATTATTTCATAAATAAAGAAAAAGGTAAACCTAAACACAATAGTTTCAAATCATAATTTTGTTATTATAATCTTGGAGTTGATATATTATTAATTCCAAAGTTTTTCAGCGAGAGGAGTGTAGTTGCATGGCTTGGCACAATTTTTGATGTCTGATTGTCCAGTTGAAACCTTAAAGCGGAGGTCCGGCTCCAAATTTAACCAATTGCGGTAATTATTTTTAGGTACACCATGGATGAAAAACCACTCTCACAGTGATATGTTGTTGAGAAAGGCATCATAAACTGGATGGCATGGTCAGAGATATTAGGAAACTCGTTCAGTCTCTGCAACCAAAAGTATGCCAAAGATTTTTTCTTGAGACTGGATTTGAGGCTTTCATCACAGGAGATAGTTCAATAATTTCTTCCTTTTCTTTCGTTTAAAATAAGTCTTGTAGATTGGAGTCTTTCACTGCAGAAAAAGGGTCTCGCATTCAGAAGTATAGGTTGAAAATTCTCAGAAATAGGTTTCCAGTCGAGAGAAAAATAGAGGAAAAAGAGAGGTGGAAATAACCAGATTACGGTAACTGCCAAGAATTAGGGGCTTCCATAAGTGCCTTGTCATTTTGCCCATTTTCCCTTGAGAGCTGCTCACTTACCCTTGGGGGTATGCGTACCCCAGTTTGAGAACCACTAAGCTAATGGATTAGGATTTGGGAAGGTTGAATTTAAAGGAAGGCTGGAAAACCATTTAGGAAAAACAACCCCCAGTTCACCCGAGCGAGATTCGAACCTCAATCTTCCAGTCCTCGGCAGTCTAGGTCATCACGATACTAGTGCGTTAGCTAACTACGCCACCTAGGCGGGTGTTAATAACAAACAAGTATGACTAACGCAATGCATTTCAAACATGGCCGGAAGATATTTTCCGTCCGCTGCGTAAACTGGCAATGAGCTAATTAGAACTTCTTCACGCGTTCTCATTGGCTGACACCTCTAAAGCGTTATCTATATACTAAAGTCCAAACGTGAAAAGTTTAAGTTAATTAAACTTTATGCGTATTGCACTATTCTCTATGTATCGATTATGAACTCTACCTGCTTCATCGGCTGTATGGTCTAAGGCATCCTTCCCACAATAACTAGACTGACGATGATAGAGGGATCAGGGTTCGAATTCCGGTCGGGTGTATTGAGTATTTTTCCTAAATGGTTTTACACTCTTCCTCCACGCAAATGAGGGTACACGTCCTCTAAATGTAACCTTCATTCCTAATACATTAGCGTAATTAATACATAAGTGTACAAACCCTAAATGGTAGTAGGGCTAGAAATAAATTTAAAAAAAATAATAATAATGCCATCAATAAACATTGTTTCTACTTCTTGCGCACTATGTGCTATGCACTATTAACTATGCGTTATGCACGAATATAAACCCAGTCTAAATCTAGATTCCTTTTCTTAGATGCTTAAGATCCCATCTTGAAATACACATATAAACACAAATATGCTCATATTTTAATTCCAAATTTTGCTGTTTTTGTACATCCTTTTTAGGATCTACCGGATCCAATATATTAAAAAAATTATTTAAAAAAACACACGAAGGAAATACCAAGCTTTTTTTACAAAAAAAAAAAAGACACGGCAAGCTATAAAACCGGAGAATCCATTATGTAAGGAATGTTGTTTTCCATAGACCTAGATGACCAAGTATTGCTTTACAAATTGTGAAATTCTAAAAAAAAAACATAGACACAACACTTATCAATAACTGTCAAACAAGATTATTTAAGTTTGATAAAAAAGTGGCACTCACGAAACAATAATACAAAATTTCAATTTTGTAAATGTTCTTTAGTTGATCAAGGTAAACTGAGTTTACTTATTTTATAAGGTAACGTTACAAACACAAAACTAGATCGCACAAAAGAGCTGCACCAGAGTTATTGACGTAACACACACACACACATAACCGCGCCGGGGGGCACGTAAGCTAAGGCGTCAAACACGTCTTGTCTGGTTTGCCGAGAATGAGGTTAGGGTTCAAGCCTCGGGCGGGTTGGTGGAATGTTACCATTCTCTTTATGGGTAAATGCGAGTCTATTTCCTTCAAATTCTATATTCCTCATCTTTACAACATTAGTGTAATTACGCAGGTGACCCAGACATAACCTAATGGTTAGGAATGAAGAGAGTTGTTAAAGAGGAAATGCAGCCACAACAGTGTGGAAGAAGGATAAGAAAAACACATTAATAAAGCTCCAATGAACGGTCTGGAATTCGAACTCTAAACTTCCCATCAACGGAAAAACAATCGATAAATGACTTTATTATTCTATATGCCCACTGATTCAAGTTATTTCTTATTCATGATTCATTATTCACATGCCACTGATTCAAGTTATTTTCTATTGTATTCAGTATTTTCTCATGCCACTGATTCATATATTCTTTGCATGATTCAGTTTTTTTATGTCATGACACACACACACACACACACAAAACAACTAAACGCTATACTATAATCAAAACCAATAAAGGCATACTTATTGGATGGATTGTAAAAAAAATGTGGCAATAAAAGTAGACCAGAGTTCCTCTAAATAAGAACCACAAATCTAACAGAATCTAAAAGACCCCAGTGACTCGCCATGAGCAGAAGTGGATTTACACTATAGGCCCACCACTATGCACAATCTTAGGGGCGGAAAATTTTGATAACATTATTTTTTTATTATAATATTTTGTTTTTAATAATTAAGTTTAAAAATTATTGACTACATTTTCGAAATAGTTCAAGTTATAGTCAGAACAATATTTATTTTAAAATATTATTATTATTATTATTATTATTAGCACCCGTCTTACTACCCGTTCGGCTTATACGCACATACGCTAATGTGTAATGGTAGGGTGATTGTGAGATGAAATGGTGTACCTACAGTTTAACGTGGAATCCGCACCACGGTGGAGGCCTGGCATTCCTCACATTCACAAGATGTCTTGTCAGAGGTGAAGGAAGGGTTTGGTAATCAGATAAATTTGTGCCGGGACCGAGGATTGAACCCCGGCCGCCAGCACAGAAGTCCGACACCTTACCCCTAGACCACCAGGTCACCTCTGAGAGTGAATACCAATTTTAGAAAAATCCTTAATACATTCGGGTTTCGAACTCTGATATCCCTATCAACAGCAGGATAGTCTAACACGAGCGTGATGCCTTAAACCATGCGACCACTGAAGCAGGTCTTTAATTTATTTTCCTTCGGACGCTACTCAGCACTAAGGTGGAACTAAAATTGGATCTGTCTCCTTTTCGTGAACGCAACTCGATACAGCCCATGTTACAAAGCCGCATAATATGGTAAAAATAATATTCTGCTTACGCTAATTAAGTACAGGCAGGTAAAATAGCCGAGAGGCGGGCTTAAGGACCGGCGCGGACGAATCGTCTAGAGAGCATTGCTCGGTCCGGACCGTGTAGCAATCTACCACCGGAAATAAATGTTGGGAGCTTCCGAACTTTGTTTTCGTGCTAACCCCTAAGCACTGTAGGGATGGGCGAAAAGTGATATTACGATATCGGTGATCACTGTGACCTTAATTTTAAAAGAGCAGTGATTTATACCAGTGATTATTCAGTAACTGTGTAAGCATTTGTAAAACTAGGCATTTCTTTGACAGCCGTTGCACGTGTGACGCTGTAGTCATTGTTTCCAACATTACGTACAAGATAAACAATATTATATACAACTACTTATTGAACAACAATAATTCTTCTTCTTAATTAATAGCTAACTTAATTTTATGAAAATAAGTGAAAACTTATGCAAGTAAAAATAAAAATAAAAACTTATTTTGTAATAGAACTCAGTCTATAAATAATATAAAAATGGTTTTATCTTATTTAATTACAATTATCTTATGCTTGGTTTAATAAGGTGTGGCGTGGCTCGTATAGCCATACCTTTACTTTACTGGCGGGTAACCTATACCCTGATCATGTTTGGAAGGACAGAAGAGAAAATTCAAACATTTCTTTACGGCCAATATTGACAACATGTCTTTATACTATTTGTGTTATTTGATAGGCATTGATTGATAATATCTATCAAAAGTGACGGCTGCAGATAACATGACTTGATATATCACTATATTAAAATTGTTTTAGTAACGTTGGTAGCTAACTTCTCATCAAGTAAACATAGGCCCTACTTTTTAATAACCACGCCAATTAGTGACAGACAAATCATCTAGCAGAAATAAGTGAACTTTTAAACAACACTAATACTCAAGCTTCAAACGCGTTAATAATATGTTAATGAGAGTTTGTTTCACGAAATGAAAACTTTCCGGCCTATAGTTTTGATGTAGTTAGACAGTGCGGTATTTAAATGCGCTCATTATTTTCTTTTAAAACTTTTTTTTTAGCGAAACTTATAACTGCAATTACGGTTAATTTCGTATGAGGTTTGTTATCACCTTGTGTGGGCAAATGCGGTACAACTACAACTATTATACACCACACGTGCTGGAGAGCAATTTCCGGTCGACGGCTTTGCACATACTTACACGCCGTCTCGAATTTTTATATATTTTTTTTTAGCGCTGCGTTTAACTAACCGTTCGGGCTATACATTATGTACTAATGTGTTAGGGATGAGCAAGGTTGAATTTAGAATAAGTGTACCCACATTTGCGTGTAGTTGAAGAGTGGAGAACAATTTAGAAGGAAAAAAACCCTTGGTACACCCGACAAGGATTCAACTCTCAGTTTCTACGTCATCAGTAGTCCAGAATATTGAGAGATTGACGTATGAGACCATGCGGCCATCGAAGCGGGTGTGTGTGTTTTTGATACAAATACCTTGGGACATATCGAATGATAAGATGTATCGATAGAGGAGAAGAAGAAGGTTTGAATACTAACAGATATCGAGAATTTAAGAAGTTATAAAAGTAAGAAAGAAGATTTTCAGGATCTAGGAAAATGGAAGATGTCCAGTTCAGTGGCGTGTGGTCAATTCTGGACAGAGGGAAACAATGAGGCTACAATAAAGGGGGTCTGATGGACCCTGGTATAATTAGCACACACTGGTATTTTTCTTTAATTGTATAGTTAAAAGTATTCTGGGGAAGAAAGTAAGGGGGGCGGGGTGACTCAAACTATGCATGGAATAAAATAAATAATTTGTGATCTTAGAAATATTAACACAATCATTAAGTTATATATATACATATATATATATATATATTATATATATATATATATATATATATATTATATTAAATAATAATTGTAATTCTAACTCTAATAATAATAATAATAATAATAATAATAATAATAAATTCCTATTGCCGAAATTTTCTCTTGGTCTGTGGCCTGCAAATGAGTATGACCTTTAGTCTGCCTTATAGTTTTTAATCCGGATTTAGTCTACACTCCATTATGATTAGTAAATAGTGAGGCCAACTATATATTTTTCTGGCAAACCTACATACCGATATTTAATGTATACTTTCATAAAATTAATTATTGAAACGTCAAATTTTTTTTTTTTATAAGCTGTCTTGTTTCAATTATTTTATTTTTCTCATAAAAAAAACCGGGACGAAAAACTACGCTTCAAAATATGTCTTATGAATACACAGCAGCTTCCATTGCTGCACTTGTTGACGCACTCGTCATTTTACTAATTTCCGCAAAGAAACAAACCGCTTCCCTTGGAGGATCAAACAAGCGTCAATATTCCGTAAAATAGTACTAAACTTACTTTAAATTAGTGGATAATACGTTATTTTGTAATAGTGACCATAATTATATCTAGAAACAATAGGGTGACCTGGTGGTCTAGGGTAAGGTGTCAGACTTCTATGCTGGCGGCCGGGGTTCAATTCTCGGTCCCGGCAAAGATTTATCTGATTACCAAACCCTTCTTCACCTCTGACAAGATATCTTGTGAATGTGGAGAATGCCAGGCCTCCACCGTGGTTCGGATTCCACGTTAAACTGTAGGTCCTTCATTTCATCTCACAATCACCCTACCATTACACATTAGCGTAAGTGCGTATAACCCGAACGGGTAGTAAGACGCGGTGCTAATAATAATAATAATAATAGAAACAATAAATATCGGTTAAAACAATCTAAAAAAATAATATTATAACAGTATTAAACGTTAGATTATGCGCCAATCATGATAGTAAGCTCATGCGCTAACACTCGGTTAGGGAAACGCTGCTTCCCTTTCCCCGATGAGGGCCGGAAAGAGCCGGAAACAAACGATTGGCGGAATGAAGAGTGAGCGAGACCAGCTGGCTGGTCGGTCAGTCTGACAAAGAACGGCTTATAATAATAATAATAATTTGTTTTAACTTCATTTTCATCTTAGTTTATTTTTTCCCTCTTTAATTTTAGGGAAGCGTTTCTTCCATTAAATAAACACCACTGATCCAGTTGGTACCTGTCTCAGGACAGAGTCACAAAAGAAGATATCGAAATGTTCAGGAAAATTGTCATAGTCTCAACTAAAGGACTAGGCAAGAGAAACTGTCGGTACAGAGAAATGTGGATGGGGTATGTATGAGTGTGTGTGTGTTTGTGGGGGGGGGGGGGGGGGGTTGCTTGAATGACTCAAGGTTGCACGAGAAAACATCTTGACATGCTTGTTTTCTACGAGGCACATCTAAACGCCATCTACACACCATTGTATGTTTGTTCTGGCGAATGATGGCAAAATAACGTTTAGTTGTAAAAAAATACCTAGTAATAAAATCTCTACATGAGGTCATACCAGTGTTTTTTTTATTTATATGTGGAGAGATCATTGACCCATTACGAGTGGTGGTAAATGATTAATAGAAATAATATAAAAAGGTTAAAAAAAACACAGTTAAAAATAATTTGTTTGTTGTGGAAGTTTTGACTACCAAAAGTAACAACTATATATATTTTATGGTCTTGCAGATCGTGTAGTTTGGCGAGTGGACACATAACTTGTTATACTTTGGCTTTTGTATGCGGTGGTTTTTACTCATGGCTATACAGTCTGAATAATGTTTCTCGGACTTTCGACAAGTGCCCGGTTAGCTCGGCTGGTTTGGTTTAACGATGGCGTCCTAAACAAAGGCACATTTGAAAAATAAATAGTAACAAAATAAAATGCTTTGCTTCGGTAATTTCTTAGATCAACTAAGAAAATAAATAAAATCTCATCTTTAAAGATAAATATCCGGAATCAACAAACATTTGTAATAACATTATAAAGATGAACATATTCAGCAACGACGTGTGATTCCTCTCCCCCCTCCCCCTCCCCGTACACTCCCCCTTACGTAGGCGTACACGTTTGATATGTTTGTGTACCACCTCTGTCGAATCGCCAAATTTTGGCGAGTCGACGAAAAGTTACTTGATTGCCAACATAACGCATCGCCATAATATGTCAATGGCGTGTATTGAGAGCGAGACTTTGTCATCGTTACCTATTATTATTATTATTATTATTATTATTATACTATTGTTACTATAGCGTGTGCGCTGGCTGAGCAATGCATAAAAAGTGGAACTCATCAGGTTTCGCAACTTTCCTGCAGTTGTCAAATTGACACGTTCCCTTGCAGTGTTGACAACATAGTCCCTGTGTTTTTATTTCTCTAGCGCGGCGTTTTACTACCCGTATGTATTTAATAGCGCTAATGTGTTAAGGACGAGGAAGATTACATTCAGAGGAATGTTCACGTATTTGCGTGTCAGGAGAGTGGTAAACCCTCAAATACACCCAACCCGGAATTTAACCCCGATCTCCCGTCATCAGCAGTCTATAGTCTATTGCGAGGAGGGTGTTGCTTTGGTTTAGACCATGCGCCCTTGAAGTGGGTAAGAAAAGATTATAAAAGTCCGTAAAGCCACGACAAAATCTTAATTAATTTTATCAGACCTTATTTTCATTGAAGGTGTTTTTATGACTAATAATACGTGACATATGACTGGAGAGACTCGCTTCGGTGGTTGAATGCTCTAAAAGCTTTACTCTCATAATATATTACTCTGCCGACGATGAGATTGGGATTCGAATCCCGATCGTGTTTACTGAGGATAGTTTTTTCCTAAATAGTTTTACTCCTCCCCAAAACATTAGCGTAATTTAGTACATGGGTGTATAAAAGAACGGGTAGTAAGACGTGATTCTAAAAAAAATTAATATATATCGCACTTTTTTTTTGCCTGGCGGTCTAGGGGTAAGGTGTCAGACATCTGTGTTGGAAGTCCAGGGTTCAATCCTCGGTCCCGGCACAGATTTATCTGATTACCAAACCCTTCCTTCACCTCTGACAAGACATCTTGTGAATGTGGGGAATGCCAGGCCTCCACCGTGGTTCGGATTCCACGTTAAACTGTAGGTCCTTCATTTAATCTCACAATCACCCTACCATTACACATTAGCGTAAGTGGTATCAACCACGAAGATGGGTGCTAATAATAATAATAATAAAGCACCTTTTCCCTCCATCCAACTGATACTTGTCCAATGTCCACACCTCTCACTCTCTCAGATAAGTTAGTCATGAGAAGATATTCCTTATTTATCGTGGGTCTCTCCCAATGATCGATTCAATAAAAACAAGAGACTCTGAAATATGTCCCTCTCTTGTGTAATACTGCGAGACACACACTAAATGGCCAACCCATGCCGCGCCCCTCGAAAGAGCAAATTCCGGACACAAATATCGATTTTTCTCTCCACGTGAACACACACCCAGTCGACTCACCCTGACCTTCAAGAGAACTTTCTACCCCTCATTCCCCTACCGACACTGTAGAGGGGGCTAAGGCCACAAAGAGCTCGGTTTTCAAAGGAGGGGAAAGCAGACGCATGAGGGGAAAAAGGACCGGAAGGGGCTGCAAACTTTGTCAGAGGGGTGGAGAGAAGGAACAGACACACAGAGGAAAGGAGAGGCTACAGCGATCGTAACTTAGAGCTGTTGCCATGGCAGCCCGCGGAGGCACGAGGGAGGAGAAGAAAACTGCCCCCCTCTCCCTGCCCTAGTGTCGAGGACAACTGCACTATGATCGCGCAAAGTTTGAAACGAGGAGAACGTAGGTCAAGTCGGTGTCGATTTCAGGGCGCGGGGAGAAACGATATAGGACAGGTGACGTCACTAACCTGTAGACAAGCAATTAATAGGTGGACGTTTTGCTATCAGGCCCTATAAAAGGGGGGTGAAGGGGGTCTCTCTTACCTGGGCCCGGGGGTCTAAGAGGGACATGGGAATTTCCTGGAATCTCATAAAATATTTGCATATATTAGAGACTAACATCTATATCCATACCATTAATACTATTACTAAATTATTAATTTGGTGTAATATTTTTTTGCTTTATTGTTTCTTTTTTTAAATACAAAAGTAAATTATATAGGGGCCAGGGGTAAGGTGTCGGACTTCTGTGCTGGGGTCCGGGGTTCAATCCTCGGTCCTGGCACAAATTTATCTGATTACCAAACACTTCCTTCACCTGTGACAAGACGTCTTGTGAATGTGGGGAATGCCAGGCCTTCACCGTGGTTCGGATTTCACGTTAAACTGTAGGTCCTCCATTTCATTTCACAATCACCCTACCATTACACATTAGCGTAAGTGCGTATAACCCGAACGGGTAGTAAGACGTGGTGCTAATAATAATAATTATATATATAGTCTTATTTTTTCTTTTTTCCCAGGTAGAATTACTTTACTTTTTTATTGGTCTAAATTTATAAATGAGGAATTTAAATGCGATACGATAACCATAGAATGTATATTGTATATGTATAGTGTATATTAATTATTTCGTTGCAAAGTACGAATTTTGAGTAAATAGAGACACATAAACTTTAACTAATATTATTATTTCTGTACTTTTAAGCCCGTTTGGAAATTTTGGGGAACTATTAAGGTGCGGTTGAAGGGAACGCGAGTTAAGTTCTTTTTGACAAAACGCAGACGTTCTAACCCCAAACTATACAGGGTGGCCATTAAGTCTTGGCACATAGGCAAATACACAGATATACACGAATATAGTCCAAAAAAATACGTGCTATTAATACTACATCCGCAAGAATTTATTGCTGTCCAGCTTTGTTCAGGGTGATTTTTATTTTCCTTTGCCTATGTATCCAAACTTTTTGGCCACCCTATGACTATACGCAAGGTTAGCTTGACGTTATAATACTTGTTTTCTTCCAGATCTCCCACATCATGGCCTATTAGGTAGCAAATCTACGTACTTATGTTAGGATCCAGAGTTCGATTCCCGGCAACGTCAAAAATGTATCATTGGTGAAATTAAGGTTTCATCTTTCACAGTGCTGAATTTACGGCAGGGGGACTGGATGTTGTGTCTGTTGTTCTAGAGTTAGGTTAGTATTGAGCCCACGCATCAAAGGCATGTTAGGAGCGCTGCTACGCATAGCGTGGACGATTGCCGGACCTGCTTATCTGTCCACACTGCGACATCATATGTAAAGTATGTTCAGCGTAGGAATTGTTCTCTGAAAGGCCTTTTTCCTTACCAGAAATCTATTATATAGTAGGATATTGGTAGGAAAAAAGACCTTTCAGAGAGTAATTCCTACCGTGAATGGAGTATAGAAAATAATAAGCAGTATGGGGAGGATCGAACATGAAACAGAGCTCAAGATCCAAACCTTGTCTTGTCAGGGATGGGCTAAATATCCCCACCCCCGGGAAATTTGATTAAAATGTTTCGTGGTTCAAAGCAGGCATTTTTTTAAACTTAAAACAAACTAGATTTCTACTAAACCGTGCCAAAATCAACATTTCTAAACTTGAGAAATCATGTCCAAATATATATGACGATGTTTCCATCCTCATATTCACTCGAACAATTATTATTATTAGCACCGCGTCTTACTACCCGTTCGGGTTACACGCACTTACGCTAATGTGTAATGTTAGGGTGATTGTGAGATGAAATGGAGGACCTACAGCTTAACGTGGGATCCGAACCACGGTGGAGGCCTGGCATTCCCCACATTTACAAGATGTATTGTCAGAGGTGAAGGAAGGGTTTGGTAATCAAATAAATCTGTGCCAGGACCAAGGATTGAACCCCGGACCCACAACACAGAAGTCATTGACACCTTACCCTAGATCACCAGGTCACCCATTCGAACAATTGTTTTAAGCCGTGAGCCTTGGTAAAAGTGATGTTATAAACTCACTAAAGAGCCTCTTCTGTCTTCTCTCTTGAGAATTACCTCCTCACAGTTTCATTCATCTCACACCCCAGCATACAAATCTTCTGAGCGAACTTAAAAACACGCTAAACCACTGAGGTATTTATGATTGTTTTACATTCTCAATGTATTTAAACATATTATTCATGTAAATTTATTATGTTTGATTATAATTTTTATTTTTAATAATATTGAAAAATTAATGAATAAAAGTATTTTGGTCTCCCAACTTTATTATTTTTCATTTTACCTCACTGTAAGTAGTTTGCACATCCTTGTGTCAAGTCAAGCGCGGTGACCGTTCCCCTATAAATAAAATAATAATAATAATAACTCTCTACCATTCGAAGGATCTTTGCGTCCATCCTGTATAGACTATCAAGCGAGTAAAGTGAGAGTGGGCTCAGGGTGTCAAATGACCTTTTCGAAGCAAGACAGGAGGTGCGTGTATGTCACATGTCATCACACCTTCACACAAGTATACATCCCCCCCCTCTCTCTCTCTCTCTCAATGTAGGCTACTGCTCACGCAATGTAGTATGTTTGCTTGACTTAACAAGCGGATCCAGATCAACCCTTTATGGGAGTCATAACTATAAATAAAATGGTTACTTACAATGTTAGATTTCTGTTCAAAGCAATTTTACAGTTTCTCATTCATATTTTATCATATGTATGTTTTAAACCAAGGTCATCCTCAATTTTTTTTAAATCAGATAGTTCTTATAAACAATCTGGAGTGGCTCTTCTTCAACCATTTTTTGAAAAATGGTTCACTCGAGAAGCTATGAGTAGTCTTCGCCTTGCTTTTTGTTTTAAATTAGATTCTTAAGTCATTTAAAGTGTTTCTCACTTAGAAATTTTTTAAATTTGGATGCCCCTCGAAGATATTTAAAGTGATCCTCACCCTAATGTTTTACGATGGTTAGATACCTTTAAAATATAATCTTTGAAGTGGTCTTACACCGTTAAAGTTTTGAAAATTTAATTATTTCAGACACTGGGCTATTTGGGGCGATCCTCACCTAAAAATTCTTCACAATTACATGTATTTAAAAGCTATTTGTATGACCTTAGAAGCTATTTAGAGCTTTCCTCCCCCTGACTTTTTCTGCCAGTTAGATATGCCTCCAGTATAGTAGTTATATTATTATTACAGGCAATTTAATACTATATATATATATATATATATATATATATATATATATATATTATATATATATATTATATATTATATATATTTTAGCACCGCGTCTTACTAAACCGTTCGGGTTATACGCTTTAAGTAGTCTAGTGTTATTTGAAGCGGTTTTCTCTAGCAAATTTTTGATAAAGAATGCATTTAGAAGTCACTTGGAGTTTGATTTAAGGCCATCTTTCAGCTTCATAATCGATAATATCGGAGGATTTGAAATTTATTTGGGAGCGGAGGGGGGGGGGGGTATTATTTCCAGGGGGGCAGAATCCCCCACAGTTCCGCCTCTCCTGCTGTCCACACATACTCTATATTCTGTATTCGTGGATGAACTGCTCTCAAGCGATTATTAGTCTTCTTTGACGTGTGGTAATCTACCGTCTCTCTATGAAGAACAATGTTCGTTACTTGCTATGAACGACAAATATTCGTAAATGAAAACAAATATTTGTTTCACACTTGCGTGAGTCATATCGGACATTGAATAAACGTGGACGAATAACGCACGTGTGGACCCGGCTTGAGAGGTGTCTGCGCATAAAAAGATAAAAAAAATCTAATTTATCTGTGTTGTATTTTCTTTGTTACATCTCAACTTTCACTTTGTATTTGTACTAATTTTCTAACTTTCACAGGTGGGTCAACTGACCCTTTGACACCCCCGTTCCCCCCAAATTCGTGCCTGTCTGCTCCTCCTTCAGCTCCCAGAATTTTCTTCTTTCCTCCAAGTCATCTGATATGAATCCTCCTCCTTCCTAAGCTCCTCTTTCCCTCAACCTTTCCTTCTATGACGTAGCGCAGAAGACAGTCCCTCCTAAGGATGTGTTCAATCCAGTTTGCTTTGCACCAAAGAATCACATCCAAAATGGTTCTCTTCTTACCCAGTCTTCTTAGGACTTGTTCATTATAAATAATAAATATAAAGTTTTATATTCCAGATTGAAAATTATAACACAATAGTAATAATAATAATTAATATAATAATAATGATAATAACAATAAAAGTGTTGCACTTCAAAAACCGCAAATGAAGGTTGCATCTTCAGGTCTTCCACTATTTTCTTACCACCAAATTCCCTGTGTTTTTTCTTTGTTGGGGGGGGGGGGGTTCCCAAGGAGTTTCCATTTTTCCATGCAGCTTAGAATGAACACAATAGTAATAAAATTTCATATTTCATCGAACTGACTGATTTGGGTTCAAAACAGGATGATTTAATTCTGATTGGGGAATACATCATCTGTGATGTCACAACCCTTATTTAAGGCGTAATAACTTATAAAGACATGTTTGAATCAACGGTGCTATTTAATTAAATGTCCCAAATTAACAAATATTCCAGTATTTTTTACCCAGTTTTTTTCAAATAATATAATTGCCTGTGTTTTCCAGGGTCGTGTCAACCCTGATCTAACTGCCTCTTCTCTTCTTTACCCCTCCCCTTCCCCATTGTTGTGCTCTTCGTATCACTACTCGTCCAGGGTATCTACAGTAGCCCCATGGCTTCTGACACTCAACATTTAGCTATATGCCTGTCAGAAGTGACAGCTGCTAAACACATGTTTTTGCAGATCATCTGGTTCGGCGTAGGGATACATAATTTGGTCTGGTAACTTTTCAAAGCTTTTAGCTGTCAGTTGTGAGCTGTCAGTCAGCACCAAAGAAGCCATGGGGCTACTGTACATAGTTGCATTGATTATGGACGAGAAATATACCATTTCAGAGGAGATCTTCCCGCATTCACGTAGAGGGAGGGTTGGGAACAATTTAGGAATAAAAACTTCAGTATACTCGTAAGGGACTCGACCCCCGACCTCCCAGTTCACGGTAAACAATTGCTGTGAGGAGATTTAGGCATACTTGAAAGGGAATATATCCCCGAAATGCGGTATTTTTTTTGTATGGGAATAGTTGTTCTGAAGTTTAAAAAAAAAATCCTCAAGTATATTTTAATTTCTGTCATGAGCTTATCAAAATATGACTTTATTTGTTTGACGAGGTATAGATTTATTTTTCTAACAAGTTACTTTGATCTTAGAACTGCGACATTACGCTTAAAAGTTAAAACGTTGTCTACAAGGAACTAGTTTTAACCTTTTAGTTACATTTTCAAAATTATGAAATTTAAAAAAGTGAGATTTTTAATCCACAAGTCCTCGATGGTCTTGGGGTAAAAGTGCTCGTGGGTTCAAATCCAACCGAGGTTAACAGATTTTTCTTGAGCTATAAAATCCGTAGCATAGCTTCCTTCTGAGAAGTAATTCCGTTAGTCCTATGTCAATTGTGGCGTGTAAAATAACTCGGCAAACTGTGTAGGCTTTTTTTCGCTCGCTCCTAGAAATCCAGTGCGGAAAGTGACATGAAACCTCCCTTGTAAATGTGCTTTCTCCCAGATGATGCGGGCAGCGCTAACCGGGAAGCGCATCAAGATCAACCCTCGGATTTAAATACTCATTAATTAAATTAATCCACAACGCGTCTAAGCGCTTCGATAGGCGCTTACCTCAGTACACTCAACCGTGATTTCAACCCCGATCTCCCCCGTCACTGTAGATCCAGCCTAATGCGGTATAGACGACTTGGTCGGCGAGAAAGTATCGATCACCGTCAGGCCACACGGCTTTAAATACAATAAATAGTCTGTCTCGTTTTATGGAACTACTTATTTATTGTCTAAGCTTATACTCCCTTTCGCTCTTCATGGACAACCACCCTTTGTCATGTCAACAAGAAAGAGGGGAAAGAAAACTACAAAACTTTTTAGGCCTATCTCAAGGTAAAGAAAGCTCCCTGCTAGTTCACAATTTTTTTTTTAGCCTATAAAAACTATATTTGTCAAAGGAAGGCTAAATCTAGAGCTCTTTTTTCAGCAAGGCTGGCCTGAGGTCCAGAAATATACTCATAAAGTAGTTTACAATCAGTTAATGTCACATTTTCACACATTTATTTCTATTATTAAAAGTGAAACTATCGGGTTGTTAAGAAAAAGCTCCCGGTTGAAATCTTTAGACTTTATTTTGGCGTGAACCATATTTTGAAATAACGCATCATAGAAAAAGGCTATTGATTAAGGTGCGGCAGAAGGGAACCCGAGTAATCTTACATTTTTTACAGAATTGAAATGTTTTGGCCCAAATAAATCAAATATTTCTCCAGTAGCAGCATAGATTTTAGTTTTCTACACATGCTAGTATTAACAGATCTTGAATATCTGTCAAGGATGTCCTGGAATTTTGTCAAAACATTTTCTCTTTATTTATTTATGTTGCTACTGGAGAAGTATTTGATTTATTTTGAGCAACAAAATTTAATGCTATAACAACTGTAAAATTACTCGCGTTCTCTTCGACCGCACCTTAAGCTACAGTGCCACCGATGCGGGTATTATTACCGAGATTAATAATTATTTTCTTATTAAATGCGATTCTTGGTATTTGCTTTGGATGTAGAAGTTGTATTTGCTTTTATTTGATTCAAAACAATTTAACATAATAATTTATCTTTATTAATAAAATATGTCGATCAATATATATTAAAATATGCAGTTTGGCGCTAAAATGGCCTGTCACATAATTTAAACAAAAGTTATTTTTTTAACAACACCAACGTTTCATTTTAAATAGTTCTTGAAATGTTATTTATAAAAAATAATATATAAATAATTGTCTATGAAATGCAAACGAAATGTTAAAGAAACTCCCGTTTAATAAATAACAAAGTGATATTGGTGTTTGCATTATCCTCTCATGAGAGAATATATTTTATTTCAACTTCATATTTTAAACATTATTACATCGTATTGCATTGCCAGCTTTTAAAATCCGTTCCAAATTAACTTGTAAAATGGAGGTCTCGGTGGCCGCGTGGTCTAATGCGCTACTCTCACAGTAGACTAAACTGCCGATGACGGGGAGATAGAGGTTCAAATCTCTGTCGGGTGTACTGAGGGTAGTTTTTACAAATGGTTTTATTCTCTCTCTCTCCAAACATGCAGGTACACTTTTTATAAATATAACCTCTTCGTCCCTAAAACGATAATTAGAATAGTTAGTATGCAAGATTTATTATTATTTTTAGCACCAAGCCTTACTACCCATTCGGTCTGTAAGCTTATGTACGGCATACTAACTACGTTTATAGGTTAAGGATGAGTAAGGTTGAATTTAAAGGAAGTGTACCCGCATTTTTGTGGAGAGGGAGGAAGGAGAGAGGGGGAAACCATTTAGGAAAAACCAACCTCAGTACACCCGACTAGAATCGAACCACAATCTCCCCCAGTCATCGGCAGCCTAATCCATTGCGAGAATAGTGCCTTAGACCATGCGGCCACTAAAGCGGATCTTGACAAATATTCAAGAACTGTTGAGGTCACTATGTAAAAAAATATGTTTCTACTGAAGAAATATTTTATTTATTTTGGCAAAAAAAAAAATTTCGTTATAAAAATGGCAAAAACATGTTTATTCGCCTTCTCTACACGCCCATCCTCACCCCCTCGTGTTGAACAGTCATTCTATTCTCTGATCAGGGTATATACGAGATCCTCGTCACCTTTCCTCGAAGATGCGGTTTTTTCACACCTGAACCCATACTTGCGGTAAAATGGGCGTTCGGGCGTGAAGAGATGGGAAGTTTGGTCTTGTATGGGTTGTTGAGGAGAAAGGGGGTTTGGGGGGGGGGGGGAAGGAAGTGACGCGATGTGGTCTCAAGGAAATACCCCGTGAGATGGCAGTGTTGTAGCCCTAAAGAGTGAACAAAGGGCAGAATCAGGTTAAATGACTCACTGGATTCTTGAAATAGAATCTTGGACATTTGATGATTAATGCCGAGTCATTCGGACAGCCATGCTAACAACTTTGTGTGTGTGTGTGTGTGTGTGTGTATATATATATATATATATATATATATATATATATATATATTATATATATATATATATATATATATATATATACACACTCGCTTTACAAGTGGATGTAAGCTAATGTAATTCCAGAACAGTTTTTTGATGTCTTACCGTTTAACCACAAGAGACCTCCAAAGAAAGTCCGCACCGACTTTTGAATTTTTTCGGGGTTAAAAATTTAAAAAAATATTTTTTTGGAATTTTCCCGTCGGTTACAGGCTAGAAGCTATAAGTATGCCAAATTTCAAGTTTCTATCTCATCTGGAAGTGGGTAGACATTGTCAGTGACGAGTCAGCCGTGTGGCTTTATAGTAGTATCATAATTGGGATACGCCTCTTTAAATGATATATATATACATATATATTAGGATACGCCTCTTGAAATGAGCCAGAGGATTGCATATCATGGCTATTTCTAAACAATTCGGACAAACGCTGTCACTGAAATAAGTTTTTTTCTAGTGGTGCGTTTTATTACCCGTTCGGGCTATATGCATTATATACTAGGTAAGTTACTGTGTTAGGGATGAGGAAGGTTGGATTTAGAGGAAGTGTACCTGCATTTGCGTGGAGGTAGAGTGAAAAATCATCTAGTAATTAAAAAACATCAGTACATCCGACAGGAATTCGGGCGTCGACATCCATCCACCTGAAACGGGTCTGAATTAGTTACATTCTTGTAGGTGACCTGGCGGTCTAGGGGTAAGGTGTCAGACTTCTGTGTTGGCGGCCGGGGCTCAATCCCAGGTCCCGGCACAGATTTATCTGATTTACAAACCCTTCCTTCACCTCTGACAAGTTATCTTGTGAATGTGAGGAATGCCAGGCCTCCACCGTGGTTCGGATTCCACGTTAAACTGTAGGTCCTCCATTTCATCTCACAATCACCCTACCATTACACATTAGCGTAAGAGCGTATAACCCGAACGGGTAGTAAGACGCGGTGCTAATAATAATAGTTACATTCTTTTCAAGACTGGTGTCGATCCAGCGAACTACCAGAAAACAAACACATTTTAATGTTTTTTCAAGAAACTGATATAATATAGCTCCACAGTTAGTATTGAATATAAATTAGAAACATTTTATTTTATGCTTTTTTATTAAAACCCTTGGCTCTCTCGAGTGCAAGTCTAAAACTTATTTTGTGGGATGGTGGGAGGGAGGGTGAAAGGCGGGGCATGGTTTCTAAACCGACCAAAGTATCCTTCCGCGCCAACAAGAACAGATGGATCACGGAAACCGTAGATGGCGCTAGCTACCGGACAGGTCTTGAGGAAAAATCATACGTTTGGAAATCAGTTTTCTCGAGAACGAGTGAAATGTTTATGTTAATATTTTCAACACCTCTTCTAAGATAATATATCGATGTTTATTAGATGTTTTATTTTCTTATTTTTTGCTGTAAGCCGGCAGTTTTCTATTGAAAAAAGTCAAAATTATTGAAATTTGATCACTTTTAAAATTATAGAGGATATGTGTATATAAAAAGTATTACTTAATCAACATGCTTATATTCTCTAACCAACCGTTTCTGAAAAGAAAATTGCAAAACAATAAAAATTCTTGAAGAAAGCCGTTTGTTCCCACGGCTCTGCATTTCCACGCCAAATGAAAAGGGCCAATCGCCTTAACCGAGAATAATATATCATTAGGGAGAACTGTCTTCTGCACGACGTCATAGAAGGAAAGGCTGAGGGAAAGAGGAGCGAACAAACTGTTTGTCAAATATTTTATAGGGTGACCTGGCGGTCTAGGGGTACGGTGTCAGACTTCTGTGCTGGCGGCCGGGGTTCGATCCTCGGTCCCGGCACAGATTTATCTGATTACCAAACCCTTCCTTCACCTCTGACAAGACATCTTGTGAATGTGTGGAATGCCAGGTCGCCACCGTGGTTCGGATTCCACGTTAAACTGTAGGTCCTTCATTTCATCTCACAATCACCCTACCATTACACATTAGCGTAAGTGCGTATAACCCGAACGGGCAGTAAGACGCGGTGCTAATAATAATAATAATAATAAATATTTTATAATTTATATATGATAAATATATTTTTAAAGTTCTTCTATGTATATTTTATAAATATATATAAGTTATATAAATTCAGATCTGTCCTTGTTGATTAAAAAAGAGATAATAGATTAAAAAAACAATTTGCTCCTTTATGGATGACTAAAAAAACTTTCACTTATATTTAGGTAAAGTGCGTCTTTATAATTTTGGCAACATTTACTGTAAATGAAGAGTGTATAATCCTTGCAAATCCAAAAGGATCCCCACCCTTTGTCTAAGTCGTCACTATTGTAACTATTCTTGACTGCCAATGACGGATAGACCAGGCTTCAAATTCCAATCGGGTGTAGACACAATTGATTGTGATTTTTTCTAAATGGATTTACATTCTGCCTTTGCGATAATGCGGGAACATTTCCTATAAATTCAATATTCTTAGATCTTAACACATGTGTAAAGCCACATGGCTGACACTCACTGACATTAATGTTTGCCCATTTCCAAATGAGCTAGGAACTTGAAATTTGGCAAACTTATAGCTTCTAGTTTGTAACCGACGGGAAAATTCCAAAAGTTAAAAAAAAGTTTTTTATCCCAGAAAAAAAATTCAAAATTGCGGAGCAACTTTAAAGTCGGTGTGGACCTTCCTTTGGAGGTCTCTTGTGGGTAAACGGTAAGACCTATCAAAAAACAGTTCTGGAATTACATTAGCTTACATCCACTTGCAAAGAAAACTCACTGGGGGTTTGAGGGCGGAGCCCCCAAAGAATAAAGCGAGTGCATATTTTTACTAAAGTCGATCCTATCCATCATACCACGGGCGACCGCTAGTTCCTCAACCCCCTTCCCCCACTCCTCAAAAAGGAACTTTTTTTATATATAAGTCTATCCCATCCATCGCTTCACGGGCTACTGCTAGCTTCTTCCCCTCCCCTCTCGAATGAGTCGGTAGCGCGTGATGTGACGGCATCTGGATTGCCAGCCAGTGGTTGGTCATTAGAGAAAGTAGCCGGCATAGAAGGGTGGTGCACGTAACTCAATACATCCATCTCTGGGTCAATAACCTCTCTCCTTAAGACACATGTGAACAGACCAGGATTTTTTTTTTTAAGGAAGAGGGGAAGGACAATTCAGGTTTGACGACAAATATCTTTTTTAATCCTTTATCAACCCACTTTTCCTCGATAATTCCCTTCTTTCTTATCTTTTTATTCTCATATCAAACGTGTTGAAGATGGAATAAATCTACATCCCTTATTTCTTTCTTCAACGCGACGCCTATGTAATAAATCTATTGATGAGGTTGGATGAATGCTGTAGCTTATATTTTTGCACATATTATTCTGTTATTATAGTCAGTGCGAAGTTTTTTTTCCCACGCTCTTATTTTCCAGTTCGCAAAGTTTTGCAAAATGAGAAAGTATTTTAGGAACGGGTCAAAAAAAAAGTGGATGAATTCAATCTCACAACTTTTTTTTTTAATTCGCATTTAGCAAACTCTGGTATGATTCCAAATTATCATAAAAATAACTAATTTATTTTTAATGAAAATTTTGTTAAAATATCCCCACGACAAATTTTCGCATTTACTGAGGATTGGATTGATAAACTTAACAACATGTGATTTATAACCATAAAATGTCAACCTCTGTGGTTTTAGGGTAAAGTGCTCGCTTCAGGATCCAATGTTCGTGGGTTCAAACCCAACCGGGGTCGACGAATTGTTCTCGAGCGATAAAAACCCGTAACAGACACTGTAGGTACCTTTCCCGACAAAATTGGTGGGTCCTTTCATGCTCGCTCATAGAAATAAATGGGGAAGGCAACGAGGGAACCACCACACGTCTGAGCTCACTTAGTACATATTATTTCGATCAGATAGTACGGACAACACTAAACAGTGGATGAGTGCATGCCCAGTTTTGGATGGATGACGAATCAAACTAACCTTCGGGTTGAAGACTAATAAAATATCCTGAAAACTTAACTCATTCGCTTGCACCTAATGTCTACTTAACTATGGATCACGGATTCAATTTCTAGCATGGCCGAAAAATTTACCATTAATGAACTAATCCCGAACGAATGTTGGTTTTCCCAATCGCTACATACTAATTATGTTGCATTTAATCTGAATCCTACCTTCCTCATCTCTATCCCATTAATGTGAATTAGCGGATAGCACCCGGATGGGTAATGAGAAGCACATTTAAAAAAAGAAGTCATGAGACGTCAAGAGTTGCCATTCGTTGTGTGAAGGAAGATATTTCCTTTCTTTTATGCCATAAAATATGAAATACGAGCACCGTTCTCGAGAGATTCTCACGCCGAGAACCACACGAGGACGATTTACTTCCACATAAAAAAGTGTGACGGTGTTAAAGAACCCGCATTCTTCCAACATGACTGTACACCCTGAATACACCCAAGCCTGGTTCATTCTCAGATAACATTCCCTTGTCTAGAAATAGAGATTATTATTCAAAACTCTTAGGTATATGTGAAACGATGAGGGGGGAGAGGGAGGGGGGCTTGTGTCTGTTCTCGCTCTAAGCTACCCGCTTCGGTGGCGTAGTTAGCTAACGCATTAGTGTTGAGCTCAGCTGACAAGGACGGGGAGATCGAGGTTCGAATCTCGGTCGGGTGAACTGAAGTTTTCTTCCTAAATGGTTTTCCACTCTCCCTCCACGCAAATGTGGGTTAACTTCCTCTAAATTCAACCTTCCCACTTCCTAATCCATTTACGTAATTAGTACTTAAGCGTTTAACCCGACATTGGTCTAAATAAATAAATACATCTTTTAAGTTAGTTTATAAGCCGTTTTGCTGATATAAAATCAGTCTAATCAGAGCACGTTAAATACCCTAAAAAGAAATAATCTACTGAGGCAGTGCCAAAGCGCAAGAGATGAACGTTGCGTGCTAAACCCAACTACTGTAATTGAATGCAGACAATCAACCACTAACAAAAAAAATCTCCGACCTTTTGTGTAGAGGTTTCTGTCAGTGCAACGCGAATTGAAGTTAGCCAGCCAGCCAGCCAGCCAGGTTTGTACGCCGAGTGATGAGGTCACATAACATTAGCCTCGAGGGTAAAATGGGGCGAGTTTATGACCGGTGTCTAGACGTAACAAGAGTGGTCCAGACAGGCCTGGACTTTTATTATATCCCTAACCTTTCACTACGTCTGAATATCGGGTGGGGGGACAGGACATAAAATATAGTCACTTCAAAAAGTTGCTTTTTAAAATTATCTTTGAAAGAGGGACTAGGTGAACAATTATTATTATTATTGTATCATGCTTAATTTAACTGAAAAAAACTCTATGAAAGAATATTTATTCCGTTGTTTTTAGTTGGCCTACCGCGTCTTACTACCCGTTCGGGTTACTACACTAATGGTCATAGGAATTGGGAAGGTTATATTTCTAGTAAGTGTAACAGCATTTGCATGGAGAGAGATTGGGAAAGACCACCCTCAGTACACCCGACCGAGACTCGAACTTCGATCTCCTTGTTATCGGCAGTCTAGTCTACTGCGAGAGAGTAGCATTTTTGACCACGCGACCATAAATTAAATTAAATTAAATTAAATTAATTTTTAAGTCTTAGGTTGATCTATTCCGTAAGCTCAGAAGTTGCATTCTAAAGAGGGATTAACCGAAATTATTATTATTATTAATAACCCGTCTCGGTGGCATAGTTAGCTAACGCGTTAGTTTTGTGTTGAACTAGACTGCCGAGGACGGGGAGATCGAGTTTCGAATCTGTCAGGTGAACTGGGGGTGGGTAGGTGACCTGGTGGTCTAGGGGTAAGGTGTCAGACTTCTGTCCGGGGGGTCTGGGGTTCAATCCTCGGTCCTGGCACAGATTTATCTGATTACCAAACCCTTCCTTCACCTCTGACAAGACGTGTATTAATCACAACTTGTGAATGTGTAGAATGTCAGACCTCCACCGTGGTTCGGATCCCACGTTAAACTGTAGGTCCTTCATTTCATCTCACAATCACCCTACCATTACACATTAGCGTAAGTGCGTGTAACCCGAACGGGTAGTAAGACATGGTGTGAAAAAAAAACTATCAGCATTCAGCAGCATCGAAACAAACCTGGATGAATAAGTTTTGTACGTTAGAATTTCTTGTTGAAGAAACTGTTTAGAAAACACAAACATATTTTATTCTACGGTACACATTAATAACATTTCACTATTTAATTAATAGGCCTATTATTTTTACCAACCATGCAGAGCGAGAGGTCCTGCTTTAACTCAACTGTTTGACAGTGGCATTCATTGAACCTGTGTGGAACGACGTATGTACACTGGAGGATCTAAGGTGTGCGTGTGTACAAATTTGGTCAAAATGAGTAAATTAGTTCAAAAGCTATATAATAGACGAGAGGAAAACAATGGACGATTGGAATGGAAAAAAGGACGAAACAATAAATGATTCACTTCTCTAGTAATTCCTCTGAACAGAAAAGTGCAAGGATGGTAATTGTTAAGAAATAATAAAATCTCCATGTAGGGGCACAATTATTTTTTATTACGCATTTTTTTTAAAGTACTGCTTCAACAAATTTAAATGGCATTTAAGTCTTCTTTCTTACCAACCAATTATTTTAATTTCTAAAATAAAATTGGTTTTAAGTTTTTTTTTTTCAACGTCACCTTAACATGCAGTCTCTGTGTTTTCAAATTGAGCTAAGAATCACGGCTTTGATTCCCGGTAAGGCTGAAAATGTATAATTGAGAAATTGAGTTTACTCTCATCGCTGGGCACGAGGGCTAAAGTGCTGATATTTTCCTAGTCTGATGACGGGGAGGTTGGGGTTTGAATCCTGGCCGGATGTACTGAAGAGTGGTTTAACCTAAATTGTTTTCTACTCTTACTCCACACATATGTGGTAACATTTCCACATAATCCTACTTATCTCATCCCTACTACATAGTTATTCGGATAGCCCGAACATGTACCGTTCAATTTTCATAGGAAGGGCATTTTAGGAAATTTCTATCAAAAGGGACAGCTGCAAATAACATAAATTGACGTATGAATACGTGAAAATAGATCTATTAACTTTTTTAGATATCAGATAAGTAAGGACACCAAAATATCCTGAGACGAGACGAACCTTGAACAAAACAAAACTGGATCTTTTCGCGAAATGGCCTTTTTATATGTAATTAATGGTCAATTAAGACCATTTTAATAAGAATTAACGATATAAAAATTACATATATCTTTAATAAAATAACAGTAATCATCATAATTCGCCTTTTTTTGCTTGAAATTTATAGAAAAAAAATGAGTACGCTTCCAACCGCACTATTACTTTTCTTTTCTCTAAATATCTCTATAACCAATCTAAGTTCCTATTCTAGAAAATCTACTTCCCTCAACCAAAAAAGACTATAATTGGACTTGAAAAGTTTGTTCCTTTTAACCCAATGGTAACTAAACGTTGTTGTGTCAGTCCCGTTAACCCGTTAAGTGGTCAATAGCCAAATTCCTGATAAGTCGCCAATAGCCAAAGTCCTAATTGTCACCAGTAGCCAAAGTCCTAATAATTGGCCAATAGTCAACAGAGAGGTGACAAAGCTCTCTGTACCCACTTCGGTGGTCGCATGGTCTAAGGCACTACTCTCGCAATAGAGTGGACTGCCGATGACAGCGAGGACGTGGTTCAATCCCGGTCGAGTGCGGGTGTCCCCCCCCCCCCAAATAATATCCACGCAAATGCGGGTATACTTACTCTAAATTCAACGTTCCTAATCACCAACTCATTAGCGTAAATAGACGTATAACCCGAATGGTCTGTAAATCGCGGAGGGTGAGTTTGAAGACGACGGAATCCTCCCTCTAATGGTTCATGTTTTATGTGTGTGTGAGCGTAGCCCAAACAGTAAGTTCTAGTCAGCCCACCTGTCATTTATCATGAATCATGATCGTTTCCTTGGGCGGCTTTATCGACCTGATTTGGGGCAGACACTGTGGCGCCTTCTTGGTGATGTACGCAGGCAAATTTAGGTTCGGGTCGAACCGAGACGGAGGGGGCGGGGCAGGGTAATAATAATGCTTTCTCAATCTTGGGACAGAATTGGTTTCTACGTGACGTATCTCGCGGGAAGGGTAATTCCATATAGAACGCTCGTAAAAAGAAAAATTATATTCAATATAGTAACTGCTCGTTTTGACGAAATTAATTTTTTTAAAGGTTTTTTAGTGTGATTTTTTTTTCATTGCGTCACTCGTTTAGGCTATAAACATAAAATATATAGGGTCTATATACATAATTATATTAATTTAATTCAAATTTCATTAATTTTTGTTGAATTTTAAAGGGGTGTCTTTTAAAATTATATTGGTTCAAATGACATTTTTATTTGAAATAAATTTTCACACAAATTGTAACTTTGAAATTTTCTATAGGAGTTAAATACATCATAATGTTGTTATTTTAATAGTAAGATTGATAAAAAAAAAGTTTTGTCCCCTTTAACTAAATTTTTTTTTAGTTAAACTGACTTATACCAATTTTATTCTCAACACCGAATCATAGTAGGTCTATGTATATATACACAAATATATATATGAACGATTATGTAGTAAGAATGAAAAAAGGATAACTCTAGAGGTAATGTACTCATATTTGCGTAGAGGAAGAATATAAAACCTTAGTACACCCGACCGAGATTCGAACCTCGATCTTTCCATCATCGGCAATCCAGTCTACTGCGAGAATAGCGCATTAGACCATGCGGCCACCGAAGCAGGTTATTTGTAAGATTAAAAAGCTAATGAAATTGATTCTTTTTAGTTAATAACACCTATCGAAACAGAATATATATTCAAAAGAACTCTCCCCTAGAACGAAACAACATTGTAGTAACCATTACTGAAATGGTATTTTTGGTCACGGTGTAACAAAGTAACATTCTCAATAAAATTGTGCTCTACATTTTATCTGATCAAAGTGTTATTGAAATTCTGCTTTTAAAAAATTAATCCAATTAAGTTTATTTAATAAATATTAATATGAAAATAATATGTAATTGAAACATGACTTTACCTATTTACCCTTTGGGTCACCAGGCCGGGTAAATGCGCTAAAATAGTCATCGACACCAGAAACCAAGTGGGTCTATTTTTAACGTCCCTGACTAGAACTTTCCGGCAGTAGGAGAACAAACAGGGAAGGAGGAGAATACAAATGTTTATATATTCCGTGTTGTGACTTTCCCTATTAAATTACATCATTCGATTCACAAAGATTCATTATTCGTTCCTAATTCAGTTGTACCTTTCATTTCCAAGGCATCAAAGTCTTGGTAATCAATCAAAATACGTGAATTTTTGGACTTTTCAGAGTGGAAAATTTCAACTTTTAAATGTTTACAAGTCTATACATAGGGTCATATAAAATAGTTGTATGCTCATTCTAATAAAACAACTAACTCGTTTACTACTAAGGTAAACATTTAACCTAAGCGCAACATCTTATTGTAAATGCCTCAGCTCCGGTACATACATGTAGTTTAATTTTCTTCGCATGTTAATATCAACAGTTGTTGAATATCTATCAATAGTATAGTGACATTAGATAATCTTTTTTTAAATGGAGATAAAAAGTTGTCATTTAATTCCACGACACCATTGACGGATATTAAATAACTGTTGAAATCACAGTAGGTGACCTGGTGGTCTAGGGGTAAGGTGTCAGACTTCTATGCTGGCGGCCGGGGTTCAATCCTCGGTCCCGGCAAAGATTTATCTGATTACCAAACTCTTCCTTCACCTCTGACAAGACATCTTGTGAATGTGGGGAATGCCAGGTCTCCACCGTGGTTCGGATTCCACGTTAAACTGTAGGTCCTCCATTTCATCTCACAATCACCCTACCATTACACATTAGCGTAAGTGCGTATAATCCGAATGGGTAGTAAGACGCGGTGCTAATAATAATAATAATGTTGATATCACCGTGTGAAGAAAATTAACCTCTGTTTGTACTAAATGCAATATTTGATTTATTTTGATACAAAAGCGACAAAAAAAAAAAACCACCGACCTTTTCCCTACATCCCCATCTTAAATTCAAATTATTAAAATATAAAATATTTAGATATTATTTTGTTTTAACATTTCTTTACCGTCAATAACTTAAAACTTACGAATTAAAATATTGTGTTCTTTATGTCTTTTTTACATACAAACGTAAGAGTCTATATATAAAAATGGGAAGCGGGTAGATTAGCCTACAGCTGTCCAATATCCATTCTAAATCAAGTCTATAACAATTCAATCCAAACAATCCTACAGAGGATTTGAAAATCAATAGTCGGCACATGACAAGCGTTTAAAATGTTGCCATGTCTTACTACCCGTCCGGTTTAACCGCATGTTAACGTTAACGTTGGTAAGGAAAATGAAGAGGGAATTTTAAAGGAAGTGTATCCGAATTTGTGTGTAGTAAGGGATGTAAACCATTTGGGGGTAGAAAAAACAAAATCTTAGTACACTCGAAATTGATTCGATCCCCAACCTTACCGTCACAGGAAACACCAGACAATACGGGACCAACACCCTTGTCTGCGTGCCCACCGGCGCGAGTAATAACTGCTATATTATAGATAAATTACCTAGGTACTATTACCAAATGCCAAGTCAACATATTTTTTAAATTTTACAAATGAGACAAGTCTCGTGTAGTTTAAGTGGTCGTTGACGAGACCAAAGAAAAATGAACCTGCATTTGCGTGTTGAGAGTGTGAAAATACTTTAAGGGAAAACTAGCGTTGGTACATCTGGCCGGAATCCGAACCCCACCAGCGAACCACTCTATTGCGAGAGCGACGCCTCAGACCGTGAAACCACCTATGCGGGTGTGAGACCTTTTTGATTTGGATAACTCTCTTCGAACCCAAGGCCGTAGTCAGGGAGGGGTTTGGGGGTTCAACCCCCTCTCCCCGAAATTTTATGAACAATATATATATATAATATATATATATATATATATATATATATATATATATATATATATATTATATTTATGGTTCAAACAATATCAAAATTAAGGTACAAGTACAAATTAAGGGGCTGTGTTACCATAAAAAACACTTCATATAGCTTCTAGAACTGTTTATCATTTAGAATTCTCTCTATACTCAGGCAATTGGGGATGTACCCGGTGCAGCGGCGAAGGAAAAAGGAGCTGTACCAATACCTGTTGGGGTCATACGCAGCACTCATTTCCCTAATGTTTTAGAGATGAGGAAAGTTGAATTTAGAGAAAATGCAGCCACATTTACCTATGGAAAATTATTGGAAAAAATATTTAAGGGAAAACCCCTCTCGGCACATCCAACTGGGATTCGAACCCAGATCTTCCCATCATCGGCAGTGCGTGTGTTAATCCTTTAAACCGTTCAACCACCGAAGCGGTCTGAACGGATATCGGTGCGAGTAGATATCCCCCCCCTTACCACCCCTTTAGTTTATTTTGCCACACGTGCCGAAATCAACTTATTATTCTGGTAAGGGACAGATTGTAAAGTTGTTCCAACCCTTGGTTTTATTGGTCAGCAGGCCTACTTGGTGCAGCCGACTAGACAAAAGGTCTGTTGTCTGGCTCTCTCCGGGTCTATCCAGTTGCTATATAGTAATATATTGTTAGGAGTAACTCACCCCCCACCCCCACCCCACATCCCACCCATATCATTCCAAGTCTTCTAACAGGACCTTATTTACATAACATGACACTGACGACTATTTAAAGGTCGTATTTATTTCGGTCCCTTCATTTAAACCGGTTATAGTCCTTCCACGACTTGATGGACCTTTTTATCACAGCTGTTTGGATAGATACAACCTCCATTTTTTTTTTTTCGCTTAAAAAAATAAATTACGGACACACGGGAATATAAAGCCTTATCTACATACTTTGTTAGCTATGGTTATTATAGTCCTTGAGTCAGATTGATTTTTTAATTTTATAATTTAGAGATCACGATATTTTCATAACTTTATTTATTTATTTTTAATTTGAAATAACGACAGCGTTAGTGCAGAAAAGTTTTGTTTTTTTATGAATTGCTACTGAATGTATATTAATTAAAATACTATACGTATATAACATGCCATATGTTTCTAATTGATAGGTTTATTTCTTCTTGTCGCACATCGGCGCTCATTTATTTTTCTACCTATGATTGGTTGATTGCGTGAACGGTCGTAACTGGTGTCCCCAAGAAAGTTAAAAGTTGACCCAACTTGTACGAAGCGCTACAGACATGCTAATCGTGACTCTTTGAGAACAAAGCAATATGCCAATGGGAAGTCATACGGAATACGTTCTACGGAGCTTACGGATAGAGATGGGGTACCGAAAAAAAAGTATCGAATTTGTGTACTCATCGAAAGCATCAGAACAAAAGGGTCGATAGCAGTTAGTACCGGTATTGAAAATTTAACATGTTTTATTTTAAATCTAGTAATAAAAAAACACAACTTTGGCATTATAACGGAATTTTCATATTTAATAAAACACTGAAAATTCTACAATATCAGCTTTTACTAAAAAATATTTGTTTCCATATATTTTTTATCCTCCTTTAACCCTGAAAGTTAAGGAACTTGCCTCGCTTAGTTACATTTTGGTGAATCTTTGAGCCAAAATGAAACACACACACATACAAAAATCAAGAAATTATTTAAAATTGCTCAGAGCTCCTAATCCTCTTCAGAACAGTCATTGAGATAGGCCTTCAGGATTTTACTACGCATCTTTCCCTCCCCTCTCCCAAAGTTTCTGTGACTTTTGGTTGGTCAGGTAATATTTAGTAGTCAATCAATTTAGACAGCTTGTCTTGTTTTTGTTCATTTATAGTATCAAACGTTAACTTTTTAAACCGAGTGATCATATCATTGCACGACTTACTGTCTAACTTAAACAAAGATAACTCACACAATCTCCCTACTGTAAATTCATTACTGAGAAATAGTAAAACCCAATTTCACCAATGATATAGTGTTTGGTCTTGCCGAGAATCGAAGCCAGGGCCCTCTAGGCAATGGGGGAGGCGCCACCAGCTGAGTTAAAGTGTCAAACTTGACGATAGTAAATAATTAGTAAGTATTAACTACAAGAATACCGCACAAAGGCTCGTAGGCCAACGTTGGTTCAGAACGGTTCAACAAGGGGTGGTTGGAGTATAAATTCTACACACAGAGTGACTTCTTGATTTGACTAGAGGAAGATGAGTTATAGTAGAATTAATTAGTATTCGCCTGGGGGGAGAGGAGAGAAAACACTTTATTATTATTACTAGCACCACGTCTTACTACCCGTTTGAGTTATACGCACTTAGGCTAATGTGTAATGGTAGGGTGATTGTGAGATGAAATGGAGGACCTACAGTTTAACGTGGAATCCGAACCACGGTGGAGGCCTGGCATTCCACACATTCACAAGTTGTGATTAATACACGTCTTGTCAGAGTTGAAGGAAGGTAGCAATAAAGTTTAGTTTTCTGCACGTGCTAATATCAACAAATCTTAATTATCTGTCAAGGGTGTCCTGGAATTTTGTCAAAACTTTTTCTCTTTATTTAAAAAAAAAAATTGACAAAATTCCCAAAAATTTATATTCTATAAAAACTATAAAAAATACTTACGCGCCCTTCTGCCGCACCTTAAGATTGACTTCAAGTTTCTGCTATTTCATTTAGATAATTTTATGCTATTAGAGCAATAGTTCCCAAACTGTGGGTCACGAGTTCATTTTTAGTCAAGAAAAGTTTTTGAAATATGAACATTTTGTAATCATTTAAAAATAAAATTATGAATACTGGAGGAAGTCGGAAAACGAAAAAAAAAGAAAGAAAAATAAGGGGGCAAAAATAAGGCGTACTTTTACCATACTGATAAGGGAATTGGGTTTCATGTTCGTACATATGATGTAGTGGACGGTAGTGACGTCATCAACATTAACAGGAAACATGCGTATCCTTCACACACGCCTCATCAGAAATAAATACGTATTTTCGTAAAATTATAATAAAAAAATTAATTTCAAAATACAGTAAGGAGTAATTAAATGTAAACTCTCCCTAGCCCTTATCTCCATACCATGTCCATTAATGTTTGGTGAGCAGGGAGAGTTTGTTTTTCTAAAAATTGTGTGACCTTTTAACATTTTTAGGAGTCACCGTTTCGAAACAGTTTGTCCATCCTGAAACCCCCTCCTAAAGGTTGTAAAAGTGCTCATGTGTCGTTACGTAATCGTTACGGGGATGTAAGCTCTCATTAGTCTTAGTAATTAACAACGTTAAGCTACCTTGCAGGCTCACCCGCTTTCTTCAGCTGATCGCCTGCAGGTGATAATTCACTTCGAGACTTCCTACCGAGAGTTCGTTTACTCGAGACTTCCAGACAGGTATCGTCCGGTCTTATAACAACTGGGGCACCTACATGTTGCTCTCACCGCGTGGCGTTGAACCCCGTCTACATACAACGTATCCATACGTTCCGTCGTCCGTTAGACGAGAACAACTCGACAGTAACAGATTGATGTCACTACAGCCATTATCATCATCATCATCATCATCTGTTTCCAACATATGGCAGAGTCAGTTTGTTAAAATGCCTAAATCATCTTCTTTCCTCCCACCGTTCTTCTTTTCTTACCCACATATTTGCTTTTATATGCTCCTTCCATCACTTTCTTTAGTCTCCATTGGGATATTTTTCCTCCAAACTTCAACTCCATCAGTTTCCTTGGGATTCGTTTCTTTTCCATTCTAATTACGCGTCCATACCCTCTCATCCTTGCTTTCCCTACTGCCCTATAACCCAAACATCTTTATTTCTTATCCTATTTCTCCTGGCGACAACTAACACGCGCCTCAAAAAACTTCATTCTAACTTCGTTGCACTCCGCACAAGTTGGACAGATTTTAACTTTCTTAAGGACTGTCATCACGGATGACTAGAGAGAGCCAATCACAGATAGACAAACAAATGAGCGTCTATGTGCGAATTGAATTAAACAGTCGCTATTTGCTATCGTATGTTAATTTATATACCTTTAATAGCAATTCATATAATTTTTTTTTAACATATCAAGGATGTTATTATTTTAAGTCGAAATGTAAAAACTCTCCATGGTATATTACCGCAATCGAGCTATACCGAAAATAAAATTATGAAAATGTTGAACCAACTTAAAGAATTTGCTGAAACTGTTTTATCCTCACGAATTTTTTTGTACGAAGTATTATATTTTCTCGTTGGTTGACACGATATCGCGTGATTGAGGAAACGGAGTACGTAAACTAGTTTTAATTAAGCAAGGTTACTTGAGGGGATTTGTGGGAGCACTGTTAGACAAACCACACCCCATTCGACAGATGTATTACAGTTAAAGTGCTTTAACTATATTACAAATTACAGACCTTAAGGGCCAGCTGTTTCATAGGGCCAGTTTCATAGTCAAACTTAGTGCGCCTCAAGTGCGGCGTTATACTAAATACAAGACAACACCTACCTAAACTCGAATGGAATGGGCCAGTCTTATATGCGAAACTGGCCCATTCCATTTTGATCTAGGTAGGTGTCGTCCTGGATTTAGTATCGACTCGCACTTTAGGCGCACTAAGTCTGACTATGAAACTGGCCCAGTGTCAGATTGGAAATGCAGCACTGTACTAAATGTAGGAAGACACCTATGACCTACCTAGATCAGAATGGAATGGGCCAGTTTATGGCCAGACTGAGTACTCGCGGCACTGTACTAAATGTAGGAAGACACCTACCTAGATCAGAATGGAATGGGCCAGTTTCATGTACGAAACTAGCCCATTCCATTCGAGTTTAGGTAAGTGTCGTCCTGTATTTAGTAAAGCGCCGCACTTGAGGCCTACTAAGTCTGACTATGAAACTGTCCCTTAGAATCGACCTCGGTGGTTTTGGGGAAAAGTGTTCACTTTAGGACCCGATGTTCATGGATTAAAACCTAGCCGAGGTCAACGGATTTTTCTTGAACGATAAAAATCCGTAGCACAACTTCCTTCGGAAGGGAAGTAAAGCCATCGGTCCCATGTCGATTGTGTTATGTAAAAGAACACTGGAATAACTTTCTGGCCAAATTTGATAGGCACTTTCAAGCTCGCTCATAGAAATTCAGTGTGGAAGGCATCGCGGAACCGTCATACACGTGTTCAACGAGAATGTGGCGGATCAACTTGATGTACGTTCCTGAACTCCCTTAGTATGGGATTTATACCAGATGGTGCAGGTAACACTAACCAGCCGAAGGGCTGAGGTGCATGCCCAGGTACAGAAGGATGGTCATTACATCAACCTTCAGTTTGTTGACTTTACAAGACCTTTAAAGTGGTTTTTACAGCTGAGACGAAATTTAATTTACATTTGGTGGTGAGCATGAAATATGACGATTTAGTCCACGTGCCCACCTTTGCGGTTACTTTAATATATCAAGCCAGGCCTCCACCGTGGTTCGGATTCCACGTTAAACTGTAGGTCCTTCATTTCATCTCGCAATCACCCTACCATTTCACATTAGCGTAAGTGCGTATAACCCGAACGGGTAGTAAGACGTGGTGCTAATAATATTAATAATAATAATAATAATATATCAACCATTGTTTTTGAAAGTATCCAGAGTAAATGAAGGTTACAGGGGGGAAAGAGAAGGATATACGGGAAAAGGGGGTAGAGTTAGATTTTAGTTCAAATTGAGTTAGTACTGCCATCTGTTAGACATTCAAGAAACCTTTCTAATTAGATTGAGTTAGTGCAACTATCTGTGAGACAATCATGATACTTTTCTAATTAAATTGAGCTAACGCTGCCATCTGTGAGATAATCATGATACCTTTCTAATGCACTTTAGACTATGGAAAAAAGAAGAGATATCCGTCATATGTATTTAAATATTGTAAAAATACGGATCTCAACTGGAACACCCTTCCAGCCTCACCTTATCCCAGTGGTCAAGGCCACCCTTAAGGGTTTGTAGACGGTGCGGTTGCACAGGGCCCCACGCTTGCTTAGGTGACAGATGGAGGGGGAGGGGGGAGGAAGGCACACGTTGGGGTGGAAATTTTTTGCTTGCATGCTTCAGGCTCCTTGAATAGGCGATCTTGCAAATATTGTCATAGTATAAAATCAATTAAAAAAATAATCATGTGGTTTGATTTATTGAACGAGTGACCCGAGCGCTCCGTTTTAGCTTCCGCCGATTTGCATTTGTCTGACTGGTGGATGGGTACGTTTCGCGATAACTTTTGAACGCATCAACCGATTTAATTCAAACTCGGCACAATTGTTATTTGTACCTTTATACCTATCAAGTTCATAAAGGAAGAAAACCTGAAGAGAAGTTATGGAGAAATCGACCCTTATATGTATAAAAGTAAGCCTGTGCGAATACATGATTTTCCATTTCGAGTCTAATCCGAATCTTGGCAAACCAGCTTGAATCGATTCCAAATCGAATATCATGCTCGGAATGTTTTTCAAATCGAATCCGAATTGAATATTATACTAAAAATAAAATATCGAATCCGAATAGAATAATTTTATTTTGAAAATGTTTCGAATTCAAAATCAAATAACATATCCTTAGGAGTCTTTGAAAATATTTTAAACTTTATCTTAAGTTAAACAAGTAAACACAGCCTCATGACTAACTTATGAAAGGTTATAAGCGAAATACATTATATTTTTTTATAATGGTTTGCTATATAAGAACATAGAAAGTTGAAATTATTCTTAAGTATGAATATATTCGAATTTAAAACCAAAACCATAGAATCCGAATCTGAAATTTACTTAGATTAGAAATTTTGAATCCACCACGAATATCTCTAATAATAAGATTCGAAAGCTCGAATCGAATCCGAATCTTAATAAGATTCGAATTTAGATTCGAAGGTTCGCACAAGCTTATATAAAAGCATAACTTCAAGCATTAATTACAACATGTATTTACCTTTTAGGGCATTTTATGATAACTTGTAAGTTGAAGGTTGGTATAAGATGTAAATTACTATAATAACGATAAAAAAAAGGGGTTTTAACTATTTTTATAGGGGGCGGGGGGGGGGGGGGGGTAGTTTGGGGCCCAGGAAACATAGCTTGTCTAGAGCCCCACATCTGCTAAGGGCAGCCCAACCAATGGTTTCCAACCTGGGGGCCACGACATATTTCTGTTGGGGTCACAATTCTTCTTGAGGTTATAGCTTTGTTTACTTTATAAAGTGATTATAATGATCATAGGAAGACGCAAATATAAATATAAAAAGTAAACGGTTTAAATGATAAAAAAAGTTTTTTTGTTTTGTTGTTTTAGCACCACCCGTTACTACCCGTTCGGATAATACGCAAATTTACTATATTTGCTAATGTGTTAGGCATGCGAGAGGCTAAATTTTAGAGAAAGTGTACCCGTATTTGCGTGGGGAGAGAGTGTAAAACCATTTATAAAAATAATCCATAAATCTCCTAAACTTCAGGCAACGCTCTTCGACGATATGTCACTTTGGAAAAAGCAAAATAAATTTCTTGTGAAAGTTAGCGTAAATTCCGCCGCGAGCTACCTGTGGCTTGATATCTGCTGTTTGGCGACCATGCAGACACCGAAGCGGGATTTTGAAAACTGTTAAAGTTTCTTTTGGTTCAGTGGCGGTTCGTGAATAGGCACTGCGGAACTACAGCACCCTCTATTTCCACTTTATATTATCGATAACATTTAATTTAATGAGTCCTTTTTACTTTAATTATTTCTTTATTTTTGTAGTACAATATATATATTCCTTAAGCTTAATGTCAGTACTTCAGTAGCCATCCCCCAGTTTATGAAAAAATCTTTGTATGGAACTGTGCGATTCACAGTGCCAGCGACGTGGTGATTGACTGTTGTGCGCATGCGCACATAGAAGGGGGTGGGGAGGAAGGCGGGACTGCCAGGTAGAAAGAGCACTGTTGCTCTCGCAGTGCCGGCTCTGATGTGATGGTGGAAGGAAGTTTTTTTTACTCACCGTGTACCATATTCTTGAATGTGATAAAGCGTAGAAGAGTGTAGAATTAGAATAGCTGGAAGCAGAATAATAATCTATTTGATTAATTTTTTTCGGTTATTTTATTTAACAGAAAACTATAACCATGGCCTTGTTTTTGCATCCCTAAGAAATTAGTTCTATAACTGTAAGTGAGCTGTGAAAAATTAAGCTGTTGAAGTTATCTCTCCATGAGAAAGTTACAGTTAAGAAAAGAGGTCGTTCAACATCTGATATTGGTGATCTGGTGGTCTAGGGGTAAGGTGTCAGACTTCTGTGCTGGCGGCCGGGGTTCAATCCTCGGTCCCGGCACAGATTTATCTGATTACCAAACCCTTCCTTCACCTCTGACAAGACATCTTGTGAATGTGGGGAATGCCAGGTCGCCACCGTGATTCGGATTCCACGTTAAACTGTAGGTCCTTCATTTCATCTCACAATCACCCTACCATTACACATTAGCGTAAGTGCGTATAACCCGAATGGGTAGTAAGACGCGGTGCTAATAATAATAATAATATCTGGTATTCTAATATATCAACCAGGCAAAAGCAACAACAAGAAATATATTCGTATTTTGAATGGCACCAACGGAAAAGTTGACTTTAGGGCTGTAAAGTAAAAAATGCACTGTTTTGCTTCCAGTGTTAGCAGCACTCCCATTAATTTTAGCTACGAGCCGCCACTGTTTTGGTTACTCAACTCTGAAAGTTGCTTGCTGCTGACTCAGTTTACTGTGTCAGTCTCGTGTTTATGCAAGTGGAACTGCAGTAAAACTTCCCAAATAAACCACTGGAATCGTTGCTTCTCTTTAGATACATCTTAGTCGCATTTGTATAATCGTTATATAAGCAATTTATAATAAATAAATCAAGCACGCGGGTTTAACGTCACGTATGTTTGGTTTGCCTGTGATGAGGTCAGGATTAAAATTCCAACCTGTGGTAGTGGGGAGGGGGGGGGTACCCTTTCTAAATATTCTCCTTCACCAAGTGTAATTAAATACGGATAGTACAGACGGGTGGTAAGATTCAGTGAAAATAGTAGTGTAAAAACTAAGGTATGAACCCTTGTATGTTTATTAAGGGGTGTTAAAAGACAAAAATTGGGACCAAACCCTTGTAAAGGTCAGAAACCACTGTCATGAAGTGAGAAATTGCCTTGGAGACGTTAAGTTATAACGCAATATTAAATTCTACCATGGGTTATTTCAAAATATGGTTTGCGCCAAAATAAAGTCTAAAGATTCCAACAGGGTTATTTTCCCTTACCAAGCCCGAAGTTTATTAATAGACAAAAATGTGTGAAAATGTGACATTAGCTCATTTAAACTACATTTTAAGCATATTTTCGGAACTATGAGTCTAGGTTCGGTGAAAAAGGGCTTTAGATTTAGCCTTTCTCTAATAAATAGTTATTTTTGACAGGCTCACAACAGAAAATTTTAAGATATTTTAGAACTAGCAGAGAGCTTTTTTCTTTACCTTGAGATAAGAAGTTTTGTAGTTTTCTTTCCCCTCCTTCTTATTGACATGACAAAAGGATGGTTGTCATTGAAGGGCCAAAGGGAGTATAAGCTTGGACATAATAGAGATTTAGTACCAAAAAAACCCTACAGAGACCACTGTATTTTAAGCCGTGTGGCCTGACAGCGATTGATACTTTCTCGCCGACCATGGAGGCTGCCTTAAGGAGGGATAGTAAGGATTGTTTTATTATTTATTTTACTATTTAGCCTCGCATCTTACTACCCGTTCGGGTTATACGCTAGTACTAATTACGCTAATGGATTAGGAATTGGGAAGGTTGAATTAAAGGAAGTGAACCCGCATTTGCGTGGAGGGAGAGTGGAAAACAATTTAGGAAAAACCACCCCCAGTTCACCCGACCGAGATTCGAACCTCGATCTTCCCGTCCTCAGCAGTCGAGCTCAACACGACTAGCGCGTTAGCCAACTACGCCACCGAGGCGGGTAAGGATTGTTAGTTAAGGGTAATATGTTTGGAGTTTTTATAACAGTTTGTTTTTCGCCAAATTAAATCAAATATTTCTCTAGTTGAGATATCAGTGATTAATTTTCTTCACACAATTATTTCAAAAGTTCTCAAATATCTGTCAAGGGTGTCCTAGAATTTGATGGGGGTTTTTTCTCTCCATTTAAAACGTTTATAATCTAATACCACCATACTCATGACAGATATTCAACAACTGTTTATATCACTACGTGAAGAAAATTAAACTCTATGTTTCTACTGGAGCAGTATTTGATTTATTTTGAAGTGTGTCTACAAAACATTTATCATAGCATTCCCTCTCTTTTACAGGTTTTATAGACACATACAAAAAAAATCCCGGCTTAACAATTTTACAATTTGGTGAGTGACATTTTTTTGTTTTTTGTTTATTGCAATGACATTTATTTTTGAAAACCATCCTAAGACTCCTAAGTTATAAGTTATTTTGCCAGTATTTAATGTTTTAAGTATTATGTGAAACTGTGTTATTAAAAAACACTGTACAGCTATTTCATGTTAGAATATTGGCAATGAATTTTGCTAACATCGAGAAACCAAATCTCTCACTTTTGTTTAAATATTTAGGAGATGAATTAGTCAAGTATTTAAATTCCCTGATTTTTCTCAAGTTTTCGCTGTCTATCCTGTCTGTAGCCACCATGTTTAGGGTAAAATAAATTGTTTGCTATAAAAACTTCAAATATTGGCTTTTCTCGCGCCAGCTTCCATACCCCCTTAAACCCACGACCTACACAACCAGAGACAAACCAAAATAATCATCGAAGGCTGACGAGATCCTGACCAAGTGTTGCGCAACCTTGAAGTAATTCGGGGGGGCTCTGTAGAGACGAGGCCATTAATAACTGGTGCTATCCACGGACTGTACAGAAGGCTGGAAGGGGGGGGGGGGGACAACGACCTCGCTAGTCTGGCTGACTGCGGAATATAAACCATGGCCACTGAATAGACCGGCTGGTTGGTTCACGCGGAACAGCTGGCGATGACGGCACCAACCTTATTTGAGGCGCTTTCTGAACCGACTGATTATATCCGCACACGAGAATTTCTATGATCGAGAGTGAAAGGGACTGCCAATTTGTTTTTTTCCTAGGAAAGGTATTTTCACATACATTCCAGGGTAATTTTACAATTAACAATAGGCATGCGACCGACGGCTTTTACTTCCCTCCAAAGGAAGTTGTGCTACGGAATTTTTATCGCTTAAGAAAAAACCGTCGACCCCAGCTGGGTTTGAACCCAGGCGAGCCCTTTACCCCAAGACCAGCGAGGTAGACACGAACCTTAGAACTAGGATAGTTCTACGGTTAAAGCGAGTATAAGATTCTTTATCGCAAATAATGGCCGGAAGTATGATTAAAATTAAAATTGTATAGATAATATAGTTTTATTACTTTATATCTATACTAATATAATATTATAAAGAGAAAAGATTGATTTTTGTTTTTTTGTTTGTAATGGATAAACTCAAAAACTACTGGACCGATTTAAAAAATTATTTCACCAATATTAAGCTATATTATCAGCGAGTAACATAGGCTATATTTTATTTCGAAAATTTAATTTATTCTTCATAAAAATGTCGATGATATATTATATAGTCGTTGGGAAAAAAAAGTTGTTGAAGGGAAAGTGGGGTTGGTGAAGGGGGAGGGGGGAGGAAAGAGAGATTGATGTAGTGAGGAGGAACGAAAAAAAATAAAATTAAAATAAAATTTGGGGAAACAAGGGGAGTAAATGAAAGTGGAGGAAGCTAAAAAATTAATTGGATTTTTTAACAATTTGTTTGATTGGTGTATACACAATTCCTTTCGCGCCTAGAGCAAACAAAATTATAGAGGAATGAGATGAAAATAGGAAGGAGGATAAAAAGAGGGAGGGGGCTATACAGTGATGGTAGGACTGTATTTTCAAAAAGTTTTGTTCGTATATTGACATGATGGATGATTTGAAGCTTTGTTTTACAGGATTCTTTACAGTATTTTTTACGGGGAAGGGGGCTAGTAAGTAATATGTTGACATTAGTAATGTTCAGACAATGTTAGCAATCAAGAACCTTCTGTTAATAGCTGTCACGGTGCGACGCAAGGAAAAGACAGCGTTTTTGCTGGGTTTTTTTATGGCAAAACTTTTTTTTTTCCAAAATAAATAAAATATTGCTCTAGTACGAACATATAATTTAATTTTCTTCTCGTGGTGACCTTACAATTTCTTGAATATCTTTCAAGAGTGTCTTGGAATTTAATGACAACTTTTTCTCTTAATTTAAAAAAAATTCTCATCTAATGCTGTTATGCTCATGACAGATATTCAACAACTGTTGATATCACCATGTGAAGAAAATAAAACTATGTGTTTCTACTGGAGCAATGATCCAGTCACTCTATTCTCTGACCACGGATAGAACTGTCACTAGGAGGCACAGGGTATAAAACCAATGATCCAGTCATTCTATTCTCTGACCACGGATAGAACTGTCACTAGGAGGCACAGGGTATAAAACCAATGATCCAGTCACTCTATTCTCTGACCACGGATAGAACTGCCACTAGGAGGCACAGGGTAGTATAAAACCAATGATCCAGTCATTCTATTCTCTGACCACGGATAGAACTGTCACTAGGAGGCACAGGGTAGTATAAAACCAATGATCCAGTCATTCTATTCTCTGACCACGGATAGAACTGCCACTAGGAGGCACAGGGTAGTACAAAACCAATGATCCAGTCATTCTATTCTCTGACCACGGATATAACTGCCACTAGGAGGCACAGGGTAGTATAAAACCAATGATCCAGTCATTCTATTCTCTGACCACGAATAGAACTGTCACTAGGAGGCACAGGGTAGTATAAAACCAATGATCCAGTCATTCTATTCTCTGACCACGAATAGAACTGTCACTAGGAGGCACAGGGTAGTATAAAACCAATGATCCAGTCATTCTATTCTCTGACCACGAATAGAACTGTCACTAGGAGGCACAGGGTAGTATAAAACCAATGATCCAGTCAATCTATTCTCTGACCACGGATAGAACTGCCACTAGGAGGCACAGGGTAGTATAAAACCAATGATCCAGTCATTCTATTCTCTGACCACGGATAGAACTGCCGCTAGGAGGCACAGGGTAGTATAAAACCAATGATCCAGTCATTCTATTCTCTGACCACGGATAGAACTGCCGCTAGGAGGCACAGGGTAGTATAAAACCAATGATCCAGTCATTCTATTCTCTGACCACGGATAGAACTGCCGCTAGGAGGCACAGGGTAAGGGAGCAAGAAGTCGAGAGGCGAAGTGAGGGTGGTAAATATCGTCACAAGACAGATGATAGTGAAAGGTGTACCAGTCAACGTGTAAGTCTCATCACACAGTGGGCGAAATAGGGACAAAATGGTCGACAACAATAGATAAAAGAGAGTAATGAAAATGCAAATAATGGGAAACTTGAGACCAGAACAAAATGGTAGGAGACATAAAATTAACTAGGCAAACAGAAAGGACAAAAGCATACAGATCAACAGGAATAAATTGTTTAATTTTTTTTTTAATAATTAAATTTATTCAGTGTTCTTTGTTTAAGATAATGAGATAAAAACAAACCATACATAAATATGAGCTGAGACAAGATATGAAGCAAACGTGAACAATGAAACGCTAAATTAGGCTTGAAAAAAAAAATGGGCGGTGCACCTCATAGACTTTCTCTCGCTTTTTATCTTAAAATAGACATTTACTAAAAACTCGTAAAATTTGTGAAACGATATAATATGTGTTTACATTGTTATAGAAACAATACACCAAAGACCATAGATGAAATAATATACTCTGTTACTTACTCTTTGGCATAAGAATAATGTCACAGAAAAATCGAGAAAAGAGAAATATCTTTGTCCACCAAAGAGCATAAATAAATTTTCAAAGACATTAATTAAAAAGGATATATATTTACTTATAGCTCAGAAATTATTGGTTTTATAAAAATCTACTTCAAATAAAAGATGTGTATTTTTAATAGTACTACAACTTTACAATGATAAGTTATTTCGTATCTCAAATAGTTGCGGAGAAATAATAAAAATGGGAAAATTTCCCCCGCTGTAAAGTACCCTTAAAAAGTCATTTTCATGAGACAATGAGAGTTGTCATCTTGTTTAAAATGATAAACAGTGTTTAGATATATAATTTAATCAAAATCGTCAGAGCAAATTTTGATAAAATCGATTTTTTTTTCTTTTTTCCCTTCAGTAAACTACCCTTAATTTTAGGCTTGAATGTCTAATTAAAAAAAAACATCGGGGGGGGGGGGGGACTATATGAAAGCCCCATTTACCAAGTTTTAGCCCAGTCGGTAAAATAGTTTCAGCTCTACCCCAAAGTCCAGTACGCTTTTTTTTTTTGTTTCAGGGGGTCATGAAACGTCAACATTTATCAAAATCTCTAATTCGATTTCTTTGACGATCACAATACTTTCTCTCCGAACTGTCGAGAGAAATTAAAAAGCACGGAATAAAGCGAAAGCTTGTAAAACAATTTATTTATTTATTGTCTTTAGTTTGCAACGATCTTTGTGTTACGGATATAACAGTATCAAGTATAATATTCGTGAATTTAAAAATTACGCCTGGACACTGGACCCAGGACCCTTAATTTGATGCGGCTTCTTCTTCTGAGGTATCCAGGATCCGTCCTGTGTTCAGGTGAATGACCACCCAAGGTCAGCGGTGACCTAGCGCATTTATACTAGTATAACGCCTTAAACAGCTAGTTCACCGCTGTAAATATGTTTATGAGCACTTGAAAGCGTTTCTAAACATTCATGTGTCCAAAAATTAAAACTGTCTATATCTATATTAATAAAATGAAGAGTTTGTTTGTTTGTCAGGCGCGTTACGCTATATCTGCCGCACGCAAAGGTCTGCAATTTTAAAATTAGTAGCCCCGGTGCACGAATATGTGCGCCTCAAAGCTGGAATTTAAAATTTTTTAATGAATTTTCTCTCTCTGTTTAAAACAAAGAAAAGCTTCACCCGGAATAACCAAGCAATGCATTACGCGGTTACACTTAGCGAAGCCGGATACTTCTGCTAATTTTATGTAAATATATAAACATGACGTATAAATTATGTGGATCTTGAAGAGCCCTTCATATTTTGCCTGCTCAATTTTTTTTTCCTTACGCGGCAGTTGTGGTCAGCGCGTGACCTTGAAAAGCAACTCCTTCATAACGTGAGACGAAGGTGAAATTTGAAAGGGTACCAGTATGGCAGGTATGCCAATATGTTGCTATATATCACGTGACTTTCTTGACGCGATAATTCAGACAAGCCAGTTTCAGAGCTCCCCTGGACACAGTCACCCTTCCCCCCCATATTTCCCTAGTTTCTTTTACAGTATTTTAATATATTTTTAGCACCGCGTATTACTACCTGTTCAGGTTATAAGAATATGTAATAATTACTCTGAGTTAGTGATTAGGAAGGTTGAATTTATCTGTATTTGTGTAGAGGTAGAGTGGAAAACCATTTTGGAAAAAAAAAAAACTTAGCACACCCGGTCGGGATTCAAACGCCGATCTCCCCGTCATCGGCAGTTTAGTCTAACAAAAGAGTGACGCCTTAGCTTAGACCATGTGGCCACTATTGCAGTCACATACGTTTGGTCGGTGTAGAGAGCAGCACTGTTTTGATTTGGCTGAAAACAGAAACTGTCAAGGGAGGTGTAGATAGCAGCACTGTTTTGATTTGGATGAAAACAGAAGCTGTGTCGATGAAGGTGTAGATAGCAGCACTGTTTTGATTGGGCTGGAAACAGAAGCTGTGTCAAGGAAGGTGTAGATAGCAGCACTGTTTTTATTGGGCTGGAAACAGAAGCTGTGTCACGGAAGGTGTAGGTAGCAGCACTGTTTTTATTTGGCTGGAAACAGAAGCTGTGTCGAGGGAGGTGTAGATAGCGGCACTGTTTTGATTGGGCTGGAAACAGAAGCTGTGTCACGGAAGGTGTAGGTAGCAGCACTGTTTTTATTTGGCTGGAAACAGAAGCTGTGTCGAGGGAGGTGTGAGTGAGTCGTAGCTACACGAGGCAAACCCATTCTGAAAATTGTTTACACTAGGTATTATCCGGCTTTTCCATTATACGGCCCGGACTGCCGCCACTTTAGGCCGGATAGTCACAACTCTAGTGTATCTACTTTCACGTATTCACACGTGAAGTCATTTGATCTTCAGCTGTCACTTTTGATAAACTTTATCAATACCTATTAAACAACACTAACAATATAGTAAAATGTTATCAATGTTGACTTCAAAAAATGATCTAAAAGGTGCTCCAAATAACCATTCGTAAGAACATCAAGATATACCTTCCAAGGTAAACGATGTGTAGAATTGGATCTAGGAGGAAATAGAATTGTATACAAAACCGTTCAATAAAGGAGTCAGTCTTTCAATGAATGAGGGAGTCAATCGTTCAATGAAGCGAGTCAGTCATTAATAATTATTGTTCAATTATTTATTGAAGGAGTCAGTCTTTCTATGCATGAGTCATTATTTCAGTGAGGAAGAGAGTGAGTCGGTCGTTCAACGAATGATTGAATCATACTCGTTTCGTTGGCCACATGGTCAAATGCGCCACTCTTGTGTGAGACCGGATGTAGCTTTAGGTCAAAATATAATGGTTAAGTATTGGGAGCGATCACAAAAATGTGCATCGTGCTCAGGGCGATCAAACACGTTTTTTAAATTCAACCAGGCGAATGAGCTAGGTATGACATAGTCAATAATAGCATATAAACAAAATAATTAAAGCAATAGCTAACCTAACCTAATCTTACCTAACTAATACAATCTTTGCTTGGCCGCTTGGAACACGGTAGCTTCCAAAATTACACAAAAACAATGATACAGAGTGAGCTTTGATGTAACCGAACAAAAACCGTTCAACGATCTATATTAATAAAATGAAGAGTTTGTCTGTTATGAGAGAGCGTTGCGAGATATCTACTGCAAGCAGACGGCTGAAAAAAAAAAATTAACCCCCGTAACACAAACATGTTCACCTCGATGCGGGAATTTTAAAATTTATTAAAAAACTGGGTCGGAGGAACTAAAATTAAATTGTTTTATGTATGTTTTATGCAATGCCGGGTACTTCTATTTGTGGAAAATATAAACAAAATTACAATTTAATCAATGATTTCTAATACATAATATTCATCCAGCATGATACAACTCAAAGATATGACAGATTAGAAAAAAAAAAGTCTGCTCGAACTTTGAACCCATGACTTTAGTTTTCAAATACTACCAGCTTAGAGCTCTTGAAGATTGGGAACACATGCTCTTACTAATTATTCTGTTGTTCATTCACCTGCTTATAAGAAGCGGCCGCAGCTGGTTCTTTCGTCGTTTCCGTCCAACAAAGTTAAAACTTGCAAAAAAAAAAAAAACACGCTAAAATGTCCTCCCCATTATTCCAGCGCTCTAACAAAAGACTCACTTCCGTCGAGGGACTATGTTCAGATGTGTCGTATTCAACACACATTGTTGCGGAACACGCCATTATCCCTCGCAGAAACATACACAAGCATAAATTAGCCGGGGCTTTATAAACATAGGCTGAGTCTCCGTACTAACTTGAATCTACGGAGAAACGTGTGCTTAAATAATGATAGACTGTCACGAAATAATCAGCCAGGGGAGGGGGGAAAACGACGACCATTGTTTTGGTAATAGTTAAGTATTATGAACAAAAATAAAAATCCTCTCAAAAAATTGTTTGAGTATGTAGTTATTTCAGTTGCAAGTCATATGATTTGTAGCTATCACTTTTGATATATTATATTATCAATACCTTTAGAGTAACAATAAAAATATATTAAAATGTTATAAATTTGGGTTACAAAAAAATAGTGTATTTTCTAATGGCCCTTTCTATGAAAAATTGACATTAACTAAAACATGTATATTATATTATGAAACAATCCGACATATTTGTAAACTTATGAATATATCCAATACAATATATTACAATACAATACAATATATTTAATTAAAACCACTTACCTCAAGATAAAGACGTTTCTTTTGTAGTTTGTTTCAGAGACCAGGAAATTAAGGTTCCTGTTACTTAAAACATAATTGAAAACTAAGACATAGAACGTTATAGCCAACAATGATGCAATTTCACTATGTTATTATTGTTTTATGTACTCACCATGTTTACGTTTCAACGAGCACTAACCACACATACTTTGCATGCATTTCGAAATTATTGTAAGCAAAAATGGCATCCTTATATTGTCTTTGTTGTCAAACAATAATTGAGAAAACATTAAAATCGATGCAAAGAGCAGGAGTCACATCAACTTATAAATCGACTTAAACATTTTGTTCTTCTTTTCAAATCGAATATTTAAAAATGATAGTTTTAGTATCAAATTAGCAGGCTGCAGCACTAGCGTTAACACAGTGAATTTATAGTTTTTGATTCACTCGCTAGATTACTCTGGAAAAGTTTTCTTATGAAATTGATATGTACCTTGATTTTCTTACGAGTGTATTGGTGTCCACCTTGATTTTCCTATCGTACATTTGGGTTACTTAAAATCCTTAAAAAAAAGAAGAACATTCCTACTTTCACAGTAGTGGTGGAACTTTATTTGTTTAAGACGGCGAAGGGGGGCAAGTAACAAAAGTTTTTAGGGTCTTTCTACCTTCCCCTCCCCGAGTTAATGTTAGAAAATTGGATGTTCCTAGAAGTTATTTGTAGTGATCCTCGTTCGGAGAATTTATGTTAAGATTTTATCAAGTTGCTGAAAAATTTTTCTTTTACACATGTTTTTTCCCTCCTTTTACACAATTTTAAAACAAAGGCTACAAATTTTTCTGAAGCAGCACCCTCACTAATTTTAGCTACGAGCCGCCAATGGTACTTTCGTAAGAAAATTAAGGTATATTTAATTTGTTTCGTAAAGGATGTCTCGAGCGTTGATGCTTATGGCTGCCTTTGTGTATAGGTATCCTTTAAACTGAATCATCATTACTATAAGACACTTAAGGAAGTCAACAGGTCGTTTCCCACGCACTTGGGTCTTCAAAAGGAAAACACATTATGCGTGGGAAACCCACCACAGATAAAAAAATTCTGTTCACAACTCAGTCCAATCCGTGCTCGGTCCACAATAAACCAAACGGTAGTCAAACTTTGTCAAGTTGGTACGATCTAAACACGGGTAGCTTATAGTGAAGGACAATTCCATCACGCGCATTAATAGGACGCGGATGGCCATTTTCTGTGTTTCACATCTCGCTAACGGACAGACTTTTTTTTTTACTAATTATATTCTGTAATCTAAAGTGACAGGATGAGTGTGAATTTAAATAAATGTAACAAGGGTTCGTCCTTAGTGCATCCAGTCGAGGAACAAACCCCGCCCTTTCAGTTTAAAACTATAAACACGCTTTAATACAACTTTGCTAGCACTAAACCGAATAAAACAATCTTTTTATGTCTATCAAATATTACTTTTCATAAGAAAACTAAAGAATAAACTTACAAACTAATAAAAGTAGACGAAAATCTTTTTCGGAGGGCGCATGCGGAAAAATACATCAATCTACCTCGCAAAGTCTTGTTTTTGCAGGTTGTGAGAACTTACCGGGGTTTGAGTCTCAGCCGGTTGTACTGTTTCCCCCTCTCCCTCCACACAAATGCGGACGGATAGCAAGACTTAAGACTAATTATCCATCAGTATCAAAGTCTGCAAACCTAATTTGTCTCTTTCCAAGGTTAGATTTCCCCAAAGTTATGATATAACCGTCAAACATTTCCGGCCCCTACCAGCTCCGGCTGGTTGATTTCCGGTTGACTCGACCACCTCACTACCTCGCTCTTGTGCATCTCTGGATAAACTATCTCCCACAGTTTATAACTGGTATACCTGCCTGGGTTTTGTACCTGCTCACACATTCCGGAGCTGGGAACTGTTAACTAGTCCCGGTATACTTACATAATATCTTATCTACTCAATTTGACAAATTAAATTTCCGACTTTTTCCCTGATTTCCACCCCCACTCCCCTATATTTCCTAAAATCCCTAACTCAAAAGTATAAAACACCCTTCTACACTACCCCCGCCGCCCATTTTTTTAATTAATAATATTTAAAATTATTTAAATGAACATGTTCTTTTTACATAGTCTACTAGGAATTATAAAATATATTACACAGCTACAAATAAAAAAGACAGTCTAAATCACATTGTAATTTACTGATTTAATGATTATTATATTTCATATTTTGAGTAAGACATTTTCCCTGATTTTTTTTTTAAACTTTACCGAATTACCGACTAGTTCCAGTTTCCCTGGATTTTCCCAGATGATATACTTCTTGTTACACTAATAAAGATAAAAACAAGGAAGATAATTTTGAGAGGAAAAGTACAAGAATTTGCGTAAAGAGCGAGAGTGGATAGTTATTTATGGAAAACCACTCTCACTACACCTAACCGAGATTCGAGCCCCGATCTCTTGTCATTGAAAGTATAGTTTATTGCAAAAGTGACACTTTCATGGTCAGCCATAAGCCATGTAGCGCTGTTTAAGGGGGTAACGGGGCCTGGGGTGAGATATAACATCTACATGATGTTATTTGAGAGGGTATAAAAGGGGGTTACATTATATTCTTATGTAACACAGCTCTACTTTCAAATGTTGAAAAAATACACCCTTATTTATATATTGAGTTAGTTCTATCCAGTCCACCTCACTACACCCTTCCTCCCCTATCTTGAGCAAGTTCTATCCAGTCCACCTCATTGCACCCTATCTCTTTCTTGAGCTAGTTCTATCCAGCCTACCTCATTAAACCCTATCTCTTTCTTGAGCTAGTTCTATCCAGTCCACCTCATTGCACCCTATCTCTTTCTTGAGCTAGTTCTATCCAGTCCACCTCATTAAACCCTATCTCTTTCTTGAGCTACTTCTATCCAGTCCACCTCATTAAACTCTATCTCTTTCAGGTCCATTATGATGTCATCCTCCCATATTCATCCAGGTCTTCCCAACAATCTCTTCTTATTGGGTTTGCCAGTCAGTACCCTAAACAAGGTTCTAAATTCGCCCATTCGCACTGCACGTCCTGCCCACCTTAATCATGTGAAATTTAACTATCCTAACAATGTCTTGTGATGAGTACAAGGTACATAGCTCATCATTATGTAACCTCCTCCACTCCCCAGTATATTCATCCATTTTTGAATCCTGTATAGTATAAATTACAATAATTCATAGATAGCCACTTATTATAATTTATTACTCAATAATAACAATAATAACATATATTGATTTTTCATTTAATCTCTTAAAAAAGGTACATTTTATTTATTATAATCATACATGATATTAGATTATTTGTAGGTGTGTGTGCAGTGAGGATAAGTTGGCATTCCTTGTCTACGTGCTTGGTCATAGCATTGCAGAAGATATGATTTCTTTAGCTTCTTTCATAACTTTCTTGTACTGTTTTTTATTTTCAATTTGTTTCAACCTAGTCACATACTTCTTCAAAACTTTACTAAGCATATGCCATTGGAGTTTGTCTAGATTCGAAGTCAAAGAAATTTCTCTTTTCGTGTCACGAAATTTGTTTTCCATTTTGATGAAAGACTTCAGTTCTATGTGTGTGGTCATAGAGTCAATTTTTTGTTTTTTACTATCAGATGGAGAAAACTGATTTGATTTTAAAGGTTTTTCCTTTTTTATGGGTGTAGATACAAAAGATTCGCGAGAAATCGGCACTGAAAGAAAAAAAAAATGTTTGGTAACTTGTAAAAACTTAAAGATTTTTTTTTCAAAAGTATTCCAATTACATATGAAATAAAAGTACACTAAGCAAAACATAATACAGGGTGAGGCAGAAAGTATTGACACATTTAATAACACTATATCTTTATGATTTAAATTAGTAATAATAATAATAATATTTAGCACCGCGTCTTACTACCCGTTCGGGTTATACGCTTTAAGTACTAATTACACTAATGGATTAGGAATTGGGAAGGTCTAATTAGAGGAAGTGAACCCGCATTTGCGTGGAGGGAGAGTGGAAAACCATTTAGGAAAAACCACCCTTAGTTCACCCGACCAGATTCGAACCTCGATCTCCCCGTCCTCAGCAGTCGAGCTCAACACGATAAGTGTGTTAGTCAACTACGCCACCGAGGCGGGTGATTTAAATTATTAAATGCTTGCAATTAAACTTAAAATAACAACACAAGATTGACAATTTTTTACATTCATTTTTAAAAAAAATATACTTAAGTATGTCAGCATTATATGCCATACACTGTTGTACATGCTCCTCAAAACTTGACATGACTATGAGCAATATCTCTTGTTGAAATGCTTCAAAGTATGTAACCCAAATGGGTAGTAAGAGGCGATGCTAAAAAAATAACCCAAAAAACTTTCAAATTTTATCACATTTCATTAAGTTCCTAAATTGTTTTTGGCGAGTCATGTGAAGATAACTCTTTAACATAACGGCTCCGGACTTTTTCTTGTGGGTTAAGTCTGGTGAACGTGGTCACCAGGCGATGTCCCCAAATCGTGAAACAATATGCCCAAGAAACATTCACCTTTATTAATTTTTGACCTTCATGACCTCTAAAGTGCAGAGTATGGGCATGGATACCAACAACACGAGGCTCCAGAAATATGGGGCAACGGCCCACAAAGCTCAAACATCAATAGAGGTGCTTGACAAAATGTTTCCTGGGCACCTTGTTTCACGATTTGGGGATAGTGCCTAGCGACCACGATCACCAGACCTAGCAGCTCCAGACTTTTTCTGTGGGGCATTTTAAAGAGTCATGTTTACGCGACTTGTCCAGGAACAATTCAAGAACTTAAAAGAAAAATTGTGGCGGAATTTGAAGCAATTCACACGAGACATTGCACAAAGTCATGTCAAGATTCGAGAAGCTCATAAAACAGTGTATGGAATCTAATGGTGTCCATTTTAAGGACATTATTTTTTTATAATACACGCTTTGGTGGTGTGGTTAGCTAACGCGCTAGTTTCATGCTAGACTGCTGAGGACGGGGATATCGAGGCTCAAATCTTGGTCGAGTAAACTGGGGATGGTTTTTCCTAAATGGTTTTCCACTTGCCTTCCCCGCAAATGTGGGTTTACTTTCTCTAAATTCAACCTTCCTAATTCCCAAACCATCAGCGTAATTAGTACTTAAGTGCATAACCCGAACGAGTATTAGATATGATGCCAAGTAAAAAAAATATTTTTTAAACATGAATAATTCAAAGCTATGTAAAAAAATTACAATTTTTTGTTATTTTAAGTTTAATTTGAAGCATTTATTAGTTAAAATAATAATGCTAAAGTGTTATTAAATGTGTCAACATTATCTGCCCCACCATGTTTATAATAAATATGATAAGACTTTAAAAAAAAAATCACGAATGAAAGAAAAAAAAAACACCAACAGATATTTATTTACATATACTTACATATTTCGATGATTTAATTGCATTTTCCTCAGAAAGTAGTAATAGCAGTGGGTGCGGTTCACATAAGGTACCATTGTTAAAGGTTTAGAATAGTTAATAATATGATTATTATTATAAGTTTTATTAAGCTTCTTATAAGAATTTAGTTTCCATGCTTGGTTTGGGGTGCTGAAATTGAGACCCCCTCTGTGTATCAAATACCCTTGCTATGCCACTGAATAGTAGCAAGACTGAAAGGAAGTTAGCTTCACAACAAAGTTGGCATCACTAAAGCTAACTTCCTGTTTAGTCCTCTACTTCTTTATGAGGGAGATGCAATGAAAGCATCAAAATATTTAATAGTGTTTGTTTTTACTTTTATTATTACTTTATGTTTTTACAATTTTATCACATATATTTAGTAAAACTTACATTAATATGCATTAATATCATATTTTCATAACGTAAATGCGTTGCACTAAAAAAGAATTTAACTTAAGACTGTTTCCAGTTAAAGTAACAAATATATTTAATAGAAGATTAACTTAAAACTTACCACCAATATCTGCCGAATCAGTAACTTTGTGTCTGTTCATACAACCCCCAGGTGTTGGCAAAGAATTCTGCCTCATTTGTTTTTTAGATACCTGATTGGTTGTTTTATTAATATTTGTGTGGCCATCGATGATGTTCCCAATTGCAAGCGGGTCAGCTTCACCGCCATTGTTACTCAACCCGTCGTTATTTACTGTCAATATTTTAGACAGTTTAATTCCCTTGTGAAAACATAAGCATTATGCTTTGACAGAAATTGTTTACTGAAACAATGATTATAAGTTAATTGTTGGGAGTCCCTGGTACACATTTATTTGGTTACAAAAAACATTAAATGTGATAGGTCTATGAACAACTCTTGAACAATTCATAAAACTAAAGCTAAATATTTATATAATGTTCAGCATGTTAGTCCTTTGCTACAATAATTTTTATTTTGAGAAATTACAAAAATTGTTGCAACTTAGGAGACTATTAATATATGTTAACCTCAAATACGGAAATAGGATGTCAATCAAGAGAATATTATGAAATAAACCTAATTATAACTATTTAAGATGTACTTTGTACACTTATGTGCCTTGTGTGTCTCTTCACCGCAAAGCAGCACATCCCCAGGTTGTGGAGAGATAAACAACTTTTCGATATTAGAGCACCTGGGAATATATTTAATAAGCAGTAGTGAACAACTGATAGGGTTGGTCCTCCTTTTTAGGGGGTTGGAGATGAATGTGATGACCTTTACTTGTAAAAAATAAACATCAAAACAGACTCAGTATTTTGTTATGGCTTTTCCTGGGGTGAAAATTCCCCCATTCGGATTTCCAGGGAAGACTGCTATGGAGAGTCATGGAATAGTTGGATATAACTAGCTCAGGATAGGGATAAGTGGCAGCAATTAGCTTTTGAGTTCCTATTGCCACTAAAGTACTTAGTGCAAAATGTACTAAGGTGTAGGGCCTACCTGATATAATCTTCCACTGAGCTTTAAAAGAGCATTCGTTAACTCACAACTCATTCACCAGAGAAATACACACTCAAATTTGTGTTCTATGAACTTTACAGAATGATGCCATTCTTTATCTATTGATCTTGAATTGCCAATTGTTCATATGACAAGAGGAGATGTTCTTACCTTTGGTCAAGGCTTGGTACAGATGCTTGAAGAGAATGTTCGTCTGTTATTTCAGGTTTTATTGCCTCCAATTGTTCGAATGCTGTCAGTTCTGGGTCACTCTCATCTTCATCGATCAGGTTGATCAAATCAAATATTTTCTGCGCGTTTTCAGCACGATTATGGCCACTAAAAACACACAGTTAATTTCATAGTTTATTGGTCAACTAAAAGATTAAATCTCTAGAATAAAATACCAAATACATTTATCTTAGTTTTATAGATATTTTTAATTATTAATTTTTCAGCAATCTTATCTATTTAATCCTCCATTCTATTGCATCAATTTGGCAACAATGCAAGTTTTTAGTTATATTTCAAATTCAAGCATGTGGTTTCAGATAATATCTTTCTTTGTGTTTAAAATGTGTCTCTTCAAATAAAAAAAATGAATATTTCCGAAAATTAAAACAATTTGTAACTGTGGAAGTGGGAAGTGTTGAACGTTTAAGAAAAAATGAAGGAATAAGTGTGTTTCTCCCGATCTAGGCCTGGCCTAACTATACCCTCAGTTGTTGTTGTTGTTATTATTATTATTATTATTACTACTACCCGTTAGGGTTATACGCACTTAAGCTAATGTGTAATGGTAGGGTGATTGTGAGATGAAATGGAGGACCTACAGTTTAACGTGGGATCCGAACCACGGTGAGGCCTGGCATTCCCCTCATTCACAAGATGTCTTGTCAGAGGTGAAGGAAGGGTTTGGTAATCAGATAAATCTGTGCCAGGACTGAGGATTGAACCCTGGACCCCAGCACAGAAGTCCTACACCTTACCCCTAGACCGCCAGGTCACCTAATTTGACTAAACACCAAGAGAACAAGTTGTACATATAATTGAGTTATATTTTAATATTAACGTTCTTTTATACAAAAAATAAACACACATACTATTTTATGGCCGATATTGGTAGTATTATACTAAATTATTTGTATGTTATCGGTATAGATATTATCTATGAAAAATAACTACTGTGGATCACAAGATTTGACTTATGAATAGATGAAAGTATACCTAATAACTTTTCTAGCTGTCAGATATGGTTCTTCCTTTGAAAATTGGATTGTAATTTACCAGCATCCTTTCAAACAAATTATAGTACATTCTTTTATTTAGTCTACTACACTTTAGGTTGAAAACTTTACAATGAACAAATCAGCGATGGAAAAACATGTTAAAGAAATGTTATTTGTGAGAAAGTAGTCCATACCTCTGAGCGATGGGTGTCTCTGTTAGCCAATGTGCATCGAGCCACTGTGCTAAGTCTGTGGGGAGTTCGTAGTCAGGTGGAAGCCAAGGCATAGGGCTGCGTGGAAGCACTTGTAAGAACGCTAGCAAGCTGCTGTACCACTTGCAGCTAGAGAGGGCGAGAAACCTAGAATATGCCCTGCAAATAAAACATAAATAGTGCAAGAAACATTTTGATGGTAATATTTGAAGAGTGAGGAGCTTGCTTCGATGGCCGCATGGTCTAACACGGTAATCTCATGTTGGATTAGAATGCCGAAGACGGGGAGATTGGGGTTAGATACCGGTCGGGCGCAGTAAGGGTTTTTGCCTAAAATAGTTTTACACTCTTCCTTCATGCAAATAAGGGCGCATTTTTTTCTAAATTAAAGCTTACTAATCCATAACCCATTAGTATATAGGTGTAGTATAACTAGAATAGGTGGTAAGACGCGACGCTAAAAAAAAGTGAGGAACTGAACCTTTTTTTTTAGCATAATATCTTATAACTCAGTCAGGTTATATGCTTATGTGCTAGTTAAAGTGTACACACATTTTCATCAAGGAAGAGTGGATAACTGACGTCGTCGGCAAGGTATTTTCATATACCCACAAATATGGAGTCCTGAGGTAAACACTTAACTCCAAGACCAATGGCGTCAATGTTTTTCTTGAGTGCCACTATCTACTAAATAAAAAAAAAACAGAGTGCCAAACTACTACTAAATAAGTGAGGCAATTAATGCAACACCTACATAAGGTAAATAGGAATTAGGAACAAGTACAATTTCATAAGAGCAGTCTTTTAATGAATAAAAGAGTCCCACTCACCATATTCTACTGACTTGTGCAAAAAATAAGAGCGACACGGTCCACATGTGTCCCCCGCTTAGCTTCATCTTGAGGTAGAGAGCCGCCTGTTCGCAGCATCGCACCACATGACAGAACAGTCGAGCGAAACTCTGGATTCGCACCAGTACAAACTCCAACATCTGTCTAGATGGCAGGTAAGCTTCCGTGTCGCTCGACTCAGGGTCTTGAGGGACAAAGTTCGACACCACCCCAAGAAGGTTTAGACCTAAGTATCGCTTCAAACCTTGGTTTACCTGGCCGAAACGAGGAAACTTATTTTTAAAATTCAGTAAGCGCTAAGTTATTAGAAGAATTCCAAGGATGTTACATTACATAACACTATAAGACAAAGAGCAATAAAAACAAAAACAAATTGTTAACCTCCATAAAATATTACAAATGGTCCTATTAAAAAGAGGTATTAACAGCAGAAGGTTTCTTTGTGCTGATCACATGACACCCTCTAATTCACAAATGTTAGCACTATCATCACTAACAATGGTGACAGCTCGATTGCGTGAACAAAAAACTTTTTCTAGCTATTAGTTAAAGTTAATTCTAAGAAAATTGGACTGTACACATAAGTTACAGGGCTAGGTATATAACTTATGTAGCTAACTGCCCCAGTGTCCAAACAAGTTAAGGCGTAACTCTCGTGTTAGACTGGCCTGCCGACGACGGGAAGACTAGGGTTCGAATCTCCATCGGGTCTATTGATGATTTTTCCTAAATGGTTTCCCACTCTCTTTCCCCACAAATGTGGGGGATTAACTTTAAAATACTTCTCTCTTAATCTCTAATAAATTAGAGTAATTATCATCAATTACATGCATACAACCTGAACTTGTAGTAAGAAGTAGTAATAAAAAAAATTATCTTATTTAGGCAGAAAGTATAATAATTGATTAATAAGAATGTTTTTAGGGTTTTATCTCTAACTACCTTTTCCTGCGTCAGGGCCATATGCATCTATAGTGTAGTCAGCTCTGACCAAGCAGTCCGAGATTCATTTTCAATCAGCTGCAAAAAGTATTGATGTCCCCGTCTTTGACAAACCGGTCTAAAATGATAGTGATGCCTTAGACCATTTAGCCACTGAAACGGGTGTCATGTATTTAATTAGGTACTGTACCTTGTATTATTATTATTATTATTATTATTAGCCGCGCGTCTTACTACCCGTTCGGTTATACGCACTTACGCTAATGTGTAATGGTAGGGTGATTTTGAGATGAAATGGAGGACCTACAGTTTAACGTGGATCCGAACCACGGTGGAGGCCTGGCATTCCCCACATTCACAAGTTGTGATTAATACACGTCTTGTCAGAGGTGAAGGAAGGGTTTGGCAATCAGATAAATCTGTGCCGGGACAAGGATTGAACACCGGACCCCCAGCACAGAAGTCCGACATCTTACCCTAGACCACCAGGTCACCTGTACCTTGTAAAATGTGTGTACAGTCTGAACGAGAAGTGAGACGACTGACCAGAAGTCAAGTCAATTTGATAAGAATAACCTTGAATTGAGTGCTTTCATACAAAATATTAAATACCTTTTCCACCAACTTGAAACTCTTGTCGTTTCGCTGTTTACTTTTAATACGATACAGCCCTCTCGATAAAATAGCACCTTCATCGTGTAAAATCTTGAGGTCATTAAGAACAAATACAATTTGGTTGCATGTGTTTCGCAATTGTTTTATATCTGTAAGAAGAAGAAAAATGGTACAGTACTAAGCATTGAGAAAAGTCTTTAAAATAATATAATTTATGTACTTAGTAGGTGGTTTAAAAGGGACAGGAATTTTGATAATTTACAGTAACATTTCAAATTTTTGATGATATTCAAGATTCAATTTTATTTTTCTCCATATTTAGAAATGAAATTTGTTCTGGAGAGCTTTAATATGGTATAATTGAAGGAGAACCAACAACCATAGCCCATATCATTAATTTACAGCTTTAATGAATGTATAATACCAAAAATGATTATTTTTTTATCACTGTGTCTTACTACCTGTTTAGGTTAGATTAATGCATTATAATATTACTCTAGTAAGGTAGGGATTAGGAAAGAAAACATTTTAGTAGTAATCTAAATGCATTTGCATGGAAGGAGAGTGGGAAAACATTTAGGAAAAAATAAAATTGTAGACTCGATCAGGATTCGAACCTCAATCTCCCCGTAATCAGCGGGCCAGTCTAAGACGAGAGTGAATACTTGGACCATTCTGACATTGAAGCGGGTAACAAAAATAACATTTACTTACAGGACTTTTTAGCACTGTGTCTTACTACCCATATGGGTTATCAGCCGGTACTATTTTATTTTCTTATTTTCATTTTTATTTTCTTAAGCAACTTAATAACCAATAAGCTATAATAAAACAAACCATTTTAATTCACCATTTTTTAAAGAAGACTGATTAATAAATGAGAAAATGGATTCGGCATCTTTAATTTTTTAACTCTTTACCGAGTATGTTACTGAAAAATTTAACTTCAATAATTTTGATATATCTGCACAAACATGTTAATTTATCATCAATAAAAGTAATGTATGTACTTTTAGTAACCTAAACGAATTTTTAAAAAATTAAATATTACCTGCTTTGGTGGTTTAATGGTCTAATGCGTCGCTCTCGCAATAGACTATAAAGTGGATGACGAGGTTATCAGGGATCAAATTCTGGTAGTTTATACAGTACTGAGAGTAGTTTTAACAAAATGGTTTTCCACTCCCTCTCCACAAAAACGTCGGTACACTTACTTAAAATTCAACCGTCATCAACCCAAACATATTAGAGTAATTAGTACAAAGGCGTATAACCTAAACGAGTAGTTAGAAATGTTGCTAAAAAAAAGTTGTATTAATTTTAAACCAAAAAGCCTAAATGGTTTTCTACTTTTTTTTAAATGAAACCTCCATACTAAGAATTAGGTAATTAACAATTTTATAAATAGTTAATGACCAGTTGTTTACTGTAATCCATATTAACCTACCTTGATTTTGTTTACTTGTCCTGTGAGTGTAGTTGGGCGGTGGAGGTAAATCTCTTTGGTTCCAAAGTAAGAGGCCTACCATTGTCGGATCCAATTCTTCAATTTTGACTTACCATTAAGGGGCCTATATGGGCAGCATTGATGTTTGGAAGCTCTGGAAGATTTAACATGTTATTAAAAAGTATGAGTAAATAAGCAAGACATGGACAAGTATGATTCCATAGTTATATTGTGAAAGAGCAAGAATGAATAACCTAAAGTGAATTAATGATAAAGGTTGGAAGACTAAACAAATTTAAAAATAAAACAAGTCCGATACTAACCTATCAAATATAACTTAGGTTTATTACTTTTAGCCAACCTCGTGTGATCTTGGGGGTAAAGTGCTTGCCTTAAAACTCAATTTTTGTTGGTTCAAACCCAGCCAAAATCAACAGATTCTTCTTGAGCGATAAAGATCTGTAACACAACTTCCCTAGGAGGAGAAGTATAGCTATTGCTCCCACATTGATTGTGGAAGGCCTATGTAAAAGAAACCTAAAAGGTATGTGAAAACACCTTTACTGACAAAATCAATAGGCCCTTTCACTCTCGCTCATAGAAATTCTCGTGTGCTTTTATTGGACGTTTAAGAAAATGTTATATACCTCAAATAAATATTAATTATAAACAAGTCTTACAACTTTTAATCAGTAAAGCATTAGGTATTTTAAGGGTTGATGTAGGGGCTGGTATTTTTGCCACTGACCTAAAAGTATGGGCTTGGACTTGGATTAATTTCTGGATGGGTGCACTAACCCAACTGGTTGGTTTGCTACACTGCTATTTTCAATGAGTTTTATTTAACCCAGTTCCTGAAAATGGTGGGGCATTAGCTCTTATATACCGTCCTCATCTCAAGCTTATTAAATAACTATTGTGATAAATTATAACTAAAGTACCAAATAAATAGGTACGAAACTTAGTATGTGTTCTTGCTATAAGTAGGGCCGGGTAGCTATTTTAAGCCAAAAACACCCTGCACCATACGAGGTCATATCATGTAACACCGACTAAACTAAGGAGACATAAAAGTTTAGATTCATTGATTGTGTTTGATTTAATTTGTACCTTTGTTTCAGCAGGAAAAAAAACAACTCAGCCACCCCAAAATACCTATAATAAACAAATACTCTATACATTTAAAAAATAAATAAAAGTGAAATTACCATTATTACCTACAAAGCATTAAACACTATTATTATTTATGTGTATAAATAAAATTATCTTTTAAAATGTTTTCCTAATTTGTATTTACATAAAATCCACATGGCAAACAGCTGATTATAATTTAGCAGAAGCACCAAAGTATGAAAATAAAAATTTTGTAAATTTTCTTATGATGCGTATAGCTTTTAAGCATTTTTAATCTATTACTAAATTATTTATTTTAAAAATCTTTAGAAATTAGATATTTAAAAAATTCTTAATGATAGGATGTGGTAGTATTGACGAATTGTTAATTGAGGGTCGGCTATTAATCCTGGGAAAAAAACTCAAACAAGTGACAAGAGAAAAACTGAGAAACAAAATAAAAACACATCAAAGCTTGTCAAAATCAGAGTAAAGTGTCAATTGATACACTTTGTTTATTGTACTGATTTGGAAGTTTATAAATTACTATTGCAATGCCCAACAAAAGCCTTGAAATATTTCAAATACTCTGACGAATGAACAAGTATTTCTTGAGGTAAGTTCAACAGGACCCGAAAGAGGTGGATTGATTAAACCAGCTTAGGATAAGGGGGTACTTTTCTAAATGCAGCAATCAACTTTCGAGTGTCAAATGCCATAGAGTAAGTAAGTAGTGCTTGTGTATTTAGCAATATGTATTCGTATATTTTTATTAACATTACTTTTAAAGTACCATATATATATTCAAAGTTATTTAAAAGGTTTTGATTTTTCAGTTTCTTCATCGTTGTATTGATGAGATCTGTGGAAGGAAAGGTCCAGCTTATGAAGTGTTCAAGTCGTCTGCTAATTGGAGTTTGGAAGAATTTAGAGAATTCACAAAGAACATTAAGATTTTTTTCTACGAAGCCGTCACCAAACATTGGCACAAAGATGAGGTATAAAGTATAGGCCTACAATACCAATCTCATGTTTTAACAAGCCAAAAACCTAGATGGTTGGCCGGGTTAAGACAACCTAAAATTTTATTTGGTCAGTGGATTAGGGTTTGAATCTTTAAGTGGTTAAGAATGTATTTTACTTTATGGTTTTAAAATCTCCCTTCATTCAAATGTTGGTAAAAAAGTTATTTCAAAATTCTATCTTCCCCATCTCTGCCTTGTTAGTATAGTTAGCTAAATGTGGATATCTTTGATAGGCCTAAGTAGTAAGTCAAAACACACACAAAAAGCCTTCAAATACCCTTATCAGTATCTATCTGTGAAAATAAATTACTTCCGCAAATAACTTAGTTCTTTTCAAATTTCAAATCGACAAACTTAGTGGCAGTATCACTCTATTTAACAGCGAATAGTCTTTTATAAATATTATTTTTATCATTGGTTTTATTACAGCTGCTAGAAAATCTTGACGACTTGGAGTCAAGTCGCCAACAGCTAGTGCTGGAATGTCTCGAAATTCGTAAAGATGAAATCAACGTTGCATTGCAGCATGATACATGTGCCATATCTGGGCCAGTATTGGAAGATTTTGATTGGTCTTTAAAGGTAATAAAAATACATGAATATTTTCAACTGGCAATATTTATAACATTTTACAATATTATTAGTATTATTATATATCTTTTGATAATATATATCGAAAGTGATAGATGCAGCTCACATGTCTTGACATGAATATGTGAAAGAATAAATGTTATACTGGTCAGAAACAACTCTCTTCCTATGAAAATTGGACTGTAGTAAACCGTAAGGTATTAGAGTATTTAACAAGAGGTGGTTGCCGTGCCATTTTATCATTTTTTGCACATTTGTTTATACATGTTTTACATTTTCAAAACAAATATTTGATCGGGTTCGATCCCTGGTGTGTACAGATATGTATATGAAGCAGTCTCTCTGGAACGAGGTCAACATAGCCTCATGAGGACGAATGAGAAGCTACTTGAATGAAAAAGTAGCGACTCTGGTCTAGAAAACTGAGATTAACAACTGCAGGGTTTGTTGTGCTGATCACATTATACTCGTTATCTGCAGAAGTTGGTAGTACCTTTATCAACAGGTGGTGGCTGCTCAATTGTGTGCTGATGACATTGAGTTTAAAAAAAAATATTTTAGGCATTTGAATGATAGGCCTACATGAATTCGGTAATCACTATATTGGCACTTAACTAACTTATTTTGTTTTGTTGCATGCAGTGGGTGATGGGAAGCAGTAAGCTCTCCTCCTTGCGTGAACCGCTGCTGACAGTTGACTTTCACACGAGTCAAGGGAGAGAGAAGGCGACCAGTATCAGCAGTGAAACAAAGCCTAAAATAAACACAGTCAGCCTTGAGCTGGACAAACAAGAGCTGAACACACTCGTTTCAGCGCTGCAGAAGGCACAGGACGTTTTGACAAGTTGGCAATCGTGAAGTGGCTTTTGAAACGGGAGGAAAATCTAGACGTAAATATTCAATCTTATGATTGTAATTTCTTTTTTTAAGTTCTAGTTTAATGGGACAAGGACCACCTTGAACTATCAAAAACTTAAATCACACAGAATAGTCGAGAAAAATGGAAAGGCTAAGAGTGTGTATGTATTGAAATTACATAATTCAGTGAAATCTCCATTAACAGACACTTATTAATAGTGATTTTTTCTTTATAGTGGACAGTTTAAGTTTTCCTGGACAAATAACATTGGCTCTCACAGTGAACCGACTTCCTAATAACGGACTTTTTGAATAACCAACACGGACATTGATAATCTCTTTAAATAAAGAAAAAAAAATTGAAAAAACCAGTTCATAGACAGTATTTTATTGTAGAATGTCCCCTCTTAAGCAAGTTTCTAGAATAATCTTTTATATCCATAACGGTTTCCAGCCTATGGCTTGAGGATTTTTTTTTTTCTAAGCCATATATTTTCCACTACCGGCTTGCTAGTCCTGTCGTAGCTTCATGACTTATAATCTAACTTATAAGAGTAGGACAGGCACAACAAACAGTCCTCCGTCGTTAACTTATCGATGTGAAAGGGTAAACCCTTATTTTCATCAATGATCAATTTTCTGCCATGCTGGGAATCGAACCCGGGATCCTTAATTCAGTAGACAAACATGCTACAGTTAGACAGACAGACTGACTGAGGTTGTCAGAGGCTCTCATTTTATTTATTTCGTTTATTAAAATTTTTAGAACTTATGTATTATAAAAGGACAAAGTTTATTCCTTAATATCAACTAATTATTTATTATATTCACATTTTTGTTGAGGAAAAGTGGGAAACCACTTAGTCTGGTGGGATTCCGATGGTCACAAATTTGGGGTTGAACTCGGCTAAAGGTTGGAAACCACCGATTTAGGCAAAACGATCTGGAAAGGATTTGAGCCTTGAATTCCCAGTCAAAGACGAACCAAACAAGCCTTACATCTGTATCTGCATGACCACTGGTTAAAAGTTTTTACTCCTAGTTTACCCTGAAAGTTAGCAAGCTTACCTTACCTGATTCTACTATGGCACAGGTTATAAGATAGAGCCATAGTGTAATACATCAAGGTAAGAATGATACCTGTACATGTTAATATCGAGTTAAACTTTTTACATATACTCTTAAAAATCACCTTATTTAGACATTAAGGAATGAATACCTCGGCAGAAATGTGAGGTTTCCCAAATGTAAGGACTTATTTTAGGCACAATCTAGCTTCATTAACTAAGAAAGTGGAATTTAATTAATTATAACCTGTTTTAGTGATCGAATGATCGATGGCAGCTGTACTAAACATTTCATGTACCCTAGATATAATTTATCTTAACTGTCTACTCCTAAAGTTGTTAGTGCAAAATGAAAGTTGTACATATTCTATAATCTACTTCTAAAATAAATTACATCCAAAATTATATAAGTTTTAAATATTAATAAAAGGAGAATTAAGCTATTAAATGACAAATATATATATTTTGAGAACTTAACCAATTAATTTCGCAAGATAATTTAACTCATTACTAAAAATTTAATATGTTCTTCAAAAACTATATATATATTTATCATATAGCCAACTATCTGCCAGATAAGAATAACATAAAGAAGAGAGGAAAAACAATTAAAACTTCCATTAAATTCAACTCTCCTAATCCTAAACATATTAGTGTAATTAGTACATATTATGCATGTATTATACCCTAAACACACTACGATGTGTAATGGTTTGAAAGAAAGATACAAATTATAACTTCTGTACGGCGTCACAGGAGGAAAGGTTGAGGAAAAGAGGAGCTAAGGAAGGAGGAATATTCAAATATTGAATGACTCGAAGGAAAGAATAACATTCTGATAGTTCAAAGATGATACAGAGGACAGGGCACATTAGCAGTCTTAAGTTCATTGACTAAAGGACTGGACCTGTCTTAGACAGAACACAATAATTTGTTATTTAAATGAGATCAATATATACATACAATATGTATTTAATAAATACGTTTTATTTCATACAACAATAATTATATACACACATTGTACAGTACGTTAATTACAAAAATGTTTGTGCAGCAAATTAAATATTAAAGCTTGAATACACTTCATAGGTACTTGTAATAACATAATTTAACATCACAATAAATAAAACTTTTGTATTATTCATTAGAGATTTTTAATTGGGCAATGGAATGATATATCCAAATTACGTAACTTGGTGTTTTAACAGTGTAAACAAATCAACTTTAAACATAATTCAAATACAATCAAACATCACCAAATGGTTTCATTTAAATGGAAAGTAATTAGTAATTTATTATAATTTTACTAACTAACAAGTCAATTCTAATTAATTTTATGACCAATAAAAAGTAATCTTTCTTCAATGATAGAAATTATGGTTGGCTTAATTGTCGAGGAAAGAGAAGATTTAAGAGGTCTACTTGTGTGTAAACATTATATTGAACTATGCCCAAATTCTAAATATTTTGATTAACGAATCAGATATATTACATTAGTATAATTCACTAAAATAAATACAAGCATAAAAAGCTACATATTTCCTAGCAATAATCTGAGCATAGACTGACAAAACTATTTAGAAGATGAAACATCCAGAGTTATTTTAACTGTGCTTGTTACCAGTTTTCTATTTAGTGGCATCTCAGGGCTGATGTTTCAATCGTGGTTAAATCATGAGTTGCCCATTTTAAATAACCGGCTTAGGTGGCCGCATTGTCTAAAGGCTACTCATAAGGCCAATGATGGGGAGATCGAGGTTTGAACCCAATTGGGTGTACAGAGGGCGGTTATTTTCTAAATGGTTTTTCATTCTTCCTCCATGAAAATACAGGTACACTTCATCTAAATTCAACTTTCCTCATATTTAACACATTGGAGTAATTAGTAAATAGACATATAACTCAATCAGGCAGTAAGACACGATGCTAAGTTGAAATATTTAATAACCTTGAATTAAAACTACTAGTTGATGCATTCGACTGTTAAGATTTGATTTTTAACTTACACCCCTACCAACCAACCAAGCGAATAACTGCAACAAAGGTGTACGCCACCCTCCACTCATATCTATTTTTAAAAGTTTTTATTATGTTTTTTCAGGGATACCTAGTAATGTAATTTTCCGAATTTTAGATTATTTGAACCCCCTTTTATTTTTACGAATCAATTAAGATGGTTGAAAATTTCTAGCAACTAAACCTGTAAAATATGTACATAATGAAATCATATGTTTGTGCAATTGATCTCATCCCGTAGAGCCAAGGGAGATGGCAACATACCAATCATCCATTTCAGAAGAGAAATTACTTGTTACAGTAACAAGTACTAAACTGGAAAAGTACACCTGGGGATTAAAACCTAGGACAAGGATGACAATTATACGACACACTGACAAGGAAATATAACTTTTGAAAACGTATATTATTTTGAAGTCAATAATATTCCTACCTCCCGTCACTTTCAATGTTTTTATTTAAGTGATTGAAATTAATATTGTCTAAAACACTCATGTTGACAATTTTATATACTGTAAGCGCTATTAAAATATTTACGAACTGATTTGAGCCGTTCTATAAATTTCATAATAGGCCTGGCAACAAGTTTTGATTTTTAAATACTCATAAAAAACATCTAAATAAGAGGTGGCACACATGTCAGAAAAGTTTTGCCATCCTTGACCAAGAATAACGTTACAATTATGAGTTTAAAAAATGTAATTTAAATAATTAGGAACAATGACTGTTTTTTTTATTTCAACTTATGTGATGACTTATCTTCGTTCAACAAACACAACTTTTAAAAAGTAATTTTCAAAAAGATGTTTATGTTAGGAAATACATTAGGAGTCTTATAATTTGATAAAAACACTATCTTTCACCTTGAAATTATACTTTTTAGAATATTAATTCTAACTTTCTTTCCCTCCCGAAATAATTCATTCATTAGAGCGATTCTCATCTTGAGACAAGTTTACACGATGTTTCAAAGTCAGTTATTGTATATTATCTATAGCAAGATCATGTCGTAGAGTGTGATATCACAAGCCAAGATATGACGAAGTAAAACAGGAACATGGGATAGACGGCCAGTGCTTTCCTACCGGCCGGCTGGCTGTCTCCAAGAAACACCATCGATGCTGCGAACAGATAAACTTATTTATTACTGGTAGTTCATATAACAAAATGAAGTTGGAGCAAGAATTGGGGTACAGAGAGTAGAGTATGTACATGAGATAGTTTAAACCAGGGCTTCCCAAACTTTTTAATCTGAAGGAGTACTTGCACTAAAATTTCATTCGGGAGCCCTCATAACATTTCATATTATATTTATAGCATTCAATAACAATGGTTACACCTTAGCTAAGTCAGTAGCGTGTCTATTTACTGAACTAAGGGTTCTGGGTTCGATTCCCTGCATGGCCGAAAGGATTAAGGGGGAACATCCAGCTTTTTATCGAAAAACTTGTAATAATATAAATAACCATTAATTGTTTTGAATGTTTTTTTAAATAAAACAAACTGTTAAAAGTTAGGATTTTTGAAATCCAGGTTTTTCAAATATTTTTTACAATTTGATTTTGTGATTAAAACAATTTATTATTACAATTGGATTTTTTATTTCTAATAAGTGAAGTTTTTCTAGTTCTGAAAAAAAAAAAACTATTAAAATTCAACAATATGTGGTACAATGCATATCTTTTTAAAATGTGATCAACTCATTAAAATAATACCAATGATGATATATTATTATTACTTCATGCCCTTGCCTGACACTATATTTAAAATTAAACAGTTTTTTTTTTACTCTACACAATAAGTGGAGTGTTTTTTAAAATCTCTTTCTTGGTCTCCTTTGCGGTCTTCATTTTCATCATTCTCTTTAGCATCCTCTCCTTTTCTATCCTCATTACATGACCATACCATCTCAGCCTCGCTTCCTCTACTATCTCATGTACTCCCTGTGGCCCCCCCCCCTCCCTCTTCCAAGATACTCTATTAATTGCTAAGAAATATGTCACCAAACGGGTGTATTAATATGCATTGCTGGAAGGGAAAGCCTACACACTTACCAGAAAACTGTAGGCCTCAACTTAGTTTAGTAAGTCTGGTAAGTGTATAGGCCTTGCCTTTACAGCCTCCTTTCAATGTTTAATTATATTCATTTATTAGCGATTTGTAGGTAAAATAAAAGTTCGGCCAATCTGTATCTTTGATTGAGATAAAAATTTCCGTTACTTTGCGTTTGACTTTAACAGCTTGTGTAAATTTCCCTGCTCTAATTATATGTTCATCCATGATCACCTTCTACTGTTATACTCGAAATGTATACAAACTTACCAAATGTCGCCCAGCCAAAGCCGATCATTGTAGCGACGAACCTCACAATGAACAAGAATGTCGTTTGCTCCACTAGCAGGATTATTCGGCAGACTACGAGTGCGATAGTTGTGGGAAGAAGACAGTAGCCAAGGACACAAACACTTTGGAAGAAAGAACTGTAAAGTGAAATGGGAATAAAATAATTCAAAATCATGCAAAATAAATGAAATATGGTTAAATTGGAATGGAGAAGTAGATAATAATAATGATGATGATAATAATAATAATAATAAAAATTAGGGTTCTGCAAAGCTTAAAAAACTTCAAGTTTGTTTATAATATTTCTCAGCTTTGATTTCAATTCAAAAGTAAAATTCCATATTTGAAAATTACGAAGTTTCACCAATACAAATATTTAAAATCAAAATATAAACATTTATGTTAAAAAAATTAAATTTTCGCTGCCGTGCACAGTTCAAATTAATGACACATGATGAGAATCTAAAATAATTTGGGGCATATATCAGTAAACGACTTAAAAGCTACCTTAAATCTATAACAGACACATCATCCAGTCCCCAGCCATTAATTCATCATGGTTAAAGAGGAAACCCATATTTTAGCAATTATATTTTTTTCAGCCCCGCCGGGAATCGAAATCGGGACCCTTAGTTCAGTAGATAGACACATTATCAACAAAGCTAAGGTGTCAGATATAATGTAAAGAAAGTTACTAATATATATATTATATAAAACTCTTTAAGGTAAAACTTATTTTCATTTTGTTTTACTTACATGTTTCCACCAAGCAGTTTGGAATTCAAAGTAACCACCATGGAGCCGATCCAGACGATAACAAATACCTCCGCAAACTCTGGGCCACCATCGTTTGAATTGTCAGCGGCATCGGCCGACCCTTGAAGAATCCTGTCGGGAAATGTGATGCGATTTTTAAGATAATATAATAATAATAATAATGGCATGTCTGGACTAAATAAGTTTATAGCTCAGTTTGTGGAAAGATTAGCCAGTACTGATGTTTAGGTACTCAGGGGATGCCCGAATGTACTAATTGTACATCCTTTTCGTGAAGGGTCATTCCATGCCCCAATGAAATGAGAGGATGATATAGTGAATATGAAGGGGTAACTTAAACCTAATTGACCAAACCCTTGTAATTATTCCCTTTTGAGAAAAATCCCTTGGTACCAGGCAGGAATTGAACCTGGGAACTGTAGGCAACGAGGCTGGCTAGTTAGATTTATAGCGCAGCAGATGATCACAGCCACTGAGATCAAACTAGAAATCGTAATCAAGAGAGTTTTCTCATCACTTCACCTGACAACAGCGAAATTGGGTTGAGGGAAATATATTTTCCATTCTAAAATATGTCTCATTTTTTTTTTTTTTTTAATATGATAAATTGATTTCACTCATCTCAATTCCACCACTTTCTAATGAAGAGTACAGGTTACCACAGTTAGATGCTATGTGTGATTTTAAACTCATTACCTCAGAGCTAAAGTTACAGTCTGATTTAGATGAGAAGCAACTTTTTTTTGACCACTAAAAAAAAATGGTGCCAACTAAAATAATTCTCATAGATGTATATGCCAAATCATGTGATCTGCAGCTGTCACTTTTGATAGATATAATCAATAGCTATTAAATAACACTATAACATTTTACAAATTGTTATCAACTTTGATCACAAAAAATGTGTTTGTAATTTTTTTTTTAAGTTATTTCTACCCGAATCCTATTAAACTCGAATCTTGTTAATCCAAATTAATTGAAACTAAGCTTGCTTGGATTAGCAAAAATTCAGATTAAGCATATATAAAACGAGGATAAAGTATTTTCATGAATTTTAAATTACAGTTGAATGAGTTTGATTAAATTTTAACATACAAATATTATCGCTTTAACAAGTTCAATGTTAAAAAATAATTGTAATCAATTAAATTTATTTCAATTGACTTAATTTTTTCCCTGTATTCCATAAAGTGTGTTCAGACTATTCGGAATTTTGGATTACGGGGGCTTGGTCTAGCGGGGTTTTACTGTATATATATGTTACCCTTGGGGCGAGAAGGGCTCTAAAGTAGCATCTGACATTTAATATACAAACTGGACAATTTACGCTCTGTCCAACCCTATTAGATTCCACTCGGTGCAACTCAAACAGGATTGAGAGAACAACTACATGCAATAACTAGTCGAGACATTACTTACAATAATAATAATAATAATATTTAGCACCGCGTCTTACTACCTGTTCGGGCATTACTTACATAGCCATGAATGTGCACAAAAGCAGGGGTCCCCACAAGTCCCCTGCAACAAAATAAAATAATTTTGTTTGGATATGATGATGATTGAGATGGCATAATAGTTGTTTTGCACTTTTTTTTTAATCACCGGGCCATACTACCTATTTATGTTGTATGCATAAGTGATATTTATTATAATGGGTTAGAGATGAGAAAGGAAGCGTTTAAGAGATAATTACTTGCATTTGCCTGGAAGGATAGCAGGAAAACATTTAGGAAAAACACCCTCAGTAGAACCGACGAAGTTTTGAACCCTGATATCTGATGGAGGGGACCACATTTCAATTAATTTAAATTATTTGAGAAATGAGTGCTAAGCCGAGGGTTGGGGCTTGCTACTTGTGTCCAGGTGTATTTTTCACTTATTTATATAAATATAATTAATTGCTCTAAACTATAAAATTAAAAGGACAAAAAAAATCTAATCTTATAACATGAATATTTTAAGCCTTGAAATTGCAAATATTAGGTTCCAATCACTAGCAGTCTTGCAAACATACTTACATTCTTTTAATAAACTTTTTTTTTCTTTGGGATAAAGTACGTGATAAAATTTCACTCCTACAGCTTTAAGATCTCGCAACTGAAAAAATACGAGAAAAAGGCTGGTTATTACAGAGGTGAAATATATTTTAGCAGATTTAACAGTGAGTTTTAAGTAGTCTAGGTATAGAGTAAGTATCTTGTCTAATCATAATAAAAAAGTAAACCTAATCAAAATAAGTTGAGTTAATAATGTTTTCACTAAAAAAAATCAACAGAGCTAACCTAACACTTCATGTGAATTAATAAAAATTACCAAGCTTTGCTTAACCTCTCGTTTGTGAATAAATAAAAGTTTCAATTAACTATAGGACACATGGGTAAAAATACCAACTAAGTTAGTTTTCAAATATTTTTTTTAACAATTAAGAATGTTTTCATCATGTTGGTTTTGTTATAATTGGAAACATCAATCTTATGTAGGGATAGGAGCTGGAAAACATTAAATTACTCATAATTTTACGGAGAAAAAAAATAAAGAATCCCGTCCTTGTGTCATACTATACCTCTAAAAAAAATTGCTTTAATGGTTTCGAGGAATGTCTGTAGGCCTACAGTTGATTTACTTAAGTATGTAAGGTATACTAAAAGTATTAATTGATCTTGAAAATATAACAGAACACACATTGCGTAACTATGCTAAACTGGTATAGTTATAAATACTAAATAAAAATATAATTACCACAGTATCTCTTATTGGTTCATCTAATGTATTAAATTCTGGTTTTCCCAATTGTTGATTTCTTTGTTGGTTAGGGACTGTCATGTCCCCTTCCACCGACCCTCCAAAATCTTCAAACATCTAAAAATAAAATGTATTCCCAGTTTTACAATATACCATTACATCAATGTATTTAAGGAAGGATTTATGTAATTTTAAATTTTTTTAGCAAATAATACAAAATTAAGCCAATGTTGTTATTGACAAGTTAAGCTAATAATCTAACAGGATTGAATACTGATTAACTATTGATTAAATTACAACATCAAGAAATGGGATTTTTAGAAGCGAAATACAATAACAAGATTCTATAATAAATTATAAACATTTTAAAAAACATACATCAAGTTTTGTTTCATCTCCAGACGCCATGTTTGTTGATGTCATCAGTTTGAGTATCCAAATGAAAATTGACGTACGTTTTACACGTTAGCCATATTGTATATCTTTAAAAAGTATTTTTCTCAAATATTTGATTCAATTATAGATAACCATTGAGTATAAAAGGTCGTTTAAACAGATTAAAATGAGCAATATGTTTGAAAGATATATTTTATACCTTAACTATATAAATCATTGACTCCAATGCTATGCTAATGCATTTTAAACAAACTCATATTTATGTTAATGTTAGTGATCCTGTTTGAACGTGCTTATTTTATTACATCATAGTTAACTTTTTTTTATAGCTGTCATAAGTGTCAAATCCACATGCTTGGAGAGTTCAAAAAGTCTAAATGAAATGGCTTATTAATATGTGTGGGTTGTCGACGAATAGAAAAGTTCTTATTAGAATAGATCTGAAAAATGTGTGCCTTTTTTTGAATTGAGACATAAATTAATAGGAATAAAATGGGACGTTTAACATGGCAACTGTATATTGTGATTATGATTGGTTGTTTTACTAGAGTTTTATTACAAAACGAAGAAAATAATTCAAAATTATCTGACGCCAAACATGAAACTGGTGGAATGAATCCTGCTGAACAAATTTGTATCCTTAAAAAAATATATATAATGTTTCATGAACTACACACTAGGCTAATTCAGTAAGGTGAAAGAAACCAGTACTTATGGCATTGAATTCGGTCCCGGTTGGGTGCATTGGGTTGGTTTGATTTGTTATTTACTACAGTTGATGTATTTACCTTTCCACGTTAGTGAGGGTGCAAGATTTCTGAAACTACCCTGCTCAACTTTATATCCTAGATTTAAGTGTTTGTTTTTTTGTGCTCTGTGCTTTACTTTCTGGCTTGAATATCCAATTTAACCAGGTACATTAGTTGAGTGTGTGGAATCTTGAAGAAATGTTCTTGCATTTTTGTGAACAAATACTGGTAAACCATATAGGGAACTACTCTTGATAACTGACCTGACAGGATTTCAAACCCCGACCTTCCTGTCATCGGCAAACCAGTATTACCATCCTTTGTTTGCTAGTTTTTGGTAAACGCTCTATTATTTGTTATGGTTGTAAAAAGATAGATATGATTGTGGACATGCAGAATAGCCAAGCGAACAAGTCTGCTTTCCACCATAGTTGTCCTCAGCCATGTCTTAATTAGACCCAACAATGACACTACCAGTTACCCTTAACACACTATACAAAACTTAAAATCTGAATTTTCCTTCTATTTCATAAGTTCTTGTTTATTCGCCTGGCTCTTTTAATCCTGCCTTTTCCGTTGATCTGCTCGGATGTCTTTATTTTGACAAGTCTAATTTTTTTCTTCTGCCCCTGCATTTTTTATATTTTTTCCATACACCTTTACACTTTAGGTGTATTTATATCAAAGGAATAGAGATGGTGGAGGTAGAATTTAGAGGAAAATTATCCACAGTTGCGGGTAGAGAATATTTATTGTAAACCTCACTCCATCTGGCTGGAGTTTGAATTCTAACCTCCACATCACCCATAATTGAGAGAACGACGCCTTAATATTCCATCCATCCCCTCTCCCTCCCTCCGAATATGCCTAACTTAGGTAATACGGCTCAAACCAGACATATCAATGTTCAGTTTTCTGTATTATAATTAAAAAATAAACAAATAAACAGAATTGAGACCAGGATAACCACTATTCCATGATTTAAAAATTACAACAAAATTGAAAAATAATTATTCTATAGTTAAAAAACTATTTAATTCAGTGGTTTCCGACCTTTTTAGTTGACCCTTGGTAGATAATCAAATTCCCACGTGCTATCTACCCCCTATTTTTTGAGATATTTAAAAAAAAAATTAATGCTTTCTACTCACTTCTTTCTTTGATACAAAAATCAATGTAATAATAGCATAATAGTGGTAGAAAAAAATAACTGAAGATTATTGTGATGTATGGGAGGGTAGAGAGAATAATCGGAGGGTGAAGCCAAGGCTTGTGAGCTTGATAATAAAAACATGCATGCACACTTTTGGCTGGTTACCGAATATATTACACCTGGTAGACAATTTTGCCAATACCACAAGAAATAATTATTTTAAACATAGTTTGGAAAAGGGATTTAAATAAAAACTATTTTTAATTCTTATATGATTTTAACATTATCTCCGGATTGTCTCCCCTAAACCCTCTGGTGCACACTCCCCATGTTGCGAACCACTGATTTAAATAAACCCCATTTCACTTCTGTCATACGAAAAATGTAGTAAACCACATTTTGATATGTTTTATAGTTTCGAGCATAGTCTTGTATTATATATACTGGTTAATTGGTCTTGAGATAGGCTCTTAAACCATGTTGGTATTTTAGTTTCATTGGTTGCATAATTAAACCTGGGCTATGTTAGTTTATCTAGTACCGGTATACATTAATAAATAACATACCAACTTTGATGGTCAAATGGTTTAAAGGTGTCACTCTCGCTGGACTGCCGATGGCAGGGATATGGGAGTTTGAATCTCGATCAGATGTACTGAGGGTAGTGTTTTCGAAACTGTTTTCCACTCTCCCACCACACAAATGTGGGTACACTTCCTCAAAGTTCAGCCTTCCTTAACACACTAGTGTAATAAGCAAGACATGAAGCTACAAAAACATCATAAAGCATGTCCTATCACTATTAACTTTAACTTTACTCCAGTCACACGCTTGTTCAAGAAAAGAAGGGTTGAACAACTGGATGCTGTTAAAGGGTTACTTGCGATGGAAAGTTATGAGAAACAATACAAGATGGTGACAGCCATTGCTGAGAAAGTGTTTACAGTATGTATTTTTTTTAAATAAATAAAGTAGTCTAGGAAGAGTTTAAGGGGTCAGTACAATTCATAATCCTTAGAAAGAGTAGTTTGGAGATTAAAAAACTTCTTTTTCCGGCCAATAATAACATTTTAAAACAAATTAGTATTATTTTATAAGTCTTGATAATGCCTATCAAAAGTGACAGCTGCAGATCACATTACTTGCCGTTTTAATAGGTGAAAGTAGATAGATATTAACTTTTCTAGTTGTCTGATAAGGCGTTTACTATGAAAATTTGACTTAATATGGTTTTATTTCCTTATGAGCAACCTTTGAAAATAAAAAGGACTGCCAATGTTAAATTTATTTGTAATTGATCTTCAGTAATTAAAAGTAAAATCCGTCGTCTAAAAATGTATTTCGGTATAGCTTTAAGTATTACCACCAAGAAAATTTATTGAAAGAAAATAAAACATTGACATTTGTACACTATTTTGTCATTAACAGATTAATTAAATGTAATAAAATAATGCATTTATTATTTACTTATAATAAGGCAATTTTTTTAACTTGTTTGCTAAATATAAGATTTTTGATGGATGTTTGTGCTTGTTTTGCAGTTAATAAATTGTTCCAATACGGTATCGATTAGGTTAACTAATTAATGTTACATGGGTCTAACAGACTTGATTAATAACACTGTCGAATAAGGGGCTTACTACTAAATGTTTCTAGAGTTCTAGATTTGACACACTTACACATACATTGATTTATTAAACAAAATTGCAGACAGTGTTTGTGTCCTTAGGTGATCCAAGGCAGCCGAGTGGTCCTGGAAGGGTCGGACTACATTCCAGGTATCAGTGCTTTCCCTGAAGATGAACATACACTTGACGGTAATGTAATATTTTGTTTCATTCTTCCTTGCGTGTTTTAGAATTAAATCATTATCATCTGTGAGCGACATTAAATTTTAATTACCTATCACTGGCATGGATGGGTTCCTTTTGGTATGGTTAAAACTTTAGTGTGCTTGGTTAGGATTCAAATTTCTGTTTTGGTTGGTACAAACTTAGCCGATTATACCATTGTTGGAAGGTCTAGAAGCCTCTGGTAAGAAAATACATTATTTCCAAGCATTTATAAGCTCAAATAAAAACACGTAACATGTGTTAACTTCTCATGCGTGACATTTATCAGTTACTAAAAACCCTTCCTGAGGGTGAATTAATTTCTGAAGTGCACAAGAGTGGATCCAGGGGGCAACTTTTTTTGGGGGGGGAGACATTGCTTTAGGCTGAAATTCTGTAACACCTTCATTGAGTGACACAATTTCAGAATGTGTATGTGTCTAAAAAAGATTATTACATTAAGTTGCAATCTTAATAAAATGATGTTTAGAATATTTAGTGAATGAAAAAGTTGGAAATTGACTCTGCAAAACTTGGACAAATCAGGCAATTTAAAAATATGGCTCGGCTGGACACCCTTTAAAATTAAATGTCAACTAAGTAACAAAGCTGATTACATTAACTCTGCTAATTATTTGCTAGCCTTGTCGAACATCCTGGAAAACACGGCCCTGTTTGGGGACGTTCTCCTCCGCCTGCCGGAGATCAGTCAGCAGATCTTCTCGAAGAAACACGAATGGGAGGTTCTCTATGGTTGGAGTCTCAACTTCTGCAGTCAGACCAATTTACTGGACAGGCAGACTGCCAAACTGGTGGATTTGGTATGTCAACATTCACTACGTTTTAAAACTTTGCTTCTTGTAATCACTACATAGCAACAGAATAAAATTTCAGGTTGATCCATAAAATTGGTACCTGGAAATTAATGTCTTGATTTTGTGTGAATATCGAATTCAATGCCGTGTGACAATGGCACACACATTTTTTTGTGTAGGTGGTGGGCATGTCGGAGCCATAATTTCTGTAGTTTATTCCAATTGAGAATTTTTGCGGCCCTTTTTAATATGTAAAAGAGTATACTGTTTAAATATGAAGTCATAAGCCTAGTTTTAAAATTTAGCTTATGTTTTAGACACATTTTCTGTGCACTCTATTTAAGAACAACTTAATATGTTTGATCGAGGTTATTTGCTGCATTTTATAGTTTTTTTCCTAATATATACACACCCCATTTACCATGAAAGGTGTTAACATTGTGGATTACACTTTGGCCTTATCTTATAATACACACCATAGTGGAATAATGCAAGGTAAGTTTACTTCCTTTCAATGTAAACTGAGTGTTCATATGTTTATGAAATTATTTTGTAATATATAATATAAAAACATATATCTAGTACTTTATACACTCTAGCAATGTGTACTTATTTTAGTTGTTTTTTTGTGCTCTTCCATGTAATTTGAGTATTTGAAAGTTGGAGATGGGCCCCAATCGGGTTTAACACAAATTATCGAAACTACTGTACAAATTATCAATTTTACTGTACATATATGTTTTTTTAATGTAATTCAATATTATTTATTGAAAATATTGGTAAATTAAACCAAAAAAACTATGATGCTACCCGGTTTATTGGATACATGGTCTAAGGTGTCATATCTCACAATATATTGGGCCATCGTTGATGGGGAGATCAGGGATTGAATCCTGGTCGAGTGTATTAAGAATGGTTTTCTACTTTCCCTCCATGCAAATGTGGATACACTTTCACTAAATTCATCCTTTATTCTTAACACATTAACATAAATTAATACATATGTGTGTAACCCTATCAGGTGGTAAGGCCCGTTAAAAACCTAACACTGATGGTCACTTTGTTTGAGGTATCAGGCTCACAATAGAAGATTGCCTGAAACAAAGAGGTTTAAATCTTATCCGAGTGCACAGGGGGCGTCGTTTCATGTCACGTGATCCAATATTTCAAACCTTACCCTCTTGGATTTTTTTTTCCAAATTTGACCCACCAAATGTACTCCCAGAGATAGTAAAAAAAATCTTAATTCCAAGTTTCTTAAAATTCGGAGTAGTTTTTAAGTTACGGCCCTCCAAAGTCTAAAAAAAAATGTCGCATTATTCAGCCGACACGCAATTACAATATAAATGATTGTTGAATACTCAAACAAACAAAAAAGAGATAGCATTGATTAGGGGGGTGGGGGGGGGGGGGGGGGGGGGGAGTTTTGTAACTTATTTTATAAGTTTCCATATGATATGTAATAACACTCGTTTTAGACAGTTTTTAGTTTCAAAATCATGCCATTAAATTTTTGACCTTCAATTTCTCAAAAACTTATTATTTTTAAATTTTGAAAAATAAATCACTCAAACTTATTTATTTTAACATCTTTTGTGAAAAAGTTTTATTGTTGGATCAATTGACAAAGAATGACTTGGGGGTGTTTTTCCACAACTTTTCTCTATGCAAATGTGGGTGCATTTATAATAAGCTAACCTACCCATTCATAATACTTATAAATTCAACACTATTGTGTTATTAATCTAAGTTTTGAACAAAAAATCAAATTTTGTGAATTTTTAACGTAGGTTAATCAAGAATTAAACTACACAGAAAGGCAACCTGATTATGTCAACCCCTACCGACGTAAACAATTGAAAAGCAACAAAACCAGTAAAGACGACACAATCCCCAACAAAACGGGAAAGAAAAAGAAGAAAGAATACAAGAAAGGTCCTAGAATGACATTAGGAGAGCTGTGATACCACCAAACTTGAGTCACCTGTGTTCATTTGTTATGTTACGAACAGGATCGCCAACTTGACAATTTTATTAATTGCATCAGTAGATACGGTTAATTTAATTTTCCGCACATAACAATATCTACAGTTCTTGAATATCTGTCATGAGTATCACATAATTTTACTAAAACCATTTTTCTTTCATTTGGAAAGTTTCTGGTCAAATTCTGCAGTGCTCTTGACATCAATTCAACAACTGTTGAGGTAACTATAGCTCATCATAAGTATCATCCAGATCTGCTCTGGTGGCCACATGGATTAAGGTGTCACTTTTGTGTTAAATTAGACTGCCGATGGCAGGGAAATCAGGGTTTGATGTACTGAGGTTTTTTCCCCCCTCAGTTTATTTTCACTCCTTCATATAAATATGGGTACACTTCCCCTAAATTCAACCTTCCACATCCCTAACTAGCATGATTGATACAACCTGAGCAGGTAATAGTAAGACGCGGTTCTAAAAAACCTGTTTCCAGCCTGTGGCCCAGTAAAATACATTCATCTTCCTCTGTTTTCTCCACATTCTTCTACACTCAGGTGCTTACTTTCTGTTATATGCTCCTCCCATCTATTTCTTGGTCTTCTTTGTGGTATTTGTTTCTACATACTTAATCTAAATATTTTATTTATTCTGACCAAAAAGGTTTTTTTTGTCATAATAACTGTGATAATAATAATAATAATAATAATAATAATAGCACCGCGTCTTACTACCCGTTCGGGTTATACGCTTTAAGTACTAATTACGCTAATGGATTAGGAATTGGGAAGGTTGAATTAGAGGAAGTGAACCCGCATTTGCGTGGAGGGAGAGTGGAAAACCATTTAGGAACCCCCCCCCCCCCCCCCCCCAGTTCACCCGACCGAGAGTAGAACCTCTATCTCCCCGTCCTCAGCAGTCGAGCTCAACACGACTAGCGGGTTAGCCAACTACGCCACCGAGGCGGGTCATAATAACTGTAAAATCATCTACCCTAACTCTAGTGTGTTTCCACACAACCTTAAACACACTGATGGCAGAAGGCGAGATTGTTTGGTGTTGTCGGTATGGGGGCAAAAAACAGTGCTAGACAGTATATTGCTTCGGCATTGTAAGAAAACAACACTAAATAACACATCTCGTGCATCAACATCGAAGTGAAACAAAACTGGACATAGCGCATGTAAAGCTTGATTCACACAGTCGCTGAAAATAAATAACAGAATCTGCTACAGTGGTGCTTCAACTCACAGGCTGTATGTTGACCCATGATGCACTGCAACACTAACTTAAAACAGCTGACTATCGACCTATTCTATTTTCTAGGGGATGTACATATCTTTTAGATCATTCTTCCGATGGATGTTTTCGAATTATAGCGCTGTGTTGTGACACAATTCAATAGATCAATATACACGCTCACAAAGACCAACGAAGCTGTCTGCTTGCACAATGTGTGCATTGTTAAATGTGCATGCGCACTAATTTGAGACATTTGGTTCCGAGACTAGAATGGTTCTCGCGTGCCGAACATCTTGAGTAGAGCGGACCAAGTAGAGACGAGTTGAATCTTACCAGAACAGCTCGCACAGATGAGGCGGAAATCTTGTGATTGGCTTAGAGCTTGTCATGTGACTTTGTTTTTGTTCTACGCCTGTTTTTCAGCAAACGTGTGAATCCACAGTTATGCTGAGTAGGTGCAGTATATTTTGAATGTACTCAGGTTTAGTTTGCTATCTTTGATTATTTTTTTTTAAAGCTATAAAACATTTTCACACTTTTTGTTAGGTGTTAGATTATGGCAATCCTTGTTCATTGTTAATGTATAAATGTTGTTAGAATAAAACTTGTGTTCTTTCAATGAGTCATGAAAAATTCATTTATACAATAAGACTTAACCCTTTTAATGCCACAGGCTGATCTGTCTTTAAGGATTTGTTCTAGTTCTGGTGTTACCCGATAGATAGGGTAGGAGTGAATTATGTCACTAGAACAGTTTATGAAAATAAAAATCTAACAATCTGACAAATTGCTTCATAAATAACAGTTTGGCGATTTTTTTACAGCATTACAATAATAATTAAGTATAATAATTCATTCAGTACCTTAGTTTATTTGGATGATAGCTCAAAAATATACAAGAAATAGTCCCTAAAATATCCTTACTCCAACAGCTGACATCTGTCACTTTGGATAACTAATGAAAACAGATGTATGAATGTGATAGTTAACCACAGTAATTTAGGCCGATGGTATTTATATATTTATTTGAGGTCGAACACAAAGTGAACATAGCTTTAAAATGGTGACCGACAAGTTTAAACCATGTGGTAGAACATGACGGAAACATGTTTTTTTACAATGATGCATCCCCGCAGCAGATAAAAATATTTTATTCAGCTAAATATTTCAAAATATGATAAAATAATGTATTATAATGACAAGTATTTTCTCTTTTTCAAGTAAATACAATGCCTGTATTAAAAGGTATAAATGTATGCACTATATTATATATCAGAGATAACATTCCAAAACAAAGAATAAGTACTTTTAATTATGTTTAAAATATTGTTTTGGGTTGGATTAAAAGAAATTATCAAAAGTAATGAAATAGTATGAGAAAACTTAAGATTAGGTTATTTTAATGTAAAATATAAAATGTCATTAAAAAACTTAATATTTATAGCAAAACAGTGATTTTTAAGTTTTGGGTTGCCAACACTTATAAAACATATGATTTTTGAAGTGTCATCCAGGTAAAAACCTCTCATGAACAAACTCTTAACCATAACACTAAAGGGGTTAAGGAACTATTATTGGGAAAAAAATAAATTATCAACTATTAACGGAAGTACCCAGTGTTATGTGGTTATCCCTGGTAGTGCTATTATTTGCTTTTAACAGACAGAAAAGAAAAACCTCTTCATTTTATTTCTTCTGACCCAGTTTTTTAGTGAATTAAAAAATAATCTAATGCAAATTCTGGCTTTAAGGTGCTCATGTTCGTGCACGAGGGTTATTAATTTTAAAATTTCAGACCTCTGCGTGTGGTAGATATCACACAATGCTCATGACACACACATACAAATACATAAACTCATTTTATTAATATAGATATAGTTTTACAAAGCAAATAACCATTATTTTTACAAGGGTTGACATTAGTGACTTTCAAGCATTATGTGCAATGGAAAAATATTTTTAGGCGCCCCAAAAAGCTATTTGCAAGGAACATGAAGTATTTCCATTGCCACCACCTTCCTGGTCCTTATGGTATCCATTGCTTATCTGAGCGGTGAATCACTTCTTATTAATGGTGGCTAGTTTCACTTCCAGATGACATAAAGCTTAGTTTTGGTGTTTGTTGCATCCAGAAAGTTACTTTGGGGACGGGGGAGGGGAGTGTTCTCAAACAGGCAGAAACAAAAAAAAAAAAGTATGATTATTAAATGGTTTTTAGAAGCTATTCTAATTCTTTTTTCCATCATGGTAACCAACAACATAATTTATGTAATTGTCATAAAATGTACCAAAGTTATTATTTGTGTACTTTTTTCATATTGGTGATTTTAAGGGAACTTTTAATGTGTGGAAAACTATGTATCTTTTTAATATCAAGTATAAGTCTGATCTTAAACTGTAACACATACATTCAACATATTATCATCGTCAACTGTTTCCAGCCCGTGGACGGGTCAGTTTGGTAAAATGCCTTTATCTCCCTCTATCCTTCCACCATTCTTCTCCTCCCACTCACCCACTTTCTGTTATCTGCTCCTCCAATCTCTTTCTTAGTCTCTCCTGCGGTCTTTTTGCTACATACTTCATTTACAACATTTTCTTTGTCATCCTATCTTTTTCCTTCCTCATTACATGATCATATCATCTCAGTCTTGCTTCCTCTACTATCCCATGTACTCCCTGTACTCCTACTCTTTCCCTGACAATTTTATTTTTAATCTTGTTTCTCTTCGTGACAGTTAACATGCTCCTCACAAACTTTATTCTCATGGCCTCCACTTTCCTGATATCTTGTACATTCACATTTAACACAACTTCATTCCTAATCTTTTAGTTCTACTTCATATCATTCAAGTTTATAATAAGATAATGTGTGATCTTGACCTTTCCGCCTTTTTGTGTGTCGTGGGTTACACCATCTTTATGAAACTCAGTTTAAAATTTGGAATAGTTTGTAGAAACTTTTGTTTCAGTATAAGACGTTACGGGCTAATTTTTGTGTCCTTAAAAATCTATTGTTTGTGTGTGTGGGTGTAAAATAAAGTTGATTTCTCTTAACAATGTAACTAGGAAACTCCATTATTTCCAACACCTGATAACATACCTATAATATCAACTTAACATGTTTAAAGAACTCAAATGCGTATTTTGTTTCTTTATTGTTTTGTCGAGTTAAATCATGTTTTCAGGTTTATAAAACACGTGTATTTTTTTGGGTAATAATGTTACATGGATTGGTTTAAGTTCGTAGTCTTCGTTGTCTATGGAGATCCATTTCTCTTGCTCCTGAAACGTACAAAGAATGTTGTTATTTAAAACATATGCATCCACTTCGGTAGCCTCATGGTCTAAGATGTCACCTCTCACAATATATTAGGCCGCCGATGATTGGGATATCGAAGTTGGATCCCGGTTAAGTGTATTAAGAGTGGGTTGTTTTCTTAATGGTTTCCCACCCACTTTTTTACTTATTTTTAGATATTTTTTTTTAGCACTGCAGTTGATAGGACTATCCACCTATGTATTAATTATGCTTTTGATTTAGGGATGAGAAAGGTTGAATTTAGAGGAAGTGTACTCACATATTCATGAGGAGAGAGTAAATGCCTAATGATTTTGAATAAAACTTTTTTTACTCATCTTAATATTCATCAAGGATATACACACATTAAATTGCGCTGGTGAGGTAGAGATAAAGATAGAATTTAGAGGAATTGTACCTGCGTTTGTGTAGGAAAATGGTGGGAAATTATTTAGGGAAAACCACCCTTATTACAACCGATCTCTGCATCATCAGCAGTCTAGTCTATTGCGAGAGTTACACCTTAGACCATGCGAACACCGAAGCGGGTAGTGATATGGTGCCAACATTAGTGTATAGAGATTGTCATGTGGTCAGCACAACAAAACTCTCGGGCCATTAATCTACTACTCTTGATAAGTCTAGAAAAATACACATTTTCTGATATTTATCATGTAATTAACTGTTTCCTGACTGTGGCTGGGTCAGTTTATTAAAATGCCTCCATCTTTATCTATATTTCTACCATTATTCCTCCTTTAATAGCTTCCATTCTTCTCCTCTCACTCACACACTTTCTGTTATCTGCTCATCCCGTCTCTTTCTTGGTCTCCCTTGTGGTCTTTTTTTCCTGCATACTTCAACACTCTCTCCTTGTATCCCCCTCTTTCCCAGATAATTTAATAGCAAACCTTGGAATTATTTGGAAGAGCTGGCCGAAGCTCGAACTCGCGAGTTTTCAGTTTTTCCTCGACAAATGGTTCTTGACCTCTGATTCTTTTCCAGCCCTCTGCAACGAAGTCCATGTAACTTATTTCTTTAGGTCCTGAAAGAAACAAATGTGCTCAATCTATTATCGGAAAAATAAACTGAGCTCACTTAGTTTGACTGCGGACAAAACAGTAAATACAAGTTTAAATCACCGGTTTGCAGAGATTATACCTGTGTGTGCATCAAGACTAGTAAATATTTACATCCGTTACTGTTTCCAGCATGTAGCCTTGGTCGGTTCTTTTTATTCAAGCCATATATTTTCCACTACCTGCTTGCTGGGCCTGTCGTAGCTTCATATCACTTACCCAGATTCAGCTGCAGATGTGAGTCTCCCTCTCTGACACAGTTTTTACCGACGTTGGCTGTAGTCAACGAGAACTCTATTGTCGATACCTCCTTCCTGTGTTGAATGCCGCATGCCTTGTTGTGGATTTGGCTGTAATCTATTTGTTCCACGTGGTACTTGTTGGTGGCTGCAAGAGGTGATAAAAAAAACCTCTCAAAACATTCTTTAACGTGTCGTTATTCACTGGAAAGTTCTTAAATTATTACTAAAGATTTGTACAAATATGAAATAAACTATTTTAATACAAAATCGTTTAATTTGACATACACCTTGAACCAGACGTCTTTAGAGCCTCTCTCAACCCACGAATATACACATAACTTAAGTAGGTAATACAGCTCAAATCATGCGACTAAAGAGCTAGTTTCATCCTATAGAGAATACCTAACTTAGAAAGGTAATGTAATATTTTTCAAAGACCATAACAAATCTAATCATTTTTATAAACTTTCTCTGATTTTGAGTCGTGCAGGTTTTTTTTGTTATAAATATGTAAATGCTGATCACCTGGAGACTGCCCTAGTCTAGGAAGGTAGCTCTGCCACCAGCGAGCCCCCACCTTCTGCTTGTCACTCAAGACATCCTGTTTGACGGCAGTGTGGCAGCTGGAGCACCCCGCGCACGGGAGGGAGAAATCAAGATCCGCTTCACACCTCCACGATATGTCACTCTTCAATCCGTTGAAGAGGTAAGCGGCGTACCATCGAAGCCCGTCGAAATACCAGTACTTGTCTTTCCTGGCATTGGTGTCGCGATACGCGCCCCATTCGATGCCGGCAAGGCAGTAGATGGGTTTGCCGGGAAGGTCTGTTTCTGTCTGCGTTATAAAATAGAATGAGTTATATTATTGTAGCATATCACCTCTGAGTTGTCTGCGACCGTGATGTGTTTTAGTAGAGTTTATTATTCTGTATATGAGTGGTTTGCAACCCATTATATTAAAAGAGAACACACACTAGTAACACAGCTTGACCCACTTAGGTGGCCGCCTGGTCTAAGTTGTCATTCTCATAAGAGACCAGACTGTCGAAGGCTGGGAGATCGAGAGTTTGAATACCAGGCAGGAATGTTGAGTTTTTTCCTAAATGGTTTTCCACTCTCCCTCCATGCAAATGTGGGTATACTTCCCCTAAATTCAACCTTACCCATCCTTACATAAAGTATATAAGTGTATATCCCGAAAAGGTGGTAAGACGTGGTGATAAAAAAAACATAATTCTACATGGCTTCTATATAATAAGGTCAAAGTTTTTATTTATGTGAATAAAACAAGTTTATTTAAATAAAATATTAACATTAGACTATTGATTTTTATTTAAACTAACATAAATGTTCAAAATGAAAAATGCATTAGAATCTACAAAATATAAAACATTGTGATTAAAATATATGTTTTCTTTAAACAAATAGGCTATGGTTCTGTATTGGAAGATAAATATTACCTCCAAAGCTTCGATCTTGACAACATCGATTGGTTTTGCAAATTCTCTGATAATAGCCATGGCAGAGTCGGCCATTGTCCTCACAGTGTTGGTGTCTCTTGCGAACAAAGCGTTACCAACCGTGTTGGTTCGACCCAAAGGCAAGATGCCGATAGGAAACTTGCGAGATGTTGCAATCTCACCGTCTGGCCTGCGTAGTAAACCTGTTACGACCTAAATTAAATTCAAACAAAACATAAACTCCAATGAAGTTATCCGGAAAAGAGTCGGGGTACAGGGAGTACATGAGGATGTTGGAGTACATGAGATAGTAGAGTAAGCAAGACTGAGATGGTATGGACATGCAATGAGGATGTTGGAGTACATGAGATAGTAGAGGAAGCAAGACTGAGATGGTATGAGCAGGTAATGAGGATGGAAAAAGAGAGGATGACAATGAAACTGTTAGTGATGAAGTATGTAGGAAAAGATCCCAATGATGGAAGGATAGAGGAAGATGGAGGAATTTTACTAAATTGACCCGGCCACAAGCTGGAAAGAGCTAATTATGATAGTGATTAACATTAATTTTCTATTTTAGGTGCTTTTTTAAAAAATAAAAAATAATTCAAAAATGGGGTGGATAAAAACCTGGTTCCATATGACCATGAACCTAACATACCATTTCTCAATCAGCATGGAAAGTGGTATCTTCATGAAAGTGACTTTTAAATACATTAATGACATGTTTGCTGCAAAGAAATTAAAGAAAGTTTTTATTATAGTTAGTAAAAGGAAGTAGAGTTAATAAAAACACTTTGTTATTATTATATTTTTGTGAAATCAAACAGTTGCTTAGTTTTTACCTGTCCTCAGACATGCTATGACATAGTTTATGTGGGTTAATGGAGAGGCCCCCACAAATCCGGTACTGTTGTAAGGTATGGACATGTAAAGAGGATGGAAAAGGAATGGATCCCAAGGAAAGTGATGAAGATGAAGTAAGTAGAAAAGGGACCTCAAGGGAGAACCAAAAAAGAGGTGGGAGAAGTAGATTACAGCAAGAATGCAGGTAAGAGGAGAATAATGGAAGCAAATAAAGGAAGAATGATGGAAGGTAAGAGGAAGATGGAGATATTTTACTGAACTGACCCAGCCACAGGTTGGAAACTACTGTTGTTGATGATGATGATGAATTGAAAGTTTGTTTACCTCAGAAAGAGTGCCGTCTCCCCCTGCGATGATTATAGCATCGACTGCTTGGTCGAGCTCTTCGACTAAACTGCGAGCTTGCCCTTCGTGCTCGGTTTGGATAATAGTTACACTGATCCCCGCCAAGTACAATAACGGGCACAAAACTTCTCAAACTCGGCTTTGGCTTTTCTGAAACAAATAATATTTGAAGTGTGTGTGCAATTTTTTTAACTTTCTCAGGGCCAACATGTTTGATTGGGGTGCCCGACCTTAAAACAAGTTTTAATCCCGCCCGGGTGTACTTTTGTATGTATATCAAAGTGGTTTCCATTCCTCTCTCCAGATGAATTCTAGTGTATTTAATTCTAACTAGTACTATCCTTGCCCATTTGAGTAAGTTATCAGAAGCCTAAATATTGAATAATGTTCCATTTTTATTTGCTAAGGATTATTAAATGATTATTATTATTATTAGCACCGCGTCTTACTACCTGTTCAGGTTATACGCACTTACGCTAATGTGTAATAGTAGGGTGATTGTGAGATGAAATGGAGGACCTACAGTTTAACGTGGAATCCGAACACGGTGGTGGCCTGGCATTCCCCACATTCACAAAATGTTATTAAATGATAAAGTTATATCTTCTTGACATGTTTCAGTGATGTTACAGCTTATATAAAATAAGAAGGGAATAAAAAATAATAACCAAGAAGATATAACCTTATTACTAAATATTGAACACAAGTTTTTTTTTATAAAATTTAAATAATTTACTTATAAGTTTTGTCAAATACCATTCATCAACAATTTTTGGTGCTTAGGTACATAAAATGTAATACTAACAATCATTTGCTAACTAAATTATTATTATTAGCACCGCATCTTACTACCTGTTCAGGTTGTACACACGCTAATGTGTAATGGTAGGGTGATTGTGAGATGAAATGGAGGACCTACAGTTTAACGTGGAATCCAAACCACAGTGGAGGCCCGGCATTCCACGTGTTAACTAAAGAATTAGGATGAATAAAAGAGGAAGGACAAAGGATGAAGTCATTTTTCTAAATTGACCCAGACATATATAAGAAACGATGATGGTGAGCTAATTATTTAATATGTGTAATGAGAGCCGCATTGACTATTTCTTAGAGGTTATTGAGGGGGTCATTTGGATCAGAGTGGGTATCACCTGTAAATTATACTATGAGCCATTTAATGAGAAATAGCAATGGGTTTTTCATTTATTTGTGTAACATAATAAAGCAACATTTTGCATACAGCTAGGCGCATAGGAGATTCATGTTAAGGCAAATTCCTGCACTTGACGAATGTGATTCTATAAATGACTTATTCAGACCTCTTGACACTTCTATTACTTTTCACGCCGTAAAAATGATAGCTGCAGCGACGCCAGCAGCAAGTATTTCCACTCTTAAGCACACTAACTCATGGAATGAGAGGCAAAAGTGAAAACAGTTGGGTTGCATGAGACAAACCACAATCTGAGGTATGTTGTAAGACACACCAAAAGAGGCATTCCTGTGCACACATAATGTTGAATGAAATAAGGCATAAGTCTAAATGCACCTTAATTGTATTAGGGGTGACAGTACCAAAAATTAAAAATTGCATCTAATGACATTTTATTGTAATTAAAAATAAGGCTTCCCTTTCTAAATGGAGCTGCTAAATATCTGGTGGTACCTACGGTACTATCCATAGCAATATCCGTGAATGAAGTGGCCAATACAAAGAAATAAGTTTTGAACCTTTTATTTGCCGCAGGATTCAATACAACAGTTATTTGGCGAGGCTTAGAACCCAAAGGTAGAGGCTGTCTCCATATTTCACCGCTTCTTCGCAGTAATCTCGCATTAATTCTTGGGCTCTAGAACAAGGATACATACATAATATTACATTCATATAAATATATGTTCACACCCTGTTTTTTTAATTAAAAATTATTCATTTGATAGTCGAATCATCTGATAAGACATCACTCTTGCAATAGACTAGACCAGAGGTCTCCAGACATTTTGATTCGCGGGCCAAAGTAACATTCACTTGTTCTTTAAGGAGTATAATTTTTGCCCTGAATACTTCGACATGCCAGAAAGAATACAAATCAAATTTGTTTCAGCTTGCAACTTTAGATTCAATTGGTGCATTTTACCGGCCTCATCAGGGGGAAAAAAAAAACACTTTCCAAAGCAATTCGGTGTTTGATATAAGTGATTGAGGTTGATTCTTCTCTGTGAGAAATGAATCAATTGATATATATGTAATAATTTATATTTATAATAAATGTTAATATAATCACTTATTTTTAAAACTAAGTAAAATCTTTTTGACTTTCATTTTATAGCGCTTTGCCCGGAGACTTGGGACCAACTAAAAATAATGACAAGCCCTTCTGTTAAAGGTATAGGGAGTGACATCAGCTGTCACCGTGGTTTGAGGCCTTTAATCATTATATGGCACCTGCGACTGAAAACAAGGGTTTGCAATTCTGATAGCACTCTGGCTTGGTGTCATGGGCAGAAGCAAGCATGCGGACAGGAAATGGACACAGCTAATATAGTTAAGAAATAACAAAGGAAAATAATAATTTGTTTTTGATAAAATCTTGGGGCGGCCCAAATATAATCTTATGGTGAGACAGATGTGACCCACAGCTGTAGTTTGGAAACCCCTGGACTAGACCTCCGATTACAGGAAAGATCCATGTTCAAATCCCAGTCAGATGTACTGAGGGTGGTTTATAAATAGTATAAATACTAATTTGTTTTCTACTCTCAATCCACATACATCCTGCTGTATCTAAACTCAAACTTCCTTACACATAACATATTAGAGTAATATATATATATATATGTGTGTATAGCCCAAATGCGTATCAAGATAGTGCTAAAAAATTAGCTCTCTAAAAAAATGCATCCTTCAAATTTCATGTTCAACGTTAGCGTGATCATCATAGGACATTTTTATTTTTACACACTAGTTATGATTCATGTGTTTTAGAATAAAAGTTGATGTATTTTTTATATGTACAATGAACCTTTTCAAAAAAAAATTTTTGTTGTTGTTGTCATTTAGCAGCAGTTATCGGTGAAGAATGCTTTGCAAAATATGTTAGTGGCATCGATACTGTTTTATATTAAGTGAGTGAAAAGTAGAGAAACAAATTAGTTCATTGAAACAAAAAAGTGTTCACTGTATGAAAAAAAACAAGTATTTGCTAATAGTAATTTGTAACTTTCAAATCATGCCATGACACACCAATGGTGGTACACCTGCAGATGTACCATTCCTACAGCTTTAGCAGGAATATAGAAACCCCAGAGATAAACACATATGTTTGAGCTTCTATAGCAAGTACCACCAGTTGAAATGTTGTGGGCATGTTGATGAAATGCTAGGCTAGAAAGAGGAATTAATATTAATTTGCACTGTTATCCAGTATGATTTGATGACCAGAATTCTATGAATAAAATTTTCTCCAGTGCAATGCTTGTAATATAGTTGCTAAGCACGAAATCAACCCCCATATCCCCGATGGTCGGAAATATCCAGGTTGTTTTAAGGGAATAAACGAAAGCTAAACCCAAGTCTACAGACCCGTGAATCTTCCCCCAATCCACCATTAACTATAAAAATAACTCGCCCCAAGGCCAGAATTTTAAATGATAAAGAAAATTAATTTAAAATACTAGTCTTACTAAAGAAGATTTTGGTTATCAGATTCTTAACTGACTCAATAAATTAATAAATCCCACAATAAACAAAAAGTATGTTATGTTTTTATTAACAGGTTTAACATTGTTATCTATTTCCTGAATGAATTTTTTTTTAAATATGTGGTTATTCTTACTCATATTTATTTTTGGCATAGTTTACGCCATATGTAAGAATTGCACATGTAAATACACTTTTTTTCCAATTATTCCTTAATATTTTTATTAATTTTGCCATTTTTATTTACACAGATATACCACCAGTCCACCACTCAGAATAATTATATAAAAACTTGAAAATAAATTTTGGTATGAAAACGTAAATATTTCTAGATGGTGCTATTATAATGCTGTTTCAGTTCTAATAGTAGATAGATATTTAACTTCAACATAAAGTACTAATTAATATATTTTAAAAATTATTTGTTAAAGCATCGTGTTTTAATAGATTTTTAAATATAACTAAATTTTACAAGGATAATAATGATGTGAGATCTGAACTGGACACTTATTTTTCATAATATATAGTTTAAGAAGAGTTTTTCCTAAATTAATATTTTTTAGATTATCATTTTTATTTCTTTGACTGATTTTACAACTGTTTTTTAAATACGATTATAAAGTACTTATTTCTTTAGAACATTAGTACTTATCTATCTATTTATATATTACAACACTACACAAAACATAAGGCTATTGAGAATCAGAACTCGAGCAGCATGTTTCCTTTTGAATGTTGGCAACAACTAATATGTAAACGTTGCACGGGATTAAGCTTGTTATTTTAAAACTGTTATTAATGTAAAAGATTTAATAACCAGTTATTTCTTCTTTCGGAAGTGCTACACACCTTTAAAAACCATGGCAGAGTATTTAGCATCTATTTTTGGAACAGAAAAGGACAAGTAAGTATTGTTTTTAAATTGTTCTCGCGACTATGTTTTGGTGGGGAAGGGGAAGGATAATTAAGCGTAGCTTTTCTTTTCGATTTATGAGTGCAAGTTTTTCTAATAATTCACACTTAAACATCTCATTTGCTTTCAATAGTCAATAAACACCTATTAGCATGTTTCTCTTGACAAACTTAATATTTTTCAAGTGTAAAAGCGTAAACACAAAGTAACGCTACGTTGTAATGCCGGCGCCATATTAACTTTGCATAGAATCCTTAAGGCCCTAACACAGATTCCGGAAGCTCCGTATCTTTATGGTCCTTAGAAATGTAAATCGCGTCTACACAGTCCGTATCCGTAATTACATGACCGTGCCAACCAATGAAAAAGTTGGAAACGACGTCCAATAAAACGCTTCGAAAAGAAATTTCGGGATGTTTAGATTTTTATAAAAATGTTTCTGAAATAGCTCCACATGTAGCCATCCTTTCGTTTTGTATATGTTTCCATTGCGACGAATCCTTTCACTCTCATTCGTTCTTTTATTTCAATATGCATGCACATATTTACTAGGCTTTGATTGGTAGTCCATATAAACTAGCGTAGAAAGTTAATACTGAACAGACTATACAGAGTAAGGACTTACAAGGACTCTGTGGCCAGAGCAATCTGATACTGTGGCATCGATTTCTTACGGACTACAGACCATGGACCTACGAATAAGGAGTCTTTGTCGAGGCCTTTACTTTGGTGCTTTTGGTAGTACGTATCAACTAGTCCTTAGAAAGTTAAAGTTGAGTCAACATCACCGGAATGATAAGGATTAAGGAATTAAGAATATGGACTATGTAGATAGTGCTATCTATTAGTGTGGAGTCTATCTCTGATGGAGTACTAAGCACCTTACAGATCTGGAGTCTGTAGATGGATAGACCTTAACTCAAAATGTAAACTACTTAAAGCATTATTAAAATACAATGTTGCTAAAAAATAAGACTTCTAACCGAGCTATGTAGCCTTCTTGAAGAATTAAGTTGGCCTATATAAAATATGTAATATACAGAATGGCTATATAGATTACGTATGGGAGTTGCTCTGGTGGCTGCATGGTCTAAGGCGCTTCTCTCGCTATAGACAATACCGGGGGGGGGGGGGGACTCTCTCGGCAAACTGCCATTGCCCATAAAGGTGTGAGGAATTTGAGTTTCTCAGCTCGCCCAGTAAAATAAAACTTTTTCCTTATTGTTTGTGCTGTTAGTTGATATTCCCTGCATATCATTAGAAGCATTTCTCTTTTTGTGTTAAAGAAATATACATGGGCTTTAACCAATTATAAAAAGGATCCTTGCTTTAGGGGGAGATAAATAAATAAAACCTATGCCATTCAAACTTCACACCAATGGTAGAGGATGTAGCCCAATGTGTGGCTTCTATCCTTGAATTGAATGTCTCTCTCAAAATTCTCTAGTTAGACCTACCCTTGTCCACATCATCCAAGAGTGTGGATTTGTCCGAATTGTCATCATGGATGCCCTGTGCCCCTCCAATGTCTTGGCTCCAAAGATGGAAGCAATATTTAGTCGCCAGCCATGCCTTGGTCTGATGTTTGACTGTAAACTGTTTAGTTATTCTTTTTATATCTGCTTGTAAGAACTAAACGTTGACCACCATCTTTAACAGGACATGTAAATCTCTGTGGTTACAATTTGTGATAACACGCAAAATCTAGTTATAACAATAAATAAATTATTGTATTGCAGTTTGAATGATCTGATGTTGTCTTTCATCAAAAGTGTGTGTTGAGTGTATATTTATCGAGACATTAGACCTAATGCAAAGCTCATTACAAGAATCCTAGCTTTTGAAACTTAGTGAAAATATATTATTCTATTCACTGTCTTCTTAAGTGTGTAATAATAATATGATAATAATATAATAATAATAATAATATAAACATATTGTATATTGCATTCTAACAAATAAAATAATTTTTATATGTTCTTCAGTGATATTCATTCTTTTTTGTTTGCGTACACCCAGATTTAATTTATATATACCTTTATTACCCAAGTTGTTTGTGCATTGTTTATCATGAAATAACACACACACACACACACACACACACACACTAGCAGAAGTGTGTTGCCAAGAACAGTACTTTTTCTTTGCTCCAAACAGACAGAAAAAAATCGAATCAAAAATGTAAAAGTCCAGCTTCAAGTTGCACATCTTTGACCACAGGGGCTACTAATTTATTATTTTCAGCACTCTGCATGTGGTAGATATCGCGCAATGCTCATGGCAGACAAACTCGCTCTTCATTTTATTAAATAGTTATATTTAAATGTTGTGTACCCCCTAAGGTGTATTAACATACCCCAGGTTGAATGCCACTGCTCTACTTTATATGAAGTGATATAACATGCATTATTGTTCACAATCATCACACCGAGAATTGTCACATACCAATACTAAACTTAATTATTTATCATGTTTTTGTTAATTAACTATATTGCGCACTAAACTACTTTACTCAACCACATGCAATCTTGGTCCTATCTCATTCCTCTCTTACTGTATTGTAGTCTTACCTTGGTTCTGTTCAAGCTTAACAAAGAATATACCCAAATAAAATGTCCTTAAAATATTATCTTTTAACATTATATATTATAATTATGGTCATAGGGCTAAGTCAGGCTATTTTTTTCTGCCATATTTACACAGTGCCACAAATTAAACCTAAAACATTTACTGACAAAAACACTTGTAAATATCTTTATGTTCATTAGCCTGGCTGCTAGCATTGTTTAAAAAAAATTGTGATCAATATGTAATAAACAATAAATTGACATTTAGCAAGGAAAACAGGTTTAAAGTCACTCAAAATCTGGTGGAAGATCTCAACTATTTAATGTAAAACATGGAAAAGTACAGGAATTGTATGATGACCACCCTTTTTCTGTTAATTTTGAGTTTCATTTATTTATAAATAACATTTTTTAGGCCTAATTAATACCGATTTCAAGACACTTCGAAAATAAATTAGGCTTTCTGCCTATTTAATTAAGTCTATCTTTATTTTATTTTCACTCACAATTTAAGTGTTGGGTCCATATCATTTTAAATATCAATATTAAAGTATAGTCCCTAAGTAAGTAATCATTCTGTTTTTGTTTACAGAGTCAACTGCTCGTTCTACTTTAAAATAGGAGCATGTCGTCATGGAGACCGCTGTTCTCGTATTCACAACAAACCCACCTTCAGCCAGGTAAAACAGTCCACCCCTAATATTGGAGTAGCCTTAACACGTGGCGTGGTCTGAGGCAGAGATTAACAACCTTTTTTAATACAGCGGGCAGTGTGGGTTCTGTATTGGCCCAAATATGGTACAGTCTCATGTGTAAAAAGACCTTAATATTTTGAAGTTGTTAGACATGAAAAATAAAAGGTCTCAATTATACACAAGATAAGAGATGTGCTAGTTTCTCGGTTTGTTTTTGACCTTGAGCTTATTATAAGAAGCATGCATGCACTCTGATTCCTACTGACCAGTCAGTACAGTTACAGTACTATATTCCATAAAATAGACTCCTTTAGGAATATGTTTTCAGTCTAAAATGTTGGCCGCATATATAATCTGAATACAGTTTTAGCGGGAAAAGGCAGCACTATATTTGGGCCAATACAGTAGTTAGTTATTACTTATTAGTTTATTTTTATGAACACAATATTTTTTTTATCGGCGCATCTTACTACTAGTCTGGGTACGCTTAGGTACTAATTACACTAATGGTTTAGGGATTAGGAAGGTTTAGTTTAAATGAAGTGCATCCACATTTGCATAGAAGGAGAGTGGAAAACCATTTAAAGAAAACCACCCTCAGTGCACCTGACGAGAATCGAACCTAGATGTCCCCGTCTTCAGCGGCTTAGTCCAACATGAGATTAGTGTGTTAGACCACGCTGCCACCGAAGCGAGTATGTAACGTAATTGTTTGCTTGATAAATCGACTGCAAGCCAGATTTGACTACATCTCGCAATAGACCACACTAGCGATGACGGGACGATTGGAGCTCATATCCCTATCTGGTGTATCACAGGTTTTATTTCTTAAAAAGGTTTTACTCCCTCCCTTCATGCAAATGTGGGTACATTTCCTCTAAATTAAACCTTACTCATCGCTAACATGTTAGTCTAATTAGTACATGCATATGTTTATATTAAACGGGTAGTGAGACAGTGCTAAAATACTTTTTCTTTCTTTCTAATTTCTCTTTGTTTGTTTGCAGACTGTGCTGCTCCAAAACTTGTATGTAAATCCTCAGAACTCGGCAAAGTCCGCTGATGGCTCGCACTGTAAGTATCTTGATACATCTTGACAATGACGACGACAGTGCTTGTGCAGATTGGTAGAAGCAATGACCTTTGATATCCATAATCAACTGCAGATTTGTTGGGGATTCACAAAGCCTGTTTTAAAGAGTTATATAACTTTAACATACCCGCTTTTGGGGCCATATGGTCTGAGGAACTACTCGAATAAACACTCAACGACTGCGAGATCGTGGTTCGATCCCGGTCAGATTTACTGGGAGTTGTTTTATCTAAATGGTTTCTCACACTCTTCGTGCATATGCAAGTACACTACATCTTAATTCAACCTTCCTCATCCTTAACCCAGTAACTTAATTAGTATATAAGCATATAACACAAATGCCCAAATGGGTAGTAAGAAACAATGCAAAAAAAAACTTTTATACATATGTAACATGTTTGTTAATCCTATCTGGATTAATTATATTCTTTGAGACACATGATTATTGTTAGTGGTCTTTTATAATGGCAAATAACTTTGATAAATTAACTTTCAACACAGACTTCATTAGTAAAGTTTGTCCCATATTTTGTCCTTAGACAAATAAGCACAAGTTATGCACAGAGTAACAATATGTTCTGTACAGATTTTAACTGAGCTACTATTTTTCTTAAGAGAATGTGTGTAATTAATTGAAGAGCTCATTTCTGAAACAATTTCTTAACATTTCCATTAGAGCCCAAATAACTAGTAGCCAAAGTTATTTTAGTTCTTAATCTCAATTTAATAATTAATTGTTCAAAACAGACACATAATCTTAGTAATGATGTGATACATGTAACAATTAAAAATCCAATGAAGTTGTGTTGCTTCAGTTATTTAGCTCTCTGAATTAAAAAAAAAAAGGACATTTGTTTTGGGAATGAGCTCTTCAATAATTTTGTTCTAGTCGAAACTACTGCCCTCTTTCCTTGGAGGCTCATTTTAAATTGAATAGATAATTTATATAACTCTTAGACTCTACACAAATTGATTCTTACTTGTATCGAAATAATCAAGAATCAATCTTACCATCACGATTTTCGACTACAACAATTTGTAGCTCTCGAGTCACATTGAATGAAAGTAATCTAAACCACACGGCATTATTTAAAATTCTAGGTTAATTTCCCATAATTGTGAACATTATTAGCTTTGTTGCCATATTTTTAAGACAAGGTCATATGTATAGAACAAGATTGAACAGATAAACGTTAGGAAATTGGAATTTAGAATCAAAAAATCGTAAATATTTAAGAATGTAATTGAGCAAAACAAGAATTGCCACATATATGTGTAAAACCTTAATGAAGATTGACACTGATAACATGAAGGTATTAGTTGGAGTTTTAAAAATTTTGATCCAGATTTAGAAACCGCCATCTGCACAAGCTTTTAAATATATAAAGCTACTGTATAACTAAAGGTTGTCTTAATAGCTATTAGTTGTAGTGTATGATCTTCGTTTTTCAGTGGTGGCCAACGTTTCTGACGAGGAAATGCAGGAGCATTACGACAATTTCTTTGAGGATGTCTTTGTCGAGTGTGAAGACAAGGTAAGAACAGGTGTTTTTTTTCTGTGTACATCAATACATTGGGTAGGGCTGTACGAAGTTCACTTTTTAAATTCAAAGCAGTCAGTTTGAATAATTATGAAGTGTTCTAAAGTCAAATTGAAATTTAGCTATTAAAAAACTGTTCAAGTTGGATGAATATAATTTATAAAATTCTATATTTCAAACATAATTTTAATATATTACATCTTAATTCAATTTAATTATTTTAGATTTTTTTTATGTGAACATTAGCAGAAAATAAGGGAAAAAATAAACATAAATGTGTGTTTTAAACTTTAAATATATATTTTTTTAGTGAAGCTTCCTATTTTTTGAATCCAAAATCTTACTTTTGAATCAAATCGAAGTGAATTTGAAGCTTTGCACACCCCTAAAATTGAGAGTCTAAGATAAAAATAAGTGGACTATAGTTATTTTAGGAGCTTGAACGTACTATTAATTAATAAACAGTGTGGCCACAGACAGAAAACCTGTGAAAGTTGGGGAGCTTAAAACTGCAAAAATCGGGTATTTTTTATTTGATCAGGGTAAACCCGCCTCGGTGGCGTAGTTGGCTAACGCGCTTGTCGTGTTGAGCTCGACTGCTGAGGACGGGGAGATCAAGGTTTCGAATCTCGGTCGGGTGAACTGGGGTGGGTTTTTCATAAATGGTTTTCCACTCTTCCTCCACGCAAATGCGGGTTCACTTCCTCTAATTCAACCCTCCCAATTCCTAATCCATTAGCGTAATTAGTATTTAAAGCGTACAACCCGAATGGGTAGTAAGACGCGGTGCTAATAATAATAATAGATAAATGGTATATTTGGCTATTTAGGGAAGATAAATGAATTGATTTGCATCTTGTTCAGCACCATTGCTTAACAAAAGCTAGGTGTTTATTTTTCAGTGAATTTAAAAATAGTTAACAATCACATATTAAGTTGTCGTTTTTTTCTTTTGCCCCCTTTGAGAAAGCTTGAATTTTTATACCAGGGGAAATTTGTGAAATTTTCTTTCTGAGATTCTGTAAATTATTTTAGTAGCCCATGAATGACAAATAGTATTTATACATGTTTTCAGTATGGTGAGATTGAAGAAATGAACGTCTGTGACAACCTTGGTGACCATCTTGTTGGAAATGTCTACATCAAGGTAGGTACAATGGTCAGATACCACAATGGTGGCTTGTCTATTTGGAACGGGTCAGAACATTAAAAACGGCACAAAAATAAATATATTTAGCTTTGTCTATTGCAATCTTTTATATTATACTGAAAAAAATTAGTACAGTTTGAATTTGTTATTTTGAATAGAGCACTAGGCTAAATCATGGTTTAAATTATGAGATAGCCAGCACACTTACCAGGTGATACTGGAGTAGAATTGTTTAGATAGAACATTAAAAAACACACAAACACATTTTTAAGGACAAGCTTTCACTGTCACAGACAGTTTCATCATCAGCTGTGGACAATCAACCTTGCAGTTCAACCAAGAGCATCAGTCTACTTTCTTGACCTGATGAAGCTGTCTGTGACAGTGAAACTTGTCCTTAAACATGTGTTTGTGTGTTTTTTAGTGTTCAATCACCAAGGTAAGTGTGCTGGCTATCCCTCCTAATTTAAAAATAATTTGAATTTAATTCACATTTAAGTTAGCAAATTGATTTTAATTCATATTTTAAGGTCTAATTATTAAATTTCATGATTTTAGTTTCATTATATATAGCATATTTATTAATAAATCTAAAATACATTTAACTTAACGTATGTTTTAATAGTCATATTAATGTGTTAAATAAAAGTTTACAAAATATCATCTATGTTAACCTTGAGAAGATTAGATATTACCTCAAAAACCCCATCCCTTATCATCTAACTCTTCACATCCCTCATTTACCAAATCCACAAGCTGCCACTGAAAGTCTCGTGATTAGATTATTTTATATTCTTTTAAACTATTTTTCTTTTCCACAAACACATTTTTCAAACCAACAATGTCTTCCCCGTTTTATTTACTTGATAATGTAAATTTTGCCTTGCAACCAGATTTTTCCACAGAGTACTTTTTATTGTGAGCAAATAAAAATTGTTAACATTAGTAGGTGACCTGGTGGTCTAGGGGTAAGGTGTCAGACTTCTGTGCTGGCGGCCGGGGTTCAATCCTCGGTCTCGGCACAAATTTATCTGATTTCCAAACCCTTCCTTCACCTCTGACAAGACATCTTGTGAATGTGGGGAATGCCAGGCCTCCACCGTGGTTCGGATTCCACGTTAAACTGTAGGTCCTCCATTTCATCTCGCAATCACCCTACCATTACACATTAGCGTAAGTGCGTATAACCCGAACGGGTAGTAAGACGCGGTGCTAATAATAATAATAATAATGTTAACATTACTACTAGTGTATTATCATCATATTTTATGTTTTAAGTTCCGGCGGGAGGAAGACGCAGAGAAGGCGGTATCAGATCTAAACAACCGTTGGTTTGGTGGGCGGCCAGTCTATGCAGAGCTAAGTCCTGTAACAGACTTCCGTGAAGCGTGTTGCCGTCAGTATGAGATGGGGTGAGTTTCCATTTTGACGTCATAACAATACACTACACCTTTATGTTAGGAATGTGCAAGAACCAGTTTTTCAATTAGAGATGATACCAAAAGAGAATATTTAGATATATCGAGAAACGAGATGAGAAAACTTAGTTACTTTTGACATTTGTACTGGTGCTTGCTTTGGATTATCTTATAGTTTATTCAAACATTTTAAGATATAACACACATTTTAAATGCAATAATAAAAGGGTGATAGTTAATTTGTATAACATTTATAATGTATTTTTTTGTTTAAAAGTCAAGAATGTCATAGTTTGATAGTGAAAAACAAGATTTATAACACAAAAAAATGATAATGCTGCCTTTTTTTAATCCAGAACTGTACACTATTAATATAAAAATTAAATTCTCTGTTTGGTTTGAGTGTTTCTTAGGGTAGTTATTTTCGTTTCCATTTTCGTCCCCTTGAATTTTTTATATACATTTTTAACTTTCGAGATGATATCGAAGATTTTTTTTTCCCATCTGGTTGAGATATTTTTCAGTCTTCTTTGAGTAACCAATTTATAAAGCGCATTAATTAATGAGAGTTGAAAATCTACTCGAATACAAGGTTGTGGAGTGGTACACTAAGCTTTCGACTCAGACTCTTGTTTTTCTACTGTCAGACTTCTTCATAACAAGCTAACGTATATTAATTATTAATAACAAATGTATTAGCCTACAGTAAAATGCATCAAATCAGATAACTTTATGGAAAATTCTTTGGAATTTTGAATGTATATTTAAATAATTTGTCAATCCAAATTACAAATTTGAGTCCTAAATAATAAAAAATATATATAATATTGTTATAAAATTATAATTTTTATTTTGATGCCGGAATCTGAGTCTGTACATTTTTACCAATTCAAATTCTGACTCCACCCAAATCGCTTCCAACTCCACAACTCGACTGCACAGCCCGCTTAAATATGATGAAAAATTACAAGTATTGAGAACACTCTTAAGGGGATTTTAAGAATAACTGCAACATTTTATTTTCAAGGGTATGCAAGCTGTAGGTGCGCTACATTGGAGTACAAAAACCCACAGCTTTTATTAAAAAGGTATCTTATAATGTAGGTTATTTGTTTGATTCCAGAGATGTACCCGGAGTGGGTTCTGTAACTTCATGCACTTGAAGCCCATCTCGCGTGAGCTACGGAGATACTTGTATAGTCGTCGCAGGAGAGGAAGAAGGTAAAATATATTTTTGTGAAGGTCACAAAATTAAAAATATCATTGTCATTATTTTATTATACATGGAAGAAGTATAGGAAATGTGGATAGAAAATATAAAAAATGACAGACAACACATGGCTTTTACAATGAAAAGAACAACACAGCTCACACTTTACATTGCTGCCATTGGACAAAGAGGTAATGGCTGCCTCTTGAAGAAAATCGATCGTCACCGCCCAATCCCCCGACCTAGGTTTCATTCTATTGGAACTCATCAGGAAGGGGAGTGAAACACGCAACCATAAACCATAAAATACAAAAGGGAGAAAATGGAAAATTGTAAAGAATGATAGAAGGTTTTCCTTATAATATATATAGTATTATCATTATTTTGATTATCATTATTTTAATTGCTTCTAGTTAAATTAATTCAGGATAGTCGAATTTTGACTTTGTTGTGTTGGCAGAACTCGCTCTCGCAGTCGTAGCCGTGACCGCGATGGAGACAGGATTGCAGGATACCGTCGTTCAAGATCCCGCTCCCCACGCAGGGACCGTGACCGCGACCGCCGCAGTAGAGGGGGCGGCAGCAAGGGTGACCGGCGTGAAAAAAGAAAGAGAGGGGAGATCTGGGAGATATTAGTTTAACTGATTGTGGAAAACATTTGTGTTTGCTAAACTCTGTTATTTTATAAATGTTTGTGTTAAATGACACAATTTCGTTTAGATTAAACATTGAAAGGAGGATAGAAGGGCAAGACTTGCACACTTACCAGAAAACCGTAGGCCTCTAAGTTTACAATTAAAACACAACAAAAAAACATAACCATGTAATTTTCAGGCTACATCTGTCCTCTTCTTCGGCAGAAAAGAGTAAATCACTTTTGTTTAGGGATGGTAAACTTCGAGAAGAGAACATTAGAAATGTTCTCTCTCTCCTTTGGTAACATTTGACAAAGTGAGGTCTAGAAAAAAGAGAAATATAAAGATTCCACTTCCTATACAAGTTATCCTGGTGTTAGGTTAAGGGAGAATCTTATTAAATGACATCATTTACTTTGATAATTTGTCTAATTTGGCTTAGTCCACTGTGTAATTTTGTAACTATGCTCTAAGAAATGTATAAAAAAAAACTTTGTGGACTACTCTGACTATTTACTATCACTGTTTGATTTTAAATTGTGTTATTTTTGAAAAGAAGGTACAGGAAATATGAATAGAAACAAATAAAAGGTAACGGACATGGTATGGCTTTTATAATGAAAAGAACAATGCAGTTCATACTTCACACTGCTGCCACTGGACAGGAGGCAGTGTGAAATGTGCAACACAACTACCTAATCACTCATAGTGGCACTATTCATCATACACCAAATCTTTCCAGCATGTGGCTTGATCTGTAAAATAGAAACTCGCTTTGCTTGTTGGGGGCTCCACCCCCAAACCCAGGAGTTTTCAAGTGGATGTAAACTAATGTAATGCCACAGCCTTTTTTTTTTTATAAGTCTTACCATTTATCACCAAAAAAAAGGTCCGCACAGACTTTAAAGTTGCTCCACCATTTGGAATTTTTTTCGAAGGTTAAAAGTTAAATTTTTAACTTTTTGGAATTGTCTCGTCGGTTATAGGCTACAAGATATAAGTTTGCCAAATTTCAAGTTTCTAGCTCATCTGGAAATGGGTAAACATTAATGTCAGTGAGTTGAGTCAGCCGTGTGGCTTAGTAGTGTGTGTGTGTATATATACACATACACAGCACACGCTCTTATCCTCATTTTTACACCATTATTCTCACATTTGCTGCTATCTGCACCTTCCATCTTTCTCTTTAACATCCTCTCCTTTTCCATCCTCATTACATGTCCATATACACATCTACGTATCTTTCTTCCTCTACTATCTCATGTACTCCCTTTCTTCTGATACACTTCTTTCCTAATCCATGTCTCTTCTTGGATTCATTCTAACCTTCTTCTTTTACTTCTTCACAATTTTCATTCCCATGTCTCTACTTTTCTCTCTTACATTCATTGTCCATATTTCCGCTGCATATGTGACGGTGGGTACAAAGTACAGGTTCCATGTCGATTGGGGCACGTAAAAGGACCCCGGAAGGTAAGTAAAAATACCTTATCCGACAAAAATTCTTAAGCCCATTTGTGCTCTTATAGAAATTCTCGTGTGCTGAAAATTACTGTCTTCAAAAAGTGCACGTTAAAATACCGAAAATTATTTTTTTATTTGTTCCCACATTTTAGTAACGATTTAAGGTTTCACACTTGTGTTAAGGCTGGCTTGCTGATGACCAAAAGATCGGGGTATGAGTCCTGGTCGCGTCTACTAAATATTTTTCCTTCATCCCTACCCCATTTTTAGTATGTTTGAACCCATATTCCTTGTTTGGGTTAGTGAAAAATCATTTAGGAATAACCACCCTAGTGGATCCGACCAGGATTGAACTCTGATATCCTCGCTAACAGCAGTCTAGTCTATTGCGAGAATGACGCCTCGAAGTGGTTTAAAATGTGACTTTGTTGCCATTTTCAGTAAATGACCCAAAAAAAACAAAATACATTCATTGTGATGTTTCATTCCAGAAGAAGGGTTTTTTTATTTATATTTTTTATAGATAAATATTAACTAAATCAAATGAATTTTAGTAACTTATTAATATTACGAAAAGAAAATTATACAATATTTTCTCAGTGAAAATATGACTTATTTTTAAATTTGACAAGCTATAAGTGAGACTTGATAAAATCAGGTGTGCAGACAGGGTAACAAATGAAGTCCTAAGAAGAGTGGGTGACCAGAGAACCATTTTGAATGTGAATATTTGGTACGAAAGCAACTGAATCTGACACATCTTTATGAGGAACAATCTTCTGTACGACGCCATAAAAGGAAGGAGGAGAATTCAATTACTGATGATTTGAAGGCAAGAAGAAAAGTCTGTAGGCTGAGGACAGGGCACATGGCGGTCTAAGTTCCCTGCCAAAAGAAGTAAGTTACAAAAAAAAAGAGTTTTTCAGTGACAACCATGACGCTGCGTCATTTTGTTAGCGAACTCTTAAGTTTCACTTCGCAGTTGATGGACAGAGTACAATGCATTTCCAACCAGGGTGGGCTAAAGGGACGGGTGAACCAGGTGGCTACCCGGGGCCCCGACTGGAGGGGTCCGCCAAACACAGAATACCAACCTAAAGTAATGTGGGAGTGATAAGAAAATAATGCTAAGTTTGGAGTTGTGAGTTTTGGGGATTATTTTCATATCATCCCAGAAAGTCCAATTGAATAGGCTTTTCCTTGAGCTGATTCCAAAATTCCAAGTATAGGAGGGTTTCTAAACATTGTTTCAACTCTGTTGCTATTGTCAATATTACAGTATTTCTAAATAATAACCCAGTTTGTAAATGTGATTATCATAATTTTTGAATTCAGGAAAATCCTTGCGACCTTAATTTGTGTCATAATTTCTGACCTATGGTTTGGGAACCACAGGCTTACAAGATAGGACATATTATAATCCATCAAGATCCGATTGACACTTTTCAGGGTAAACAGAGTGTACACTTAAATTATTATTATAGCACCGCGTCTTACTACCCATTCGGGTTATACGCACTTATGCGAATGTGTAATGGTAGGTGATTGTGAGATGAAATGAAGGACCTACAGTTTAACGTGGAATCCGAACCACGGTGGAGGCCTGGCATTCCCCACATTCACAAGATGTCTTAGTCAGAGGTGAAGGAAGGGTTTGGTAATCAGATAAATCTGTGCCGGACCAGGATTGAACCCCGGCCGCCAGCACAGAAGTCCAAAACCTTACCCCTAGAACACCAGGTCACCGACTGTACACTTAAAGAATTTAATATCATTTAACTGTACTTGGTTTCACAAACATTTTGGAACAATTCGAAAAGGATCAATACATTTAAAATTATCTATCTTGTTTATTACTAAAACACAAAAAATAAAACATTTTATTTTCAACTCTATTGCACTCAAGCACTTAATTAATTATTTTTTTTAACAATCTGGAATTCTAGCTTTATTAAGTTTAAATCTAGACGGGAAATTTGATCATGTTTAAGAGTCCTGTGTTACTTAAGTAATTTGAGTTGGCAATTCTGCTTGTAGTTGAGTAGCTAACTAGAAGTTGTTCAAGACTAGTGAGTTGGCAGCAGTGTAACCAGCTTAATGGCTTTCCCCACCAGATTGGGGGGGGGGGGGGGGTTATATTATTTTTTCAGGGTGGATCTGGCGGGCAAATTGATCAAACAGCAACCAGTGGGATTTCTAGATTTTCAAATTATGCTCTACCTTTATCTGGTGGTAAATGTAAATACTTTTTATTTCAATTTTTTAAATCTCGTTTTCGTATTATCTAATCTAAGTGTAACACATTTAAATGCAATTAAGTTTTGCATAAGTATAGCTACTTATGCAAAACTTAATTTTAAAGTGTGGTTCCTACAGGTAATTAATTCTCCGACGCTTAATTCACTAACGATGATTGTGTGAGTGATGGGGATTTCCTGGTACTATAATCTACCAAATAGTGATTTATGAATAATGGGTGTGGACAATTAAATAGAATCCATCTTCAGCCAAATGTTTCCGTATAGAATGGCTATAGTGGTAAAAGTAATTGATGCTTGGCCTCTAATGCACTAATTCAGATGTAGACGAGATATTTACTCACAAGAAGTTAGAATTAGAAACACACCCGGCCATATTTACACTAAGAAATAAACTTAACATCCGCTTATTTATATATATATATAATATAATCTTAAATTAACACAATAACTAAAGAAAAATCTGTAATTTAATTATAGATGTAAAACACGATATTTTGGAAGAGTCTAGGAGTATTTCGGTAATTGAAGTTGGCAACATTGGTTTGCGGATTTTAATTCGTTCACGAGTATATCTACACTAAATGCTACTCGGCTTGTTAATTTTCTATTTTTCTTCCCAATACAAGCTACATAAAATACACAGGTAAGTTTGTTCAAATATATTTATTACATTGAGAATAAAATAACTAGATAAACCACTATTTATTACTTTGTTTTCAATTTGTACGTAGGTCTACTATTTATGAAAAAATATAAAAGTATTCTCAAAATAGATGTTAATCAAAGCAAAATGCTTAGTGGTACATATTTTATGTTAATTTAGATCCTCCCCCCCCCCCCACCCACGCAATCCTTGTATACAATAAATTATAGAATTTCTATATTTCATTCCAGTGATGTAATTATTATATTATTTGGTATTAGGACAATGATTCTTATTGTTTGGAGTTATAGGTTGGTAGAATTGAGCTATCTCTGCTGAATAAGGGAAATCACAAACAAAGTTCGTTTCTGTGAGTGAGATCGGCTGAAGAATTCTGAATGCCTGGTGTCTCTTTTTTCTTCGTCTTGTTGAATTTAATTTGAACTACTTAATTATTTAGACAAGTCAAGCCAAAGTTGAAGAAAGAATTAATAGAGGAGTAATCTATCTATAGAGAAGAAGGGTAAATATTAATGCTTCCTTTTTGGACCCTTTTTTTTTTGTCACAGTCAATATTATTGAACTTGCTCCAAGCACTTAGTTTATAACGGCACAATTCTTGAGAATTCTTTGAATAGATTAAAGAAATTAGAAGTGAAAGAACTGAATTGTGCCCATGTGTGAGATACATAATATATTAATTAATAATATCTTACTACCCGTTCAGGTTATACGCTTTTAGTACTAATTACACTAATGGATTAGGAATTGGGAAGGTTGAATTAGAGGAAGTGAACCTGCATTTACGTGGAGGGAGAGTGGAAAACCATTTAGGAAAAACCACCCCCAGTTCACCCGACCAGATTCGAACCTCGATCTCCCTGTCCTCAGCAGTCGAGCTCAACACAACAAGGGCGTTAGCCAACTACGCCATCGAGACGGGTTGTGAAATACAGATAATATGTTTTTATTCCACCATCTAGAGAAACTCCATTAGAATTGTTTCAATGTGTTGAATGGCCTAATTCACCACTATCTTGGAGTCAGCCACTACGCCATCGAGACGGGTTGTGAAATACAGAATAGATATGTTTTTATTCCACCATCTAGAGAAACTCCATTAGAATCTGTTTCAATGTGTTTGAATGGCCTAATTCACCACTATCTTGGAGGTCATGGGTCATGGCTATAGTTCCAACTCATTGCCCTTTGCAGGGCCACCTAGAACATAATTTTGAGCCCGGGCGAATCTTGATTTAAGCACCCCCCTCTTTAACGTGCTATAAACTTGAAAGGAATTAATTACAAGCTGGATGATTTATGTTCATGCCCAGTTGCTTTTCTTTTATTGGTAATTTGATTTTTATTAGAGTTTTTTTTAAATGTTTATTTTTATAACCTATATGTTCTTCTGTAGTTAATGAACATTGAAAGTTTTTGGTATTTTAATTTTTGTAAAAAGTTTTAAGATGATTACAATTTATAAAATAAAATTAAGACACTTGAATTTTTTAAAAAAATTTCACTACATTTAGCATAAAATGTTTATTTGATAGGAGTTAAAAAACATTAAAATTATTTGCAAATTATGAGTGATCAAGGAAAGAAGGCTGTTCTTACATTACAAAATATGAATAGGCCTAATGATTAAGTTGATATTTTTAACATTTTTTTTTAAATTTCAATTTTGTGCCCTTCTAAGAAAAAAAAAGCCACGATCCGCCACTGATATTTGAATCACGTTTACAAATCGTTCCCGAAATAAAACTTTTGTCCTGGATTTGTTAAATAAACTAAAATCATTTGAAATGTAGCTTTAGATGAATTAAATACATTTATATTATAATAAAGTCAGTTGATAAAAATTTTAGGTGTAAAATTTGGCAACAATACACATTATCACTGCCAGCAACAGTATTTCTTATTCTGCTTTTTTTTATTATTATTATTTGGCTGTCTTCGAAAATTCTAGCAACAACATTTTAATTTTAATTTTGACACATGAACCACGACTAATATTTTGGTCTAACAAAAGGAATACTCTCCATCGCTACACCATTGATCTCTTGCTAAGCAGCGCATGAACATTTATCTTTTTCTGAAAGTAAAATAATAAGACAGGAGAAAGTTTATACCTTTTCTGCCAAATCGTCTAAAAATGGTGCTATCACAATCATCTCTTGTGGGATTATTTAATGAACATCGCTATAAAATTCACATTCACTTAACAGGTTAATGATGTATGTCACAAGAAATGAATGATAAGTTATACTTAAAAGAAATCCTTCATGCTAGATTTAAAACCACAACACAATTTACTAGAGTTAGCTAGATAGATTGCTGCTTGCTTACTACAGTCCCTAGGTTGTAAAAAAAACCAGTTCATTGGCCAGTGTTTAGGGGTTGAAAAAAAAAGGGGGAGGGCGAGACAGAGGGGGTTTGTAACCCTATAAACGTTGTGCAGTCATTGGTACCTTCCTAATGGGTATGCAGTGCAAGACTACAACCCCAAGATAATACACCACTGGTTCTAACAAGGACACAAATCGTAATAAACAGCACAATATCAAATATATCTAAGCAATGTATATATTTTTTTGTAGTTTTTTAAGATGACATGGGTGGCGGGGTGGCCTTGACCGGTTGCACCGGAGACGGCTTTCTCCTCTCCATAGGAATGGGGGTACATTTTTTCTTGATTAAACTTCTTATCCTATTATATTAGAATTGCTTTTCTTAGCACAGTGTCTTACTAACCGTTTGTGCTTTGCGCCGATTTTTTAGGGATGAGTGGGATTAATTTAGAGAAAATGTAGCCTTATTTGTGTGGAGGGTGGGTGGTAAGCCAGTTAGAAAAAAATTCTCTCAGTGCGCCAAACCAGGATTCTATTGCGAAAGTAGACTTTGTAACTGTAAACCAACATCTGGGAAGGGTGGTGAGGTGTAGAAACCAACCCCCACCAACCCTGCCAGCATGTCGTTTATAAATAATTACTTAAGCCAAACTTAATAAGCATTTATTTTAGTGAATACTGGCTGTTAATTTCTTTGCAATCCACACAAGTGGTGGGTGAAGGATCATTTATCAAAAACATAAGTAAGAAGCTAGATAATAATTTAGTTGGCATTTTCGCCCATGTGATTAGACTGTAAAAATTTATGTTTTACATCATCATATCACTCATGCTTACACTGAAACATAACTTAAGTGGTGTTTATGAACTTATGCTGGAACTGGCCAATTCACCCCTGAGCATAACTCATTAATTTTATTTTTCAAACTCCAAACTTGATGACTCGTAAATTAAAATACACACACACAAATGATATAACAATTTTCGACAAAGTATTTTTTTTATTCAAAGCAATGTTTGGAAAAAATCTTGATTAATGTTATATTTTTGTACGTAACACATTTTTTAGAAAAGGTTTAATTAACCAAAATAAAATAAAAGGTGACGGCAAAAGTGTGGTCATCTTTGCTTTTCATTCTTTACAAATAAGCCCTTATAGTTTCATTTCAGGTAAAATAATGATTTTTTTAACAGGTCTCCCACAAGAAGACCTAGCATTTATAATGGCAGCCAATGATCTGTCCGGTCTAATTGATGTCCTCTCTCTTCTGAAGTGCCCCGTGTGTCTAGAGACGATGAGACCGCCCATTTACATCTGTGCTAACGGCCACAACATCTGTGACAAATGTATGCAGGGAATCGACATTTGCCCGGAGTGTAGGGCTGATTTCTTAAACACCAGAAACTTGCTAGCTGAACAGATGTCTTCAAAAGTTACACATTCATGCAAGTACCAAACCGATGGCTGTGTTGAAAGGTATCTGTTGATTGATTTACCCACACATGAGCTGGCTTGTTTTTATGGGCTGTTCGAGTGTAAGGTGGAAGCAATGTTTCCTGAAGAATTTGCAAAATGCAAATGGTCTGGAAAATATAGTGACCTTTTCCAACATGTCAAAGATACACATTCAGAACAAGTAATGAAAGGAGATAATTTAGTTTAAAATAGTCTTCCCTCCTAAACCTCCACAACCAAAGTGTTGCTCTATTATAAACGCGCCCATTGGTCTGTTTTGGTTCATAACAGACACAGATCGTAAGCATGGTTATAAAGCAGCAGTTCAGTATATCGGGCCAGTGGAAAATGCCAAAAAGTATAAATACGAAGTTAGCGTTTCTTCAAACAGTGGTTGGAAGTTGAACTTTGAGAACTATGCTCACAGCCTGACGAAGGACTTAAGGAATGTTATTCAATCAAATTTGTGCTTCTATACCAGCATGGAAAGGATCAAAGATGAAGATGAATTCTCATTTAAATTAAGTATTACAAAATCTAGAGATGTTTGACAATAAGATGTAACTGTGGATATTTATCAGTAGCTAACACTGGGCTACTAGTCTTTGGTACCTCCTGAATAGAGACAACTCTGAGTCACTTATATGTTTTCCTATTTCTCTTTAGTGACATATACGCTGAAGAAATATAGAAAGATTCTGGTACGAAGGCACTTACAAAAAAAAAATATTAACATTCATTTGATTGTAGTCAACATTGATTATATATTATTTTACTATTAATATTACTTCATAACTATTGATATTGTCTATGAAAAGTTACAGTTGCATAATACATGACTTGACATATGAATAAAATGAAAATGGTTTTAGTAACATATGTCAAAATAGTCCCTTACAATCATAGTCAGACTATATGTTATACAATAAGGAAAATAACTTGTACTTAGATATCAAAATGATCCAGAAGAATGTATGTATAGGACAGAATGGGGCTACCATATCCGGACCCTGGAATAAGAATACATTCTAAAATCTACAACCAGTGTCAATTATTTTACTAAAAATATTTATATTAATATGATTTAAAATATAAAATAAATTACATCATAATACTAAGTAGGTAATTTAAACAAAGGACTTTTTTAGTTTAGCAGCTTTAATTAACCATTACATTACATTATATTAATAATTTTATTAATATAAATAACATTAATATTGGTATCCTCCTTAATAAGTTTTTTAAAAACATCCTTGTTCTGCGCTTCATCCAACACATTTTTGTTTTCTATGTGATAATTATGAAATCGTTTTGAGAAGTTTTTAAAAAAAAGCACATTTTGATATCGAAACAGTGAAAGAAGAATATGCAGTTTTGATATGTTAAAAAGAGTTAGTGCATTCCTTAAAGTGTACGGTTGGTAACCCTAGGACAAGCTACATTACGCACTAGTTGGTTAGCTATAAAACCAATTAAAGACCAACGATTAAAGTGCTTGGGCTTTAGGAAAAATGTTTTCTTGATTATATACCTATATATCAAGGTTTACATTCATCTATATTATTTACATTGATAACATAAAAGTTTAATGTTTTCTCAATTTGTGACTTTATTAATGCTCACTGTCCAACTTAAGTTTGTATTTAATAAATATAAGACTATAGTATCCTATGTTGATTAGTGCCTATATCATACTATGCATCTTTTTAAAGTGTCATTTAAAATATAAACTTGTGTTACTTTTTTAATATGTTGCATGTGTGTATTTTATGAATATTCTAAAAATGTAATCAAAATATGTATTAGTGTTATGTAACATTATATAGCATTTATAAGCTACTACTATCATTGATATTGCACTTAATAAATGAGTGATATTTTAATCAGTATAGATTGGGCTATTTTATGGATAATATACTTTTTTGTTGTTTTAAGTAAAGGTAAGGTAGTCTTAATTCTTATGTTTTCGAAATCATGTCTATACAAAAAAAATTATAGAAAATAAACACTAATAAAAAAAAGTCAACCACGTAACAAGTTAACCTACAGTGTATGCACTAAATAAGTGTGCTATCAAGTAGAACACCATATTTTTATGTATGGGGGTTATTTTGACTTTTGTAGGATTATTTTTGAACACAATTTTTTTCTATAAATGTAGGAGATTAAAATTAAAATAGTTTAACCACTTGATCATTTTAAAGTGGTTTAATGCACTACTGCAGTCTGTAAGAAAAAGTTGTTCCAACATTCCAAAAATAAAATAATCTTTATACCTACACTATTTACTATCATCGGCCAAAATAAGAACAAGTTTCTCATTATGTTGTATGAAACCATGTATTTCGGTACATACATTTTAAAATATTTTTAATTTGGGGTGTTATGTCTCCTGCTAGTTTTTCTACTCCTGAGATACTTTGAAATAATTTTTTAATCAGATATAAAATATTACTCCTGTAGAAACAAAGTTTAATTTTATTCAAATGGTGATATCAACAGTTGTTAACTATCTGTCATGATTGTAGCGATATTAAACGAGAAAGAAATTAAGATAAAAAATTTCATTAAATTGACAAATAGTCAGGAACTGTAGAATCTCTATTTGAATAAAATTAAATTTTATGTTTACAATGGGAATATTTTATTTATTTCGTGCAAAAAAAAATGAGTAAGTTATTAAAACTGCAAAAACATTACTCTTTAACTTGTGTTCCCTAAACTCCTACCCTAAAGCTACTAATTGGAAAAGTAAAAATTTCTCTTAAGATTTTTTGGGAGAAAAAATATTATTCCCATTTTTGTTCCGTTTTCTTTATTTTTCTGTTTCATGAGTGGTTGTTGTTTGTTCACAGCATAACAATAAGTTCTTTGGATTTAAAAATGATAACTGTACAGGGTATTCGAACCCTAAACCAGAGACTGTGTCCAGGTGCCATTTTTCAATTTAAACAATGATAATATCTAGATGCTGTTATATCCGTGATAAACAAATATTATAGCCTTGTTATTTAATCCTTCACAAAAATAAGTACTGGTACATCAAACCTACTAAAACCATTTTCAAATATCTTTAAATGTTCTGTTATGTCCCTATAAAAACTTGACTCAATTGCATAACTATGTTTGGTGTCACCCAGTGTGATTACTCATTGTGTCACCCCCATGAACCTATCTTCCCTCCCCCACCAGGTAAAACAGAATTCATAGCAATGATCTTTTTGTATTAATGAAAGTTAAAATATGGTAGAAAAACAATGGAATTCAAAGTAAAAACATTTAAGAACTACATTAAAATTGTGTTCATTTTAACTTGTTAAACTTAACCGTTACATGAGATACATTAGTGGATTAGGTTTGCATAATCAACAATGCCCCCCCCCCCCCCCCCAAAAAAAAAAGTAAGGATTGCAAGTACCAAACCAATGGCTGTAATGGAAGGTACCTGTTGATTGATTTACCCAAACAGAGCTACCTTGTCTTGTATATGACATCATTATTTTATTTCAAACATTTTTAATTAAAAGGGTTCAAATATAATATAAATTACATAATAGTAATAAATAGGTAATTTAAACAAAGGATTTTTTTTACTCTAGCAGCTTTAATTAAATAAATACTAATTTTTTAATATAGATAACACTAGTATTGGTAACCCTAATCAGTTAAAACAGTATTTTGCCTTGTTCCAGGTTTAATCCAATTTATATTTTTATCTATTTGCTAAAATTATGAATTTTTTTATGGAAAGTTTTTTTTAAAAAAGACCTTAATATTTTGATATGAAACTGGGAAAGAAGAGTATGCAGTTTTTATATGTCGAAAAGAGTAAATATATTTAAAAGCGTGTGGTTGGTAACCCTGGGACCAACTATATTACACACTAGTTGGTTAGCTATAAAACCAATTAAAGACCAATGATTAAAGTGAACTTGGGTTTTAAGAAAAATATTTTCTTGATTAGACATCTATATATATCAAGGTTTGCGTTCATCTATAGCCTACATTTATAACATACAAAATTTAATGTTTCTCAATTTGTGAACTATTGTATAAGTTCATTGTCCAATTTGATTTTGTATCTAATCACTTTTAAAACTCATGGTATCAGTAGTAGCTTATGTCAATTAGTGCCTTTAATCTATATAATGGGGCCTACTATCCATTTTTAAAGTGTAATTTGAGTGGTATTTTAATCAGTATGGATTGGATTTACTACATAGTATACTTTGTGTTGCTTTAATTAGGGTAGGATATTCTTAATTTTTATGTTTTTGCATTCAAGTTCATAAGTCACGTGTATTTAAACATTCATAAACAAGTCAACTCCCACCATATGCACTAAGTAGGGTAAAAAGGTAGATAAAATATACCTGGATGCCATATTTTAATATTATGGTGGCGTTTTTGACTTTGTAGATTTAATTTTGACAATATTTTCTATTAATAAAGGTGATTAAATAAAAGTATTTGGACCACATTTTAAAAGTGTTGTTTGTTTCCAATCATTAACGAATATTTTAAATTCAGGGGCATAACGAAGCAACATTCCGGTACTGTTTTTGTAGATGGGACACAAAATAATTTTCTCTGAAGAATTTGTCTCAAGTGTGTATGCATGGAACTTATATTTTCAATTAATTGTAATTGTGATTGAAAGTTAATTAAATTAATGATAGTTACAATAGATATATTATGTCAATTCAAACCATAAGGAAAGACAGACGCAAGCATGTGTTTGGATTAATTTTGTTTGCTAAACCCCACCACCACCTAAAATGAAATTAACATGACTTAAAACAAAATAATGTCATGATCAAATACCTGTTATTCCCTCATATTTATATTTTTCAGCAGTGACACTATTTAAATGGCCAGTTTTTGTTTAAAAGACTCGCTGCCGTTTCGAACATCTGTCGCATTGTGATGTTTGAATTTAAATACCCGCTGGGCGAGGCGTGTATGACGGTTTGTCCGTTACAGCTCAAGGTGAGTGGGCTGAATTTGTTTGCTGCTGCCATCTGCGGGCGGAGGATTGAACTACCGCTGACGGTTATGAACAGGGGTGGCCAAATATTCCTTGGATACTTCTCATTTTATCTCTTTGCGTTGAAACTAACTCTTAAGATGAGCGCGTAATTTTTACAAGTATTAAAAGAGAGACATTTTATTATTTGGAAATTAAATAGTATTTTTATTATTATTAATGTAGGATTTACAGTAAGCCTAATATCTGATTTTGCAGACAAGCATGCTTAGTTTACATTAAGTGTACTGCATTTTGAAATTTGGTTTCTCAAATTTTTCGTGAATGCTCATTTGCTAATAGACAGGCATGGATTGGCAGTTTATATTTCCTGCTCTGATTCGGGGGGTCCGAGTTCAATTCCAACCAGGTGCACCGAAGGTTTAATCTCACTTCTGTTTTTCCATTCTATTTTCAAGCGAATATGTTTTAGTTTCTTTAAAATTTACCCCTATCATTCTATTCATTGTTCACAATTCACCTTGATTGACAGAACAATTATTTATTTATGAAACTATTAAAAAATAGTTGGATTGAAAAATACAATATTTTGGTTTTAAAACTTATTTTTATCACCGCATCTTACTACCCGTTCGGGTGTTACGCCTATATATTAATTACGCTACAGTGTTAGGGACGTGTAAGGTTGAATTTAGGGGACGTTTACCCGCATTTGTGTGGAGGGAGAGTGGAAAACCACCCTCAGTAAACACACCTGGATTATATCTTGCCTATTGCGAGAGTTACACCTTAGTGAAGGCTGAGTGGTAAAAAGTATTACACATGCATTGTGCTTGATCGCCATTGACGGTGACGTCAGGGTTTAAATCCCAGCTCGGTGCACTAACCTGGTTTTGTTTTCATTCTTTCACTAGACTTATGCGGGTGCACCCCTCTAGGATACTTTCAACCTGGGATGAGCGTATTTTAGTGTTGTAAAAAGGGGTGGGCCTTTTTATCATATCAAAGTTAACTTTATTTGAGCCAAACATAAGAAAACTGTGACCTCATTAGTTAGGTATTTTATAATATTTTCATTCAAATACGAATTTAAATATTTTCATATATGTTTCATTTCTCTTTCGTGCCTAAGGCACTTATAAAATATATGTATCACCAATGTTTAATTGATTCAAATTAACACGCTTTCAAAATCAAGTGATTAGTTTTTTAAAAAACCACTAGTATTACTAATGTATTTATTTAAAAACAACTCTTAGGGTACTTGAGATAAGTATTTACGAATGAGAAGTCACTCTGCAGAAAAATGTCTCAAAACTACTGCGTTAGGTGAGTTTATTTCATTAGCTGCAACTGAATGGATGAAAGAATGGCCACCCCTGGAAGTTTAAATGACACACGGCTGAAGTCTATCAGACAGGGGGAGGGAGGGGTATAAAAAGTATTCCCATGACGTCATGAGGTAAGATGGAGTGTGTTTCTTTACCGTAGCGGTTAAAAGCCGTTTCACATTACGCAACAATCGCTGGGCGACTATTGCTCTGTTATTTAACACGGAGGTAGATTAGGTGTTTCATACGAAGCCACTGAGTTACCCAGCCCGACAACAGTTGCTCGAATTTGCCTACTATTGGCGATTTGTGGCGTAGTTGCCCATTAAGTTTGAAGTTAATTACGGTTTAAGTTTACAATACAACATTTTACCATTTACAATTCTAATATAAATGTTACAATGTACTTAATTAATAAGTTAACAATCAAAATATCGGTTATCTTTGAGTAGAACTATAGGTGGAGATTTTAACAATTTTATTTAATGGCGGACGATGATATTACATTGAAATAGATACAATACAAGACTGTTAGGTATTTGAGGACATTTTATTGTAAGATAAGTTAGTAAAGAAACAGTCAAGGTGCATTTATTGGATTTACAGACGGTAATATATTAAAAGTTCAATATGTTATGATGTTTAATTTTATAGGAATTGGTTTTAGAATTAAGTTGTTGTGTATGCATATATATATGAAAACAAAGTATATGATTAAAACAGATTCTGATCAACATTTTGTTACAAGATTTTTAATATGTATTGAGTTAATAGATTTATTTTGAAAGTTGTTTGAATGTCGCACACCCAGTGACGGCTGGTTTTAATCACGTGTTCATATTGTTTCATTCACGCAACAATCGCCGGCCAGTCTCCCAAATTGTGCCAACCTCTGAGTTACCAGTTTATTTTATTTCTTATTTATTTGTGGTATTTAACGTGTGCTTTCCGAACCGATTGATTACACACGAGAATTTCTGAAGTGATAGCGAAAGAGTCTACTAATTTTGCCAGGAAAGTTATTTTCAATTACCTTCCAGGCTTCTTTACACGCCACAATCGACGTGGGACCGACGGCTTTACTTCCCCTCCGAAGAAAGTTGTGCTACGGATTTTAATCGCTCAAGAAAGATCGGTCGACCCCGTCTGTGTTTGAACCTACGATCATAGAAGCTATTTGTTGAATTTCGTTCGTGATACAGGAGGCTATATTTTTCTATTTGGTTTTCTATTGTTTGTTTTCATCTGTGGTTCGATCCTCGTCGCTTCCAGATTTCCTGTGAAGTAGCGGGTCTGGAACGGGGGTCAGTCAACTCAGCCTCGTGAAGACAAATGAGGAGCTACTAGAATGAAAAAGTAATGGCTTCGGTCTAGAAAACTGAGATTAATGGACTGAATGTTCGTTGTGATGACCACATGACACCCTCTATTTGCAGGCGGATGACGATTGCTCTGTTGGTATCGCTTGATTGGGAGCTGGAGGTTTTTTTTTAGTCAAATCTTGTGCAGGTGTTATAGAAGAAAACTTTTTCCAACCGCTCACTCATAGGAGATTAAAAAAACATCCGCGCTCTTCTTGTGAATTTCTTTCGCCCTCTCATAAGGAGTCACAGAAAAATAACCTTGTCCTCCGAATCCATCACAACTGACAATTTTTTTTTTTGTCGTGTACTCTGGTTAGGTTGGTAGTGATTTGTCTGAGCGATTGAAGTTGCTAGCGATTGTTTCCGGGCGATAATTGCCTGGTGTGAAACGGCTCTAAAAGTTTAATATTGACAAATTGTTGAATATTATGTCAAGGATATCCTGAAATTTAATGACAAGTTTTTCCCATCATTTAAAAACTTTGTAATCTTTTTATTTCTTTTAATAGTTTCTTTATTATTTCTTATTCTACATACATCATCCAACCAACCCATTTGGGTTCTCGAAAATTTACCCTTCCTAGAATCAGACAGCTAAAATGTAAGGGTGTTCTTAAAAAAATAACTTCGATTCTTACTACGACGAGCGAGGGAACAGTTGCCTCCCCACATAGCCCCTATTTAATCCATATGGATCTACAATGAAGGGTGCCCCCCCCTACCCCCTTCTCGCCCAGGGCTCTTATGACCAGTGCACATAGCCTGACATCCCTTCAAAGGGTTTTAATCCTCCTGTGGACCCGTCTCTGAGGCCGGCATCCCCTGCTACCTGGCTGCCCCCCCCCCACCCCCCGGTACCACCGCGTCACAGCCGGAGGAGGTGGTCAAGGAGCCCTCGCTTCGACTCCAAGGTCACCTGCCAACGCCGTCCCTGATACTACAGTAGGGGCAAGCGTTGTCTAATATTAAACATGTTCATGACGAATATCCAAGAACAGTTGATATCATCGTGTGAAGAAAATTAAACTCTTTTTTTTTTCTATTAGAGCAATATTTATTTATTTTTACAAAAAAAAAAAGTTGTTCTGTAAAAACAGCAAAAAAAAAAAAATTGTGAACTTAACCCGCGTCCCTCTACACTACCGCCTTAATGATAACGACGATGTATTCCGGAAAAAAAACTTGGTGTACACTCGATTACAATTTTTACGACTGGTTTTAAGAGGTTTTATTTTTTTTTGTCTTGTTTACCCCCTGGCGGTGTAAAAGTAAGCTGCAGGTGCACCGGTCACGGTGGCTTTGTCAATAAACTCTCTCACCTCGTATTCTGTGGCACGTGCTATGCTTGCCTATAAGGCCATGCTACACTCTGACTCAGGGATTCGAACCGAAATATTTATCGGTTCTGGTTCTAGTTCCACGGAGAGGAAAATTAAAGTCCTTGTTTTTTTATTAAATTCCAATATTTTTTTTAGCAGCACGCCTTACTACCCGTTCGGGTTGTATGATTATGTACTAATTACTCTAAAAGTTCTAATTTATATAATTATGTAATAGTTACTAGTGTCAACTACTTGTATTATCCCACTCCTGCCCTAGAAAATTGACTATTTAATAATTTTGTTCTTTCTATAAACATAAATATATATAAAATATGTAAAATCAAATACTGCATAAAATAAAAAATTATCAATCTGTAAAAAAATCTAATATTGGACAAAAATTAACGTATAACATATTTATCAAATAAATCTAATAAGGAAGAATAAAAACCTTAATTAATCATAAAAAAAGGATCAATTTTAAAAGCCCTATATAAATTCAATCCTAAATGGTTATACTTATAATTATAAAAATAAATAAGATAATTAATAATAAATTAAACTTTACAACACCCTAATAAACTACATTTACAAAAAAAAAAGTATTTTCAGTTTAAGTACCACAATGTTTTTTGGCCACTTTAGTTTTTATTCGGAAATGTAGGAACGTTTACCGCTCTTGGCGTGAAATTCATGTCTAGAAAAAACTTAAATATTTTACTGGACACATGTTTATTTGAATTTTCAAGTGTTTTTTTTTTATTCCTAAGTTTATTTACATTAAGTTTACACTTTTTGAAATATAACATTGATAAAAGCTAAGCATAATATTAAAAGTTTTAAATCATTGTAAGGGTGACCTGCGGTCAAGGGTAAGGTGTCAGACTTCTTGCTGGCGGCCGGGGTTCAATCCTCGGTCCTGGCACAGATTTATCTGATTACCAAATCCTTCCTTCACCTCTGACAAGACATCTTGTGAATATGGGGAATGCCAGGCCTCCACCGTGGTTCGGATCCACGTTAAACTGTAGGTCCTTCATTTCATCTCACAATCACCCTACCATTACACATTAGCGTAAGTGCGTATAACCCGAACGGGTAGTAAGACGTGGTGATGATAATAAATAATAATAATAAATCATTGTATATTTTATTTTTTAAATAACATAAAAGTATTTAAATAATTTTAAAATATTTATTTGAGATCATATTTTGTTAAATTTAATCATAAATAATATAAACATTTTAAATGCCATTAATATTTTTTTTTAAATATAGTCAACATCGCATACAATTTTTTTTTTTTTTTCCAAAAATTAAAAGCTTAAATTTTGGTACCCAGTGAGGGAATGGAACTATGAGAGTTAAATCAGAACAGTGTAATCAGGCCTAAGTCAATATGAAGACTCCATTCTAAAGACTAAATCGAAAAGTGGAAAAAGAGGGTGGGGAAAGTAAAAAAAAAGGACAACTTTTTCTTCAAAAGTTGAAGGCAGGGAAAGGGACTTTTATACACACAAATATAAAAAGAGCTAAATAGTCGGGAGTTTCAAAAGTGTGTTTGCTTATCGTGAAGGTTAGGGCAAGTGCCCTTGACAGACAGACACATACACACACGTCTCCATACCTACATTTGAACGTTTTCTGTAGTCCAATTTTCACAAAAAAGAGCCTTTTAGAAAATACAAACTTTTTTATTGCGATAAACATTTATAACATTTTACTATTTTATTAGACCTATTGTTATTTTATAGGTATTGTTAAAGTCTATTAAAAGTGACAGCCCCAGATCACATGACTTGACGTAAGAGTAGGCCTGCGTGAAAGTAGATAATATAAGGCTTTTCCTATGAAAATTGGACTTTTTGGCGTGTTTATCAGCAAGCCTTGCTAACTTAACGATACGTAATGCGTTACATCAAGGATTGATCATGTTAGCCAACTGTCCGTCCCAATGGTTTGGCTAAAAGCCTGCAGTCCAGGGGTGTACAGCAGTGGTTCCCAAACCCGGGGTCGCGACCCAAACGAGGCTCTCAAGGATGTTCCTAAAGGTCACGAGAAAGGCTTGAAAAAAAAATTACCAAAAAATTACTAAGTATTACAATTATTACAAACATTTCATCAAACTGGGACATTGTAAAGAATTACTGCAATTTTGAAAATAGCAACAAAGGTGAACGTTTTGAAAAACTTTTTTGTGCTCGAAATTTTAAAGCCAGTTCAAGAACAAGTTCATTTTCACTTGGGAAGTTGAGAAGGATTTTTCCCTCTTTTTTGGCAATATAGCCGAACTCACGACTAAAGTAAAGTATCACCTGGATCCCTAAAAAAAACCTCTGCTTACCCTGGCGACACTCCACGATACGCCACTGCCGCTGAAGCCCTTTACGATCATGCCCACAAGCGAGACTAGGTATTACAGCCTAGAACCCTCGGAATAAATAGGATTAGGTTTGTCTGTAGGGATTTTCCGATACTATTGATGCGATACAAACTTTTCTTTCGATACCAGATATTTTAGTATCGATACCAACCTTTAGATATTTCACTAATATCAATAATCTCTACCCAGTATCGAAATACTTAATTTACCCACTCTATCCAACATGAGCTTTTCTTATTTGACTAACATTTTTTGAAGATTAATGTGAATCTTTTTTTTAAAATTTGAACCAATGATTGAAGGATGTTTTTGCGGTGTTTTGATACATGTATATTTACATACTTTCGTTTCCATTGTATCGCGCTATCTCTATAATTTTAAATCATTTTTGTAATCTATAACTAAGAGAACAGTGAACAGTCAAGTCCTAGTCCGAGATAGTTTCTTTGAAGTTGTAGTGATTTTGTTTTTGCTATCGTTAATCGTACGAGTAAAAGCTCCAATCACGGACTACGTACGTATCCTTAAGATGCGTAGTACTTCGTGAGAGATCAACTCCACACTAACAGTTTAAATCTACAGAGTCCTTATCCTTAATTCCTTAGTCCTTACCACTCAGTAGAAGTTGATTCAAAATTTAACTTTCCAAAGACTAGTCGATACGGACTGCCAATCACAGCAAAGTAAGCGTGCGCGCGCATCGAAATAAAAGTATCAATGGTATAATCATAACAATGACACTAACTAGCTCATGTTTTAAATATATTATTTGTGCTGCACTTAACCTACCTTTCATATGTATCCTATCCTTGACGGTTTATCAAAACATGTTGTGTAGCTTCTTTTGTTAATAATTGTTCAGATGTGATATCGTCTGCTTGCACCAAGCTCTAAAAAAAATCCTTTCTAACTTTCTTATTGGTTGGCGTGGTCACGTGAATACGGATACGGACTATGTGTGGACGTGATTTCCATTTCAAAGGACTTAAGGACTTTAAGGATGCTGAGCTTACGGGACTCTGTAGACGGGACTTTAGATTTGAGGTTAGTTAGTTAGTTTGTTTCTTATTACTGCCTTTATTTTTCTCTTGCCAAACGAAAGTATTGATACTGGAAAATATCGATTATTTTCTTCCGATACGAATCTAGTATCGATACTTTTCGTTAACAGCCTCGGTGGCGTAGTTAGCTAACGCGCTAGTTTCGTGTTGAGCTAGACTGCCGAGGACGGGGAGATCGAGTTTCGAATCTCGCTCCGGTGAACTGGGGGTGGTTTTTCCTAAATGATTTTCCACTCTTTCCTCCACGCAAATGGGGGCTCATTTCCTTTATATTCAACCTTCCCAATTCCTAACCCATTAGCGTAATTAGTACTCAAGCCTATAACCCGAACGGGTAGTAAGACGTGGTGCTAAGTATTATTATTATTATTGTTATTATTAGATACTTCTCGTTCATTTTGTTCGATACTCAAGTATCGATATTTTTCCATTATCACATATCCCTCCCTATTTGTCCGTGAGTTCTACTCGAGTAGTTATAAGCGGGAGGGCGCGGGGGAGTAAACAGGATTCACCCCCTCCTGGTGTTCGGATGACTGTGGTGGATTGAATATCGAAACTACCCCCAGTAGAACCTCCGGGACTCCGACGTGCGTTGACGCCGATGTCACGAAACGTCGCGACTCAAAAACGTTCGTACGTTTGTTATACCTAGGAGCCTGATAAAGCGGGTAAGAGGATTACATGGAGAGGATTACATAGTGATCACGATCACCGATCATGGCTCGGTACACTGAGGGGGAAGGGGGAGGATAAAAATGTCGTCGTACTCTACTTTAACCTCGCTAAGCAAATCACAGTGTAACCGCATTCGAAGAATTTACAAACAAGAGGATTGAAAAAAAATAATGTTACTACCTTTAACGTCAATATAATATTATATTAAGGCGCGGCAGAAGGGAGCGCGAGTATTTTTATAGTTTTTAAAGAGTTGAAATTTTTTGGCCAAAATAAATCAAATATTTCTCCAGTAGCAACATAAAGTTAAGTTTTCTGAACATGCTAATATCAACAGATCTTGAATATCTGTCAAAACTTTTTAAATAAAGAGAAAAAGTTTTGACAAAATTCTAGGACATCCTTGACAGATGTTCAAGATCTGTTGATATTAGCATGTTCAGAAAACTAAACTTTATGTTGCTACTGGAGAAATAATTGATTTATTTTGGCCAAAGCAGTGTAATGCTATAAAAACTGTAAGATTACTCCCGCTCCCTTTTGACCCCATCTTAAGATACCAGACTTGTTCCCGGCTGGGAATAATTCCCATGGTCACTAAGGTTTCATTAATTTGGTTGGGGGCGGTGACCTGGTGGTCTAGGGGTAAGGTGTCAGACTTCTATGCTGGCGGCCGGGGTTCAATCCTCGGTCCCGGCAAAGATTTATCTGATTACCAAACCCTTCCTTCACCTCTGACAAGACATCTTGTGAATGTGTGGAATGCCAGGCCTCCATCGTGGTTCGGATTCCACGTTAAACTGTAGGTCCTTCATTTCATCTCACAATCACCCTACCATTACACATTAGCGTAAGTGCGTATAACCCGAATGGGTAGTAAGACGCGGTGCTAATAATAATAATAATTTGGTTGGGGTTAGGTTTTGAGTGTCTACTGGTTCTACAACCTCATATAGTCACTGTCACCATCACCTCTACTCATCAGCACATAGAAATTACCTCCACGGAAAGTAAGTACGATTAGTACACATTCGAGCGTCCCCTGGTCAACGGTACATTAGTACTGGCTAATCTTTCAACAAACTGAGTTACAGGTTGATGTAGCCCAGACACGCCATTTTTTATTATTAATACATCAACACACGATATAAGATATGTTTTAATCGGTTTATCGAAAAGTTTGATTGTAAAATATGTCAACAATGCACACCATGTAAGCTAGTGATAAATATTTCTCTTTCATTTCTAATATTTTTTTTCTTAGCTTTGGCTATAATTATACTCCATTCACGGTAGGAATTACTCTCTGGAAGGTGTTTTTTCCTACCATTATCCTACTATATAATAGATTTCTGGTAGGGAAAAAGACCTTTCAGAAAACGGTGAACGGACTTTATGTTTGGGCTAGTCCATTAGGTTCATGTAACAAATCCTATTACATACAATCTTATGTTACTACATTTAATAGGCTTTATTTATTGACACTAAACAATAACACGGACATAGAAACATGTCTCAAAGATGTGTTATATAAAATTTAAACGACAAATACCTTCTTCGAATTAAACCACTGGAAAAAATATCAGAACCATTATTTTTTTTGTTAAATTGATTTTTTTTATCACGTCTTACTACCTGTTCAAGTTGTACTCATATTTGATAATTATTCTAATGGGGTAGGGATTAGAAAGGAAGGATTTTTAGAGGTAATCTACCCGCATTTGCGTGGAAGGAGTATGAGAAACCATTAAGGAAAAAATAACCCTCAATACACCCCACTGGAATTCGAATCCCGATCTCCCCGTCAACATTAAGCCAGTCGAATATTAGAGTGAGGTTAAACATGTTAATGTTGCTTGAATAAAGATGAAAACATTGTTAAAGATGCATAAAACTATCTTATTTGTCTTAGAATCACGCTATGTTAATTCATAGATCGCAGTAGTTTTGATATAGAAACAATGAAAGAAATGTTATTAAAAAAATGTCTAAAATGGGGAATTTTGTAAAATACACTTTTTTTCCCCATCGCGTTTTAACTACCGTTTTGGGCTTTACGCGTACAACTTAATTACACTAATGAAGTAAGAATGAGAAAGGTTTAATTTATTTTGTAATTTTGTTTACAATCCGTTAGAGCATATAACGTTCTGGATTTACGTTACCGCGATGGGCGCCTATTGAAGAATTATGATTAATACACTTTTCATTTTAACATGTTTTTTATTGCTGAATTAGTTTAATTAATGCGAAAATAGATCATGTCGAAATATATATATGCGGGCTAGCGTGGACAGGTGTTGCTAGACGCCAACCTCCCAACTGAACACTGACAACTGAACACTCCCAACTAACCACTCCCAACTCCCAACTGAACACTAACTTTATGTTGCACCATCCCTTGTATATATTCCTAGGTCATGGAAGCTTCGAGAAGGTTTAGTTTAGAAAAACAAAATACAAGACAAAAACATCTCTGTGCTACTCGAAGCTTCTAGAGCCGGAAAATGACTCAAGTTACATTTTAAAAACTCTCTTCGAACCTTCGAGAAGAGGAAGTTATTATTTGAAAAATATATATTGTCAAACTGACTTGACTGGTGTCACGTGCGTGACGTCACTGATCAGTGGCTTTTGCCTTCTTAGAAGAAGAAGTGCTTTAAGCGCCATTTAATATACTACATAATTTAAATTAAATAAGATACGTTTATAAAATTAAGATGATATTATTGTCAATGCTTTCACATACTTTTCAGGGGCAAATCAGTTACATTACAAGCAGGGGTTTCCAACTTAAAAGTGCCCGAGGGCCACATTTGAATCCATGAGTCCATGTGGCGGGGTCGATTACACGGATACACAAGTTATTTTTAAAATAGAGCACAAATTAAGCTTATTACTGAATTAACATCAGTTGGAGATTTCATGAATTACCCCCCTCCCCCACGCAAGTCAACGCTTTCCGTTTATCGACTAAAATCATCAATTTTAATACAATAGATTATTTTAAAAAAAAACTTCCGTGGGCAGCAAAAAACAAAGGTATCTTGGGCCACATGCGGCCCGCGGATGACTAGTTACAAACACTTGTGTTAGAGGAAATATACCCACATCCGCATAGAAGGAGAGTGGAAGAAATCATTTAAAAGGGGAGAGGGGGTGAAAACACCAGGCTGGGGTTCGATGCCCGACCAGATTAAATGAGTTAGAAATATTACCACGCTCCTACCGATGTGGAGATAATACATTTTAGCATTAAAATGAAATGAAGCAAAATTTAATTTTACACAATTTAATCTAGTTCTGTTATCTTTTATACTTTCTTTGAATAGATAGACAATCTCACCCGGTGATTATTTCACAATTCAATAACTACGATAAAACGTTATATAAACTCCCGTTTTTTTTAAAAAAAGGCGATAAATTTGATCATTCAGTAGCGACGATAGAACTCACCCCAAGAGTTGGCAAGCTGAAGGAGATGGGTTAGGGGAGGGCCACATTTCCTTCAGAGGGGTGTGAACCTCCCCTAGAGGCTTATAGTAAAGAAGAGCAGAGGGGATGATTTCCACTATATTAAGTGTGTGTTTTTTGCCATCGAATTTCTCTTCCCTTTTTACGGTAATGTTAAACGGGTTTCTCCAGATCTTGATGGGGGGGGGGGGGGGAGAGGCGGGGGTGTTCCAGATGACGCTTGCTCTATTTACACCACAAACTTCTGCTACGCACTTCTTTGCTTGTGCGTGTATACGCGTTTTATGCCTGCGTCGAAAGAAGTAACTTAATAAATAGTATGTTTGAAGTAGAACAAGTGGCGAAACCATTATTTAAATTGCAATATATTTACCATACTATTGTTCACACCTCTCTCAAAAACGGTACAAAACTTAGTCGTTCTTAAAATAACAAGTTGTAAGAATTTATAAATGTGTGTGAAACAAAAAAAAAAAAAGAGAGATAGATGCATCTGATTGATTACATTCAACTTCCGAAAAAGCGTATAGCTTGAACAGGTCAAGGCCGTAGTCAAGGGGGGGGGGAGTACAGGGTTAAACCCCCCCCCCCCCACCCAACGAGATTTTATGAACAAAATATATATATGGCTTTATTTATGGTTCAAACAATATCAAAATTAATGTACAAGTACAAATTAGGAGGTTGTGTTGCCATAAAAAAAACACTTCAGATAGCTTCTAGAACGGTTTTTTTTTATTTAGAATTTTATCTAGCCTCCGTCAATTGGAGGATAGGCCCACCAACCCCCCTCCCCCCCTGAAATTATTGACTGGCTATGGCCTTGGAACAGGTAAGTAGAAAGTTAAGGATGCGGTGCTAAAAAAAAACTTCCAAAAAATTAACTCTCCTATTCTTTGAAGAAGACAAACTATAAAAAAAAGGAAACAAAATATTTCCCCCAGGGGTTGAAGTTGAAAGTGTTTGGTTTAGAACTTGCGAACCAGACACATGGCAGCTACGAACAACGCGGGATGCCACATCACGAGCATCAAGGGGGAAACAAACAGTTTACTTGAGGCTTCTCTTCCGGGCCACCTAACGAGGCCGGTTCGACTTGCTTTGTTAGTCTCGCGAGAGATAGCGCGCCGGTCCGTAGCGTCACTTGCCTACTAAAATCCAAGTGACCGTGCTCCCCATCTTGGCACAGCCATTCAGTAAATAACTCTTGTTAGGTTTTTTTTAAAAGTACATTTTAAGACATCCGTTGTGATATTAATATCAAAAATAGATCCATCCACTCGAAAATAAAATATGTCTGTAGTCAACTGTTTCTACGTAGAGTTGCAAGCCATTGTTGATTGTTACGGAACTCGGGTAGGCCTTGGATTCTATTTACAAACAAACAAGCTTTATCCCGACAGATATTTTTCCATGTTGAGTGTACGTCAAAGTCGTCCTCGTGAGTGTTTTGTTTAGAGACTCAATATGTGTTGTCCTTGACGGTCCTCCACCAGAGGGCCGTGGTGCCCCCGTCTAGTTTCCCGATCACTCGATCTGTTCATCCTCCCGGTGCTCCATCTCACTCTCAATTACCATTCATCTTCCGCTTCACTTCATACATGTCCCATCCACGTCCGGTCACCCATCCTTCAATGTTTTCTCCCTAGTCTTTCTCCCTAAATGTACAAAAGTATATGTTATAAGGTCTCTGTCGACCTAATACCAGCGATTGGGCGGGTTTTTGAGTAAATTTTCCCGCCTCTACGACCCTGGATAGCAACAATCAGCCCGCCAGGGCTACAAAGACTTTCTTTTTTAGTGTGTTTTGTTTCTATGTTAGTTAACGTACGAGAACCCCATCGGGGCTGGTGTTTGTTTTATGTCATCTATATTCTTTGTTTATACATATATATATCTTTACTTATTGTTAAAAATTAAATCCCTTACAAACAAACAAACAAACAAGCTTTAATCCCGTGGGGGTGAGAGTTGATCCGCGTTCTTAACAATTCGTACCTTCGTTTTCACATCTTTTTACGGTTACCGCAGAGGAAACCACCTCTTAGCGCAGTCTGTGTTGCTCCATGAATCGCCCGGCTCCTTGCAACGAAGACGCAGTAAGAGAAAACGGATCATTACAGACCCTAGTGTGTCGGGTAGAGAGAGATATAGGGCCAGTTTCCAATGCGAGAACGGCCCATTCCATTCTGGTATAGGTAGGTGTCGTCATGTACTTAGTGTAGCGCCGCACTTGAGGCGTACTAAATTTGACTATGAAACTGGCCCATAGTGTAGTCTGTCGGCCATTGAACGAGTAGGAGAAGAAGGGGAAAAAAAAAAGTTTCATTTAATTGCTCTTAACTATGGTTATAATTTTATATTAAAAAAAAAAATCTGTTGCGTACATTCTTTATTCGTAAATACTTTCTCTATACCTCTTGAACCCTGAGAGTATTTGATTTAAATAAACATATTGATTAAAACTAGATACATCACGATTTATATTTTTATCGATTCAAACTCTTAAATTTTAACCTACATTTTTCATTTCTCGATTTTTTTACTCTCGATTTTTCATTAATTGACATATTACAAATGCTTACAACATAATATAATATAATATTTATAATATAATATAATTATTTTCGATACTGATTTATCAACATTTACTATTTAAATCTGCGTCTGACCTCACATTAATATTTTGTTATTTATTTATCATACCTGTACTGTATCATTATGGGGTTGAATAAAACAACTAAAAAGTGTAGATATAAACAATAAAATTTAAATAAAATAAGCCATGTTTGATTTGCGCAAGCTCACTTGAACAAAAAGCTCATGTTGAGTACATATTTTGCAAATTTCTGGTACCAAAGCGAAACGGCAAAATAACTAATAGCATTTCCTTGTGATTTGAGAGCTAAGAATCGAAATTTCGAAAATCGTGATATAAAGATCGATTGTTGATTTTTTTTTAGATACCAATAAATATCGAGGATTTTGAGGTATCGAGTTTGACATCTTTAACTAAAACCCTTCTTCCTAGTCACACAAGTGTTTTTTATAAATTAATTACGTACTTAGCTTGGGTATAAAGTACGCTAATTAAAAAAACATGTAATCATAATTAGTTAGTTATTTTACATTTTATATATATATATATATATATATATATATATATATATATATATATATATTTATATATATAATGATTTTCCTCTCTTTGTCAAATCATAGTAAACTATTTAATTTATAAAGGTTTATAAATTAATTTAAATTTTGTATTTTAGTGATATTTTAAACATCACTTGATTAAAAATTTATTCACTCAAATATTCAATCTTTACTATCACATACAATATATTTCAAAAACTAGAATCATTCACTATTTACCGCCATCCATTCATATCTAACAAAATTAATGTCTGTAGATTTTTTTATATCATATTAACTTGTTTTTAATATGAAGGTATGTAAACTGCATTAATAAATGCATTGTTATCTTAATTTGTGACAATAATAAAGGTCCAATAATAGATATGTTAGGCATGTAAATGATTTTTTTCCACCCTACTTTTTTGATCAAGAAAATACAGTCTCTAACTTATACTACAGTGAATACCGCGTGCCGCCAGGCTACCACCGTGGTTCGGATTCCACGTTAAACTGTAGGTCCTTCATGTCATCCCACAATCACCCTACCATTACACATTAGCGTAAGTGCGTATAACCCGAACGGGTAGTAAGACGCGGTGCTAATAATAATAATAATACCGCGTGCCATATTAACCACGCGTGCCATAGGTTTGTCAGCCCTGGTTTACCTGATCTTCTCGGACACTGTCTTCTGTCGTGGAAGGTCAACCCCCTCGTCCCCCTGCCTCCCCAATCCCCCTAAACCACCCCGGACTGGCTGTGCAGAATAGAAAAATTTCCAACATCTTTTATACATTTTACGATTAGGCTTGAGGCTCCAGGTGCTTCTGATCTTTATACCAGAATGTTCATTTTAGTTATTCTTGGCGAACAAAATGGATCCCTAAAGCACTGATCTACAAAAAAAAAAAAACACAAAGATATATTACAATAGCAACGTTTTCATAAATAGAAGATACGTAAGTAAGGAATATCTCTAATAAGGCGATCATTTGTCTTCGAAATAAGACTCAAGTCACCTATTTGTTAAATAACTTCACGCATTTTGAAATTTATGTGATTTTAAATGGAAATGTTTTAATCAAACCAGTTACTAAAAAGTTAAAATGTAAATTTTCTCAACAATGCACATCATTATATCTACAGTACAATTTTCATAGTAAAGCCCTCTTAGAAAACACAAACAAATCATATTTCTTTGAGGCCAACAATGAAAACATTTTACCATATTATTATTGTTACTTTAATGGTGTTGATAATATCATCCAAAGTGACAGTTGTAGATCGTATTACTTGACGTATGAATACGTGAAAGGTTAGGTCTCCCAAGTTGATGTTCGCGCAGGATAAAAGAAAGCTGAAGTTATTTCAAGTCACGCCGAGCGGACAATGTCGACGATAAGACTGAAATCTTGTGATCGGTACAGAACTCGTCACGTGATATTACGTTTCTGCTTTCTCTTGTTTGTTTTGTTTTTTTGACGGCGAATGTGTAAATTCACAGTGATTCGTGTTCCTGATAGAAATCATTTAGTTTCGGAACGTTATAAATACCTATAATGAAATAATATGTGACCACATACTCACCAACCCTTCAGGGCTTGACTCTAATCCACCGGTTAATCCCCCCACCCCCCATAACCCCGAATCTACCCCAGCTGTTTCTCCTCTCACGGTCATTATAGCCTCCCCCCCCCCAGGGTGTGACGTCACTAGACCGCACAACACACACGCGTCCTTGCACTTCCTATTTTTTATCCCCCCCCCTTTAATAGAACTCTCCCAGGGGGGGGCGGATTGAGAGGGGGGGACATACATTTCTTCTTTATGTCAGCCATGGGAACGTTAGGTGGCGTCAAAACCAGAAGGGGGTGTATAAAAGGGCCGGCGCAAAGTTTCACGCAACCTAAACAAGACTTTAAAAAATTTGCGCCCCAGTTGTATTTCTGTATAATAATATAAATAATAAACCGCACCCACTGCGTGACGCAAAATGGTGAGAATAGGGTGCCAAAATACCGGACAGAAACAAAAAGAAAGGAAAAAGTAAAATAAATAAAATAATAAGTAGCGACACCCCATTCCTTCGCTCTGTCCCTTGTACGCAAAAATATTATCTCTTCATCCCTTCCTTTCATTTAATATTTTTGGAAGTTTTTTTATTAAATGTCAAAGGATCCCACGACAAAGTGTCATAAAACTATAAATGTGATTATGTTGTCGTTAATCAATCTTTTTAAAAACTTTTTTAAAAAAAGCACCGCATCTTACTACCCATATATTCTTAATATTAAATAAAATATTTAGTTATTTTAATTAGTTATAAATAATGATTAGTTTATTTAATTTAAATAGGTTTTTATTAGTGTTTAAGAAAAACACATATTTTATTGGAATGCACTCTTAATAGCTTTGCACCCAACCAAGGTCACGGATGTAGACAGTTCATCTACCCCTTCTAGTACTAAAGCGCTCACATCGGTGGTAGGGGTGGTTCCAGACGTCCGACTCGTATTTACACTTGCACATCATCGACAGGAAGGTCTTGGTTGGAATCCCGGTCTCGTGTAGTGAAAGTATCCCTCCCCCCCTGGTTTCCCCATCCACTCTCCACATTAGTTCAAATTAATGTCCTTAAGCTACCCTCCTCACCCGTATCTCTTAGATTAATTCATTAAGGGCTCCACCTACTTGAAATAATACGTCATCACTGCGACACTTATTACGGGAATGGAAGTTCTGAAGCTTCAAAACAATAAAACAATCCTCAATTTACATTTTAATGTTCTGTTTGTCCCTCTTTATGTTTGTGCACAGCGTCTTACTATTTACACTATTGGGATTAAGAGTTGAATTTAGAGAAGTGTACCCACATTTGCGTGGAGAGATGATTGATAAACCATTTAGAAAAAAACCATCCCCCGTACACCCGATCGGGATTCGAATTAATACCTCCACCGTCATCGATAATCAAGTCAATTGCGAGAGTGACGCCTTTTAACATTCGAACACCGAAAGAGTACCATACTTAATACGTTAGTTTGTAAGTCTTGTACTAATATAATCATATGGTTCAGAAAGCACACTTAGTAAAAAAAATTGATGTATCTAACGGGCATATTTCAAACAGACTAACTATTTCAGCTATTTTTATTATTATTATTATTATTATTATTATTATTGTTTTCTGTCGCTACGATAGGTCCATTCGTTTTGTCAGTGAACTTAGACCGCCAATGGAGCCCTGTCCTCTGCCTCCTCCTTAAGCCCACAGAATTTTCTTCTTTACTTCAAGCATCCAATATTTGAATTCTCCTCCTTCCTAAGCTCCTCTTTCCCTCAATCTTTCCTCCTATGACGTTGGCAGAAGACAGTTCCTCCTAAGAATGTGTCCAAACTAATTTAGTTTTCACCTGTCATCCTGTCTAGCCAGCTGATCTTCTCAAGTCTTCTCCATCACATTTCAAAGCTCTCCGTGTATCAGCACACAATTAACTTAAATCTAGATCAAACACAACACCCAGACCTACGGCCGTTAATTCTTCAGTGTGAAAGGGGAAACCCACATTTCCCCAATGATATAGCCTATTTTCGGCCAAGCCAAGAATCGAACCTGGAAACCTTAACTCAGAAGGCAGACAAAGTACTAACATAAATAATGTATAAAACTTTTTTTAAAAAAAAGCGAACTTTAAATACCACTCGAAACAAACCAGATTCAAAGTGTTGAATGTGTATTTGCCTGGAGATAGGGAGGTAAAAGGCCAGCGGGGAAGGGGAACTCCCGAATCACGAAACGTGACTGATGTCCGAGACCCGGTGAGCAGTAGAGCAATCAGTGTTGGTTCGTGCGCCACTCACTTCGAAATGTTCCTTCGACCACGCCCACTTCTCTTCAGACCTCGCAATCACACAAAAGGGGGGCTCTGTGATTGAGAAGTTAACCTTGCTTTATGATGATCGGTCCATTTGGGGCCCTGCACGACTGTCAATTGGGACCCAGCCGTTCGAATTTCTTGATAAATTCAGCTAGGTTTTAAACGGGGTGAGCTAAGCTAAGGACAATATTTTCACAGTTTCTCTAACAATTTTTATTTCCAAAATAAATAAAATATTGCTTCAATACTTGTCTACACATTGTAATATCAATAGTTCTTGAAAACCCACCTCGGTGGCCGCATGGTCTGAGGCGCTACTCTCACAATAGACTAGACTGCCGTTGACTTGGAGATTGTGGTTTGAATCCCGGTCGGGTGTACTGGGGATCCCCCCCCCTCTTAAATGGTTTATCACTCATCTCTCCACGCAAATGTGGGTACACTTACTCTAAATTCAACTCTTCATCCCAATAGTGTAAATAGTAAGACGCTGTGCACAAACATAAAGAGGGACACAACAGAACATTAAAATTTAAATTGAGGATTGTTTTAGTTGTTTTGAAGCTTCAGAACTTCCATTCCCGTAATAAGTGTCGCAGTGATGACGTATTATTTCAAGTAGGTGGAGCCCTTAGTGACTTAATCTAAGAGATACGGGTGAGGAGGGTAAAATAAGGAAATGTATATGAATTAATGTAGAAAGCGGAAGGGGGAAACGTTGAACGTTTAATGAAACGGAGTGTAAAGAAGATTATACAAGGGATAGGATGATAAATAGTGGAGAAAGAGGGGTTATCGGTAGTTAAAATTGACGGCTTAGGCTAGTCAAAGGGTTCGAGAGCGGTTTAGACGCAGGCGAACTTAAAATCATACTCTTTTCTTTTTCCAAACAATTGGGTGTAAGCAGTGGGTGCTAATGAAAGAAGCTGGAGATTATCTAGCAGTGGGTGCTAATGAAATAAGCTGGAGATTATCTAGCAGTGGGTGCAAATGAAATAAGCTGTAGATTATCTACCAGTGGGTGCTAATGAAATAAGCTGGAGATTATCTAGCAGTGGGTGCTAATGAAATAAGCTGGAGATTATCTAGCAGTGGGTGCTAATGAAATAAGCTGGAGATTATCTAGCAGTGGGTGCTAATGAAATAAGCTGGAGATTATCTAGCAGTGGGTGCTAATGAAATAAGCTGTAGATTATCTACCAGTGGGTGCTAATGAAATAAGCTGGAGATTATCTTCCAGTGGGTGCTAATGAAATAAGCTGGAGATTATCTAGCAGTGGGTGCTAATGAAATAAGCTGGAGATTATCTAGCAGTGGGTGCTAATGAAATAAGCTGGAGATTATCTAGCAGTGGGTGCAAATGAAATAAGCTGTAGATTATCTACCAGTGGGTGCTAATGAAATAAGCTGGAGATTATCTAGCAGTGGGTGCTAATGAAATAAGCTGGAGATTATCTAGCAGTGGGTGCTAATGAAATAAGCTGGAGATTATCTAGCAGTGGGTGCTAATGAAATAAGCTGGAGATTATCTAGCAGTGGGTGCTAATGAAATAAGCTGTAGATTATCTACCAGTGGGTGCTAATGAAATAAGCTGGAGATTATCTTCCAGTGGGTGCTAATGAAATAAGCTGGAGATTATCTAGCAGTGGGTGCTAATGAAATAAGCTGGAGATTATCTAGCAGTGGGTGCTAATGAAATAAGCTGGAGATTATCTAGCAGTGGGTGCTAATGAAATAAGCTGGAGATTATCTACCAGTGGGTGCTAATGAAATAAGCTGGAGATTATCTAGCAGTGGGTGCTAATGAAATAAGCTGGAGATTATCTAGCAGTGGGTGCTAATGAAATAAGCTGGAGATTATCTACCAGTGGGTGCTAATGAAATAAGCTGGAGATTATCTAGAAGTGGGTGCTAATGAAATAAGCTGGAGATTATCTAGCAGTGGGTGCTAATGAAATAAGCTGGAGATTATCTAGCAGTGGGTGCTAATGAAATAAGCTGTAGATTATCTACCAGTGGGTGCTAATGAAATAAGCTGGAGATTATCTACCAGTGGGTGCTAATGAAATAAGCTGGAGATTATCTAGCAGTGGGTGCTAATGAAATAAGCTGGAGATTATCTAGCAGTGGGTGCTAATGAAATAAGCTGGAGATTATCTAGCAGTGGGTGCTAATGAAATAAGCTGGAGATTATCTAGCAGTGGGTGCTAATGAAATAAGCTGGAGATTATCTACTTTCTTTCCATCTATTCCTTCCGAAGGGAGGTAGTGATGGCTTAGTAGACAAAAATAACAACGTTGAAAACTTACATAAAACCCAATAAAACAATCCTTCACTATCTTAAAATTTTCTGTTGTAACCCTATCAAAAGGGTCTATCTAGGTTTTCAAAGTATTAATTTAATCTCAAAAGTACTTTTTTTTTTTGCGTAAAGCATCGTTGAACTTACTTTAAACTTTTTAAATGGTCAGAAACCATTTGATAACTTTCGCCTACATTTTGGTGAAAATTATATTTAAAAATATCAAACGACTTCTTAAATAACGTGTTTTTTTTAACGTTTGTAACGCGTCTCGGCGCGCTACTATACAGCCCCCGGTTAAAGAAACTGTCACGCTTAGTGTGTGTGGTCAACACCCACTGATTATTAACGTTAACACACGCCTCCATTCAGCTGGCTGGAGGGGATTACTGGGAATAAAAATAAAGAAGGGGGAAAAACACCCCTCCCCCCAAAAAAAAAAGCTAGAACAAAAAATTCAAATCCGATTAACCACAGGTAAGAAAAAAAATGTTAAATTATTCACAACAGCTGCCTTCACCCACCCCTAGCCAACACTTTTCAACCCTCCCTAATTAAACCTGGTGAGACAAAGAGATAACCATATCTAGCAGCTAAAAAAAATAGTTATTAGAACCACGTTCAAAAGCCAAGTATAGGCCTAGTATTCTTCAACTGTAATTTTTTTTACAGATGGTGGCAATGCGTGAGATAAGTATAACAGCATTCGGTCAATGTTGGCAACTTTACACCTTGATTTACTTTACTTATTAGACTCTACACCTTGATTTTCTTTACGAATTAGACTCTACACCTTGATTTACTTTACTTATTAGACTCTACACCTTGATTTTCTTTACTTATTAGACTCTACACCTTGAGTTTCTTTACGAATTAGACTTTACACCTTGATTTTCTTTACGAATTAGACTCAACACCTTGAGTTTCTTTACGAATTATACTCTACACCTTCATTTTCTTTACGAATTAGACTCTACACCTTGAGTTTCTTTACGAATTAGATTCTACACCTTTAGTTTCTTTACGAATTAGACTCTACACCTTTATTTTCTTTACGATTATTAGACTTTACACCTTGAGTTTCTTTACGAATCAGATTCCACACCTTAAATTTCTTTACGTATTAGATTCTACACCTTGATTTTCTTTACGAATTATACTCTACACCTTGATTTTATTTACGATTATTAGACTCTAACCTTGATTTTCTTTACGAATTAAACTCTACACCTTGAGTTTCTTTACGAATTAGATTCTACACCTTTATTTTCCTTACGATTATTAGACTTTACACCTTGAGTTTCTTTACGAATCAGATTCTACACCTTGAGTTTCTTTACAATTATTAGACTACTCACTTTGATTTTCTTTACGAATTAATTTATAAAGCAACCACTTCGGTGTGCACATGGTATAAGACGTCACTATCGCAGTAGACTAGACTGTCGATAACGAGGAGACTGAGGTTCGAATCTCGGTCGGGTGTACTAAGGGTGTTTTCCCAAAATTTCTTTCCACTTCCCTTCCACGCAAATGCAGGTACATTTCTTCTAAATATAGCCTCCCTAATACCTAAAACTACAAGCGTATAACGCGAACGGGTACTAAGACGCGGTGCTAAAAAAAAAGCATGTGAAGTAGGCTACCTTTTATAAAACACACACTCCTTTTTGCTGTCGACACTGACTACATTTTTTTTATTATTTATTATTGTTTTATGTCTTATCACCGTGTCTTACTACCCCTTTTGGGTTACACGCTATTGTTATTTTATAGGTATCTATAATAATAAAAGGAAGTGTTTGTTTGTTGTGTGCGATGTCCAGTAAATCTCTTCACGCAGAGATCTGACATTTTTAACACAGGTGGACGGAAGGGGGTCCGAATGCACCTCGAGGCCGGATTTTTAAATTTTTAATTAGCTTTTTAATTAAGCTATTTTCAACAAATTTTAGTAGACGGGTCACGGGCAACGCCGTGCGGGAATGTTTGTTTATTATATAAATAAAAAATGACAGCAACTACGGATAACATAGCTTGACTTATGAATACGTGAAATTAGATCTGTTAGCTTTTATATATGTCATATATGCCCATTTGTATGAAATTTGGGGTGATAAATTCACATTTCAATATGTTCTTATGTTCTAAAAGTTCTTAAGTTAATTAGACATTTTGTTTACATCCATTAATGTTTCCAGCTTGTGATCTGGGTCAATTTCTTATTCAAGCCATATATTTTCCACTACTGGTCTTTCGTAGCTTCATACGCCTTATAATCTAACTTCAAACTAGGACAAGCACAACATCCAGTCCCCGGTCGTTAATTTATCACTATGAAAGGGTAAATCCACATTTCACTGATGATACATTTTCGGCCGTGCCGGGAATTGAACCCGGGACCCTTAGCTCAATAGGCAGATATTATACTGACTGAGCTGAGGATTGGATAAGATTATCTAACTTTAGTATTAGTTTCATTTTTGTACGTTTATTTTGACACCTTGTCCAGGCTGATTGCATTTAATTATGGGTTAATGGAGTAGGAATGAGGAAAATAGAATTAAGAAGAAATATATCAACATTTTCGTGAAGGAAAGTGGAAAAACGTTTAGGAAAAAAATAATTAAGTACATCCGACCGGGATTCGAATCCCCTCAACCACCTCACCGGCAAACCACACTAGGTAAGTTTGATTTCAAGTGTGTTCACCGATACAAGCATTTTTAATTAGTTTTTTTTAGTGCTGGTGAAAGAGGGGGAAGGAATATTAAATAAAAAATTACAGCAAAAAGTTGTGGAAAAGCAAATTTTGTAGTTTGAAATATGTGGACTAAGAAGTAATGTTTTATTGCTATTTTTAAAATTATCTCTCGAGTATAAAACATGTATCCCTTAATCCCGGTTAATTAATTGCCCAACGTTTAAATGGCCCATAAATTATCTAAATAAATGTACGTATAAAAGTCGTATGTTCTCGAACATCAACGCCTCTTTTCTCCCCGATCCCTCCCCCCCCCCTCCATTAAACCTCCCACTTCCCTCCCAAAGACCGAATAATTATGGGCTACAGAAACGACGAAACAAAAATACAACAATACTCGAAGAAAGGGATGCATTTGTACTTAGTTTGGATAAAATAGGTACTTTAGTGTTTTTTGTTCGCGTAAACTCTCGCACTAATATTGATTTAGACAGCTCAAGGTCGACCTGTTGTTTGGCAGAGGATAGTAAGGAAAAGGAATGGCAATTTTCCATAATATATCATGTGTTTATCATTTTAATATTGCAAGGTATATATCGAAAGCTACGATACATCGATTAAATTATATCGATATATAGGTTATCTCCGATACATTGAATTGCATTGGCCTGGACAAATTGGAACGATAGTATTAAGGGCCTTAGCCCTGTCCGGTGCAAGTCTAAAACCTACTTTGTGGGATGATGGGTGGGAGGGTGGCTTCATAACCGACCAAAGTATCCTTCCGCGCCAACAAGAACAGATGGATCACGGAAACGGTAGATGGCGCTAGCTACCGGACAGGTCTTGCGGAAAATTTATACGTTTGGAAATATCAGTTTCCTCGTGAACGTGTGAAATGTTTATGTTAATATTTTCAACACCGCTTCTAAGATAGTGTATCGATGTTTATTAGGTGTTACATGTTATTATTTTTTGTTATGAAGCTGGCAGTTTTATATTGAAAAATGCCAATTGTATCGATATTTGATCACTGTTAAAAAGTCAAAGTAAAGTAAAAAAGTGCAACTTAATCAACATCCTTCTATTTTTGAACAAACCGTTTCCGAAAAGAAAATTGCAAAAAAATAACAATCCTTGAAGAAAACTGTTTGTTCCCATAGCTCTGCATTTCCACGCCAAATGGAATGGGCCAATCGCGTTGAGATGGATGGCTGCCTTTCTGTTACGCCATTCTTTGCCACTTTTCACTTTTTTTAAAATGTTTTATTTAGCTTTTAAAATACCAGTCAAGTTTACTAAGATAGTAAACAATCGATCCAGTTAATAAAAGAAGAGGGAAAAAAGTTTAATTAATTTTGATTCACAAGCCCTAAAGTCTAATCCAATGAATTTAATATATTGATAAATTTATCAGTATATCGCTTACTAAAATATCGATGTTTTTTGTAAATACAGCGATATATTAATTCTTAAATTGATATAGCGTTGCCATACCTGGCTGGAAAACACTAGCGATCCTGGTGAGGGGTCTACATATTTGTTATCAGTTAAAAAACAGTCAGTTTTACTCGCTAGGCTATCGACTTCTCGATGTGTACCGTACACGTACTTTCAAAGCCACTGGATCTAAAAATAAAAACAAATACCCCCCGCCCCCAACTCTGCCCTTTCATACTTGTAGAGTGGAAAGTGTAAATAGTGAACAAAAAATTATTAATTCACATGTCATACAAGACCCCTTAAGGGGAACGGTGTAGGACTCTTATTATTGTTCAACATTTTAGTTTGTTTTTATGTGTACCTGCTTACATAATATAATTAATATCTTATAAATTAAATTAAATGCACCTGTCCAACAAAAGGTGAAAACACGAGTTAAGGGCAGTTTTTTTTCTCAAAAGATTTTTTGCTAAAACAAATAAAATATTTCTCCAGTAGAAACAAAGTTTAGATTTCTTCTCATGATGATATCAACAGTTGTTGAATATCTGTCATGAGCATAGCAACATTAGACGATAAACTTTTTAAATGAAGAGAAAAAGTTATTAAATTCCAGGACACCTTTAAGGGACAGATATTCAACAAATGTTTATATCACCACGCGAAGAAAATTAAACTTTTTGTTTCTACTGGGGAAGTATTTAATTGATTTTGGCAAAAAAAAGAAAATGTTTTAGCCTATGGTAAAAACTCAAAAAAACACTGCCCTTAATTCACGTTTCCTACACTATAACCTATTTTGACCTGTGATGTCACAGGTATATTGTAAGTTCAAACGAGGGAGAACAGTACATGCGCATAGAAAAACACAATATTGGGGGAATTAGCATTGACCAATGTAGTCTACTCATTAATAGTAACGACCGACCAAGGCCCGAGATAGTTATTTTATGTTCCTAGTTTTGAACGACGGTTGTCATTGTTAGACCATTACATGGTTTAGCCACACCATTATTACAATTATCTAAAATTGTATCATTCAAAATACTTCGACTATGGTTACAATAATTGCGTGTTTAGTTTTGTTTCTGTCGCAACAACATTTTATTTATTTGCACATCCTCGCAGCCTTTCAGATATGTGTAAAGGCCCTTTGTTGCGTGAATAATTACTGGCACCTGGAACCTCGAGTTCATGTTACACATTATACCAGAGGTGGGAAGTTTTTTTTTTTTTCAATTTAGCCACAGGTGTGGTGAATGGAAAGTAAAGTTCGCCACATCATGTAAAAATTGAGAAATAAAAGTTGTTCATTCGAACATTCAAAACAACACATTGTTAGGACAAGTTTATTCAAGACATGTACACTTTGACTTCTCAGTTACAAATGCCTCAGACGCAAATGAGTAAAATTGTTTGAATTGAAAATGAACAGTGGCGGCTCGTGTATAGGCACTGCGGGACTGCAGTATCCCCTATTTACACTTGATATTATCGATAACATTTATATAATGAGTCCTTTTTTATTTAATTCTTTATTTATTTTTGTAGTACAATATATATTCCTTAAGCTTCATGTCAGTACTTCAGTAGCCATCCCCCAGTTTATGAAAAAGATACAAAAATCTTTGTATGGAACTGTGCGCTTCACAGTGTCAGTGACGTGGTGTTTGACTGTTGTGCGCATGCGCACATAGAGGGGTGGGGAGGAAGGTGGGACCGCCAGGTAGAGAGAGCACTGTTGCTCTCGCAGTGCTGGCTCTGGCGTGATAGTGGAAGGAAGTTTTTTTTTACCCAGCGTGTGTTGTGCTTAAAAACCGCGTACTATATTCTTGAATATGATAAAGTGTAGAAGAGTGTAGAATTAGATTATTATTCTGCTTCCAGCTATTCTATTTGATTAATTTTTTCCCCGATTCTTTTATTTAACAGAAAGGCTAAATGCACTTGCAGTACTTTCAATGGAGAAAAATTTCCTCAATTATTGAACTTTTTGCGCAAATTAAAACAAGAAGAATGGGTTTCATTTTTAAATGAATAGATCAAGTTTTGAACTGTAACAACTTAAGTTAAGGTAAGTAAAAAAGTTTTTTTTGTTAAGATTTTATCAAGCTCCTGAATAAATTTTCTTTTTATACATGTTTTTTTTTCCTCTTACACAATTTTAAGGCAAAGACTAACAATTTTCTGGAGCAGCACCCTACTAATTTTAGCTACAAACCACCACTGAAAATGAAGGACAACTTAATGCAAAGTTTGACAATCCTTTTGTTTCTAATGATATACAAGAAATATCTAGTTACAACCATCACATGTCATCAAGAAAAAGTTTATATTTCTGTAAGATCTGGTAAACTCAAAATTCACCACACTTTTATGGCCAATTCACCACTTGTGGCGTTTGCCTACCCCGGCTTTATACGATTTATATTTTGCGGCACAACCGAGTCACTCAGACTGGATTCAAGCTGGAAGTCTTCTTAACGGTCTCTTAACATTGGGTTTAACAATAATACCCTGAACACGGTTCTATATTCTGCCATTCGCACTGCATGACCTGCTTGATTTTGTAACTGTCAGAGGGAGAAAGACCATCGTATTAGCGCTCTTGGTAAAGACGGGGTCCTTCTTACTTGACCTCACTGAGCTATTAACACAAAACACCCTAATCGGGGTTTCATTTTGTACGTGTGTTACATGTTGCTACCGATGTATGTTACATGTTGTTACCAATTTATGTTAAGCTGAGGATGTAGGGAACGCAAGAAATGACCATTGTTTTGCAATTTTTAAAGCAAAACTTTTTTTGGCAAAAATAAGTAAAATATTGCTTCAGTAGAAACATAGTGTTTAATTTTCTTCACGTGTTGATATCAACAGTTGTTGAATATCTGTCATGAGCATAGCAGTAATAGAGGAGAAACTTTGTGAATGAAGAGAAAAAGATGTCAATAAATTCTGGAACACCTTGACAGATATTCAACAACCTGTTGATATCAACATGTGAAGACAATTAAACCATTGGTTTTTACTGAAGAAATACTAGATTTATTTTGACTAAAAATAGTGTTACTATAAAACATGCTGACAGCGATGTATGCTACATGTTGTAACCAAAGTGTGTTACGTGTTGTTACTAATATAAGTTACACGTTGCTACCAATGTATGTAACATGTTGTTACTGAACGAGTTATACCGCGTGGCCGCAGAAGCTGGTCAAGGTGTGCTTTAATAGTGTGATTTTTTTTCAAAAGTTTTTCACTTTCTCTGCACGCAAATTTGGGTACATTTCCTCCAATATGCTACCTTTCACATTCTTACGGTAGGTACTAGATTGATTGATGTGTATATATGAATATCCTGAACGGGTAATTAGACCCAGTAAAAAAAAGTAAAATTTTGACAGCTTTAAGTTATGTTAGATCAGTATTGACTGTTCTACAATAACTGTATAGGCATAAGTTTTCTTCCGAGGGTCAAGTTTACAGTCCATACTAAAGGCCCTGATACAGACTCCATATCCGTAGTCCATGGTCCGTAAGAAATTGATGCCACAGGATCAGATTGCTCTGGCCATAAGAGTCCTTAGATGTAAGTCCGTACTCCGTAGAAGTTGATCAACTTTAACTTTCTAACGACTAGTTTATACGGACTACCAATCACAGCTGAGTAAATATGGGCATGAGCGTTGAGATTCATCTTAAACACCAAAATAAATTGTTTATAATTAGATTTTATTTTGTAATTGGTTATAATCTTGTTAAAGATCAAAACCCACATACATATAAATAAAGTGCGAAAATAGTCTTGCTTTATTTACTTTCAGAATACTAATACCTACATTTGTTTTGCATTTTCCGGCTAATTTATTTTAAGTTTGATAGTTAAAACCTTGTTATAAATATATTTATTGTGACTGTGCTACTTTTTAAGTATATCCTGGAAGTTTTCTTAACACATCTGTTTGTTTGTTTTAGTTTCTTTTATTGATCAGCTGACTAATTGGCTCTGTGCTGTAGGCTGTAGACGAGTTTCTTTCGAAGTTTTCGATTGGACGAAGTCTCTGACTATTTCATTGGTTGGAACGGTCACGTGATTACGAATATGGACTGTGTAGTCGTGAATAGGCTTTCTTGTAGACCACGGACTACGGGCTACGGAGTCTGTGTCAGGATCTTTTGACAGGTAATGAATTTCTGATAACCTTACAGAAAGGTAGCCGGGGGAAGGGTAAGGCTTAAACCAACTTTTTATCTACACCAAAATAAAATTTGTAAAAGAAAATTAAATCACCTGCTTTTTTTTTTCTTTGAGTTAAGGGTCAATTCTATTGAGAGTGCTCTCACCCCTAAAAAAAAAAAAGCTGAAGGCCCAAGAAAAGGTTTGTGGAGTAGTTCGAGGGGTGAGTCGGAGGGAAGTGAAATCTTTCATTTGATCTATCTTTTTTTTCCAATTGGACAGTTTTAGTTTCATTTTACCGGAGAGAGAGAAAAAAGTGAACACATTAAAAAAATTATGTGTGTGTATATATATATATATTTTAACTGCTTTCTAAAGTAAAACCTGTGTGTATGCGCGGCGCTATCCCCTAAGATGTAGGCCACCCGACTGACAATCTTGACACATTCGATGTTGAAGCTGTGGTTATTTCACGAATACTGAGAAAGGTGGCAGAGGCTGGCGAGGTGGAAGGGGGGGAGTTTCTTTTTTCCACATAAGAATGCAAATATCCAGTATCGGCGGACTGCAGACGTATTGATGTGTTTCTTGGTCTAAAGGGAAGATGAAAGTCGTTATCACTGTCCAGTGTTTGTGTTTTTATTAGCTTCACTACTCGTTCGAGCTATACGTTATGTAATAATTAGGCTTATGCTCTAGGAATGAAGAAGGGGGAATATAAAGGATGTACTCTCATTTGCGTGGAGAGAAATCGTGTGAAAAACAGTTGCGTATTGTGGAGTATCACAAGGGAAGCAGACCTTGTTAAAAACTGTACCTAAACACGGGAATATGAACCCGTAACCCTTGGCTTGGCACGGTAACTTTCCACGACTGGGCTTTCCAGGATTTCGGTTGTACTGGGAATCGAACCCGGTATACTTAGATAAATAATCTTAAATGGTTTTTCCACCATCCTAAACACAAAGAGGGGTATATTTAACCTTATTCGTCCTGACACCATTTGTGTGAATATACACCCGGAACGGGTAGTAAGACGTGTTATACAAACACAAAACACACACAAGAAAAAAAAAACTTTTCAGAATTCCAAAATGTCGGTCTCCTGCTGTCACTGTTATACATTCACTTAATTTTCTTTTTTTTATATATATATTCTGCCTCTCAATTCTTTTAATCCCCTCGTGCCTGCCAGATGGCGCGTGCTACTCCACCACCCCTCCTACCCCTCCTAAACTCAACATTAACACGATTTTCTCCCCTCCGACCCCTCTAGGCTGGAATCAACCCCTCCCTCCCCGACCCGCCTTTCCTATCCCCATCACACTAAACTATACAGCGTGTCTCGGTCACCAACAGCCAAATGATCTGTTGCTTCAAAGCTCAAAGCGCCAGGATGATGATGATGATATTTTTATTTAGGTGAAGTTAAGGCCAGAGCCTCCTTAATAATAAAACATTGTCATCTTTTTCTTATCCTACTATTAATATAGTAACTAAAAACATGCGATTCCCTACGGTAGCCTCATCGTCTAACGCACTACCCTCGCCAGTAGACTAGCAATGACGGGGAGATCGAGGTTCAGGTGTACTGAGGGTGGTTTTTCCGAAATGGTTTTCCACTCTCCCTTCAGACAAATGCGGGTTCACTTCCTCTAATTCAATCCTTCCCAATTCCTAATCCATTAGCGTAATTAGTACTTAAAGCGTATAACCCGAACGGGTAGTAAGACGCGGTGCTAAATAATAAATAAATAAATAATAACTAGATCTACAGTCCAGTTTTCAGAGGAAAAACCTGATGTTACAGTCATAAAAGTGATTAGATCTACAGTCTAGTTTTCATTTGAAAAAACCTCAATTTGCAGTCTTAAAAGTCACTAGATCTACAGTCCAGTTTTCATAGAAAAAACCTTATGTTACAGTCATAAAAGTCACTAGATATACATTCCAGTTTTCATAGGAAGAACCTTATCTGACAGTTATAAAAGTCACTAGGTCTACAGTCCAGTTTTCATAGGAAGAACCTTATCTGACAGTTATAAAAGTCCCTAGATCTACTTTCACGTCATGTCATGTGATCTGCAGTTGTCACTTTTGATAGATAATATCATTTCTTATAAAATAACACAAATAAATTAGTTAAACGCTATCAATGTTGGAACTAAAAAAATCTGTTTGTAATTTACAAAAGTGTCTTCCTATCGGAAGCTTGTCATCCGGATAGGTGGGCACGTGTCTAAATGTTAGGTTCATTTAGTCTCGTTTTACTGAGAATACAGTGGTTGGGGTTTGATTCAAAACTGGATGTGTGAAGGGTAGTTTTCTCCGAAATGGTTTTCCAATCTCTCTCTCCACACAAATGTATAATCTGAACAGGAAGAAAGACGTGGTGCTAAAAATAATATCTCAATGCAGAATGTACTCCTTCTAATACAAAAATATACTATCGCAATTTTACTAATTTATTCGAGTTTTACTATCGTACTGGGAAGTTTTCATATTCACACTACTGTGATGGAGATGAGGAAGGTATAATTTAGAGGTATTGTACCAGAATTTGCATGGGGGAGCAGCGGGAAGCCATATAGTAACAAAAAAATCAACTCATTTCACCCAGCTACGATTCAAACTCTGACCTTGCGGTAACCAGTAAACAATACAAGACACCTTTGACAGCGTAACCATCGGTATAGGCCTATGTCACTTCCTCTATTAAAAGGATATTTAAAATTTAAAACAAATCTATTTTGTCATAACTATTGTAAATGTTGACTTTTTTTTAAATGGCGAAGATTAACTTTTAAAAGATTAATTCGTTTGCATGGGTTTTGTTAGATCACACAGCTACTCAGTAAATATTTATTTATGTAAATTTCAAATTTATATTTACTCTAAAATATTAATATTTTCTTTGAATAACGACTTGTTTGCCTTGAAGTATAAAAGTATTAGTATTACAGTAATGGAAAAAAAAAATCTTCACATTACTTTCAATTTATGTGTTTGTATTACTTTTATTAAAAGGGCTGAGCTCCAAAGGCAGGTCCCTGTAAATACCCTTTAGAGGTTTATCAAGAATTGAAACATCAGCCGAGTAAGCCTACAGTAATTTGATGAAACATTTTACTTTGTTTTATATGGTATATAATGTTCACCATAAAAGCTTAACGCATTTAAAACTTTTATTCAAACTTCAAAAGGAATATCAAGTTTAAAAAAAAAAAATGAAAATCCTGTTACCGTGCTTATTTTTTTTATCGAATAGGCCTATTTCACATAAAATTCACTGGTGATTTATTTTTCCCCTCTGGAAAAAGTAGCTAACCTACTTGTCAAAGCCGATTATAAATCCGTCAAAATAGCTTTATCGCCGATGAAACAGACTTTTTTTTTTAATATATCTATACATAAATACGCTTAAGGAAGTTTTTTTTTTTTACATTTCATACGTCAACGCCTTTCCCACCCTAGAAGTGAAATAGTTACTGAAATAATTTAATTTCACACCCCTCTAAAAAAATTTTTTTATAGTATGAAACGCGTTTCAATTGAAGTTAATTGCCCCGACTAACTTTGTTTGCGGCAATTAGTTAGATGACGGACGGACACCCAGATATTTCTACCCTCCGGACCTTTGCTTTACCGCCGACTATAGTGTGTTGGGTAAGAAAACAGACCGTATAGAAACAATGTGTGGACTTTCTTTTTGGTCAACGTCTCTTACTACCCGTTTGGGTTATACGCTTCAGTACTAATTTAATTAGGCTAGTGGGATAGGAATAGGAAAGGTTGAATATAGAGGAAATGAACCCGCATTTGCGTGGAGTGAGAGTGGAAACCATTTATAAAAACCAACCCCAGTTCACCCGAGTGAGATTCAAACCTCAATCTCCCCGTCCTCAGCAGTCTAGCTCAACACGAACCTAGTGCATTAGCTAATTACGCCACCGAGGCGGGTCTTTACAACCTGCTTCGGTGGCCACATAGTCTGAGGCATCATTCTCGTATTTAACTAGTTTGCCGATGACAGGTAGATTGGAGTTCGAATCCCGGTCAGGTGTACTGAGGCTGATATTTCCTAAATGTCTTTCCAGTCTCATTCCACGAAAATGCGCGTTCACTTCCTCTAAATTCAACCTTCCTAATCCCTAACTCATTAACGTAATTAGTACTTATGCATAGGCCCTAAAACATGAACAGTTAGTAAGACAATGACAGGAAATGTACCCGCTTTTGCGTGAGGGAAATCATTTATTTATTTAAGGTACTTAACCTGCACTAAAGAAACCAACTGATTATCACATGACTTATAGGCTAACTTAAATCTAGAAAATACACAACACCCAAACCCCAGCCGTTAACTCATCACTGTAAAAGGGGTAGTCCCAATTTCACCAACGAAACATGTTTCACCCATACTAGAATTCGAACCCTGGATCTACTATTTAGCGTAAATTAAAAATAAATAACCCAAACGAGTGAGCACTTGATAAAAGGTGTCATTATCATTTGATAAAAGGTGTCATTATCATTTGATCTAGTTGGCTGGTTAGTGGGAGGTTTGGGTTTGAGTTTCAGCTAGGTCTTCACAATGGTATCTTCCCATTAGGTTTACCAGTAAATAAATACCCTGAACAAAGTTCTAGAATATTCCATTCTCACTTCATATCCTGCCCACCGTGATCTGTAAGATTCTGACTATCCTAACAATGTATTGTGATGAGTACAGGGTATGAAACTCATCGTTATGTAACTACACTATCCAATATCTTCAACCATTTGCTTATACCAAATATCTTCCTAAACACCTTGTTTTCGAACACGTTAAATTGGTTTTCGTCGGGTAAGATGAGAGGCCACGTTTCACACCCATAGAGAACAACTGGTGAAATTATGGTTTGATATATTCTTGGAGTTACATTCCTTGACAACAGGTGAGATGTCAACAACTTACAGACCGACAATATTCTTTTCCTGATTTCCATTCTAAAATGTTATTGCTTGTTAAAATTGTTCCTAAATATTTAAACTCACTAACCCTGTCAATTCATATTTTGTTCGATATAATCTTTAGATTATCGTCTTCAAACTGTGACAAAAATTACCTGAGTAATTTAAAAAAAAAATCGTTTTCTCTCCAAATACAGTATAAAGTCCCGATTGATGTGATTAAAACGCACAGTGTCGGTAATGTAAATATATTCACACCACGGAGGGTTAAAATCCACCCCCTTTATTCTTCTTAATTCTCCCTATTTATATGCAGGCTTTAACTTGAGACTATAGCGTGGAAATTGGTAAATGACAGCATTCGAAGGGGGAATGAAAGCAGTGGGTGGGGGGTCTGTTTCTATGGTAACCGTGGGGCTAGATGTCAAAAGATGAATAAATGAATGTATGGGAGAAAAGGGGGAAAATATTATCAAGGTTGAAAAGAAGATTAAAACAAGGTTTCTTTATGATTAAAATTTATGGAGAGAGAATGTCTTTAGTTCAATGTTAAGTCTTGTAAATCTATGTGTTTTAAATTTCAAATTTGTAGGTAAAGAGAAAAATTATGAGTGAGGGCATTAGTTTATTTTTTGAAAGAAAAAAAAAATCCCGACTAGAATCAGAAACATGGAAATGAATTTTTATCTTTGAATGGACTTTGTACGTTACATTATTTTCAGTGTTTGGAATGGCCAAATTATTCAAATTTTTTGTTCTTGGCTAGAGTTATGTTTTTAGAAGGGTGTTTGGGGAATGTAATGGGTGGTTTTACGACACTGGAATAAAGTCGATACTTTTATTTTTTTGTGTAATTTACTAGTCACACGATTCGATTAGATCTCTTTATTTATCAGGCATTTATCTATTTTCAATAAGAATAACATTTTTTAGGATAAATTTAATATTTAAATACGGACATTTATATTGAAATTAAACATTTAAACTGGTTGAAATAATTAACAACGCTTCTACAAAAATCAATTTTAATGAAATTTTATTGATCACTGAAATTAAATAGTTGTTATTTTTTAGAGCGAAGCTTTTTAATCTATCATTTTAATACAAATAACACAATGCTCATTTTGGATATATTATTATATTCATATCGTCTTACTACCCGTCCGAGATGTACGAATGTAATCACACTAAGTAAGGGGGGGGGGATGAGGCAGGAAGAATTTAAAGAACATGTACCCACATTTGCGTTGAGGAAATAAAACATCCTTTGTGCACCAGCTTGTAATTGAACCCCGATCTACTACTCACCAAAAAACCAGGCTAGACGAGTTTAACATTTTACCTACATGCCCTTTAGTACAAATCAATATGTGATATCTGCAGCGGTCTAATTCATAGATATTATAAAAAAATATTAAACCCGCTTTGGTGTCCGAATGTTCTAAGGCGTTACTCTCGCAGTAGACTATACTGTCACTGACGGAGAGATTAAGGTTCAAATCTCGGTCGGGTGTACTGAGGCTAGTTTTTTTAAAATGTCTACTCTCCCTCTATGCAAATACGGGCACACTTCATCTAAATATAACCTTCCTAATCCCTAAAACCATTAGTGTAGTTAGTAGATAAGCGTATAACCCGAATGGGTAGTAAGACGTGGTGGTAAAAATATATTAAATTATGCTAGTACAATATATTAAAATGTTAAAAATGTTGACAGCAAAATAAAAAATATGTTTGCGTTTTCTAAAAGGTTTTGCTAATGAAATTTGTATTGTTACAAACTATAAACCACAAACGATCAATAATACTTTTGAACAACGCGATGACAAGCATTGTATCAGACATCCCAAGATTCAATAGCGATACCAAGAAACAAACAGAAGATAATTGTGTTACCCTCCCTGGTCAGTTACTTTAGTGAAATATTACATTTACTCGTTTAGTCTTAAGAGCGTGCGTCACATACCCATCAACTCTATGATACAGTCGGCTAGAAAGAGTAAATTTACACCAACACTATCGCACGTGGATCATTTCTAACTAACATTAATTGAGGTTAAGAGTTAATAGAAGCTCCTAATACAGAGTATTGTTCAAATATTAAATGATATATGAATAAAAACTTCATTGAAAAGGCTTCACAGCTAAGCACTGTGCTCAACTCTTCATTCTGTCATAATAAGGACACACTGTAGTTATTAACAAGAAACTTTGTCACTTGGTCCCCCAACGTCACCGCGAAGAATTTCGAGTAATCATTCGAATACGAATGCACTGCACATATTTCTGACATCTTGGTCTTTTCTTTTCCCTTTAAGGCCGTTTGCCCTGTAGAGACAAATCATACGTTTGGAAATATCAGTTTTCTCGAGAACGAGTGAAATGTTTATTTTAATATTTTCAACACCCTTTCTAAGATAATGTATCAATGTTTATTAGTTGTTATATTTTATTATTTTTTGTTATGAAGCCGGCAATTTTATATTGAAAAATGTCAATTTTATCGATATTTGATCACTGTTAAAATTATAGCGGAGATGTGTATATAAAAAGTATAACGAAATCAACATGCTTCTATTCTTGAACAAACTGTTTCCGAAAATAAACTTGCAAAACAATAAAAAAAAATTGAAGATAACCGTTTGTTCCCATGGCTCTGCATTTCCACGCCAAATGAAAAGGGCCAATCACCTTCCTTAACTTCCACACCTTGCGCAAGCCAGGAGTTGAGTTGGGCCTGCTATAATGAACGCTCTTAAAGAGTTTATTGATAATTCCTTTTCACTCCTTTACTTAGAGGGGCAGAGGGGAGCAGTGAATAAGTCAACATAATATCTTTTGAAGTCTTGAAAAGAAAAAAGAGGGAAATTCACATTGTTTTGTAAGGTGTTGCTAATGGTTGAATTATTTAAATGTCTATTGTCAGGATAACTCACAACGTTCTCGTAGGTGTGTAGGACTGCTTGAGTCACAAAGAACAAAAAACAACAACACAAAAACATTAAGTTTCTTTTATGTATTTGTGACTCAAAATATGGGCAGCAGTAGGAGGCGATCTTGTTTTGTTATTTTATAACCAAACCTGTTTTTAGGTCTGTCTTAAGACAGGTTGACTAAAATAATACCCAACTTAACAAAACTTAATCTTCAATTAATAAGTGCATAGAAAGTTACACTTTTTTTGTTTGTTTGTAAAAAAATTATAATTCTCTCAAAGTGGATAAGGTGAAAATGAATTAAATTAATTCCAATTTTATTTAAAAAAAAGAAGAAATATATCGAAAATCCTGCTTCGTTAGCTTCAGTCTCGTGGTCTATATTATAACTGTGAAACGTTTCAGCTTTCAAGATAATATTATAAAATGAAAAAACCATCATTTACAATATTTTTCTAATCTAAAATTTGGTATTTTTTCGAATCAACGACTCTAAAATATCCTTAAGGATTTGTAGGATTAAAATATTTCGAGGGCCTGCAGACATGATTTAAATGAATACGTGTAGAGTAGCAATTTTCCGCACAGTATTATTAATGTATCATATTTCGTAAATAACAATAAAACATTCAGATAAAAAAACAGGAGGGCTGAGAGGAAAGCACAACATCCAAACAAACTGACCCCCCCCCCCTACACACAACTCTCCACTCTCTTGAAATTGTCCATCCCCTTCCCCTCCTGTCAAGGTATATATCCCATCTTCTTCCCCCCTTCCAAGGTAAATATCTCCTCCCCTTCCTCTTCTGCCAAGGTAGATGTACCATCCCCTTCCCCTCCTATCAAAGTGATGTCCCATCCCCTTCCCCTCCTGTCAAGGCATATATCCCATCCCCTTCCCTCCTGTCAAGGTATATATCTCATCCCCTTCCCCTCCTGCCAAGGTATATATCCCATCCCTTCCCCTCCTGTCAAGGTTAATATCTCCTCCCCTTCATCTTCTGCCAAGGTAGATGTCCCATCCCCTTCCCCTCCTGTCAAAGTAGATGTCCCATCCCTTCCCCTCCTGTCAAAGTAGATGTCCCATCCCCTTCCCCTCCTGTCAAGGTATATATCTCATCCCCTTCCCCTCCTGCCAAGGTATATATCCCATCCCCTTCCCCTCCTGTCAATGTTAATATCTCCTCCCCTTCATCTTCTGCTAAGTAGATGTCCCATCCCTTCCCCTCCTGTCAAAGTAGATGTCCCATCCCCTTCCCCTCCTGTCAAGGTAGATGTCCCCACCTCTTCCCCTCCTGCCAAGGTAGATGTCCCATCCCCTTCCCCTCCTGTCAAGGTAAATATCTCCTCCCATTCCTCTTCTGCCAAGGTAGATGTCCCATCCCCTTCCCCTCCTGCCAAGGTAGATATCCCCCCTACCTCTCCCCTGATCCTATTGTACCGCGAGCATAAAACCAGACAATCTCGCGGTTTGTCCATCCCGCTAATAAAGCACATTACGAGCTTCGCTGAGATGAAACAACGAAATGTAATTCCAGGCTCTCTCCGCTGTGGTTCTTTCTCTGTCCTAGGTGACCCCTCAAACAGTAGGCCTAGATAGGAGGAGATAATGGACAATGTGGACGAACAGGAGGGGAGGGGCGTAATTTGTTCAGCGCGTAGGGAGAGGTCAGTGAGGTCAGCGAAAGGGGCTTCTCTGACCTCACCGTGGACACATGGCCGGATAACGAGGGGGTAAGGGGGGGTCTGTGGTTAGGGGGAGGAGGAGAGTTCAACCAGAGGAATAAAGAATTCTGTTTTTTTTAATATTATGGTTATGGTAATCAAATATCGCAGGCAGCGGCTTGGTTGGAAGAAACTAGAACCGTGTTCAGGATATTGACTGGCAAGATAAGGATAGGGTGTAGTGAGGTGGACTGGATAGAACTAGTTCAAGATAAGGATAGGGTGTAATGAGGTTGACTGGATAGAACTAGCTCAAGATAAGGATAGGGTGTATTGAGGTGGTATGGATAGAAGTAGCTCAAGATAGGGATAGAGTGTAATGAGGTGGACTGGATAGAATTAGCTCAAGAGAGGGATGGAGTGTAATGAGGTGGACTGGATATAAGTAGCTCAAGATAGGGATATAGTGTAATGAGGTGGTCTGGATAGAAGTAACTCAAGATAAGGATAAGCTTTAATGAGCTGGACTGGAGATAACTAGCTCAAGATAGGAGGGATAGGGTTTAATGAGGTGGACTGGAGATAACTAGCTCAAGATAGGGTTAGGGTGTAATGAGGTGGACTGGAATGCCATAGAGAAAGTAAGATAATATTGAAAATTTAAAGAATTCACGTTCGCGTTATCGGATAGAGGTTATTTTAAAGTCGTACTTCTTCAAGTCGTAACGCCTTCGAAATTTTTTTTTAATTAAATAATATATAACGGTGTAGTCCACCATTAACAGAAATATCACTTACTACAGCTGCTTACATTGAAACCGTCACTAAACAGTAACAGACAGTTCGTGACTTGACGTATGAGTGCAATACACTATATCTTTAGTAGGATTTTGTTAAAGAAGAACCTTTTAAAAAATACAAAAATTCTTTTTTCTTGCTGTCAACAGTTGAGAACATTTTCTATATTATTAATGTTATTTTTAGGAATTGATAAAATATATCAAAAGTGACAGTTGCAGATCATATGAATTGACGTATGAATACGTGAAAGTAGATCTAGTAACTTTTTCTAGCTTTCAGAAAGGACCTTTCTTATGAAAATTAGACTTGTCGGGAGGAAGTATTAAATACAGATTCTTATCATGGCAATACAACTGTCTAACATGAAAGTGACTCTTTAGACCAGCGATTTTAAACCTTTTAACAACCGAGGGCACACTGAACAAGACGCTAAAAATTACCAAGGCACACCAACCGATTTTAAGGAGAAACTGTGTAATTAAAATAGCGAGTATTAGTAATGTGATTCAATAGCTAAAGTTTCAGTAATTGTGCTATTAAAAAAAAATTGTCTATGGATTTTAAAATTTTGTTTTTTATTTCTAAACAATATCTCTCTTCTTTTTTAATTTCCCTCAAACTTCCGTGGCACACCAATGTGACGTCACACCGGTTGAGTGCTTCGCTAGACCATACGATCACAGATTCGGGTAAATGGTATGCTTATTGTAGTTTTGACTTTTTTTTTAAGTTGTATCGACAATTTTTTTTTTCCTCCACCGTCTCTTAATATCCATTTGGGCTAATACGAGAGAAGTAACTGGCCCCGCAGTGTAATGGTCAGCGCACCTGGCCACGAATCTCCGGTGTCCCGGGTTCTATTCCCGCCTGTTACCATGACTATTTATCCCAAAAGCGGAATTTAACAAAGGTTTTTTTTTAACACCACGTCTTACTACCCGTTCGGGTTATATGCTTAAGTACTAATTACACTAATGGATTAGTAATTGGGAAGGTTGAATTTAGGGGAAGTGAACCCGCATTTGCGTGAAGGGAGAATGGAAAACCATTTAGGCAAAACCCGTCCCAGTTCACCCGACCGAGATTGAACCTCGATCTCCCCGTCCTCGGCAGTCGAGCTCAACACGACTAGCGCGTTAGCCACTACGCCGAGGTGGGTCAAAGGTTTTGTTAGTTAGGTTGAAGTTAGGTTAAGTGTTTCCTCTGGTTCCACACCCTCATACTCACCATAATATCATCGGACATGGAAAGAGCCTCCACGGAAAAGATGTACGATTAGTACATTCGGGCGTCTCCTGGGCGACGGTACATTAGTACTGGCTATATTTCCTCTACTGGGCTTCGATTGTTGTAGTTTGGACGCACAATATTATTATAGTGATAAAGGTAAGGTAAAATTGAGAGGAAATGTAGGACTAACCACACTTACGTGGAGGGAGATTAGGAACCCTCAGTACATTCGATAGAGATTTGAACCCAGACTCCCCATCACTGCAAAAAAAAAACAACTAAATAAACCTTACATTTAGACCGTGTGCCCACCGTTGCGGGTAAGTAATCAAATACTTAAAATAAAAACAACGATTTAAAACTTACATTAAAAAAAATCGTTACAAAAAAAAATACACACCTCAGTTTTTATTATCAACTTTGCAGTCCAATGATTTTGGTTTCACTAGTCAAGTTTTCTTTTAACGCTTGTTATTGTACCCAAATCTCCATAAACATAAGTTGCGAAAGCACTTACAACCCCCCTTTAACTCTCTACCCCCTCTCTCCGCAAGACTGTTAAATTAACTTTATTTTTATTCTTTTAAATACGGTTTCGAATTTTCCACCGCTTTCAAACTTTTATAAAATCTAATTTGAACCGCCACTAAAAAAAATAAAAAATGGAGCAAACTTTTTATTTTCCTCAACCCAGTCTTACTTTGTTCTTATATGATGCAAATGAAGTTTGTCAAATCCTCCTCAGTTCACTTGAGCGCTCTCTGGCGACGTGTGAGCGGAGAAAGGTTATATATATAGTCCATGTTGGATAAGTTGAGAGGACTTTCCCCGCACCTTTTGGGGTACGGGGGGGGGGGGGGGTTAGAGTTGGGATGTATAGATTCTTGACTGACATTGATATTTTCATTTTCGATACCAAATATTTTTATCACTGCAATCTTTTGTTTCGATATTTTTAATGCATAACAGATAGTGTGCAAGTGAGAGGAGAAGAATGGAAGCACCCGATTCGGTGGCCGCGTGAATTAACGCGCTACTGTCACAGTAGAATAGACTGACGATGACGAGGGGATCGAGGTTCGAATCCCGGTCGGGTGTACTGAGGGTATTTTTTACTATATTGTTTTCCTCTTTCCTTCCACGCAAATGCGGGTACACTTTCCTTAAATATAACCTTCCTGATCCCTAAAACTATTAGTGTAATTAGCACATAAGCGTATAGCACGGTCGGGTAGTAAGACATGGTGATAAAGAAAAAAAAGGAAGGACGCAAGCTATTTAAGGAGGAAGAATGGTGGAAGGATAGAGGACGATGGAGGAATTTCACTAAACTGACCCGGACACAGGCTGGAAACAGTTGATGATGATGATAATGATGATGATGATGATGTATGACCTTCACTCGTAAGAGTGTGTAGGCCTACAGTCTGATTTTTCACAGGAAGCCCATTGTTTGAATTCTGGAAATTCATGTTTTCACAATGTCGGGGAATAAAAAATATAAGAATTTTTATTTACACTCTCATTGCATTTAATTAATAATACAAAGATAAATTATATTCAAATCCTTAAGTAAGTATTATTGAACGTTTTTGATAACTTTGATTTAAAAAATAGTGTTAGATTGGCCTGCTGATGACGGGGAGATCGGGGTTCAGATCCCAGTAGAGTCCACTGAGGGTCTGATTCCTAAATGGTTTTCCACTCTCCTTCCACGCAAGTGCGGGTAGATTACCTCTAAAAATGCTTCCTTCCTCATCTCTACAACATTAGATTAATTATCATATATGTGGAAAACTATTTTGGGAAAAAAAAACACCTCAATACACACGGTCAGGATTCGAACCCCATTCTCCACTTCATTGGCAGACCAGTCTATTGCCAAGAGTGACGCCTTAGACCATTCTGTCACCGAAGACGGTCAGACTAGATGAGTTATTACATCAAGTCCAACGATGTGGAGTTTCAACTTTTAAAAAGTCACTCAAAATTTTCGAGGATTTTTTTTAAGGGTTTGGTAGAGTAGAGCTGAGGGTGACAGCTGTGACAAAATGTTACCTACACTCTCAACTTCCTTAATATGCACTGTGATGAAAGTAAGTCGGAGAAGACAATCGCGGTGAAGTAACCAACTGTTCGACAGAAGACGGAAATCAGTTTTCAAAGACAAATATTAAGTTCCAACTAAGATAACTATGCTAATAAGTGAGCTAAATGTATGCATTATTCGGGAATGAAACTTGGGGTACCGGGCATCTAACCTGGATCATCAGTGCACTATTTCTTAAAACGATGACTAAACACTAAAGATTATTATTTTTAGCTATAAATAGTTGTGGTATTTAAGATGCCCTGTCTAAATAATTATGCTGATCATATTAGAACATGACCTACATATTTTCTTGAGTTAAAGTCTACAGGACAGTACGTCCCGTCTTTGTGGCTCAGTGGTAAGATCTGTCGGCCAAATGTACAGAGCACAATCGTTGGATCCAGGTGTATTTGTTCAGCCTGTTTTTCATAATGCTAAGATTTTACCGTACATAGTAGAATTTAGGCAGGAAAAAAAAACTTTGAGAAATACAAACAATTTTTTTATTAAATCAACATTACTAACACTTTACTATAGGGTTAGTGTTATTTTATAGATATTGATAATATCTATCAAAAGTGACAGCTACACATCACATGAATTGGCGAATGAATACGTGAAAATAGATCTAGTAGCTTTTATAGTTATCAGATAAGGGACTTTCTATGAAAATAATTACACCCTATGTTGCCCTTTGGCTAAGTCGGTGAAATTCCAAGATACTTTTGGGGAGATGTTCAACAACTGTTGAGGTCATCATTATGTGAAGAAAATTAAACTTTATGTTTGTAAAAATGCAATATTTGATTTATTTTGACCAAAATTGTTTTGCTATAAAAACTGCAAACACAACTTTCCTCGCGTCCCCTGCTTCCCCAACTTCAAAGTCTTGTGTTTAGGTTAAGGTGAGATGAAACGTAATAAAAGGTTAAAATAAATAAAATATTGTTTGAGTACAAACATAAAGTTTAATTTTCTTCACATGGTGATATCAACCGTTCTTGAATATCCGTCATGAACATATTGGTATTATATGACAAACTTTTTAAACTTTTTAAGGGAAAATGTTGTCATTACTTTTCAGGACAGATATTCAACAACTGTTGTGAAGAAAATTAAATTATATGTCTTTACTGGAGCAATGGTTTATTTAATTTGGCCAAACTAATGTTTGGCCATAAAAACTACAAAAACAATGGCTTTTCCTCGCATCCCCTTCCATCTTATCTTAAGCTAAGCAAATGGAAATAAAGTGGCATACTGTTGATCCCAATTAGCTAAATATCATCCAATGCTGTTGACCTTTCACCAGCGCCTCTGGCGACACATACACAAAGATCAACTCCCTGCCCCAGAGGGTGTAGGGTGGTCGGATCTTCCTTCACCTCAGTGATCTGTGTGTGTGACCTTCTAAGCATGAGGCTGAAGGTGAAGGTGACTGAAAGATGACGGAGTCTCATACCTGCTACTCCACCGCCCCTTCCTAGCCTGACACCACGGCGGCAGCAGCTGGTGTTTAGGACCCTCTCCCCTTCCCCTCTTGCAGCCTGTTGCTGTGCAGCTGCTCTCTTCGGATGCAGCAACACCAACACTCAGTGTGTCTACTTCACTGCATTGGAACTCACAGACTCCTTCTTTAATAAGGAACCACCAGCTGTCTGCAACAAGGGATCAACTCGGTCATTATCACAACCATAAACATCACAGGGCCCTCCATTAGAAGGGAGCAAAAAGGATACTTTGCCCCAGGTAGTCAACCCGAACATATCCCTTTCAAAGAAGAAACAACAGACTAATACTAATACCACCACGCAGGTATAGTCGGTTTCAGGTAGAAATACTTTTTCGACAGCTATAAAGTTTACTTAATCTTCAAATAAACTATGCATCAATTCATGCTATCTGCGGGTGTCACTTTTACTAGCTAATATCAATACAAATAAGCTAAAATTAATAATTTGATAAATTAATAATATGAATATCGACCGCAAAAAATGTATATTTATATTTGTTACAAGCTTCTTCGCACCAAAATCCTAATGCACTTCAAAATTTAATTTTTCATCATGTGTGATAAAGTTTAAGTTCTTGTTTGTAAAACTAGTTATTTAAATATGTATTTCATTTATTGTTTCTTCACGATCTTCAACATTATTTTATTAATACAAGTGGCATTGAATGTAGGCCTATATCGTCTATTTTTCAGTACCCACTAACCATAAATATAATGTGTGTTATGTTTAAAGGCAAACGTTATTTCAACATAATAGATAAACACAGCAAACCAAAATGGCTGCCGTGACTTAGGTATTCCATAGAAAAACCTTGCGCATGCGCCGTCGAGCTTATCTGCTCAGGTGACAATCTAGTTTTAATAATTCACAATAAACGATTCTTTAAACTCATTCGTCTTTGACAAATGATTGGTATGATATTCGAGGCACTTTTCTAATGATAAAATATAGTGTTCACGTGAGTTATAGCTTTAAACCCACTTTACATTTTCAAGTGACGAAAACTTTGTATAATACAGTTCAGTGAATATTTCGGCATTATATTTTACGGCATCTAACACTTTTGAGAAACGACTTCAAAAATTCGGGTGAGTCATGTAAACACTTCATTGTGATTCGTACACACAAGTATGTTTTCATATTTAATACATTGTAAGTAAATGATTAACATATGTACGACCAACTATCATGGGGAATATTGGCTAAACAAATAGCTATTATTGGAAACATAATTTGTCTAATTTAGAAGCACAGGACGTTTTTTCAAGATAGTCAAAATTTTCAGTGCTATTTAAGTTGTACAGACGCATGCGCAGAAGAGCTACTAGTAGCTGCCAATAATGAACAAAACTAAACAATGATTTTCTTCTCTTTCAAACTAAACTAAAACGAGATAGCTTTGTTTTGAAAAATGTTAGAAGGAAGTTATTTTAATTAATTATATTTTATAGCTATTCTCAATTTTTTTTAAAGTTGTTTGTTTCAAAATACAGCCTACACAAAACTATTAATGTATATACACACATATGATTTTCAGAAAATTATTATCATTTTGTTTGGTAACATTAACAACAATACTCGTATGAATGAATGCTGGTATTTTTCGTCGTAGCATTTGCTATAAATGTTTCAGTACAAGTTTCTCTGATTGCGTACGAAAACGTCAACCGTACCGTAAGTATGATTTGTTCCAATAGCTCACAACCAAAGTTGCCAGCCTTAGGTCGAACAATCAATTATCTTCATCTAATGTGTAACTGCTGACTTTCAAAACAGGTTTTTTGTTCTAAGTACAGTTCAAGCTCTACTTATTAGTCGTTGACGCATGCGAATGAGTCATATACAAAGTATTTTAAGAAAATAAGGTAATATTGTCATATTCTCAAACACATGTCGACATAAATATACATTGTTTCTATTATCTACTCTTTTTCTGGAATTTCGTCAAAAATTTGTTAATAAAATAATTATATCGATAACAATCATAATTTTATAACAATCGTTTTTAAATATACTCCCAAAAGTCACATTTCATTCTTTAATTCCATTTAGACAGGAAATAATTTATATCTTTTTTTTTAATTTTTGAAATGTGTCAATCCTTCTCACAGCGTAAATATCCAAGGTCCATAAACTTGGCCCCGCCCATGAAAGCACTAACGACCGGACCTAGTGCAATCGTTAGTGCTACGTTAGTGCTGGTCAATGAACACAAAAATTTCGTTAGTGCTATATTTTTGTGGAAGCTATAAGCCAAAATCATTGGGTGGGGCCAAGTTGACGTCAACCTGGCCCCGCCCACCATCTTATAGTGCAGCACTAACGACAAAACCCAAGTCAATCGTTAGTGCTACGTTAGTGCTGGTCATTGAACATAAAAATGTCGTTAGTGCTACATTTTTGTGGAAGCTATAAGCCAAAATCAGACCAGCACTAACGATTGACTTGGGTTTTGTCGTTAGTGCTGCACTAAAAGATGGTGGGTGGGTCCAGGTTTACGTCAACTTGGCCCCGCCCAAAGATTTTGTCATATAGCTTCCACAAAAATGTAGCAGTAACGAGATTTTTATGTTCAATGACCAGCACTAACGTAGCACTAACGATTGCCTTGGGTTTTGTCGTTAGTGCTGCACTAAAAGATGGTGGGTGGGTCCAGGTTGACGTCAACTTGGCCCCGCCCAATGATTTTGGCTTATAGCGTCCACAAAAATATAGCACTAACGAAATTTTTGTGTTCAATGACCAGCACTAACGATTGACTTGGGTTTTGTCGTTAGTGCTGCACTATAAGATGGTGGGCGGGGCCAGGTTGACGTCAACTTGGCCCCACCCAATGATTTTGGCTTATAGCTTCCACAAAAATATAGCACTAACGAAATTTTTGTGTTCATTGACCAGCACTAACGTAGCACTAACGATTGCACTAGGTCGGTCGTTAGTGCTTTCATGGGCGGGGCCAAGTTTATGCACCTAAATATCCAGGCAGGAGCAGACGCGCGTGCGTGAGTGAATGTCATTGTTGCCCGCAGCTCTTCTCGCCACAAAAAGCGAGCATTGTTGAGTCATTGAGGCCACGCGCGCCTTCAATCTTCATTGTAACGGTTCATCTTCCACTGCCTCCTACACCTTGTCTGGCGAGCCGGGCGAGTCGCTTGTTATAGGCGGCAGTGGATCTATTGTCACGTAGAAAGGACAATGGAAGGCGGTGGGATTGCTACAAGCAGATGTTCTTCCACAATTCAGGCACTTCAAGATGTGACAGCTTTGAGATTGAGGGATATATATGAGATGATAAACAAAGACACCATCTGCTGTGATCAATTATTATTCAATACAACCTTATCGTTCGACGATATTATGAATACATCTTCATTTTGAAAAAAAAAAACGTGATCTTATATTGTAGTCTCTTATTGGATAAGTAAATGTTTGATTAAAAGTAGACCATTCATTCCCGAAATAAGACCTATGGCCGGTACTGATTTGATTCCCGATCCGTTAAATAAATTAATGCAGTTTGAAATTTATATGGCTTAAATAAAAATATCTTGATCAAGTCAATTGTTAGAATGTTTAACGACGAATTTGAAGCTATTTTGTCAAGTGGGTCGAATCTTAACTTGACGCACCCAAGCACTCACTAAACCCAGGGCCGGATTTAGAGCAGTGGAGGAAGGCCCCCGGGAGATAAATAATTTAAGTGTCCCCAACGTTAAACAAATAATTTTCTTTGCAACGTTTCAACATTATTATTTTATACTAAAAAAAAATAACCGTTACATTCTCAACATTAAATAAATATTATCATCACAATATAATATAGATTTGCATAAAACAATTTTTTCATTATAAGTATTTTCTTATTGCCAAAACCCTAGGCAAATGCACTAATAAAAAGTTACCAGAATGTCGTAATTTAATTGTTTCTACACCACGGTCTCATACACATGTCAGGAAACTCTGGTGGTGGGGACGACTCAATTAATGGAGCAATATTTTTAAAAACTCCATGTAAATCCCCTATTTGCTAAAATATAAAGATGTTGTCGAAGTTTTGAAAATAAAAGTCTGAATTATTTATTTGCCACAAGTGCCATAAATAAGTAATAATTTGTCATTAACAAAAATTACTATACATTATGATTATTTTTTAAAAAGATTTTAGTATGACTTCAATATATGGCTCCAAAAGCGATTTATTTATTTTTTACTATCACAACAGTTTGTGGGGTTCCCTAATTTGTGAAGCCCCTGGGCCTAAGTCACCCTCCCTAAATCCAACCTTTTTAAACCACATTTATACGTCAATGTACGAATATAGATAGCGGAGGAAAGGGGGGAAATGAGGAGTTAATACTGTGAGGCCTCTTGTTTTATGATAATACTTTCCCTCTTCTGCCGTCTAGTATACACACTCAATTATTTGCGCCTAGAGAGCATTGATTTGCATTTCAAAATTATATTTTTCTCGTTTACTCTTATATATAGACATATTACTCCCACGGACTTGTTTAATCTACATCTTGGTACGAAGATTATTACAGGCAATTTTCTTGAATATATCAAATAGCCTAAGTTGTAAATTGTAGATGATTAAAATAAGTTTACAAAAATACTGCTCCTGGATTTTAAAAAATATTGTTGTTACAATATAAGACTATTTTTACATTTATTTAAGAATTTACGTGTTTTGTGTGTGTGTTATATGTTTAAAACTCGTCAGTAAAACTAATTAAAATGTAAAATTTATTAAGAGTACATTTGATAGCCAACGACTAGTATTTCTCGCTAATTTTTCTATCACTTTTACTATATAATAGGGCCAGACTCTACATGGTAACATTTCATAGACCTGGTTTATTGGTACGGCCCAAAAGCAGACATGCCGGCTGTATAATGTACCATTTAAATGGCAACTACAGTCTGATTTTCCATTGGAATCCCGTTATTTGAAAACTGTAAATTCGTGTTGCCACAATTTGAGGAAACAATTGTGTTTGTATTATTAGTCCGTTTAATTAATAGTGTAAAGCGAAACTATACAGTAATCCATAAGTATTATTGGAAGACTTTGAGAACTTTTTAATTAATACATCAAATATAAGATATCTGTAAAGTAAAGTGCCAAATGTCAGTGACTTTCGTTCAAACATATTTTTTTTGCAGCCAAAAATTGATAAAATTATATTTTATAGTGTTATTTAACTTTTATAAAAATAGCTCTAAAGATTTTTGTTCAAAATTGGTATTTGGTGGATATTGGACATGGTAATGAATAACTATGTTATTTTTTTTCTAAAATATATTAATTTAATGGTAGTTTATTTAAGGCGAATGTTGGAAATTTGGAATTTTTTTCGAAAAATACTCGCCAAGGTTTGAGTTCAAAATGGTATATGGGAATAATATTTCACGATAAATAAAAATATATTTTTATTTTTACAAATATAAATCATTTAAGGTTAGTTTAGAAATAACTTGTTTTTTGTTTGTTTTTGTTTTCTCCCAAATTTGAATACTGTACACTATATGAGAAAGTTTGTACACTGGTGTCGAACCATTTATTTTATATAATTAGTCCTAGAAACAAAAGTATCCCAGCGGGTGAAATCAATTCCATTAGGTCCGTGTACTATCAGTTGACACTAGATAGAGACCTGGCAACTACGCGTCCAATAAAGAACACATTATTTCACAAAATAACCGGCCAGGACTCCACCGGTTTCCCGCCGCACTTGCGGGTATCAGCCTTATAGCGCTCTCGACCACTGTAGGGCCTTCACAAGGCTACAATAGCTCTTCAGTAACTGCTGCCAGTCAAAAAAGCTAAATCTAATTCCGGAGGGAAAAAAACAACACAAAGTTAATTCAAATAAACACGTTCTCTTTCTGTACACAGTGTCTTTTAAAAAAACAAACAAAAAATCAAGAGAGTCTTTGAGAAAACATCAAAAGTCTAATCAAAAGAACTTTTAATTTCACACGCACATCACTCTCACTCGAAAAGAAACTTTTTGTTTTAATTCCTTTTTTTTTTTTTTTTCTCTTATTGAATAACTTGTTTGTAACCTTCCGAAATAACCCCGTCGCACATTAAACATGTTTACCTCCCTCCCTTCCCCCCTCACCCAACAGGTCAACAAACTTGTTTGTTAAAATAGCACGTGCCGTTGTGGAGGCTGGCGCGTCTTGATGTTGGCACGCGGCCTATCAGAGACCGGCTACACAATCCGCAACGCACCGGCGCGGACGAATCGTCGAGAAAGCATTCATCCGTACTTTTACGGTGCGGTGCGGATTGTGTAGCCGTAAACACCCGAATACGCATGACTATTCGGATGTCTCCGGAAATGTTCGGGAGCTTCCGAACTTTATTTCGTGCCTACCACCAAGCAGTGCAAGTGGGAAAGTACATTTTTACTCCACTGTTGCGGGGGTTGTAGGGGGGTGGGTATTTAAATAAAGGCCCAAAGCAGTTGGGGTTTTATTGTTTTGAGGGACAGGGGTTTAAATTTGATTGATTTGTATTCTGATTTTAACTATCAAATAGTTATTCGGGATCAAGTGAGGCTCAAGACCGAACACTTTGAACATTGTTCTTCCATGTACACTATCGTTGGCGGAAGTGCAGCGACGCATGCGTACATTTGAATTTCCCGTCACATTCGGTTCGTGTAGCCACTCGCTGGGTAATTCGGTAGGTTCGATTCTGGTCGGCTCCGTGTAAAGTACAGATTGTGCAAATTATTAGCAATTTTCATGTTTTTGGTGTTTGTTGCGATAAAATTTCGAATATGGTGTCAATTAGCAGTACTTAATTAAGCTGGAATTTGTATTTTGGGTACGTCATAGTCGTATACATATTTCTATCGAATTTTGGTCAAGTTTGGCCTACATTTTATTTTGTATTTGTGTCAGGTTGCAATTGTACTGTTCTTTACGTTTTTCCCGTGTGTGTGTTTTGAAGTAAAAATCCTCCATGCTCCTTTCTCTCGCCTTTGTTTATTGACTTCTTTGTTTTGTGCTTAGCGGTAGTTCTGGGACATCCATGGCAAGAGTAACAATGGATATGGCAGGTATGTGGGTGAGAGCCGGAAATGTCTGGGTTCTGTCTTTTCGCAGTTGTAAGGAGACAGTGTAATAAAGATGGGCAAAGCTAAAGATGTCACACCGCAAAAGAGAGCACGAATTGAAGTCCTTTCGAAAGCTGGAGGTAAAACAACTCAAATTAGTCGGATTATAGGAGTAAGTACTAGCTATGTTACGCGATTCTCACAGAAGATGACGGATCATAAACGTACCACATCACATCAAGAGGGCAGGTGCGGTAGAAAACGTGGGATATCTCCCATTTTAAAGAGAATTTTGTTTGTAGAACTGCTTAAAAAATGAAGCATGATATCAACTCAGCTTCAGGCGGTTGCTCGGGAACATGGATAAGAGATATCTGCTAGCACTATCCGACTTAGGCTTTCCGAAGGCGGATTAAAGGCAAGAAGTGAAAAGCAAAAGCTCATACCTGCCACGATAAAAAAAAAGAGAGCTTTGATTGGGCTATGTTACACAAGGACTGGATATCTGAAGACTGGGGAAAGGTAAATAAAGTACCAAAAATGTATTAAAAGTAAAATTATCATTATTATAACAAAAGTTTTGAAGTAATTTTCATTTTGCTTTTTCATTAATTTGCTTATTATCAAGCGAATAGCGAAAATGCTTGTTTCAGGTATTGTTCAGTGACGAGACGACTATCTCTGCTGTTGAAGAAAGTACTCAGTACCAAGAAGAGGGCCGGGAGAGGCTTTCAGGAAGGAGTGTGTGGTGCAAAATGTAAAGCACCCCGCTAAAGTTGTGATTTGGTGAGGGACTCCAATTTATGGGACTGGTCAAAGTTCATATAGTTCAGGGAAACATGATTGCTGGACAACACAGGGAGGTGGTTGGAACGTGTGTTGTACCTATGATGAGTGAATGTTGCCCAACAGGTAATGGAATTCTCATGCAAGATGGGCGCCGTGCCACAGGGTAAAACGTGTTACAAGCAAACTGCAAGAACAGAACATATCTGTGTTGGAATGGCCCGGCAACAGCCGGATATGAACCCTATCAAGTCTGTGTGGAGTGTTTTGAGGAAAAAAGTGAAACAGAATATCCGACAACCAAGTAAAGTCTAGTAAAGCACATTATATCTGTGTGGCAAAATGATGAAGAAATTGTACAAATGTGCAAGACAGCAATAAAGTGCATGTCACGTCGAATTGAAATCTAATAAGGGCTAAGAGGGTGCCATACTAAGTAATAGAAGCAGTATAAAAACTGTAAGTAAGCTAAAAGTGTATGTAGGTATAGTTTGGTAAAAGTTTAGTATCGAATAAATGAATTATTTCGTTAAAATTAGAAAATTGCTATAATTTGCACACGTCTGTACATCATCGGCTCCGTGTAAAGTACATCCCCCCCCCCTTCTCCCGAGTTTACTTGGAATGACAGCTCAAAAGTCACTAGGAATAGTCCCTGATGTATCCCTACGCCAACAGCTGACATCTGTCACTTTGGATAACTGTAATGAAAACGTATGGTAATGTATGAATGTGATAGTTAGACACAGTAATTCACGCCGATATTATTTATATTTATTTGAGGTAGTGTACAAAGCTATTTTTTTTATGATGCGAGACAACTTAGGTTTATGTAATTTTAAATTTAAATTATAACATGTAATTAAAAAACTTATCATTTATAACAAAACAGGGGTCTTTTACAAGTGTTGGCAGCCCAAAACCTAAACATATGATTTTGCAACCGTCATTTAGATAAAGAGCTATGGCCAACATACTCTAGCCTTAGTTAGCTATATAGTATTATTATATTATTATTATTATATTATTATTACCGCGTCTTACTACCCATTCGGGTTATACGCACTTACGCTAATGTGTAATGGTAGGGTGATTGTGAGATGAAATGGAGGACCTACAGTTTAACGTGGAATCCGAACCAAGGTGGAGGCCTGGCATTCCCCACATTCACAAGATGTCTTGTCAGAGGTGAAGGAAGGGTTTGGTAATCAGATAAATCTTTGCCGGGACCGAGGATGAACCCCGGCCGCCAGCACAGAAGTCTGACACCTTACCCTAGACCACCAGGTCACCTCTGCTATACAGTAAAGATAAGACTTGCTCCCCCGAATGTACCTAGGGTGGGGGTAAGGTGAGGTGAGGTGAGGTAGTGTAGGATTTAATTGCATGATAATCTACCATGGCTTTGTAAACTTTGCCAGACAAAGGGGACTAAAAAAAATAACTGGCACATTTTTTATTGAAAGTGTTAAAAAAGTTATGACGTTATCTCCATATTTTGTTACGCCCCCACCCCCATTAAATAGTAAACTTACCCACTTCGGTGGCTGCATGGTCTTAGTCTATTATTGCGAGAATAGAGCCTGTCTCGATGATGGAGAGGTTGTGGCTAGATCCCGGTCGGGTGTACTGAGAGATTTTTTTCCCTAAATGGTGTCCCCATTCACTTTTCACGCAAATGCGAGTACACTTTCTCTAAATTGAGTCTTGCTCATCCCTAACTCATAAGTATAACCTGAACGAGACGTGATGCTAAAAAAAAAAGAAGAAGAAAAGCGAACCGTGCCTTATTAATATAATAGAGCGATGACATTATTTTCTCGAGACCCCAAATAATAGTCGCTTCTGGCACTGTATCTTATAAAGAACACCATGTCATCATCTTTTCATCTCACACATTGTGTTTCGAGAAGTCTCGAGTGTGGGAGGGGAGGGGGACGACGACTCAGACAATGGGACTATATTGTCGTCTCTACCGTTTCGGAGACAGTGTCCCCCCCCCTCCCCACTCCTGTGGAAAAAAGGTTGAATACATAAAACCTCTCGAATAAGGCGAGCGTCTTCGCTAAGTCGGGGTGGGGGTCCCGCGCACACATAACCTCACTATGTTGACAGAAAACGTCTCCCATCTTACCTTGGAAATAGTAGACTATGTAAAAGCCCACCGGCACGGATAAAAGAGGAGAAGATCCTCTTCTTATTTGTCTTTAATCTCCCCCCTCCACTGTCATATTTGTTATAGCACCAGGTCTTAATACCTGTTCAGGCTATACACACATGTACTAATTACACTAATGAGTTAAGGATGAGGAGGGTAGAATTTAAAGGACGTATACCGAAGCAGGCTATGGAGGATATTAAGAGAAGGTTGCCTCGGTGGCGTAGTTAGCTAACGCACTAGTTTTGTGTTGAACTAGACTGCTGAGAACGGGGAGATCATGGTTCGAATTTCTGTCGGGTGTACTGACGGTGGCTTTTCCCAATATTGTTTTCCACTCTACCTCCACGTAAATGCAGGCACACTTCTTATAAATATAACCTTCATAATCATTAAAACTATTAGAGTAATTAGTACATAAGCGTATAACCTGAACGGGTATTAAAATGTGGTATTTAAAAAAAGGATATATAAAAATAAAATGAACTTGGGCAGTGTTTAACTCTGACTAGTTAGTCTAAGTAACTAATATTCTTAAATATAAAAAGCGCTTTATAAGTTCATAATAAGTATATATGTAAGCATATGTCTTGTAAACTTAAACTCGCATCGGTGGGTACGAAGGTTTTAACATCAGACTCGTTTGGTCTATTTTGCTTATGACAGGGCTGTTGTAGTTGAAATCCCGGTTGCGTACCGTAAAGGTGGTTTTTCCAATCTTCCTCCTCTCAAATGTTTGTACATTTACTATAAATTTAACCTTCCTCATCCTATTAGGACAGTCCAGACGGGACGTGGTGTACACATTCACACATGTGAACAAACACACACACACACACACTCGCAAAAGATGTACAGTAGTGCTACCTATAACGATCCATTGCAACGTTGAACTAAGCTATCCCCACGATCCTTTATCCATGATTATATTACGGCTTGAAAACCTATTCTAAGATGGAAATCACAGGTTTTAACCAAACATGGAAGGTTGAATTGTGTGGGTAGTTTTGTTGGCGATGAGTTTAAGATGAAGATTAACGTTTTTTTGGGGAAAAAAGGCTCCAACCATTTAAATGAGTCCAAATAAATCACGTTTCGACTACAGCGCTTGGCGTTTTAATGTGTCACTAAAGTCAGGTCTGCTGTAAACTGTATGTGTTAATATATCAATACTATAATCAAATACTAACGAATACATCGCCCTCCCTCTGGTATTTTAATTTATAATTGCCATTATTGGTTTGTATTTAGGATTTGAAGAGTACAGGGGAAAAGGGGGGAAAGTCACACTACACACATTTTCCAGGACAACGAGCTTAATATTTCAAACTCCTTAAAGACCCCAACAAATACTTTTTTCTAAATTAATTTAACTAAGACAGAGACCTCTTATAACCATAATATAAGATGAATTAAATAGGTCTAATGGTTGTCTGACAGGTGGCAGCACTAACTCATTTAAAGTGTAAAAAGGTCTTATGATTGTCTAACAGATGGCACCACTAACTCAATTTGAGTTAATATTACACTTTATCCCTTTTTTTCCGTACCCTTATTTTGTTATCAACTCGTCCCCCAACACACCGTTAGATGGCGTGATAAGCTCTTGGTGCCCGTCTCCCCACTTCGCCTATTTAGTAGGTAGCAAATAAGCCACCACTGCGGAACATTTTCTGATTGGAAATTTACCTGGAAATTTTCATCTCTAGCTGTAGGGTAGAATAGCGTTTACCCGCTTCGGGGATCAGGTCGTCTAACACGCTACTCTAAACTGCCGATAATGTGGAGATCAAAGTTCGAATCTCGGTCGGGTGTACTTAAGGTGGTTTTTCCCAAAAGTGTTTTCCACTATCCCTCCACGCAAATGCAGGCACACTTGCTTTAAATATAAACTTCTTATCCCTGAAATTATTAGCGTAACTAGCTCTTAAGCGTATAATCCAAACTAGTAGTAAGACGTGGTACTAAAAAAACAACATGGCGTTCAAAAATATTCAAATATCTCCTTGGAGGACATAAATTGGAAATAATTAATCGGAACTGGATTCTATCGTAAGTTAAAGTAGGAAATACTACTTTTACAAACTTTTTTATTCTAACTACCTTTGATTTTTTTCCCAGGCTCTTTATATAAGCAAAGAGTTATTACGTTAATTTTTTTAGTATAGTAATTTAATTCTGGCTTCAAAAATGAGGTCAACGGGCCACTGAAAGGTTTACGCCCTTCCTTCAGTCAGAAATATAATTTTATACATTTATTTTTATTGTCGACTCGTCAGTAAATTAAAGTTGAAATTTAATTGGCGTAGATTTTATAGTTTGAAATAAAAAGTTGAAATTTAATTGGCGTTTATTTTATAGTTTGGAATGAAAAGTTGAAATTAAATTAAACAAGCCCAGCTAATAAAACTGATGGTTTTTATTTAATGACGAATATAATATCCATAACAGAATCGCTAGTGTTTTCCAACCAAAGTGAAATATACCTTTCTCTGATTCTCTCTAAAATTCTCTTTTTTCTCTTTCTTTCCCTTTCTTATCAGTAAGAAACAGGCCTTGTAGTATAGTGGACCTTAGACTTAGTGACCAGGTTTGATTCCCGACTAGTACTGGGGGATTTTTCTTGAAAGAGAAATAATTCCCATAGTCACCAGAGTTTGGTTAGTTAGGCTTAAGGTAGGTTTAAGGGTGTCTACTGGTTCTACACTCTCAATCTCACTATCACCCTCATCTCATCAGGACATGTAAAGAGCCTCCATGGAAAGGATGTACGATTAGTACATTCGGGCGTCCCTGGATAACGGTACATTAGTACCAGATAATCTTTCCACAAACTGAAACACAGTGATGTGACCCAAGACACGCCATTATTATTACCAACCAGCAGCTTTGGAGGAAATACCAAGTAAATCCTCATTTTCTTGTAAATAGCCTTCTTTATCAAACAGGAAAATTTAGCTGGTCTAATGTCATGTATCCATACGTCAAACCATTTGACTTGCAAGCCCGTACGTTGAGCTTATCTCACGTTTGACGGTCAAAACGTTCACAATAAACAATTTTTTAATTTTTTAAAGACTTTTTGAATTATTGAAAAAGAAAATTATTAAAATAAATGTATGGATTTTTTTTTTGTTTTCCGCTTACACCGGCAAGTATTTTAGTAAAAGCTGGTGCACTTAACTTCTCTCGTTCACCCCCTCTCCGCCTAATACATTTTATCGTTCTCCCCAAGAAAGTTCTTATTCTCAAAACCTAATAATCAAATCGCTAGATGAATTAAATTTTCTGGATAAATAAGACGGGATAATTTATTTTAAGTGTACACAAACTTCTCTCCACGCATTTTTTGCCTTGCTCATGTCCTTACAACTTTCTAAAGTTTGGTCCTACAACACAGGCCGTGATTCAACCAGAGAGATCAGTATGTCAGTATTACATCATATCATCATGTTCATAAGCAACTCGACCGTCAACCAACCACACAGCACGTGTGTTTGCTCAGGAGGGTGTCGGACGACTAAATACCGGCCTGTGGCGCCCGGTCGACATCCGACTGCTACCCGTTCTCTGGCCGACTACGAAAATCGGAACGTGTGAAAGGAGCCTAAGGATTGTAGGTGGCCTATGACGTCACACAACCCGTATTCTTGTGCTAGTCTTAAAAAAATTAAACCTTTTTATTTTGAAACTAATATTCTAATGATCCAACCTTAATGGCCAAATGATCTAAGGTGTCACTCTAGTTTAAGACTGGTTTGCCGATGACGAGGAGATTGGGGTTCGAATCCCTGTTGGGTCTATTGAGGTTTTTTTTTTTTTTCTAAATGGTTTGCCCCACTCCTTCCGTGTTAATTTTTGTTTGCGAATGTCACCAGGGTTTATCGGCTAACTGGACCTTCCTGGTCTTTTGCTGGTAGTGGTGGATATGTACCCGTCTTCTTGATGACGAAGCTGATGATGATAATGTGGTGCCAGTAGAAGTATTAAACCTAACTTAAGCCTAATTACAATCCAGACTATAGGAACAATTCCCCTTCAGGAAAAATACCTATGATACCACTGGGAATCGAATCCAGGACCTCTAGATTAGTAGCCAGGAATTCTGAACACTAGACCAAGAGGCCGGTCACGTGGTAATTATTTTGGATTGACTTGTTTTATAATTTGTGAGAAAACTGTACCTACAATAACATGGGACGTACAGGTAGATAGTTAACATCCAGTTCCACCTAGCTAGCCAAAATGTAAAATATTAGGAAGATAAATCCCGAGGGGAATTACTTTCATTTGCCTGGAGATAGGATGATAAACCTCCACGTAGAACCCTGTTTCTTTGGTTAGAGTTTAGGCACTATATTATCCCCAAGGTGAGCTCTGACGGTATCTTTGCTGTCTTTCTGATATTATATTACAGTCGCTCTCTCGCTATCTGGCGGATCTATTTGTAGGAAGCTGACAACATTATAAGACCAACAAATAATCTTTAATATCTTTTCCAGTCTTCCTAACAATCCGAATATAAACTTTTTTTTAAATGTCAATACTATTACTTTCATTGCAAAAATGTTGCTTTGCCTAAACTGAAAAAGATGTTATCTATCTTGGTTTATATTACAGAGAACAGTTATTTATATCTACAGGCTTGGAGAAATAATGTGCCAGACCTGCTTCGGTGGCCGCATGGTCTAACGCGCTACTCTCGCAATAGACTAGACTGTTGATGACGGGGAGATTATGGCTCGAATCTAGGTCGGGTGTATTGAGGGTGATTTTCCCAAAATTGTTTCCCACTCTCCCTCCCCGCAAATTCCGATACACTTCCTCTAAATATAACATTCCTAATCCCTAAAACTATTAACGTAATTAATACATAAACATATAACCCGACGCGGTGCTAAAAAAATAATCAAAGCTGCAAAATTTCGCATGTAACGTATACTAATCAGCTGATTCTCCTCGTCATTATTATTTTTTTAATTATAAAACATAAAATATAAGGTTTATAGTTCCATAAAGACGTGGTGATACCTTTCATCTCTTTGAATGAATCATATTTTGAAATAACGTGAGATTTCTGGAGATCTGCAACGCTTCCGCAGTAAGTGCTTCGTTAGGCGGCCCCCTTAAAAACGTTCTTCAATTAACTTCAGAAAGAAAAGTACAAACGTAAATTGAATGTTTCCCAAGCTAAAAGGGGTTCCGAGGACTATGCCTCGGCAAATATTTGAAACTTGGATGCACCTATTTGGAGTTTGACGAAAGGTTATATTTCAATATAATATTCGATAATATCAGAGGGGTAGGATATTAATCTAGAGGGGGCAATTCCCCCCTGTACCACCCCGGTTCCACCGCCACTGCGAAACATATATATGCCACCGTGGCGTCGGCCAGAACCATACCCTCCCCCCCCCCTCTTTTTTAAATGCGCCCTCCATTCGAGCATTGTCCGAGAAGAACTCCCGCACTGAATCATGGTCGTACACAGCTTGAATCAATCCAATACGCTTCTAATATCAACTCATCCCCTATGTTTGATTATTTTTTTTAATTACTGTACCACAGGGGGTTGTGGACGGGGGCTTGAGAATTTCGCTCACCATCCAACTGTAATAATATTACAAGACGATCCATTCAGCCCCCCTTTCCCTAACATGCACTACATTCCCCCCTCTTTACCTCTCCCCACTTTCACTTGAAAGTTTTCTCAAGCATACCAACAATAACATTATAAAGTTACCCCTTTCACTCCCACGATATTAACACTAGACCATCAGAGGTTTGTAAGAGGGGGATCTGAGGGGGGGGGGGAGGTTTGGAAAAGGAGATGAAGTGAAGTTTTCACTGAAGGGATGAATCATTTCCCTGGTGAAATCATCGAGACGGGGATGGATACAGTTCAAAATCCTCCCTTGAGCAAATAAAACTCTTAACAGAAAGTCAATGTCACACGGTCAGGGTGAGTATCAACAGGGAGTCAAGTAGTGCCCGCGTGAATCCAAGATTTTTGATTTATAATCTAATCCGGATCTTAGCTTACCAACTCGAACAGATTCCAATCGAAAATCAAGTTAGTTTTTTTTTCAGTTAAACCCAATAAAAAATTAGATCTATAAAAACTTAATTTAAAACAGGATCCATTAAAATAAAATGTAAATATTGGCCACATGACTGACATAAAAGGTTAGTGATTAAACTGTTTATTATATTTTAATAACGGACCGAGGTTTGTTTCTATAGAAAGTAAAATAATTCAAAAGTTTAATTCTTAGTTTTAATTTCGAATCAAGCGTATAACCCGGCCGGGTAAGACGCGGTGCTAATTATTATTAATTTAGAATTGCATTCCATCGAATCCGAAGTTGGGATTTATTTGGATTTAACATTTTAAATCCGATTCGAATATTTCAAACGAGATTTGAAAACCCCTCAGAAAAGTCTCACGCAATTCTAGAAAGGAACCTTCATTTTAAATTTCAAGGCTCAATGTCTTTTGGTTAAAAAGCTACATCAGTGAAAACTTTTGACCCACCTTTTTCACCTCTTGGAAGTCAAATTTCGCAAAACCCCGTCTTACATTTTGCCTAGGGTCTTAAAGGAACCTTCAAGAAACATTTCAAGTTTCCAGGTCCAGGTGTTGGGGAAATTGTATGATGAGTCAGTGAGTGAGTGAGTGAGTTTTGCCTTAAGATAAGAAAGATTTGGAACTTACTAATTGAATCCGAATCTTAGTTAGCTTCGGATTCGGGTTGAAAAAAAATTAGAAGCCTCGTACAGGTTTAGAGATGAGGATTTAGTTCTGAACGAAAGCATTGAGATATTATTTTTCTCAAATGATGGTTTTGATTCCTTCCTAATAATGGTCGTCAATAAAGGTTAGTCAATATGACTCACGTTGTCCTGTTTCAGTGTACTAAGATGTGTAAAATAAAAAAATCTATATAATTTATCAACAAATTAAATTATCAAAAAGTTTCTTACCTATTTTTTTAAAGTTTAAATTTTGAGTTTAAAGTTTAGAAAAAAAGGAAGGGGAACCAAAAAAGCTTCGAGTAACTTCTTTACAGTTTTAATTTGACAAGTTCCCATTGGTGCAAATTCAAACAAGGTTAAGAAGGGTAGGAAGGTAATGACCATTAAATAGCGGTCCAACCGAAGTATTAAGTAGGGTTGAACCGAGAAAACCTGACTCTTGTTAAAAAATCCGGTAGGACTCGGGCGAACCGGGTGACGCTCGGGGAGGACTTTATTTATAATATACTAGATAGCTGTTGCCCGCAGCTTTGCTCGCGTGGAAGTTGATTATATACAAATACGAAAATATACATATGTATTTACAGATTAATTTAAAATATTACGTTACGTTGATGACCATAACTTGACCTCAGATCAAAAATAATGCAAGTCCGATACAAACTTTCACCCCCTTTTTCATCCCTTATTAAATAAAATTTCCAAAATTCCTGAAACACGTATTTATTTGTTTTACGTCGATAACCAAAATACAAAATTTTGTTTATGTAACTTTCAAAATGACGGACTTTTATACATATTATCATCCCCATATTTGACCCCTTTGGGGGGAATTTTCTAAAATCCTTTCGTAGTGGGTGCCTACATAACAAAATGAATATACAGTCCGAATTTCATGCTTGTAGCCTTGATAGTTTGCGCTCGGCGATGATGAATCAGTCAATCAGTCAGTCAATCAGGACATGTTATTTTATAAGTATAGATTACCAATACTATTTTGTTAAGCATTCAAGTTGTACTCAAATTATAATTTACTTAATCAAGTGTGTGTGTTAAATATACCATTCCTAATTCAAGATAATGACGGTATAAGGCATAATTTACGATTATTAAATATCAATGAACTCATAACGCAATAAAAGTCTAATCATTTAGTAACCACCCTATATATACTTTCAATATTTTAACGGCCGAAAATAAGTTCTAAAACATGATCGTAACAAACAAACGGGGCTATCGTCAAGAATGTTTATTATTTTGCAATTTTCTTTCGGAAACAGTTGGTTCAAGAATATAAGAGTGTTGATTAAGTTATACATTTTATATACACACTTGCTCTATAATTTTAATAGTGATCAAATATCAATAAAATTGACGTTTTTGAATTAAAAAAACTGCCAGCGTCATAACAAAAATTAAGAAAATGTAACAATACATAAAATTTCACTCGTTCTCGAGAAAATGATATTTCCAAACGTACGATTTTTCCGCAAGACCTGTCCGGTAGTTAGCGCCCTCTACGGTTTCCGTGATCCATCTGTTCTTGCTGGAGCGGAAGGATACTTTGGTCGTTGTGAAGCCACGCCACGTCTTTCACCCTCCTGCCCATCACTACACAAAGTAGGTCTTAGACTTGCACTCGACAGGGCCAAGGGCCTAAGTTTAAACTTTTCAACTGGTCATAACTTTCACTCACATTTTGGAGAAAACAACATTAAAAACACATCAAACTACTTCATTTAATCACCTGTATTTCTAAACGAATACAAGGTTTTTCAGTGCTTCCTTAAGGTCATTTATTCTCTTTACTGTTCTTATAACATAAAACATTCTGGCCAATGGGAAAGAAGCGTCCGTCATACGTTGTTTGGGCATGTTAAAAGGAGTGCGGATATTTTTTAGCACCACGTCTTATATCCGTGTGTATTAACTTTTTACGCTAATGTTTTAGTGAGGAGGAAGCTTGAATTTAGCTAGCAGTGTACCTGCATTTTCTTGCAGAGGGCGAGGAAAAATCTCTTAGGGAAAAACACCTTGCCGGAATTCGAACCCAGATCTTTCCGTCATCGGCAGTATCCTCTATTGTGACAGTGACGCCTTGGACAGGGTTTTTAATTTGAGGTCCATGGCGCTAAAAGGGTTCGTGAATTTGTGGTAACATCAGCATTTACATTTATATATTTAAAATATACAATTTAACTTGCCTAAATTTTAAATGTATTGTCTTGTTTTTTAATGATTTAATAAAGAAGACGGGGACCTGGTGGTCTAGGGGTAAGGTGTCAGACTTCTATGCTGGCGGCCGGGGTTCAATCCTCGGTCCCGGCACAGATTTATCTGATTTCCAAACCCTTCCTTCACCTCTGACAAACATCTTGTGAATGTGAGGAATGCCAGGCCTCCACCGTGGTTCGGATTCCACGTTAAACTGTAGGTCCTTCATTTCATCTCACTATCACCCTACCATTACACATTAGCGTAAGAGCGTATAACCCGAACGGGTAGTAAGACGCGGTGCTAAATAATAAATAATAATAATAATAATAATAATAAAATAAAATAATATAAAGACCATACATTACTATGTAACAAATTTGTCATTTAAAAATATATTTTGATAACAGCTTTATTTCAACATAGTTGGTTTTCTTTTCAGTCCTATGTATTTTATTTTACGAATTTAAAAACAATATTTCAAGAAGGAGTTCAAAGGCTTTACCAGACTTCCAAAGGCGTTCACGGCACGAAACAGGTTAATTACCCCTAATTTAGACCAGTAAAACACTGAAGCGGGTCTCTGGGAACCATTGTCGAAAGAGATCGGTAAAGTTTTGCCCTTGTAAAGTTGACTCGGAAAAAAAAAAACCACAGTAAAACATCACCAGCCTGTAACATGGATCTAGACACGCGACTCTCCGGAACGAACTTTATTTAATGCAAGCCATTAAAAACAACTATCTCGAGTGATAACTAAATTAATGGAGAGAGTCAGGATGGAGGGGGTAGTAAATCTGTTAGAAGGGGATCTGGTTCGCAAACCCTTCAATTTATTTCTTGTGTTTATTTAATCCCGCGTTATGATGAATTGGAACGAAATGTTTGGAGGAAGAGTTATTAAGTCATTGTCCACTTTCTGGCTAGATGGGAAGGAAGTTTTCATAAATATTTCTGTATTTAGGAAAGGAGATCCGTATACAGATAGACATCAGTAGCGAACCCAAGGAGGTTGTGTGTGGGGGGGAGGGGGGGTGTAAGTGGGACAACCTACCCCCCTTTCAAGCTACCAAATAATTTTAATAAGAGCTTAAATCTTAGAAATAAAACTAAAATATAGAGCACTGAAAATATTTGAATGTATAGGTTACATATTGAACAAAGATTATTATTATTATTTGAAATGTTTAACGTGCACTTTCTAAACAGACTGAATAGATCAGCACATGACTTATGATCTAAATTAAATCTATAACAGACACAACACCCAGCCCCCCAGTCGTTAATTCATTACTGAGGATGAAGGATCCCACATTTTAACAATTTTAACCATGCCGGGAATCAAACCTAGGATCCTTAGCTCAGTAGACAGACACGCTACCTGCTGAGATGAGATTTCGGACAGTTTGATTCTTAAAGGTATGCCGTTATGTAGATTAAAGGTACTCCTAAAGTTCCCCGTTTTGGCTGGTAAAATAAATAAAAATCGAGAGAATTTTGATTACATACCAAACTTATATACATAGCTGCTGCATTGCTCTTACACATAGTTGGCACCCAAATTCGGGCACTTGTTGCACCGTGCGATCCCTCGTCAAGAGACGGTGCCGCCAGGGTACCCAGCCAAGAAAATTATCGATACTGTACTCATTAAAAGTATTGGAAGAAAAGTATCAATACCGTAGTAGTATCGAAAGAAAAGCATCTATAACAGAAAGTATCGGTATCGAAACGCATATAATCTTTTCCTCTTCGTCTACTTGTGGGACTTTTTGAGTTGACTACAAAAGATTATTTTGTTTAGTTTGTTATGACCTTGCTCATTGATAAAGGAAGGGGTGGTAGACGGGTCGCTACTCGCCCCGTCAGATATCAGGATGTATTGATGAAAGAACAGCTACGAGTTATGATAAGCTAAAATAGATCGAGTGTTAGATTTACTTCTGGTTTATCAGGCAGAAAATGAGTTAGAATTGAGAAATAGTGTCATTTGTTCTTCTTACACATTCCAACTAGTAAACATTTAATCCCAGCACGAGTGAAGATAAAAAAAAAGTTGTTTCTTCCGATACCGGAGTGTGAGTACTAATAACAGTAAAAGTATCGAGTAAAATACTAGTATCGAAAGGGAAATATCAATATTAGTAAAGTATCGATACTTTTTAACATCCCTAGTCAAGACCTTCAACTTTCCGAAGAGAATGGAAACGCTTGGCGGCAAGTCCGAGCTGTATGATAACATAACTTGACCAATCTAAGGTCTACTGATAACATAACTTGACCAATCTAAGGTCTACTGATAACATAACTTGACCAATCTAAGGTCTACTGATAACTAACACACGAGTATGGATAAATAATGAAGTTGTGAAATAAACGTAAGCGATTATGTTGGAGGTCAAGACTTTATTACGAAAGCGCGCGAAACCGGTTCCACTGTCAGATGAGAACATAGAAGACGAGAATGGTTTTAAAAATTCTTACTAGAATGTAACCATCGGATTTTGATAAGTCATTCAATAAATACTATCGGCTCAAAAGCCGCCTTAGGTTAATAATTTCAGGATATAAAAAAAACATATGAAGAAAGGGCCCTTTTAAATTTTGTAGTGGTGACTGAAAATGTTGCACCTTCTCTTAGTAGCATTTTATTTGCTTTGATGTTTACCGATATTTAGACGGTTATCCAACCCGCTTCGATGGCCGCGTAGTCTTAGGCGTCACTCTGGTAATATATTGGACTGCTGATGATGGGGAGATAGAGGTTAGAATTCCTTTTGGATGCACTTAGAGTGGTTTTACAACCCTTACTCCTCACAAATGTGGGTGCACTTCCTCTAAATGTTTTCTTTCTCGTCCCCAGCACAATAACGTAATTAGTATATGCACATAGCCCAAGCGGAGCTAATTTAAAAATTAAAAAAATAAAGTTATATAAATTTAACCATTCGGCATTCAGGAAGTTACCCTAATATCATATAGATGAGTCGAATCCTAAATTTCTTTGATTCGAATTTTAACATTTTTTTTTTCGAATCCAAATTCTAATACTTGAATATTTAAAATGTACTAGTTTTTAACATTTTCTTTCGAATCCAAATTCTAATTCTTGAATCTTTAAAAATGTACTAGTTTGATTAAAGTAGAAATACTTAAAATTCAATTTTTAAAATGTTGATGTTTGTCTAGTAAATTAAGTCATAAAAAACCAAGAGAACACTCTTTTGAGTAAATTAATTATATTCATACAATTTTATATTTTTTTATGTTTTTTACTAACTACACAAGCTTATATGATATAAATTTTATTCCTTTTACCGGTTTTATTCGATTTTTTTAAACTAATCTAGAATCTCTCTAATATCACAAGATTCGAGGGATCTAGGATTCCGGCATTCCATCTTTAATTATAATGAACAAATTAATTACGGAGCAGTTATGCCTAAGGATAAGTAGTTTTCTTAGTTATATTTACAAAAAAATCAAAACAACAGTGTTTGCTAATCTAATATTAAATAGTTTAATGGCAGTACCTGTTAGTACGTTCGTTGGGCAAATCTTCCATTTTCATTCAAATTGTTTTTCATCTTCACTTATTACTTACTATCTTTTATAACTTAGATTTGATTTAATTTAATGTCTAGTAAAATAGCAAACTCTTAAAAAAAAAGGAAGGTAACAAAAATATAATTTTAAATGTTGTAGTTAGGAATCAAAGCTAGGCCTACCAACAAAATAGAGAGAGAAACATCTGTCCAAAAGTTTTAAATTTCATAATTGTCATATTACGATCATATATAATATTTTTTAACCACACGAAAATTTAAAAAAATATCCGATCTGTTTTGAAATCTTTCTTGAAGAGCAGGTTTTATTTCTCTTTGTCTGAAAACCTCAGCAAGTACAGGTCTACCACCTGTTGTCTTTTCAACCCCCCCTGGTAAAATATCATGAAATCTGAACTAGAAGTTTACTTCGGCAGATGTTGAGCTATTGTCCCCCCTCACCCCCCAGATATCAACCCCTCTCTCTCCCTCTCTTGACTGTTCGCCAAATTGTGTGGTTTTTCCCTAAGATACAAAAAACCTTATAAGGGAGAAAGAAAAGAAAATCTCTTGTGTCTACAAAGCAAGAGTTTCATGTAAATATGTACACTTCTTTCAGAAAACAAAGAGGTTCCGGAAAAGTTAGGAGTGTACCTTGGGAGTAACTTGAGGCTCTGTGTAAATAGGCAGGTGAAGTTTAGGTCTACAGGTTCTCAAGTCAAGTTTTTTTCTTTAGGGGTCGAGTTGGCTGATCTTTGCACTCCGAGATCTGTATTTGTAGCTCCGAGCTAAGTTTATATTGACTCCCAACTTCTACGTTTGTTCTAACTATAGAGTGAAGAATTTTGCTTCTTAATAATCCAAGAAGAAAAATAAATAATAGAAAATATAGAAGATAAATCTAGAATTGTATGGTATGCATACTAACTCTTGTGTGCTATTTTGTTGATGCTAAAAATCACAAAGCCCTCTTCATAAGATGTTAACTTTACACTGCCTAAGAAGTCAGATTATCTTTTTTATGTGCTTCCTAATACGAGTCTTTTTTCTTATCAACGCTCTCTATTGATGTTCAAACGAATTTGTTTGGATCCAAAATTATTTTTTTGCATACAAACTATTATATCCTACTCTCGTGTTAGAATAACAATGTTGATGACGGGGAGATCGAGGTTCGAATCTAGGTCGGGTGTACTGATGGCTGTTTTTCCAAAATGGTTTTCCACTCTCCCTCCACGCAAATGCGGGTACACTTCCTATAAATATAATCCTTAAAACCATTAACGTGATTAGTACATAAGGGTATAACCCGAACCGGTAGTAAGACGCGGCGATAAGAAAATAAATATCCAAATTATGGTAGTCTTAGGGGTGTATGGCCCAAAATTAATAATATATTTATTATATATATATTAGTAGGTCTTCTTGAACCAAACTTGGATCAATGTATAAAATATAGATTAAATGTATATTTTAAGCACAGTGTTTACTCAAAGTTTGAAATTTTGGCATCTAGTGCAACAATTTTAAGGAAAACCAAATGTTGCAAAGGTTTCATATTTGGAGTGTTAGAAGTACTTGAGGAGGTTTATTAATTGAAATAAATTTTATTTCAATGAACCTTCAATTAATAGCGTAAAAAATTGCCAAATAAATGCAATATTAAATTAATTATTTTGTATACTTAAACGTGGGTAATAAATGGAGGAAGTAAATCAATTGATGCCGACTTCTTATAACTTTATAATGATACTTCATTTACATTAATATTCAATCTGAAACTCATGAAAATTGATACAAGCTGAGGTGCTACATATTTTGCCCCCGGATTTTGAAAATATATCTGATACAAGCCCGCAATAGCCGAAACAGAACGGCCTGGTTATAGTAAAGCAGACAACTCATCCCTTCTCACTCCAAGCCACCAGCTGTCTGTCCTTGAAACCATAAATATGTTTCAAGTGGTTTTGGCGTGTTTGTAAAGCTCATAGCCCTGAATTATCACCATATCTCTTTAGGGATTGTTACCAGGCTCTACACCGTGCTACTATTGATGAAAGGATTTCTTTCAGTGTGGCTGAGTGTAATTGCATTTAATGTATTTAGAGATGTGTGAAGTGTGTTAATTGTGGAAAAATAATTTTTATTATTTTAAAAAATGGCCCCACAAAAGTTTAAAGATGGGAGAAGATATGTAAAAAGCAAAATGAATAAGCATTCCAAGGCAATGAAACGCCTTTATGAAGAAATTCGGAGAGCCCGAACCACTAATGAGTAGGTGAAATGACTTCAAACAAATATTATGTTATTGAAGTTAAATAATTAACTTTTTTGAAAATTCTTTTGTAATCCGAAACAAAATCGGGAACCTCCAACTTAGCACATCAATATCTTACCACTGAGCCATCTAGGGCTAATCCTGTGCAAGGGTCATTTATCGCTCATATTTTAAGGGTTAGTTGGTGGTATGTAAAATCGTCGGCCATTTAATAAAAATCCGAAACAAACTCCATCGTTGATCCAGGGTAGCCTTGTGCTGCCGTTTGGACAATTTTTATTAGTTTTAAATGGTTTCTTGGATATAATTTATAGTATATAACTATGATCTATAATATATTATAGCTATTAACGAGCCATGTCCTGCCACACGTATTTCACCAAACCTTCTTTAAAGTATGACTGATAAGTATTTCTTAGTATTGTACAAATACTGAGTAGGTAGCTCAATGGTGAAGCTTTGGTGCGCCAAGCACAAGGTTCCGGGTTCGATTAACTTAGAATTAACAAAATATATTTTAAATAAATGAATAGTCTTAATATTCAACTTATTATCTACTATTTATTCATTTATTTTATTTATTTATTTAGTGATAATGGCAAAGCGGATTTTAGTTAATCTTGTACCACGTTCACAAACACTAAAGATTTGACTTTCAAACCAATTAAATCTGAGTAAGTGGATGATTGTTATATTTTTTGTGGGAAATGTGTTTTAAGTTTCTTTAAAATGACGTGTAGGTGTGTACAAATCGACACTATTAATGAATTTAGTACAAAATTATATGGAAATGTCATGGCCTTGATTTTATAGGTTTGATCCAAACTTGAGGGTTAACAAAATACTAACCAGGTAGGGTGTTTAAAAAATTACATTCACAATTTAACTTCACTTTCATAAATAGGTACTTAACTTAATCTGTGACAGTAACGATCCTAATAGCAACTTGGGTATGAAAGTAATGATACAAATAGCAGCTTTGGGTGTGAAAGTAATTATAACAATAGCTACATTATTTACATATAAAATAACTGATCAATAGTTGGGACATATTCGGGGTCATATTTGTTAAAAATAAAAGTATTTTAAGTTTTTTATAATTATTATAAATGAACTAGAAACATTAAACCATTTTAATTGTAATGTGTATTTATACCAAAAATTTCATATTTTTTTAAAATAACCTAACTAACTTTGGTATTTTGAAAAAGTTTGTGTCACATTTGTAAAATTCTTGACAAGATAACTGTTTATGTTTTTAGCGTTAGTAAACATATTTATAGATATCTTCCAAATAAGCATGCTGTTTAAAATGTAACTTTCTTTTAAAATGTCACTTCCTTTTTATTTCCAAATATTTTGAATACGCGGTTCGGCGGTTCTGTTTGCCCGTAACTATGAACGCTGAAGCTCATTTGATTTGATACTACATATTTTCGATGAAGGACATTTCCTTGCACTCATTGTCGACTAGATTAAAATTCATATATCTGTATTGTTTAGTATTAAAACAAAATGGAAGCTCACATTTCCTCATGAAAATAGCTTTGAGGGTAATTTACACTCAAGGAAACTTACAATTTTTATCGTATATCCGCACATCTTCGAGATACAAAATAACGTATCATTTCGAAAATGAAAGCATAATAAATATAGAAATCTTTATCTAATTTTTTTTTTTATAAAACCAATAGTTTCCGAATTATAGGTACAGTACATGTATATAATAGGAAATTGCTTTAGTTCTTAGCGGGTGTTATGTTCCTCTTTTCTCTAATAGTGAATATTATTTCATTTATGCTCTTTGGTAGAATGTGCAACCATGTCTATTAACTCGTTTCAAATAATTATCTTACGAGCTGTAAGTAAATATCTATTTTTTATTTACAGTTGTAAGGAAGTCTATGCTGTGCACTTTCCCCGTCCTTTAAAAACAAATGATCTCTTTTGTAAAAAAATAAAAAGCCTACACATTTGATTGGGGGATATAACTTAGAAAAGAAATATTATGCTAGAGTGTTACGAATCTTAGCTCTGTTGGTACTGCGTCCATCTAGGGAGATTAAGGTCCCGGGCTCGATTCTTGGCATCACCGAGAAATTTATCATTGTTGGAATGTGGGTTTACCCTTTCAAGTGATAAATTGACGGCCGGGGATGGATTTTGTGTCTCTCCTAGATTTAAGATTAGAGTAGAACGTACAAAGTACAAAGGCGTATAACCTGAACAAAACTCGGTGCTAAAAAAAGTTTTAAAAAGAATATCACAGACAACCTACAATGGCATCATGAAACATAAATTGCGAGCCACTGCTGTATTGTCTAGGTTCTGGTTACAGACGTGTCCAGATGGACACTAACAATATGTGCAATTGTGCACAGAATGTCTACATCAATATTCCACCTCCCCCTTCCCCCCTTCACAATCATAACACACATATAGGCCTACATTTTCAATCACTCTTTTTTATGTCCTTTCTTGTCAAATGTTTTTTATAATGTATTTCCTCCCATTTGTTCAGACGTAACGAATTAGTTTTGTAACAACTATCAAAATATAGTTTGTATGTCCCAAATTCAATTACCGCGTCAAGATGTCATTTATTAATGTAAATAATATGTAGGTGAGGCTATAACTGTAATTAACAAATACTCATATTCAACATCATGTGGAGATAGATAAAGCTTTAAATACTTAACATCCGCCTCCCCCCCGTTTTCCCTCCACTCTATTAGTTCAGCATATCTTTATAAAGCACAATTAGTGAGTTTAATTAATATTAATATTATTATTAATTACAATAGTGTATTAATGATGAGCAATATCTAAAACTGAGGAAATGTATCCACATTTCTGTGAAGGTACAAAGGGAAGCCATTTAGAAAAATGCACCCTATGTTTACCCATTCGGGATTTGAAATCTGACCACCATTGCTCGTTAAAATAAACTAAATGAGCTTAGTGTTTAAATCATGTTAAGGTTAACTTTAAAAATGAACCGATGGTTTAGTTCGGTCCTGGGGTGACCCGGCGGTCTAGGGGTAAGGTCTCGGACTTCTATGCTAGGGTCCGGGGTTTAACCCTCGGTCCCGGCACAGATTTATCTGATTGCCAAACCCTTCCTTCACCTCTGACAAGACGTGTATTAATCACAACTTGTGAGTGTGGGGAATACCAGGCCTCCACCGTGGCTCGGATTCCACGTTAATTTGTAGGTCCTCCATTTCATCTCACAATCACCCTACCATTACACATTAGTGTAAGTGCGAATAACCCGAAATTGTAGTAAGACGCAGTGCTAATAATAATAATAATAATAATAATAATATTTGTCAGGTCCCTCATTTACTGTTCTCATTCATAATAGCCAAAGAAGAAGAGTGTCTACCTGCTAATCGCCCCCTTGCCCACCCTCTCTGCCCTTCCCAAAACTCAACCCAGGACTTTCCAGTCCACCGCTGACGAAGACAGGATTTTTGGTTCTCAACGGGACGGACCGTTAGCAACCACTCTCACCTTGTTCTCAGCGACACAAACGCTATCTTACAGATTTTTCTCAACATTAGCTCTGTCCAAACAACGTTAAGTACGGTTAGAGCCGCATCTAAATATAATTTTATTTAAATTGAAAAATGGCTCTTGATCAAGGGAATCGAACCTGGGACCTTTGGCTTACTACGCTAATTATCTTACCACTGATCGATCCAGGAATCGTCCCGTGCCCAAGGTCATTCTTCACTCGTATTTGAAAGTAGAGTCATATGTAGTTGACAATTTCCACACGTCCATCACAGATTCTGCCTTAAAATACGAGTGAATATTGACCCTGGACACGGGACGATTCCTGGCCAGCTCAGGGGTTAGAGCATTGGCATACTAAGTCAAAGGTCCAGACGTATTTTAATTTTATTAACTATCTTTGTGCAAAATAAGTCTATATTTCAACTATTTGATAAAACAGTAAAAATCAGTGATTAATTTGGAGTTAATCGGTGAATTAAAGTTTTTTTTTTTTACATTTCGTCTTATCATAAACATTGATGAAAAAAGCCTTACGTAAGATGGATTTTGACTCTCCCCACTCTTAAAAATATGTAAGAAAATACTGAAACCCCTCCCCTCCTCCAACAACCCTTACGTAATTTAAAGACGGCCCCTTGACAGATGACAGCAGTCGAATTAAATCCTACAAACGGAGCAGTTGAAATTTTTTTTCCCCAGAAGAGGTTGTTTGCCATACTTCCCCCCACCCCCCTATTCCACTATTTCCACCACTAAAACTCCCCCTTCGCCCTTACGTCCCTTTCAGCACTATAAAACTTGAAATTGATTATGAGCTAGTGCTTGCAACGCATTATTAGAATAGAATTCTGGGGTGTTGAAGGGGGGGGGGATTTTTTTTAACCAAGGGGCAGGATTGATATGGAAATGTACACGAATATCCAAGAGCTGGATCCCCCACCCCATTATAACCCGCCATTTTGCATTATCAGCTAAAAATAATAACTCTAGTTATTACCACCCTCCTGTGTGTACTCACCATTAATATTCCCTCCAACTCAAATATACTGCCATTATTTTAGCGATGTTTATAAGGGTAGGCCTTTTTTTATTTTCATTGGATAATGGACTAAATTTTATTCCTCAACAATTCAACCCCAAACTTCAACTTTTTTTTTTTAATTTGGGGTAAATTGCTTCGGTGGTTTAAGGCTTCACTCTCGCAATAGACTAGACTGCTGATGACCGGGATTCGAATCCCAGTTGGATGTACTAAGGTGTTTTTTCTTAAATGGTATTCCATTTTATCTTTCCAACTGAATGCGGGTACACTTCCTCTAAATGTAAGTTTCCTCACCCTTAACATATTATAGAGTAATTAGTACTATAGGCGCCCCCGAACGGGTAGTAAGACGTGGTGATAAAAAATAAATTGGGGGTATTTTTTTGTGGTTTATTTATTCGGATTTCTCTACTCGTCAGAGATATACATTTTAATTACACTAAATGAGTATAAACTAAGGGGTGGAATGTAGAGGAAATATACCCTCACTTGCATGGAGGGAGAGTGGGAAACCATTTAACTAAAAAAAAACTCACTACGTTTAGCCGATATTTGAAACTGTCATCGAGAAACCTAACCAGATGAACTTGACATTGATTCCACGTGTCCATCAATACAGGTCTTACAAAAACACTTAATTTTATACTACAATAAAGCAACATGGCTGACTCACTCGCTGACATTAATGTTTACCCACTTCCAGATTAGCTAGAAACTTGAAATTTGGTAAAATTATAGCTTTAACTAACGGGAAAATTACAAAAAGTTAAAAAAAAAAATTGAACTCTGAAAACAATTCAAAATGGCGGATCAACTTTATAAAGTCGGTGCGGACCTTTCTTTGGAGATCTCTTGTGGCTAAACGGTAAGACCTATCAAAAAAACGGCTCTGAAGTTACATTAGCTTACATCCACTTGGGGGTTTGAGCAGAGTAAGTTATATATATGGACACAACAACTGGTCTCACAGTCGTTAAGGTCATTTGATAGTGAGAATTACTAAGATTGTTTGACAGGGAGTTTAACATACACGTGAGAAGCGGGGGGGATCTTGTTAAAGATGACATTTAGCAATGTCTCAACCCATTCCAGCAACACCGACCAGGTAAGGAAGCCGAGGTCCTCTTGGTGGCCCGTCTACAACCAAACACACCCTCTTGTAAGACTCGCAACTACGCAATTACGTAATTATGTCTGTCTACAATAGCTTACGCAAACACAACCGTATGTCGGAACTGTCGGACCCGCTTGTTGGGAGATGAACACTGTCCATCTCTTGCGTTTATGTAGTTGCGTTGGCTTGCGTTCAGCCAATAAAAAACATATAGAGGGACTATTAAAATCAAATTATATGAAGTTATTTGGTCTTCGACAACAGCTCTTGTAAATGTATAGTAATGAATACAGGACTTTCAATTAAAATCATATATATTTAACAATTTAAATATTTAAAAAAATATATTTATTTCTAAATTTGAAAACATTAATATTAATTTTACTTTTATAGTCATGTTTGCTGTTTGTTCCTTTTGGTTGAAATTACGTCTTACGACTTTTCATTGTGGACAGTCTGTTTTGTATTTAATAGAAGCGTAATTAGGAATGCGTTTGCAATTGCGTAGTTGCGAGTTTGACAAGCGGGAATGTTGGCTGTAGGACGGGCCAATACCTGGGTGTGTGTCACTAGTTGGATTATCTGAACCTCTGCCTCGGCCAGACATATTATGTTCTGCTAGCAGGTATTGTCTCTACAATCAGTACAGTCGAAATAAAATAGACATTTAGAACATATATTTGTAATTATCAATTCGAACACATTGATCAAATTAACTAGTAGAGTTAGGTTTTTTTAAAAATATTCAAACTCACGACATTTTCACATTGTCTACTACAAAATGAGTTTTAATCAAATTATCGGAGCATAAGAAGAACAGTATTAATATATGATTAATTATTGATTAAAAATTATGTAATTTTTCCACTTTTAACTGTTTTAACATCTCATATGAATGTCTAGTTTACTAAATTTCAGTCCCATACGTTAACTAGGTAGGCTACTTTTCTCTAAAGGAACCGCCTTGGTAGGAGAGAAATTGCCGCACAGCCATTCAGCTCTAACGTAATACTTATTTATGAGGCGTTATTTCAAAATATGACTCACGCCAAAATAAATTATAAAGAGTTCAACAGGGTTCTTTTTCCTAAAAAAAAACCCGCCAATAGTTGGAGATTTATTAATAGAAAAAAAAGTGTGGAAATGTGTCATTAACTAGGTCATTTTCAACGACTTTTTAATCATATTCGTGGAGCTAACAGACTAGGCTTGATGAAAAAGGACATTAGATTTAGCCTTCCTCTAACAAAAAAATAAAGTAATTTCTTGATAGGCTCACAACAGAAGATTTAAAATATTTGAGAACTAGTAGCGAGCTTTTATTTTTACCCTGAGATGAGAAGTTTTGTAGATTTATTTCTCCTCTTCCTTAGTGACACCACAAAGGGTGGTTGTAGGTGAAGAGCTAAATGGTATAGGCCTAAGCAGAATAGAGATGTAGTACCAAAAAAGACACAGACCATTGTGTGTGTGGGCTGACAACGATTGATAGGTACTTTCTCGCTGACCGAGGCGGTAAAAAGCATAAAATATCAAGTTTGATCTTCCATAACTCGTAAAATGTAATAATTTGAAATTACATTTGTTAAAATTGTGCAATAAATTTTTTTAAGGTCAAATGAACTTAATTGGGTTAACTGAATGTGGTTATCCGGACGGGTAGTAAGACGCGGTGCCAAAGGAGGAAAAAAAGAAGTCACAAACACACATTTGGAACCTTGATTGTTGCAGATAAAGGACGAAGCGAAGGATATAATCAAAGTAGCCTGTATTCTAAAAACGTTTTCAGACCATACTGTATTTTTATCCGTCCTTAGAACCAGGACATTTATAATATCACCGTCAAAATTAATGTTTTTGTTTGAAGCAGAAGAGTGTATTTAATTTTTTACCTAAACATTACATTTGTGAGTTTTATCTTACTTTTAATTAACATTGCAAAATATGGAGATGAAACAAAATATTCGTATTTTATAGAATGTTTGGTGCCTAGTGTCTTTAATTAGCAATTTTAATTTCACTTTGTTTTGAAAAGTTAAATGTACTGTTGAACAAATGTTGGAGTTTGGATTTTTTTTGCGTGTGGAGGGGGGGAGGGGGGGATGTATTTTGAGTTATCAATTTAAGCCTTTTCATAAGAGGATTTAAATTTGATCTCGATTGTAAAAATAAATACAAGTGATATATATATTATATATATTATATTATATATATATATTGTATGTATACTCACAGCAGTGTATTTTGAAATATTATATATATATTTCAAAATACACTGTTGCTAATATTATAATACATTTTAGTGTGTATAGCGGGATTCTGGTAAGAAGGAACTTTCAGAAAATACAAACATGATTTTTGCTGCCAACATTGATAACATTTTACTATATTATTAGTGTTATTTTACATGTATTGATAATATCTATCAGAAGTGACAATCACAGATAACATTACTTGACGTATGAATACTTAAAAGTAGATATACAGTCCAATTTTCATAAGAAGAGCCTTATCTGACAGCTAACAGGCCTCGTGGTATAGTGGTCAGATACCCCCGGATGATGATCTAGAGGTCCAGGGTTCTATTCTCGGCTGATATCAGGGTATTTTTCTCGAATTCCCAGGACATTATCAACAAGGTTTGGTTAGTAAGGCTTAAGTTGGGTTAAGACTTTCTACTGATTCCACATCCTCATACTCACTAACACCATCAACTGATCTCATCGGGACATGGAAAGATATACGATTAGTACATTCGGGCGTCCCCTGGGTGACGGTACATTAGTACTGGATAATATTTCCGTTACTGGGCTCTAGATTGATGTAGCCCAGACACGACATTATTATTATAATTATTTAACAGAACAATTACAATATGTACTTTCATACCTTCATAAGTCGGGTAATGTGATCTTCAGCCTCTACTTTAGAATGATATAATCACTACCTATTAAAAATAACACTCATAATAGAACCAAACTTTATAAATTTCAACAGCAAACAAGTGTTTTGTAGTTTATAAATATTTTTGATAATAAATCTGTAGCTTTCTATACACATATTTATGTTTTATTTCTAAATATCTAGTTTATTTTCAAATTGGGTTTTTTGGTGCGATTAAATTTCGCACGGCCTAAATAAAATATTGATTTTTTTTTAGTACACGTCTTACTACCCGTTCGGGTTATACGTTTTAAGTACTAATTACGCTAATGGATTAGGAATTGGGAAGGTTGAATTAGAGGAAGTGAACCCGCATTTGCGTGGAGGGAGAGTGGAAAACCATTTAGGAAAAACCACCCCCAGTTCACCCGACCGAGATTCGAACCTCGATCTCCCCGTCCTCAGCAGTCGGGCTCAACACGACTAGCGCGTTAGCCAACTACGCCACCGAGGCGGGTAAAATATTGAAGGATTGAGGTTTTGGGAGGGGGGGTTGGAGGGGGCGAAATTAGACCATTTAAACGTTTCGGTTTTTTAGTGCATATGTTCTATGCCCGAACACCAATTAAAGGTATGGGGTGGGGTGGGAGAAATTGATGTTGAAACTAATATAACAACCAAATCGGTCTCTTAAAAAGAAGGCAAGACAAAACAAAAATTTAAAACATTATTTTAGTTTATACAATGAAGTTTATTATATTAATGTTGTTTTCTCTCTCTTTACTAGAGTTTTGCCCCTCGAGTCCCCCTAGAATCGGCGGTAACAATGGCAGAACGTGTAATTGGGAAGAGGCAGCCGGCCAACTTCTGCCCGAGGCCGCAAGAAGGCTGTGTTTGGGAAAAATAACCACGCGGTCGAAGACAGGGCAAAGGAGGGCAGAAGTTAAAAAGGCCTGAGGGTCGGCAAGGGTGTGCACTGTGCAGGCGTGGTTTAAACCAGGGGTCTCCAAACGCTTAAGAGACGAGGACCACATTAAGGGCGCGTCCTAACGTTCAATGCTACTGATCGTGTGAGGTATATACTGACGATTTGTCAGTATACTAATGGACTGATGCCAACTCCTCATTATTTGTTAGTTCGACACTGGTTGTAATATTGAACGTGTGAGGTGTCCTTTAGATTTTTGGAAAGTTGTCACGGTTGAAGCATGCGATTTACGGTTTCAGTTTATTGTTTAACATACATATAAAAAAAACGCTAGCTTAGCACAGAAAATAATTATAAATGTTATTAAGAATAAGTACAAAAAATAATTCTTATTTCTTGTTTCACAATACAACACATTTAAGTTACTTATCCCGTGGGCCAGATTGGACACACCGGTGGGCGGTAGTTTACCCATCCTTGGTCTAAGGCGTTACTCTCGCGATAAATTGGATTGCCACTGACAGGGGAGATCGAGGTTCAAAATCTAGGTCGGATGCACTCAGGTCCCCCCCCCCCTCAACTGTTTTTCACTCTCCCTAGATGAAAATTCGCGTACACTTCCTCTAAATTCAACCTGTACTTTCCCTAGCTCACTAGCGTAATCAGTACTTAAGCGTATAGCCCCAACGAGCAGAAAGACGCGGTGCTAAAAAAACAACTTTTTTTTGTCTGAGGCTTCGTTTCTCAACTATAGGATGTGCTGAAACCTCGAAATGTTGAAAGTCAAATCTCCTTCGCTTCGACTTCAACTTCGACACCTACTATAACCTTCTCCTCAAAACGTTTCGAAGGTAAAAGAAAACTTCGCTATATCATGAACAGATTTGAAATATCTCACTAAATATTCCATATTTCAACATAAATCATTTTAAGAACATCCACTAAACAGTATTTTAAGATGAAATAAAATTCCAGGAGGTGTCGGCCCACAGCTACCACCTTCTTACGCCCTCTCGTCAGGTCAGAGAAAAGCTACGATGTATTGAGGGCTACAGCCTGCAGTTCCTCTACATACTACAATAGGGTTAGATCTTTTCTTTCTCCCATCGCGTCTCAAAAGTTGGGCAATGCTTGACGCCTCTAAATCACCTCAGCATTCCTGTCTTGTCGTTCGTTAGTGTTAAATATCGACTTGTGCTTTATATTGCTAGGGGATTATTTTGTCTCAACGCAGCTTTAAACACTAATAATTATATATTTTTTTACGAATAAAACATCTTGGTAAATATTTTCCTACCGGAAAATAAGACACCTTATCACTTTGAAGCACCTGATACTAGCGACATCTACACACAATCATACGGACCAATAAGTGGTATGACCTGATCTCGTTCGTCCGTGATTTCATCCCTTCTTTCCGCTTTGGCTCCTTTTAGAAATCCCAGAGAAAAATAGTGATTATTACTTGAGTTACTGAAAACAGTGGCGAGATTATTTTAAAGTGAAACTGTAAAGGTGTTTTTTTATTGAAAAAAAAAACCCTGCAGGTTTCAATTTACCTTCTTTGTCTCGTATACTGTATTCTCTTTCTAATGAAAAAGCGGTTCATTATATTGTTCTGAAATAGTATAATAAATTTACCAAAATTAATTGTATACTATTAAATTGAAAAATGACATCTAGACATGGGAATCGAGCCCGGGATCTTTAGCCTGATACTCCAATACTCCTACCACTGAGCTATCCAGGAGTCGTCCAGAGCCCAGTCATTCTTCACTCATATTTTAAGACCAAGTCTGTGATGGACGTGTGGAAATCGTCATCTATATATGAGTGATCAATTAAGATCACGAGCTATCAGATAACGCAGCCATCTTTAACTCGAGGGGGCTTTTGCTGCCAAATGTACAATTACAACTCCTGGATAGCTCAGTGGTACGAGTATCGGTGTACCTAGCCATAGGGTCCCGATTTCGATTCTCGTGTTCAGGTGTAATTTTTCAATTAAGGAATATATTTAGATGCGACTATAACTGGACTTAACTATAATAGATTGGTTATTTACTTCATCATGACGGATTGCACTGACCCCATTTATAGGCTACTAGCAATCCTGCACGGCGTTGCCCGTAACCCACTGTGGTATAAGAACTATATAAGCACCCCCCCCCCCCCCAACGGTTTAGAATCACGGTCGATTTCATACACATTTTTTTATCCCCGAGGAGGATGCGGCATATTTTTATCACAGCTATCTCTGAAATGTAATTATAAAACAGATTAACAATATTTTCTTCAAAAATTTGTTAAAATAGCCTAGTTAAAAAGTTAGTTAAAAATTTAAAAATCCGGCTTCGAGGTGCATTCGAACCCCCTTCCGTCCACGTATGTTAAAAATTTCAGATTTCTGCGTGCCGTAGATTTTTCTGGGTATCGCACACAAACAAACAAACACTTCCTTTTATTACTATAGATAAATTAGTGGAATAATTTAAGGTAAGCTTGCCATCTAATAGGGTAAACTTGTGCTAGGGGTCCGGGGTTCCTCGGTCCTCGTCTCGGTCCCGGAACATTGATTACCAAACCCTTCCTTCACCTCTGACAAGACATCTTGTGAATGTGGGGAATGCCAGGCCTCCACCGTGGTTTGGATCCCACGTTAAACTGTAGGTCCTCCATTTCATCTCACAATCACCCTACCATTACACATTAGCGTAACTGCGTATAACCCGAACGGGTAGTAAGACGCGGTGCAAATAATAATAATAATAATAATAATAATTGATGATAATAATAGTAGTAATATAAAAAGTGTACCCACGTTTGCGTTTAAGAGAGAGAGAGAGAGCTTGGAAAACCATTTTAGGGAAAAAACGCCCTCAGTACATCCATCTGGTATTCGAGCCTCGATCTTCTTGTCATTAGCAGGTTAGTCTACTGTGAAAGGGACGCCTTATACCATGCGATCACTGAAGCAGGTATGTTTAGAAAGTACACGTTAACTAGCTACCACCGGTAATTTTCCTTATGGGTACGTGAGTATCCCTATTTTATTTTTTGTTGACGGTGTGTGCCACTTTCTACCCCACGTCAGTTTCACGAGATGTGCGGTCTGGCCACCTCTGACCATATAATCAGTCATCGCGTGCCTGGCCAACTGCCTGTCTTGGGGGGGGGGGAGGCTGTAAGAACCCCCTTATACCTTCCCCTTTAGAACTCCACCACTGGGAAATGTTTCGAGAAGGTTCTCGCCTTTCTACCTCAAGGGAACCTGCAGGCAGGTAGTCTGTTCTCAACAGCTCAAGTCAATATTTCTTTGTTATATATGAAGCAAAGGTGCAAGCTACTTTCATTGACACGAACTTCGACTTAGAAATTGTTGCTTCGCTTTCTGATAAAAAAAAAAAAGTATCGAGAGTGAAATATTGGTAACGATGTATATACTGTTGATGTTAAGTTATAATACAGGGTTTAAAGTTAAGATTTAGATAAATTGCTCTAGAAATATATCTATAAAATTGAATTTATAGATTAAACACTGTAAAGCATTGTTTTGTAACATACTATATTGTATCTTAAAAGTTTTTATATTAATATTTTTAACGTGTCATCTTACATTTCAGACTTTTCATCAACTCGTTTATGGTCTAGTTGATGATGCATTACAATTGTATATAGTTTGACTCACTTTGCCCTGAGAGTTTTCTTTGTAAGTGGATGTAAACAAATTTAATTCCAGAGCTGTTTTTAATAGGTCTTACCGTTTAGCCACTAGAGACCTCCATAAGAAAGGTCCGCACCGACTTTAAAGTTGTTCAGACATTTTGAATTATTTTCGTGGGTTAAAAATTAATTTCTTAACTTTTTGGAATTTTCCCGTCGGTTACAGGCTAGAAGCTATAAGTTTGTTAAATTTCAAGTTTCTAGCTCTTCTGGAAGTGGGTAAACATTAATGTCAGTGAGTGAGTCAGCCGTGTGGCTTTATAGTAGTATATATTATAACCCACTTCTTTCAAACCATTTTAGAAGGTTTTCTAAAATGATAATAATACATGCTGATTTCGTTTGCTGTCGGCCGCTGAATTTCTTCTCAGACAACCAATTTACGTCCATTATTTGAAAGTTACAAGAAACTTGGGCCGACGTCAAACACTCCGTAGCATTCGATACGAAGAACCTTTTAGAAAAATACAAACTTATTTTTTTAGATAAACAATGACAAACTTTGACTATCTATTAGTGTTTTTTTAAGGTATTGATGATTAAAAAGTGACATGCAGATAACTTAAGGTGAGAGTGAAGCGGAGCGAAAAGACAGTCAGTGTTTGTAGTTTCTATATGACCCACCAGGATTAGAACCAACCTCTCGTCATCAACAGTCCTCTATTGCGTAGGGACGCTAGACCATTACCCTATTAAAATATATAGTATTTTTACTGTCAGAAATTTTTTCACACTGAATCTTACAAGACTAAAAAATAGCCTCAAGAAATGTTTTACCGCTCGGGCCAGGTGGATAAAGAGTCAGGCTCGTCTAGTCTGGTTTTTCATGGTATAAGGCAAGCCGGTTCGGATCGAATACTATGCAGGGTATGATGTGTTTTTTACCTTCTCTTAAATAGTTTTACATCTCCTTCCATCCAAATATGGGTACATTATCTTTATATCCGACCTCATCATCTCTAACAATTTAGTGTAGTTAGTATAATATGCCTATAGCCCAAATGGGTAATAGACGCAATGCTAAAAAATAAAATATTATTTAAAATAAACATGAATTAATTTGTAAAGTATACTTCTTCATCATAGTAATTTTTTTACAGTGTAAATTAACTAATATCTCATAAAAAAAGAAACAAATAAAAATAAATCCTAAGGGAAGTCTACGAGTGTGTATTACCAGCCCTACTATGAAATCAACATCAGGTCGTGTTGTGGTGTGTGTGTGTGTGAGTGTGGAGTGTGTAGTAGTCTACTGACCCCTAGGGTTCTTTGGGAGCTGAAATGGTTGGTTAAGCGGAAGGGGGATCGGGCACGACTCAGCTACAAGTGAGCCCGCTTGAAAATGTAGCCTAGGGAGGGGCAAAAAAAAGGAAGAAGCCTGTTTTCCAGTATTTTACGATCTTTACGGCGCAGAAGTTGAGCCATCGGGAGTGAGGGGAGTAAGTGGGAGGTTCAGATGTATGCATCATTAGGAAGACACGTGGCGTTATCCCAACCTTGACAGGGTGAAATGTTGCACGAACAAAAGGGAAAATAGCGCGAGCTATGATACGTTAAATTAGTCTCTATCCCCTCCGAACCTTTACTTTCTCCTTCATACATCCCCCTCACCCCCCCATCTTATTAAATATTTTTCTGTACTTTAAACAGTCTCCAAGGAATTGCAAATGTTGCTGAATTTAATTTTATTTTAAAAAGAGAAAGTGCACAGTTATCTGTTTTTTTTAACTAACCAATTTATTAAAAAATTTAATCGATATTACTTTGTTTGAGTGTAATTATCTCCAAACACGTCGTCTTAGGGGGCCGGGGGGGGGTAGGACAGAAGGGATGCCCCCATCCCCACTTCATGAACAATCTGATCAAATGGGATACTCTTAGTACCGTAAAGAAACATATACATAAATGATTAAGGTAACTTATTTGATCTAATAACATTCATTCTTGCTATCATAACATCCGTGTTATTAAATTGGTACGAAATTATGAAAATGATTCGTTCCAACCTTCACTCCCCCCTCCCTCGTATCTCTTCTCTCGAATAGGACTCCTACGCAGCACACTCAAGTACCTTGGAAGGTAAAGCAGTCTTACCTTGACGGACTATTTTATGGATCTATCCTATAAGCTACACCATAGTGGAACCATGCAAGGTAAGCTTTCAGCCCTACAGGTAAACGAAGGGTACACAAGCTAGGTGTTAACCTTAGGGTAAGACGGGCTCTTAGGACGTTGCCTCCCCGTGACGTCACGGGAAGGCAAGATAGCATTTACCGTATTAGTGTTGTTACGTCGAATTCAGCGAGTTTTAAAGATAGTCAATAACATCGAAACAAATATGATATATTCTTAAATTTTTCAAAAATAGACCTACATAATTAAAACAAAATATTTATTTTTTAGCAGGCGTTTTACTACCCGTTCGTGCTATACTTATGCACTAATTACGCTAGTGAGCTAGGAAAAAAGAAGGTTGAATTTAGAGGACGTGTATCCATATTTGAATAGAGGGAGAGTGGAAAACCATTTTGGAAAAAAAAAACTCTGTACACTTGACCGAGATACGAAACTCGATCTCCCCGTCATCGCCAGTCTAATCTATTGCGAGAGTAGCGCGTTAGATCACGCGGCCACCAAAGCGGGTTTTTTGATCTTGATGTAATTTTTGTTTGTATCTATGTTTTTTTAAATTGTCTACAACTTAGTCTATTTGGCTTTTTGCGAAAATGGTATTTGTAATTCTTCCTGCCAGGAAGTAGATTAAAAAAAATCTTTGGAAACATGATTTCTATCTAGAATAAAAAACAAGAAAAAGGTAATTTTGAAATGCAAGTCGCAAATATTAGATTGAGTGTGTAAACTCGTCAAAGGAAAAGTCCTAATATTATCAGCATGTAAACAAAAGGCCTAACGGGATGAACTAATTATTTTCTCTTTCATTCATTGGCGTATAGTTGTAAAAGTGCTTAGGTACCTCAAAGATGCAACCCGCTTTGAAAATTAGCTTTGAATTCATCAAGTAGGTAACGTTGTTAAGCAAGGTAGCAAGGGCTCTTAAGTCGACTGAGTGTAGTATCAAATAAGTAAGCCTATACTCTGACTCGCGCTACCTCATAGAAACTTAATTAAGATGGAATTCGCCGAGGATTAAATTAAACCTGGAATTAAATTAAAATATGTTGACACTGGTGTATATATATATATATATATATATATATATATATATATATATTATATATATATATATATATATATATATACATACATACTTCTTACTACGGGGTTTCCCTTTTATTAGTTTTGGGCCTCACCCGTCGACGAAAGCGTTTAGGTTATTGAGCTTCAGATACTGACCGACCATCTTTTGAGAGTCTCTAGATCGAGTCCCGGTTGATTAAATAATGGAAGGAAGAGGATGATTTGTCAAAAGGGGATTCCCCATAGTTCACCTGAAGGGGTGAGGGGGAGGTGGAGACACGACTGCTACACCTAATTTCATAGCTGAGGGAACTGCATGTCTTATGGAGAAAAGATTTATCTTCGCTCTCTCTCTGTTACCTGTTGCCAAATTTTCTAGCTTTCTGTTGTTGGAATGTGAGGGGGGAGGGTTTACTTGGAAATCCCTCATTGTAAACAATGCGGCATGGGGTGGTTGGGGGGTTCAATTGACAGGCAAAAGCATTTCCTATCGGTGTACAGCCTTTTCTAGAAACATTAACTCTTTCCACAATCGTAATTTTTTCAAGATTGAAGTTTATTAACGTTTCTCTATTCCCTCCGTAATTATGCTTAAAATATTTTATGTATAAAGCTTTTTTCCTCATAATTAATATACAAACAAATATATTACAACATGCATTTTATAATAAATGCTATAAATTACATTCTTACTTGTTCTTAATCAGGTAACGGTACCACTCCTAGATCAGCATCACTATCATCATCTTCAGAGCTAGAGGAGCTGTCCTTCAAATTTATCACGACACTGTCATGCAGTTTTTCTATAAGCCCATATTTATCCAAACGCTTCATTTGAGTAGAGTTATTTCTTTTGATTGGTGTCAATAACTTTCCCTTAGTTTTGAATTCTTGTTTAATAGAGATTACTAACTTATAAGATACACCTGTAGCTTCTGCAGTTGCCATTGCTGCTTGAGTTACTGAACAAGTTCCGTCTTAACGAAAATAGTTGTAGACTCTTAACACCATTGCCATTTCTTTACTACTTAATATTTTCCTCTTGGAATGTAATTGTTTGTAACAAGCCGGAGATTCCATAATGTTTGTTATATCTTAATTGTTAACAATACACTATTATTCAAATAAATATATTAATATGCACGTACAACTATAGTTCCACAACCTTACGGTAAAAATACAAAACACGCAACCAACACATACAGATACACACCAAATCTTAACGTGATCAATAACACATTATTCTACACAGAGTACTTATAAAATATGAGTGTTTATTTAGTCAATGTTTTTGAGCTAGCTATTAGGAACACGAGACTCAGACTACTGTAACTTTACGACTGTGTTGGAGGAAGAAGCACCAAGTACTGACAACAACGTCAGCCCAGCATTGCCAAATTTGATATACATTCGAAGGAAGACTGATCACGGAAAACAAAATAATGACAACGCTGTTGCTCAATAGTAAGCATGCAGTTCCCTCAGCAATGAAATTAGGTGTAGTGTACTCGATCGGACCGGACCGGCCAGGGGTGTTATATAATCTCAGGTCTTGGTAACTAATGAGCTGGTGTGGACCCTATCAGGGGAGGTACATGAGGTCAACTTTTACAGATCTGAGATAACACATACACATACACTCCTACACACATACATTCCTACACACAGCCATACACACATACATACATACATACATACATACATACATACATACATACATACATACATTCCTACACACAGCCATACATTCCTACACACAGCCATACACACATACATTCATACATACATACATGCATGCATACATACATACATACATACATACATACATACATACATACATACATACATACATACATACATACATACATACATGCATACATACATACATACATGCATACATACATACATACATACATACATGCATACATACATACTCACATACACGTCAATATATAAAAATATTCATATACACACACGTGCATGCACACAGTGGTATACATTCCATTCAACCAAGTCATGTTTGTGTTCTCCGCCGAAGATAAAGACTCTGCTCTGATCCAGCCCTTGCAGAAGGGGATGCTGTGAAAATGAGAAAGAGGGTGGGAGGGAGAGGGTTCGCAAGGAAACACATTGTCTTGTACATTCAAGCAAGAAAGTTGGCTCACATAGTCTTCGTCTAGTAAGCAATACACTAGGCGTATTTATCTAGCATTTTTATTAGTTTGGTGTTTTTATTACTCATGTAATTGCCACGCCCAGTGTCATCAACATTTGGGACCTCCTGTTTTAATTAGTTCTAATTAGTACAGTACCTGAGTCTTCCTTCTCTAGTCCTACCTGTTAGCTTAATTAAAATGTTTATGGCCCGAACGGGTGGTTAGACGTGGTAGACATTTATAAATAATCAGCTAACTACCCTTTTTTTGTACAAGATGTGTTCTATAGTACGTAAGCTGGTAAGTCTAAGTTGGGCCAATAAAAATCCGATAAATAGAAGCTGAGAAAAGGGCTAAATAGTAGTGTTTTTAGACGCCATCTTGAAACAAAATGGCGGGAGTAAATTTCAACTAGCCTATATGTTAACCGGACGTCCGCGTTATGTCCATGAGAAATGTCAGCATAATCCGTGCAAAGGTTTTTGCGTGAAAGCGTAACAGACCGACATCAACTTAGTTTTATACGAGTACATTAGCGTTGGGGTGGCCCGGTATAGTATTTGTGGTTGTATTCAGCTGACCACCATTATGGTCTAGTGGTAAGAGCTCCTGGATACAAGTCCGGAGGTCCCGGGATCGATACCCGGATTTCTCTGTGAAGAAATGGATCTGAAACGGGATCAAACTCAGCCTCGTAATGACACGTGAGGAGTTACTTGAATAAACAAGTAGTGGCTCCGGTCTAGAAAGCTGAGATTAGTGGTTGTAAGGTTCGTTGAGCTGACCACATGACACCCTATATCTGGAGAAGTTGACACTATCTGTGTCAAAAGACGGCGGATGCTTGGTCGAAATGGCTTGATGGCGGGCTGACTATAGAGTTAAAAAAAAAAATCTAACAACATTTCATCTTAGTCGCTACCTATGCATGTAAGGGAGTGTACCTTGAACACAGGAATCATGTGTTGCTAAAATGTGTCTGCTCAGGCGGGAATGTACCTCTGCATGTCCTGTGCTGACTGAGCTGAACGTGACTGAATCGGGCGACCTACGCACTGAGCCGAATGTCTTTGACCGTTGTCTCAGTGCATGCCACTGTAGGGATATCCGGCTCCGTGGGTCCCGGGCTCAATTCCCGGCAGGTACCTTGGGTATATTTTACCCGAAAGGGTGACCTGGTGGTCTAGGGGTAAGGTGTCGGACTTCTGTGCTGGGGGGTCCGGGATTCAATCCTCGGTCCCGGCACAGATTTATCTGATTGCCAAACCCTTCCTTCACCTCTGATAAGACATCTTGTGAATGTGGGGAATGTCAGTCCTCCACCGTGGTTCGGATCCCACGTTAAACTGTAGGTCCTCCATTTCATCTCACAATCACCCTACCATTACACATTAGCGTAATTGCGAACGGGTAGTAAGACGCGGAGCCAATAATAATAATAATAATAATAAATAATAATAATAATAATAATAATAATAATAATAATAGGTTACGAGTGATGTAGCACAGACACAAAAAAAGTGTATATATATATATATATATATATATATATATATATATATATTTATTTATATAAAAATTTGTTATGTCTTATGAGTCCTCGTGACACCTTGAACGTGCAAGTTGGGAAACTCGGCCATGCGCATGCGCAGAGGGACTTCTCTCAGTTGTACAGAAAATGCTTGTGTGTGTGTGTTTGTACTTTATTAAATCACGAATTGAACTTTTGTGTAAGAAACGGCTAACTCAATTTCCTTAACAACTCGACTCTTTTATTGTAAGCCATTAAATTCTCAGGAAAATGAATATATTAAACCTTTCGAACAGTTTCCTCTTATTTAAAATCTAAAAGAAAACCAGTATAAATACGGACGTTAACTCGCGTCACTTTCCGTACCACCTTTAAATCAATTAATTACGTGAACAAAGTACGGGTGACTGAGAAATCGTGGTTTGAATCCCGGCTGGACGTGCTGAGATGGTTTTATTTCTCTAAATGGTAAAGCTGTTGAGTAACGCTTGTGTCACGTGTACAAATAGGGTTTTATAAACAGAAATATTCAATACAAGGGTTATTTATGACATATTTTAAGATATGAGGAGGGTAGGTTGGATTGAATGTACCCACATTAGCACTAATGGGACACAGGGAAACTAACATGTGTGAGCCACCGCTAAGCCTCAACTTCCTTGGTAATTGGTGACCAAGTGAGATGCGAGTCTAGCGCCTTAGCCCACCCGATCATCGTTGTCACAAGATCTCAGCCTCACCTCTCGCAATGGCGGGTAGACCGGGTTCGAATTTCATTCGGGTTTGTTGAAGCTGTTTTGTTTCCCTATATGGTTTCTCACGCTCTCGTCACGCAAATGTTGGTACACATCCTATATATTACAAATCTACCAGTCTTTACTCTTAAAGTGTAAGTACGCGGGTCACACAAAAAGTCGTAATTGAACATGTTTGAAGTTTCATAATATCAATTTAATACGTGTTTGTGAACTGCGGGCGGCCGATCTTTCTCTGAGCTCAGTCCAAGGTTTTGCGGGCGAGTGTTCCTGCAGGGGACAGTAGGGTAAAGAAGATACCGCGGGGGTAATTTAGAGGAAGCAGATAGGGGGAAGACTGGACCGGACCCTTGGCCAGATAACAGTGACTGATAGTTGCTACACGGAGGAAGGAGGTTGGATATCATGCATGGCAATTAGGTGAACGGTCAAATGGGGGAATGAGAGAGGGAGTTGTTTCAGTCGGTTGAGCAGTTTACCGTCATTCCGCGGGGATTACAATCCCCGCCCCCCCTCCCTCACATTCCCAACCCGCTTAGTTCCTCTAAAGATGTACAGGTCCAACAGTACTGTATATTGAGTCCAGAGTAAATACTACTTTGGACTTGTTCAGAAATCTCGCGAATGAATTCTCTCTGAAGAAATTATGTTTCGAGTCGGAACACAGCTTATCGATAAATAAAAGGGAGGGACAGGAAAAAAAAAAGATCCTATTAAGAAATAGGAGGGAAGCAAAAAAGGAAATATCTAAAAAAAAATTAATATAAAATAGGAAAAGTTTTTTAAAGTGCATTTGAAGAGACATTTCATGAGAGACCATGAAAGGCGAGAAAAAGTACCGTATTTTTTTCTTCCTTCTTTCTTTCTTTAAAATCACATTTTCAATACGGGTAAACATTTTTGAAGTAAATAAAAATACTTTGTGAAGGTATTTGCCGTAATTTATAATAATCCAACCACTTTGGAGAAAATAAAAGTTTGATAACGCTTATACTTTAAAGTGTACACATTTAATTTTATTACATTTATAATATCTTTGAATAAAGAGGAAAAATACAGTAGGATACAATTGAAGTTCCACAATAAACGTAAAAAACTTGTTTGCAACTAATATTAAAAAAACTCTTTTTAGATCATAAAATTATAAATACTATACTTTGAAAAGACAAACTATTTTTTATTATATTTCATATACAAAGGAACAGACACTGGATTAGCTTGAAACAGATATCAAATAAAGGTTCTTGTCCAAACATTCAACTTTTTTTTTTAAAGTCTAGGACAAGTGATTAGATATTGTTACTTTCTTACGTACAGAAAGTATTATAATCTTAATAATCGTTGCTACGAATATTATTTTGTTGACCTCAGTGGTCCTGGGGTAAAGTGTTCATCGGTTCAAACACAGCATGGATCGACGAATTTTCCGTAGCACAACTTCCTTCGGAGGGGAAGTATAAATATAAATAAATATTTAGCACCGCGTCTTACTACCCGTTCGGGTTATACGCTAATAGATTAGGAATTGGGAAGATTAAATTTAGAAGAAGTGAACCCGCATTTGCGTGGAGGGAGAGTGGAAAACCATTTAGGAAAAACCAGCCAAGTTCACCCGGCTGAGATTCGAACCTCGATCTCCCTGTCCTCGGTAGTTTAGCTCAACACTAATCTAGCGCGTTAGCCAACTACGCCACCGAGGCGGGTCGGAGGGTAAGTAAAGCCGGTGGTCCTATGTCATTTGTGGTATGTAAAAGAACACAGGAATTTATGTGGAAATATCTCTCCCTGAAAAATTGGTAGGCTCTTTCGCTTTCGTTCATAGACAATCTCGTGAGTTGATATAATCAGTCGGTTCAGAAAGAGCACGTTAAATATCTCAAATAAATTTAAAAAAACATTAGTTTGAATATTGACGTTTTATGTGTTTCCGAACCCAAAAAATTTGATTTTACAATTATACGCATCCCAGCGTCTAAAACAGAAAATTTTAAATGGATTTTGTTATAACTCGAGAATTAGATGTTGTAAGGTTATAAACCTGTCTACAAGACAAGTCATAAAATAAGATTTTGCTAATAGAAGTAATTAAAAAATCAAGCTTTCAAATAATAATGAATGTTTATGAGCCAATCTCATTGATTATAGCCCTAAAATTAAGGGTAGTCTACTAATGACTGAATTTTTTTTTGGTCACAAACTATAAGCTTTATAATCCATCGTTTTTCAACCATATAAGAGATGGAACGCACGAATAAAAGTAACGTTCTACAAATGACTATTCGAGTGCTACTCCAAGGTCAATATTGACCTTGTTCAAGTTGAGCTGATGCTATCTACCAAGTCTAATATATCTTCTGCTAAAACACAGCAGAGTCTAGACATGTATCAAGTCCAGAGCATATAGACTAAAGCTTCATTCCCTCTGGAGCGAACTATGCATGGCAATTAGGGGACTAGAAAGGGAGGGGCGGTGTTTATATTTCCAACCCTTATCGGGAGATTACAAACCCCCTCTCCACGCCCCAGACGAAGCTACAACGATAAACTTTGAAACCATACATCGCTCTGGAATAATAATGTTTCCTTAAGATCTTTAAACTATACCTACCTCCTAAATTAATACATTGAATAGTTTAGAAAAATTACCTTTCTATTTGATTAATCGCGTTTTTGTACGCGTCTTAATACCCGCTAGGGCTATATGTGTACATACTAAATACGCCAATGTAATATTAATCATTAAGGTTGAATTAAGAGAAAACTTACACGAATTTGCGTGCGTAGAAAGAGAGAGGGAAAACAATTGAAGAAAAACCACCCTCAGCACACCCGACCCAGACTCGAACCCTGATATCCCCGTTATCATCAGTCCAGTCTATTGCAAGAGTGACCCACCTCGGTGGCGTAGTTAGCTAACGCGTTAGATTCATGTTGAGCTAGACTGCCTAGGACGGGGAGATAGAGGTTCAAATCTCGCTCGGGTGAATTGGGGGAGGGGGTTGTCCTAAATGGTTTTCTACTCTCCCTCCACGCAAATGCAGGTTTACTTCGTCTATATCCAACCTTCCCAATTCCTAGCCCATTAGTGTAATTAGTACTAAAAGCGTATAGCCCGAACGGGTAAAAAGACGTGGTGCTAAGTATTGTTATTTTGAAAATTGACACCTGGACACGGGAATCGAACCCGGGACCTTTGACTTAGTACGCCAATGCTCTAACTACTGAGCTATTCAGAAATCGTCCCGTGTCCAGGATCATTCTTCACTCATATTTTAAGGCAGAGTCTATGATGGACGTGCGGAAATCATCTTTGATAGCTCAGTGGTAAGAGCATTGGCGTACTAAGCCCGTGTCCAGATATCATTTTTCAATTTCCAGAATATGTTATCTAGATGGAGTAATCGTCACTAAAAGCATACATAATAGATTTGGCTATTTGATTTATTATTATTATTATTAAATTTTATTACAAGAGTGACGCTTTAGACCATTCGACTATCGAAGCAGGTTTATTATAAACTTGATACTATGTTAAAATACTGATTGTAATGAACTTTCAGAAAATACAAACAAATGTTTTTGTGATCAACATTGTTAACATTTTACTATTTTACTAGTGTTAATTTTTACAGATATTGGTAATATCTATCAAAAGTGACAGCAACAAATAATATGACTTGAGTATTGTCTTATTATCAAACCACCTGAATTTGACTCTAGATAATACTGTTTCCGTGCAAAGCCAGTCCAGTCCCCCTTGCTCGTGTTGAGCCGTCCACCCGGAGTGTTCCTTTATACTTACACCCATGCCTAATCAGATTTGTTGATAATCTAATTATTGTCCACTAGTGGCAAGTTTAATATACCTTCTATAAGCCTGAGACACTTAGAACTGTTGCTCAATTTGACGGCAGGAAATATTTATATAACATCCCAAAATAAGGCTAGTTCACAGACTAGATCAGTGATGGACAAACTTTTCGGGGAATGGGCAAAAAAAAAGAAGTTACGATGGTACATTTTACAAAATTATTGTCCATTTAAGTCCTATTGATTATTAAATTGATTTGTATAATGATGATTTATAATTATAATACAATGCGAGCTATCTAAATTATTTAACAAATACTTAAATAAAACAGATACCTACACTACTTGAATGAAGGAGTGTGTGATGAGTGGAACTGTATTATTATTATTATTATTACTACTACTAGCATCGCGTCTTACTACCCGTTCGGGTTATACGCACTGATGCTAACGTGTAATGGTAGGGTGATTGTGAGATGAAATGGAGGACCTACAGTTTAACGTGGAATCCGAACCACGGTGGAGGTCTGGCATTCCCCACATTCACAAGTTGTGATTAATACACGTCTTGTCAGAGGTGAAGGAAGGGTTTGGCAATCAGATAAATCTGTGCCGGGACCGAGTTTTGAACCCCGGACCGCAGCTCAGAAGTCTGACACCTTACCCCTAGAACACCAGGTCACCTTTCTTCTAAAAGTTTTTCATAGTCTGGTTACAACTAGAACGAGGCGACTCTCATAACTGAAGCTATTGCTTGGAGTTAAAGTGTCGGGAAATGTTTAGTTCTTTGTAGACTGGCACTGGTCACTAAGATATGGAAAAAACAAAAAAAAAAAAAAACTAGTGCGAAATGCAGTTTTTCTTGGTTTTTCGTATTTTGACACATTTTTAAAAATCGGAATTTGGAATCTTTCCGCGGGCCGTATTAAACTTGTCCACGGGCCGTACTTGCCCTTCACTGGACAAGGTATACACCCCCAGATACTCAGCCTTACGGGGGATTCACCGCGCCCCTTGGACACTGGCGTGTATTAGTTGTTTTTTAGCACCGCGTCTTACTACCTGTTCGAATTATATGCCTATGTAATTACACTAATGTGTTGGGTATTAGGAAGGTCTAATTTAGAATAAGTGTAACCACATTAGCGTGGAGTGAGAGTGTAAAACCATTTGGGTAAACCCTCTTCATTGCACCCAACCGGGATTTGAATCCAGATCTCCACGTCATAGGAAGTCTAGTCTATTGCGAGAGTGATGCCCAAGACCAGTGGTATTCAGCCTGGGCAAGCTAAGACATCTTATCTTAAGGTGTACGTAAAATTATAAAATTAAATAAACATATAAAGTCAATATCCGACACCTTAGCTTAGTCAGTAGCGTGTCTGCCTACTAAGCTAAGTGTCCCGGGTTCCATCTCCGGTATGGTCGATATTTTGATCATTGATTAAAATATGAGTTTACTTTTTTACATTGATAAATTCACGTCTGAGGACTGGATGTTGTGCCTGTCCTAGTCTTAATTAGATCATAAGGCATATGAAGCTACAACAATCCAGTAGTGGAAAATAGGGCTTTAGTTAAAAGTAAACCACAGGATGGAAACAATAATGAATATAATATATTTAGGGTCAATATACATGTATATAGGCCTATATTTTTCATTTAAAACTTATTATGTAATGCATTGTTTTGGGATGTAATCTATCCTATTTATTTTGGATGTAATTTATTTAGATGTAGATTATAGAATATGTATAGCTTGCATTATGCACCAACAATTTTGGGGATACAGAGAGAGCATGGACAGACAGGGAAAATAGAGAAAATCTGGAAAAGTCAGGGATTTTTTAAAATATGTTTCGTAGCCAACCTGAGTTGAAGATAAATTATATCTAGGGGTACGGGACTATTCTACCACCAAAGCCGGTTAGTGAAAATTAATGTTGGGGATGAACCTAGTATTTCCGAGTTTTTTTTTTCTAAATCTAATTAGTAAGGCACAAATGGCCGCAGTTTCCTCCAAGTCTGTTTTAAATCACGTACGTGCGTCTAATTTGGTTGTCACCACCGCTGAACTGTTGAGTGTCGTGTGTGATGCTAACTGTTTAGTCGGTTGATTCAAACTCGACAGTTGTGCGACTGGCAAATCGTTCGTTTGCGCTTTCGTTTTAAGAGGGTAAGTCCAACTGCTTTGCTGTACCATGTCTGCCTACTAAGATAGGGGTCTCGGCTTCGATTTCGATTCCCGGCATGACCGAAACATTTATCATCGGTGAAATGCGGGTTTACACTTTTACAGTGATGCATTAACGGCCGACCCGCTCCGGTGGCCGCGTGGTCTAAGACGCAACTCCCGCAGTAGACTAGACTGCCGAGGACGGGAGATAGAATATCGTATCTCCGTCGGGTGTTCTGAGGTTTTTTCCAAAACAGTTTTCCACTCTCTCTCTCTCTCTCTCCTCCGCAAATGGGGTACACTTTCTTCAAATATAGACTTTCCTATTCTTAAAATCATTAGCGTAATTAGTATATAAGCGTATAACTCGAACGGGGAGTAAGACGTAATGCCAAAGAAACTAGAGACAGTTGGTTTTGATGTTGTAACTGTTCTAAGTTCTAAATGAGTAGCGAGTTAGCACCAGCCAAAGATTTCTACCCTTTTAAGTTTTGTGTTTCAATTTTGTGTGAAATATTACTATTATTACTAATATGTTTGTTTTCTTGAACACATTATCACTTATCTCGATCCACACTAATCCTCTCAGCATGCTCAAACCAAAGTAAAACGCGTCTTTCACATTTACCTTTTATTAAATACTATTAAAAATTATCCCCTTTTAGTAAATTTTAAATCCGCTTCGGTGGTCACGGGGTCTAAGGCGTCACCCTTGCAATAGACTGATACCGCTGATTACGGGGAGATCGGGGTTCGTATACCGGTCAGGTGTACCGAGGGTGGTTTTTGCCTAAGTGATTTCCAACTCTACCTCCACGCAAATGTAGGTACACTTCCTTTAAATTAAACCTTCCTCATACCTAACATATTAGAGTAATTAGTAGGCAGCCGTTTAGATGGAACGGGTAGTAATACGCGGGTCTACCCTGTGAGGTACCAAGCTTACCTTGTATGACTCCACTATGGTGCAGCTTATAACATAGGACCATGGTGTAATATATCAAGGTAAGACCTAGTATCCTTCAGGGTAAACTAAGTGTATTCTCGTTTGTGGGTGGAGGAAGCGTAAGACACCGCCGAGGGAAAAAGAAACTCCTCATCGCACCCTATCGGTATTCAAACCCCGACCTCCCCATCACTGGAAAAAACCCCATACAAAATGGGATTGCCATGTAGTCCGCTTACTGAGGGACTCCATTATAGAATAACAGCGATGGTGCAGGGGGAGGGGGTGTATTACCTATCGAGACATCTTGTAATCGTATTACGGAGTCTGTATCCACGAATTATAGACATGCCGCATTTGAATAAAAATCCCTCTGGTAGTTTCCGAGGGTACGACGCAAGTAGCCTACCACGCGCCGTATCCTCTTACCTAGGCCGCATCGTTCCTGCTGGTGGATCGTTCGTTGGTCACATTGTTTTAAAAGGGATTCCGATCGTCCAACTATAGACGGCATACCTCGGGAGAGAAATAACTCCCCGGCGGCCACATAATACTGTGACATTACCTCGTGTACACACACACACACACACACATCCTCCTCTCGGCTTCATTGTCACTTCAGATCCACCCCGGGGTTTCGATAAGCCCTTCCTTCCACCTTTTGCTCGCAATCCTTGTGTGTGCGCCGCTGGGTACGCAGGGATTACAGGCTGGCAAAGGGATTGAACCGAAACCTTGAAACCCATGTTTAGTCCTAGTTCGTTCCCTCTTTCCCTTTTCACCCGCTTTTGTACACAACACGGAGAAGAGACGAGCAATACTTTTTTCCCTCTGAACGATTTAGGTAGCGCTTGTTTGTTTGTTTGTTTGCTTGTTCGAGAACGTTCTCCATCGCACATCACACTTGTGTGTATGTTTTTTTTAAAGACACGTACACAGATTGGCAGGGGTTGAGGGGGAAGGCAACAACCGTTTGAATCTATTTCCCGATTGAATCCCAAGTTCTGAGTCGTGGCATAGTCACGTCTGCAAAGCTAGATTGGAACATCCTGTTGTTCCGCTATCCTTAATCTCGGGACTCAAAAAAAAGGACATACATAATTAAAGGTAAGGATGCGATCAATGCTAATGAAGGTATGGTTCACATCTCTTATGAAAGGTCGTTTAAAAAATATAAACAAATTTTTGTGTGGCCAATTTACTTTGTTAGGTTTTTTAAATAGTTAGACACCTATTGATAATATCTATCAAAATTGACGGCTGCAAATCACATGACTTGGCGTATGAATACGCGAAAGTTGATATAGTAGCTTTTATAGCTGTCAGATAAGGAAGGTCCTTTTTATGAAGATTTGACTGGATTTGGTTAAACACATGTGTACTCATTACGCTTAACATGTTAAGAATAAGGAAGGTTGAATTTAGAGGAAGTGTACGCGCATTTGTGTAGAAGGAGAGTGGAAAACCACCCTCAGTAACTTGAACTCGTAACCCTGATCCCCCGGTTTGCTCCAGTCCATTGTGATAATGACGGCCTAGGCCATGTGGCCACCGAAGTGGGTCACTGGTTGGTAGAAAGAGTGTTGATGATGATGATAACTTTCAGTAAAACCGATGAGTGCACGGCCCGAGGGAGGGGTTCAAAAGCTCTGAAGCCACAGAGTTATGATGGCCATATCTGGAGTTGGAGGAAGCAGGGACAGGGACAGGGACAAAGGTGTGTAAATCAACCCACCGCCGTACAATGGTCTGCAAGTAACTTACAGGGACAATACAAACCCTCTCCGTGCAACAGCGGCGCAAGTACACGTCCCGGGGTGATTACACCGGCTACCCTACAGATTATCCAGGACCTCTAGGGGCACAGGCTCTTAAACTGTGTGTGAGGGTGGGGAGAGTCTTAAAAATATTCTGGGTGTCACAGCAAACCTCAACAAATTTGGGTAAATTAAATATTTACTATAGATATAGTGAAATTATAATACGTGACATATTTTTGTTTTATATTTGTTTAGTTTATCGCAGAAATAAACGTCGTCAGACATGAGTCGATTTATTAATCACTCATATGACTAACTGAGATAAAATAATGGTTTACATGGGTTAACTGCACATATAAAGTTTGTGAATTGTATAAAAATAATAATATTAAATATAACTCCAGAGATGCGTTTTTCAATAAATATGCTCTTTATATTTCTCATTTGATTTAAAACTTCTCAAAAACAGGCACTAGAATATAAAGAACCTCAACTTATGCGTAGGGATGCAGGGAATTAGAATGTTTTTGCAATTTTTATAGCAAAGTTTTTCTTGGGATAGAATAAAATATTGCTCCAGTAGAAACATAATAGTTTAATTTTCTTCACATGGTGATATCAACACTTGTTGAATATCTGTCATGATCATAGCGGCATTAGATGAGAAACTTTTTAAATGAGATAAAAAGTTGTCATTAAATTTTAGGACACCCTTGACAGGTAGTCAACAAATGTTATCACCAAGTGAAGAAAAGTTAAACTCAATGTTTCTACCGAGGAAATGTTTATTTATTTCGGCAAAAAAAGAAAAGAAAAAAGGTTGCTACAAAAACTTTAAAAATACTGTTCTTAACTTCCCTAAATGGATTCCCAATCTTCTTTCACGTAAATGCGATTAATATAATAATAACTTTAAAAAATACATTTTTTATTAATACTATTTATCGTCTGACACCTTAGCTCAGTAGGTAAGCGAGTCTGTCTACCGAGTTGAGAGTCCTGAGTTCGATTCCTGGCATGGTCGAAAAAATTATGGCTGTCGAAATGTGGGTTTCACCTTTCACGATGATGAATTAACGGCTGGGGGTTGGGTGTTGTGTCTGTTCTATATTTAAGTTAGTTTATAAGTCGTGTGCTGATATAATCAATCGATTCAGAAAATGCACGTAAAATAACTCAAATATAATAATGTACAGACAAAAAACTCTATTGAACCATGGGGATTCCAACGGGTATGACTGACAACGAGTAATTGGATGTTTAATTGGCAATTTTATTTCTAAGCTTGAATAATTTCTCTCTTAAGATAAAAAAATTCACGTATAAAATTAAAATTAAAATTAAAGTCTTTAGATAAAGAGTCTAATGGGTTGTTGCCGAGATAACAAAAGCCTGATAATAAACATATTGTCGTCCATTACGTTATTGTGTGCGTGGTTGGTCAAATTGATAGCGAGGTACAGTCCCGTCAAGATTTGCTTTCCCCGGCAGATAACCCACAAGTTGTGCATGTAGGATGACCGACCCTTACTTACCCTCGACCCCTCGGGGGGAGTGTATTGTGAACTCATGATTTTGATAAATATCGACGTTTCATGACGACCTTGTAACCAAAAAAGTGTTTTTTCACGATGTCTGTCTGTATCTCAACCTAACAATTTTATCTATCGGGCTAAAACTATGGTTTCCATAGAGTTCCTCCAAGGAATTTTTGGAATTAGATGTACAACACTAAAATTAAAGGTAGTTTACTTATTATTATTATTATTAGCACCGCGTCTTACTACCCGTTCGGGTTATACGCACTTACGCTAATGTGTAATGGTAGGGTGATTGTGAGATGAAATGAAGGACCTACAGTTTAACGTGGAATCCGAACCACGGTGGAGGCCTGGCATTCCTCACATTCACAAGATGTCTTGTCAGAGGTGAAGGAAGGGTTTGGTAATCAGATAAATCTGTGCCGGGACCAAGGATTGAACCCTGGACGCCAGCACAGAAGTCTGACACCTTACCCCTAGACCGCCAGGTCACCGGTAGTTTACTGAAGGTCAATCCACTCAAACGATTTTGATTAAATTTTATAACCAGGCACATTCTAAACTTTGAGGATACTATACATAAGCAGAATTTTCCAATTTTGGTCAAATCTCCGCAACTATTTCGGATACAATATAACTCATAATTTTAAATTTGTAATACCTATTATTAAAAATAAATAATATTAATTTGAAATATATTTTATCAAATCAAAAGTTTCTGAGTATATATATGTATATACACTCATAAACTATTATATAACATTGTGTAACACTGTATATTATTTCATTCATGATCTTTGGTGGATTGTTTCAGAAAAACACTATCAAAGATCATGAATAAAATAATATATAATGTAACATAAACATTGATAAAAGAGGAGCATCTCTGTCTTCCAAAGAACATAACAATAATTCGTCAATCACTTATTAGGAAGGTCATTGAAATGGGAAATTTATTGTTATGCTCTTTGTTGGACGGAGATGTTTTTCTGTTCTCAATGTTTCTGTACCAATGTATAATATTTTCATTCATGCTCTTTGGTGGAGTTTTTATGCAACAATGTGTATTATTTGGTTTCAAGAATCTTACGAGTCTTTTAGTATAAGTATATTCAAAGATAAAAAATAGAAAAAGTCTGTGTGGTGAATTGTACCATTTATTTTTATTTCCCTTACTCCCTTTTTCGAGTTTAGGTATACGTCCAGACAGACTTCAATTTTTAAATTCGAAAATTCCAAAGCAAAGTGTTTTTTTTTGTTCAATGAACACAATTAAAGCAGGATTAATGTGACTTTTTTTTTTCGCACTAGACGCAAGTCGTCTGCATAAAACATTGGTATTCATGATACGGTACGGATTTGCAAATGCAAATTAACCTTTGTAACATACCGGTAGTGATGCGGGCTGCAGAGCGTTTGCCCCTTGTAAGGTCAAGGACGGAACTTTTTAATGGGGAGTCGTTTACTGGAGGACCGAGACGTTGTCACAGATGTCTGGGAACTACGCGTTATTTTAAATGGCGGGGAAAGATATCAACATTGCCCGCACGATTGAAAATCTTACTTTTTAAATTTTACCAACTTACCTAATGGATTATAAACTCGAAAGTACATGGCTCCTCCACTGAGCAAATTACATCACCTACCCCTACCTCATAGCACCCTATCTCTATCTTGAGCTAGTTCTATCCACTCCACCTGATTACACCTATCCCTATCTTGAGCTAGTTCTATCCACTCCACCTCATTACGTCCTATCTCTATCTTGAGCTAGTTCTATCCACTCCACCTCATTACACCCTATCCCTATCTTGAGTTAGTTCTAACCAGTCCACCTCATTAAACCCTATCTCTTTCAGGTCCATTCTAATGTTATCCTCTCATCTGCATCTAGGTCTTCCTAACGGTCTCTTCCAACTGGGTTTGCCAGTCCCAACACCCTGAACACGTTTCTAATTTATTCTAATCGCGCTGCATGTCCTGCCCACTCTAATCTTAGAAACTTTATTACTCTAACAATGTCTTGTTATGAGCACAGGGTTTGTAACTCATCAATATGTGACCATCTCCACTCTCCAGTATATTACCCCCTTTTCAGACCAACAATTTTACTAAGCCCTTTGTTGATTTTACTTTTTAATCATGACGAGCGGAAAATTATATAGCTCATTTCCCACGACGTTCCGAGCGAAATGTAGTTGCTCTGAGAGCTTAAAGTAAATCGTTGTTGCATCCAGATCCAGTCGTAACGCGTGGCGCGTTTCTATTGTTCTCGGCGGGAGAGGATGATTCCACGATACAATGGTCCGGTCAAGTTTATAGAACCTCCAGTCGTATCGCGCGCACGCACGCACTCCAATGTGAGACGGAAACCATCCCTCGTCTCAACGATACTGTCTCCGGCCCAACTGTACGGTTATTAATAAAGCAATTTCATTCTGATCCGCTTCAGTTTCCTCATGGTCCTAGGCACTACTTTCACAATATATTAGGACTCCGGGGTTCGATCCTTGTCGGCTATACTGAGGTTTGTCTCCTAAATAGTTTTCCATTCTCCCTCCACACAAATGTGGTTACACTTCCTCTAAACTCAACCTTAATAATCCCTAACACAATAGAGTAAGTGAGAACATCATCATAATCATAATCATCATCATCATCAACTGTTTCCAGCCCGTGGCCGGGTCAGTTTAGTAAAATGCCTCCATCTTCCTCTATCCTTCCACCATTCTTCTCCTCTCACTTGAACACTTTCTGTTATCTGCTTCTCTAATCATTTTCTTGGCCTCCTTTGTGGTCTTTTTCCCCACATACTTTTATTTTTTTAGCACCGCGTCTCACTAACCATTCGGGTTATAAGCTTCTGCACTAATTACGCTAATGGTTTCCGGGATTAGAAAGATTTAATATCAAGGAAATGTACCCGAATTTGCGTGGAGGGAGAGTTTAAAACATTTTTGGAAAAACCACCCTCACTACACCTTACCGATATTCGAACTTATATCTCTTCATCATCGGCAGTCTGTTTACTGCGAGAGTAACGCGTTAGACCACGTGGTCACCGTAGTGGATCCCCATTGTACGCTTTAGTGTGTGAAAACCAGTGACACAGGATGACGATGATGATACATCTCCTAGCGGTGAGTCGTATAACTAGTATCTTTTGGCGGGAAAGCAATAAATCCTGTATCCATGGCTCGTCGGATCAAGCGTCACTTAGTGGAGGAACGGTAAACCCACATCTTGGGGTGTGGGTAACAAATTCACAACGGTACTAAGTGAACTGTCTTGGGTGTTTAATTAAATACACGAAAGCCAACGTTTTCCAACGAAGTCAAAACAAAGGGAGAAAGGCGCCAGGGGGGAGCATATATACATGTCTTTGCTTTTACCATCCTGCCATCTCTTTCAAGGGATGAAGAAGGGAAGATTACTACGTAACAGAAGGGGTTGATTCTTATTTGGTACATTCCCTTCAAAGATTATACAGACTTTCATACCCTTCAGACTCCATTCTAAGTCAGATGTTTGATCAGAGGTCATCGCTAAGGAACGTTACCTATTTGTGACGTCACCGCAAATCAAGGTCTCCAATGTTAATGTGTTTACGTTTTATCCAGAGAGTTTTAAAGACAGGGTCACACATTTTTTTATAGTAAACGTGTTTTTTTAATTGTTACAGCTCTGAATATTTGGCTTTGTCACTAAAATGGCCCGTAGGAGTCTTCGTGTCAAGATGTAGGCTTAAAAAATTGGTGGAAACATATGTCTATCTAGAATAAAAGGCAAGAAAAAAAAAATTTAATATGCAAGTCAATGCTGTCCAGGTGCAAATAATAGTGAGAGTGTGTGTACTTGTCAGTGGAAGAGAGGAAGTGAGGTAAGCAAGTAAACAAGGTGCCTCGCAGGGGGAACCGCTCATTTTATTCCCTCTCTTTCTATTTCGTACATTGGCGTCTAAGTGTGATAGCTAGAGCCTTATAAAAATGGTTTTATATTTAGTTAAATTTCGTTTTTTAAATCTCACTTTTCGGTATTATTTCGTGTCTATTCAAAATTACATGCTATCTCAGGTGCATGTGCAGAAAACTAAACATTATAATACCCGCATTAGTGTACACGTGGACAAAGGCGTCAGTTCCTTCTTCTTGTTTGGTTTTACAGTGATGGTTGGCTGATGTTTAAATTCCCGTTGGGTGTTCTGTGGGGGTCCCTCCCCCCCCCCCCCAAGCGGTAACTCACTTTCCCTCCACTCAAAAATTAGTAAATTTACTCCAGACTCCACCCGAGTAGTCCTTCCCTATCCCATGTGTGTAAATGCGCAGATATCTAAGATGGGTAGTACCACATGGAGCACCGAAATAAACATCAGTTTACCTATATCCTAATATTCTTACGAATAACCAGATGTAAGGACTTTTTTCCTTAAATAGAATCCTTCTGTTAGGATCAAAAGACATTAAAGGAACCTATTCGTGAGAAAATTGGGTCACAGTAATAAACATTTCGCGCACTCTTAATGTTTTGAACGCTAACTTACATGACAGTTGAGCAAAGAGTATTGCCGACTTGCACTTTCTCACGGCGTCACGCGTGCTGACAGGTGTTCTAATCTTTGAAATATATTTAGCGAGACTAATAATATTAGTCTATAGCTGTGTATTAAACTGTCATAAATTTAATCTTAATTTTATAACCTTTGAAGTTAATATATTGGATTGACTGTTATTTGATAAATTAAAGGTAAATTTAGGTGTAATTTTTTCGATTAAGGTGGGATAAAGTAGACGTGAGAAAAGATAGGTGTTTTTGCAGTTTTTATAGTAAATTTTCTTTGACCAAAATAAATTAAATATTGCCAGTAGAAACATAAAGAGTATAATTTCCTTCACGTTGTGATATCAACAGTTGTTGAATATCTGTCATGGGCATAGCGGCATTAGATAAGAAACTTTTTAAATTAAGAGAAAAAGTAGTCAATAAATTCCACAACAACTGTTGATATCAGCATGTGAAGAAAATTAAACTCTATATTTATACTGGACCGGAGAAATATTTGATTTATTATTGACAAAAATTTTTTGCTATAAAAACTGCGAGAATACTGACCTTATCTCGCGTTCCCTACATCCCCATCTTAAACATAACCAAAGCCGCATTCAGAATTTATATAGAGTTTACATATTTTAAGGTAAAAATTAGCAGTTCAAGTTTTAGTTTTACGTTGTATATTCTATAATAAACGAAAACTAATACAAAGACGATAAAAAAAATCCATTAGTTAATACAGGTTTCCTAATTTCTGTTTTCTTGAGATAACAGTGACAAAACAACACCATGACGTCATACCGTAAGTGAATTATATCGACCGAGGGGCGCCGTCTGTTGGCGACGACAGTGCCAACTCCTGAGGATATAAGGTGTCATGTGGTCCGCACAACGAACCCTCCAGCCGTTAACCTCGGTTTACTAGACCGGAGGCACTACTTTTATCATAAAGTAGCTCCTCAATTGACCCCGTTCCAGATCCACTGATTCACAGAAAAACCTAGAAGCGCCGGGGATTGAACCCTAGACCACTGGTTTTGTAGCCAGGAACTCTTGACTACTAGATTAGAGAGGCGGTCGAATAGCGGTAAAATCAGTCAAAATGATGAACGTCACTATTCAACGTCACGTCAGCTCTGTAACAAAGTGTACCATGCACCACCAACCCCCCCCTTACCCCCCCCCCACATCATTCCCCCTGTACGATGCAAACAACACCCCCCACTCCCCCACCACACACTCTGCGTATTGTTTCGCCGCTGATAAGGACCTGTGTTTGGAGAAGTTGGCAAGGTGTGTGGTGTGTGGTGGTAGCGCTGGATCCAATCCCTCACTCATTACATGCTCTGACTTTGATTTCACGCTATCAGCCCCTCCAACCTCCCATCTCTCCCTCCCCCTCTCTCTTTATAAACCATCAGTTGCTCTCCCCTTCTCCTGATTCTACCTCACTCCCGTATTCACCCCTCTTCGCAACTGTGATGACTTTCTGAACGAGCTACGCTCCACGATGTTTTAGAGTGCGCGCTCTGAAATTCCAAACTGTAGCATTGTCGCCAACGTAGATCGCAAACAACCAGGGTCTTTCTCCTCATAGGGTCCGAGTTTGAACAACCAGGGTCTTTCTCCTCATAGGGTCCGAGTTTGAACAACCAGGGTCTTTCTCCTCATAGGGTCCGAGTTTGAACAACCAGGGTCTTTCTCCTCATAGGATCCAAGTTTGAACAACCAGGGTCTTTCTCCTCATAGGATCCGAGTTTGAACAACCAGGGTCTTTCTCCTCATAGGATCCGAGTTTGAACAACGAGGTCTTTCTCCTCATAGGATCCGAGTTTGAACAACCAGGGTCTTTCTCCTCATAGGATCCGAGTTTGAACAACCAGGGTCTTTCTCCTCATAGGATCCGAGTTTGAACAACGAGGGTCTTTCTCCTCATAGGATCCGAGTTTGAACAACCAGGGTCTTTCTCCTCATAGGATCCGAGTTTGAACAACCAGGGTCTTTCTCCTCATAGGATCCGAGTTTGAACAACCAGGGTCTTTCTCCTCATAGGATCCGAGTTTGAACAACGAGGGTCTTTCTCCTCATAGGATCCGAGTTTGAACAACCAGGGTCTTTCTCCTCATAGGATCCGAGTTTGAACAACCAGGGTCTTTCTCCTCATAGGATCCGAGTTTGAACAACGAGGGTCTTTCTCCTCATGGGGTCCAAGTTAGAACAATCAGGGTCTTTCTCCTCATAGGGTCCGAGTTTGTTTAGTGTTTTTTATGGTAGAAGGTTTATTAATATACGCAATTCTTGTACACACACAGGTGGTTAATTTAGAAACGTAACCAGGGGCTTAAAACTCAGAGTGTGTAGGGGTACATTTTAACCCACACAAATTTTGATTTATGGGTAAATAATTGTGTTTGTCTTCAACCATATACTAGGATAGAATTAATATCTTCAGTCCAATTTTTATAGGAAGGGTCTTTATTTGACAGCTAGACGATTGATTAGATCTATTTTCAAGTATCCATACGTCAAGCTATATAATCATAAATATATTTATAGGCCTACCTATAAAATGACACGAGTAGTTATGTTATCAATTTTGACCAACAAAATATAGGCCTACTTGTGTTTTCCTACAATAATTGGGCTGTACCCCTTTCGTAACCAAAGAACCCCTTAAAGTTCTTCATAAAACAAAGGAAACAATACAACTTTGCAAAATAACTTTTATGATTAATTAAACAAAACTGTGACAGAGTAAAAGAAGAACTTAAAAAAATATATCACGTCAAAATTTGCGTTGACTTGTTTCATCAGATCATTTTTCTTTCTTTCATGATTAATAAAATTCAGTGGTAAGTCGCATACGTCCTTTAAATCCTTGACGTACCTCTAAGAGTACGCGTACCACAGTTTGAGAAACAATGTTTTAAGTGGAAATATTTCCACGTTCACAACTTGTGTTTGTCAATATGTAAAAAAAAAAAAAAAAATTGTACAGTGCACCGCACAGATTTTCTCCCTCTTTTATTTAAACAAACATTTACTAAGAACTTGAAAGATTTGTGAGACGAAATAATAGATTTATAAATTGCTGTTGGAACATTAAACCAAAGATCACAGATGAAATAATATACATTGTTACTTTCTCTATGGCATTAGGAATTAGGAACATTGTTACAAAAAAGTGAGAAAAGAGAAATATCTTTGTCCATCAAAGAGAATAAGAATAAAATTCATATTCAAAGACCTGAATTAAAAAGTATATAATTGATTATAACTCAGAAACTATTAGTTTTATAAAAATATATTTTGATAAAAGATTTTAAATATTAATAGAACTACAATTTTACAATGATAAGTTATTTCGTATCTCAAACAGTTGCGTAGAAATGATGAAAATTGGAAAATCTCTCTCATACAAAGTACCCTCAAAGTTTTTTTCATGAGAAAATGAGAGCTGCTATCTTGTTTATAATAACAAAGTGTCTAGAAATAAAATGTAATCAAAATCGTTAAAGTGAATTTTGAGGAAATTGATTTTTTCTCTTTTTGTCCTTCACTAAACTACCATTAAATCTAGGGTTAGATATCTATTCCAAAAACCCAAGATTTAATATTTTGCCCAAATCGGTAAAATAGTTTCAGTTATAGCCCGAGGGTACAGACAGAGAGATGGCATTGTGAAAATCACTTTTTTGGTATCAGGGGTCATCAAAATATCAAGCTAGATTTTTATTTGACCATCACAATACTTTCTCTCCGAGGTGTCGAGAGAAAGTAAAAATGAAGTTAAAGTCCGTTCACCGTAGGAATTGTTCTCTGAAAGACCTTTTTTCCCTACCAGAAATCTATTATATAGTAGGATATTGTTAGGAAAAAAGACCTTTCCGAGAGTAATTCCTACCGTGAATGAAGTATAGGTACTGTGTAAACACCACTTGTGGATTAAAGTATCAGACACTACCCTTCCCCAAACTAAATATCACCCCTTTCCCCTTACTCGTAGCTAGAACTAATGTTGATTTCATGCTCTCAACCAACATACCATGTCTATAAACGCCCTCAATAAGTTGGAGATGACATGTTCAATATATACACAGCTTGGTGCTGTCATCTCTCAAGGCCACTTCTTTACCCGTCTGGAAACTTCTAAAGCTCCGCTCGAATCAGCGTTACTAGAACCACTTCCACGACTTTACTTTTATTAGTAGACTTCACCCCCCCCCCCCCTGTCAACCCTCTATTCCATCGTAAGAGTTTATAACAAGAGTTGTTAAAGTGGATCGTTTGGAAATTTTGCTCTAAGACTCTGCGTTTCGTTTCGGTTGACGAGCGAATAGTTTTATACTAGTTGAAGTTGTTAAAACCCGCTTCGGTGGCTGCGTGGTGGTCTAACGCGCTACTCTCGCAGTAGACGAGACTGTTGATGATGAGGAGATTGAGGTTCGAATCTAGGTCGGGTGTATTGAGTTTTTTTTTTCAAAATGATTTTCCACTCTCTCTCTCTCTCCACTCAAATCCTGGTACTTTTCCTAAAAATTTAACCTTCCTCATTCCTAAAGTCATTAAGGCCCTGCCTACCCTTCCTGGCGGCGTGTTGAGCTTTCAGCTCTAAAATAGATGGCGTTGCTAACGTTATACAAACTGGTGGATTCCAGCCATCAGGTTGGCAGAACTACTGGTTTGTTTAAACAATTGGGAGACTGGCGACCACTACCGGTAATCAGTAAAGGCAGAAAGCAATTTTTTTTTCCAAGAATTGAGAGAGATAAGAAGTGTAGTACCGGACCGTAAAGTGTGTAGGCGACCAAGTTTGACTAAACGTGGGGAGACATAACGTCAAGATACAATCACACTCTCGAGCAGAAAAATTAGCTTATTCATTCCAGTCACCTAGACGTCCATTAACCATTAACTTTTGAATTTAGAACCTTTTGATGCCAAAGTTTAGTACTAGTTTTGTACAATTTTGTACCCGTACCCGTTTTGAGTAATTAGCATATCAAAGTGGTGACTCTAGGTTAATGCAGTTGTACCACTTTTGAATTTTGAACTTGTTTTGATGCCAAAGTTTTGTATCCGTACCCATTTTGAGTAATTAGCATATCAAAGTGGTGACTCAAGGTTAATGCTGTTTTACTACTTTTTAATTTTGAACTTTTTTGATGCCAAAGTTTTGTACTAGTTTTGTACCGTTTTGTACCAGAAAGAAAAAGTATTGTACCCGTACCCGTTTTGAGTAATTAGCATATCAAAGTGAGTACTCCACGTACTCCAGGTAAATGCGGTTGTACCCCTTTTGATTTTGAACTTTTTTTGATGCCAAAGTTTTGTAATAGTTTTGTACCGTTTTGTAACACAAATAAGTTTTGTACCCGTACTCATTTTCAGTAATTAGCATATCAAAGTGGTGACTACAGGTTAATGCTGTTGTACCACTTTTGAATTTTTTGATGCCAAAGTTTTGTACTAGTTTGTACCGTTTTGTACCAGAAAAAAAAAGTATTGTACCCGGACCCGTTTTAAGTAATTAGCATATCAAAGTGAGTACTCCACGTACTCCAGGTAAATGCGGTTGTACCCCTTTTGATTTTGAACTTTTTTTGATGCCAAAGTTTTGTACTAGTTTTGTACCGTTTTGTACCAGAAAGAAAAAGTATTGTACCCGTACCCGTTTTGAGTAATTAGCATATCAAAGTGAGTACTCCACGTACTCCAGGTAAATGCGGTTGTACCCCTTTTGATTTTGAACTTTTTTTGATGCCAAAGTTTTGTAATAGTTTTGTACCGTTTTGTAACACAAATAAGTTTTGTACCCGTACTCATTTTCAGTAATTAGCATATCAAAGTGGTGACTCCAGGTTAATGCTGTTGTACCACTTTTGAATTTTTTTGATGCCAAAGTTTTGTAATAGTTTTGTACCGTTTTGTAACACAAATAAGTTTTGTACCCGTACCCATTTTGAGTAATTAGCATATCAAAGTGGTGACTCCAGGTTAATGCTGTTGTACCACTTTTGAATTTTTTCATGCCAAAGTTTTGTACTAGTTCTGTACCATTTTGTACCACAAAGAGAAAGTTTTGTACCCGTACCCATTTTGAGTAATTAGCATATCAAAGTGTCACGTGACTCCAGGTTAATGCTGTTGTACCACTATTGAAATTTTTTCAAATAAATATCTGGTGAGGGTAGTGATAAATAATAATGTACACTTATTTATCAGAGAAAAATTTATTTAAGGTAAAATTAGAGATAACTTATTTTTGAAGGGTTTGTCACTAACTATAATAAATAACCTATACGATTGAGTATGTAGCCTACGATTTTGTCGTACCATTTATTTGAGTTTATTAGTAAGCAGGTAAAATAAAAAATAACTAAAATTTAATGTGCTAAATTTGGCCACTGTGCTTTGGCTAATTTTTAAAATTTAAAGGCCAAGGTGGCAATAACATATTTTAAAAGCAGTTTCATTTCGAAGACTATAACAACTTTGACTATAAATATATCTGTTATTTTTATTACTGATATTACCACGTCATACTACCTGTTCATGTTATACGCATATATGATAATCTAATTGGGTGGTAATGAGGAAAGAGGCATTTGAGAGGTTATCTACCAGCATTTTTATTTTGGAAGATGGGGAAACAATTTAGGAAAAACTACCCTCAATAGACTCGACCAGGATTTGCACCCCAAGTGCTCCGCTATCAGCAGGCCAATTTTACACTAGTGACACCTTAGACCACTCAGCCACTGAAGTGGGTATCTGTTATTTAATACGGTGTTTACAGTTTTCAAACATCTATAGGATTTACACAATTTTCCAGAAATAAATGTTTTTGGGAATAAATTTTTATCCTATTGGTAGAGTTTAACTTGAGTAATATCTCTATGGTGTCAGCCTGCAAGCAGGCTATACCAATCGAGAGGCTGCCGTATGTTGGCAAAGATAGGGCCAACATTTTCAAGCTGAGGGTGCCATGTGGTTAGCACAACGAGCCCTCCAGACTTTTATCTCAGTTTTCTAGACTGAAGCGCTACTTATTCATTCAATTATCTCCTCATTTGTCCTCACGAGGTTGATTTTGGTTCCGTTTCAGACCCATGCTTCACAGACAGAATTAGGGGCACTGGGGATCAAACTTGGCACTTCAGTATCTGAAGCCAGTAAATCTGACCACTATACAACAGAGGCGGTCGGGTATCAAATACTTACTTACTTACTTACTTACTTTATGGCATAGGAAACACAAAAGTTCATTAATTTTAATGGTTTTAAATATATATTTACTTATCATCGGCTTCATGTCGTGGTCAATATTGCTAAAGTGCTATGACTGAGCACTAAGTGCGTAAATTAATCAGCTCAATAACTTGACTAGTTCGATTCCCTGTTAGGTTGAAATTACTTAGTACTAGCGTGATACGAACTCGGCCAAGGCACAAGAGATTTTGAACATACAATAAGTGCGTTACAGAGTGTTAGTAACATTTACTTTCAGCTAAGAGCTTTTCTTTAAAAAAAAAAGTACTTGAAATATCAGAATAATCGCTGCATTGTTATATAGAAGTATTTATTTGTATCTTAATTTTGATATTATTTCTACAGTAAATAAAATAGTATCGCTGCTCATCCATTGTACTTAAATTAGTAGATACAGATAGCCTAAGCGCCAGTAATATGCATACCGTTAAAAAAAACTTATCCTTTACTACAAGAAGTTAAATAATCAATTATATCTTTGCTTTTCTTTGTGCGCCCTTTCTTCATAAACTTGTTATTCACAAGGATATAAAATAATATTTTGTAAATACTTCTCCACCTCAAAATTTATACAATCCATTGGATTTTGTTCGAAAGCAAAAAGGTCACATATTGTTAATTATATAAAAAGTAATCACCGTGGGTACTTATTGTTCGGGATTCGATACATTTCTTCCAAAACGAGCGCACAAACTGCGAGAATGCAACAAGTTCAAATTAAAAGTAATCACATTTAACACGCTAATAAAATAAAATTAACATTTTCACATCTTGACTACCAAAAACTTCGTTCATTAACTTTTTGAAAAATAACTTATTCCAAAGTCCAATGAGAGTAAAATCCTAGACCGTAAAATAAAAACTAGTATATAAAATTATACTGAGAACGTCTCCAAATTACATTTAGACCAAACTTTATTTAAAATAACTATGTTTGATATGAGCAGGAATGTTTATTTTTATTTATTATAATAGTGGATTAAAAATTCAATGTACAGTAGTTTTCATTTATTTTGAATATTAACACTTATTATTACAACGTGTAGTGCTAAAGAATGAGAAAACTCAAGAAAGAATATAAGATAAGAGTGAAGAATTTTACATGTTTTACTGTCTCAGTTAAATAAGGGCTAATGTCATAAAACTTTGTGTATGGAGAAGCATGTGGCTTTTTCTTTGAAAATAATGTATCACTAGAGTAATACTCTCATTGAAGTAAGTAGGGACCAACTATATTTATTCACACAGCAGGAAGACTTTGTGAGTATTTTAGTTACTGAATATATTAATATGTTTAATTGTTTATATTTAATTACGCAAATTTTCATAATTGGACATTGGCCCTTCTTATCCTAACGTACATGGTATTAATGTTTCTTTGACTCAAGAAGGTCACAGAGATTAGTTTAACCCTCCATTGCCGCCTGCATTCCGATACAGCAGGCTAGCCAACGCTTGCAAAACGATACTATCTTGTAAATGGGTAATGTTCATACTAACGGCACCTATTATCAGCTATTACAACTAGTTGCAGAAGGAAAAGTTGTATTTAAAACCATGTATTTTGACTAGAGAGTCGACTTGGGAGTCGTTAGAGCTCAATATCGTCGTGATTATTTAAGCTAACCCAAATTAAAAAATATATCTAAAAAGAAAAAGAAATTATTCATTAAATAGTATGTTATAAACAAACACTCTAGCTTAATTGTACAAAGAAAATAAATAAATCCATTAATAATTTTTGTTTTGCCATTTAAAATGCATTGAAATGGAAACATTTTAATGAAAATATTTCAATAACTATTTTTAGCATGGTTTGAAAATTCCATAAGAATTATGAAAGATGCCCAGATATGTTACTAAAATAAATAAAAAACAACAAGGTTGAATTATTAAATATATTTTGTTCTAAATTCTTTTGTTTAGAACCGTGCATTTATGGGTAGGCAGGGCCTTAAAGTAATATTAGTACATAAGCGTATAACCCGAACTGATATTTATAGGCGATGCTAAAACAATTTAAAAAATAATATAATGTGCCATCTTCTTTAAACATAACAACTACACATGGTGACAGACCTTAAACAAAAAACCTTGTTTATTCAGCCAATAGCCAATCAATTGATCGGCCGTTTATAGTTGTCATCGCATAGCATCATGGGCCAATAAACCTTTTTACGAGCGTGTGAATTGCAAGGTCAGTGAAGCACGCACTGTTCTTCACTCTTGGTTCGACGGGCGTGTAAATAGAGCTTCGTACTCGTGTGGCTATACTCATTTTAACAACATGTACAATTGTAGGAACTATATAACGTCAAAGGTTGTTTTTTTACTTTAGTTCAACCCCTAGGAGAAAGAAGTATTGGGCTCGTAAAAAAAAAACTCGATATTTTGATAAATGTTGACGATTCATGCATGACCTCCTGAAACCGAAAAAGTGGTTTTAACTATGCAGTCTGTCTGTTTCTCGACTTAAAGCTGAAAATATTTTATCAATCGTGCTAAAATTTGGTATCTGGGGTTTTCATACAGTTTCCCAGAGAAATTTTTGTGATTAGATATCCAAATTTAAAATTGAGAGTAACTTACTGATGTCCAAAATAAAGGAAAAAAATCAATTTTTTCAGGAAATCTGCTCGAGCGATATTGATCAAAACTCGTAGAAAGGCACTATAAACATTAGAAACAAAATGAGCACACCTGATTTCTGCGGTAAAATGGGCCTAATTTTATGTGGGAGTGTAGGGGACGCGAGAAAAGGCCAGTGTTTTTACAGTTTTATAGCAAAACGTTTCTTTGGCTAAAACAAAATATTGCTTGTGTACAAACATAAAGTTTAATTTTCTTCAGATGTCTATTTCAACAGTTGTTGAATATCTGTCATGAGCATAGCGGCATTAGATGAGAAACTTTTTTAATTAAGAGAAAAAATTGTCATTAAATTCCAAGACACTCTTGACAGATATTCAACAAATGTTGATATCACCGTGTGAAGAAAGTTAAACTCTTTATTTGTTCTGGAGCAATATATTTATATTTTGGCCAAAAAAAAGTTTTGCCATAAAAACTGCAAAAACACTGGCTTTTTCTCGCGTCCATCCACCTTAAAGTGGTAATTTACACAAGCGGTAGTTTAATTTTTTTTTATTATATCTCCCCAACTATTTCAGATACGAAATAACTTATCGTTGCAAAGTTGTTTCCATTGAAAAAAAAATGTTTGAAATATAATTTTATAAAACCAATAGTTTCTTAGATATTCGCAATTAATATAGATTTTTCATGTTTAGCTATGGTAAGGTGATTGTTATACTTGTGACGCCCACAACAAGGACGGAAGCGTGTGTAAAGAACAACCATGGGATCACAAGAGAAAACATAGTTTCATTTAAATTTGGTTAATTACAAAGGTAGTGTAGATACTTAGTATAGTTCAAAAAGAAAGGCATAGAGAGCCTACGATTAGACTGGCAAAAACTTTGACTTTAGCCATCACAAATATACATAATATTTACTGCCCTCACAGGGGAAATTATTGGAGTGAAAATTCTGACATCTAAATTTAAACTGACCGCCGAAAGGCGCATATAACTCCAAAAACCAAGATGGCTGACATTTAGTTATAAATACGAGGTAACAACTGACGTTAAACAAAATATATAAAATAGAGAACCCATAAAATTAACTTTAGATACCTAAAAATATTTATGGTATAGTGGTTAAATATCTTACAAATAGACCCCAACAATAGCCGTTAAATCCTAATCCTGAGTAACAACGCATAATCTAATTTTACAATATAGAATAAAATGCATAGAATGAGTTTCGTAAACCGCCGTTACACCCATACATCTTAGCGTGAAAACCTCATCAGAAACAAATGAATATATAATAATCTTCGTGGCTAAAGCGAGCATTGTATTATCTCTAATACCCTCTGAAACCCAAGAAAATATCATAGTAACCGCTTAGTTACGCTAAGTTTAAGATAAGGGCGCGCCACTAGTACAAAAAGGAGTACCGAAGTCAATAAAGAATTCCCCTTGAAAACTAACATAATATACTCGCCGTCCACCGGCGTTAAACCCCATTTAGAAAATCCATCCATGGATCACAATAACATTAAAAAAGGTCTAAACGGTAATTTTGAATAAGTATCCCCATATTTAAACCAAACTGAATTTTGAAGAATATTCCCAAACATTAGTTTTAAACCGGCACACTCACCTTGTGCAAGCCAGTGGTACAATGAGTGCTGCTCTACACAGACACAGACAAAAGGCATGCTCCGATGCTTCCAGAAGGGGAGCACGAGAGCAAGTTCCAACACGTACCGACCAATTGGTCACACCGTGGGGTTCGCAAAAATTAAAAAACGGGTTGTCGCGTTTCGCGAAGTTCTGAAACAAAGAAACAGAGATTACATAATATTAGTAATATTGGGGGAAAGAAAGGGGGGTAAGAAATTGAGAAACCGACTAAGGGTTTTTTAGAGTTACGTGCGGAGACACTACTCTATGGGGGGCTGGGTGAGAGCCTCCCAAACCACTGTTGACACATCTCGCTTATCCGAGCAGGGCTTTGGGACGTCGATGGCACCCACCAGGGTCGATGACGTAGTTCCCAAGCCCCTGGATAAGAGGATTGGTGGCACCGGGAAGTCTAGCGTAGAAAGACTGCGCTAGTTTCCGGAAGTGGTCCTTGATGGTAGGCATATCCAGGTCTCGATGAAGAGTCTCATTCCGGACATACCAAGGTGCGCCCACAATGATCCTCAGACATACGCTCTGGAACGCCTGCATCCTCCTCATATACGTGTCCGCCAGGTGACCCCAAGCGGGACACGCATAGTCGAGGATCGGCCTGAGCAGCTGCTTGTACAGCGTCAGACCGTTCCTTGTAGACAGGGCGCTACGCCTGTTAAGCAGTGGGCCTAGGACTCCCAGCCTTTGCCTCGCCTTGTTGAGTCTTTCGTTGCAGTGTCGTCTCCAGGTCAGTTTTGTGTCCAGCGTAAGTCCCAGGTACTTAACACTGTCCGCCCATCTGATCTGTTCTCCGAACAGCCGGAGTGGGCTGGCCTGTAGTACTTTCTTTTCCATGTGAAGAGCATTGCAGTGCTCTTCTCCACGTTAATACTTGTTCTCCAGGTTGTCAGCCACCCCTCCAACTGCGTCAGGTGCGTCTGGAGTCGCCTCTCCACCAGCTGCCCTCGCCACGACTCCGCTACTAGAGCCGTGTCGTCCGCATACAGAGCCAACTCGGTGCCTGGGGATTTTGGAATGTCGTTCACATAGAGACTGAAGAGCAGCGGGCCCACCATGGAACCCTGAGGCACTCCAGCCCGGATGCTTCTGACTTGGGAGGTGGCGTTCCCAAAGGTAGTGGAAAAGGTGCGATGGGAAAGATAAGATTGAACAACCTTAACTAGGTAGAAGGGCAGGTTCAGGGAGAGGAGTTTGAAAAGGAGACCCTCGTGCCAAACACGGTCGAAGGCCTTTGACACGTCAAGAAAGACAGCACCAGTCAGCCTGTTGATGTTGAAGTTCCTCGTAACCTGTTCCACGAGCCGGACAAGTTGATGAGACGTAGCGTGTCCCGCCCGAAAGCCGAACTGCTCGTCCACCAAGATGCCCCCCTCGCGAACATGTCGGGTACAAACAGTCCACACATATTCTCAGAAGAGGGGGGAAAGGAGGGAGAAGAGTAGCGCTCTGGAAGCGTAGCGGACAGTCCAGTAATTACTCGAAGACGGTAGAACATCCGAGAAGCGGAAACGGAAATTGGCTTAGTCAAGTTGAGTTCTAGTTTGTTGTGAGCTGGGGCCAAGATGACGAGTGAGGCGCCGACCAGCGTCTCGTTTCAGTCCAATCATTGAAGCCACGGGAGAGGATGTCTTGGTGCGTAAGTAGTGTTCCATTTGACGGAGAGAAGCCACGCCAGCCTTGGTGAGTTTAAAACTACATATTACAGGGTGATAGGCGTTAGATGTTTGTTGTTTATTTGGAACATCGTTACATACTGTTTGGTGAACAGAACTATTGTTTTTTCCTCAATATATTACTATAACAATTTAAATTATTTCATTTATGCTCTTTGATGGAATGTTTCTGCAACAATTTATATATTATCTAGTTTTATTATATATATTATATTATACTACTATAAAGCCACATGGCTGACTCACTCATTGACATTAATGTTTACCCCCAACCGGGCTATCACCTCGATTTTGCCGCCATCGGTAGTCATGTCTATTGCGAGAGACACGCCTTAGACCATGTGGCCACCAAAGTGGTTTCATCAAAGCTAATTGGTTAAAAGTAATGGGGGACAAAGTGAAAACAATGAATATTTCCAACTTTCTGTAGTTTTGCAAAATAAAAATAAACAGTAAGATAGAATCGTATATACTTTGGACTACCGGGATCGTAAGAGCCGCTTTTTTGAATTCGGGCCAAACACAAAGTCAAAATCCACCATAATATTGAGGTTGAGAATTTTCACGGTTACAATACTTTCTCCAAATGAAGTAAAATTTAAATAAGGGATGTTCTGTTAAAAATATGTGTTCATCTCAAAACTGTTACATGTTCCAGAGCACATGTTCGGATGTGATGTGAGATAAAACAGTTATCTATTATAAATCATATATGGTTCTATATTAAATAATAGCTATAAAGTTTACTGGTCGAATAGTCTAAGGCGTCACTCTTGTGTAAGCAGATTGGGTTTTGAATTTAGGTCGGTTCTACTAGGGATGGTTTTTCCCTAAATTGTTTTCCATCATCCCTCCAATAAAATGCGGGTACGCTTCATCTAAATATACCCTTCCTAGTCCCATTATCAAAAATATCTTAACTATATTGATTGATCTGGACGACACATCTACTACTACAACAATTTTGTAATTAATTCTCTCTTTTGTTAACACAAATTTTTAACTTCTTGACCCAGATAACAAGCTCTAAATAATACTATAATCACTTATTTTAACTTTGTGGACTATGTTATTAGATAAATTTTAATATGTTTCATATGTAATTATCTTATCTCTGAATGTCTCATCAAACTAAGTACCTGTCAAATTTATCAACTTACTATCTATCACCTTTTATTAATCTTATTAATTGTTTGCACTGTGTAATAGCCCTTGTTATGTTTCCTAGATTCTATTAAATTGATCATTCATGTAATTGTTAGTTGTTCCTCGTTATTGTAATAAAGACTCCAGTTCAGTCATTAACTATTTACAATTTCTGTTTTCAGTAACATTTTTATAATATTTGTATTGCTTTATAGAATATTGCCAACTACAGTTTTACCTATTTTTTAAATTCAATTTGCTCTTTAACAATTTATGAGGTGATTCTTAGAAAGATAGTTATATATTTATAAGTGATTAAATCCCTGACTTAACCATTTTTTCTCTTTGAATAATTAATTCTTTATCATTTCCATCAATTCATATTGTTAATTGACTGACTATCTAACTCTTTTTCTGATCTAACAATCTCTCTTTAACAGACCATCCCTTATATTCATAACTTGTATTGTTAATTGACTTAAGAAGTGTAACAATCAATCAATCAATCATCGTTCTACCAAGTATATTTCTTATAATATTAATTTAAATTAGTTTAAAGATGGATACAGACAGTTCCGTAACTGCAATGATTTGCAACCTGTGAGTTAATATACAAAGTTCAATAAGGTTAGTGTCGTCGTCCCCCCCCCCCCCCCCCCGAAAAAAGAATGTTTTGGTCCCTATAGAACTAATCCGGCAAGGGACCAGGGCTTTGCAAGGCACGTATGGTACTATTTATTGTACCTTGCTTCTAGTTCTTTTTTAATTCCAGACGTTGGTAGCTCCGAACCGTTGCTACGGCAATAATTGTCATCGGGACTTTGAACACAATAATAATTGGTATTTCTTTGTCCCCGATATATTTTAGAGCGCATTTTTTACTCCTCTCTACCCCCCTTTGTGATACAGAACTAAAGAAGGCAGAGATGATGGGTCTGCTTAGCTTTGGGCTAGCATTAGTAAAATAGGGCGTGTGTGTGCACTTTAAAACGAGTACAATGGGGTAATATGCAACGAGGAAGATAGCGTGATTGCGAGGGGTTGGAGGAGGACGGTGGGGTTGATGCTCAAGGGAAGAAGGGGTGAGGTGTGCAAGGGTGTGACTAATGTGTGGGTTTGTTCAGGAAACCAAAGAAATGATACCTAGGTATTGAAATAAATTCGATTAAAAAAAATTTCAGTATTTATCATTTCCATTAATAATAATCTAAAAAAAAACAGATCCATTGGTCGAATAGTCTAAGACGTCACTATCGCAATATACTAGATGGAGAGATCGGGGTTCGAATACCAGTTGGGTGTACTGAGGGTGAATTTTTTCCTAAATGGTTTTCCACTTTCTCTCCACGCAAATTCGGTTACGCTTCCTCTAAAATTTGACCTTCGTCATCCTTTAACCGTTATAAGTACATAAGCGTACTATCAGTACGGGTAGTAAGACGCGGTGCTTAAAAAATGTGGTAAAAAGTTTAAAATATATATACTACAGGTTTGGTACAACTGGATGAGATAATTCATCCCTAATCATCGGACCACTAACCTCCCGGATGGGAAATAAACAAAGGGGGAAGTGGGAAATCACATAAGAAGGAATTTTCGATAAAACTAAAAAGGTGTCCCAGGACATACAGCCTCTCCACCGCACTGACCGCCAGTCTTCCGTTCGACGTCCAAACCGACGCCGGTGGACAGGGGATAGAGACAGTGCGAGAAATAAGAGGAAAGGTGATACCTACCCTTCACCCGTGACATCACAGGACAGAGAACCAGTGGAACCAACACCATCGTGTGGGCAGTAAAAAGGGACCTACCCTTCACCCGTGACATCACAGGAGGACAGAGAAAGAATAAACACATTACCGAGGGGGGGAAAAAAATCAACATACATTCAACCCTAAGAGACCCAAACTTGTAATAATTTTGGTGGCCAGATATAAGAAGATAAAAGTGTGAATATAATAATTTTTAATGTATTATTTCATGAACTATATATCTTGTTGCCACAACAACGAAACAAAAAACATAATGGTTTTATTAATATTTTCATTTCTTCCAATTAGTTACTAAAAAGCCAATTATACAATAATCCGAAGGGAAGTTTTTTTAGAAGCGTTTGATGAAACTTTTGATTGATGATATAGTATTAATAAGCAAATAATTACTATTTCCACATTAGTGACTTTCGACCAATGTTTGCATTACATATCTTCTACTAGCTGTCAGTTAAAACCCCTCCTTCGGCAGAAGGACTTTAATTTCCTACACACATTAATCACAACGGTTCTTGAATATTTGTCATGGGCATAGCGGTATTTGAACATAATCTTTTTAAATGAAGATGAAACAATTTCTGGTCAGATTACGCGTTGCTTGCGAGTCATGACAAATATTCAAGAACTGTTGAGATTTTTATGTAGAAAATTTAACTAAGCTTTTCTACTGAAGCAATAATTTTTGTTTGGATCAACATTGATTATATTTTACTAATCTATTACTTTTATTTATTAGATATTAAAAATTATAGCTTCAGGTCACATGATTACGTGAAAATAGATCTGGTAACTTTTCTAGCTGTGAGATGAAACCCTTTCTGTGAAGATTGGACTGTACATACTCCTCGTTGGGATGACGGCTTGACGAATAGTAATAGGTCACGGAATACCTCCCCTTTTTCTCTTGTGCTTTAGAGTGTAGATAGAAAAAGTTTGTTTTTTATTCGAAAAAAGCCCCCCCTAACCCTACGTCATGTTTGACTAAGAATAAATCTGACTAGAGAATATATGTTGGTTGATAAATTGATATTATAAAAATTGCTCTACTGTATGACTTGACATAAATTCAAATCTGAATATAATTTAAAATGTTAACCCTCTACATTTGAAAGTTATAAAATTGTGATCCATGGACCTCAGATGGTCCGCCAGGCACTTTCGGTAAAGCGAAACTTTTTTTCTTGGTATCTTCACGGACAGCAATTTTAAAATCACTCGGAGGAGCTGAAGAATGTAGTTGCCATTTAAATGGTACATAACATAATTTATTCTTGTTTTTTTATAGATAGAATCAATAAACTAGGACTATGAAATGTAGTATATTATATATAGGCCTAAATATGTAGCCATACAAAACCTAGGTTGAGGGTTTAAAAGATAATGAAAGATTTTTTTCAATAGGCAACCTTTGCCTCTTTGTCTAGTGGCAGCACAGTTGTAAAGTGTGAACTGTGTTGATATTTGTCCAGTGGTAGCAGAGTAAAGTGAGAATTATGTTCCTCTCCATCCAACTTATTACTAGGCAAGTTTTCGGGATAAATTAAATGCTAAGTTTTTAAAAATCTGGATTTATGTGTTAAGAGATTGAAATGAATGGAAAGTAACCAAAATATGCCTAAACGTTGGTTAAGAGATGGAACACATTTATCGAGTGTTATTATTTTGATAAGAAACACAAATGATTGGAACATAGTTTAATTGGTGAAATTTCTCCTAAATTTTAAAATAAAAATGTTACAGTGGAAGAAAGATACATTATATATATATATACACACATTTTTAGCAAAGATCTGAATTTCATACTTGGCAAGTTTCATTTTTCAAACTTATCATTTCTGCTTATCAAAGTTTTTCTCAAGTATCTATACAAATATACATACCTAATTACGCCGTTACCTTACGGGGTAGGCAAGAAACTGTGCATATAGCTAAAAAAAAACACCACTGCAGCAAAATGCTCCAATATAGATTATTTCACGGGAAGCTTCTTTGATATTGTGAATATATATTTAAATACATTTGCCAATTAAAAACAAAAATATCGGTCATAAAAAAAAGTATAAAGTTACAATTATATATTAGTTACCCGCCTTGGTGGCGTAGTTGGCTAACGCGCTTGTTGTGTTGAGCTCGACTGCTGAGGACGGGGAGATCAAGGTTCGAATCTCAGTCGGGTGAACTAGGGGAGCTTTTTGCTAAATGGTTTTCCACTCTCCCTCCACGCAACTGCGGGTTCACTTATTCTAATTCAACCTTCCCAATCCCTAATCAATTAGCGTAATTAGTACTTAAAGCGTATAACGCGAACAGGTAGTAAGACGCGGTGCTAAATATTATATTATTATTATATATTAGTTATCTTATATTGTTTTATTTTGAAGCTGGAGACCGACACCAACACCACAGCTCTGTCTCCAATAACAATACAACATATATGTCTTACATTATCAATAATTTTTTGAAAAACTAAATTTAATTCCTCAATAATTAAATCTATAATATTATCTTAAAAAAAGTCTAGAAAAATGAAAATTCTTTCTGGAAAAGATAGGAAATTTTGTAGTGAGAAAATAATAGCAACCGTGCATATATCAGATGGTATCTAACTTTACCAGTTTAGGTCTATCTAATATATTATTATCATTAGGTGTTCTGTCTTAAGACAGGTCCATTTCTTTTGTCATTGAACTTAGACCGCCAATGCACCCTGTCCTCTGCCTCCTCCTTCAGCTTCCAGAACTTCCTTCCTTCCTCCAAGTCATCTAGTATTTGAATCATCCTTCTTCTTAATTTCCTCTTTCCCTAAAACCTTTCCTTCTATGACGTCTTATAGAAGACAGTTCCTCCTAAGGATGTGTCTGATCCAGTTTATATTTATTATATATGATAGTCTTATATATTTGTGCTACGCCTCATATACCCCTCTCCTGCTAACGCCTGAGGGTCTCAGTTAAGTTTGTGTCTTGCACCCCTACTAGCACCCTGGATTGCAATTTTTGATAGTTTTGTAAATAACGTAAAAATAACCCCAAGGGAAAATAGGGTAGCCTATTTCAGTGTTCTCCCCAGTGAAGCGAAAAGGGCGTGGTCTTATCTTCTGTTAACGAGGGGTGGCTACCCCCCCCCCCCTCAAGGCTTGGAAACAACCACCAAGAAGACATCACAAGCTCATCTGCTCTGAAAAAAAACTGACAACGACAAAACAATTATATTTATCTCCCTTTGATGGCAGTAAAAGTGTGTCTCTCTAGTTTGTGCATTGATATCAAGATCTGTGATAATTAGTTTTCAGCTCGTTATAGGCCTTCCACCCTCCCTTACAGCGATGAACTACCCCCAATGCTCTTGCTCCCCCTTTTAAAAACAAGTTTTGTAGAACTTGGGAGAAATCCCATCTTTTTCAAAGTTCTTGGGGGTTGGTGTAATGAAACTTGAATGCTGATTTTCTAGGACTCTTAGTTGATCAATTAATGTACCAGTGAAGTTTACTGGAACTGTATAGTCCAGTTATACAGTTGGTAAACCGATCTTCATGGACTGCAGGCGATTGGAAACTAAGAGTACGTCTCCCCCACGGAAAATACCTGACTTAGATAATACAGCTCGAACAAGACGTCTGTACACCCGATCGAGATTCGAACCTCGATCTCCACAAAATCGGCAGTCTAGTCTACCACGATAGTAGCGCGTTAGACCACACGGCTACCGAAGCGGGCGGGGGAAAAAAAAATTAATCAAAATGTTGTTGTTAGATGCTTCTATTTAATTTTGATATGCCATTGTAATTTCCTTCGCCGCAATCATTTTTAGGAAAGAGGGTGAAAAAAAATACACAGGAGAAGCATCAAGAATATAAACGGGAAAGGAGGGGGGTGTTTTGGGTGTGTCACCCTCACGTCAAATAAACTGGGCGTAGGCTTATCGCCCCTAAGGGATGTAAGAGTGGAGGAATAGGGGGATGAGGATATTTCATCCCCTTTAGGAAGGATACCACCAGCCATACGAGCCTAGTCATCTCCTGATATTATCCGACATAATCACAATACCTCTGCCCCCCCACCCCCTCTCAAAAGAACAAATCAGTAAGAAACAAAACACGGCTCGGCGAGTGCTTACTCATACGCCACACGCTCTTGTAACAGGAGAACAGTAGGAATCAGAAGGTAGTTCATGCTACACTAGCTCACCAATCTCTTCCGGGTATGTGGAAAATTTCACGATAAAGGGGGGTGGGTGGGTGGGAGAGTTGCCTCTTTTCATATCTACTTATTTTATTTTCTAGCGCCCCCCTCACTGCTTTTGTCCGACGGTTGAGCGGTTCCGCGTAGGGATCCATAATAAGATTAGGGGGGGATGAGAGAACACGTTAAAGTCCGCCATTTTTTTTCCTACAGTTTTTTATAAGATAAAACCTTTTTAGTCTAAATAAAATATTTATTTATTACATATTAAGTTACTGCCTCTGTGGTCAAAGTTTCTGGCTACATATATACAGAGGTGCTGTGTTTGGTTCTCGGCGAGTCCAGTTTTCTTTATGTGAATCAGTGGGTCTGGAACGGTGTCAACTTATCTTCGTGAGGTCAAATGAGAAGCTGCTTGAATAAAGAAGTAACAACTTCGGTCTAGAAAACTGAAATTAACGGCCAAAGGTCTCGTTGTGCTGACCATATGATACCCTCTATCCGAAATTGTTGGCACTATCTTTGCCAACATACGACGACCGCTCGGTCAGTATAGCTCGCTTGCGAAGCATTCTAACCACACTTACCCGTATTAGCGAACACGTTGGCAGAGTTGTCAGTCTCATCTGTTTAACATAATAATAATAAATAATAATAATAATAAATAATAATAATATTTAGTACCGCGTCTTACTACCCGTTCGGGTTATACGCTTTAAGTACTAATTACGCTAATGGATTAGGAATTGGGAAGGTTTAATTAGAGGAAGTGAACCCGCATTTGCGTGAAGGAAGAGTGGAAAACCATTTAGGAAAAACCACCCCCAGTTCACCCGACCGAGATTCGAACCTCGATCTCCCCGTCCTCAACAGTCGAGCTCAAAGCGACAAGTGGTTTGTCAACTACGCCACCGAGGCCGGTTTCATCTGTTCTAGTTTGCTGGTGCTGGGTAAGACGGAACTCGTATCCCGCCCCTCCTAAATGGCCTACCAGTCTTCCTCCACGTGAAGGCTGGTACATTTCTTCCAAATACAACCTTCCACATCCTTTCCCCATTAGTGTAAATATGCGTTTGTACAGCCCTGACGGGTTGTAAGACGCGGGATTCCCGTATATCAGCTCATGACTTGCACACTCTACATCACACACAACTAGCCTGGTCATTAATTTATCGGGTGACCTAGCATTATAGGGGCAAGGTGTCAGAATTTTGTGCTGGGTGTCCGGGGTTTAATCCCCGGTCCCAGCACAGATTTATCTGATTGCCCAAACCCTCCCTTCACCTCTGACCAAGTCGTGTATTAATCACAACTTGTGAATATGTGGAATACCAGACCTCCGCCGTGGTTCGGATTCCACGTTAAACTGTAGGTCCTTCATTTCATCTCACAATCACCCTACCATTACACATTAGCGTAAGTGCGTTTTACCCGAACGGGTAGTAAGATGCGGTAATAATAATAATAATAATAATAATAATAATAATAATAATAAATAATTTATAATATCCATTTAGATGGCCGCATGGTCTAAGGCGTCACTCTCGCAATAGGTTGTACTGCTGATGCCGAGGAGATCGCGTATTAAGTTTTTTCTCCCTCCTTTCACGCAAATGTGGGTATAACTTCCTCTAAATTAAATAATTTTCATCCTTAATTCATAAGCGCATTTTGTTCATATGCGTTTAACCCAAACGGTTAATAAGAAGCGGTGCAAAAAAATATCATCATCATGAATGATAACAGGATGTCCTAAAACCTGGAAAACAGGGAATTGTCAGGGAATTTTCTTGGTCAGGGAATTTTATTAAATTTCTGGAATTTTTAAATTTTGTCTATAAAAAGCCTCAAATTTTGATTCACAGTAGTCATAATAGCACTTCTCTTCCAGTTAATCCCTATCTATCTGGAATCACTTTCACACCAATGTCTTTGGGTGGCAGACTAATATCACTTCTCAAGGTCAACAAGTAAGTTCTATGTCTTTCCACCCTTCTGCCAAAGTTGAGTCATGGTTATTCACCTGCGCCAAGTTTGATTAGGCTTACATTTTAAGTAGAAGAAAATAAGAATGACTAAGTCTCACAACTATTTTAAATCGTTTTTGCTTGAGGCAATATTTTAATGGTTCAATACAAGTTTACTGAAATCTATTTTTAACTTAAAATAATCCATTTACTCGGAGGCAGAAATCATTCAATCCCTTACACTATATTAGTCTGTGATCTTAAAAAATAAATATTTTTGTAATATACTTAATATTGATATATTATAGTGGTCTGGAAAAAAGTAAATTGGATCTGGAAAACCTGGAAAAGTCAGAAAATTAAAAATATAGTTTGGCTGGACACCCTGGTTAATTAAATCAGTCCCCAGGGAATCGATCTCAAGACCATTTGCTCGGTAGACAGACGCTCTATCGACCGGGCTTTAGGCGTGTCAGGACCAGTCTGTCTATGTCTCAAGATAGAACACCGCCTTCGTCTCCGCTCCGTTGTGTTACTATTGTGATTGAAGTGCGTGCGTCAAGAGGAGATTGCGGCTCTAACTGGTCCGTGGGGATACTGTGGGTGCTCTCATGGGACAGCTTTCTTCGTCCGGGTGACTCAAGCCAGCTCGCCTCGCCCCGTTATGGGCATCTCCATACAAACAACTCTTGCGGTGTCGAGCACGAACCTTCGCCAGATCTCTTTCGTTCATCCTCTCACTGCTGGCGCGTTTTATTTGTACTAACCCTCCTCACCAAGCGTATGTAGATTAGCTTTTTTTATACATCACCGCGTCCTACTGCCTGTTAAGGCTATACGCATGTATGATAATTACTCTAATTGGAGATGGTGAGGAAGGAAGCATTTTAGTGGTAATATACCCGCATTCGCGTTGAAGGAGTCTTTGAAAACATATAGAAAAAAATCACCCTCAGTAAACCCAACCGGGATTAGAACCCTGATCTCCCCTTCATTACCAGGTCAGTGTAACTCGAGAGTGACGCCTTAGACCACTTGGCCACTGAAGCGAGTATGTACATTAGTTGATGTACAAGTATCCGACCCCGGTGTTCGCATGGTCTAGGGCATCACTCCCTCATTAAACTGGATTGTCGGTAATGGAGAGGTCTTTTTTTTTAAAATCCTTGTTGAGTTTAGTAAGGGTGGTTTCCCACTCTCCCAAATGTGGGTATATTTCCTCTAGATTTTACTTCACTCATCTCTACCATATTATCTTAATATCCAGGGTGTATTGGTTTATGTGGGAAGTAACTAGTGAGGGGATAGTAGACCTCAAAACAACAAAACAACAAAAATCCTTCTGACATACGTCCTATGTTCGATGGTTCCCGAGATAAGGCCTTCTAAGTTTCTGCTGGAATTGTTAATAGTCATATTTTATAGACCTCTGTTAGTAAACTGCAGCCCTTCCCGTGTACCAGCAGTGAGTGACGTCACCTACAAGAGAGCACCAGAGGTGTATCAAATATAGCCATTAACAATTCCAGCAGAATCTCAGCAGTCCTTATCTCGGGAACCATCGAACATAGGACATAAGTCCATGGCATGTTGTTTTGAGGTCTAATATCCACACTCCAGTTACTTCCACCTGTATATGCGTGTAGTCCACACTGGTGTTGAGAGGCGACAAATATACGACATACTCCACTTCTCTCTCTCTCTAGATATATATATATATATATTAGATATATATATATATATAATATATATATATAATAGTGGCTGAATGTAGCCAAAACTCTTAAGCACCAATGTAGTGACATTCTCCTGTTTTTTTTTGTTGTTGTCGCTAGAAACGGTGGAGTCACCGGGTTGCTTATTAAAATGACATTAAGCTGTTGAAAAATGTCAACCACCATGACTCTCAAGTTTTTTCCTCTCCTCATCTTGAAATTGTAAAAAGAGATTAAAGAAAGGAGAAAACAAAAATTAAAAATACGAAAAGGTTTTTGGAATCAGTTCTCATCAGAACAACGTTAAGAGTCCAATTTTTTACATGAAAAGTAAAATATAAACTTTGTATCAACTGTTTGGAAAAAAAATATATATATATTTATCATAAGTGTGGCGAAACAGGATGCTTTTTTGTTGTTATTGTTGAACAACACTTGTGTGAGTAAACGATGCTGAGGAGTAGGATATTAAGAGGAGGGTGGGTGAGGGGTGGGGGGATGGAAGGGAAGGCGAGTTGAGTCAAGTTACTACTTCGTTACAGTTTTTATAACAAATCATTTTTCTGGTGAAATTAAATCAAACCCACTCCCCTGCGCTGGTTGAATGATCTAAAGCAGGGGGATCTTAACCTTTTTACGATTAGAGACCCCCCCCCCCCCAATGGGCGACCTGATATGTTTCCACACCCCCCTTTGCCAAAATGTCTAAATAATCATCAACATTAAGTCCTATTAGGTACCGATATTATTTCAAAATACACTATAGTCGCTATTATCCGGCCTTCGATTATCCGTCCTCCTTATTATCAGGACCGGCTTATGTGTTAACCAGTGCGTTTTAAAATAAACAAACCTGTACATGTCCACTCGTATCTATATACTTTTTTAAAATCAATCAAAAACGCCTTACATTGTTACATTGTAGACAGCAAAGCATAGCTGATATGCATGCGGTTGGCGTATAATACACAACTATTGCAGTCACATACGCTTGGTTGGTGTAGAGAGCAGTACTGTTTTGATTTGGCTGGAAACAGAAGCTGTGTCAAGGGAGGTGTAGATAGCAGCACTGTTTGATTTGGCTGGAAACAGAAGCTGTGTCAAGGGAGGTGTAATAGCAGCACTGTTTTTATTTGGCTGGAAGCAGAAACTGTGTCAAGGGAGGTGTAGATAGCGCACTGTTTTTATTTGGTTGAAACAGAAGCTGTGTCAAGGAGGTGTAGATAGAAACACTGTTTTGAATTGGCTGAAAACATAAGATGTGTCAAGGGAGGTATAGATAGCAGCACTGTTTTGATTTGATGGAAACAGAATAAAATGTTTCAAGGGAGGTGTGCGCGAGGCGTAGCTATATGAGGCAAACCCATTCTGAAAATTAATTACACTCGGATTCCATATTACCAAGCTTTTCCGCTATTCGGCCCGAAATGCCACCAATTTAGACCGGATAGTCGCAACTATAGTATATGTTAACAGTTTGGTTTTACTTTAGATACGGATAGCTAGGAATAGAAAAGCTGAGACAAAATCATAAGGATTTTATCATATTTACTTATAAAAATTCACAAATACCCAATACGTAACTTTTTAACTATCGAGTCCCATTGCCTCATTATTTGGTGACCCCTTAGTAGGTCGATATTGAGAAAATAGTTTTCCTAAAGCATTTTCTTCTGTATCGTAGTCGTAAACACACAAAAAGCACATTAAAAAAATTTTCAGTGTAATTTATATACTTCATATTAGATAAAAATAAGTATTTAAGTTTAATACTCCAATTGTAAGCGTCTGTTCATCCAATTTTCCTTTTATTTTGATTAAAAATTAAAATATGTTATATAATAAATAAATAAATGTTTTAAATAAAACTCTGAATACCAAACTGAGGGCCGAATACCGCCTGTACGCTATAAATAAATACTATAAATAGCTTATCGGCAGTAAGCCGGTAAGCTAACTTTTGAAGCTGTCGTTTGCGGATAAGGGTCTTAGTGAAAAGATAGATGCATATTTTTTTTTCTACATACGCCTGGTCTGATACAAATAGTATGCAAATAACCTAAACAATATATCACTTGAAGGGCATCGCATACTTGAAGAGAAATATCCTCACACTGAGGTATTTTTTTTATTGGAATGGAAGTTATTCAGTTTTAAAGCCCCTGAAACAACACTTAATCAGTTTATAACGTTGTCGTGACCAGTGGCGGCTCGTAGCTAAAATTAGTGGGGGTGCTGCTAACATGGGAAGCAAAACAGTGCATTTTTTACTTCACAGCCGCAAAACCAACTTTTCCGTGGTACCATTCAGAATTAAAGCTACGAATATATTTCTTGTTGTTGCTTTCGCCTGGCTGAGATATTAGAATATCAGGTGTTGAACGACCTCTTTTCTTAACTGTAACTTTCTCATCGAAAGATAGTTGTGAAAACTTAAGCTGTTGAAGTTCACTTACAGTCACATAACTTATTTCTTGGGGATACAAGGCGATGCTTAAAGTTTTCTGTTAAATAAAAGAACTGAAAAATAAAGTATCTAATAGAATAGCTGGAAGCAGCATAATAATCTAATTCTACACTCTATCACATTCAAGAATATGGTACACGGTTTTTAAGCACAATACACGCTGAGTAAATAAAACACTTCCGTCCACCATCACGCCAGAGCCGGCACTGCGAGAGCAACAGTGCTCTCTTTACCTGGCAGTCCCGCCTTCCTCCCCACCCCCCTTTTATGTGCGAATGCGCACAACAGTCAAACACCACGTCGCTGGCACTGTGAAGCGCACAGTTCCATACAAAGATTTTTGTATATTTTTCGTAAACTGGGGGATGGCTACTGAAGTACTGACGTTAAGCTTAATGAATATATATTGTACTACAAAAATAAATAAAGAATTAAAGAAAAAAGGACTCATTATATTAAATATTATTGATATCAAGTGAAATAGGGGGTGCTACAGTTCGCTGCCAACGTTTATAATGAGTTAGATTTAAATAAAGATACAAATTAATCATTCGAGTTTATTTATTTTACACTTTGATTATGGTTAACATTTAAAGAATGTCTATTTCTAGTGAAAATTAAGTGGGAGTGACTATTTCACCTCAATATCCTTTGACTTCGCGAACCTATCCTACGCCCATCCTGGTTGATTGGCTCGACCGATAGAAGTCTCCGCAAGGTTTCCTGTCACCCTCACGGTCCCAAAGGGGGGTTCACCCCACTTGGTGAATTTCTCTTGTTGAAAAGAAATCAGTCCAAAGTCGCTTTCAAAGTTTAAAAAAAAAAACTGCATCTAGGGGTCGGGGAAATCTTGTAACTGCTAGTTTTTATGTCAGGATCGTAAATCCTACAAATAAAATAAAAACTCGATAGGTATTGTTACCCTGGTTTGAGAAAGTGAGAATGTGTGAAGCTCAATACTTCTTTCAAACTGTGAGCCATAAAGTTCTGAACAAGGTAAAATTTAATAAATGCTATGTTTCAACATCTGATCCTTGTCCCAACGCGATCATTGAGGCGACCAATACTGTCCACTCCCTCAAGATGCACCTTCTTTGGTTCGGAGAACGTCTAGACATGTATCCTCACAACGTGATTCCCTTTGGTTATGTAAACAGCCAAATGGCCGAATTTAGAATGAAAACCTGAAAATAAAGTTTTGTGGAAAATAAGTCTGGAATGTTGTTTTACCCGCATAGTTGGACGTGCGGTCAGAGGTATTGATCTTGTCTTGTCTGGCTTACCGGTGATGGGGAGGTTGTGGTTCGAATTCCGACCAGCTGTGCTGAGGTTTTCTTCCTCCTCTTGAATAGTTCCCCACTTCCCTTCCCCCCCTCTCTCTCTCTCCCACGCAAATTAGGATACATTTCACCCAAAACTATACTTTCTTCATTCCTAACCTGTTAGTGTAAATATCCTGATAGTCCGGATGGATGTTAGGATGCAGAAAAGGAGAAAGGGGAGTTGAGGAATATTAAAGGGTGGGATGATATATTTTAAGTGTCGACGGCCTTTTTGGGCTCCCGGCTCACGCGAGGTGTGGTAGTTAAAGGGAAAAGAAAAGACCAATATTGGCCCGAAATATATGCAGTGCATTTGTATTCGAATGATTACTCGAAATTCTCCGCGGTAACGATGGGGGACAAAGCGATAAAGTTTCTTGTTAATAACTACAGTATGTCCCTGTTATGACAATTAAGATTAGTGCACAATGTTTAGCGGTGAAGCCATTCTAAAATGATGAGATGCATGGTCTTAAAGGCTGGGATGATATATTTCAAATAATGTCAATTAGTCAGTTTTGCAACAAAAAAATAATACCGTTATATGTTGATGGTAGTTTTCAAAGAATCTAGCCACCATCTATGATAATAGTGCAAACCTATCGTGGAAAGGCCTTAGCTTTTATGGTTTAAGAATACTATGTCTTTATCTAAAAAGGTTACCATTTAATTTATAAAAAATAGTTTATTTATAAAGTGTTCATGAAAATATTCCAATTATGAACCTCGTACTCTCTGAAGGGTTGAAGAAAAAACTAACTTCACAATTATTTTTGTTGTGAATTGTTTCAGTATTCCGATCTAAGCTTGAAACAACCCATAAAATCGGGAGAGAGAGAGAGATAAAAATAAAAATAAAACACTATATTATTTGTAACCCGCACCCATCGTAGTAGACCCCGATGGATTTTATTGTTCTGTAACCCTCACACTCCCCCTATCCAGTGAGATTTGTTGTTGTTGACTCCCCCCACCCTTTCCACCCTTAAAAAAATAATAATAAAATATAGCGCGTGGAAAAAAAATATATTTATGACACCAAAGTATAAGCCGATACATCACTGTAATCCTTTGCTTTCGACGCTACGGCTTTCAGTATCTGCAATAACTCTGCAATGCCATCGGCGGTAATGGATATTACATCGCAACTCTTCTCGGAATAGCTTTGGGAATAGATAACTTATATATTACTATCGTATTTTTGACCGACGTTTTATGTAGGAGTTCGGTTCATTTGTAAAGCACCTTTTAAATTGATCAACTCTTATTTTTTTTCCACGTAGAAGGGGAATGCGGTATTTTCGGCAGATTTCATTTTAATCTTACTAAATCATAGGATGATATAATATGAATCAGATAAATAAAGTCTCTCTCTTTTATATATATATATATATCTCGTGAAGTAATAAAACGAATTGTTTTGCGGGGTGCTTAAGTTGTGCTTTCCTACCCCTCTTACCCTACAAAAAGTTTTTTTATGGCTTTGATATTTGTTTGAAAGTTGAAGAATCTGTGTTAGACTATACACTTCAAGACATTTATAGCGCTCGAATGACAAACGACGAATATAAATTTACTTGTTTGAAATTATTCTAGCCTTGTCTTTTCAACGCTTTGATTCAATTTACAATTTTTTTTTTCCCCTCCTCAGAACATGATCCGTACATATTTTATTTTTAGTAAAAAAAAGGTACAAAACATTATTAAAGTTTCATATTCGTCATAAAACATACATCGTAAAAGAGACGCGGTAGATTTATTCGCACGATTACTGAATTAATTTTTTTTAAATATTGTCAGAAGTAATCTATCAGACACGTGACTCACATTTGACGCATGGCTGACCAAATTGGGATGTCCAAGACGGATCACGTCGGGACCTACTGACAAAATGGATTCAGACTAATTTTCATAACAAAGCCACGGAATCGTTGCGTGTACTTTAAGGGTTCAAAGTTAGACTTCCTCTTGACCTCGCGGGATCATCAAAGGGAGCGCTGTACAGTCGGTTTCACAAACAAGTCGTCATAGAAACGTCAAAGTCATTTACCTGAGGCAGCGTTTTTAACCGCTATGCCAGGCGGGAGGGGAAAAGAGGGGATAAAAAAGGAGCGAGAGAAATTTTATGGAATAAAATTAATATTTTAAAAACCATTATAAACAAAATATTTAATAAGAACTTCTAAACACAATCTTAATACTCAATATTTTAAATACAGTAATAAAATCCCTCCTTAAACAAAATTGATTGTGTGCTTTGGTAATTTTAACCCACTTGTTCAGTGTGACGTCAGTTGTGAAAACTTGAAAATCGCTGGTCTATGGCGTCATTCTCGCAATAGATTATACTACTTAAGAGGTAAAGATCGGGATTCGAGCCTCGATCGAGTGAAGTGAGGGTGGGTTTTTTATTCTTTCTTAATGGTTTTACACCCTCCCTAGACACATCGGATAAATCCAACCTTCCTCATCCATAACACATTAGCGTAATTAGTTCCTATGCGTGTAGTCCAAACAGGTAATCTCTCTCTCTCTCTCACACACACACACAGCAGAAGATCTCGTCTCCATGTTGAAGAGAAACTTGAAGTCGAAAGCGACACGCCATCTCTATAAACATGGAAACACATATTTCCGAGAAGAAAGCAAAGCCTTGGCGACGTTAGAACTAAATATGATTCTATACAATGCCGTTCAATGTTCATGGGAATATTACATTCCCGTCCAGGCGAGCTCAGTCTACTGCCTTGATTAAAAGGAACTTTACTAGTCGTACGGGATTCAACGGATGCTAATAATAGCGAGCCTTGTTTTCGGAAGACAATGCGTCAAACGCTCCAATAGGAAACGAGTCCTCGATTACGTTTTTGATGATCCAAAATAGGTTGTTGGTAAAATAAATAAGTAGAACCGGAATAAAACCCCCCAACCATTCCCTTTATCAATATTATTTTAACAATTCATAGTCCATATGTATCGTCTTTCCCTGCAATCAGCTATCCATTATTTCTACGAGAAGTAGAAGGTTCTCCTCCCCCCTCCCCTTCCCCGCCCCACTTCCTTGGCCCCTTTCCATCATGTAGCCCCATTTGACTTGCGATAAAATAAATATTTAATTACCTAGGAAATGAAGTTTTGATTATTTTTTACTTTCTCGCTATCTTACAGGTAGAGAGAGAAAGTATTGTGACCGTAAAAAAATCGAACTCGAGATTTTGATGAATGTTGACGTTTTATGACCCCCCGAATTCAAAAAGTTGTTTTTGAATTTCCGTTCCGTCTGTCTGTCTGTACCTCGGACTAGAGCCTAAACTATTTTACCGATCAGGCTAAGACTTGGTATCTAGGGTTTTCCCGAAGTGTTTTTGGAATTGGATATCCAACCCTAAAATTGAGGGTAGTTTACTGAAGGGCAAAAAGAGAAAAATTCTCTTTTCTCAAAATCGGCTCTAACGATTTTGATTAAATTTAATTTCTAAATATTCCAAACAAAATGGCTACTGACAATATTTTCGCAAAATGAATTTAAGGGTTTCGGTCTGATGCGTACATTGTATTGCGTTAGTGTTCGAAAAGTTTATATGTATATATTAACTTTTCGAACACTAAAGGTAAATTATTGTAACCGTAAAAAAAAATCTAACCGGAAATGTTGATGAATGTCGATGTCTCATGACCCCCTGAACCTTAAAAAGTGGTCTTTGCAATGACATCTGTCTGTGTGTCTGTTTAAACTTAAAATTAAGAGTAGCTTAAGAAAGGGCGAAAAGAGAAAAATCTATTTTCTTAAAATTGGCTCTAACAATTTGATTAAAATTTATATATAGGCGTTGATTAAGATTAAAAATAGACTGGCTATTTTAATCTTCCAATGAAAATAACTTTTAGGGTACTTTACAGAATGAGAAATTTCCGTATCACCATAACTATTGAAGATAGTAAAATTATCATCGCAAAATTGTAGCACTATTAAAAATAAAAATAAACTTTTATTTGAAATATATTTTTATAAAACCTATAGTTACTGAGATATTGGCGAATATTGTGAACTTTAGTTTTAAAGATATACTACTTGAGTTTTTGCGCAATAATTATTTAATTCCATAGAGTAATTAAATATAATTGTCTCAAAAATTTATATTATTTTTCCATTAACCTCTTAAGAGAAATGTTTGAATAACAATTATCTATATCCATTTTAGACTCAATAGTCAATATTTAAATTTTTTATTGGTCAAAATTTCTTAATAAGGAATTTAATAGCAATGCCATGTCCTGAAGATGTGCAACACCTAATAAAATGTTAAAATTTTAACCGGAAGTCGAAATGTTAGTACGAAGTGTTGACCCTTGTGTAACCAATATTGACCTTTTTTTATCGATCCAAACATACAAATGAGGACATTAATTCTTTAAAAATAAAACTATAAAATTTAAAACCGGGTCTCAAAAAAAGTTTTACATAAGTATAGTGCAATTTATGCTTGGGCTTGCTAGTGTATATTATTTCGTTTCACATATATTACGAGTTTTGAGTAAATATCGCCATTTTTAAACAATAGAGCGAGAAAGTCCGTGCGAAGTTCCGTACCATTTATTTTTTATTTATGACGTGCCAAGAGTTCTCTCACTTATTAATTAATTTATTAACTCAAGAAATTATTGAGACCCTAATCGGGTGGGCGAGTGAACAAAATGTCGGCTCTGACTTCAACGTTGAAATGGAGATAAAGGTTCGAATCCCTGCCTATATAATGAAGTGTTTCCCCCCAGATTTTTTTAAAGCCCTCCTTATACGCATTTCTCTGAATCCTGCTTAGATCCTGGCTAAAAAAATGCCGATACCTACTTGATGTTAAAATGCAGATACATTTTTAAAAATGAATTTTGACCCGCTTTGGCGGCCGCGTGGTCTAACGCGCTACTCTCACCATCAGACTAGACTGCCGATGACGGGGAGATTGAGGTTCGAATATAAGTCGGGTGTACTGAGGGTGGTTTTCCTTAATGGTTTTACACTCTTACTCCACGCAAATACGGTTACAATTTCTCTAAATATAACCTTCCTAATCCCTAAAATCATTAGCGTAATTAGTACATAAGCGTATTATCAGAACGAATAGTAAGACGCGGTGCTAAGATAAAATTAATTTTGACTTTAAAAAAAATTAGTTTTTAAACCCTAATTGATAAATTTACCTTAGGAAGTAAAAATGTTTAGTATTTTAGTCATAATATAGGCCTAGTTATAAAGTAATTCTCTTTTGCCTCCATTTCAGCGGGAGCCATATTTCTAGATAACAAAACACTAACCATGTTAATGAAGGCGGGACTTATGGACGTCTTCAAAGCGTATTACTGCCTTGGTAGGCAGCCCCCTTAAGGTGGGGTGGAAGGGGACGCGAGAAAAGGCCACTGTTTTTATCAGTTTTATTGACAAAATATTTTTTTTTGTCAAAATAAATAAAATATTTCATCAGTACAAACAGAGAGTTTAATTTTCTTCGCATGTTGATATCAACAGTTTATGAATATCTGTCATTAGCGTGGCGGTATTATGTGAGAATCTTTTTAAATAAAGAGAAAAAGTTGTCGTTAAATTCCAGAACATTCTTGGCAGATATTCAAGAAATGTTGAGGTAACCACGCGAAGAAAATTAAACTCTATTTGTACTGGAGCAATATTTTATTTATTTTGGCAAAAAAAAAAAAAAGTTTTGCCATAAAAACTGCAAAAACATGTGACACCCACATACACCTCATAATAAAATAATAAAAAAATAATAATTTAAATAAAAATATTTGATCGGCTAGCTCAAATTCCGGCAAACATTTAATAGACTCTTTGGGAGTAGTTTTCCCATCTCAGGACCCCTGGTTGGTTCAGTCTGTCGAAGAAGATGCTCAGTTTGTATAGAGGAAGGAGGAAAAATGTCAAACAGACTTAATATTAAAATCGTTAGGAAAAAAAACAACAGAAAGCATAACCCTTTATATTACAAAATAATAATAATAATAATATTTGTGAATTGCTGTACGCTGTCTGAAAGACCAAATTTAGCTGTAATGCACCATACAACAATATAATTTTGAAATGCTCACACGTAACAAGTAGGCCTACTTATGCCTTGAGATTAGTAACATAGTAACACACACATTTGTATAACATAATAAATAACAATAAAAATGGCTCTACCTGGTCTAAAGGACCGAGTCAAATATACCAAAAACACACAACAATGAAACTATTGTTATCCATATTTCTCCATGTACCCAACATCAACAATGCAATCTAATGGTTATAACCTTTTTATAATACAAAGAAAAGTTATTCGAATGGTTTTAACCGATCTGAAAAGAAAATTAAAAGTACCCAAGACACACAACAATGAACATGTGTTAAATGTGATTACCTTCATATGATAGGATCTGGCTTTTATAACACATCGCACACAATATCACTTTACTGAGTCACACCAACAGAAAGGACAAAACTATAAACTTGGTATACTGAAGTAATAGGTCACCTAAACTCTATTCTCAGATAGGATCAAACCCCTTCCCCAGACTTCTGGGCAGCCCTACGAGGGTTTAGTTGCCGAGGTGGGACGAATTAAGTATTTGCTGGTAACGCTAAATAATTTCCTCTTCTAAGCTAATCATGTAAACATATACATTGTTGTCTTGGCTGCTTTAAACAAACAACTCCCATATCATTTACAAGTTAAGTAGCATGCTCGATTCCCTTCTAAACTTACTACTTCACCAGCAGATAGTTTTACACGAAGATTTCATTTCCACAGTTTAGTTAATACATAGAGCTTTAAAAACTTTACAGTTTTAAGAGTTGCATATCATAATTCCTTGAATATCGTCTTATTTATCCGTTAACGGTCTGTGGTTTTATCCGCCATACTCCCCATCCAATCTCTCAGACAATCATAATCGAGAATAAAAAAAACTTGCACATACAACCAAAGTGAAACACAACCTCGCAGTAAACCACTCCTCCAAGCGACAATGGGAGACAACCCAATACCAAATGGAAGCCAAATACAGTGTTACAAACACTGACTTTTTTTTTTTTGCGTCCCCTTCCATCTCACCTCGAGAATATCAGCGTCGGGGACCTCCACAGTTTTTTTCTATTCCTCCTCACCTACTTACTAACATTTACCCCGGTCGGTATTCGAACACGGACCCTGCCGTTTATTGTGGAGTTATTTCAGGGAGGTCAGCAGCATATCTCAAGATGCATGTCTCGTAATTTGTAAAATGCATTTCTAGTATTACACGATTCTTCCCTTCTTTATCGTTCTTGTTCGGTACGATGTTCGCCGTGAATCTCAAGTATCGCAAGCTTATAGCTAGTTTCCTTCACTCTTTCCCATTTTCCCATTCCTAGTTCCAGGACTGTTGAGTACACCCACTTCTCATCAAACATAGGCCTCTTTGGGGCCGTGAAGGAGCGGTGGCATCCATAACTCATTGGATGCTATCGGCTGGAGGGAGGTGAGGTTTAAAGAGGTTTTAAATAATACAATCTTGTAAGCTTTAATTTCTTTAAACGCTGTGTCCATGAGACCATCGATCGATATGGTCTTTTCCTCGACTTGTCATCATCCTCCATTCCCCTCCCCACCCCGCTAGTATTTTGGTCACACCCCCATTCCCATCCTATTAACGAGGCACTAGTGTGCTTGCTATTGGGAGTGTTTGTATAAGCCAGGGATGGAGGAGGGATTGAAAGTGGCCTTGAAGAGGGCAAGGTGTTGGGGGGGTTGGGGAAGACTGACAAACTCCACTCAAACACGTCCCTTGTCTACTAGGGGCTCTTAGGAGGGGGGTACTTGATAAGTTCCCTGATGAGGCTCCAAGCAAGAATCGATCGACACAGGATTGGTGGAAGTTTTGGGCCCTGACTAGAGTGCCTGCAGAAAGGCCTTGATTTAATACAAATTTACACTGGATATCATCGCTAAGGGAATTGCATGGTTACTATTGGGAAACAGCGTTGTCATTCGCTTGTTTTTGTGTGGTCAATCTCCCCTCAAATATATGACCAGTTTAGCAACGCTGGTTAGTCGAGATTGCCAGTAGCTCATTATTACTCCAACATACCACCTTCAGATTAGATGAAATTTGGCAACAGTTAACAGAGAGAGAGAGCGAAGATATAACTTTTCTCCTTAAGACCTGAAGTTTCCCAGTAATGATATTGGGTATAGATACAATTTTTGTTGAAAGAACCCTTATAATATGGTAGCTATAAAAGTTACTAGATCTGTTTTTACGTATTCATACGCCAACTCATATGATCTGCCGCTGTTAATTTTGATAGGTATTATCAATACCTATAAAATAACCAAAAAATAAAGAAAATGTTATCAAGGTTAGCAAAAATGTTTTTATAGTACTTTTTTTTGTCACTATACAGTTTTTATAAAATCGCATGACTTTCATCCACGCGAGGCCAAGATGCGAGGAGCAGATAACAAAAAAGCTGCAAGTGAGAGGAGAAGAATTATTGAAGGATAGAGTAAGATGGAGGCATTTTACTAAACTGACCCTGCCACAAACTGGGCACAATTTATGATGATGATGAGTACCCGCTTCGGTGGCTGCATGATCTAAGGCGCTACTCTCGCAGTAGACTAGACTGTCGATGATTTGAAATCGGGGTTTGAATTTCAGTTGGGTGGTTTTCCAAAATGGTTTTCCACTATCCCTCCACGCAAATGGGGGAACACTTCCTTTAAATATAACCTTACTCGTTCCTAAAACCATGAGCGTAATTATTACATAAGCGTATAACCCAAATGGATTGTAAGACGTCGTTCTAATACTTTTATCTAAATTTTGTTTATCAACACATTTTTTTGGTCTTGAAACAATAGAATTTTTAATATAAGACTGGTGTATAATAAATCCACACTACATAAAAAATATGACTTTGATCTTATGGGAAGGATTTTAACACACACACACACACACCTTGAACATAGCCGAGCCACTAGTATAATACAATTTTCATAGGACTGCTAAAAAGCTATTTCATCTACTTTCACGCATTCTTAAGTTAAGTAATGTGATCTTCATGGATAGCAATACCTACGAAATAACACTAGTTATATACAGTGTGACCAAAAATAAAGTATACCGAAATGGCACACCTGACGGTAACCTTTTCAGAATATAGAGAGTGTGAAATAATCTCAGTAGATCGTTCAAATTCAAGAAATCGTGTCGTTTGCTTGTTCACATAACTTTCCTAATGCGACGTGGCATTAATCAGAAAATCAAATATTGGAGAGAAAATGTTCATCTTCACACACATTTTTCAGAGTGCGAGCACAGAACAAATGCCTTTGGATCTTAACCGGCTCTTATAACTCATGGCTGACCTGAATACGATAGGAAAATTATCCTAACTCATGAACAGACTTTATCGTCATGCCATTTAGAAATATGCCTAAATTTTCCTACTAACAACACTTTTCGCTTTGTGGGTGGAATTTTTATGGAATTCTTCTTCAAGAGTTCTAACACACGTTTCACAGTGGATCCCCCTGAATGGCCGATGCCGTATGACTGAAAATAATGCTTCACAACGAAAGTCTTCCTCATGCATACTTAAGAGCGTCTATCACATAACAAATCAGCCCTTTCATAGACAACCTGGCGTGGCATAACTGTCAAGTCAGATGTTCTATTTCGGGCAACAGCCGAAAGGCAGAAAATGTAAATTTACACCAACACTATTGCAAATGGATCATTTCTGATTAAACATTAAATGAGATAAAGAGTTAATAGATGTTCCTAATACAGAGCATTGTTTAAATATTATATTATATTTGGTATAAAAACAGCTTTGAATAAGCTTTTTTTTACCATTTTAGAAGGGCTTCACAGTTAAACGCTGTGCACAAATCTTTATTTTGTTTAAATAGTGACATTCTGTAGTTATTAACAAGAAACTTTGTCGCTTTGTCACCCATCGTCACCGCAGAGAATTTCGAGTAATCATTCAGATACAAATGCACTGCACATATTTCTGGCCAATCTTGGTCTTTTCTTTTCCCTTAAAGGCCGGTACATACAGAACGCTAAGCTAAGATTTGCTCTGCTAACTGTTTAGAAAAATAGCGGACCATATATTTAAATGTACTGGTTCACACAGAAAGCTAAGCTAAAGCATGCTTTGCTACGCCGCGCTATGTTTTTTTTCCGATTGCTGGTCGGGCAATTTTTTCATCTCCCATCTTGAGTCATTTTACGTTGCGCATGCGCGTAACGTAGCGTGGGCTCCGTGTTGAACAGACGCAGTAATAGTTTGGTGAAAATAACTAAAGAAAGGTTGAAGTTTTGTTTTCAGTTTGTTTCACGTGTATTTAACTAATATTCTATTTAGGTTTTATATTTGATAAATGTGTTTAAGTTAAAATTGAAGCGTTAATTGAACTAGTCAAACCTCCACCTCCAAAATTTTCTCCATCTTCCAAAACAACTGCTAACAGCAGCATCTTCTCTTCTTCAGTACTATAACATGAACTCAAAACAAGACATTTTGGAGAACGCCATCATAACTAAGCTTCACTGGAGCAGACCAGAAAGAAACAACACTGAATTCGTGGGGTTAGCTTAGCAATGAGTGTGAAACCAAACTGACAAAGTCTTAGCACAGCACAGAATAGCACAGCATAGCTTAGCTTAGCATTCTGTGTGTATCGGCCTTTACTTTCACACCTCGCGTGAGCTGAGTTGATGAACGCTTTTAAAGCCATTGCAAATCACTTTGACATATGACGGTTCCCTCCACGCTGCAGCCTTGTCATGTTGCCTTCCCGCCGATATCTACGATGCACAGTCTTGCCAACTTTCGGTATACCTTGTTCTAGGCCATATTATAGTAAAATGATATCGATGTTGACCGCGGAAAATATATTTTGTAAAAAGGCCCTTCCTATGAACAGTAGACTGTAACGGAAGTAAAGTAGAAAAGGAAGGTAGGAAGGAAGATACTTGTAGGAGTCACGTGTCATCGTCAGCTCCGTTTCTCACGTCAGTCCGTACCTTAAGAGGAGAGGCCTCACACTCCTTTCTACTACAACTTTCTATAAGCTCTCACTTGGGGATGAGGCGGAGGGTTCCCCTCACAACTTGGGGAGTGAGAAGCATGGACGACAAGTTGGGGGAACGATCCCTTGTAGGCTACTTGTTTCCATCGCTTCTCGAAGGAAAATATCCTCACACTGCTGTGTTTATTATTCACTCACATTTCGGAAACTTCGAAAATCACTAAAACAATCCTCAATTGTCTTAAAACGTATAGTTGTGAGACTGTTATATTATAAAAAATATTTAGCACCGCGTCTCACGAACTGTTCAGGTTGTACTTTTACTAACTACGCTACGGAGTTAGGTATGAGGAAGGTTGAATTTAAAGGAAGTGGACCTGCATTTACTTGAAAGGAAACTGCAGAAACATTTAGATAAAAAAATACCCTCAGTAACTTAAACCTGACTGGATTTGGAATCCCGATCTCTCTCTTTCATTAACAGTCCACTATAGTACCAGAGTAACGCCTTAGACCATTAGACCACCGAAGTGGGTGAGCCTGTTATGAATTTACTTTATTTGCTGGAGGAAAGGTAAATCTACGTTTCTAACCATTTACTTCGATCTCAAAACTACGTGCTGTGTTTAACGTTAAAAGTCTTGTGGAAATGACCTAAGCTATAAATGTTTTAAATTAATTTTCAAATATATTTTAATTGAAAAGGATTTTACTCCTATAGCGACACGGTTAATACTTTCCACCTCCAGTTTGTAGGAAATCATATTTTTGACATATCAAACCACTTATTAAGTAACGTGATTTTCTGAACATGTGCAACGCGTCTAAGCGTTCCAATAAGCGGTCTTAAATATAATTATATATATATTAAACGTTTGCCATTCTGTACGCTTGATATTTAAAACATATTTCTGAAAGAACGCGAGAAAGTTTGTGCGGTATATATTTTATAATATTACTAAAAATATTTTATTTTTCAATTATTACTTCCTGAATTGTTTGAATTGAAATAGATTATTTAGCTGGAAACGCATTGATGGTATTAATAATTTTATTCGTTGAAAAAGCTCACAATGTAATTAATTTAAAAAGGGAATTGATTTATATATCAAAGATAGGGGCTAGAGCGGGCCGCAAGCAAAAACAAAAAAAGTTATTATAATAAAAAGTAGCACTTTAATTTTTACTTTTTTTGCTATCTTACAGGTAGAGAAAGTATTGTGATTGTCAAAAAATTCAACTCGAGATTTTGATGAATCTTGACGTTTCATGACCCCCCCCCCCCCAAGTCCAAAAAAGTGGTTTTTGAATTTCCGTTTGTCTGTCGGTCTCTCCAACTAAAGCCTAAACTATTTTGCCAATCGGGCTAAAACTTGGTATCTAGGGTTTTCATAGGGTTGCCCTGAAGGGTTTTTGGAATTGGGTATCTAGCCCTAAAATTAAGGGTATCGAGGGCAAAAAGATAAAAAATGGATTTTTTCAAAATCGGCTCTAACGATTTTGATTAAATTTCATTTATAAACATTTATAAATAATTCAAACAAAATGGCTGCTCTCAATATTTAGGCAAAATGACTTTAAAGGCTCCGGTCTGATGAGTAAATTCTCATTTTTTTATTATATCTCCGAAACTATTTGAGATATGAAATTACTTATCAGTACAAATATGTAGATATATTTATAATAAAAGTATTTTATTCGAAACATATTTTTATAAAACCAATAACTTTCAAGCTAAACGCAAATATAAATATTGTTTAACTTTTCTAATACTAAAAGATAAAGAAAGTATTGCGACCGTAAAAAAAATCTAACCTGAAATGTTGATGGGTGTCGACGTCTCATGACCCCCCGAATCATAAAAAGTGGTCTTTGCAATGCTGTCTGTCTGTGTGTCTGTTTGAACTTAAAATTAAGAGTAATTTAATAAAAGGCAAAAAGAGAAAAAAATCGATTTTCTCAAAATCAACTTTAACGATTTTTATTAAAATTCTAGTTAAAATCGAACCTCTCGAAACTAGGTCAATTGTTTATTTTAAAACTCGTTTACATCGCTGAGACAGAAATAAACAGGTCAATGGCCGTAGGTTTGACCGCACTGACTTTATTATTTACGAGACTAAATCGTTACTCTTGACACAACTTAAATGCTTTTAGCTCTTAGCTTGTGTAAGACGTGACTTAATGGTAGACGAATGTGTGAAAAGGGAAACATTAATAACTTTACGAATAAAAGAGCATGTATGACGACTGTATGTATATGTTGCTGAGGAGAAGGGAGTATTCAAGGATAGGAAAGTGTCGAGAAAGTTAGTGAGGATGGATTAAGCACGGAGTTTTATTTAGCTATATACACAGTTTCTTGCCTACCCTGTAAGGGAACGGTATGATTAGGTATGTATGTATGTGTGTATGTATGTGTATGTGTGTATGTATGTGTGTATGTGTATGTATGCATGTATATATGTGTGTATGTGTGTGTATATGTATGTATGTATATATGTATGTATATATGTATGTATATATGTATGTATATATGTATTATTTTAGCCTTCGCTCTGATTGCAGTTGAGTTAGTTATTTAAAATACTAAGTTAATTATAAATTAAAAAATTAAAAATTAATATTAAATATTATTTTAACTAGTAAATAAAATTATATCATCTCTTCACACAAATAGAAAAAAAAAAAAAAAAAACTTGCTGTTCTAAGTAATTTATAGCTTCTAAGTTTCAAACATAAAACACAGTGAATTTATTCTCTCGATTGATAAGACTCTGGTAAGAAAATTATCCTCCCGTCTCTCACACCACAAAGACAATAATATAATTATTATTGTTGACAGAAGTTCATCAAACTGTTTCCTCTTTCTTTCTGAGTAAAGATTAAATCTGAGAACAACGTAATAGTAATCATAAGAACACATTTCTATCGGTCCTTTAAATTCTATTAATATAGTAGTTTCAAGTTTCTCGCTGTAAGCCATTTAACTCAAGAAAATAAATCTCTGAAAGCTTTCGAACTTTTTTTCTTTTAATATTAAGGAATAAAATTACTTTTTTTTATATAGGCTATATATATATATAAAACATAACGTCGACGTTTTCGAGTCAAACCTATTGAGAACCACTGATTTAAGGAGTTTCGGAATAAAGTGTAATAAACCTTGACGCTAGGAGGTCATCCATAAACCACCAAATCTTTTTTACCCTCACTCACCTCATGTAACACCTTCCACCAACTTGTGTTACGTAACTTTTCACATCAAGAGTGGATCTCATTATTTCAGAGGGGAGCTTTTGTGACACTAAAATAACTCAGCTTCTGATTCTGGGTTGTATTAAATCTATCTACGAGTAATAAGTAAGTTTACTTAAAGTGGAAATACTTACGATATTATTATTAATTCGTCATTTTAAGGAAGTTACCTACCTGTGACGTCACGGCAGATCAAGATAGGATTTCCAGTGTTAGGGGATTTACGTTTTATTCAGCAAGTTTTAAAGATATAACGTTGAAACAGAAAATATAAATTCTTTAATAATTTTAAAAATAGTCTTAGTGTGTCACAACATTATTATATCTATTTTGAGGTAGTTTTTTTGTGTAAACGTATTTTTTGTAAATCCACTACAACCCAGAATATTTGTCTTATTTACGAAAATTATCTGTAGGAGTCTTCCTGCAAGGATGGAGATTAAAAAAGTCCGTGGTAGCAAATGTCTATCTAGAATAGGAAACAAGAAAACGGTATTTTAAAAAGCAAGTCAATGTATTCAAGGCGCAAATAGTAGAGTGTGTGTGTTAACTCGTCAGAGGAAGAGGGATAAGGTTATCAGCACATAGACAAGAACCCTTTCAGGTAGAACTTCTCATTTTATTCCCTCTCTATTTTGTACATTGGTGTCTTAAGTGTGATAGTGCTTAGAGTGCTTAGGAGCGTCAAGTTAATATGCAACCTGCTTCACACAATAGCTTCGAAATCTCCAATTATTTTCATTCACGGTAGGAATTACTCTCTGGAAGGTCTTTTTTCCAACCAATATCCTACTATATAATAGATTCCTAGTAAGGAAAAGGCCTTTCAGAAAACAATTCCTAAGATGAACGGACTTTAGGCAACGTCGTCAAGTATAAGATCTGAGCTACGTAGCACCGTGACATACCCACCTTATTTCACATGTAGCACCGTGACGTACCCACCTTATTTCACATGTAGCACCATGACGTACCCACCCTATTCCACATGTAGCACCGTGACGTACCCACCTTATTCACATGTAACACCGGTAGACCCTCTCTAAACAACGTTAGTGTCATATGGACGACCAATACACCCCCCCTCCCTCCCCCCCAGGGATATCTTGGAAGGTATGGGCAGGATGTCCAAAAGTTTCTCGGTTGGGGACGACCTCCTCCCAAACCTTCACCACACCCGTCAAACAGACCCCCTAGGTTTGACGTCAGCCCTTCTAGCCAAAGAGGGAGGGAGGGGAGGTAAAAGTAAGCGCCAAGGAGGAGACAGTGGTGGTACAAAGAGGAACAAAGCATCTGGAGGTGACAGTTTGTCTTGGTGTAAGGAGAAGGAAATTATGCCGGTAAGAACATCACTTCTAAGACAATGAGGAGAAGTAGGAGAACTGGGCTGGGTGCCAAGACGCGCACATTATTATACTCTCGGAGGACAATGGAGGGGGAAGTAAGATACCTGCATGCTATGCGGCAACGGTACTACAGTCGGACATCAAATGGAATCTAATTTCAGTTTAAAACGGGTGTATGAGGGGGAGGGGGCCTGGGACGCGAAATATTTCACAGCTTAAGGTGAGAGGGTGTAAGGGGCATGAGAAAAGGTTGGTGTTTTTACAGTTTTGATAGCAATTTTTTTACCCAAAACAATTCGAATATTACCCCAGTATAAATATAGAGTTTAATTTTCTTCACATGATTACCTCAACAGTTGTTGAATATCTGACAAGGGTGTCCTAGAATTTTATGACAACGTCTCGTCATTTAAAAAGTTTGTCATCTGATGCCGCTATGCTCGTGACAGATATTCAACAATTGTTGATATCACCATATGAAGAAAATTACTACTGGAGCATTATTTTATTTATTTGGACCAAAAACATGTTTTGTTATAAAAAAAAACCCTGCAAAAGCACTGTCCTTGACTTGCAACATCCCCATCTTGGTATGAAAGAACGTAATTTGTTGTGTTGGTAGTTACAACTATTTAGACCAGTGGTCCCCAACCACGACCCGATTATTAGAACAATAAACTCTCGCGATCGGCCTCGCTTTAATGAACATGAGGTGAGGGGATAGCTCCATTCAGGCTATAGGCTTAAGTAATAATTACGCTAGTGAGTTAGCGATAAGGAAGCTTGAATTTAGATTAAGTGTACCTGCATTTGCGTGGAGAGAGGGAGAGTGGGGAATAATTTTGGTAAAACCACCCTCAGATCATACGACCGGGATCGAACCACGATCTTCCCGTCATCAACAGTATAGTCTATTGCGAGAGTAGCGCCTTAGACCATGCGACCACTGAAATGGATAATTTTGAATATAATTTTACTAAAAACTTGTATATTTATCATAATGAGGCGTTTACATAGGAAGCGCTTGTTTCCGTTTCCTGCTGATGACGTCATTGACGTCCACGTCACAGGTAAGAACATTAAACCTTATTCCTTTGTCCGTATATTATGCGTCTTGATTTTCTCTTTAATTTTGTTTTCCATTTTATCACCCACCCATTTTTTAGTGATTTAATATTTTCAAATAATTACAAAATGTTCACATTTCAAAAACTTCTCACGAGCCACTAAAATCTGCTTGTGGACCCCACAGTTTGAGAATCACTCATTAATTTGCTTATTATGTTTTTAATTATTGGTACTTCCTCTCCCGGCACACACATTTCAGTCGAGTCTCGATTTTAGAACTCTTCAATAAAAGGATCCACCATAAAAAATCAAGTTTGTGAAAATGTGATAAGTGATACTTAATTCATAAGGTACCCGTTTCGGTGGCCGCATGGTCTAAGGTGTCACTCTCTCAATAGACTACACTGCCGATGATGGATAGTTGAAGAATCGAATCTTGTTCGGATGTAATGAGTTTTTTTTCAAAATGGGTTTCCACTCGCTTTCTATCTCTCTCTCTCTCTCTTTACGCAAATGTGGATACACTTCCTATAAATATAGCCGTTCTCATCCATAAAACCAAAAGTGTAATTAGTAGGACTATATAAGTGTATAACTAGAACGGGGGAAAAAACATTGTGCTAAAAAAAGGGCCATAGTTAAAAAAAATAATTGACAACAATATCCTCGTAGATGATTTAATGTTGTACAAGCATTTATTTATTTTTCTTAACACATACACATTTTTGAGTTCATACTTTATCCGCCAGGAAAAGTAATAATATATTCCAGAGTGTCTGTATTTACTATTAGATATCTATTAGAATGAGTCGAGACTGATATATTATACCTGTGGGTACGAGAAACTAGAAAATAAAATATTGCACATTATCACTTTCAAATGAAATATAGAAAAACTACTTTTGAAACGTCAAATTATAATATAAAACATATACATCTATTTTACCGTTAAGTTTATCTTGACTTTGACACAAGCATTTGAGTAAAATTTAAATTTATCACTATGTTCAGTTATAAGGGGCTACTAATTCAAGAGGGACGTCAATAGAATAAAGCACGTTTATTACAATAACCATATTACTGCGACGAAATGAGACATTTCCCTCCATGCCATGAAAAGTCACAAATAGAAAAGGGTCTAGGGGGAAAAGGGAAGGTATAGAATCACCCATTCCCTCCATTTCCCCCAAAATAATTTCAAGAACAAATGACTCCCGCAGACATTATCAGCACGTTGACTTCATTTCCTGCGAAATACGGTAAAGGGGTCGTCTGCCTCCCTCCCCCCCCCCCTTCCACTTCTCCCTAGGTTCCACGACCCTTCACACGAGGTGTCCAGACCTTTCCGCCCTATCCCCCTTCCTACTTTTGTCGCGACACTTGGTCCAGATCTGTCGACAGGAAGCTGTGGTGATGATGATGATGATGATGCTGGTAACGGTTTGCAGCTGTTCTTTCAGTCAGATTTGTTCATTTAGTTTATTTAGTCAAGTTTTAATATGAACCACTCCATGGGGAGAGTTACTTTGCATGCGGCCTGAGGTATTTTCAAAATACTACAACCCAATTTTCATATAATAGGCCTACAAACCTTTTTTTTTGGGCCAACATTTATCACATTTTACTATATTACTCAAGTTATTTTATATTATTATTATTAGCACCGCGTCTTACTACCCGTTCGGGTTATACGCACTTACGCTAATGTGTGATGGTAGGGTGATTGTGAGATGAAATGGAAGGACCTACAGTTTAACGTGGAATCCGAACCACGGTGGCGACCTGGAGTTATTTTATAGGTATTGATATTATCTATCAGAAGTGATAGTTGCAGATAACATGACTTGACGTATGAAAGTACCTTTCATTAGATCGAGTTAAGGTACTTTCTATTAAAATTGGACTACTAACCGTTCGGACTATTCGCATTGGGTAGGGATGAGAAAGATAGAATTTAGGGGAAATATACCTGCATTTGCGTTGAAGGAGTATGTAAACATATATAGGTAAAGACACTCTAAATCGAACCGTGACCCCTCTCCCCCCTTCATGGGCTAACCAGACTTAATGAACCTGATGTTTAGTACGCGTGCTCACGAATGTGATCTAAATATTGGCCTCTTTATACTCTTTAAGGAGATTGATTTAATTCTTTATTAAACGATTAACCACGTTTATTGTTTCTCTAAAATATGGTCTGACACCTTAGCCCAATCGGTACTGTGTCTGTCTGAGATGAGGGTCCCGGGTTCGATTCCTGGCATGACCGAAAAATGTATCATTGATGAAATGTGGGTTTCTCCTTTCATATTGATTAACGGGTGTGGGACTGGATGTTGTGTGTGTTCTATATATAAGTACGTTTATAAGTTGTGTGCTGATTATAATCAATCGGTTCAGAAAGTGCATGTTGATACTCAAATAAATTAAAAATAAATAACAAACTATAATCTAAAATACTTAACCAAGAAAGGCCTTCTTTTCGGGAATATAGTTTGAAATAAATCGTTCTGGAATATTCTTTCTTTATTTTGGTTGCCCCATGTTTCTATTAGGTTCCAGAAGAGAGAGAGAGAAGAGAGAAAGAAAGAAAGAAAGTGTTCTCGAAGTTGTAAGGTTTCCCAAATATTTGTAATAAGGGTGGGGGACGGTGAACAAAAGAGCGTACGTAGTTTGTAAACAACAAAATAAACAAATGATCGCCCAGGTGTGTGAGAAGATGTCTTAACACATGTGAATGTTCTGAAATTATTCATTGATTTGAAATATATTAAGGGAGGAACTTTTGATTTGAATTACTATGAAATCTATTTCATTACAAGTCTTTTAGTGACCATTAGTAAGTGTACCACCAAGCTGCTCACTTCTGTGGTCGAATGGTCTAACTCGTCACTCTTGTAATAGACTAGACTGCTAATGACGGGGGGATCGGGATTCGAATACCAGTCAGGTACATTAAGGGTGTATTGCCCCCTCCCCCTTTTAACGATGTCCCACTCTCCCTCCACGTAAATCTGGGTACACTTATTCTAAATTCAACCTTCTCATCCTCATCCTCATCCCACACTGGTGTGATAGATGTAAGAGCATTGCCCGAACGGGTAGTAAGACGCTGTGAGAAAAACAAAACAAAAGTAAAGTACCTTTTCCACTTTCTTTCATTTTAAATTTTTTTTAATTTATATCTTTCGTTTTCTTTCCGATTCTCACTCTTTCTCCCTCGCTCTCTCTCTCTCTCAGAATAAAAAGTAGTCCGTGAGACCCTGAGTATCTGCAACCCAACAGAACACGCTCTGATGCGATGAACCCCCAGGAGTTGCTCTAGCACAGGAAATGAAAAAGGTTGCGTCTTGTAAGAAGGGGTGTGGTTGGGGGGTGACGGGGGTTTTAACTTTTAACCCGACACTTTGCGTGTGTCGCGTGACTGTCGGAAAGGGGGAGGGGGAGGGGGAGGACACACATGGATTGGGGGGTGACATCTACAGGAATTACGTGGGTTGGGGGAGGGGTTGGGGGAGGGGGGCGGGGGAACACATAAGTTTCCCATTCATGGCGTTTTCTTTTGTTGAGGGGGAAGGGGAGTACGAAACAGCTGCATGTCAACAGGCTAGTTGGGATATGATTAGAAATCTTGCTTTTGTAAACAGTCGTCGATTTAATCCTCGTGAGTAAGTAAATTGAATATGCTTAAGCTCAACTGAGTTTTCAATGTGTAAGATATTAGTTTATAGGCCTACAACCGCCTTTTATAACATTACCATTGCTATACAGTAAGACACCCGTATCCGGACCTCCAATATCCAAAATCCGGCATATCCGAAACTGCTGTTTATGTATTTTCTTGTCACTAGTTTAAGAACGTTTTACGTTGGTATAAACCTTTATTTGTTAAGATATATACATCGTAAAAAAAAAGCCCAAAGAAAATTTCAGACTTAAAAAAAAATGATAAATTTAGTTTTGTTGTGTCTTTAACTTTGTATGCACATACATAATATAATATATTACCACCGCGTCTTACTACCCGTTCGGGTTATACGCTTTAAGTGCTAATTACGCTAATGGATTAGGAATTGTGAAGGTTGAATTAGAGGAAGTGAACCCGCATTTGCGTGGAGGGAGAGTGGAAAACCATTTAGGAAAACCTACATAATATACAAAAAATACTTTTATGTAACAATTTGTTATGTAATCTATACTTTTTTTACCTTCTACTCTTAAATTATTATAATTATTTATCACCGCGTTTTGCTACCCATTCGGACTATACATTTAAGTACTAATTACGCTAATGAGTTAGGAATTGAGAAGACCAAATTTAGAGGACGTGAACAAGCATTTGTGTGGTGGGAGAGTGGAAAACCATTTAGGAAAAAGCACCCTAGTTCACCCAACCGAGATTTTAACCTCGATCTCCCCGTCCTCGGTGGTCTAGCTAACACGAGACTAGTGTGATAGCCAACCAGTGGTGACTACTCCCTGAGTGCGCTAGTGAAAGTGCAACACTTATATCACATAAAATAGTATTACACTTTGTTTTAATTAAATAGCACTTCATAAAGAATCAACACATTTATTTAGATTGAATTGGTTAAAATTAGCTGTGCTCTCCTCGCACATATCATTCTCTTTACTATATCACTTGTGAGTTTGACTGCTAAGTTGTAGGTGCGTGCAAACCATCTGAGCATGCGCAGTGAAACAGAGAGGTGGTTGACCTAGCTAGCGAGTTTTAAACCGTCCCTTTAGCATGTGACTTGGTGCACAACTCGATAGTGAACGTAAATATTTGTTTTGGAATCATGAGTTTGACTAAAGCGTTGCTATAAAGTTTTAATAATGATTACATTGCAATTATTCTTTCTTAGTTTGCACAAAATTGATAATTTATAAACATGAGTTTGTTTATATAAATAGTTGTTTTTGATTTCATAATCGTTGTTAACGTAATTTGCTTTGTATCATTATGAGTTTTGCGCAAAATATTTAGAAGAAACAACTTGGTAGACTACCCACAACGAATATTATTCTAGAAAAGATGACAAAAACTAAAAAAAAAAAAAAAAAAAAAAAAAAAAAATCCTGAATTGACTATAAAGTTCAAAGGAGAAACTTTCAAAAAAACATGATTGGCAATGTGGTTGTAATGTGAAAAATATATTGTTCTGTTTTCCGTGTCTACTCTTTGGTGGGGACTTATCTTGGACGAATTTAAGCACGACTGATTTAAATCATTTAAGCGAGCAAATAAGCATGAAAACTCGTTGAACATGAACAGTTTTTTAGATTTGGCTGTGCAGTTTTCCTTTTATTAATTTTATAACCTGCTTTATTTCAAAGTAGTTAATTATTGAACCTTAACTATAGCAAAGTATATTATAATATGTAATAATATAAAATGTTAGCCTAAGTAAACTTATATGTCGATAAGGTTAAATAGGAAGGGCCTATATAAAAGTGTCTACGCCATAGTTCAGAATATTTGGATCTGCGCACCACCTACATTTTTGGTCACAAGCCGCCACTGTAGCCAACTACACTTTTACTCTTAAGAGGGGTATTAATTTCATGTTAGGAAATTTACTTATCCGAAATGGGTTCAGCCATCTTTATTTCGTTTATCAAAGATTTTACTGTAATTGCTCGACAATAGCTTTGTTCGCCATCTTAGCTCAGTCGGTAGCATATCTGTCTACTAAACTAAGGGTGCCGGGTTCGATTCATCATTAGTGAGGAAAAGTGGGTTGCCCCTTTCACCGTAATGAATTGACATTCGGGGGCTAGATTTAAGTTAGTTTGCAAGTAGTGTGTTGATGTAAACAGTAGGTTGAGAAAATGCTAAATCCACTGAAGACGTGTATTAATCACAACTTGTGAATGTGTGGAATGCCTGGTCTCCCGTGGTTCGGATCCCACTTAAAACTGTAGGTCTCCATTTCATCTCACAATCACCCTACTATTACACATTAGCGTAAGTGTGTATAACCTGAACGGGTAGTAAGGCGTTGTGCTAGTAATAATAATAATAATAATAATAATAATGATAATGATAATACTTTCACGTGTTCATATGTTCAAGTCATGTGACCTACAGATGGAACTATTGATAGATATTATCAATACCTTTAAAAACAATAACAACATAGTAAAACCCGTTTCGGTGGCCGCATAGTCTAACGCGCAACTCTCGCAGTAGACTAGAATGCGGATGACGGGAAGATCAAAGTTTAAATCTCGGTCGGGTGTACTGAGTTTTAAAAAAAAATTGTTCTCTCCTCTTCATCCGTGCAAATACGGGTGCACTTCCTATAAATATAACCTTCCTAATCCCTAAAACTATTAATGTAATTAGTACATATATGGTTCTAACGGGTAGTAAGACACGGTGCTTAAAAATATTAAAATGTTATCAATATTGATAGTAAAAACTATGTTAGTATTTTCTGAAATACTCTTTTTATGAAAATTGTATTGTATTTAATCAAAGAAAATCTGATTAGAATGGGCTTCACTGTAATGCTTCTAAAATGACTTAGTTTGATGCTTGTTTCACTTTCCATCGTCAGCTTTTTTTTTTTTCACGACATCCATGATGGGGCTTGAGAATACTCGAGGAATGAGAACACACCCCAATGATTGATTTGTCGATGAATCTTTGTTTATTGTTTGCGATGGGTAAAATATGAACTTCCGCCGCTATCAGCACGATACGATGTGTCTGGATGAATATATTTAGTACGTGCATTTTTGTGCTATCCCCCTTTTTTGAATAAGAAAACAAACCAAAAATGTAAAACTGAAGTCATCTGATGCGTGTGTATATATAACCATTTTCGGTAAGTTTTCGATCGGAAAGTTGTCTACAGTGGCGGCTTGCGGCTCATTAAGTAGGTGAAGGGGCTGGGTGGGTGGGGAAGGTGGCAAACCACTTGACCTTACGTATGGATACATCAATATTGCTTTTATAACATCCGCATCGGTGATCGCAAGTTCTATAGCGTCACTCTCGTGTTACATTGGACCTCGGTACAGGCAAAGATTTATCTGATTGCCAAACCCTTCCTTCACCTCTGGCAAGACATCTTGTGAATGTGAGGAATGCCAGGCCACCACCGTGGTTCGGATTCCACGTTAAACTGTAGGTCCTTCATTTCATCTCACAATCACCCTAACATTACACATTAGCGTAAGTGCGTATAACCCGAACGGGTAGTAAGACGCGGTGCTAATAATAATAATACATTGGATCGCTGGTGATGGGGATATCGGGGTTCGAATCTCGGTTGGTTATACTACCACTCTTCCTCTACGTAAATGTGGATACATTTCCTCTCAAATTATACATTACTCATTCATATATAACTAGCATAATAAAAGGTGGAAGTGTAGGAAACGCGAGGAAATGTCAGTGTTTTTGCAATTTTTATAGCAAAATATTTTTTCGGTCAAAATAAATAAAATATTGCTCCAGTAGAAATATTGAGTTTAATCTTCCTCGCGTGCTGATATCAACAGTTGTTGAATATATGTCATGAGCATGGCGGTATTAGATGAGAAACTTTTTAAAATGAAGAGAAAAGTTGTCATTAAATTCCAGGACACCCTTGACAGATAGAAGTAGAAATTCTAGTAGATATTTCAAAATTAAATTCAAAGAGAAATGTTAAGACTATAGTAACGATAACAAAATGATATATTTATCATTTTTTTAAGTGGATAAAGCGAGGTCTGCTATTCACACAACTACTAATGTAACCCTTGTATTATTATTATTTAGAACCGCGTCTTACTACCCGTTCGGGTTATACGCTTTAAGTACTAATTACGCTAATGGATTAAGAGTTGGGAAGGTTGAATTAGAGGAAGGGAACCCACATTTGCGTGGCGGGAGAGTGGAAAACCATTTAGGGAAAACCACCCCCAGTTCACCCGACCGAGATTCGAAACTCGATCTCCCCGTCCTCAGCAGTCGAGCTCAACATGACTAGCGCGTTAGCCAACTACGCCACCGAGGCTGGTTAACCCTTGTACATGTCGAGGTATTTCCGTCATCAACGGTGGGGCGCGCAATTATCCCGCGAGACCGTCGATATCAGTGGCGGGATCCGCGAACACGTGTTATTTCAAATGTCCTCATAGAAATAAATATAATGGGGCCGAGGTCACATGACCGAGAGTCCGCGTAACTGTCCCGCCACGCCCAATCCCCTGTCTTTACTCCCTTCTCCCCGCGTCTTACCAACCATCTTGCCTGTACGCATTCGATTACACTAATAGGAGGAGGAAGGTATAGTTTGAGAGCAAATGTACCCACACATGCATAAAGATAAAGAGAGAAAACTAACTATCTAGGAGAGAAAAAAACCACACTCACTAAACCCGGCTGGGATTCGAAACCGGACCAGGCGAGTCTGACAATTAATTCACGTGGCCATCAGCGTGGGTATCACTTATCCGACAAAATAAAACATCAGTCAACGTCCGTAGATTTACTTTTTCAGAAAGTTTTCGGATGACGCAGAGATCAAGGTTCGAATCTCGGTCGGGTGTATTGAGTTTTCTTTTTAATTTCCTTTCTTCCACGCAAATGTGAGTACACTTCCTCTAAATATAGCCTTCCTAATCCTTAAAACCACTAGCGTAATTAGTACATATGACTCGAACGGGTAGTAAGATGCGGTGTTAAAAAAATAGTTTTCATCCGCAGTGGTGGTCGTATGATCTAGCCAGCGCTTCGCTCTCGTGGATTGCCTGTGACGAGGAGCTTTGGTTTTGAATCCTAGTTTAGTGCGTATAGGATGATTTAATTAAAAAAAGCTGTGTCTCACTCTTCCTTCACTCAAATACGGGTACATTTCCTCTTGAATTCTACCTAAATATTGTTCAATCGTTTATAATTCCGGCGAGGTATGAGGAGAGGGGGATAAACTTATTTTGCTATAAGGGATTGCAATCGGAGGAGGATGCACCCTGTAGATACAGCTATAATGATAAAATCGTCCTTAGGGTGTCACTCACCATTATAAAGCTTTACTTAGACTACACTCAATTTCATCTCTGAGGAAACAGCAGGTCTTATGGAGAGAAGCTTTTATCTCCGCTCTCTCTCAGTTAACTGTTGCCAAATCTCCTCGCTTTAAAAGTGGCGCGTTGGGGCAAGAAGGAGCTACTGGCAACCTCGACTAACCAACGTTGCCAAGCTTGTCTTATATTTGAAGGGAGTTTGACCACATGAAAACGAGAGAATGGCAACTCTGTTCCCCAATAGTAACCTCGGAGTTACCTCAGCGATGATATCTAGTGTACACACGTGTATTTAGTTTCAATCTTCTCACAACACACCGAGCCGAGAGATTATTTTACCCAATTTGACCCCCTGATGTTTCGAAGAATGGTCCCGGGCGCAAAGAGATGCTGGTAGCGATTGAGAAGTATCCTACACGAAGGCTATCCCCCTATTGTTCATGTCATCCAACCCTCATCCGCCAACCCCTATCTGGCGAGTACATCCTCGCCGTCACAGACAGATAGGAATGTGAGTGAGAAGGTGGGGGCATCTATTTGACCCGTCTCTAAGATAACATTGTGCCAGGTTAATAGTCTTCCGTCGTATTATGACATGATAGACGCAACTTGACCCAAGAATGAAGCTGGTATCATCTGTTCGTTTACGCGGCTTTTGTTGAATTGAAGGACAGACAAACATTTATTACAAGTTGATGGACATTGGCTGTTGAGGACGTTACCTATCTGTGACGTCACGGCAAGTCAAGATAGGATTTCCTATGTTATTATGTTTACGTTTTATTCGTACAGTTTTACACAACATTGAAACAATAATAGGACATTCCTAAATAATTCTAAAAATACTCTTAAACTGTCGCGAAACTTTATAATTGACTTGCTTGTTAAAAAAAAAATGTTTACATCTTGGGCTGTTTGGTTTATTCGCGAAAACTATGAGTAGGAATCTTCCTGCCAGGATTTAGACTAAAAGAGTCCGTGAAAGTATGTTTATATCTGGAGTAGAACTGCAAGCTAACGTGTTCCAAGAGTATATAGTAGAGTGTGTACTGTGTATACTCGTCAGAGGAATAGGGGAAACGTTGTCAACAGTTAAACTAAGGAGCCTACAGGATGAACAACTATTTTTATTCTCTCTCCTTCTATTTTCTTCATTGGCGCATAGATTTAGTAACGCTTAGAGAGCTTTGGCGCGTTAAGATGCAACCCGCTTAGTAAAATAGTTTTGAATTCACCCAAGTAGGCAACGTCGTTGAAGGTGCTGCTACATGGGAGAGCACTGAGAAGCATTGCAGACGTTAAAAAATGCAGGACGTTTTATTAAGGGTTTAGAAATATTTTTTAATTGTATTCCCTAAAATGTTGGCGAAAGCTCTGATCGATTAAATTTTTTAAATTGTTTCTAAAAAAATGTGTGAAAATGTGACATTTGATCACTTTCAACGACTTTTTAAGACTATTTGTGAAACTATAAAAGGATGGCTGTAGGTGAAGGGTGAAATGAAGTATAAGCTTAGACAGAATAAAGTAGTATTCCCAGAAAACGACACAGACCGTTGTATTTTAAGCCGTGTGGCCTGAAAGCAATTGATACTTTCTCGCTAACTGAGGCCGCCTTAAATATAACTTCAAATAATATTAACTTAAATCAAAGGAAATGACTAAGCAGAAGCTTTTGGAATAGTTTCCCCTAGAAGTCAGACTATAAACAGCACGTACTACAACGATTTGTTTAAAGACAACTAAAAAGGAACAAGTTTACAAACATATTTTATCTCCGGTTTGTATTATTTCTAAAACGTGACTAATGTTTTTCATATTCATTTCATTTCATATTCAAGTAATCTATTATATACTCACGTAAAATGTTTATTATTTATTTTAAATTTATATCGAGTAAATTCTTAAGCCAACTCTGTTTTATAATGAAGCTCTTTTTTTTTTTAAATAAAATAAAAAGCTCAACTGAACCAAATAATCCCAGGTGGGCACGGACATTAGTCTGGTTTGGAGGTCGGGGTTTGAAACTCGGCCGGGTGCACTAAGAGAGTTTGTTCCTCTAAATGGTTTTACACTCTTTCCAAGCAAATATGGGTACATTCCATTTCGATTCTAACTTCCTAGTATTTACTATATTAGTTTAATCAAATATGGAGGGTTGGGATATTAAGTTTTCAATCCTACTATCTGTAATGAAATAGAAATTAATTAGGTAATCACTCTAATCAAAATTTTCCACCCTTCATATATTTTTAAATTAATGAATATTTTCAAAATATAAAACTCAAAGCATCCATGTGTCATAGTTGGATGACTAAAAAAAAATTTTTTTTTATTCATGACAACTAAATTTCATCGTTCGCAGTTTACGTCACCTTTATTCCAAACACTTGTGAAGCATGGCTGAAAGACATGTTCCGTTTCTCTTTTTTTTTCGCTCCATCTCTAAGGATAGAACATGGTGTAACTTATAAAAAAACCATGGATGGTTCTGGAACCATTTTCTTCGAAAGATAAACGTAAAAAAGAAGCCTTTTCTAGACAGTCGTCATCAAATTAATCTTTCTATTTTCAAAAACAGTTCGATTATAAAGAAACCGTCATTGAACTACCATACCAGGTTAAATTTATAAATATAATAAATAAAGAATATTAGATTGATAAAAATCAAGTCCTCATATACATTAATAAGCCAGAGCACAAGACCCCAAACTCCGAGAATCCTCTGCCTTCACCACCGTCATAAAAACAACAAAGTGGAACCCAACAAGTAGAGAATGCATCATCATCATCATCATCATCATCATCATCTCACAACAACGAGGAGTTTCACCAGACAAACTGAACGTTTCATACCTTAAGCTGGTCTGTAAGTTGCGTGCAGAAATAGTCTTGTATTACCCGTTTCGGTGGGCGCATGACGTTACTATTGCAATAAAACTGGACTGCCGATGACGAGGAGATCTGAGTTTGAATCACGGCTGGGTGTATTGTTTTTTTTCTTTCCTAAACGGCTTTCCAATCTTTTTTTCCCATGCAAATGCGGCTACACTTCCTCTAAATAATCCTTTCTAATCCCAAACATATAAACTTAATTAGTACATATGGGTAATGTGAGTCAATATTTTGACAAATTTGAACTTTACCTTTTTTTCTCTTCAAATTTGTCTTATCTAATGTCTTCTCAAAGATAGTAGAAAATACTAACTTTATTTTACCTCAAATTTTTCAATAACTTAATTTTTAAATTTTCTAAAAATATATCACATTAACTTAAATATTTTAGAATCATTTGTGGAGATATTCATCAAAAGTGCTAAAATATTGTATCCCTTGACACGTAAATAATCCATATTCGTATATCACGGACGGGTAGATAGGTGCTAACAAACTCATGTTTAAACATTCAACGTAAATAATTCCTTGTTATTTTATTATGTTTTTGCACCGCGTCTACGTGTACGGGAAATTTCGCATATTTACACGGCGGGATTAGAGATTAGGAAAGTTACAACGAGAGGAAATATTATTAGCATTTGCATTTAGAAAAAAATAGCTCTCTGCACAACAAACTAGGATTCGAACTTAAACTTTACCTGATAAAACCACAAGACAAGGTCGACACCTTAGCCCACACGACCGATGAGGAGGGGACACATCATTTGAAATAATGCGTTATAGTTTCCATATGATTAGTGCCACAATAATTGTTACTAAAAGTAATTGTTCATTTGTCCATATCAAAATGTTCAGAATAATTTTTAACACACTTTTATAGATTATGCTAATTTTTAATTTTATTTTATCTTTCTAGCAACGTTATTTAAAATCTAGATCCAATTTTTTTGAACGACAAAATTTCGTGACACCCACCTAGTTAAAATTGACTTGGGGAAGTGTTAATTAAAGAATTTTTAGAACGGTTTTCTTTTAAATTTATTAATGAATATATATTTTTTAAATTCATCTATTCCTTATAATGAGGAGTGGGCTCTTTTCCGGTTCTTGTTGATTACGTCACAGATACAAACATGAAACCAGAGTCCTGTATTCATATTTTTTAAATACCATATCTTACTACCTCTTCAGGTTATACGCCTTATTCCCCTCCCCCCTATTTTTTCATTTATATTTTATTTGTTTTTTAACACATCAAATTTTTTCTGGCATCACCAAAAATCGGCTTACTACCCACGTTTTGGGAATCACCGCTCTAGAACTCGCTAGCAAATGAGATATTTTTGTTAAAAAAATTAAAAATTAAATTTTTTAGTTGTTTTCTTTATGTCATAGATAAACTGAAGTATTGTAGATAAAATGAAGTAATTAACGAAGCGGATGAAAAACAGTGCTACCAACATCGAGTAAATAGCGTACTACAGGTGTGCCAATCCCCCACAACAAAACTATGGCGGCCATGTTGTATCCAAGGGACGATTGATCCGACTAAATAATTGATCGAGCACATGAACCTCGAATTATTGGTGCTTAGTAATGGATGAGGCGACAAGAGTTCCAGGTTCGAGCCTGGCTAAGTGTATTTATGTGTGAGCGGGCTGTGTCGGGGGGGAAAGAGGGCATTACACGCTCTGTTTCAGAGAATAAGGGCTCACTAATTGAAGGGAGCAGTTACAACGAAATCTATACTGGATATCAACTCTGAGGGAACTACATGGCTCTAATGGGAAACAGTGTTGTCGTTTGGTCAACCCTACATTGAGTATAAGAAGTTTCGCAACGTTGGTTTGTCGATATTACCCCAGCACACCACCTTTTGACATAACTGAGAGTGAGGAGATTTAGCAACAGTTAACTAAGAATGAGCGAAGATAGCTTTTCTCCTTAATACCTGCAGTTCACTCAGTGATAATATAATTTTGGGTGTAGACATTACCAAACTAGAATTGTGGACATTCAGTCAATGTACAGCCTGATTTTCATAGAAAGGGCTTTTTAGAAATTATTATATTATTATTATTATTATTATTATCACCGCGTCTTACTACCCATTCGGGTTATACGAACTTACGCTAATGTGTAATGGTAGGGTGATTGTGAGATGAAATGAAGGACCTACAGTTTAACGTGGGATCCGAACCACGGTGGAGGCCTGGCATTCCACACATTCACAAGATGTCTTGTCAGAGGTGAAGGAAGGGTTTGGAAATCGGATAAATCTGTGCCGGGACCAAGGATTGAACCCCGGACCCCTAGCACAGAAGTAAGACACCTTACCCCCAGACCACAAGGTCACTTTTTATAAAATACAAACATAATTTTTGCGTTATAAAAGTTATTAGATCAAGTTTCACGTTAAATCATGTGATATAGGCTACAGCTGTCACTTTTGAAAGAAATGAAGAAACACTCACAGTAATAGTAAAATATTATAACGCAGTTGACCTAAAAAAAAAGTTTTATTTATTTTCTAAAAATGTTTCCGTACCAAAATTTTACTATACAATGAATTTGTCACAATAAAACATTTTAGAAAACAAATGAAACTTTTTTTTCCCACGGTGCCTTAGTAAACGTTCGGATTATAATAATCGATATTAATTATCCTAATGAGCCAAAGATAAGTAAATACACCTTAACTGGCTTGGAGGAAAAAAGGGAAACCCTATAAGAAAGAAAAAAAAACCTCAGTTCACTCGCCCAGGATTTGAACCCCGACCTCCCCAACCACCGGCAAACATGGTAATTATTTTTGTTTACTTTTTAATACCAAGAGAACGTAGTATAATAGTGAAAACGCACTAACTTGAGATGATGATTAATCTTTACGTTTTATGTGAGTATAAAAAAAGTTGATTTTTACAATTCTGTCTTTACATAAATCATTTGAGGATGATTTACAAATAACTAATTTCTGTTACTCTTGAAAAAAAAAAGTTTTTACAATTTTGTTTAAAATTTACTAATAAAGACATTTTTTTTATAGTTTACTGAAAACCTATTTTTGAAAATTTTGTTTCTAAATTTGAGAAAATATATACGTTTTTGTCGTACCATCCATTTTGAGTGGAGATTTAGGGGACGCTAGGTAGCTAAGAACAGTGTTATTGAAATTTTAAAAGCAACACTTTTTTTTTTGCCAAAATATTATTATTATTATTATTATTATTAGCACCGCGTCTTACTACCCGTTCGGGTTATACGCACTTACGCTAATGTGTAATGGTAGGGTGATTGTGAGATGAAATAGAGGACCTACAGTTTAACGTGGGATCCGAACCACGGTGGAGGCCTGGCATTTTGCCAAAATAGATACCATATTGTTTCAGTAGTTGTATTTTCTTCACATGTTGATATCAACAGTTGTTGATTATCTGTCATGAGCATAGCGGTATTAGATGAGAAACTTTTTAAATGAAGAGAAAAAGTTGTCATTAAATTCCAGGACACCCTTGACAGATATTCAACAACTGTTGATATCAACATGTAAATAAAATTAAACTATATATTTCTACTGGAGAAATATTTTATTCATTTTATCCAAAAAAGTTTTCTACAAAAACACGAACCTTGACACACGTCCCCTACATCTCTAACTTAATAAAAGAGATGGTGAAATGGAACATAGTAACATAACAACCTTTAAAAGTATGAACATAAAATACAAGGTATGAATCATGTTGTCACTCAAATAACTGAACCCGAGTCAGCAAAATGTCAGACACAGAGGGTGGTGGGGGAGGTTGAATCCAGCTAGTTAATTGATTAACTGAACATTTTCGAATAAAAACAAACCCGTGGCAAAACGCTGTTTTGAGTGTGTCGGCTGTGACGTGGCGTGATCGGTTATGTATGGACCAATTAGAAAACACATCCTCATCAACCCGTGGTTGAATATTTCGTGCTCGGTCATCCACAAAAATAAAAAAGCAGAGGTTTACCTGTATGTCGTGACACTGCTCACTCGATATGGTTATTAATAGTCTCTCGCGATAGTATGTGATTTTGATTGTATATTTTTTACTTTCTCGTGTAGAGAGAAAGTATTTTAATCGTGAATCATTACGTTTTATGTCTGTCACCTTGTCTGTCTTTCTAACCGAATGTCTGTCACATTTATAGCTGTTCCCAATTCTTTATATCTCATATCTGTCTTCTAACTTCATATCTGTCTGTCTCCATGTATAGCTGTTCCAATTCTTGTCCTCATATCTGTCTTTCTAACCTCATGTCTGTCTGTCACCATTTATAGCTGTTCCCAATTCTTTATGTCCTCATATCTGTCTTTCTAACCTCATGTCTGTTTGTCTCCATGTATAGCTGTTCCCAATTCTTTATGTCCTCATATCTGTCTTTCTAACCTCATGTCTGTCTGTCTCCATGTATAGCTGTTCCCAATTCTTTATGTCCTCATATCTGTCTTTCTAACCTCATGTCTGTCTCCATGTATAGCTGTTCCCAATTCTTTATGTCCTCATGTCTGTTTTCTTAACTGCATGTCTGTTTGTATAACCGCATAACTGTCTGAAATTCTAACACAACTATTTCTGCCTGTCTAACATCATGTATATATGTCTAATCCCATGTTTGTCTGGCCTAACGTATGTCTTTCTGAACCCATGTCTGTCTGTCTGACCCAATGCCTGCTAGCTGACGCTACATTCTAAACGAATTTATGTGTTTTGTTCTAGTTTGATAATTAAATGTTATTATGGCCACATTTCCGAACATAAAAAACCCCAATAAGACATGATATACCGATCAAATTTCCTACTTATTCTTTCAATACCAATACCTGCCGTTATCAATAATTTTCTTCCTATACTAGAAATGAGTTAAGTATCGGTACTTTTCTGTTGATACAACATCCTCAGATCGACCTCGGTACAGATACTACAGATAATAGTGGGTACGAAGCCCTTATAAGGGAAATCGAGGCTAACTTCTGAAACTGGTTTCATCTATTTTATTTACCATCGACGTTAACGATACCGTTTTTTTTTATTCTTCACTGAAACCTTCTCAGATAATCAACAACGGCGTTTATCAACCTCTCTTCCTTACAGGTTCCTCTAACGTCTGACTTTTTTTTTTAATAAACACCCCCACACTCAAAAAATAATAATTTGTATTTGATTTAGATATACAGAAAACCGGTTGATTAGTATAAATCAGATTATTTTGGATGCTTGTGGGCTTGTAGCACAGAGTTGCCAACTTTCAGGAAAAATAACGAGTCCTATCCAGGCGAACAATTACTTAAGTCAACTTTTCTTGCTTTAACTCGCGGAGCGGTGGTCGCGTGGTCTCAAGCAGGGGTTACCAAACCTTTTAGACACAAGGAGCTAAAATACATTCTGGAGCCCTCATAACATTGTTTACACTAATATTATGAACATTCAATAAAGACAGTTAAATTTTATAGGTATAAAACAAACGGAAAGTATCAACTATTCTCGCTACGGCTTTGACAAACGTCTTTTTATTCGGATTTGGAAGAATCGGCAGTTATATTTACTGATGGTATTTTATAGTGTTAAAAACAAATAAATAACGTTCCAAAATTCCCCCATGGAGCCTGAGCTTACTATGACGAAGTCCAAGGGTCCCACGGAGCACATTTTAAAAATGGCTGCTCGGATGCGTCACTCTCGCAATAGACTGAACTGCCAGAAGAAATGTACCTGCATTCGAGTAGAGAGAGAGAGTTGAAAACCACCCTCAGTGCACCCGACTGGATTTAAAGCCCGATATCCCCGTCATCAGTAGTCTAGTCTACTGCGAGAGTAGCGCGTTAGACCAGGGACATTCAACCTTTCGTGTACCCCCAGATATAACCTCTTCAACTTTGTACATCCAAAGTCGTTGGTGGATAATGGAAGTCATCAGAAGGTGGAAAGGGGTGGGGTAGGGGATACATGTATATGTATATAAAATATTATCAGCCAAAGGTATAGTCAAATTTGTTAGTGGTCACAACCTCACTACCCGTAAAAAAAAAGCTTTCTACGTCTGACATGTTAAACAGATTCTATAAATACGTATTTATTTAAAATCCTACATACCCCCTAATAAAATTAATATGTCTTCACCCGCCTCGGTGGCGTAGTTGGCTAACGCGCTTGTCGTGTTGAGCTCGACTGCTGAGCACGGGGAGATCGAGGTTCGAATCTCGGTCGGGTGAACTGGGGGTGGTTTTCCCTAAATGGTTTTCCACTCTCCCTCCACGCAAATGCGGGTTCACTTCCTCTAATTCAACCTCCCTAATTCCTAATCCATTAGCGTAATTAGTACTTAAAGCGTATAACCCGAACGGGTAGTAAGACGCGGTGCTAAATATTATTATTATTATTAATAATATGTCTTCGCATGCCTCCTAGGATATACGTACCCCAGGTTTAATACTCCTGTGGCTTAGACCATTCGGCCACCGAAGCGGGTCATTAAATAAAGATAATTTTACTGGTTTACGAAATAATACGTCTTGCATAACAACAGCATCTTAATTCAATTCTACTATTATCCCACAGTGCCCAAATGTGACAGACAAGGTGGACAAGTTCTTTATTAATAACTTAGAACAATTTCATTTCACGACGCCCTAATTTTTATTACGGTTTAAACAAAAAAAAGTTTTCGCCACCAAACGTCTTTAATTTACCTCCCCTAATCTTATATTCCATCCCTTTAACTCTCACATCAAAAAGTTACCACTACGCTCAAGTTAAATTTTATGTTCTTATTTTGAACGGGAGAGAAGAGTGTTTTAATAGACCGAGACAAAACTTTTTCCAACAAACGACAACATTTCCATGTGAAATATCCCGCAAGGAAAAAAAAAAAAATCTTCCCCTTTTCTTTCACTAAATTTTACGACTGTCTATTTCCGTGCTTTTGAACAACAATGTGTTGAAGAGGGAAAAAAAGAAGGGAGGAAGACAGACAAGGTAATGGATGGAGAAGGATATTTTGAGTCTAAAAGTGGAAGAAATGCGAGAGAAGTTCTCGTTCCCAAGTGTCTGGAGGAGAGAGTTGGTAGTCCTGATGTGACAGACGTGTACCATTTCAGAGTTTGTAGTCTTGTAAGTTTATAAGCTACAACGTCAGTTCATTTGGAGCGAGAAAAAAATGGTTTAAGAAGGGTGGACGTATAGAGGTACAACTGTGAGGTTGATATATAATTTGAGTTTTCTTGATTCGAAATGAGATAATATTTAAAAAAATACATATATACTTGCACTTTAAGTTAGTCGAAACAAAATATGACACATCCTTTATTATATTAATAAGTATTGTAATAAGATTAGTCTTCTGTTTATTAATAACATTTTGTAATAATCTGCCCCCCCCCCCCTACCCTCTTTCCCCTTTCCCTCAGTATAATATTATACACTGCAAATATGTCATGGCTTTCTAGTAAGATGATGGCGCCACTTTCTTCCCCTAGTTATGTAACAAGGTACCTCTCTTAGGAGAAATATCAATGTTGTGTCGTGGAGTGTCGCCAGGGTAAGCAGAGCTTGTTAAAACTGTACTCCCCTCCTCGGACCCCATTTGACCAGTCACACATAGAGATTGCTCTACACATCTCACATGGAATATGTATTCCTGGTTTTTTTTAGCACCGCGTCTTACTACCCGTTCGGGTTATACGCTTTAAGTACTAATTACGTTAATGGTTTAAGAATTGGGAAGGTGTAATATAGAGGAAGTGAACCCGCATTTGCGTGAAGGGAGAGTGGAAAACTATTTTGTTAAAACAACCCTCAGTTCACCCGAGCGATATTTGAACCTTGATCTCCCCGTCCTCAGCAGTCTAGTTCAACACGAAACTAACCCATTAGCTAACTACGCCACCAAGGCGTGGAGTGTAGTGGAGGTTGGATTATCGCTGAGTGGAGGCGTAAAGTGGGGAAACTGCTGGACCTTTGATAAGTTTGTAAGTCTATAAGCGCACAAATGTTTGTGACACCTGCTCTACCGTATTTAGAATACACTCTGACAGGTTCTTTCAATGGCGAGTCAGGTATAGGTAGGTCTGTCTACTTGTTAGTATCAATATTTCCGTAAGAAAAACTTATCATTTTATTTTCCTGTTATTAAATCAGTATTGTGTATTTTATTCATGTAGCTCTTTACTTTCTCTTTGTAAAAATATAATATAAAAAAACCTTTGAAAGTAGCACTAATTGGAGAGTTTTATCAACATTTCACTTGAAGCTTTTGTACTTTAAACCATACACTTCCTGTGTAACTCAGGGAGAGTAAATCAGTATTCTCTTCGAAATCAATTTTACATAGCTTATTTCAAAAAATAATAACGAACAATGACTTTTGATCATTTTTAATTGGTACAATTGAAGAGGCCATATTTTGATTCCGTCGCAGCTTACAGGTCTTGCCTTAAGGACTAAAACTAAATAATTGGTGTTTTATTTAAAATATATAAAGACGAAAGCACTGACTTGACTCACTCACTGACTTGACTCACCACCTCCGGACTTAGAACCTTGAACTACATACAACAGGGAGGTTCCTTTCCGTTAAGAAGGGGTTCTGTAAAATTCAACGCCCAAGGGGTTGAAACATTGTGATTGTCTAAAATAAAATTAGATAGATGATTTGGAACGCTAAAGTTTGGCAGAAAGGTAGAGAGAGCTTGCCTCATATAGCCAGAAAAATCTAATAATAGGAAAATTTCAAAATGGGCAGGCCTTAATTAGACAAAAAAAAAAGTTTATACAAGGTAGAAAATTGGTATATGAATAGAAGAGATACACCATGATAAACAAATTAATCTTGAAATACGAAATATCTAAGAGTGATCTAGATAAAAAGGAAGGAGAGGGGGTTTCAAATCCCGTATGTAAAGTTTATTTATAATAGACTTTATAAGTTACGATATTCAAAATTAAAATAGCATTTTACTTTCCTTTCTGAGCTGTTTGATTTAGAGGTATTGCAACACACTACCTTCTCTTATCTTAATCTAGACCGTCTGGAGTCTCCTTTGGAAGCAAGGAATGGAGGGGGGGGGGGACAATAGAAGGATGTGGTACTACAGCAAGTAAAAATGGCAAACAAAATGATACGAGAAAACGTGGCGGGGAATTTTCGAAAAGACTTGGGGAAATTTTCTCCTTTGTTTGCTCATCTGGTACTTGTCATTCGAAGACATTTTATTGTGTGGGGGGGGGGGTACACTAGTCATGACCAAGGGGTACATATGAAAGAAGTTTGAGAACCACTGTTCTAGAAAGGGATATAAATTCCTGTAAAAACCAGGGGACCCGCTTCAGTGACTACATTGTTTAAGGTGTTACTCTCGCAATAGACTGTACTGCCGATGATGGGTAGATCGAGGTTCGAATCTTGGTCGGTTGTACTGAGCTTTTTTTCCAAAATGGTTTTCCACTCCAACCACACAAATTCGGGTGCACTTAATCTAATTGTAACCTTTCTCATCCCTAAAATCATTAGCGTTCTTAGTACATAAGCTTATTACCCGAACGGGTAGTAAGACCAGTGGAATGCAATGTTTATTGTTTTTTTTTGCCACCGTCAGGTTATACCCATTTATAACAATTACTCTAATGAGGTAGAGATGAGAAAAAAAGAACTTTAGAGATAATCTACCTGCATTTGAATGGAAAGAAATTGGGAAATAATCTTAGGAAAAAACCACCCTCAGTAGACCCGATTGGGATTCGAACCCCGATCTTCCCGTCATCAGCAGGACAGTGTCTTAACACGAGAGTGACGCCTTAGACCATTCAACCAATGAAATGGGCTTAAATCGAAGTTATCTGTGTATATCTGCTGTAAACCTCCACCCCACCCCCACCCGTACCAACTCCTGTTGCATCCCCCCCAGACTCAACTGTGACCTCTGGGCCATTCTTCAACACCCCTTAAACCCCCCACCAACACCAACACCGAAAACAGTCCGCGGCAAAAACCAATTATTGCCGGCCAGATGCTCAGACCAACCCCTTCATTTCCTTCCAACACGAACTAGAGAAAACCACCTCAACTAGGAGCTCTAATTTGGGAGACAACCACCCCCAAAGGTGATGTTGGATTGTGGGGGGGAGGGGCTGTTGTCAGGAGTACTGGATTCCCACTGAGTCACGGTGATATGAAGAGGAGCTTGTGTTTCTTGTTCAGGGCTGACACTTACCCGGGAAACAGGAAAAACGCAGGCAATTTTTCACTTTTTTTTACAGATGAAATAAACAAAAAAAAAATTCAATGGAGTCAGTCCGCAATTGAACCATACCGAACGAGTGGTCTCCATCTTTTAGCGAAGATAATGCCAACTTCTGCGGATATAGAGTGTCATGTGGTCAGCACAAAAAAACTCTCTGGCTGTTAATCTTAGTTCTCTAGACCGGGGCTGCTACTTCTTTATTCAAGTGGCTCCTATTGGCCTAACGAAGCTGAGTTTGACTCCATTCCACTGCTTCACAGAAATATCTGGAAGCTCCGGGAATCGAACCCAGGACCTCTGACCATAGAGGTGTTCAATAAATTAACAAAAAACAATACTTAAATATTTGGTAATTTGGGATACTAAAATACAAACTTAAAAAAATGGTAGGTCTTTGACATTGAATAAAAAGAGAAATGAAGAACTAAATATAGGGGAGAGCGGGGGAATCCCGCACAGTTGGGCAATACCGCACACCCTCAAACAGCTCACTTTTTTCACTGTGGTAAAATACCTACCATGGCATACTCTAACGGCTTATAGGGTGAACTAAATAGCGTAAGCTCAGAACACAAGTGGCCTTTGTTTCTGTGTAATCATTGCTTTTATAGTTTTATTCTTTTGCTTACTATTTTCAATAGTATTTCATTAAAGGTAAGTCAATTTGGATGTATATTTACTATTTTTTCATAAGCATCTACAAATAGAACTTGTTTTGAACAATAAGTCTACACCAGTAAATATTCCTTCTAAATAACACAATATTTGTTGAAGAGGTAGAAAATGGCGAAATGTGTTGTGGGGTAATCCCGCACGTTTAGAGAGGGCATTCCCGCACAGTGTGCGGTATTACCCCCTTCTTGTTTCTTACGGCAATATAAACATAAGAATCAATTATTTTTATATTCCCTTAACCTACGCGTAAGCATAAGATTTAAAAGTAAAGAATTTAATTAAAATTGAACACTAATGTATTTATACTCCGTGTGGCTTCTTAGAATATTTAAAGTGTTTATTTAAGCATAGTTCGGAATCTTGATATTATATTTTGACCACCACCACCTTAAGAACTGCTGGTAAAGACTGGCTCAGCGGGTTTCTACGGCGAAATAAAGAAATCAGCCTTCGGAAACCAGAGGCAACAAACGTGAGTCGAATTCTAGGTTTCAATAAGGATGCTGTGCAAAAGTTTTTCTCAAATTTGGAAGGAGTAATGGAAAAACACAAGTTCCCTGGCTCGAGAATCTATAATATGGACGAAACGGGAATTTCAACTGTTCATACCCCACAGAAAATATTAGGACCTAAGGGGCAAAAGCAAATAGGATCAACAACAAGCTGGGAGAGAGGCAAAAATATTACCGTATGTGCTGCTATGAGTGCAAGTGGAAGCTTTGTACCCCCTATGTTTATTTTTTCTCGATTAAGGATGAGTCCTACACTCGCCAAAGGTGGTCCAGAAGAAGCTATTTATCATTGTTCTAAGAATGGCTGGATTAATGAAGAGCTGTTCATTATTTGGCTCCAACATTTCGCGAAATGTGTGAGACCAACCAAGAACGAACCAGTTCTAATAATAATTGATAATCATGGTACTCACAAATCACTACAGGCTTTCACATTTTGTCAAGAGAATGGAATCGTAGTCTTGACAATTCCACCTCACACATCACATAGACTCCAACCTCTGGACCTTACCTTTTTTGGTCCTCTGAAAACTGCTTATAACAGAGAGTGTGGTTTATATCTCAAGACCTTTTCTTATTAGAAGATACGACCCGATGATGTTGCTTCACTTTTTAATAAGGCTTTCATAAGGATAGCAACAATTGAAAAGGGAGTATCTGATTTTTCCTCATCAGGAATCTTTCCACTTAACCCAAACAAATTCACGGAAGAAGACTTTGCACCACCAGCAGTAGCAATGCCCCAAGCTGTTACTATTATGGAAGAAGACTTTGCACCAGCAGTAGCAATGCCCCAAGCTGTTACTATTATCGAAGAAGATGTTCAAGATAACATAGAAAACAGTGCATGTTTCAAAACTAAAATAGTAGACACTCAACAACCATCTACTTCAAAAATAGTTTCTGTTAAAGATCTTACACTCATTCTAGATTATAAACCATCAAAACAGCACCGTTCATCAAGAATGCAAAGCTCTGTTGTTTTTACAACAACGCCCTTGAAAAAAACACTCGAAGAAGCAGATTTCAAACGTAAGAATAAAACAATCCGAGAAAATGAGAAAGAAGCAAAGAAAAAGAAGAGCATAAGAAAATGTGAAATACAGAAGAAATTTAGGAATAAAAACAAAGAATATTCCAAGAATTAAATTAATAATAAAAATAAAAAGTTGCTCTTAGTGCGAAAAAAACTCCTCCAAGATAGCTCAGATGAAGGAGAGAATTTATCAAATCTGTGCGATGATGATGAACTGGATGATATTGAACCTGAATCCTCTAATAATTTGCCTATGTTTAACAATTCAGATTGTAATTGTATGTTTTGTGGAGAATTTGGGAGGAACAAGGAGTTGTGGTTCAGATGTGTTCTTTGTTCACGTTGGGTACATGCTGAATGTAGTGCGGCGGAAAGAGCAGACAATTTTGTTTGTGATTTTTGTCTCAAAAAGTAAAATATATTTAATTTATATTTCCACCTTTTGATATCCGTATAAATGAACTATGTTTTTTACTATTATTATATTTTTAGTTTTATGTTTAGGCATACACATAATTTATATAAGTTAATACAGGGTTAATTCTACTAGTTAAATTGTATTTTTTGTGTGTGTATCGCAAATTATAGTTTTATATAAATCAATAACTATAATTGTACGGTATTTCCCCACTCTCTGTGCGGCATTGCCCTACCAGGGTGGGCAATGCCGCACAATGACTAATTACATATTTTAATTAATTATAAGAGAATGCTAGATTCAGTATATAAAAGTAATACACTGAATTGATGTATAAAAAACAATGTTTACAATGATATATTACTAGATTTAATAGATTAAATGAGAACATAGCAATGTCTTGTTTTGCTTAAGTGTGCGGTATTCCCCCGCTCTCCCCTACACGCTGATTCGAATACTGGTCTTATCTCGTCTTAATACGTTATTAGCGCAAGCACAATATTATTCTACATATTATTTTATTTATTAGAAATTGACCTCGGTCTTCTTGGGGTAAAGTGCTCGCCTCAAGACCCGATGTTTGTGGGTTCAAACCCAACTGAGGTATACGGATTTTTCTTTAGCGATAAAAATCCGTAGCACAACTTTGTACGGATAGGAAGTAAAGCCTTCGGTCCTATATCGATTGTGGTATGTAAAGGAACCCTGAATGGTATGTGAAAATACCTCTCTTGGAAAAATTGGTAAGCCCTTTCGCTCTAGCTCATAAAAAATTCAAGTGTGTTGATATAATCAGTAGGTTCAGAAAGTGCACGTTAAATACCTCAAATAAATATTCTAATTTAAAAAAAATTAAATTTACAGATCTCCCTATTTTATCTCCCTTAAACAAGCGTAGAAATTGCGTAGATTTACTTATCTGTCCTTAAACACCAATAGTATGACTTCACGAAAGTCAAATTTATGATTAATGACTTCTCATTCCTCTATATCAGCTTTATGCAACCTTTTTTTTGTTCGTTTACCCCCAGATAAAATCTCTCTTCCACTTCCTAGTTCCAAAGTTGTAGCCTACATATTCTGTAATCTAAAGCTAAAATAGATAGCATCCAAAGTAATATATTAAATAATAAGTTTTAGATTAGAAATATATGTATATATAGACACATAGACTATATATATACTGCATATATTATATATATATATAGTGTAACACCTCTCTCTCTCTCTCTCTCTCTCTCTATATATATATATATATATATATATATATATATATATATATATATATAGCAACACGTCTTACTACCCGTGCGGGTTTTACGCTTGTTACCTAATTACGTTAAGGGTTTTAGGGCTTTGTATGGTTATATTCATATGAAGTATATTCGCATTTGCGAGGAGGGAGAGTAGAAAACCATTTTGGAAAAACCACCCTCAGTACACCCTACCGAGATTCGAACCTTGATCTCCCCGTCATCGTCAGTCTTGTCTACTGAGAGAGTTGTGCGTTGGCTACTGGAGCGGGTATGTGTGTGTGTGTGTGTGTGTGTGTGTGTGTATATATATATATATATATATATATATTAAATTTTACGCGTACCTAAATCTTAATCTTAATAATTTACTAAACAAAAGTGTTGGCTTTGTTTTTATGACAATCATAAGATCATTCGTCAGTGGCCTTAAACACCTTTTTTTATTTACTTCTTAATATTTTTACTTTTACCAAAACTGTATATGTTTAAAGATAACGAGATTCAAAATAAATTAAAAAATTTTGTTCCAGAAATATAAAATATATTTAGAATGTTCACGTCGCTTGTGAGTCATTTCAACTATCTTGGGAAAGTATAGGAAAATATAATATATGGTTGACCAATATAAAGTCGAAAAATTTCAACAGGGTTCTTTTTTCCTTTACAACCCTAAAGTTTTGAGTTTTGTTAATATAAATAAATGTGTGAAAATATGACATTAGACTCTAATCATATTTGCAGAGCTGTGAGACTAGGCTTGATGAAAAAAGGGGCTCTATATTCAGCCTTCCTATAACAAATACAGTAATTGTTTGATTGGATTACAACAGAAAATTGTAAGACGTTGAACAATTATCAGCAAGCTTTCCTTTTTTACCTTGAGATAAGAAGTTCCATAGTTTTTCCCCCTCTTTCTTATTGACATAGCAAAGGGTGGTTGTAGGTGAGGGGCGAAAGGGAGTAAAATCTCGGACAGAATAGTGAAGTAGTTCCAGAAAAACGACACAGGCCGTTGTATTTTAAGCCGTGTGTGGCCTGTCAGTGATATTTATACTTTATCGCTGACCGAAGCGACAGCCTTAACATAGCTTGACGTATGAATACGTGAAATCAGAGCTAGTAAGTGACATGTTTAGCTGTCTGATAAGAAGACCCAATAAAAACGGGACTGTACCCAGTATTATACTATATGTTACAATGGTTCGTGATTATGCCGAACTGAAACGCGAGGCTGTGCCTGTCTGTCTGTCCACCGCCTGTACCCCGCCTTTGAGGAGGCTGACTTGTAAATCGTAGGCGGCGGCTCTGGTTTGACACAAAGCGGCAGCTAAAATAACTTTATCCATGTCAAACCTGTTATACGGCAAGTAGAGCTACCCACTTCAGTGGCCGAACGGTCTAAGGCGTCACTCTCGCAATATAATGGACTGTTAACGATGGGGGGGATCGGGGTGTACTGTAGGTAGTTGGCTTTACCTTAAATAGTTTCCCACACATCTTCCACGCAAACGCGTATACACGTCCTCTAAATTCAACCTTCCTCATCCCTAACACATTAGCGTAGTTAGTCCATAAACTATTCTTTAAATTTAAAAATGATGCCAGGACCTTTAGCTTAGTACACCGATGTTTTTACCACTGAGCTATCCAGGAATCATCCCGTGCCCAGGGGCACGCTCATATTTAAAGGCAGAGTCTGTGATGGACGTGTAGAAATTATCGGTTATAAATTTTTGATCAATTAATATCACGAGCTAGCAGATAATGCAGCCACCACGTCCATTACGGACTCTGCCTTAAAATATATGTGAATAATTTTCCCGGAGACAGGGATTCTTGGCTAGCTCAGTGGTTAGAGAATTGTCGTACTAATCAAAAGGTACCTGGTTCGATTCCCTTGTCAAAGTGTCATTTTTCAATTGAAAGAATATGCTAATTAGATGTGGCTATAACCATAATTAACAAATATAATAGTTTTGCTATTTAATCCATCATAGTACAAATGCGTATAATCCAAACGGGTAGTAAGACGAGGTGCTAAAAAAAACCTAGATAAGTTACGGTTGTCTATATTAGCGTAAGGGGGCCAAGGGGAAACTGGGGAGGGGTGGAGGTAATGCCTAACAGCTTATCGCAGGACTGAAGGATTGATGTTTCGTCGTAATTCATCGAACTCGGGGATCCCCCTCCCCCCTCCTCGCACATCCCATCACGTATCTTACACAAATTAAGTCCAGAGAAATAATGAGGGTTGCCTTTAGTGGGCGGGGTCCATTTCAGCGGCGTTTTCCACCACAGCATTCCGGGATCTGTCGGGTCTGGATTAAATTTCACTTCTTTTTTTTCTTTTTTTAGGGTTTGGAGGAACTTATGGAAGGGATGAGCATTGGTGGGAATTTGATTTATTGCTACTTTTAATTTGAAATAGAATACGTTTATTTTTACTACATACGTATAGGCAAGGATGTGCTAGGCGTTTTATATAGTCTAATAACTCTGAACCGAAGTTGTGATAGATATGTAGGCAAATAACACTGAACAGAAGTTATGATAGATATTAAGGCAAATAACACTGAACAGAAGTTATGATAGATATTAAGGCAAATAACACTGAACAGAAGTTGTGATAGATATGAAGGCAAATAACACTAACCAGAAGTTGTGATAGATATGAAGGCAAATAACACTAACCAGAAGTTGTGATAGATATGAAGGCAAATAACACTAACCAGAAGTTATGATAGATATGTAGGCAAATAACACTAACCAGAAGTTGTGATAGATATGAAGGCAAATAACTCTGAACAGAAGTTATGATAGATATGTAGGCAAATAACACTGAACAGAAGTTGTGATAGATATGTAGGCAAATAACACTGAACAGAAGTTGTGATAGATATGAAGGCAAATAACACTGAACAGAAGTTGTGATAGATATGAAGGCAAATAACACTAACCAGAAGTTGTGATGGATATGAAGGCAAATAACACTAACCAGAAGTTGTGATAGATATGAAGGCAAATAACACTAACCAGAAGTTGTGATAGATATGAAGGCAAATAACTCTGAACAGAAGTTGTGATAGATATGAAGGCAAATAACACTAACCAGAAGTTGTGATAGATATTAAGGCAAATAACACTGAACAGAAGTTATGATAGATATTAAGGCAAATAACACTGAACAGAAGTTGTGATAGATATGAAGGCAAATAACACTAACCAGAAGTTGTGATAGATATGAAGGCAAATAACACTGAACAGAAGTTGTGATAGATATGAAGGCAAATAACACTGAACAGAAGTTGTGATAGATATGAAGGCAAATAACACTAACCAGAAGTTGTGATAGATATGAAGGCAAATAACTCTGAACAGAAGTTGTGATAGATATGAAGGCAAATAACACTGAACAGAAGTTGTGATAGATATGAAGGCAAATAACACTAACCAGAAGTTGTGATAGATATGAAGGCAAATAACTCTGAACAGAAGTTGTGATAGATATGAAGGCAAATAACACTAACCAGAAGTTGTGATAGATATGAAGGCAAATAACACTGAACAGAAGTTGTGATAGATATGTAGGCAAATAACACTGAAGAGATGTGATGTGTACAAGCAAGTCACTCTGAACATTTAGGCAAATAACATTAAATTTAAACTGTGACACACACACAGGAAAATAACGGCCTACATGCAGGACTGGAAACAGAAAATTTGATTATTTTTTTAACAAAACCCATATTTAAACTACGGTTTTATATTTATTATACCAGATAGCAAGTAAAATCCGAATTTCTACATCAATGATTGTGAAGTCATTATTATTATTACAATCCCAATAAGCCCCTTTCCCCAATTTTTAACAGTGTCACAACACACACCTACAAAATGGACGTCCTTTCGGTACTTGAATAATTCTCTAAGGGGTTTTAAACAAGGAATATTTACAAACCAATTCATAACCTGGATGTTTTCTTTTCTTTACCTTCTATAGGAAAAAATAAATAGGAATAAATAAGAGGATTAACACGTGATATATAAAAAAAGAGTAAGTAGTATTGCTAAAAATGTATTTACTCTCAAAATATTTTCTACATTTTTTGAATTCTTCCCTCATAGAAAAGCTCCAACGCTAAAAAAAGCACCAATATTAATCTACATTATGTAGTACAGATAAAATATAACCAACGCTTATTTTAACTTGAACCATTCATAGCGTATACAATATAAGCTATTAACTTAAAATAGCATTATATGAATTAATATGTTATAATAATATAATAATAATTGGCGGCCGTGTGGTCTAAGGCATCACTCTCGCAATAGACTAGACTACCGATTACAGGAAGTTCAGGGTTTGATTCCTGGTTGGGTATACTGGGGGGTGTTTATCCCTAAATAATTGTCTACTCCACTTCCACGCAAATTTGGGTTCATTTCCTATAAATTCAATCTACCCCATCCCTAACTCGTTAGCGTAATTAGTACAAACGTGTATAACCTAAACAGGTAGTAAGACGTAAACATTGGTTGAAAGTAGCTAAAGTGAAAATTATGATTATTTTCTTAGTAATACTAGGATATATTATCAAACAAATGTATTAACAAACGATTCTGATAATATTTACGTTGAATGTATATATACATTCAACGATATTTATCTAAGGATTTCTATTTAATTGGCTTTTCTTTTCTTTTTTGTATTACATTGAAAGGTAGAACTATTATGATTTTTGTTTCACGGTTTATGTTACTACAATGCATAAAATAATAAATTAAAAAATATTATATTTACACTTGAATTTGCCTATAACTGTCCACCAAAATAAATAGATGTGTTTTTATAACTAAGAGAAAGACCTATACAAAATATTAGTTAAATTTTTTTTTTTTTTTAAATTGTGCATGAACACATCTGTCTACCATTTATATGAATGGCGTCATCAACGACCTTCGTTTCGTCCGTTTCACCGTCTTGAGTTATGAAGAGAACGCAGCCTTTTAGAAGCTCTCGTATGTAAACTTTTAGTGAACTACAGACGTCGCTTTCACAAGAAAAAATAAACATCCAAACGACTATTTTCTTAAGTTCGTGTTTAATTTATGTAAAAACTGTTTAAAGGTAAAAATAATTAAAAACAAACTGTTTCTTTTGAAAGTTTTGACTGTTAAAAAGTGACAGCATATGGTCTTGCAGATCACATGTTTTGGCGGATGGATATATGATAGTATATCAGGTAAATGTTGCTAGTTTTAACTTACCACCGCTACATTGGCGAGTCGACTGTAGATTCTTCCCACCCTCCCTGCTTCACCCCTCAACAGCCCCCACCACCACCCCTCTTCCCTTTCAAAACATATAATTTACAACGTGCTCATTGAAAGCTAGAGTTCTTTTGTTCGAATGGTTTTTTTTATCCTATGTTGACGGTGAAAATGCTCAATCTGTATTCACGTAATGATTAAACGCACTCGGCATGCGTGGCCTCACTCACTCACACGCACACATGTGGTGGTTGGGGGTTCAAGGATACACGTCTCGTATGAACCCTCGCTTTGTCTATTGTTTACACGAGGTAGGCTTGGGGTACGACGCGCTCAGACAAAGAAAATTATCAGAAATTGTGATGCGGGTATTCTCGATTGAGTCAAAGAAACAAACAAAAAAAATAAGAGAAGGAAAAAAAGCGTGATTTCAAAATGACTTGGTTATTCAAAGATTCTAAGCATATACAGCTCTTTGTTGTGTTTCTATACCAAAATTTTATTTTTTTATTTTTAAATGGGTAGGGAATTGGTGGGGGGGGGGGGGTCAGAAGAGTAGAGGGAGTTTAAGTAAAATTAAGCTATTGGTGCAGGTACCTATGATTTTTCTAGTGGAAAGTTTAGGGGCTAAGACTGGGTCTGTGTGTCGCATTAGGCGTACTGTCTTAAATTAGGTTAGCTTGTAAGTCGTGTGCTGGTATATCTTTGGTTGAGTTTCAAAATTACGTAGTCGCAAACAATACCACTATCGTCTTTAACTAAGTGCGAGTAAAAAGTTAAAATTAACGATGATAATAATAATAATAATAATAATAATAATAATAATAAGGGTATTTCTTGGTGAGGGAGCGTAAGAAATTAATATTGAATAAATAATCCAAGTGGGATCGAAAAGAAAAAGATTAAAGACAAAATCTCTATTCCACTTTATTATTTTTTTACTTAAATATAGACTACTAAACATGGTTTTAAAGTTAAAATCTTCCACTCTGTGAAAAGTCCAAAAATCCACATAAAACAGTTTATCGCTAAGAGCTGACCTAAATAAATGCCCGGCAAACGAAATTTTACTGGTAGGAGGGTATACCGTATCTTTGTGAATCGAATGATGGGAGGGGGGTCGCAACACATTGTATTCACAAACCTCGTGGTATAATGGTCAGAGTCTCTGGAGGCTGGCCTAAAGGTCCCGGTTTCGATTCCCGGTTGGTACCGGGAATTTTTCCCGAAAGGAGAATAACTGCCATAGTCAGCATGGTTTAGTTAATTAGACTTAAGTTATGTCAAAAAGATCTTTATAGGCTCCACCCCATCATTTTCACTATTATCACCCCTTCATCTCATCGAAACATGGTAAGAGCTTCCACGGAAAGGATGTAGTATAATTAAAACATCCGGACGTCCTCTGGGCAACGGTACATTAGTAGTCTAATCTTTCCACAAACTGAGCTAATATTGATGTAACCCAGACACGCCATTATTATTATTTTAATTGTTCATCAGTATATATCATTATTTAGCTATTATTGATTATTTTATTTTATTACTATATGTGCTTGTAAGATACTTGTGTACTTTTCAGTGCTGGCCTGTCATAGATCTTACGACTGTTGGCCAGCACTATAATAAATAAAATTGAAATTGAAAAACTATTATTACCATCAACACATTGTATTGGCATTTGTATTTTCCTTCTATCCTGTTTGTTCTCCTACTGTCAAGACAGCTTCACCCAGTAAGGCTCTAAACCTACTTGATTTCTGGTGTTTATATATTTCTGCTTGACTATTCTAGCGCACACCTCAAAGATTCCCCCATCAAGAGAGGTGTGTGTGTTTTTAAAGCTTCTCCCTAAGTCAATAAACATGACAGTAAAGTCACGTGACAGTTGTTTTAATAACCCGAAGCATTGGCAGCGGATAAGTATTAGAAGACAATGGCTTCATTTGATAATCCTCCCCTTGAGCTTCAAAATATAATATTGTAATGTACACAGCCACAAACCGTAGTTATTATTTATTCTGGGAGATGACAGCCCTCACTCTGTCTGTACAGTCGGTTCCGGTGTACAGTCTGGCAGCAAACAGTACAACTTTGGACATTTTATGTGCACCACAATTTTAAGACTACGGTCTGAAGGCGCAAAGTGTGGATTTGTTGTATATCAGAAGAGCACAAGGTAGGTGAATCAAAAGTGCACCATGGAACAATATGGCAACAACGCTTTTTGGTTCGTTTCACGAACGACACATCTCTATTTCAATTTGAGTTGTATCGAGTTTGCATTCAAAGTTCCTAATCAACCTAACCTAGCTCTGAAGTTTTATTATTTTATTGTATTTGTTGTAAATAGAAATTGAGCTGTTTAATACACGTTTGCCATGTTGTCACGTTATACATTTATTTGTTTTTTCCTTCTACTCATTTTGATGTGAGGTTTCTAATTCCTCTACGCTTTCAATGTTCTATATCAAGTATTTTTATGGAAAGTAACTTTTATAAAATACAAACATATCTTTTTGCAGCCAACATTGATAACATTGCAATATTTTATTAGTGTTATTTTATAGTTATCTACAATGTTTATCGTAGACCTTGGTGGGCTTGTGGTAAAGTGTTGGTCTCAGGAACATATGTTCGTGGGTTCAAACCCAGCTGAGTTTGATGGAGTTTTCTTAAGCGATGAACGTCCGTAGCACAACTTCCTTCGGAGGGGAAGTAAGCCGATGGTCGATCGTAGCATGTAAAAGAACCCTGGAAAGTATGTGAAAATATCTTTCTCGGTAAAATGGGTAGGGTCTTTCGTTATCGCTCATAGAAATTGTGTGCTGATATGATAAGTCGGTTCAGAAAATGAATGTTAAATACCTTAAATAAATGAAATGAAAAAAATATATAATAATATCAAAAGTGACAACTGCAGATAACATAACCTGACGTATGAATAAGTGAAAATATATCTATAATATCTATTTTATATATATAACTGTCAAATGGGGTTCTTACAAAAAAAAAGGACTTTATAATATAAAGGGGAAAAAATCAGCGTTTGTGAGGATGGAGGGTGGTAGACCATTTATTTAAAAAAAAACTGTTGCTACACCCGACCAAGATTCAAAACAAGACCTCTCTCTCCATGACCGGTAAAGTTTTACGCCTCAACCCACGTTCCCACACATGCGGGGGATTCTACTTTAGTCTCACGTGTTTGTAAAGTGTTCATTGAAAACTCTCCGGTACATTAGTTCGGGTCGCTAATACTTCTGTTTACTGAACTAAGGGTGCCGGGTTCAATTTCCGGTATATTTGACAAACAAACTATTGGTGGATCTTATTTTGATATCACAACCGACATTTTGGGTGAAACGCTGGTTAGCTTTTCATGATTTATTTTAATTTATAAAAATTTAAAATTTAATGTCTTTAAATGTATAAAATGACGAATCCTATAACCTCCATTTTAACGTAAGCCATACTTATATTTTGAAATAAAAAAAACATTTCTTAACTAGTGTGAAATTTCTGTGCGTTTGCACCTCATCTCGTCTTTCATCCAGACAGACTCCTTATTATTTATCTCACATATTTCAATATAGAACATTTTTCACTTTAAAAAACTGATAAAAAATGGTAAAATTACCCATAAAACCTATATACTCATATCAAACTGTCGAATGTGTTTTGTTTGAGGTTTTTGGCTTGAATTGTATTTATTTATAATTTTGATTGATTTCCATTTTAATTTATTTATATATATGTGTATATAAAATGTTGTGTGAGCATCATAGGTATCACATATCACATGTAATCTAATCATTACTACCTTACATTATCTCGCTACTTTTGTTCCTAAGTTTTAACGTCCAACCTTTTGGTGTGGATATAGGGGAATGCCAGGCCTCCACCGTGGTTCGGATTCCACGTTAAACTGTAGGTCTTCCATTCCATCTCACAATCACCCTACCATCATTACACGTTAGCGTAAGTGTGTATAACCCGAACGGGTAGTAAACGCGGTGATGATAATAATAATAATGTTATAGGGGACGCCAATATAGCTAAATAAAGTATTTCTTCAGTAGAAACATGGGGAGTTTAATTTTCTTCACATGGCGATATCAACAGTTGTTGAATATCTGTAATGAGTATAAACCAACTTTTTAAATGAATAGAAAATGTTGTCAATAAATTCCAGGACACCCTTGACAGGTATTCAACAATTTTTGATATCACCGTGTGAAGAAAAAAAAAATTAAACTCCGTGTGTCTACTGGTGAACTATTTGATTTCTTTTGAGCAAAATATGTTTTGATAAAAAAAATTACTAAAACACTGACCTTTTCTCGCGGCCACTAAACCCCCTCTGCTCCCCCCCTCTCCCCCACCTTATGTACGTTTTAAATACCTTTTTTTTCTGTTGTATTAATTTTATGTTGTTTATTTTAAGTTCTTTTCTGTACAAAACCTTTGTATTTTTTTCTTCTTGTATATATCATCCATCAACGAGATATTAAGCTCATGGAAACAGTGCTTTAAATAAATAAAACAAAATATGTGCATATATTGGCGATAATTCTACTTATGATAAAACTATTATCGGCCAGCCCCTATAATTTTTTATTTTTTTAATAAACGGCATTGCAACATTCAGAATTTGTATACCTAAATAAACATTATGTATTCATTTCGATGACAACGGATTGTGTGGGGGGAAAGAGGATTTGTAATTTTGTAACACAATGCGCCCTTCATCTCAACATAATAATGATAATTAGACATGAAAATTGCATGTATCCTGCACATGGTAGGGGATTAAAACTTGATGATGTCAATACATTGGTTTTATGCATTCGTTTTGTTCAAGCCGCGTTGATAATTGTGTTTACTGGGCGATATATTATTTTGCTACCAGTCATACGAACGGTGTATCCGTTTTGTTTTCGTTCATTTGTTATCATCTATGTAATTATTGCCACATGGGTTTACCTAACTAAACTGATAGCATGACACATACCAGTGGCGTGGGTAGTAATTTTGCTTGGGGGAGAGCAGAGCCGTTTAAACTGTACCTGTGGATTTGTTCTCGTCTCTCAGTTGAACATTCTTTGGACCAAGTATCAACGAAAGTATATTCTAATCTGAGGTATGTATGATTGGTCAAATGGGGATCGCGTGGGTGAGGGCATAATCACGGGTACATGCCAATAATCTGTTAGCAATCCATGACACACCACTGGAAAATACTGCTGTTAGTTTAGTTTTTGCTGATAATAAACTATCGTTTAAAACATGCATTTAACCTCGACGTATAGCATTTAGCAGTGGCGTGGCGTGCTGCCAGGGTAAGCAGAGATTATTATTATTATTATTATTATTATTATTATTATTATTATTAGCACCGAGTTATTATTCGCACTTACGCTAATGTGTAATGGTAGGGTGATTGTGAGATGAAATGGAGGACCTACAGTTTAACGTGGGATCCGAACCACGGTGGAGGCCTGGAATTCCCCCACATTCACAAGTTGTGATTAATACACGTCCTGTCAGAGGTGAAGGAAGGGTTTGGCAATCAGATAAATCTGTGCCGGGACCGAGTATTGAACCCGGACCCCAGCACAGAAGTCTGACACCTTAGCTTTAGACCACCAGGCCTCCTCGATAAGTTTAGCACACTTGCTACTAATGGGCTAATTTAATTGGTAAGATTATAAGCCACACCTATATGTGCATTAAATATATGTAAAACTGATATGTTAGAATACTTCAATGTTATAATCAAAGTAGGCCTGTACAAATAAGAATTACCATTAGCGCGGATAGAGGCTGGGAAACCCACAACAATAAATCACTTGTCAAAACCCCCTCAGTTCACTGAGCCAAGATTCGAACCTTTGTCTCCTCGTCAACAACTATCAAGAGCTATCTGCTAATCAAACGCTCGCTCGCCAGTTTGGCCAACCAGTCGCTCAGTCGCTCGCACGCTTGTCAGTCTAGCTGAACCCTTACTCGTGGAGTACTGCGTTGGAAGTCCCACGTTGTAAATATACCTATGTTTTCTTTGGGGAGACTTTGTTGAGAGTCTGGTGTCTTTGTTGCGAGTCTGGTGTCTTTGTTGGAGTCTGGTGTCTTGTTGAGAGTCTGGTGTCTTGTTGCGAGTCTGGTGTCGTTGTTGAGGAGTCTGGTGTCGTTGTTGAGGTCTGTGTCGTTGTTGGATCTGTGTCGTCGTTGAGGGTCTGGTGTCGTCGTTGCGGTTGGTGTCGTGTTGAGGGTCGTTGTCGTTGTTGAGATCTGGCGTGTGTTTGAGGGTCTGGTGTCGTCGTTGAGGGTTAGGGTGTCGTCGTTGAGGGTCTGGTTGTCGTTGAGGGTCTTTGGTGTCGTCGTTGAGGTTGGTGTCGTCGTGAGGTCTGGTTGTTGTTGAGGGTCTGGTGTCGTCGTTGAGAGTACTGGTTGTCGCCCGTGAGGGTTTGGTGTCTTGTTGAGGTTTGGTGTCGTTGTTGAGGGTTTGGTGTCGTCGTTGAGGGTCTGGTGTCGTTGTTGAGGGTCTGGTGTCGTTGTTTAGCCGCTTTTTGTGGTGTCGAGTCACTTCTAAGGATCTTCTTTGTAATCTGGCGTGATGATGAAAAGGGTCTGATGTTATTATTGCTTATATGTGAATGCAGTTATTTTGAAGAAACTTATTTTTATTTAAATATAAAAGTAATTGACCCAGAATTATTCTTTTTGTATATACGGCAGCTTAAACTTGATAGCTTAGCGCTACGCGTACCGTTTTATTGTAAGTTTTGATTAAGATGGAGAGAAATTTAGAGAGATCAATATTTCCCGTACTATTCTTACAGTAACGTTGTGGACCGAATGAAGAAAGGAGCCTTCTTTTAGGGTATACATCTAGAAATAAATCATTCTGGAATATTCTTTCTTTATTTAGCTTACGCCATGTTTCTATTAGGTTCCAGAAGAGAGAGAGAGAGAGAAAGTGTTCTCGAAGTTATGTCTCACAAGTATTTGCAATACGGGTGGGGGACAGTGAGCAAAAGAGCTCGGCTGTAAACAACATAAAAAATAATCACCCCATTGTGTGAGAAGATTTCATAACACAAGTGGATGCATTGATATTCTGAAATAATTCATTAATTTGAAATAAATTAATGGTGAGAAATTTGATTTGAATGATTATGAAATGAAAAATCTATTTCACTACATAATTAAATTTTACAAGTATAAAAATCAGAAAACATATTATTTTCTGGTTGCGCTTTTGGCAAATGAATTTTATTCAGAATTTAAAAAAATTGCCAATCTTAATTACTGATGCTATTTTACATTATGAAAAACAAATAAACAATATTCTAAAATTGCCTCATGGAACCTGAGATAACTACGGAGGAGCACAGTTTTAAAATCGCTTGACCTAGATCATATTGATAAATGTTTGAACCATCACCGTTGGAGGGAAATCTTTTGCCCCTAGACTGGTGGTTAAACCTTATGCCAACAAAAGATCAAGTACATAGTTAAATAAAACTTACTTTTAATTTAAAATTAAGCTATAATTGTTTGGAACACTCAATACGTGACTGTTAGCAGCTCATTCAAAGGGAATGAGTATGAAAAAGAGTGTTAAAGTAACTTTACCGAAGCTCGCCAAGAGCTATAAACCAATACTCGAGAAATCTAGCCTGAATACGTCTGGTCGGGATTGAACCCCGCCTCCTCGGACCAGAGTCGGGTACTTCTACCGTATGACCAACTCTAAAAGTGAATATTTAGCATATGCTGTTTGATGTGGTTAGGGAATCCGACTACAACTCTTTAAGGCTTCAAACGAAATCCCAAGTTTGGTTAAAGTACATAATTTATATACATAAAATAATTATTGGTTTAGTTTGTTCTCATTTCATAGAATGCTGTCCAAAGTATTGTACGCCAAAATTTATGGGTGATACCTGTATCTCGACGTTTTATGTTAGTTATTATTTGTGAAACACAAACTTAACCATAGTTTGAACAATCCCGGAATCGAAATGGTGGCCAGAAAGAGAAAATACAATAAATTGGATAAATTCATGTGGAGGTCTCTGTGGGAACCAAGCTTTTGGTTGAAATACATTTGGATCAAAAGGTGTAGAAGGATTTTGGTAAGAAGAAACAAAACACAATTATTTTGTGCTCAACATTGATAATATTTTAATATATTATTAGTGCTATTTCATAGCTATTAATAATATATATCAATAGTGACAGCTGCATATCACATGACTTGGCGTATGAATACGTGAAACTTGAAAGTAAACACAGGAACTTTTCTGGCCGCGTGGTCTAACGCGCTACTCTCGCAGTAGACTAAACTACCAATGACGGGGAGATCGAGGTTCGAATCTCGGTTGGGTGTACTGAGAGTGGTTTGTTCCTTCAAAATAGCTTTCCAAGCTCTCTCCACGCAAATGCTGGTGCACTTCATCTAAATATAGCCTTCCTAATCCCTTAAACCATTGACGCAATTAGTAAATAAGCGTGTAACCTGAACGGGTAGTAATACGCAGTGCTTAAAAATAATTTAGTTCTCAAATAAGGTTCTTCCTATGAAAATTGGACTATGACATAGTACTAATGAAGTAGCCACAGCTCAGGAAGGATTTGAACCAAAGACTTCAACCGTAGAGAGTCCTACATGCGTTAAATTGGGATAAAACTGCATGAGGGTAGTTTCACAACTTTGTTTCAAATGGGCGAGGGGTGTATGAGGGGTGAGCTGCCACGGTCTTCCTGAGTTGTACAAACAATGTGTGGTCTCGCCTTTGTGGAGCTCGGTGACGTCACAAAGGTCTTAACTTCCGCGAGGCTGTAATATCCGAGCCAACAAGATTAGTTCTAAAAACGTTCCAAGTCTGACAATACACCCCGATAGCTCTCTTACGAATGGACATATCTGATGGCTAAAAAAGTTACAATTTACGTAAATCACTTCGGTTGGTCGAATGGTATCATGCGTCACTTCTTGTATTAGAATGACCAGGAGAACAGGGTTCGAATCCCTGTCTAGTGTACTTAGGATTATGGAAGGGTGGAGTGGAAAACTATTGAGGAAATACCACCCTTAGTAAACACAGCCATCCGACACCTTGGCTCAGTCGTTAGCGTGATTGTCTACTGAGCTAAGGGTTCCGGGTTCGATTCCCGGCATGGCCAAAAAATTTATCTTTGGTGAAATATGGGTTTTCCCTTTCACAGTGACAAATTAACGCCCAGGGAACTGGATGTTGTGCCTGTCCTAGTCTTAAGTAAGCTTAAGTTAGACCCAGGCCACAGGCTGGAAACAGTAATGGATGTAAAAAGTATAGAAAATAAATACAATTGGGACTCAAACCCCGATTTTCCTGTCATCGGTAGTCCAGTCTAGTGAGGATATGTAAAGGGATGCCTTAGACTATGCAGCCACTGAAGTGAATCCCGCAATATTAAAAGAACTCTGACGAAATTAGAAAAAAATTCATAAGAGTTGGTTTAGAAAGATGTATCTTCACTTTTATACATATTGATACAGAATACATTTGCCGCTAACTTGGCTCATGGCTCTGTGTTGCACCAAGCTGTCCCAAACAATGGGAAAACGGACAAACTGGCCTTTAGTAAACATGAAAGGTGAAATTAGCGCTAAATCTTCGGTAGCGAGAGATGGCGATGTTACCAGACCTCGACAAACAATAGTGTGGACAACACCGCTCTGTATTGGTCCAACAGATAAACCGCGATTAGCGCTTTAGGTGGACAAAAGTCGCGCACAGAACAATGGCTATTGGTAGGGGGTGGGTGGTCGGTTTATTGCGGACAGCAGTCGTAGCCAAGAGTGCGCGCGGCCCACGTTACAGCAAGGACTAAGGACCAAGCTTCACATGGACCGTCTAATCTCAAGGTGGGAACGTGGGAATATTCGAGACGACCGAGTGGGTTTATAACGTTCCTGGATGGTGCTGTCCGACAGTAGGAGAACAAATAGAGAAAGAGGAAAACACAAATGACAGTACGATTTGTAAGTTTAAATTAATTGAATTATTGTGGTCTCCACCGTAAGCACAATCTCGTAATTACAATCTGGTATTGTACAACTCGGTAGCATAACAGCCCTCCATAGTCGTAATAGGCTGCGGTATCTGATGGTTCGCGATACTATTGGTCGCTCATAAGTAGCCGACGATTACACACGCCATCATAGACTCAGCCTCAAGGTGAGGTGGAAGGGGACGCGAGAAAAGACCAGTGATTTTTTGCAGTTTTTATAACAAAACATTATTTTTGGGCTAAAATAAATAAAATATTTCTCCAATAGAAACATAGTCTAATTTCCAGTTGTTGAATATCTGTCGAGGGTGTCTTGGAATTTAATGACACCATTTTCTGTTCATTTAAAAAGTTCTGTTAATATCAGCACGTGAAGAAAATTCAATTAAACGTTGCTACTGGAACAACATTTTATTAATTTTGGCCCCAAAAAAAGTTTTGTTATAAAAACTGCAAAAACAATGACATTCTCTTGTGTCCTCTATATCCCCTCCTTAAGCCATGAGTGAAGAATGACTCTGAGCAAGGGACGAACCCTAGATAGTTAAGTGGTAAGATTATTGGTGCGCTAAGCCAAAGGTCGCGGGTTTGATTCCCGTGTCTAGGTGTCATTCTACAACTAATTTAAATTAATTTAACTGTGGTCCCCTTCATACGAAGATGCCCTCGATTGCAATGATTTGTAAACTGTGTGTTGATACTCGGTACAATTTGTTTTGTGGTCCTCCTATTAAACTACATCATTATATTCACAAAGATCCATTTTACCAATCCAGTCCAGTCCTTTTTTTCGGGCATTTTTTTAAAACTTTCTTGAGTGAAAAATTTTCAAATTTTAAACTATGTCTACAAGTTTATATTTGTATAAGATCATAAAAAAATAGTTTTGTGTTCATTCAGTAAACAGCAAACTCGTGTTCTGATAAAAGGGTTGTCAATATTTAACCTAAGCGCAACATCTGATTGAAAATCTCAGCCACGTAGACAGTTTTATTAAGGTCTATATTTTTTTACTTTTATGGTAAAAAAAGTTTTTGGCCAAAAATAATCAAATATTGCTTCAGTAGATACATTAATTAATTAAATGTTATATACATAGTAAATAATCTCAACAGTTATTAAATATTTATTATGAGCATCATAGCATTTGACCAGGAATTAATTATTTTTATTTTAAAAATTTATATTCAAATGCTACTATGCTCATTACAATTATTTAAAAAAATACTGTTGAGGTTAATATGTACAATACTTACAAATTTAAACTAATCTTCTGAATCGATACTGTACTAAATTTATTTTAACCAAAAAATGATTTTTTGCTTTGAAAACTGAAAGACTAAAATCATTGGCCTTAATTTGAATTCCCTTCAACCCGTTCTTAATAATAGCGGTCGAGCTAGTTGGCCCGGGAATTCAACCGGGGTCCTCGTAGGTAGAAACGCAGACGGTGTATTGGCTAATCCACCCTGACCCCTGGGATTGTTTGCCCTGGGCGACCCGCAGTACATAACTGTACTAATAATTGCCTACTGCCAATACTCTGCTGGCGCTTGCATCAGAATGACAAGCGAGTGAGCGCTTTACAGTCGTCATCTAAACACTGATTTTTATATGAAGACCATGTTCGACCACCAATATTAATTGGCATTCACTGAAATTTGTAATTTTGTAAATATGTGTTATTTGATTTATTAAAATGTAAATACAATGTTGTAATATTTCTAATTTCGCTATTATGAATACATAAGTTAACAGTTTGCAAATAAATGGCTTCCTATGAAAATCAGACTGTAGATTTGGTCAATACACCAATAGATATGCTTGCTAATAAACGCACTTATATAAATGTTTGTTAATAAAATGCACTTATACACATGGGTGGTAATAAATGTACTTATACACATGGGTGGTAATAAATGTACTTATACACATGGGTGGTAATAAATGTACTTATACACATGGGTGGTAATAAATGCACTTATACACTATGGGTGGTAATAAATGTACTTATACACATGGGTGGTAATAAATGTACTTATACACATGGGTGGTAATAAATGTACTTATACACATGGGTGGTAATAAATGTACTTATACACATGGGTGGTAATAAATGTACTTATAAACATGATTGGTAATAAATGCACCTCTATAATTATTTACAAAAAAAATTGACTCATTACTTTGCACCGTATCTTACTACCCGACTGGGCTATACGCCTATGTACTAATTACACTAATGTGTTCGGGATGAGATAGGTTGAATTTAAATGAACTGTACTCGAATTTGCGTGTAGGGATAGTATAAAACCATTTAGTAGAAACCACTCTCAGTGCATCCGACCGGGATTCGAAGCCCAATATTCCCATCATACGGCCACTAAAACATTATTGTTGTATACACATGCTATTACCATGAATTGAACCTAAGACCTTCCACTTTCTGTTAAACGATCGGGGCTGCTCTCAGCCCTCGAGCTACCAAAGCACGTAAAGTTTTATCCACCCTCACAACAACGAAAAAAGACTCAAAAAAACAGGAAAGATAAAACATATTTACAAAAAAGAATATTCTAGAAGTATTTCCAGAACCAAGGATTTAAACGATTAAGATTCGAGATCTTATTTCTAGAGGTACAAGTTTCCCTTTCTAGGTCCTTGTTCGCAGACTAGATTATCCGTCTCTAGGGAGCTACATATGTTTGTGAGTCATCGTTTCGGCGAATATAAACATAACAAAAACAAAATAGTTGGTCACGAACGCCAAACAAAGACCCGGCCAGGCCAGATGCTTCAGCCATCTGGGTTAAAAAGTCACACAAATATCGATTATATTTTTTTCGGGGAAACTTTTTTTTTCCATAGCAACACGTCTTACTACCTGTTCGGGTTATACAATTTTGTACTAATTAGGCGAATAGTTTTAAGGAGGATGAGGGTTTTTATTTATAGTAGGTATACACAAATTTGCGTGGAAAACTAGTTTGTAAGAAAACACCCTCAGTACACCCGACCGAGATTTGAACCTCAATCTCCTCGTCATCGGAAGTCTAGTCACGTACCCTTGAACGATTTCCCTTCTTAGAAATAAATCAGCCAAGGTCGCTTTTACTGTCAATTAAAATACTGCAACTCGGTTCGGGGAGATCTTTTACAATTTGTCCTGTTCTTTACTGCTAGCTTTTAAGGATCGTCGTACCCGCCTCGGTGGCGTAGTTGGCTAACGCGCTTGTCGTGTTGAGTTCGACTGCTGAGGACGGGGAGATCGAGGTTCGAAACTCGGTCGGGTGAACTGGGTGTGGTTTTTCCTAAATGGTTTTCCACTCTCCCTCCACGCAAATGCGGGTTCACTTCCTATAATTCAACCTTCCCAATTCCTAATCCATTAGCGTAATTAGTACTTAAAGCGTATAACCCGAACGGGTAGTAAGACGCGGTGCTAAATATTATTATTATTTAAGGATCGTAAATAATAAAAATCACAATTTGTACTCTTATTTTGGAAATTGGGACCAAGTGAAATACCAGTGTGTCCTCTTAACGAAAACTCATTTATCATGCTAAAGTTAACATGAAATATATATCATGTTTCATGATAAACCACGGCGGAGCAGTTTGAAAAAACACTGCTTTAGTTCATTCGACCTTCTAAGCGGGTGATTACTACAATGCCAACCGTATCTAATTTTAGGTCGAGTGTCGTTCCCAAAGTGTGGATGTGTGGACCGTACGCGGCTGCCACGGAGCTGATAAGTGTGTTTCCGTGTTGCGCGTGTCATGTGACATGAGGGCCCCTAGATCACCACGGGACAGTCATGAATTCAGGAATACCAACACAACGGCAGGTAAGCTTTTATTAAAATATCTTATTTGGAAGGGAGGAGGGGGATGACGTGTAATGGCACAACCAGGAGGACTGGGAGGGGAGGGCCAAAGGGGAAGATTCCACCCCTCCTCTCAAATATTGCTAATAATTCATACTATGATTAATTTAATCAACTGGTGATAATACCCGCTTCGGTGTCCGCATGGTTTACGGCGCTACTCTCGCAATAGCCCTTTGAAGACGTGTAGAATTCATTGGCTGAATTCTAAGATCACGCTTATCTATACTTATAAAATAACATGTCCTGACTGACTGACTGACTGACAGATTCATCATCGCCGAGCGCAAACTATCAAGGCTACAAGCATGAAACTCGGACTGTATATTCATTTTGTTATGTAGGCACCCACTAAGAAAGGATTTTAGAAAATTCCACCCAAAGGGGTCAAAATAGGGGATGATAATATGTATGATAATATGTATGAAAGTCCGTCATTTTGAAAGTTACATAAACAAAATTTTGTATTTCGGTTATTGACGTAAAACAAATAATACGTGTTTCAGGAATTTTGGAAATTTTATTTAATAAGGGATGAAAAAGAGGGTGAAAGTTTGTATCGGACTTGCATTATTTTTGATCTGAGGTCAAGTTATGGTCATCAACGTAACGTAATATTTTAAATTAATCTGTAAATACATAAGTATATTTTCGTATTTGTATATAATCAACTTCCACGCGAGCAAAGCCGCGGGAAACAGCTATCTAGTGACTTATATTACTCAATAAGTAAGTGTGCAACTTCGGAGGAAAAAATGTCTCTAGCAATTGAATAAATACACTTTTCTTTTTTCTTTATATCTATTACTGTTTCCAGCCTGTTAGTTTTTTATTCAAGTCCTATATTTTCCACTACCGGCCTGTCGTAGCTTCATATGTCTTACAATATAATTTAATACTATGACATGCACAACATCCATTTCCCGGCCGTTAATTTATCAATGTGAGAGGGTAAACCCACATTTTTATCAATTAAAAAAATTTCGGTCCTGCCGGGAATCAAACCCGGGACCTTTAGCTCCTTAGGCAGACACGCTAGCGACTGAGTAAAGGTGTCGGACTGAATAAATAAACTTTTACAGTATTGGAATAACGTTGGCTCTATTTGTGTATTTTATTTCTAACCAGTTAAAAGTATCCAGCGTTACCCGGGAGAAATGTTCTAAGATGGTTTTGCTTCCGACCCGGTTTTAATAAATTAAAAAAGAACTAATCAAAATTTAGAATTCCGGCTCTTATGTGCAAAGGGGCTTCTAGTTTAAAAAAAAATCCCGAACCTCAGCGTGCGGTAAATATGACTCAACGTTCTCAAGAGACAGACAAATTCATTTTATCAATAAATATTATATATATATATTATAATATATATATATATATGTGTGTGTGTGTTGTGTGTGTGGTGTGTGTGTGTGTGTGTGTGTTGTGTGTGTGTGTGTGGTGAAAATATGTCATCAGACGGACAACGAATACGGGCCTGTGTATTGAACACTGGGCTAGGTAAAAAGACAATTTCCTGCGTGCTACTAGTACCGGTGTTTCTATAAGGGGTCAATGGTTCCAGTATTGTCTGGTTTGCCGACGACAGTGAGGTACAGGTTAGAATCCTTGACTGGCTGTATCAAGATACAGTTCAATTTTTCATGACATTTAGAAAAGTTACCAGATTTACTTTTACGCATTCATACGTCAAGTCATGTGATCTGCAACTGTCACTTGTTATAGAGATTCATCGACATCACGAACAGCTTACAGCCACCGGCTTGGTTTGTTTGGAACATAAGCCTCCACCCCCTTTCTCTCTCCACCTTGGCTCAGTCCTCTCCTCTCTCCTCCACACTCCCTTCAGCCATCTGTCCCTTGATCTTCCCCCACACATATCCAACATCCTCCTGGTCATTCTTTCCCTCTCCATGCCTCTCACATGTCCAACCACCTTAGTCGTGTCTTCTCTCTCCTGTACTGGACTGGCTCTTACTCTCTCTCATTTCTCATCCTGTCAGATTTTATATATTATTATATCTATAAAATAACACTAATATATAGTGAAATGTTACCTATGTTGGCAGTAAAAAGTTTATATATATTTTTAAAGAACTTGCCAATTAAAATCATACCGTAGTTTTCCATGCTCCCTTCGCTCAAATACCAGTACACTTCCTCTCCATCTTCCCTTCCCCTTCCCTGTCCCGTTTAGTGACAATTGGGATATCCCGGACGGGTGTTAAGGCGTGGAGCGCTCAGGACCACGCTATTCGATGACTCCTCTACCTTGTTCCTCTGATTTAGGGATGGGTGGGCGGGTGTGGACATTGGGGGGAGGGGGAGAGAGGGGAGGGACCTCCGCTCGTTCGTTGTTTAACGAGCCCTCGCACGCGCCCCCGCGGCTCATCAAACAATTACTGGTCCTCACGGCGTGTTAAGTGTTGTACCGTGTCAAGCAAGGTCAACACGTCTGGACCAGGAGTTGGGTACATCCCGGTGGGTTGGGACGGGGAAAGGGAGTCGTATCACCTCTTACTCCCTTTTTGACAGGTACGCCCTCCACGAGTAGTCGTGTTTCCTTGTCACGGTAACATCCCATAGGACGGAAACTGTGTTTCCTTGTCCGTGTGAATTATGATTTCCACGCGAACTTGTGTATAGTGTATAGTGCTCCTCTGGACGGAGTTTGGACAATACTCGCTGTTGGCCCTGTTCTAGTATGTAAACACGATATTAACCACTGTCCCGACACCTTAGTTCAGTCGGTAGCGCGTCTGCCTACTGAATTAAAAGTGTCGGGCTCGATTCTCAGCATGGCCGACAAATTTATCATTGCTGAGATGTGGGTTTTCCTCCTTTGAAAGTGATCATAACGCCTTGGGGGAGCTGTCTGTTGTTCTAAATTTAAATTTATGAGTCGTGTGTTGATATAACTAGTTAGTACAGGAAGTGCTCGATAAGGTGGGAAGAATGAGAACTCGAGAAGAGGTCGGTGTTGTTTTTTTTACAGTTTGTATATCAAAACCATTTTTTGGCCAAAATAAATCGAACATTGCTTCCGTAGAAACATAGAGTTTAATTTTCTTCACACGGTGATATCAACATTTCTTGAATATCTGTCATGAGCATAGCAGCATTAGATGGGAAACTATTTAAATGAAGAGAAAAAGTTGTCATTAAATTCTATAATATCCTTGAGAGATATTCAACAACTGTTGATATCACCATGGGAAGAAAGTTAAATTATATGTTTGTACTGAAGAGATATTTGACCAAAAATATGTTTTGTTATAAAAATTGCAAAAAACACTACTCTTATCTCGCGTTCGCTATATCCCCACCTTAAATACCATAAATATTAGTAATAACAATAGAAGCTTACCTAATCTATACTAAAAGTTATTCATTAAAATTTAATTGAATCAAATATACTTAAATATAGTTAAGAAATACATCTTTAAACTTAAACAAAAAAACAGTAGAAGGGAATAAAACATAATGTTTCAACTAAAGCCGTCTTTTCCGTCTGTCTATTCCAATCTGTGTGAAATGTAACTGAAGCCTGCATACGAGCAGGAGAGTGTAAAGCACTGCACTAAGAGCATTAAGACAGCTGTCTCGTGCAATCAAGTTAACCCCCTCATTTCCCCACTCTCCCTGTTTCATAGGCGGCAAGGATTCTGACAGATGCAGGAAGCGCTGAATTAAGGGCGCTCACACAGATAGCTAACAACAAGCTCGCTTTACTAGAGTCTCTGCTGCTGAAAACCACGTGCCGCTATATGCGTACACGGGCTTTAAGATGTCATGACCTTCCCCTTAGAGTCACTCGTAGGTACACTCCGTCTACCCTGAATAGGTGGAAGTCTATCCTTAGCGGACTACACCAGGGATTCTCAACCGGTGTGCCGCTGCACTTATTAGGTGTGTTGCAAGATTGGCCAGGGCTGCTGCGAGATTTTGAGCGGTTTTTAAACGTTATATATATATAAAAAGAAAAAATATTGGCACAAAATTCGCGTCAAGTTGGTATTCGGTTAAATCATCTTCTCATTGTCTGCTTCTCTGAGGCGGACAGCCTTGACATTTTTAACCTCATATCAAAAGCGCACCAAGATATGGATCAAAAGAGCACAAGGAACCACAAACAACAACAACAACTGCACGATGTGGCAACAAGGCCTACCCTTTATTGTAAACAGCCCCTTTCTCTTTACAATAAATACAGTAGAATAATAAAATTATGGGCTTAGGCTAGGTTGGTTAAGCTTACGCTCTTGGAAACATTGTAGGGTAACTGTTGCCCAACCGTTACCCAAATGTTTTCCAACATAGGAACAGATTGTTGGCAAACATTAAAGAAACATTGTTTTGCGTCCAGACCTCAATGATGAAACATTTGTTTCCCGCACAAAGTTCAGTTGAATGAAGGATGTCTGTTGATGATGCTGATATGGCTTGAGTTTTGTATGTACAGTAGTTATGAGCTGTTCAAGAAGACAGAGAAAAGAAAACGATGGTGGGCTCGTAAAGTGATTCAAAATGGTTCGTATTATGTAAATAAGCTTCTGACAGAACTGAAGCTCGAAGATGGCAGTGGTTTTAGGAACTCACTCCATGTCTCCTACATATTTTGAAGCTTATTTTACAAATGGTTGGTCCCAGGTTAATGAAAAGAGATATAGATCAGCAATTTCATCTACTAGCCCAAGTTGCTTGTTGTCGGAAATGTTGACCAACCTTGTTTATTGTAACCCATTTGAAATGGATCACGGGAAACATGTTTTCCTCGCTGGGAAACACAAGGCAACATGAAACAATGTTGCCAACATTTGGGGAAAGTTGTCCAACTGTTTTAAACAAGGGCAACATGCTGGCGAACAATGTTTCCTAGTGCGTACTAGGCTTTAGGATGCAAACTCAATACAACTCAAATTGAATAGAAATGTGTAGTTCATGAACGAACCAATAAACGATGTTGCCGTATGTTTCTCAGACTACGAACAGTGTTGCGCTTTTGATGCATCCATCTCAGTGAGCTTCTGATATACTCCAAAACAGCCTGTAGGCTTTCACTACGTAGCCCTCGAATGCACGCCCAGAAAAATAATATTGATAACACACATGGCTATATAATAAAAAGAGATTTATTATGTAGTGAAATTAATTCCTTGATAAATGAGTCGTATTGCCAAGTTTTCACCTGAAAGGGCATTCGTGGGGTATACTTTATTTTGAAACCTATGAATGAAAATGTATTGCTTTCCACAACTAATGTTTTTTTGGTGTTCAAAACATTCGATATTGATTTATAAGCACGATTTTTTTTTTCTTTGTAAATAATGTTTTGTTTTAAATAAATGCCATCGTTTGGTATAGTAAAGTCCATTCGCCAAACCACATGATCTACAAGAGCATGTATTGAGCTATCACTTTTGGCAGTCAAAACTTTCACAATAAATAATTTTTTATTTAAAAATGTATTAAAAAAAGTTTTTACATCTTTTTCTGGCTATCAGCTACCACCACTCCTATGGCTAATGGACTCTGGCTTGAAAGTTATCAAACAATTAGTGCCAGGATCGATTCCAAGAATGGCCACAAAAATTATTATTGGTGAAATATGGGCTCCCCTTTCGTGGTGATGGAATTAATTAATGATTGTGGAACCGGATGCTATGTCTGCTCTAGAATACGCATTCGTACAGTTGTAATTTTGTCATTGTATATTTGGCAGCCCAAAGCCCTACCGAGTCCAAGACGGTTGCGTTATCTGATATTTCGTGATCGTAATTGATTGATCATCTGTAACTGACTATTTCCGCACGTCCATAACAGACTCTGCCTTAAAATATGAATGATAAATTACCTTGGGCACAGGGCAATTACGGGATAGTTCAGTGGTTAGAGTATTAGCATACTAAGCTAAAGATCCCGAGTTCGTTTACCGTGTCAAGGTGTCATTTTTAAACTAAACCAATATAATATTTAGACGCGGCTAACTAATATAATAGCTCAGCTATTTGATCCATCATGTTCTAGAATTAAGTCTGTAAGTCGTGTTTTGATAAAAATCAGTCGGTTCAGAAAGTCCACGTTAAATACCCACGCGAACTAAACGTCAAACTCATCTAATTTGCTTTGCTGTTGATTGGGAGGTCAAAGTTCGAATCCCGGTCGACTGTATTGAAGGTTTATTCCCATCTTATATAAATGGTTTTCTGTTTCTTCCAAGCCAATTTGTGTGCGTTTCCTCTAAATTTTACTTTCATCATCCCTGTCTAATTATTATTACTATTAGCACCGCGTCTTACTACCCGTTCGGGTTATACGCACTTACGCTAATGTGTAATGGTAGAGTGATTGTGATATGAAATGGAGGACCTACAGTTTAACGTAGAATCCGAACCACGGTGGAGGCCTGACATTCCCCACATTCACAAGATGTATCCCTGTCTAATTAGTTTGACTGGACACAATTCCACTGTTTCCTATTGAGGACTCTGAAACGTAACACATTTATTAGGGACCCCTTCGAATTTGATAGAAATCTCGTCTCCAAATTAAGACATTCTGACCTCATTTTCTCTCTCTCTTTCTACTAGCGGGATCAATGTGTTTGTTTATTTTGTTGTTTGTTCCGCTTACATACACAAAACAACCTTGTGAAAAACTGACCTTCAATAAGATTCACGTGACCTGGTGGTCTAGGGGTAAGGTGTTGGACCTCTGTGCTGGGGGTCCGAGGTTCAATCCTCGGTCCCGGCACAGATTTATCTGCTTTCCAAACCCTTCCTTCACCTCTGACAAGACGTGTATTAATCACAACTTGTGAATGTGTGGAATGCCAGGCCTCCACCGTGGTTCGGATCCCACGTTAAACTGTAGGTCCTCCATTTCATCTCACAATCACCCTACCATTACACATTAGCGTAAGTGCGTGTAACCCGAACGGGTAGTAAGACGCGGTGCTAGTAATAATAATAACAAGATTCACCTCCTTCATTGAGTTTACGCTAGCTTTTTTTAAAAATAAAAGTGAAATCTAATCTTTTGTATCACTTGAAGCTTCCGATGTTTTTCAAGACACCTCTCAAAGTTGCGCACCTATACAAGTGAACCAAGACAAGCCATCAAAGTTGTGCACCTGTAGATCGCCAGTGTTTTCAATATTGATGCACACTATCTCCTCGCGTTACCCCCTGGCCCAAGTGTATGCGAGGACAAGACAAAGTGCACGCTCGTACAGTGCATCTCTAACGTAACTTGTTCTTTCCCACCAGCGCGAGTTGGGGAATACGTCAGGAATCACGGGTCTCTTTTTGAGAGTGTGTAACTGTGAGAGAGATAATGTGTGTGAGAGTGTGGGACTGTGAGAGAGATAATGTGTGTGTGGGACTGTGAGAGAGATAATGTGTGTGAGAGTGTGGGACTGTGAGAGAGATAATGTGTGTGAGTGTGTGACTGTGAGAGATAATGTTTGGTGAGTGTGTGACTGTGAGAATAATGTTTGAGTGAGTGTGTGACTGTGAGAGATAATGTTTGAGTGAGTGTGTGACTGTGAGAGATAATGTTTGAGTGAGTGGTGTGACTGTGAGAGAGATAATGTGTTGAGTGAGTGTGTGACTGTGAGAGAGTAATGTGTGTGAGATGTGTGGATGTGAGAGATAATGTTTGAGTGAGTGTGTGACTGTGAGAGATAATGTTTGAGTGAGTGTGTGACTGTGAGAGATATGTTTGAGTGAGTGTGTGACTGTGAGAGATAATGTTTGAGTGAGTGTGATAGTGTACGACTATGAGAGTTTGTAGTTCTGTAAGTGTGTGACTGAAAGTATGTGACTATGAGAGTGTGTGTGTGTGTGTGTGTGTGAGTTAAAGAAAGAGAGAGAAATATATGCTATAACTTTCACAAACCCCACTTACTTACACTTCTCGGCGTAAACTCGCTGTTTCTTCTACCACCCCCTTCCCCCTTCATTTAGATTATAAAGGCAATGAAAAGTGATGTGGCTACGGGCGGTAAGAATTGGGGGTGAGGGGGTGACTGGATCGTGATATTACGTGTTCTATTTGAACACCTCCTCCCCCCTTCTTACTCCCCATTATACCTTGAGGCTTCTCATTTGCTTTCTTGAGGTGTAAAGGGAGGGGGGGTTTGTGCTTTATGGATTGTTACAGTTGAAAATACCATCTTGTAAGCTTACATTTTCAAGCACATAAGAAGCTTATCCAGCTTATTAAATAAATATAAAACGTTCCTAAAAACGTGTTTCTACATGTTACATGTTCGTGTTTTTTTTTTACAGTATAATTTTTTCTTGCCATCGATCTCAGTTTTTTAGACCAGAGCCGTTACTTTTTCATTCCAGTAGCATTCATTTGCTCTCACGAGGCAGAGTTGACTCCGTTATAGTCTCACAGAACATTCTGGAAGCACCAGTGATCGAACCTGGAACCTCTGGATTTGTAGCCAGGAACTCTGACCACTAGCCCACAGAGACGTTCAAGCTAAACACTTATAATATTTAGTAGGAGTTTGGTAGGAAAAAAAGGCCTTTCAGACGGACTTCTTAAGGGAATTAGTTTCTAGATGTTTACCAATTGACTATCAGGATGAACATGTACGTATACATATTAATCGAAACCTCTGGATTCTACCAGGGTCCTCGGTATAATCCCTCAACTATGAGTGAAAGCAGCCAGGGATCCTCATAAATTGGAGAAACAGATGCTTTGAAGTGTTTTCGCTTGAGGCAAGACCCGCTTCAACGTCTCCTTAAGGCGATTGACCCTTTTCATTTGGCGTGGAAATTCAGAGCCATGGGAACAAACGGTTATCTTCAAGAATATTTATTGTTTTGCAATTTTCTTTTCGGAAACGGTTTGGTCAAAAATAGAAGTATGTTGATTAAGTTATACATTTTTTATATTATATACACCTCTATAATTTTAACAGTGATCAAATATCGATAAAATTGACATTTTTCAATAGAAGACTGGCAGCTTCATAAAATGAAATAAGAAAATGTAACACCTAATAAACATCGATACATTATCTTAGAAGGTGAGCTGAAGATATTAACATAAAAATTTCACTTGGTCTCAAGAAAAATGGTATTTCCAAACGTATGATTTTTCCGTAAGACCTGTCCGGTAGCTAGCGCCATCTACGGTTTCCGTGATCCATCTGTTCTTGTTAGCGCGGAAGGATCTTTTGTCGGTTGTGAAGCCACGTTACGCCTTTCACCCTCCCACCCACCATACCACAAAATAGGTCTTAGGCTTGTACTTGACAAGGCCAAGGGCCTCTTTGGTGTCAAACCTGAGCACACTTAGTGAGCGACAGTCTTATTTAGACAGAACGGAACTCCTTACATTCTCTCGACCCCTCAGAGAGAGAAGTATTGTGATTGTCAAAAAAAGTACAACTCGAGGTTTTGATAAAGGTCGAAGTTTCATGACCCCCTGAGATCGAATAGAGTGGTAAAATGATGTCGTGTGTCTGTATCTCGGCCTAAAGCCGAAACAATTTTACCGATCGGGCTAAAAACCTTGTATCTAGAGTATTCATACAGATAAACCAAGGAAATTTTTTTGGAATTAGATATTTAAGCATAAAAACTAAGGGTAGTTTAATGAAGGGCAAAAAGAGAAAAAAAATATTTTCTCGACATTCGCTCTAGTAAATTTGATTAAATTTCATATCTAGGTACATCATATACGAGGTAGAAATTCTCATTTTGCCATGATAATGACATTGAGGTTACTTTACATAAACACAAATTTCCAATGTAGTAATATTAAAAATAAAAATATTTAATTTGGAATACATTAGTATAAAACCACTAGCTTATGAGCTATGAGCAAATATAAATAATTATATATATTTTTATGGGGCTCTTTTTATCGTTATATGCTTTGGTGTATAGAGATGTTACTGTTTTCTCAATGCTTCTGTAACAGTGTATATCAATTCACTTATGCTCTTTGGTGGAGTGTTTATGAAACAATGTGTATTATTTCGTTTCACAAATTTTACGAGATTTTAGTAAAATGTTTATATTTTAAGATCAAAGAAAGAGAAAGAATGTGCGTACCATTTATTTTTAACAGTTATAAAATTCACTAAAACAATTTCCGCGCGACCTGATTTGGTAGCCGCGTGGTCCAACGTGCTACTCTCAGTAGACTAGACTGCCGATGACGGGGAGATAAAGGTTCGAATCTCGTTCGGGTGTACTGAGGGTGGTTTTTCCAAAATGGTTTTTCACTCTCTCTCTCTTTATACGCAAATGCGTGTACACTTACTATAAATATAACTTTCTAGTCCCTAAAACCATTAGAGTGATTGGTACATAAGCTTATAACCCGAACGAGTAGTAAGACATGGTGCTAAAAAAATAATTGTATTTATATACGAAAATTCAGAGGATTTGCATCGGTCACTTTTGATTAGAAAAATATATCTACTACGATGACTCCTCACCACCACAATGGTTAACAAAACAAAAGGAGAAACAGAAGAGAAGGAGGGGGGGGAGTGTTTTCTTCTCTCCTTAACGAAACCTAAACAAAATACCAACCGGACTAAGCAGCGGATTTATATCGATTACTTGCTTGGCACTGCAGTTGTTGTTTTTTTTGGCACGAACCCTTTTAGTTGTGTGTTCATGTTGACTTATTTTATTTCCAGATACTTAAGAACAAGAGAGAATCAGATATGGAAGCTCATTTTAGTTCGTAGCCGTGCCGCAGTATCTTAGAACGCTAATAGTTGTTTTGTTGGTGTCTGGTCTTTCTTTACGCGAGGGGAAATCTATAGAATACGACCAGAGGGAGAGTTAATAATATTTATTATTACCAAACTACAGTATGATTTCATAGGAAGCCCGTTATTGGTAAACTGGGAACTCGTCGCCACAACAGGAAAATATAAATATTACTATTTTATTCATATTAATTGAAGATAATAAAATGTTTCAAGTACCTAGGGGTATTCTAGAGGAGAGTGGTAGGAACAGGAGAGAAATAAGAGAGAGAGGAAGACAATCAAGAGAGTGATAAGCCTGATTTGGAGCAGGGATATGCCAGACAAGTCAAATGAACGAACAGGATAGAAGCAGAATGCAGGCGAGGAAAATGAATTGTCTGAGAAGCAGGATTGGCGTGACAATTTGACAGGATGAGAAATGAGATAGAGTAAGAGCCAGTCCAGGAAAGGAGAGAGAGGGCACGACTAAGGTGGTATGGACATGTGAGAGGAATGGAGAGGGAAATAATGACCAGGAGGATGTTGGATATGGAGGTGAGAGGAAGATCAAGGGAAAGATGGCTGAAGGGAGTGTGGAGGAGAGAGGAGAGAACAGGGCTAAGGTGGAGGAAAGGAGGCGGGGGAGAGTCTTATGTTCCAAACAGACCCCGCCAGTGACTGGAAGCTGTTAATGTTTCCTGGGAAAAGTTGGTGCTCATATGAAAATATATTTGAATCAAAGGTTGATATTTTTTCTTTGTAATAAATTTTGATAAAAAAGTATCACTAATATAGTACTAAACAATATTTACTGAAAAATAACAATACTTATATAGCTTTTTAATATCAAGAACCGGTAGTCACGCAATTTAAATCTTCAGGCTCGTAAAAAATAAAAATATATTTGCACTCTCTCTTTTTCCCTTAGTAAGTATGTTAATTTTCATACTTTTAGGTAACCTATATTTGTTTTGTAGCAACACTCACTGACAGCCACGCAGTCTAAAGCGCCAGGTTCGCAATCAATATTAACGTAAAAAGAAATACGTTCGCGTTGTTGATTTAAAAATATAAGCCCAAGATGCACATGATGAGGTTTCTCTAAGTGGCTTTGTAAAGTTTCAGCTCTTTTGACAAGTGGTCAAGTGGCTTAAGGCGTCAAGCTCGTAATATGTATACCAAAATAAAGCCTTTGCCAAGTTTAAGCGTTATATTTTTCTGGGCCTAGCTTATAAACTACTTGTTTAAGTTGTAAAAGTGGTTTAAGAAGAGAATCACAAAAGAAAAAAGGAAATAAAATGAAATGCTCAAGGCTCACACCCTTAGGTTTTCTAAAATCAATATGGAAAATTTCAGTTCTGAAAGTTTCTTAGTTTTGGAGTCATCCACACTGGTGGTCGTGAAGTCTAAGATGTTAAACTTTGGAGATAGGTGGAAGTAAATATAAAAAAAAAAGTGTTTTGAAGTTTTACATTTTAAAACTAAGAATATTAGATTTTAATGAAATAACCAACTTTTTATATGATTTAATAAATACTATAGTTTTTAAAATAAAATAAATTGTAGTGGGGTTATTATTTTGGGTTGTTTTTATTTAAGTCACCATTCATAGTAAATTTCGATATTTAAATTTTAGTTGACTCTAAGAATAAATAAATTTAACAAAAATCAAAGCTGCTACCGCAATTTTCTTGAAACATGGCAAACGCGAAAGAAGCGACTGATGTGTCTGCTATATAAAAACCTTTCCCTGAATGCGGCCAAAGCATCTCCCTCCGACTTTTTGGAACACCTGATACCCGGTGAACTGTTCCTAACCTCTCTGCTAGCGGTCACGTGACCTCTGAACCTATGAGTTGCAAGAGAGGACCCCAAGACTCCCAGTCAAGCCGAAACAAGGCTGGTTTGGCAACACAACTTCTCTCAATAAATTCATGGAGATTTTTTTTATTACTAAAATAAATGAGAAAATAAATGTACACTCAGTTTATCCTGAAAGGTACAGTTTTATTTTCATAAAAATACCATTATTTAAAAACTGGAAACTCTACTTACAACAGTGATTTCCAGTGGCGTGTCGTGGAGTTTTGCAAGGGAAGCTAAGACTGTACCTGTGATATTTTCTCGCCCACTTGGGCCCTATTTGACCAAATCATACATATGCTCCGCTTTAAACACCTCACACGGTAATGTATCCCCTCGGTACATGACCAATGAGTGTTCTACTGAGGGGTGTGAACAATTCACAGGTACAGTTTAAACTAATACTGCTTACCCTGGTAACACTTCACGACACGACACGACACTGAATTGTACAGCACATAACACATATGACACAAACTCCACACTTAGGGTATAGCCAGCCATAAATATGTTTTTCCTATTTAAATTATAGAGCAACTCTGGTGACACACTCTTCGGTGGTCGAACGGTCTAAGGCGTCACTCTCGTGCTAAGACTGACCTGCTGATGATGAGATTGGGGTTCAAATACCAGTCAGGTCTATTTGAGGGTGGTTTTTCCTAAATGGTTTCTTACTTTCCTTCCACGCATGTTGGCAGACTACCTTTAAAATGCTTCCTTCAAATCCCCCCCCAATAGAGTAATTATCATGATATGCGTATAACCTGAACAGGTAGTAAGACGCGATGATTTAAAAAAAAAACAAGCTATCTGAAGGCTTCTAACCAATCACTGGCTGTGTCTGGCGTCAGATGCCAATTACGGACCCTAGACACTCGTCCAAGTTGTTTGGAAAGGTGGAGGGGGTATGTGAGGGGAACAGGTCAGCTAACCTTGACCTCAACCTCCCTGTAAACAAGACGCTTTGGAGAGGAGGTACAGTCGTTGGGAATAACATTCTTCTCACGTTGGTATTCAAGACCGCTCTGACGATCTTTGGGATTCAATGAACGGCTTCCTTCTTCCATCGATCCGCGGAATAAAACTTTACCGGATGTTCACGCGAATCACCTCTCCAGAGAATTGAATTTAACAAAACGGATTTACACACATGTTTGTCTTTCGAACTTTTACGGAGGCTGAATACAAGTCTCTCTGGTTTTATCTGAAGATGTGAGATGAATTAAAAAAACAACTTATTTTTCTTAGGTAAAATGTTTTTAATTTTTACCTGTTCAGTGTTCAGGTTCTATACATGTATGATAGTTACTCTAGTGGAGTAGGGATGAGAAAAGAAGTAATTTAGAGGTAATCTACCCGCATTTGCGTGAAAGGAGGACGAAGAGACCATTTAGGAAGGACTACCCCAGTATAATCGTCTGGGATTTGAACCCCGATCTCTCAGTCTTCAGTAGGCCACGAAAGTGACGCCTTAGAGTTAGACCATTTGGTTCGTACTATTTAGTAGCCCGTCTTACCCCACAAAAAACAACTATACACTCTTTTTTTTTTTCGGAACGGACATCTGAAAGGTCTTATTTTCCTAGCGAAATCCAGGATTTTGATCGGAAAAAAGGACTTTCAGATAGATGTCCATTCTTACCCAAATCAGAGACTTTTGGAACGTAAACCAGGTCGAATCAGACGTCACATCTTTATTCTACTTTAGAAACAGTATGATTGTTTTACTACATTTTAAAAACTACAACAAATTGGATAAACTATAATTTTAACATTTAAAACAACCTATTAAACTGATACCATTTTTGTATGTCTTGTATAAATCATAAATGAGCTTCCTTGGTTAATCGATCGAGGGACGGGACAAATGCAATCGACATACCCCAAGTTTTAAAGTTCCCACCTTAGTTTAGTTTCATCCTAAAAGCGTTAACACCATAATCATTATCAAACGAGTTCGAATAAATCAATAACAAAACACAGACCGATTCCAGTTTTCCTCTCGAACTCAAGTCATATTGACTACATCGCTTGGTGGTTGAATGTGTCGGGTCTGCTGTAGAAGAGCTATATTATTTCAGTATTTAGTACTTAATTAACGTGAGTGAGTATGAGGAACCAGTACAAACACTGACAAACTAACTTAAAACTAATTAACCAAACCCTAGTGACCGTTGAGGTAATTTCCCCTTTTGGGATAAAATATCCCTAGGTACCAGCCGGCAATTGAACTTGGGACTCCTAGTCTCGTAGCCAGGTACCCTGACCATTACACCACGGAGCCGGTTGCCGGAATTAGTAATATGCCTCTATTTTTTTATCAAACTCTCCTTCCATTCTTGAGGTATTATGGTATCTAATGTCACCCACATAAAAGTACGTTTTTATTTTCTATGAAAGGTTCTTCCTACAATCATTCTTCTGTATGTGTCGGTTACGTGTTTCTCATCCGCACCTGAAGTACACGTACGCGTCCTGTAACATGGACTGTTCGCTAAGAAATATTTAAACGAGTGCGTTCAGTAAAATCTGCATGTAGTCCTGATAATACTCGAAAGCTCATTTGAGAGCTACGTGAGCTGGCGAGGTAACTGCGTCAAACGAGCCGCCATTTTCAGTTCCTGCCAGTAGCACGCGCCATTTACCCAGATCACCCGCACAGATTAGCGAGACCGACCCATGTGGATTGGCCTCGTCATGTCCTCTTTGACCGCTGAGACTGGATTCTGTCACACCGAGTCCAGAGTCTAGTCTGACTCACCAAATGAGACAAGTACATATTGTATTTGATAGCACGATGGAGGACCAATACCTTTCACAACGGAGAGTCGAGTCACCCCGAGTCCAGCCGAGTCTAACCGAGTCAGAGTCTAGTCTGACTCGCCAATTGAGACAAGTACATATTGTATTTGATAGCACGATGGAGGACCAATACCTTTCACACCGGAGAGTCGAGTCACCCGAGTCCAGCCGAGTCTAACCGAGTCTACGTGCTTTCCAAGGCTAATAGCACGGACACTGAATACCTCATTGTTCTCGTTCAAGAGAATCGATCCTTCGATTTAGAACCCGTCTCATCCCGAACATCGGGATAGAAATAGTTTCCGCTATTTGGAAACAAATGTGAAAAACTACCAAAGGTGCGTCGTTTCATGTGAGTAGATCCACATTAGGCGACGTCTTTTTAGGCGTCTACGCCGGCTCCTCCATACTTGTATTTATAGAAACCGCTAGGACTGCATCAATCTTGCAAGAGCTCTTTGATCAAACTAGTGGACTCGACCCACTAGTGTGAAAGGCATTGACTCGAGAGTCAGATTGGACTCGACTCGGGAATCGTTGGTGTGAAACCATCCATAGGTATCGGTTTGTTGTCCGACGCCGCTTTAGCTCAGTCGGTCGCGTGTTTGCCTACTTAGTCAAGGGTCCTGAATTCGATTTCTGGCATGGCCATATTTTTGTTTATCATTGGTGAAATGTGAGCTTCCTCTTTCACAGTGATAATTTAAAGTCTGGGTGGTATGTCTGTGTTAGATGGAGGATTTTAAAAACCACAGGTTTCTCCCATGGTACGCGTTGTTCAAGGACGTTTGAGAAATGCTGATTGCGTTACATCTTAGCTTGACGCAATTAAGCAATTTAGGCAATATCACACTTATATGCCAATAGTGCGTATAACCCGAACGGGTAGTAAGACGCGGTGCAATAATAATAATAATAATAATAATATATAAAGCCAATACACCAAACATAAAGAGGGAAGAAAATGAGTTGTTAGCTCTATGGGGTTTCTGGTTTACCTGCTGCTGACATTTCCTCTATTCCACTGACGAGTATACACACTACCTCTATTTGTTCCTGGATAGCATTGATCTATACTACCCGTTTCAGCGGCCGCGTGGTACAACGTGCTACTCTCTCGCAGTAAAATAGACTGCCGATTATTGAGAGATCGAGGTTGGAATCTCGCTCGGTCGGGTGTATTGAGGGTGGGTTTTTTTCAAAAATTGTTTTCCACTTTCCTACACGTAAATGCGGGTATACTTCTCTAAATATAACCTTCTCATTCCTAAAACCACTAGCGTAGTTAGTACATAAGCATATAACCCGAGAGGTTAGTAAGACCGGTGCTAAAAAAGGGGAGAAAACGTGTAATGTCATTAATACTATATCGACATGAAGCTACGTCAAAAGAAGTTCAGGACACAAATTAACTACAAGAACCTATCTGGGTATCAATAAGAAATGGATAGATTGGCATCGACACCAAGTCCCCTAGAAAAATATATATATATAATTTAGCACAGAGTATTACTAACCTTTCGTGTTATACGCCTAAGTACTAATTACGCTAACGGGTTAAGAATTGGGAAGGTTGAATATAGAGGAAGTGAACCCTCATTTGCGCGCAGGGAGTGGAAAACCATTTAGGAAAGACCACCCGCCAGTTAACCCGACCGAGATTCAAACCTCGATCTCCCTGTCCTCGGCAGTATAGCTCAACACGAATCTAGCGCGTTAGCTAACTAAGTTACGCTACCGAGGCCCCTAGAAGAAATGTTGACCTCTGTGTCATTGGAACACGGCACTTCGAAACTATACTTGTCATCGTTTCTTATTTCTACCATAGAAGACTTCCATTCTTTTGTGCTAATTGGGAAAGTTTTTAATTTCTTAGGTGAACTCAATTGGAAACTTTCCTTTGAAGAAATAATATTTTAAAAAATAAAAAAATTATGAGGCAAATTTTCCCTCACACCCTTTCCGGCGTATTTGACAATTAGAATACAAACTTTTTTTAAATATTTTCTTTGAACAAAAATAATTGCAGTTTAAAAAGTTTTCGTAAATAAAACTGAACCTTTAGAACATTATGAACGCTAGCAATTAAGACTAAGAAACGAAAAGAAAATAGTTTTTTTTACTGAGAATAATTTCACCCAAACTAAACCATAAAAGCTATTAACTTTTCTTCAATCCGAAGCTAAAGAGAGATGGCCCTCCCCCCCTCCCCTTTCTTCAGACTTCTCCACCGATATGTCAACCCCCTACTAAGTTTCCTAACACCTGGGTGGAAGAATCAACCCCCCCTCACCAAAACACCCTTCATCCCCTCCTTCCAGATTGAAAAATGAGTTTGTAGACTGTGAAAACGTGTAATCAAGACTGGGGTCCGGCAGACTCCACAACAAATTACACATTCTTACCTAACAGCATCAGTTCAAAAACTACACAATCACCATCTTGCTATAAGGCTCAATTTGGAGTGTTATAACACACTATAATGGACATAAATGACTCGACAAATAAATCATTGCTATGCTACCCATGGCCCGTCTCTAATCATTTGAACAGGGTTGTTAAACTATACAGGAGAAAAGGGAGGAGGGTAACACTTAAATTTTAAAATATATTTTAAAGGGAACAAAGTTAATTATGCTTGGTCTTAAGAAGGTTAGATTTCTCTTCTTTTTTTTGTGGAAGATTTTTTCCCGTTTTTTTTTTGTTCTAATGAATACTGCATCAAAATGAAAAGGTTCTATTATGTATCCAAGGTAATTATAAGAAAATGGGTTTGTGAGTAAAATTGAGTGTAGTAAAAAAAAATGTGGGTGTTTTTCATTTTTCTTGGCATTGCGGTCCACCACGTCCTTTTCTTAATCTTACATTTTTGATAAAAAATAAAGAAAGAGAAATGAAAATAAAAAATGAAAATTGTGTTAGCATTTTAGAAGCAATTACGAAAACTTTTTTATCTTTCCTCACACAAAAAACTATGAATATTTAATGAACGTAGAATTTAAACCCTTTGTTAAATAATTAAAAAAATGAATTAACTACATCTACTTCAGAAATGATCAAGTATGTCTGTGAAGAAAAATTTCTCAGTCGAACAGGAAAGGAATATTAAAAAATCTATCACTTAAATAATTTAAATAAATAATTTAAAATGTTGGAATGAAAAGGAATATTTTCTTATGTCAACACAAACAAATATTTGTTAAACTTTGCATCAGAAACATAATAACGTAGTTAAGTTATATTTACTCAAACAAATAACTGTACATACTTTACTCTTCTGGTATTGCCTTTTCATTTAAATCTACTGGATTCGATTCCAAGCAACGTCAAAAATACCCACATTTAAAGTCTGGTCTATTCAAGCTAAGTGATACACTAATGAAGAAATTGCAGGTGTTGTATTTATCCTAAAATTAAGTGTTTTTTTTTTGTTTTTAGTACTTCATCTTACCTGTTCAGACTATCTGCATGTACTTTAATTACGCTAATGAGATGGTATTGAGGAAGGTTGAATGTAGAGGAAGTGTACCCGCATTTTCGTGGAGTGTGAGTGGAAAACCATATTGAAAAATCCTCTGTACACCCAACCAGTATTCGAACCCCGATCTCCCTGTCATCGATAGTCTAGACTAACATGAGAATGACCCCTAAGACTATGTGGCTACCGATTCAGGTCAAATTTAATTGAAATAGTAACTAATAATCGTCACGTAACCTACTAATAAATATTCGAGTAACTTTTATTTTTTTCTTTGTGTCTTATTACCTGACCGGGCTATACGTATTAACTTAGACCGATTGAGTAGTAATGAGTAAGGTGAAATTGATAGAAAATGTTCCCACAGCTGCGCGAAAGAAAAATGGGAAGCCATTTACGAAAAAAAGAATTGCACCACACTGGTATTCGAGACCTGACCTCATAACTAGAAAACTAGACTAAATGTGCCAATTTCATAGTCAGACTGAGTACGCCTCAAATGCGGTGCTCTACTAAATACAAGACGAAACCAACCTATATCAGAATGGAATGGGCCATTTTCTTACGTGAAGCTGGCCTATTCCATTCGAGTTTAGGTGGGTCGAGGCGTGCTAAGTCTGACTATGAAACCGACCGACCCTAAATGAGCTTGGAGTTTAGTTGGCGTGCTCACCGATGTGAGTGATCTTCCTTATTCCTCTCCCATTAGTGTAAATATGAGGATATCCCAGACAGGTTGTTGTGCGTACAAACCATAAAAACAACCCCATTCAATCATAAGCATCAATTTTCTCCAATAGGCTTGTGTCGTGTCATGGCGTGTCGTCAGAGTAAGCAGAGCTTGTTAAAACTGTACTGTATATTCTCACACACTCGGTCCCCATTTGACCAATAATACATTGGCTCTTATCAACATACATTACATGTGGGTATAGTTCTGTTGATACATGTTCAATGAGTGTTCTACTGAGTGATGAGAACAATTCACAGGTACAGTTTCAACCAAAGTAACCAGATGGAGAGCGTGTTACGTCACTCATTACACAAGCCAGCTAATTGCATGCATAAAGCTATATGGAAGACAAACCAAGCTGTTAAAAATCAGGTCACATTTTGGAACTTTAAGAATGAATAAACCTTTAAAATCACACATTCCAATAACGTCATCACTCTACTTAGTTTAGATATATAATATATATATATATATATTATATATATTTATTGGCTGTCTTCGCATTAAACTATAACTGCTGTGTACTGAATGACGTAATAAATTATATAAATCAAATTCCTCCAAGGCGCGTTACATTTCTATTCTCTTTGCATTGGTTTCGAAATAATCTGCTTACTGTGGCACCGCACCACGGCACGTCACTGGTAAAGTCAAATACAATACAAAAGCGTACAAACCTTTAAAACTTAAAAATTTTTAGAATCCGAACCACATACTAGGATTAGTGTGACCAAAATTCGGTGTTAAAAGGACGAACAATTTTATTTTTATCTTCGTCAATATTTATTTTTTCTTATATGACTGAAAGAAAATTATTAAAAGCTAACAGGAATGACGTATTATTATTATTAAATAAAAAAAACTCTATTGAAAAAGAGGATCAAAGAAAGAAAGAACGAAAATAAAAGCCTAGAATGTAAGGACGCACGGCAAGAACACCGTACGCGTATTGTATGTTAGTATGTGTGTGTGTGTGCGCGCGCGCGCACGAAGTATGTGAAATATTTATTCGAGCCATGCGGTATTCTCCCCCTCCCCCGCCCACCAAACCACGAAGCTAAAACTCCGCGGACGCTCTGAAAGAAACGACGCTCTCAATTTAGTCTTACGCGCCCTGGCGCTGCTGTGTTGCCCCACAAACACTCGATATTGGCTGCGGATACGTCCGAGGCGTAGAGAACGTCTTGCGAGGTAGCCTCTATGCCAGGTGTTTTATATCTTTATATGGACTTTAGTCGTCTTACGCAGGGCGAGAAGACAACTTGCTTTAGTGTCCAAGTTACAATGTTTGTATAGCTCAATTTTCTTAAGAATGGACAAATCTAAAATATAAACAAAGATTACTTTATTATTACCTGTTCAGATTATACTCAAAATAACAGTAATCGCTAATGCGTTGGGGGTGTGGAGGGTTGAATATAGATGAAGTGTGAGTAGGTAAGGGATTGCTATACTAGCCCGGACCGGTATTGGCCCGTTCCTATTGGCTCGTGTTTGATATTTCCCATCTCCACTATGCTGGGTATGAATACAAGCGTGGACCAATCAGAAAGATCCTTGTGCTACACCCTGTTTTTCAAAACGGGCTGTCGGTCAGTGTCTGTGTGTTAGTGTGTTGTGTGAGAGAGAGGACTCACGAGAGGTCAGTGGAGGGGGGATGCAGTCGGGACAGGGGGATGACTGACCAGCTGAGGAGCTGCATTTCCGACTATCTGCTGGCAATACCTAACCAGATGATGATGGAGGGTCGTTTCCCCGACCCGTGGAAGGCCGGAGAGCTGAGGATACTGCTAAAGTCTCCGGATTGGGTCCCACGGTCCCAAAGTCTTACGGCCGTAGACTTTGCTCAACGTGCTGGGTGAGGTCCTGGAGAAGCTACTAGCTTCACGGTTTGGAGCAACATACAGGTGTATGGTGTTCTTGACGATAGGTAGTACGGGTTTCGACCGGTAAGAGGGACGGTGGACGCTCTGGAGAGGGTCCTTAGAGACGTAAACGAGAGCGAGGGCCGGTACGTGCTGGCCATCTACCTGAACATCTCTGGTGCCTTCGACAGCGCTTGGTGGCCTGGGATTCTGGAGAAGCTGAGAAGAACCGGGTGTCTGCGCGAACTGTATACGGTAGTCAAGAATTACTTTAGGAAAAGGACGACTGGGCTGTTCTTGAAACAGGTGGAGTCCATGAAGGTCCTGACTCCGGGCTGTCTCTAGGGGTTGTTACTAGAACCGACCTTGTGATTTCTTCTGTTTGATGATTTCTTGAACTGTATTTCAGAGAGGGTGTCAGCTGCTCCACCTACGTGGGTGGTGGTCTTCCACTAAAGAAAATGCAGGACATTTTCTGCTGACTTGTGAGCTCTACGAGAGGGAGAGAAGGATTCTGAAGTCGAAGGTCTGCGAGGAGGGAGAGGTGCTTTCAAGGAGGGTGTTGGTGAGGAACGATAGGAACTGCATGTATCTTATGAAGTACGCCACGGTGGTCGGGAAGAAGAGGGAAAGAAGATTGTAAGGTAAGATAGGGTAAGATGTTTAACCGTGTTTTTTTTTCAGGTCCTCGAGGGTAAATGGTAAGATGGTTGGATGTTCGGGTGGCTAGTGTAGTAGGAAAGGATTTGTAATATTTGGGGAGATTTTTGCTGTCGAATCTCTTTTTTAGGGGGAAGGGGGAAATTAGGGAGTTATACAGGCTCAGACTTGTTCTTGTTTGTGAACTCTCTTTCAACTATTCAAAATTTAAAAGCAATTCAGAATTGCTTGCTCTCTTTCGGCGTAAATTCAACCTACGGAGGTGGCTTTTCAGAAGATTCGGGGTGGGTACCTCCACGAGGTCCCCGCTGGGCAACGTAGGGTAAAGACATTTCGTCAATCCCTATGGCTGAATCCCACCTCCCACACGTGGTGAACACCAACTGCAGGGGATCCTTTTACTCTCAAATACGGGGGAATGCGTATACGAGGGGTTCATCATGGGCTCGTTGTACCGTCACTTCCCCTTGAAGTCGTGGTTGCACTGCAAAAAGTATTTGACTTATGTGTGGCGTAGCGGAAAGAGGTCCCAATTGAGTGATAGAGGTAGTCCTTCAATATTCATTGATCATGCTAAGAATATGATGTAGCAAAGGTATGATCGAACTCGTATAGTGTTTCTTAGTGCTCTTAGTCAATTTACAAACGTGCCGAGTGATCAGACTTATAACTCTTAATCCATTCAAAGAGGAGTTGGACATTTTCTTTAGCTCACGCGTAGGCAATACCGTTATGACTAGGACACTTTCCGACGCTACTTTGGAATTTGAGCGCTTTCAGAGATCGTCTAGTTCAGAAATATCGTACGCGTCACTGATACCACGTAACCAAGCTATCTTCTCCCTTCCTCCGATCTTCCCGCAGTCTGCCTCTCTCAGAACAGTTCAACGAGACGAGTCTCCACTCTGCCAAGACAGTCCATGATTGTGCGCGGTCACACAATCCACGTTGAAAGGTAATCGATCTCGAATGGATGGTGAAAGGAGTAGTTAGCCTCGTCAGTAGGATATAAATGTTTTATGACTACCTACCACCATTTTTGCACGTCAATCAACATATTTATCGAGACGATAACGCCGTCGAACCATTTATGATGCCATCTTGCTGACGTTACTGCTGAAGGATTGTAGTGGACCACCCGATCGTGAACGATGAGACAGAAGGCTTTAGTGTTGGCGGGGATATTTTCTTCCTTCCGAAAGGTTATGCGACACGTTACCATACCTGCCTGGAGAACCTGCATAATCATATCTGTAGTTAAGCAGAAGATTGCACGGGAACTTCATCATCCTGCAAGATGGTGTTTTCTTAGAAGACACGTTAGCTTACGTGGGCTGAACGAGTTGCCACTGGCCGAAATGGTATGGATGATACCCTACTATTAATGGAACAAGGGATACAAGAACCTTCTCACCGTCATATACGTCTATTCCAAACGTGCTTGGGCCGTACCCGTCAAGTCCCTGACTGGAAATAACGTTACAGCGGCCATGGTGCACGTCCTTTGCTAGATGGGTCCTCCATCCGTACGTCATCTGCAGAGAGATAAGTAGACTGAATTTTACAACGCATATTTCAAAGCTCTAATGATTAGGAAGAGGATACAGTACTATTCGACGTTCAGCAACGTCAAGGCCATTGTCGTTGAACGATTCAATCGGACTCTCGAGAACATGATGGGGAGGAGATTCACAGCTAAAGGGTCGTACCGATGGATCGATATGATCGATTCTTTACTCAACGCGTCTAATCGAACTGTTCACTATACAATCAAGATGAAACCGATTAACGTCAAGGATGGTAGACTTTTAGGTACTGTCTATTTGCGTGCTAAAAAGATCGATCTTATATCGAATGAATTTAAATTAAGTGATATCATTCGTATTAGTAAACATAGATATGTTTTTTGCTAAGGGCTGTACCGCAAATTGGTCGGTAGAACTGTTCAAGATAAGTAAGGTCGTCGAGACCAATCCTAGAATCTTTTTACTCGAAGATGTGAGAGATAAACCTATCACGGGAGGTTTCTACGCCAAGTAGATCGCGAAGACGTAACATCCGGACGTGTATCTCGTGGAGACACCCTCCGCCACCTGACAGATGGTCAGTCAACAACCCCGACTACCCTCCGCCTCAACGTTTAGTACAAACAAAAAAGTTTGTAATTTCTGAAAAGATGTTTCAAATGTCCTTTCGTAATAAAATCACGGAAACTCGCTTAAAGAGCAAGAGTTTTATTTCTCTCCACAGGGAAAATAATTGAGAATTTTCCGTTTCACGTTTTTACTAAAGGAGATTTCCGTTCCCTTGTATATGAGTCAAGGAGTCTTTTCTAAAGATAAACCACACGATGCCATAATCAGCTGAACATCTGGTGTGTTCATGTGGGGTAGTGGTTGAACACATACCGACATTATGGTCCAGTAAATGACCCAACCTAGCTCGGTCTCTATACCTTGCGGGCCACACTTCGCTATTTGACAGCCTTTATAACTCCCGCAAATTACAAGCGCTGACCAAGCTCACCCCGGGAGGGTGAAGTATAGGGGTAGTATTTCAAGAGAAGATATGCCGGAAGTAAGGGGTGAGGGGCAAGTTATTGATTTGTTTTTTAAATAGAGGGTGGGGGAGCATTTTAGAGAGAAAGACGAAGAGGAATTTTTTAATTTTTTGTGTGTGTGTGCACTGTCATACTACCCGTTTGGGATATTCACGTGTTTACATTAATGGAAAGGGGGGGGGGGGAGAATTACGAAAGGTATAATTCAGTAGCACAACTTCCTTCGGAAGGAAAATAGTGTTCGATCCTACGTCGATTGTGGCTTGTAAGAGAACCCTGGAACGTACAGTAGCCCCATGGCTTCTTTGGTGCTGACTGACAGCTCACAGATGATTTCTGACAGTCAACATTTAGGTATATACCAAAATTTTGACCGTCAGAAGTGACAGCTGTTAAAACATGTTTTTGTAGATAATATAGTTCGGCGTAGGGATACATAATTTGGTCTGGTAACTTTTCAAAGCTGTCAGCTGTGAGCTGTCAGTCAGCACCAAAGAAGCCATAGGGCTAATGTATGTGAAAATAACTTTCCTGGCAATATTGGTAGACCCTTTCAAACTTGTCCTTATTTTTGTGTGGTTTTGATATTTTTCCATTTACACAAGTCTATAATTATTTAAAATGTTATTAGAATTCGAATTTCTTCATGGTTGTATTATATAATAATAATAATAATAATAATAATAATAATAATAATAATAATATTTAGCACGCGTCTTACTACCCGTTCGCATTATACGCACTTACGCTAATGTGTAATGGTAGGGTGATTGTGAGATGAAATGGAGGACCTACAGTTTAACGTGTAATCCGAACCACGGTGGAGGCTTGACATTCACAAGTTGTGATTAATACACGTCCTGTCAGAGGTGAAGGAAGGGTTTGGGCAATCAGATAAATCTGTGACGGGACCGAGGATTGAACTACGGACCCTCAGTACAGAAGTCCGACACCTTACCCCTAGACCGCCAGGTCACTTTTGTAAATATTATTTTATACGGGCATCAAAGGGATCTTTTTTATATAGCTATAAATATTATTTAAATGAAATTGACCTACGAAAATAAATAATTCCTCCCGGGTTTTTCCGGAACCGATACGTAGTATCGTACAGTGGCCCTTGTAAATAACGGGGTTTCGCTTCAACAATGTAAACACAAAAAAATATTAAAAAAATGTTTTTAGTTATTTTACCATTGTAAATAGAAATCAAAGCGGTTGACCTAGCTCGCCAATTAAAAACATAAATAGTTACTAGGGATCACATTTTGTTTCAACGCGTTTAAACACATTCATCAGGAATTGATGGAAATGCGGTTCCTCCATTTGTATATTAAAAAACATACATGAAATATTTCTATAACAAGCCAACTCATATTGCGCTATTCTCTTTGCAAACCTTGATTTTCTTACTTTTCAAACACCTTTTAGAAAATACAAACACATATTTTGTGGTCAACATCGTATTATATTATTAATGTTATTTATTGGTGTTTTTTTTTTAGGTGTTCTGTCTTACGACAGGTCCATTCCTTTTGTAGTCGAATTTAGACCACCAATGCACCCTGTCCTCTGCCTCCTCCTTCAGCTTCCAGAATTTTCTTCTTTCCTTCAACTCATCTAGTATTTGAATTCTCCTCCTTTTTAAGCTCCTCTTACCCTCAACCTTTTCTTCTATTACGTCATGCAGAAGACAGTCCCTCCTATCGATGTGTCCAATCCAGTTTGCTCCGTACCGAAGAATCACACCCAAAATGGTTCTTTTCTCACCCGCTCGTCTTAGGACTTGTTCATTTGTCACCCTGTCGTCTCCAGCACCACATTTCAAAGCTCTCCAAGTATTTATTTCACATCTTCTTGATAGTCCAAGCTTCTGCTCCAAATGTGACATTTCATCACTTTCTTCCTCACTTCTAAACTCAACAGCTGAAGATCACATGAGTTGGACGTATGAATAAGTAACGTGAAAATAGATATAATTATATTTTCCGGCTGTAGGCTATATCAATGCGCAAGAAAATTGTGTTAGCTAAAGTAAGATTTTGATAGGAAGGAACTTTTTTTTCACAGCTATAAAAATTATTGAAAAATTTTTCATGTAGTCATACTTCAATGTGATTGTCAACTGTCACTTTTCACAGCTAGTATCATTCATTACGAATTCAAATGATATTAATAATAAAAGTAAAATGTCATCAATGTTGACCGTAAAAAAAAAAGTTAATGTTTTCTTATAGTTCCCTTCTGCCAGAATTCCACCATAGGTCCCTTTCCTTGTTTACATATCCAGGGTTTGACCACAACTTTTGTCTTTTTGAAACTCTCACGATCCATTCATTGCCGACAAGCGTTCATATACTAGTTCTTAAATTATTGTTTTCACTGAATTTAACCACCCGTCCGGGCTTCTCGCATTTAACTACACTTATAGGGTAGGTAGAATTAAGGTGCGGCAGAAGGGAGCGCGAGTAATTTTACAGTTTTTATAGAATTACACTTCTTTGGCCAAAATAAATCAAATATTTCTCCAGTAGCAACGTAGAGTTTAGTTTTCTGAACATGCTAATATCAACAGATCTTGAATATCTGTCAAGGGTGTCCTAGAATTTTGTCAACACTTTTTCTCTTTATTTATTTATTTATATTGCTACTGGAGAAATATTTGATTTATTTTGGCGAGAAAATTTCAATTATGTAAAAACACTTGCGCTCCCTTCTGCTGCACCTTACGATAAAATGTACCTTTATTTGCATGGTGGGATAAGGGGGAAACCATTTAGGAAAAACTATCTCCAGCACACCCGGTCGGAATTTGAATCCTGATCTCATCACCGACAAACGAAACATTTCTCAAAAGTTCCGGTGGGTAATTTTTGGAAGTCCTGCTAGCAGCGCCAGTCGCCTGAACACGAGACTGATAGTAAAGTGAACGAGCTATGTAACCATTTGTAACACAAAAACTCTCAACTTACTGTTCATCATTTCTTTTTTACCAATCAAATTTATATTTAAATGTCGCACCTTCATATAGTCATTATAATTATTTAAAAAAAGTAAACACAAAGCTAAAACCTCAACAATCATTGTGACCCCAATCGAAACAACCGTGGTCCCTAGAATGGAAACCGCTGTGTTACAGTGATTGATCACATGTATAAAAGATCCTGGTTTTATTCTAGATTATGCTGATCAAGATATTTATTATTATTAGCACCACGTCTTACTACCCGTTCGGGTTATACGCACTTACGCTACTGTGTAATGGTAGGGTGATTGTGAGATGAAATGGAGGACCTACAGTTCAACGTGGGATCCGAACCACGGTGGAGGCCTGACACTCCACACATTCACAAGTTGTGTTAATACACGTCTTGTCCGAGGTGAAGGAAGGGTTTGGTAATCAGATAAATCTGTGCCGGGACCGAGGATTGAACCCCGGACCTCCAGAACAGAAGTCCGACAGCTTACCACTAGACCATCAGGTCACCATCAAGATATTTAGTATGTGTACAGTATATGATTTCAAAGCTTAGGAGCAGGGGTAAAATATCAGTTTAAATTAATTTGTATATCGTGGATTGATGAATTTTGTATTTTTTAAAAGTGCAAATAAATACCTCACTAAAACATCTCATAGGAAGCGACTTAATCATCCCTATAAATGGGTGCTAGCTTTCATACTTAAAACACACCCATGACTAACTCATCGAGTCTCGATTAACCGTTTTGGCAAAGGTCAGGCCTCGAAACACAATCAGTATATTGGGGGGTGGATTTTACACCCTCCCTTCATGCAAATGCTGGTCAATCCGTCCAAATTATATATGGCATCAGACTGGCCTGCTGGTGACGATTAGATCGTAGATCTAATTCCGGATGGGTGCACTGAAGCTGGTTTTTCCCTAAATGGTTTTACACTCCCACCTCCATGTAAATGCGGGTATACTTCCTCTAAACTAAACCTTCCCCATCCCTACCTCATTAATGTAATCTTCACATATGCGTACAACCTGAGCCGGTAATAACACGCGGCGATTAAAAAAAGAATCAATTCTTCATTAGTTCGAACACACCAACACACAGAGGTAAAAAATATTATTTTAAAAGCCACAGAATCGATCCGAAAAGCTTTAAGGCTGAGTGTATCTCGGTCGGGTTATTTACCTTATTTCTCATTCAAACAGAACTTAGGGCTCGTGATCCTAAAGAGGTAACCTCATAGACTCGTGCCCACCCACCCCTCCTCCCTTCTCTTGCCAACCATATGAAACCCCTCCCCCGCCCATTCATCCAAGATACCTGAGTCACGTCACGTTGTCTTCTTGACTTGCTATCTAATTACTTGGACCACTACCAGAACCTAATCTAAGCAACCAGAGCGCATGCTCTATAATTCATCGCTCTACCCCTGGTCCTACCTTAGGAACATCCCCCCTCGACCTCCAACCCTATCCCTATACTCTCCCCTGACATAGTTTAGCTCCTCATGCTGTGTTTTTTTATACAGATTCCCTACAAACCCTTTTGTTCTTCCTTCAGGACACCTTTTCAAAATAACTGAAAAGGGACACGGAGACTTGGAGCCACGAAGTCAAGGATATAAACTTCTTTATTTTGACTGTTGTTTAGATTTCTTCTCCCCAGCTTCGGTGGTCGATTGGTTTAAAGGTGTCAATCTCACAATTGACTGTACTGCTCACGACAGAGAGATCGTGGCTCGAATCCAGATTGGGTGTACCTAGTATTTTTTCACTCTCTTTACCGCTCTCCCCGTAAATTCAATCTTAAAAAGGTGACCTGCTGGTCTAAGGGTAAGGTGTCTTACGTCTGTGCTGAGGGTCCGGGGTTCAATCCTAGGTCCCGGCACAGATTTATCTGACTGCCAAACCCTTCCTTCACCTCTGACAAGACATGTATTAATCACAACTTGTGAATGTGTGGAATGCCAGGCCTCCACCGTGGTTCGGATCCCACGTTAAACTGTAGGTCCTCCATTTCATTTCACAATCACCCTACCATTACACATTGGCGTAAGTGCGTATAACCCGAACGGGTAGTAAGACGTGGTGATAATAATAATAATAATAATAATAAGATATAATATAATAGTTTCAACCTTCTTCATCCCTAACACAGTAGTGAAAAAAATACATAATAATTAGTGTTATTTTTTAAGTATTGATAATATCTATCCAAAGTGTGCCGTTTGTATACGACACCAAGTTAATTTTATTTCGAGCTGTTGTGTCGTCACCTCCAGACGGCGTTAGTGTTGCGCAGCGTAGTTTGGAGGGTCGGCGGTTTGAGCTCCGTCCCTTGTAATAATAGATTTGAGTGGACTAGACTGAATAGCGAAGCGCCTGCCTCGACTACTAGTTCACGGAGACGACCTGTTGTGGACGGCGGGGGGGGGGAATTGAATGTTTTGTACTATGCGACGATAATAAATAGTCATAAAAGCACTGAAGCAATAATTGTGTCTTTCTTGTATAATCCCGGGATCTGGTTAGCGTGGAAATGCATCTCCCGGCAGAGGCGGTTCGTTGAGCCAGGACCTTACGGTCCAGAGGTTGGACATAAAGGTTACAGCTATATGTCACATAACTAGACGTATGAATATGTATTGGTCTAACCGTCAGATAAGGTTCTTCCTTTGAAAATTGGGCTATAAATTAGGTTTTAAGACTACCTCTCTACTTGTCCCTGGTTTCAGCAGGAAGTAAATATTATCTTTCCTTCACCTAAGGGTTTGCGCACAGTTGTACGAATTGGATCATTTCTACATTAGTTTGTACAAACTCGGGGGGGAAACTCAAATTGGGAATATTTTCCGAGTCGGTACAGAGTGAGGTATCAGTGTGCACCTACCTTAATTCGCTTCATGTCTCATCAGGCAGTAATATAGTGTGCACCTACCTTAATTTGTTCGGTGTTTCATCGGTCAGTAATATAGTGTGCACCTACCTTAATTTGCTCGGTGTTTCATCAGACAGTAATATAGTGTGCACCTACCTTAATTTGCTCGTTGTTTCATCGGTCAGTAATATAATGTGCACCTACCTTAATTTGCTCGGTGTTTCATCAGACAGTAATATAGTGTGCACTTACCTTAATTTGCTCGATGTTTCATCGGTCAGTATATAGTGTGCACTACCTTAATTTTCTCGATGTTTCCTCGGACAGTAATATAGTGTGCACCTACCTTAATTTGCTCGATGTTTCATTGGTCAGTAATATAGTGTGCACCTACCTTAATTTGTTCGGTGTTTCATCGGTCAGTAATATAGTGTGCACCTACCTTAATTTTCTCGATGTTTCATCAGGCAGTAAAACTTCCTTCGCCTGTTATTCTTATCCTACTCCAACAGGAAAAGAGGAAGGGGGTTCACATTTTACCTCAACAATAAATAATATTTTTCTTTTTGACTATGTGCATCCACCCGACTTTGCTCTGGAACCAAAACAAAGATCTTTGTCTCCCCTTTGTTTTTCTAATAAACAACTTTTCAAAAACCCCGCGAGCCTTATTACGTTTCACGGACAACTCTGAGTTTTGTTATGTGTTCAGGAGCGTAAATGTATTTACAGTAGCTTAGTCTACGTGAAGTTCTGTTTTGGGTTTGAAACTTTTTATAATGATTAAACATCCGTTTAAAAATTGTAATTGAATAAAAACAGACCCGTTTCAGTGGCTGAACGATCTTAGGGTGAGATCGAGGTTCGAATCCCCGCCGGATCTACTGATAGGGATTATTCATAAATGTTTTTCAACTCTCCTTCCACGCAAATCCGAGTAGATTACTTGTAAAATGCTTCCTTTATGATTCCAACCCCATAAGAATAATGATCAAATATGTGTTTAAACCGAACGGGTAGTAAGACACGGTGCCGAAATTTTTTTTAAAAAATTCTACGTCTAACTTTTCTTACCTCGAAAGAGTATATTTTTATTTAAAACCCTGCATTATCAAATTTCAATTCTCAAATATAAATTTACATAAAAAATATCAAACCGAGCATTGAAAACATGATTTTTTTTTATATATCTTTCACTTTCAATGACTTTCCGACACGAATTGTAAACGAGAAAGGCGTGTTATTTCTTATCTGACCTAGCCTTGACCCTTATTCTGCCCAATGACCTCTCCACAGCGAACAATACTAATGGACAAGTCTCACTCCTTGACGTAAGTCACGTAATTGCACCATAAAGATGTTTGGAAACAATAGCCCTCACACGTACTAACGGTTTGTTCCATACCTAGCCTTGTTAATGAAGTCCACGCTTACATCGCATGGCTACTTGATATGTTTTAATGAAATATGAAACGGGCCGATTCTTTTTTTTTTAATATCCCTACCTTTTATGGAGGGTTAATAGTTTTTTGCCTTGCTATAATAACTTATATATTTATCTGAGGTAGACCCATAAAGTATACTTATATGAAACAATTAAGGGACAAGCTGGCTTGTGTTTACAATCTAGCAGGTATAATTATTAAATATAAATAAAAAAGAATGTTTACTCAACTATCAAGTAAAAAACTTATCAAGTAAAATATTTATTAACTTGCGTTTGTTAAACATAAAGCGTTATATCAGCACACGACTATGTAATAGCTGGTACAAAAAACCAAAATATCATTTTAAAAAATATTGTACGGTGCACTGCATCTTAAAATAGGGACATTGACTAAAAAAACTCGTTAGATCTGTTAAACTAAATAATATACTATGTTGCAGAAACATTGGGAAAGGAGGAAGATCAAAGAGCTCAATAAGTATACATATATATTTGTTTATAACTCATAAACACTATTGGTTTTATAAAAATATATTAACTACTTTCAAACTACTTTTGTCAAGTCATGTGATCTACAACTATCGCTTTGATAAATGGTATTAATACTGATTCAAATCATATTAATCATAATTATTTATTTAAGATATTTAACTTGGAATTTCTGAACCGACTGATTATATCAACACACGACTTATAAACTAACTTCAACCTAGAACAGACACAACATCCAGCCCCCAACCTTTAATTATTCATCACTGTGAAAGGTGAAACTTACATTCGACCGATGATAAAATTTTCGGTCATGCCGGGAATCGAAACAGATGCCTTAGCACAATAGAAAGATATGCTACCAGCTGAGTTATGTCGCAAAAATAATACTATTAATATATACAGTAGCCCCATAGCTTCTTTGGTGCTGATTGGCTGACAGCTGACGGCTTTGAAAAGTTACCAGATCAAATTATGTATCCCTACGCCAAACCATATGATCTGCAAAAACATGTGTTTAGCAGCTGTCCCTTCTGACAGTCAAAATGTAGGTATATACCTAAATGTTGACTGTTAGAAGTCAGCTGTGAGCTGTCAGTCAGCACCAAAGAATGTATCGTGTGGCATATAACCGTGAGGGACATGACATCCAGGATTGGTCGCCTTATGTGTAGACAATCAGCCGCTCTGGTGGCAGAGAACATTACCCAGGGTACACCATAGGATGTTGTCTACACGTAGTACCTTCAGTGAGATGATGTGATGTTGTGGAGCAGGTGTGAGTCTTAACCTAACTTGAGCTTAACTAACCAAACCCGGTGACCGTTGAGATCATTCTCTTTAAGAGAAATAAATCCAAGGTACCAGCCGTGAATTGAACCCGGGTCCCTAGACTCGTGACCGGTTACTGTATTATATAAAACGTCCTTAATATATCTCGGCTAAGTTAACTTTGCATTTCAAGGTCAAGCGCTGCAGTCGCCGAGCTGGTCACTTTACTTTTATCCTCATTTCTCTTTTACCCCACTTTTTTTTTTTTTGCTTCTCTTAAGGTTGGTGCACGCTTGTCCCTATCGCATCAAATCGGCACTTTTTTTTACTTTATTTTGAATAAAGGAAAAAAACTCGAATTGGGCTTTCTTTTTTTTTCGAGTCGGGGTGGAGAGAAATGATCCGATACGATATGGCTTAAGGGGGCCGCCTCGTCAGCGAGAAATTGCCGCACAGACGTTCAGCTCAAATGCCACATTTAGTTATACGATGAGTTATTTCAAAATATGGCTCACGCCAAAATAAATTTGAAAGATTCTAACAGTTTCTTTTTCCTTTACAACCCTATAGTTTGAGTTTTATAAGTAGAAAACTAATGTGTGAAAATGTGACATTAGCTCATTTTCAATAACCTTTTTATCATATTTGTGGAGCTATGAAACGAGGCTTGACGAAGAAAGGGCTCCATATTTAGCCTTCCTAAAACAAATACAGTAATTTTTTGACAGGGCCACAACAGAAAATTGTAAGGTATTTGAAAACTAGATTGGTAGTTTTCTTTCCACTCTTTCTTATTGACATGACAAAGAGGTGTTTTAGGTGACGGACGGAAGGGAGTATAAGCTTATACAGAATAGAGAAGTATTTCCAAAATACGTCACTTACCATTGTATTTTATCACTTGTGACCTGACAGTGATTGATACTTTTTCGTTGACTGAGGCGACCGTCTTGATGAAGTCACACTTCTAGGACCGACTGTTTCGTGTCGTCTGCATTCATAATTAGTTTAGGTTTAGGTTAGGTAGGTTGTGTAACAGCATGGTCGGTGCACATTCCTGTGAATGTGAATCCTACTGTAGTGTGCGCCTACCTTTAGTCCGAATGAAATATCAAAGTAGCTGTGTCTTAATTTAACTGAACCTAGGGAATAATAATTACCACTAGACCCTTTCACCCTTAAAACGTTATAGTCACATGGTCAGAGGTGTCAGTCTCACAATTTACGGGATTTTCTGTTGATAGGGAGGTCTATATTCGAATCTCGAACGGGGATATTTCCAACATACGATAAAATACTGTGGTTCTTACATCCTCTTTCCACGTTAATAGATACATCTCCTCTATACACTTTACTAATACTTACCCCATTTATAAATTAGTTAAATAACACCTTAAAATGCCTCAACGCAAACACCCAGCCTAAGCTTCAAGAGTATAGTATACTTGTTTCTAACCCGCCTCGGTGGCGTAGTTGGCTAACGCGCTAGTCGTGTGAGGACGGGGAGATCGAGGTTCCAATCTCGGTCGGGTGAACTGGGGGTGGTTTTTCCTAAATGGTTTTCCACTCTCCCTCCACGCAAATTCGGGTTCACTTCCTCTAATTCAACCTTCCCAATTCCTAAATCCATTAACGTAATCAGTACTTAAAGCGTATAGCCCGAACGGGTAGTAAGATGCGCTGCTAAGTAATAAAAAAACTTGTTTCTAGGCCTGTTTACGACAGCTCGATTATACAGGGTGATTCACTCAGGACTGAACACATATTATTTTATTTTAAATTAACTCGTGGTTCGAAAATCAATTTGAATAATGTAAAACATACGTTGTCCCATGACAAGTAGGACTGTCATGAAATACGTTCGTGTTTCACACTCATCCGATATTCCACATTATAAGTGTTCAAGCGTATAACCTGAACGGGTAGTAAGACTCGGTGCTAAAAATAAATAAATAAGTGTTCAGTGCCGAGTGAACCATCCTGTATTACTAACCAACCTAAAAAAACCTAACCTTCGATTGATAAGTGCTTTGTTTCCAAAAATAATCTTTATATCAGTAATTACATAATAGAGGATAGAGTGAGAGTGAACTAAATTAATTATATTTTTATTTTAGAAAAAAAAATCGATAATCCGTCTCAGGTAGATTCTGTACCGTGATATATACTATAAGTGTACAAAGTTTCAGGTTTCTTAACTCATAAAGTTTCTGGAGGGTGCCGGGATTAGAACAAGGTCTAGTAGACCTGTAGTCTGCCTCTACTGTGTGTCATTTACTCCCACACGGGCGGTAAACATGTATTATGGCTTAGTTGATATACTACCCGCCAGACGCGTGGGTTGACAGGATTGCCTATCTAATACTTGGTCAGGCGATTTCAACTTGGTTTGTAATCTCTTGTCTCCGACACAGTGTTTAGGTGGGATGGATGAAAGTTGATGTGGGTCTTTTTATAGTTTACTTATTTATTTGAGGTATTTAAGGTGAACTTTCTGAACTTACCGATTATATCAGCATTCGATAATTTCTATAACGGATTGTGCAAGGGCCTACCAATTTTGCGGGGAAAGGTATTTTTATATACCTTCTAGAGTTCTTTTACATGTCACAATCGACAAGGTACCGGCGGATTTACTTCCCCTCCGAAGAAGTTGTGCTACGGAATTTTATCGTGCAGAAAAAATCCGTCAACCTCGGCTGGGTTTGAACCCACAAACATCGGGTCCTGAGGCGAGGACTCTATACCAAGGTTGACTTTATATAGGCCTAGGTTTTAATAATAAAAAACTTTTTTGCAAGTACTTTTAAGTACCGCATCCCATTCGGGCTACACGAATACATACTAATTACGAAAGCTAGAGCAAGTGTATCCGAATTTGCGTAGAGGGAGAGTGGAAAACCATTTTAGGACAAACCACCTTCAGCACATCTGATCGGGATTTGAACCCGTTCTCCCGTAATTGGTAGTCTAGTCTATTTGTGAGAGTGATGCTTTAACCGTTTTACCATAAAAGCGTTTTATTATTATTATTTAATCTATGCATGTACCCTTCGTTCAGCCCGTAAGCTAGTGAGCTTACCTTGTTTTATTCCACTATGGTAGCCCTGGGCAAATTACAGCCCGCGGGTCGATGTGACCCGTCAAATATTTTTATATGGCCTGCAAGATATAACTATTTATCTAAAAAAAAAAATTGTTCTAAGATAATAGGATTAAATAATGTATTCTTATGGGCGTATAAACAATTTCTATTCAAAACAAATCAACGAGATAGCTTCAACTTGAGATGAGAGACCAAAGCGATCTGCTCCAAATCTATGAGAATTACAGCGTCACAAACAGATATGTAGATTTTGAAATTATTTTGATTTTGACAAATTTAAAAAAATTAAACCTTTTGCTCGAAAAAGGCTAGATATTTTTGGATTAAAACCTATTCATATATTATATAATTATTTTTACGATAGTTTTTTTTTTTTCATTTCTTTCACCATTTTTTAATTTAGGGTATAAATTTATCAGATGAGATTCTTAAAACTACTTGTAAATGTGTATCGGTCATGGGTGACCTGGTGGTCTAGGGTAAGGTGTCAGACTTCTATGCTGGCGGCCGGGGTTCAATCCTCGGTCCCGGCACAGATTTATCTGATTTCCAAACCCTTCCTTCACCTCTGACAAGATATCTTGTGAATGTGGGGAATTCCAGGCCTCCACCGTGGTTCGGATTCCACGTTAAACTGTAGGTCCTTCATTTCATCTCACAATCACCCTACCATTACACATTAGCGTAAGTGCGTATAACCCGAACGGTAGTAAGACGCGGTGCTAATAATAATAATAATAATAAATAATAATAATTTATCGGTCATGAATTATAACACATTTTTTTATTGAGATATTAAAAGGTTTGTTCGCACACACACACACACACACAAAACACACACACTACACATATATATATATATATATATATATATATATATATTATAATGTTTGTTCACACACATACAACAAACCTTTTAATAATCTCAATAAAAACTTTTGCGATAAATCATTATTGATCCATTTATTACTAGCAGTTTTAAGAATCTCATCTGCTAAAATTACACCCCAAATTAAAGAAATTATGAAAGGAATGAAAAAAATTGCATCTATCGCATTAAGTTCTGTTATATTGTTTAACTTTTGTATGTGTCTATATAATTTAATTTTTTTAAATATAATAAATCGCGTCTACCGATAAATTGTATTTTATTTGGCGGCCGGTATTATGTTTAAATGCCGCTATACTCATGTCAAATATTCAAGAACAGATGAGATTAATGTGTGTAGAAAATTAAACTTTACGTATCTTATGGAGCAATGTTTTATATATTTTGCACAAAATAAAGTTTTTTAAGGTAAAAACTATAAAAATACTAAATTTATATTGCGTTCTTTTCCACCCCACTTTGAAGAACTGACTATAAAACCTCTTCATATTTTATTTCCAACCTAATTCGATAACAACCCTTTTTTAAAAGTATCTTTCTTACCATACGGTGTGAGTTACATAAAGTTTTACACAATTGTAAGGTCGAGAGAGATAAAGAACTACACTGTTGATGACGTCTTTTCTAAAAGAACATAAAGGAAAGTGGACCACCTCCATGGTATCGCTAGAGAAGCAAATATTCCTGTAAATTTACAAGAAATATTTTTCGTTAAGTTTCAGATTTTTTTTAGCACCGCGTCTTACTACCCGTTCAGGATATGCACTTATGTACTAATTATGCTAATGGTTTTAGGGATTATGGAATGTAATATTTATAAGAAGTATACTAGCATTTGTGTGGAGGAAGAGTGGAAAACAATTTTGAAAAAACACAACCGACCCAGATTCGTACCTCGATATCCCAGTCATCGGCAGTCTAGTGTAATGCGAGGATGATGCGTTAAACCACGGACCCCGAAGCAGGTTTCAGATAATTCAAACACAGTTGAAGGGGATTTATTCTTAGAGGTGTTAATTAGAATATCGAAGTATTTTTACTTGTTAAACAGTAAACACGACGTTAATGACACATTCAATCACAAAGCGTTGTAGTCAATACGTGAATGTGATGTTGGATCACGATCAATTTAGCGTTCAAGTAACGTTCACGTAACGCACGTAAAAGGCTCTCTACGTATTTTCAAATGGAAACCATCACGGTGCCATTAACTTAAGGTACACTTAACTACGCATTTAACTCTAGAGTGGTGTAGGAGAGAAATGTCACGTTGCAAGAACGTTACCATGTGTTCTAGCCTTCCAACCATGTTGCGAGCAACATCAATAGGGTTATTACTACCCACTTCCGTGTACGGGTGGTCTAAAGCGCCCCTCACGCAGTAGACTAGACGAGGAGATCCAGGTTCGAATCTCGGTCGGGTGTGCTGAAGGTGGTTTTTCTAAAATGATTTTCCACGCAAATTCGGGCACACCTACTTTAAATATAACCCTCCTTACCCCTAAAACCGGTAGAGTAATTACTATATAAGCGTATAACCCGAAGGGGTATTAATAGGGTGTAATTAAATGGACTGGATATAACTATCTCAAGGTAGAAACAGCGTGTAATGAGATGGACTGGACACAGCTAGATCAACGAGGGGATGGGTAGTATGCACTGTGTCTCTAAGCACAGCAGATGACTCCATATAAGCAGGCGGTATAGTAACTATAATACGCGTTTTGAATCTTTTACATTTTTTACTATGAAATATCATATTTACGAATGGGGAATACACTAAAAATATAAATTTAAAAGATATATTTTTCCTACATTTTAACCTTTTATATTTTCCGTAGAGAAAATAAATAGCTACACACATGCAAGACCTTTTTATTTTGTTTCTTTTATTTTATTCCCCCCCTTCCCAGAACCAGATAAGACCAAGGGCGCAGCGCACGCATGCAAAGGCTAATAGGCTGTATTCACATGTGACTCGCTAGGCGAACAATACGGCCGCAGAATAAAGTTACAATAACGTAACGTACGCTATCAGATAACGTTATCTAAATGACGTTTCGTGTGTTTGTATTGGTATAAGTAGCTTCCTCCGCGTCCAAGCCACTTATTAAAGATTACAAACCTACGCATCGACTATAAAAGTGGTTCTGTAATCCAGTGATTTCCGACCTGTGGTCCGCGATTTTATAATGAGGTGGGCCGTGGCTTTAATTGATAGCTCTTAGCAATTTACAAATTTAAGAGCGTGAATCACTTGCCAATAAACTCTGTGATATAGTCGGTTGGAAATCGTAAATTTACACCAACACGATTGCACTTTGATCATTTCTGACTAAACATTAATGGAGATAAAGAGTTAATATAAGTTCCTAATACTGAAATGTATTGAAATATCAAATTATATTTGGATAAAAACTGCGCTGAAAAGACCGTTTTTGACCATTTTAGAATGTCTTCACAGCTAAGCACTGTGCTCAAATCTTAATTCTGTCTTAATAGGGACATATTGTAGTTATTAACAAGAAACTTTGTCGCTTTGTCCCCCATTGTTACCACGGAGAATTTCGAGTAATCATTCAAATACGAATGCACTGCACACATTTGTGGCATGTCTTGGTCTTTTCTTTTCCCTCTAACTCCCACACCTCGCGCGAGCCGGGAGCCGAGTTGGGCCTTCTATGATGCACGCTCTCATAGAGACATATAAGTGATTATAATGCATGCTTTGACGGAATTATCTGCTGTACTTGGTGATAATACTGTCTGATTTGATAAAAATACATCGTGGGTAGGTCATCGATTGCCTCTCCAATGGACTTCAGTTCAAATCCCGACTCGACTGAATTGCCGCGGTCGTTCGAGAGGCTACTATGATCATTGATGATTAATTAATACTACAAGGTGGGAGGTCAAGGGTCTTATCCAAAAGGGAAGCACCGATTAGCCGAAGTACCCCCTCCCCCTCTTACCTCTTTGAGTGCTCCGGTACGCACTTGAAAGGGAATATTAGCACGTCAAGTTTTAATTTTATAAAGGAGATTAAAGTCTAACGTAAGAGTTTGAAACTCAAATTAAATTTGAACCATGAATAATAAATAATTTTTACGTGCATAGCCTCTTATTACCTTTCCTGTTTGTTCACACTTTTATACTGGTGAGGCAGGAATGGGTCGGAGGAAATACACCCGCGTTTGTCTGAAGGAGAGTTGGAAATAGTTTATTAAAAAAAATCAACTTGGTACACCCGGGCGGGATTCTAACACCAACTTATCGGCAAATCAGACTGAACGAGATTCACGCCTTATAATTGGTTTAGCTTGTTTTGAGTATACAATAAGGTTGTGTTTTGTACCGAGACAGTGAAACGTGTCTGTCTTTCCTCCGCCTCCATTTTACTCTTCCTCCTTTGTCTGACTCCCACCTGAAGACGTATAGGGAGGGTGAAACTACGAGGGGCTCACCCGCATCAGTGGGCATGCGGTCTAAATGTCGGGCTCATCTAGTCTGGTCTTACGATGACGGGGAGGTCTGGATTTCTAATCCCGGCCGGGTGTACTAGTTGTCCCATTTCTCCTCAACGGGAATGAGTATACGTTTCCTCTAAAACTGTACCTTTCTCATTCCTAATCAATTATAGTGATTGGAATACTTATATCCCAGATGTTACTAAGAAGAGGGGGTGAGAGCGGGGAAGAACGAATATATCGGGAATCCCACTATTCAAAATTCCTAGCCCGAGGGCATTGAATTCTTCTTAAGGCCGCACACTTCATAACATACAGGAAATTTTGCCCAAATTATGAAGAGGTACTTACTTACCTTAAATATGTGTGCCCCCAACCCATGTTTTGTAATATATGTGTGCCCCCACCCCATGTTTTGTAGTTTATGTGTGCCCCAACCCTATGTTTTGTAATATATATGTGCCCACACCCCATGTTTTGTAATATATGTGTGCCCCCACCCCATGTTTTGTAGTTTATGTGTGCCCCAACCCTATGTTTTGTAATATATATGTGCCCACACCCCATGTTTTGTAATATATGTGTGCCCCCACCCCATGTTTTGTAGTCTATGTGTGCGCCCACCCTATGTTTTGTAATATATGTGTGCCCACACCCCATGTTTTGTAGTCTATGTGTGCGCCCACCCTATGTTTTGTAATATATGTGTGCCCACACCCCATGTTTTGTAGTTTATGTGTGCCCCAACCCTATGTTTTGTAATATATATGTGCCCACACCCCATGTTTTGTAATATATGTGTGCCCCCAACCCATGTTTTGTAATATATGTGTGCCCCCACCCCATGTTTTGTAGTTTATGTGTGCCCCAACCCTATGTTTTGTAATATATATGTGCCCACACCCCATGTTTTGTAATATATGTGTGCCCCCACCCCATGTTTTGTAGTCTATGTGTGCGCCCACCCTATGTTTTGTAATATATGTGTGCCCACACCCCATGTTTTGTAATATATGTGTGCCCCACCCCATGTTTTGTAATATATGTGTGCCCCCACCCCATGTTTTGTAATATATGTGTGCCCTCACCCCATGTTTTGTAATATATGTGTGCCCCCACCCCATGGTCTGTAATATATGTGTGTCCCCACCCCATGTTTTGTAGTTTATGTGTGCCCCAACCCTATGTTTTGTAATATATATGTGCCCACACCCCATGTTTTGTAATATATGTGTGCCCCCACCCCATGTTTTGTAGTCTATGTGTGCGCCCACCCTATGTTTTGTAATATATGTGTGCCCACACCCCATGTTTTGTAGTCTATGTGTGCGCCCACCCCATGTTTTGTAGTCTACGTGTGCGCCCACCCTATGTTTTGTAATATATGTGTGCCCACACCCCATGTTTTGTAATATATGTGTGCCCCCACCCCATGTTTTGTAATATATGTGTGCCCCCACCCCATGTTTTGTAATATATGTGTGCCCTCACCCCATGTTTTGTAATATATGTGTGCCTCCACCCCATGTTTTGTAATATATGTGTGCCCCCACCCCATGTTTTCCCCGCGGACCAAATTAAAACTGTTGATTCAACGAGGACAAATTTCAATTTATTACTATATTAATTATGTATTCAATTTTGGCTTATCAAATAAATGTGTAAAAAAATACTTGCTTAAAGGGCTGAATGGTCTAAGGCTGCATTTTTTAAACTGTGCTTCATGGAGCCCTTAAGGTGCGGCCGAAGGGAACGCAAGTATTTTTACAGTTTTTATAATATTACTTTTTTTTTTTGCCAAAATAAACAAAATATTTCTCCACTAGCAACATAGAGTTTAGTTTTCTGCACATGCTAATATCAACAGATCTAGAATATCTTTCAAGAGTGTCCAGGAATGTTGTCAAAATTATTTAAATAAAGATAAATATTTTGACAAAATTCCAACTCTCCCTTGACAGATATTAAAGATCTGTTGATATTAGCATGTGCATAAAACTAAACTCTATGTTGCTAGTGGAGAAATATTTTGTTTATTTTGGCCAAAAAGTGTAAATTCTATAAAAACTTTAAAAACACTTGCGCTACCTTCTGCCGCACCTTAAGTTCCACCATATTTATCTCAGGCTTCATGAGAAAACTCGCCAAAGGCGCAGCTAGAACATGTGATGTTTTCCGTTTGTTTTATACTTTATAGATGGCGTTATTGCATGATATTAGATACAACACATGCATCTGCCAGTGTTAACGAATTGTCTTTATAAGTGAAAGAACAACTTAGGAAAATGTGAACAGATTATTACTCTAAAAACAAAATTTCAAGGGAAGGAAATTACAAAAAATAAAAACTGAATTAAGGAATCAAACCTTGACATTTTTGATGCGTTTCTCAACAACATAATATCTTTGTGAGCAAAATGGTTTATTGAACACTCCTACAAAGACTAGATTTAGAAAGAGGATGAATAGAGAAGATGATTTGCGCTTCCAGGTGGCAACCATTGCTATTTATATAGAAACTATTTGTGATCAAAAACAAGTCCACCTGAGCCAATAATAAATAAATTCATACCGATTTACTGCAAGTATAAATTTTTGCACAATTGAGTAGATGAGATGGGAAATATATTCTTACTTTGACTATAGTATTTAAGTTCTAAAAAACCTGTAATTACTTTTTACCCGTTCGGGTTATATGCTTATGTACTAGTTACATTAATGGTTTCAGGGATTGGAAGGCTATATTTATACGAAGTGTAAAAGCATTTGCGTGGAGGGAAAGTGAAAAACTATTTTGGAAAAAACTCAGTACACCCGACCGTGATTCGAACCTTGGTCTAACCTTCATTGGCAGCCCAATCTATTGCAAGAGTGTCGCCTTAGATCATTCGGCCAACGAAACGAGTTTTAGTTAGGTAATTAAAATACACTTTTCTTAAACGATTAAGATACATAATTGAGCAAATATGCATAAAGGCCACACATAGCACCTCAAAAGGCCACAGGTTCTGTACCCCTCTCAAAGCCTTTGCTGACCTAGAGTGGTGTCAGAACAACTAATCGAAACCAGAGGTGCAGATGTTCCCTTGTGCCGTTGTTACCCGGAAGAAGGGGTGTAACGGGCCCGGTTAAAAGGTAGGAAGGAAACCGTGCATTCTGGACTTGGGTGTAGGCCTATAGTCCACCAGCTCCCTCTGACCATCGGCTCGCGTGCAGACTTTGTGTTAGGGTCGGACAGAGAGGAGGTAATTATACACTCCGGTCTGTCCCCCTCTCTTCCTATCAACCTTTTCCAACTCTCGGATATCACGAGAGCTGTGTGGTCCGGAATAATACACAGTCCTTACACCTTGTTCCAACTCTCGGATATCACGAGAGCTTGTGGTCCGGAATAATACACAGTCCCTACACCTTGTTCCAACTCTCGGATATCACGAGAGCTGTGTGGTCCGGAATAATACACAGACCCTACACCTTGTTCCAACTCTCGGATATCACGAGAGCTGTGTGGTCCGGAATAATACACAGTCTCTACACCTTGTTCCAACTCTCGGATATCACGAGAGTTCTCACTATGTGGTCCGGAATAATACACAGTCCCTACACCTTGTTCCAACTCTCGGATATCACGAGAGCTGTGTGGTCCGGAATAATACACAGTCCTTACACCTTGTTCCAACTCTCGGATATCACGAGAGCTGTGTGGTCCGGAATAATACACAGTCCTTACACCTTGTTCCAACTCTCGGATATCACGAGAGCTGTGTGGTCCGGAATAATACACAGACCCTACACCTTGTTCCAACTCTCGGATATCACGAGAGCTGTGTGGTCCGGAATAATACACAGTCCTTACACCTTGTTCCAACTCTCGGATATCACGAGAGCTGTGTGGTCCGGAATAATACACAGTCCTTACACCTTGTTCCAACTCTCGGATATCACGAGAGCTGTGTGGTCCGGAATAATACACAGTCCTTACACCTTGTTCCAACTCTCGGATATCACGAGAGCTGTGTGGTCCGGAATAATACACAGTCCTTACACCTTGTTCCAACTCTCGGATATCACGAGAGCTGTGTGGTCCGGAATAATACACAGTCCCTACACCTTGTTCCAACTCTCGGATATCACGAGAGCTGTGTGGTCCGGAATAATACACAGTCCTTACACCTTGTTCCAACTCTCGGATATCACGAGAGCTGTGTGGTCCGGAATAATACACAGTCCTTACACCTTGTTCCAACTCTCGGATATCACGAGAGCTGTGTGGTCCGGAATAATACACAGTCCCTACACCTTGTTCCAACTCTCGGATATCACGAGAGCTGTGTGGTCCGGAATAATACACAGTCCCTACACCTTGTTCCAACTCTCGGATATCACGAGAGCTGTGTGGTCCGGAATAATACACAGTCCCTACACCTTGTTCCAACTCTCGGATATCACGAGAGCTGTGTGGTCCGGAATAATACACAGTCCTTACACCTTGTTCCAACTCTCGGATATCACGAGAGCTGTGTGGTCCGGAATAATACACAGTCCTTACACCTTGTTCCAACTCTCGGATATCACGAGAGCTGTGTGGTCCGGAATAATACACAGTCCCTACACCTTGTTCCAACTCTCGGATATCACGAGAGCTGTGTGGTCCGGAATAATACACAGTCCCTACACCTTGTTCCAACTCTCGGATATCACGAGAGCTGTGTGGTCCGGAATAATACACAGTCCCTACACCTTGTTCCAACTCTCGGATATCACGAGAGTTCTAACTGTGTGGTCCGGAATAATACACAGTCCTTACACCTTGTTCCAACTCTCGGATATCACGAGAGTTCTCACTATGTGGTCCGGAATAATACACAGTCCTTACACCTTGTTCCAACTCTCGGATATCACGAGAGCTGTGTGGTCCGGAATAATACACAGTCCTTACACCTTGTTCCAACTCTCGGATATCACGAGAGCTGTGTGGTCCGGAATAATACACAGTCCTTACACCTTGTTCCAACTCTCGGATATCACGAGAGCTGTGTGGTCCGGAATAATACACAGTCCTTACACCTTGTTCCAACTCTCGGATATCACGAGAGTTCTAACTGTGTGGTCCGGAATAATACACAGTCCCTACACCTTGTTCCGACCTCAGTGGTGACCTTGTAACGACGTCACTTGCTTGATCAATTCGAAGCTATTTTGCGAAGCGAGTTGGATAATAAATTGACGCACTTAAGGAGGCCGCCTCGATAAGCGAGAAATTGCCACGCACACGTTCAGCTCTAACGCAATATTTAATTCTATGATGCGTTTTTCATAATATGGTTGGCGCCAAAATAGTCGAAAGTTTCCAATAGGGTGTTCTTTCCTTAACACCCCAATAGGTTCAGTTTTATTAGTAAACAAATGTATGAAAATGTGAGATTAATTAGTTTTCAACGACTTTTTGAGCATATTTGTGGAGCTATGAAACTAGTCTTGATGAAAAAGAATTCCTCTACAAATACAGTCATTTTATGATAGTCTCACATAGTAAAGTTTTAAGATATTTTAGAACTAGCAACGAGCTTTTCTTTACACTTTGCGATAAAAAGGTTCGGCGTTTTCTTTACCCTATTTCTTATTGATATGACAAAGGTGTTTGTGGGTAAAGGGAAAAAGGGAGTATAAACTTAGACAGAATAGAGAAACAGTTCCAGAAAACGAGAGATACAAATTGTGTTTTAAGCCGTTTAGCGTGAGAGCGATTGATACTTTCTCATTGACCGAAGCGGCCGCGTTAAGCACAATTAGACACCAATGCACGGGATAGAAAAAAGGAATAATATAAGTAGCTCACCCTACGATACTTCTAATCTCCCCCCTGATAATACTGCCTCTCTTTCACTGACGAGCTTACACACTCACTCTTCTATTTGCGTCTGGATAGAATTGGCTTACGTTTCAAGGTGACTTTTTCTTGCTTCCTATTCTAGATAAACATAACATACTTCCGTGGACTTTTTTAATCTACATCCTGGCAGGAAGATTCCTACTTGCCATTTTTATAAATAAATCAAATAGCGAGTTGTTGACGATTTAAAAAAGAATATATGTTTACAAAAAAATTGCTTCGAGATAAAAAAAAATGTTATGAAGATGTAAGACTATCTTTTGAATTATTTAAGGATTCATATTTTTTGTTTCAATTTTATATCTTTAAAACGTAAACATATTAATATTGAAACTCCCATCTTGAATTGCCGTGACGTCACAAGTAGGCAGCGTCCTTAGCAAAATCACAATAAATTATTCATCCTAAGATAATATTAAAGATTGTTTTAGAAGTTTTGAAGCTTCATAATTGATATTCCCATAAAAAAATACCGCAAAAGGCGAAGATCTTGATAGAAGGCAAAATTCTAATAGTTGGATTTTTTAAGGCACGTCTTACTACCCGTTCATTCCATCCGAAACTCTAAATTAATGAGGAAGGGGCTGAGAAACATGGAATATAAATAAATTATACCCACATTTGCGTGGAAGGAGAATGGTAAATCATTTATGGGGTAGCACCTCAGTAAACCGGTCTGGGACTATAACCCAGACCTCATCATCAGTGGAAAACCAAACAAGACGAGACTGGTGCCTTAGCTCACGTCCCTACCGTTATTAAGGGAGTAGGGGTGAGGTATATGGTGGCCAATTAACCTACAAAAACTAAAGTGTGTAAGTCTTTTTTTATTATTATTAGCACCGCGTCTTACTACCCGTTCGGGTTGTACGCACTTCCGCTAATGTGTAATGGTAGAGTGATTGTGAGATGAAATGGAAGACCTTCAGTTTAACGTGGAATCCAAACCACGGTGGAGGTCTGACATTCCTCACAATCACAAGTGTGTAAGTCGACCTAGGTGGTCTTGGGGTAAAGTGGTCGCAACAGAAACCGATGTCCATGGGTTCAAACCCAGCCGGGGTGGAAGGGTTTTTCTTAAGCGATAAAAAATCCGTAGCACAACTTTCTTCGAAGGGGAAGTAAAGCCGTTGGTACCTTGTCGATTGTGGCGTGTAAATAAACCCTGGAAGAAATGTGAAAATACCTATCCCGGAAAAATTGTAAAAATTGATTGGCCCTTTAACTCTCGCTCATAAAAATTCTGGTGTGTTGATATAATCAGTCGGGGTTCAGAAAGTGTACCTTAAATACATCACATAAATAAAGTTTATACATAAAGGCAACCCAAAAATGATAAATTAATGTCACATATTTGTTATTTTTGTACATAAGTTGTAACTTCAAGTTACTGTACTACCAACCTTCTCTCACTTCTCTGTTAGCTGGGGGTAGTTTGGCAACCCTGCTACATACATAAGATAGAGTCCGTCCGAGGAAGCGTTGCGTGCGGTAGTCAGTCTTCATGTAAGGGGTAATAATTATAGTGTTTGGATCCTCCTCTCTTCCTCGTGTCTACTCTTCCTCACCTCTCTTGCTCTCTGACATTACTACCAGCTCCATTCACACCCGCCAGGGAGGGACGTGATAAACACCCTTACACCACCCTTTCCGTTGACGAGGGGACGAGCGTTTCACGCCAACACGACACTCACCTAGCAGACATACGTTGAACGTCACTAATGTTAGCCTGTAGTGGTATTCATTTGTTTTTGGTAAGATTATATTATTAATCACCCGCTTCGGTGGCTGTCAGATCTAACGTGCTACTCTCTCGTAGTAGACTAGACTGCCGATTACGGGGAGATCGAGGGTCGAATCTAGGTCGGGTGTACTGAGTGTGGATTTCCCCCAAAAATTGTTTTACACTCTCCTCTTACACAAATTCATGCACACTTCTTATAAATATAACCTTACTGGTTCTTAAAACCATTAGCGTAATTATTACACTGTGTAAGTGGTTCTTTAGTAACTTATTAACTGGTCCCGCGGTGTAGTGGTCAGTGCACCTGTCTGCGAGTCTAGGGGTCTCAAGTTCGATTCCCGGCTGGTACCTTGGTATTTTTACCTTTATAGGAATAATCCCAACGGTCACCGGGGTTTGGTTAATTAAGCTCAAGTTAGGTTAAGACTCACACTGCTCCACACATCACATCAGCTCATCGCGGTTACGACCTCCTATGGTGTACCCTGGGTAACGTTATGTGCCACCAGAGCGATTAATAGTCTACACATAAGTCGACCAATCCTGGATGTTAAAGTCCCTCCCGGTCAAATGGGCCATACGATATTTTTAAAAAAGAAAAAAAGAAACTTATTGAAAGAACAAACATAATCAATATAACTACTGTATTATGTTTTTTGTTTCATGGTTGTGGTCCCGGTAAGTTCGTGTTCCAAATATCATTCTCACTTAGTCGGGTTTCCCGAGGGAGAGAAGGTCGGGTTTTGAATCCCGTTGCGGATGTACTGACGGTATATTTTCCTAAATGATTTTTCCCACACACCCGCTACTCAATGGTTGGTACATTTCCTCTCAATTTTGCTTCCCTTATCCTTACCTTGTTCGAGAAATATAGATATCTAACCCGAAAGAGTACTAAGATGTGGTGTAAAAATATACTAACAAAAATCTGACTCCATGGGGATTCGACCCAAAGTCTCTAATTAATGGTAGGCGTACTAACGCATCCTACATGAAAAATATTAATACTTGACTAGGATGCAAGCCGATGACCTAGTAGCTTCTAAATACAATATTTTATGTACTCCCCTTTGCTTTCCACAATGAATTTATAAGAGCTAGCGCGAAAGGGCTTACCAATCTCACCGGGAAAGGTATTTTCACATACCTTCCAAGGTTCTTTCACATGCTTACAATCGACGTAGGACCGGAGCTTCACTTCCCCTCCGAAGGAAGTTGTGCTACGGATTTTCATCGATCAAGAAAAATCCATTGACCTCAGCTGCGTTTGAACCCACAAGCATCAGCTCCTGAGGTGAGTATTTTACTAAATGACCACAAAGATCGAACTTTTACATACTATTTAAGGAACTAGTAAGTCACAACTATGAGAAAAAACTGGATTTGTTTCCTACCCATGACATAAAACTCTCAACTATGGAAAGTTATGTGACATAATATTTTTTTTAAGGAAGAGAGGGTTGAAGGAAGTTGACGTTGTCTTAGGGTCCATTTACAGTCTATATTTGAAGGTCAACCAATCCCCCATTTGACATGATCTGCTTGTTATACGTTTATTGTGAAACGGTTGACCTACTAACCTAGACTATAAATACAGTCAAAACTTGAACTGTATAACCTGTAGTACAGAGCTGGTGCTTTATTGACAAAAGATGACATATTCACAGTAGAACTACAGCATAGCAAAAACAACTTTTTTTCAAGTTGGGGTTGAGGTCATAAAACGTTGCATCCATTAAAATCTCGAATTAGATTTTTTTTCGACGATCACCATTCTTTATCTCTTTCTCTTGAGGGTTTCGCGAGAAAGTAAACATTAAAAAGTCCCTATCCGTCACCAAATACAGCCTAATATTTTCTATTGTCATCTCTCTAGACCCCAATTAGTCTTGTGACATGAGGTTACTTGCTGGTCCGTAATAACACAATTTACTCGTCGCAAAAACAATATAACAGAAGCAACAAAAAACAACAACATGGAACGTGGCTTCTAAAATTACAAAGTGAAGGTAAATATTGACACTGTAATATATGGCTGACCTGTTATATGCGTGATCATTGTATATCAAGTCTCCGAGTTTATTCTTTATTTTTATGCCCGTTGTATAATAAAAGTAAGATACAAAAGCGTTATGTTTTTTGGGGGGTAGGGGGGATAACTACTTTAGTTATTGCTGCTGCCTTCTGTGTCCAATAAAAAATAATATTATAAGAACACTAATAAAGAACAACCTTTTCATCCGATCAAAATGGAGTTAAAGGCCCCGTAAAGTAAAATCGACTGATTTTTTTTCTCTTGTCATTTTTGGGGACATCCAATCTAAAATCACAGGATGGGAGTCGTATGGTTAAACATGATATTTGTAATATGATATCGGTTGAAAAAAGATTGTCTTTCGGATGTCCAATTCTACAAAAATCAGTGTATAGTTGCCATTTTAATGGTACACTCAGTTTACCCTGAAAGTTGTTACCTTGTTGGAGATGTCTCTATTCTATAAGCTGCGCCATAGTGAAACCAAGCAAAGTAATCTTGCTACCACCTGCTTCGGTGGCCGCATGGTTCAAGGCGTCACTCTCGCAATAGACTATACTGCGGATGACGGGTTGGTTCGGTGTTCGAATCCTGCTCGGGTGTATTGAGAGTTTTTTTTCCTAAATTTACTTTTCCCTCTCCTCCACAAAAATGAGGGTACACTTCCTCTAAAATCTACCTCCCTCGCTGTCGTCTCATTAGAGTAATAAGTACATATGCGTATGACCTGAACGGGTAGTGAGTAGTGGTGACGTCATGGTTTGTTCATCTATGGGTCACAATAGGTCATGCTGGGTACAACTCCTCGAATCCCCCCCCCTTTTTTTTTTCCAAAATGTGTGATGTTAATTATGAAAGCCCCTTCAAGTCAGCCTCAGTGATAAACCGACCGACAGCTCTTCAAAGATTCTCATTGCTCAGCGAGTCTAAGTGCAAACACGCGTGGTTGTGTGTTTAATTCGGAGACTTTGTACCGAGCATCGGGTTAGCAGGCTTAGAGTGAATGTTAGCAGTCTAATTTCCCTCTTGTTCGACCTGCAGTGTATGTATACACCTGACAGTTTAATAAAACCCGAGGTGGAAGCAGTCAAAGTGAAGATTAAGGTAACAGGGATTGGCCCTATAATGGTCCATCCTATTGTTTACAGAATCCTGTGAACTTTAGGGAAGGTTTGTTTCAAAAGGGCTTCTTCCTTCCTCTCCCCAGTCAACAGAACCAGAGGAGAACTTAGGGAAGGATCAACAACAGTTTCTAGAACGAATGAGAGAGAGGAGACCGATGTTTGTGGTACATCCAGAACTTTATCAAAGTTTGTAAGCGGTAATGTTATTATTATTATTAGCACCGCGTCTTACTACCCGTTCGGGCTATACGCACTTACGCTAATGTGTAATGTTAGGGTGATTGTGAGATGAAATGGAGGACCTACAATTTAACGTGGGAATCCGAACCACGGTGGAGGCCTGGCATTCCCCACATTCACAAGATATCTTGTCAAAGGTGAAGGAAGGGTTTGGCAATCAGATAGATCTGTGCCGGGACCGAGGATTGAACCCCGGCCGCCAGTACAGAAGTCTGACACTTGACCCTTTAAACCACCAGGTCACGTAAGCGGTAATGAATGGAACCTCATCTTTCCTTTCACATCAAGTCTGGTAAAAACAAACACCGCGTCTTACTACCCATTCGGCCTGTACTAGGATGTACTAATTACGTTAAATGTGCTGGGATGAGGCTAGGTTGAAATCAGAGGAGCTTGTTGTACACTCATTTACGTGGAGGAAGAATGGAAAACATTTTGAAAAAAAAAACACCCTCCATATAACCGACCAGGATTCGAACCCCCAATCTTTCTGACATCGGCAGTCCAGTCTATCACTTGAGTGACGTCTTAGACCATGTGGACACCTAATCAGGTGTTGTATTAATTAAATGTGATTATTTCAGATGGCTCTATATAAGAAGTGGGTGGAGGGGGAGCGAATAAAACCAACTATTAACTAAGAAAATATTAATTAATCACTTTAATGGTCAAATGGTCTAAGGCGTGACTCTCGCAATATATTAGACTGCCGATGACGTGAAGATTGAGGTTCGAATCTCGGTAGAGTGTATTGAGGTGAAGTTTTTCTAAATGGTTTTCTATTCCTCGACGCAAATTCGGGTACACCTACTATAAATTCAGCCTTTTTCATCCCTAGCACATAAGAGTAATAAGTACATATTTGTACTACCCGTACGGGTAGTAAAACTGTAATTAAAAATAATATTATGTACACATAAATATTCTAGGAAGAAAAAAAAATCGTGTGCCTATTTGGGTCAAATTTGTTGCTTCTAAATTTCAAATCGATGGATAACGACAAAAGTTAACGTAGGAATGAAGTAACCACCGATATCAGCTCATACTGTTTACTCTACGGTTTTTTTTAAACGAACAAAATAAACAACAACATAAGCCTCATCCATCAGCTTGACTGAACTATACGTACTACTTTTGTTTCCCTGCTTCCAATATTACCCCTGCGTAGCTTACTCGCATTACATTGGATTCAATTTGTTCTACTACCTCCCCTCCTTTCCAAACCACCCCTATACCCCCCCCCCTCGACCGGTTATGTTCGTTACCTCACCCTTGTCTTCGACATTTATCGATAAAATAATAAAGGTTCGTTAAAAAAAAATTGCATTGTACAGTGCTTGGTTACCTGCGACGTGTGCTAGAGCTTGTAAAAACAACGTTCTAATTTATTTTTTTGTAATTAGGCCTTTACTATTCATAAGTGAAAAAGAGATGGAATGTTTTTTAATATGAAATTGGAGAAGATTTACAAATCAATTATTTCAACACAATAAGGAGTTTGGGGCTTTTTTTTTTTAATTGTAAAGTGCACCGCACAAACTTTCTCCCGCTTACATTTACTAAAAAAAAACTCATAAGATTTTGTGAAACTATATAATAGGTATCTACATTGTTGTAGAAACATTACACCATGGTAATAAATGAAATAATATACACTGCTACAAAAACTTACACTATGACATTAGGAAACTAGGAACACTGTTACAGAAAAAGTGAGAAATGAGAAACATCTTTGTCCACCAAAGAGTTTAAGAAACAAATTCATTTTTAAAGAGCTAAATAAAAAGTATATAACTATATTTGCTCATAGCCCAGGAATTGTTTTTATAAACATATATTTCAAATAAAATATTTTTATTTTTAATAGTAGGCCTACTACAATTTTACGGTTGTAAGATAATTCGTATCTCAAATAGTTGCCGAGAAATGATGAAAATTGGAAAATTTACCTCATGTAAAGTACCCTCAAAGTAATTTTCATGAGAAAATGAGAATCGCCATCTTGTTTAAGTAATAAGCAGAGTCTATAAATAATATTTAATCAAATTCGTTAGAGTGAATTTAGACAATCGATATTTTTTTTCTATTTTTGCCCTTCAGTAAACTACCCTTAAATTTAGGGCTAGATAACTAATTCAAAAAATTTGGGGGGAGGGGAGGCGTATGAAAACCCCAGATACCAAGTTTGAGCTAATCGGTAAAATGGTTTCTGCTTTAGCCCAAATTACAGGCAGACAGCATTACAAAGCCACTTTTTTGTTTTCAGTGGGTCACGAAACATCGACATTTATCAAAATCTTGTTTGAATTTTTCGACAATCACAATACTTTCTCTCCGATGCGTTGAAAGAAAGTAAAAGTAGCATAACTCTTAGGTAGAAGTGAAAGAGATCGTTAAAAGGTCAGTATTCTTGCAATTTTTATCGAGAAAAATTGTTTTATTTAAATAGATCAAATATTGCTCTAGTAGAAACATAGTTTTATTTTCTTCACGTGGAGATATCAGTTGAATATCTCTCAAGAGCATGGCGGCGTTAGATGACAATTTTTTTAAATAAAGAGAAAAGGTTGTCGTTATATTCCAGGACACCTTCAAAGGCGGCTCTACCATAAGACGAACGAGGCGACCGCCTAGGGCCCAGTGCCTTCAGGGGCCCCGTGCCGTGATTGAGCGATTGAAGAACTTAATGAAGTTTACAGTGCTCGATGAAAAAAAAAATTATTGTGTTTTGTAAAATCACCTAATTATTATAGCATTCTTTCTCACAATATTTTATCAAATGATATAATAAGAAAACTACTTTTTTTTTAAACTCTTAATAAAATTATATTGTTTCAATTTTTTTCCAAAAATTTATTGTCAAAACCCTCAAATACTATAATTTTTCCTCCACATCACTTATTAACATTATGTTGCTCTGAGGTTACACGGCAACGTTTTTTCCTCTTAGTTCTCATTGCCAAATAAATATTCCGAATTTAGACTAGTAGAGCAGTTTTGGGCTGGATTAATTTATGAGAGGAGGGGGGAAGGGATGAAAATGACCCCGTCCATAGCATCGCATACTCTAGAGCCGCCTCTGGTCACCCTTGACAGATATTTCAATAACCATTCATATCATCACGCAAGAAAATTAAACTCTATGTTTCTACTGAAGAAATTGTTTATTTATTTTGGTCAAAAAAGTTTGGATATATAAAAAAACACCCTTTACTCGCGTTTCATACCTTTCCACCTTTAGGTGAGATGACAGCAAAAAAAAAAAGAATTAGACAAAATAAAAATGGCTTTAGTATATGTATTTAGTTTAATTTTCTACACATAATAAAGGGTCATCCATAAACCACGTGACGCTATTGTAAAGTAGGAGGGGGGATACTTCACATTGTTATGTAACACAAAGGATGTTAGTGCAGTTAAACCATAAATTTAAATAATAAAGTATTGTTATAAAATTCTTTGAAATGAATATTATATTTAGGATGTAAAATGTATTTAAATCTGAGACCCTCTTTTAGTGTCATTAAAGCTTCTCTATGAAATAATTACATTCATTGTTGATGTGAAAAGTTCCGTAACACAAGTTGAAGTAAAGGAGGTCAGGGGGTTGGATGTCTACTGTTTACGTTGTTTATGGATACCTTTTAATATCTGTCATGAGCATGGCGGAATTTGATCAGAAACATTTTAAATGAAGAAAGAATGTTGTGTTCAAATACCGCAATTTTCAATAACTTATTTTTTCAATTTTTTTTAGCGTTGCATTGTGTGTAAGGATAGTGTAAAACCATTTTTGGGGGGGGGGAACCAATCTCATTACACCCGACCTAGATTCGAACCTCGATCTCCTTGTCACCGACAGTCTACATCTACTGCTAGAGTAGCGCAATGCGGCTATCGAAGTGGGTTGCAAGATCTGTTGAAATTACCATAAATGTGGAGAATTAAACAAAACATATCTACTAAAGCAAAAATTTTTATGTCAAAAAAATAATTGTCATAAAAATTGAAAGAAATATGTGTAGCAACTATTATTTTAAGTGGTTTCTTCCACCCCCACTCCCCAAAAACGTGTGGTTGATTATGATTTATAGGTATGTATGTATATATTTAACATTCCGTTTCTTTATAGAATGAAAAACAAATTTCCCGTTTCCATTAAGTGATGAAAATGTTCTGAGTGTATCGGGAGTGGGTTGTTTTAGGGGTGTCGAAATTGTAGCCAATATATCCATATAAGTACATGTTATATAAAAGAGACAGACATGTGTTTTTTTAGGCGGGGAGGGGGTTGGGAGGGGGAGGAAGAAGCGTTCACTTGACTCGATTGAAGGTTTGCAAAATGTTTTAATACAGAAAGTACTTTTTTCCCTGATTACGTTTTTTCTATTTTATTTTATTATGTGTAAGTGTGTTTGTTTTTCATTACGCTCTTTTTTCAAAGAATCGCACCAAAATAATGAAACGATTGTTCCGTGTGGATGTGTGTTGTGTTTATTTTTTTATCAGTGTTGGTATGACTGGTTTGTTTGGTTGTAATCTAATCTATCTTTACCTCAAAGGTACAATAGCCGTAACAAACAAGTATTCTTCTGGGGATTCGAACCCCTCACCCAATTGTATGGTTTTTTTTAAAATAGGGTGGGAAGGTTTAAACTTACACGCCTTGTGTGATTTTTTTTTTCCCCAATTTATATTTTTATAGGGACTATCGTAGCGTTTGAAACTTTCCGAGTTGTATTTTTTTTTTAAATTTTACAACGTGTATGTTCTCACGGGAATTAAGTTTTGGATTAGTGTGAGTGATTTCATTTAAAGGAGCTATTTTAAAAATTGTAAATGTCAAAAGAGTACTGAGAAATCTACTTGGAAATATCTTGAATTTCCATGAAAAGTTCAATTTAAAATATATATATAGTTAATTCACTTTCCGGTCTTATATCAGGAATATAATCAAAATAACACTATGCTATGGGTAGCAAGCAGTCTTTGAATTGATTTCGCACAGTTATTTTGTTTACATCGTCTTTTTTAATACAAAATAATATTCCCAACTTGGTTCCAGTCTCGCATATGAAACTGGCCCATTTCATTCTGGTCTAGTAGGTAGTTTGTCCTTTGTTTAGTATACCTCCGCACTTGAAGGGTACTCAATTATATGAAACTGGCTCTGAATCACGCTGTTTCAACGATACATCACACACGTGAAGATTATATATTATTTTATTTGAGGTATTTAACGTGCACTTTCTGAACTAATTGACTATATCAACAAACGACTTAAAAACTAGCTTTAATCTAGAACCGACACAACACTCAGCACCCTAGGGCCGTCAATTCATCACCGTGAAAGGGTAAACTCACATTTAATCAATTATACATTTTTCGTTCATGCTGAGAATCAAACCCAGACCCGTAGCGCAGTAGATAATACACCCTACCGATTGAGCTAAGGTTTCTAACGTAAATAGATATAAAGTTAGTACAAAGAGAGAGAGAGATGTATCACCATGGAGCAATGCCCTCTCTTCTCTCTCTCGTATTCCCGCCACCCGACATAACGAGCATCGACAAGGGAGGGGTGGTAAGGGGAGGGGAGGCCGTATCCCAGCATCGAGAGGAGAAGAGATCAGACTCGTCTCTCACAAACACATGCTAACAAACACACTCAAATACTCACTCAAACACTCGCCGACAAACTTCCTCTCACTACCCGTGTCCCGTTCGCGTCTCAAATACATCTTCTGCCCCCCAGCACCCCCCCTACCCGCCCCATGGAGCCCGCAATTCCACCGTTTACTCACAAACTTTGATAGGATATTACTCTGCCGTGGGTTTTATTTTTTTTCAACTCTCCACATTCTCTTGTGTTCCTTCAACACCAGAAGAGACCTTGTTGAAAGACGCGGCGCTGCGGCACGTTACACTTTGATGAAATAATAATGTCGGGACGAGACTTCTGTTGCTGTGTGGTCTTTTTCAACGACTTTCGTTCGTGCTCTTGTTCAAAGGTTGAGAAATACCGACACGTTTCAAAACTAAGACTTTCAGCGGATTGATATAAAAGTCCTCTGTGGTAGGTATGGATATCGAATGAAAATATCGAAAATTGTTTTTTAAATCTACTAAATAATTGAAATGACTGAAATACATTTTTAATAAATAAATTATAAATTAAAAAGCCTCAAAACAAATTGTTTTAAAAAATACTATATATATAGTAATCAAAAATACTATATATATATGCGTAAAATAAACAAAATAGTTCACACTATTTATTTTAATAGCTAGAAAAACCACAATATGTATTAAAGTGATTATGTATACAAATAATATAATTCAGGGGTACAAGGGAAATAGGAGGAGAAAGTCAGATCATACATATTATCCAGGACAACAATTTTTATATCTCAAACCCTGTAAGGACCCCAGCAAATATATTTAAATTTAAAAAATAGTTGAAATATGTCAGATACCTCTTTTGACTAAAGCTTGATTCATAAGTTCACCGAAAATATAAAGCAGAATCTGTCTCAATAGCGCAGCAATTCACAAGCTGTATGTTGACCCAACAACAGCTGATTATCAACATTTTATTTTATAGTGGATAAACATATATTTCAGATCATTCTTCCGATGGGATGTTTACAAATGATAATTCTGTGTCGTGGCGAAAATCCCATACATCCCCCACAACGGCCAACGATGCTGTCTGCTATCTTCTGGCTGTAGAGCGCATTCGCACTGATTTGAGATGGTTGGTTCTGAGACCTGTTTGGTTCTCCAGTGCTGAACATCTCAGACAGAGCAGACAAAGTAGAGATGAGTCGAACTTTAGAGGAACAGCTTGCACCGATAAGGAGGAAATCTTGTGATTGGCTTATAGCTCGTCATGTGACCACGTTTTTGTTCTGCGCTAGTTTGTCGGTGAACGTGTGAAGCAACAGTAAGGTGGGAGTGTAGGGGACGCAATAAAAGGTCAATAGTTTTTATATTTAAACTCTTTTTCGATATAAAGAAATCAAATATTGCTTAAGTACAAACATATAGTTTAATTTTCTTCACATGATGACCTAAACATTTGTTGAATATCTGTTAATGGTGTCCTGGAAATAAATGACAAATTTTTCTCTTCATTTAAAACATGTTTTATCTAATGCCGCTATAAATGTTGTAATGATATTGGTTTGGATCAATCTAAAATATATAAAAAGTCATGGATGAAGGTAATTTTTCTCTAAAGTAACATATGTAGAGTATCCTTTTATGATTCATCCATGAAGAAACACGCGCTTCTCAGAAATAATGTGAAAAGGATTTTACCAGTAAAATATATTTTTTATACAATATTTCCTGTTAAAGGAACAACTACGCAGTATTTGGCAAAGACGCCAATTCCCTGTACCAATAAGAAGCTAGCCTTCACAACACCTGTCACCAGGACTCTTTCTATTAGTTAGTTTTACACTGTTGACGAAGGGAGCAAGAGGCAAGGGGTATGTCGTATATAAGCCGTTTGTGCGTATGTTTAAGGCAGCCAGACACAGCCACACGCACAAACCGCACACCCACGCTCACACAAGCAACGCCGTCAGGGTCTCACTGACATTAGCAGTGACACTCGCTCTCACAGTCTTAACACAGAATACAATAATTTACGTTAATATCACAAGTGTGCATTGATATAAATAATTTAATTGGAGTATTTATAAGTAATTAACAGATGTCATTTGAATAAGCCGTGTGTGAATAAACAACCATCAACAGTTCTCTTTCTCACATTTATTAATTATACCGATTTAATTAGTACTCGACCACGGAGCAATTAACAGCTGGTTAAACGGTATCTATTCCGTACAGTGATGATAGGCGCTTGACCACGGCGCTATAGACAACCTAAATATCGTCACAGCAATATTATATCAGGGAATTAATCCGTAGTGTTACATTGTTTTGATATAAAAGCTGCAAAAAAAGGATTGAACCCTGACCTACCCATTATTGGCCAACTCGATTATAAAAGCCTGACATCTATTCGACGTGTCCACTGATGCAGGTATTTTTGTATTAAAAGTGCTTGGTTTTATATACGAGACGTTGATGAAATGACAGACACACGCTACCAGAATATAACTGCTCTACAAAACCTTTCATTTCTGTCACTTTGGTTAGGTAGATTATAAATACATCTAAAATAACAATAGTAATAGTAATACAGTAGAAATTCTCGTGTGCTGGTATAATCAATTGGTTCAGAAAATTCACCTTAAATACCGTAAACAGATTATTATTATTATTAGCACCACGTCTTACTACCCGTTCGGGTTATACGCATTTACGCTAATGTGTAATGGTAGGGTGATTGCGAGATGAAATGGAGGACCTACAGTGTAACGTGGAATCCGAACCACGGTGGAGACCTGGCATTCCACACATTCACAAGATGTCTTGTCAGAGGTGAAGAAAGGGTTTGGTAATCAGATAAATCTGTGCCGAGATCGAGGATTGAACCCTGGACCCCCAGCACAGAAGTCTGATACCTTACCCCTAGACCACCAGGTCACCAGCAAACAAATTAAAATGAAATAAATTATACTGCCAAGGACCGGGAGATCGCGGTTAGAATCCCAATAGGGCGTAGTGAGGGAAAATTTTTTCTAAACGGTTATTCCACTTTCCCTACACGCAAATGTGGAACACGTTTATTCTTTATTCAACCTGCCTAATCCCTAACACTAAAGTTTAATCAATATAATTATATGTGCTTAAAACCGCAACGTGTAGTAAGAAGCGCCGACAAAAAAATAATAATTAAAGCATGAGAAGTATATTTTGTCGGTGATGTTTTAAAGAGTTAGGAACAGACAGTTAATTTGTTCTTTTTCACTTTGTTGGAGGGGGAGGGTGTAACTGGCCTAACAGACAGGAAGGAGGAACAAAGAAGCTTCTGCTAACTTCCTCATAATTATTTGAATTTGGCAGTTTCCCCATCGGTGCAGATTCAAACAAGATGAAGAGGGTTTTGGATGTAATGACCGGGAAGATGCGGTCCGACCTAGGTGAAAAAGGAAGGGGGGGATGGCTTTGGCCAATTAAAGCGGTCTCTTTTGTAGCAGGACTCGGGTGCAAAATGTAGACGCTCGTGTTTCAATATCATTGTGGGAGGAGTTTGTTTATAACAAGCGTCGGGTACAAATTATAATTTATTCATGTGCATTCTATTAAATGTGCAATTCATCATGGAATCTACGGCACATTCTTTCACATTATAATTGATATCAAATGAAAACCCAACGGAATAAAAGTTTAACTAATTAATATTTACCCTATGTGATCATTATTTTAACGCTCAGAAGATAGAGTATTAAAAAAAAATGAAATTACACTGGATACCATCTCTGCGGGAATCTCACAGCTGCTATTGGGAACCACCGATGTCATTATCTGATTTTGATGTGGTCAATCTTCCCTTATTTTTAAGACAAGTTTCGCAACGCTTGTTGATCGAGGTTCCCATCAGCGCCTTCTTAACCCAACACACCACCTTCAGGAATAACTGAAAGCGAGGAGATATGACTACAGCTAACCTAAGAGATGATATTGAGTGTAGCAAGCAAGAAGGAAAGTACATGAAATCGAATGTTCCCGTTGTATGTTCCTTTTAAGATTAAGGTTTGGGCCCAGTGTTTATCTGTGAAGCCATTCTAAAATTGTCAAAATCAGCCTTTTCGACGCAGTTTCTATTCAAATATAATTTAATATTTCATCAAAGTTCTGTATTATGAACTTCCATTAACTATTCGTCTCCATTATTGTTTAGTTAGAAATGATCCACGTGCGATAGTGTTGGTGTAAATTTACGATTTATAGCCGACTGTAACACAGAGTTGATGGGCGTGTGATGCACGCTCTTAAAGCAGATGGCTCATGTTATATAACTTTGGTTTCCATGATGAAAATCAGACACGCTATTTGGAACCTGGGGGCTAGACCGACGAAAACAGGTGTACAAAAAAAAAACAAAAAAAAAAACTGTAACACGCCTCGTAGGCACATTCATGTTTAACAAGATATTATTAACATAGACGGCCACCCTAAAGGGTGGACCTCAGGCAAATTGAAATATGACGGTGTGGATGTTAGGTAATTTTATTTTTTGGTGTGTGTATGTGTGCGTGTGTGTTCACGTCTGCCTGCTTTTGTGTTTCCGATTCTCGGGAAATTGTATCGCGTTCCGTTTTTGTGAAAGTAAAAAATAAACACGTGAATAGTTTCCCCTCTGTGATCGTTCACCCTCCACCCACCCTTATTCCGTCCCTCTCTCAACGTTCATTAATTATCCCTCAAGGAATTAAAAAAAAATGCAAAAGTCCTCGGGCAAAATACAGTTAGCATAGGTTCTGCTTCTAACAAACTGACGACAGAAAATTAACAATTTCTCGCGCATTCGACCACGTGTTTAGTTGTGATTTACCAGCGACACTTATAAGCCACCAAGGTCAGCATTGAGAACTTGTTTTAAGCGCCGCATTTAACTACCCGTTTCGACTATAAGCTCAAATAATTTTTTTATCAGTGTGTCTCACTACATGTTCAGGCTATATCAGGGTGGCTACAAAACATATTTTACAAAATTCCCTGAATTTTCCAGGCAACATTTTTCAATTTTCCTTGACCACTTTTTTCCAATTTTAATGGTGGATGATAACTTGTTTTGTTTGCTATTGATCACATAATAATAAAAGTTTGTATCTAATAAACAAATGGTTTTATCGGTTATTCTACAAATTAAAATGTTATTTTATTTAGGTATTATTAACTTTTGTTTTAGTGTTTAGTTGCGAGATTAATGAGATATTTTAGACATATTTTAGTTCCCTAACTTTTCCTTATTTTTAGTTAAATTCCCTGACATTTCCCTGTCATTCAAAAATTCCCTGACTTTTCCAGGTTTTCCCTGTCTGTAGCCACCATGTATACGCATAGGTACTAATTATGCTAATGAGTTAGATATGAGTAAGGTTGCATTTAGAGGAATTATACTCACATTTGTGTGGAGGGAGAGTGGAAAACCATTTAGTAAAAACCACCCCCAGTTCACCAGACCTAGATTCGAACCTTGATCTCCCCGTCCTTGGTGGTCTAACTCAACACGACTGGCACGTTAGCTAACTACGCCACCGAGGCGGGTTGTAATTTAAGTCATTCAGGGAAATGCTAGCTTGTTACTCCTGATACTGTCCCTTCGTCTCGGGGTAGTGTGTAGTGTGTAGAATCAGAAATGTCCACATGTGTTGGTTATGCAGTACCCTCGCTGTTGAGTCCGAAGAACATAGTTGACAAATGCGGCACAGGTTTATTCTCAAAGGGCCTGCGCCTTTATGCATAACACCAGACCAATTTAAACCGGAAATTAAACGAAGGGAATTTTTTTCCCTTGATGCCTCAGATTGCAATAATTTAAACTCGTACGCTACAAACTGAGAAATTGTAGGGTCACCCTTTCAACCTTGATAACGCAACCGTTTAGGTGTAGGTATAGTTAGAGATGTGGGAAAAGTATTGATACCTTCCTCTAAATACCAATTGCCAACTTTTATGCTCGACACTTTCATAAATTATATTTTGATAGCATCTTAATTATTTTTAGTGATACAATATGATATAAGGAATATGAAAATTTCTATTATAATTCCAAAGTGGTATTTATTCCTACTAAGACTATCAGAATTAACCAGTGTTGCCTCAAACAAATAGAAAAGTAAATCTATTCGTTTTATTACTTCAGATGTCTAATACTGCAAAGATATATTGGACACCCCTTATACTAGATGGAAGTGGGCCATATATATCTACGAAGACTAATTGTAATGGGTGTTCTGCTATAACATTTTTCATGAGTCCTTCATATTTTACATTGGGAATTTTGGTTTTCTGACATATGTCACATGTTCTTAATATTTTAGCTATAGTTTTGTTCATTTTAGGAAAGTTGCATGATTCTTGTAAAATTTTGTAGCACTTTTTTACTCCTACATGGCCATAGTATTCATGGCAACTATTGATTACTGGAATAATAAGTTCCTTAGGAATACATATAGTCCAAACCTTGTCAACAGAAGTTTTTTTGAAAAGTAATTCCCCATGAATTTGATAATTAGCACTAATTTCCGGCTTAGAGTTTTTCTTTTCTAATTCTATGAAAATTTTACTTAATTTAAGGTCATTTCTTTGGGATTTGGGTAATTCCTGTTTAATATTTTTATCAGTTTCATTCATTACTTCCCTTTTGTGTGCCAATACCCTGAATTCTGTGTCAATGGTTCTTTCAACTACACCCTCAGGAGGATATCTAGACAGAGTGTCAGCTACTACCTGTTCTTTACCTGGGATATACTTAATGTCTAAATCATATTCTTGTAGTAACAAAATCCATCTGGTGAGCCTGCCATGAAGTAGCTTACATTTGTTAATAAAAGTAAGTGCTCTGTGGTCTGTATACAAAACAGTAGTTTTCCCTATGATGAAAATACGAAATTGAATGCAACTGAACACTATAGCGAGTAATTCTTTTTCAGTTATTGTATAGTTGATTTCTGGTCCATGTAACACCCTGCTGGCAAAAGCTATTGGTCTACGTTCTCCCTGTTCATCAATTTGAAATAATTCTGCACCTATCGCCTGACCTGATGCATCACAAGAAATGCACATGGGTTTACTAAAATCTGGATGTTTTAACATGACTGTACTCACAAATTGCTCCTTAATTTGTTTCATAGCTGTTTCCTCTGTTATACCCCAGCTCCATTCCTCACCTTTTCTAGTTAGTCGAAGTAGTGGGAGTACCAGGTTCGAATGACACTTGATGAACTTCCTGTAATAGTTAATCAAACCTAAAAAAGCTTGAAGTTGCTTCTTATATTTAGGGATAGGAAATTCCCTAATGGCCCTAGTTTTATCTTCATCAGCTGATACACCTTCTGGAGAAATTATGTGTCCCAGAAAATTTATTTTCTTGGATAAAAAAGCCGATTTTTCTAGGTTCACCGTCATGCCACCTAATTTTAATTTTTTCAGTACTAGTCCCACTTGTTCCACATGTTCCTTGAAAGTACTTGATGCTATGACTATGTCATCGACATATAGGGTAACGAAGCTTAATACTTCTGGCCCCAATACTTTTTCTAGACCTCTAATGAAATTGCTAGTAGAAACCGATAGACCGAATGGCATTCTCTTAAAACAGTAGGTTCGTCCATTATATATGAATGAAGTATACTTCCTAGAGTCTTTGTGCAATCCTATCTGCCAAAATGAACTTACTAAGTCCAAAGACGTTAAATATTTACAACCCTCAAATTTTTGTATGAGCTCATTAGCTGGTGAAGTGGTCTCCTCATCTCTTACCAATATCTGATTTATCTTTCGTGCATCAAGGCACAGTCGAATTCCTTTGTTTTTCTTACCAACTACAACTAGTGGATTAACAATATCAGAACTACATCTTTCTATAATGTCCCACTCTAACATGTGAGCTAGTGCCTCTTCGACAGCTGGTCTTTGACTATATGGTACTGGGTATGACTTACAATTGAATGGTGATTGATTTGTTACCTGGAGTTCACACTCGTAAAGTTTGTTCAACCCAGGTTTTCTAGAAAAAACCTCTCTATTTTCCCACATGGTTTCTAATAGGTCCTGAGTTTGTTCCCCATCTAAGTTCATTTTATTGACTTTATTTTCTATTTCTTCCCATGGTATGTTTGACTCATAATTAGATGTTAATTGCTGCATTTTGATATTTTCAGTATTTTTTGCTTCGATACAACCTACTTTACTTATCTGTATTTGCACCCTATTCACATGTGATTTTTCAATGAATGAAACTTGTAGTTTTACTGGATTCTTGTTTATAGATAATTTTCTGCTTTTATAATCAATATTAACCTCAAAACCTGTTAACCAATCTGATCCTAATATTACAGGTACATTAAGATTTTCCACCACAAGAAAAATAATAGTAATTTTTACCTCATTAATCGCCACATCCAGCAACACTTGTTTCTTCACTTTTTTGTTCCTTGATCCTGTAGCGGCTATTAAGGTTACATTGGTAACTGGCAATTCAGGAATAACCTCATCTGGGTTTTGCTTTTTTATTTCTTCAAAACACTCCTGGGAAATAGCCGTTATCTCAGATCCCGTGTCTACCAATAATTTTAACTTAAGGTTACCTACCTTTCCTTCTATCTCTGGGGATATTGCCTTACAGAACTCATTTTTACTATTATTTTCCTGCAATAGATCCTCCATGGGATCACCTTGTAAAATTACATATTGTTTAACATATTGTTTAACAAAGTTCAAATAATTAATCTGTTCATTAGTCCTATTTATTACTACTTTGTTGACCTCATGTGGACTGCCATGGGCCCTAGCAATCAGTTTCCCTGATTTTCATTTCTAACGACTGTGTGACCCATTGTGAATGGTGCAATATCATTAAAGCTAGGTGCAGAGTGTACTTCTGCTGCTATTCTTCTAGTCTGACTATTATTTACCTGTTTGTTGTAATTGTCTCGGCTCTCTTGTCTGGGGTTTTCCCTCACCCCCTCTCGGTGTCCTATCATATGATTGTTGGGACCTTGCCTATTTTGTCCTTGGTTTATAAAATAGTTAGGTCTGTTGGGCCTGCCGTCTTCTCGACGCTTTGAATCTTGGAATGGGTTTGGTGGTCTATTTTGTTTATTATCACGACCGAATGGATTATAGGTCTGTCTAGTTCTATCAAAATTGGGTGTTTCATTTCTACCTTCCCTTTCCCCATTCCTTTGCCACCTATTGTCAAATCCTATCAATACTCTTTCCATCTCCTTCACATTTTGGGCATTAACACTTAACAATACATTTTGTACCTGAAGAGGAAAGTGATTTGTTAGATGTTTCACCAACCTGTGTTCTTCCAATGGATAATTTAAATACCTAGCCTGAGAAACAAAACCATGAAAATACTCATTCATTGTGCCTTTCTTGGAATCATATCTATTATTAAATATTAACTGCAGAAAGTCGTCCTGCATCTCTTGAGACCAAAAGTGATCCAAAAATGCGCGCTTAGCCTGTTCATAGGTCTCCCATTCATCCTCTAAATAACTGGCCCAGTTCCTAGCCTCCCCTTCTAAACATGAGAGCAAAATTTCAATTTTGTTCCTTTCCCTTAAATCCTCTTCTTTCCAAACTCTCTCAATTTTTTGCAAATATTGAGCCACAGATATTTTGCCCTTTGCTCCCCTATACCTAGGAATGAGTGACAAAGTAAGGTCATTGACATTTTTGGTTAAGAGATTGTGACTACACCCATTTTTGTTATCTGTCCCCCTACCTTTGTTAAGTTGTACTTGATCAGCTAAGTTGTTTATTTTCTGATCTAAAGTGCCAACAGTTTTTTTGTTTTCATTTACAATTTCTTTTATCTCCACAATTTCTTTCCTTTCTATTTGAATCTCCTCATTAATATTTTCTTTAATAAATTGCCTATTAGCATCCTCTTGCCCTTCAATTTCTAACCTCACCTTTTCTATTTGAATTTCCAAATTGGATTGCACTACCTGAACAGCTGATTTGTTGTGTGCTATCTGTATATCCTGTGTTTGTATTTGTTTTTCTAATTTACTGGTTTCTTTATCTAATTTTTTCTCCAAACCCTCTGTTTTGTTTGTCACTGAAGATATTTGATCAGTTAACTTAAACTGTTCCTTTCTTAGATTTTCCTGCCTAACCTCTAAATTTCCTTGTTTTTTTTCTCCTTCTGAAACCCTGTCATTAATTTCATTAATTTGTTGGATAAAATTTTGATTAATTAATTCTAAGTTCTCAAATTTTTTATTTATATTCTTTGATTGTTCGTCGACCTTTTGGTTGAGTTTAGTTTCTAAAGTTTGTCCCATTTTTTCCAAATCCTTTTTATTTTCTGATGCAGTTCGATCAATTTTTTCTAATATAGCATTTAAAAGATCTACTTGTTCTACTGGTTTAGCCACCCTCTCTTCCACTAAGGTTATTGTTCCCCCTACACTTTGATTCAGCGTTTGCAGGATTACTTCGTTACTTGCTACCTCCCCAGAGCTAGCCCCTATTTCCTCCTCACTCCCTTCTTGTTCCTGTTCACAATTTGCCCTCCTGAATTGACCTGCCCTTTCATCCTCCTCATAAATAAATGGCATTGTGTCTTCATCATCATACTCTTCGGGTTCTCTTATCACCTTGTCTGCCATGTTGAAAATTTAAATAAATTTTTCTTAAGTTGATCTATGAATTAATTTGTGTTAGGCCTTGACAAATTTCAAGTACTATTGATCTAAGAATTACTTTTTATAGTGAGAAATTTAATTTAAAATTAGGCCCATACACTTTTATATTGTTAGTTTTAATTTGATTTGTGAAATCCCAACATATAGAAACAAAATTTTACTACCCCCAAAATACACAATTGAAATTAGATTAAAAAAAAATTATTATTATTATTATTATATATATTTTTTTAAATTAGAGTTACAGCTTCTGTTGACCACTTATCTGTCCTCGACGCTGTTTCTTGACTGCATGCCGTCTCCAAAAGGTCCTCCGTCCCGTTCCTTGATGGTGTGCCGTTGGTGTGCCGTCTCTTGCAGGTGTGCCGTCGGCGTGTCGTCTCTTGCAGGTGTGCCGTCTCCAACAGTCCTTTGCGCTGTTTCTTGACTGTGCCGTCTCCTTGGTGTGGTGTGCCGTCTCCTGGTGTGCCGTCCCGTCCCTTTAGCTCAGTTGACGCACCTCTGTCTCAGTTCGCGGTGTTCGTGCCCCACGTTGGGCGCCATTTGTTACATTACGAATCTTGGCGAGCGTTAATAGTCGCCTATTAACCCCCACGTTGTGTCGCCATTTGTTACACTTACGTTTCTTCAGCCCCTTGTTGGAATGCTATTAGTTACACTTTTCGCGTTCCTTCCCTCATTGGACGTCATTTATTACACTTCGTAATATTTTTGATTATAAATGCCCCACGTTGTGTCGCTATTTGCTATATTACATAACAGAGTCATTTATAAGTCACTCCGTAAATCATTATTTCTATTACGCAACTATGTGCTTTACTTATAATGCCTCGTTCCTTATCATTAGACTTTAATAAATGATAATATATCACATAAAGTTTGATATCTGTTTATTCTTTAAATTGAAATCATATTGTTATTAATATTTTCTAATCGAAACACGATCATGTAGAGGGCCTAACAATTATAATCACTGATCGCTTAAAGCACGTCCATTCAAGACCACGACCGATTGCACAGTGAAATACGGAGTTTCAAAAAGTCACATATATCTGAGTTCAATAGAAGCTTCTCGAAGGAATCTTCCTAACGGTAAATTACACACCTTCAAACTCAGAACAAAAATACCTATTGCGTTTGGAAGCTTCTCGAAAGAAATACTTTAAAAGATCTTAACTTGTCTGTATTACGTTAAAAGACATTAACATTTCTTAAGTTTAACTCCAGTAGATGCTGCCATCTTACCACGAGGCGCGAACTAGTAAATAATTTAGAGGAAGACGTGATTTAAGCGCCACGTAATATACTATATAATTTAAATGAAATAAGACGTTTATAAAATTAGGACGATATTCTTGTCAATGCTTTCACATACTTTTCAGGGCAAATCAATTACATTACAACCTGTCACCAGGACTCTTTCTATTAGTTAGTTTTACTCTGTTGACGAAGGGAGCAAGAGGCAAGGGGTATGTCGTATATAAGCCGTTTGTGCGTATGTTTAAGGCAGCCAGACACAGCCACACGCACAATCCGCACACCCACGCTCACACAAGCAACGCCGTCAGGGTCTCACTGACATTAGCAGTGACACTCGCTCTCACAGTCTTAACGCAGAATACAATAATTTACGTTAATATCACAAGTGTGCATTGATATAAATAATTTAATTGGAGTATTTATAAGTAATTAACAGATGTCATTTGAATAAGCCGTGTGTGAATAAACAACCATCAACAGTTCTCTTTCTTACATTTATTAATTATACCGATTTAATTAGTACTCGACCACGGAGCAATTAACAGCTGGTTAAACGGTATCTATTCCGTACAGTGATGATAGGCGCTTGACCACGGAGCTATAGACAACCTAAATATCGTCACAGCAATATTATATCAGGGAATTAATCCGTAGTGTTACAGTGTTTTGATATAAAAGCTGCAAAAAAAGGATTGAACCCTGACCTACCCATTATTGGCCAACTAGATTATAAAAGCCTGACATCTATTCAACGTGTCCACTGATGCAGGTATTTTAGTATTAAAAGTGCTTGGTTATTACGAGACGTTGATGAAATGACAGACACACGCTACCAGAATATAACTGCTCTACAAAACCTTTCATTTCTGTCACTTTGGTTAGGTAGATTATAAATACCTCTAAAATAACAATAGTAATAGTAATACAGTAAAAATGTTTCCAGGATTATTACTCTCGCAATAGACTAGTCTTGGGGTAGAATGCTTGCTTCAGGGCCCAATATTTGTGAGTTCGATGGGTTTCGCTTTAGCGATAAAAATCCGTAGCATAACTTCCTTCGGAGGGTAACAAAAACCGACGGTCTCATGTTGGTTGTGACATGTAAAAAAACTGGGAGGTATGTGAAACTACTTCCCACGGCAAAATTAGTAGGGCCTTTCGCTCTCTCTCTTAGAAATTCTCGTGTGCTGGTATAATCAATTGGTTCAGAAAATGCACCTTAAATACCGTAAACAGATTATTATTATTATTATTATTATTATTATTATTAGCACCACGTCTTATTACCCGTTCGGGTTATACGCATTTACGCTAATGTGTAATGGTAGGGTGATTGTGAGATGAAATGGAGGACCTACAGTGTAACGTGGAATCCGAACCACGGTGGAGACCTGGCATTCCACACATTCACAAGATGTCTTGTCAGAGGTGAAGAAAGGGTTTGGAAATCAGATAAATCTGTGCCGAGATCGAGGATTGAACCCTGGACCCCCAGCACAGAAGTCCGACACCTTACCCCTAGACCACCAGGTCACCCGCAAACAAATTAAAATGAAATAAATTATACTGCCAAGGACCGGGAGATCGCGGTTAGAATCCCAATTGGGCGTAGTGAGGGAAAGATTTTTCTAAACGGTTATTCCACTTTCCCTACACGCAAATGTGGAACACATTTATTCTTTATTCAACCTGCCTAATCCCTAACACTAAAGTTTAATCAATATAATTATATGTGCTTAAAACCGCAACGTGTAGTAAGAAGCGCCGACAAAATAATAATAATTAAAGCATGAGAAGTATATTTTGTCGGTGATGTTTTAAAGAGTTAGGAACAGACAGTTAATTTGTTCTTTTTCACTTTGTTGGAGGGGGGAGGGTGTAACTGGCCTAACAGACAGGAAGGAGGAACAAAGAAGCTTCTGCTAACTTCCTCATAATTATTTGAATTTGGCAGTTTCCCCATCGGTGCAGATTCAAACAAGATGAAGAGGGTTTTGGATGTAATGACCGGGAAGATGCGGTCCGACCGAGGTGAAAAAGGAAGGGGGGGATGGCTTTGGCCAATTAAAGCGGTCTCTTTTGTAGCAGGACTCGGGTGCAAAATGTAGAAGCTCGTGTTTCAATATCATTGTGGGAGGAGTTTGTTTATAACAAGCGTCGGGTACAAATTATAATTTATTCATGTGCATTCTATTAAATGTGCAATTCATCATGGAATCAACGGCACATTCTTTCACATTATAATTGATATCAAATGAAAACCCAACGCAATAAAAGTTTAACTAATTAATATTTACCCTATGTGATCATTATTTTAACGCTCAGAAGATAAGAGTATTAAAAAAAATATGAAATTACACTGGATACCATCTCTGCGGGAATCTCACAGCTGCTATTGGGAACCACCGATGTCATTATCTGATTTTGATGTGGTCAATCTTCCCTTATTTTTAAGACAAGTTTCGCAACGCTTGTTGATCGAGGTTCCCAGCAGCGCCTTCTTAACCCAACACACCACCTTCAGGAATAACTGAAAGCGAGGAGATATGACAACAGCTAACAAAGAGAGAGAGAATTAAGATAAAGCTTTCATAAGACCCGCAGTTGCCTAAGAGATGATATTGAGTGTAGCAAGCAAGAAGGAAAGTACATGAAATCGAATGTTCCCGTTGTATGTTCCTTTTAAGATTAAGGTTTGGGCCCAGTGTTTATCTGTGAAGCCATTCTAAAATGGTCAAAATCAGCCTTTTCGACGCAGTTTCTATTCAAATATAATTTAATATTTCATCAAAGTTCTGTATTATGAACTTCCATTAACTTTTTGTCTCCATTATTGTTTAGTTATAAATGAGCCACGTGCGATAGTGTTGGTGTAAATTTAGATTTCTAGCCGACTGTAACAAAGAGTTGATGGGCGTGTGATGCACGCTCTTAAAGCAGATGGCTCATGTTATATAACTTTGGTTTCCATGATGAAAATCAGACACGCTATTTGGAACCTGGGGGCTAGACCGACGAAAACAGGTGTACACAAAAAAAAAAAAAAAACCTGTAACACGCCTCGTAGGCACATTCATGTTTAACAAGATATTATTAACATAGACGGCCACCCTAAAGGGTGGACCTCAGGCAAATTGAAATATGATGGTGTGGATGTTAGGTAATTTTATTTTTTGGTGTGTGTATGTGTGCGTGTGTGTTCACGTCTGCCTGCTTTTGTGTTTCCGATTCTCGGGAAATTGTATCGCGTTCCGTTTTTGTGAAAGTAAAAAATAAACACGTGAATAGTTTCCCCCTCTGTGATCGTTCACCCTCCACCCACCCTTATTCCGTCCCTCTCTCAACGTCCATTAATTATCCCTCAAGGAATTTAAAAAAATGCAAAAGTCCTCGGGCAAAATACAGTTAGCATAGGTTCTGCTTCTAACAAACTGACAACAGAAAATTAACAATTTCTCGCGCATTCGACCACGTGTTTAGTTGTGATTTACCAGCGACACTTATAAGCCACCAAGGTCAACATTGAGAACTTGTTTTAAGCGCCGCATTTAACTACCCGTTTCGACTATAAGCTCAAATATTTTTTTTTATCAGTGTGTCTCACTACATGTTCAGGCTATATCAGGGTGGCTACAAAACATATTTTACAAAATTCCCTGAATTTTCCGGGTTTTCCAGGCAACATTTTTCAATTTTCCTTGACCACTTTTTTCCAATTTTAATGGTGGATGATAACTTGTTTTGTTTGCTATTGATCACATAATAATAAAAGTTTGTATCTAATAAACAAATGGTTTTATCGGTTATTCTACAAATTAAAATGTTATTTTATTTAGGTATTATTAACTTTTGTTTTAGTGTTTAGTTGCGAGATTAATGAGATATTTTAGACATATTTTAGTTCCCTAACTTTTCCTTATTTTTAGTTAAATTCCCTGACATTTCCCTGTTTTCCCTGTCATCCAAAAATTCCCTGACTTTTCCAGGTTTTCCCTGTCTGTAGCCACCATGTATACGCATAGGTACTAATTATGCTAATGAGTTTGATATGAATAAGGTTGCATTTAGAGGAATTATACTCACATTTGTGTGGAGGGAGAGTGGAAAACCATTTAGGAAAAACCACCCCCAGTTCACCAGACCTAGATTCGAACCTCGATCTCCCCGTCCTTGGTGGTCTAACTCAACACGACTGGCACGTTAGCTAACTACGCCACCGAGGCGGGTTGTAATTTAAGTCATTCGTGGTTTTTAGTCCAGGGAAATGCTAGCTTGTTACTCCTGATACTGTCCCTTCGTCTCGGGGTAGTGTGTAGTGTGTAGAATCAGAAATGTCCACATGTGTTGGTTATGCAGTACCCTCGCTGTTGAGTCCGAAGAACATAGTTGACATATGCGGCACAGGTTTATTCTCAAAGGGCCTGCGCCTTTATGCATAACACCAGACCAATTTAAACCGGAAATTAAACGAAGGGATTTTTTTTTCCTTGATGCCTCAGATTGCAATAATTTAAACTCGTACGCTACAAACTGAGAAATTGTAGGGTCACCCTTTCAACCTTGATAACGCAACCGTTTAGGTGTAGGTATAGTTAGAGATGTGGGAGAAGTATTGATACCTTCCTCTAAATACCAATTGCCAACTTTTATGCTAGACACTTTCATAAATTATATTTTGATAACATCTTAATTATTTTTAGTGATACAATATGATATAAGGAATATGAAAATTTCTATTATAATTCCAAAGTGGTATTTATTCCTACTAAGACTATCAGAATTAACCAGTGTTGCCTCAAACAAATAGAAAAGTAAATCTATTCGTTTTATTACTTCCGACCTGGTTTTCAATTAATTAAAATATTTAGTCGCAATTTTTAATATTCCTTCTTTGAGGTGCACATTTTCGTGCACAGGTGCTACAAATTTTACAATTTCTGACCTCCTCGTATGGTATATATATCGCACAATGCTCATGACAGACAACAAACTCTTCAATTTATTAATATAGATTATATTCAATGGTTAGTAGAATATCATGGATATATTTTGGGACGAGCTGGAATCGGAGAAGGTAGCCAGCCATCCATCTTGGGCGAGTTATGCACGTATAGCCTACTCCGCTGTTAGAACGAGGTGCGTGAGGAGGTAGGTATCCCATGTCTGCAACAGATGGTCCCTAGGTCCCGACAACAGGGACTCAGTTTAGCCGCACGCCACCATCTGGCATCACCTTACACTGAGGCGAACACGTTCTTCACAGAAATAAGATAAAATGCCCAGGATTTGTATAATAAATTCAGTGGCCAAATAATCTAAGGCGTCACTTCTCGTGCTAGAGGGGCCTGCTGATGACGGGAAGATTGGAGTTTGATTCCCGGCTGGGTCGACTTAGGGTGGTTTTTCTTAAATGGTTTTCCGCTCTTCTTCCACGCAAACGCGGGTGTATTACCTTTAGAATACTTCTTTCCTCGTCCCTACCCCACTAGAGTAATTATTATATTCGTATATCCTGAATAGGTAGAAAGACGCGGCGATAAAAAAAATCAATTTGAATTGTATGTGAATTGAATAAAAAGTTGCATTTATTGATAGCTAGACAATCATTCAAACGACAACCCGGACGGACCCAGCACAGAATTTTTTTTTGTTCCAATATATAAATAAATGTTATTGTAATATTTTACTTTTAAAAACATTATTAAATACATAATTTCATATCCACTTAATTTTAACCATGAAATTATGATTGATAAATTCCAACCTTAGAAGGCACACTTAACTTACTTTTGAAATAGGAGTGAAATTGCTGTATTATCAATAAGTTAATTGCTATTTTTTCCCATTACATCATCAGATAAATTTTTTCGCAAATTCTTCTCTTTTTTTTAACTTTTAGCTCTAGCTAGTCTTCTAAAAAATGGCCACGTCTTAAAATGATTTAATTATTAACAATAATATGAATATAAAAAATCATTAATTTAAGGTGTACAATTTTCTCACAAATGGATAAATCTGACAGAAAAAAGTTAATAGATTTACTTTCACGTATTAATACTTCAAGTCACGTGATCTTCAGCTATAAACTTTGATAGATATTATCAATAATAGCTAAAATATAACACTAAAAAATATAGTAAAATGATATCAATGTTGACCACAAAAATTATGTTTGTATTTTATTAAAGGTTCCTTCTACCAAAATTTTACTATCGCACCCTCCCCCTTCCCTTATTTTTCCTGTAGAATACTGTATTTCGTTTTGAGAACTAGAGGCATGGCCATTTATTTTTTCATCCTCTCCTGTGAGTGTGGATATTATATTAGTTTGGGACTACTCGGTTAGAATCTTCACAGAGGACACACATTTGGCTTGGAGAGTGGCAGTATTCGTGGGATGTGGCCAGTTGTGTTGGCCATTTTCTAGAAACGGTCCTTCCACCCAACCACCCACACTTCTTCTTCTTCTTCTTCACCATGTAAGGTGGGATGGAAGGCGATACGAGAAAATACCAGTGTTTTTACAGTTTTTATAGAAAAACTTTTTTTTGTTGCCAAATATTATTATTATTATTATTATTATTATTATTATTATTATTTTACTATCACCGCATCTTACTATCCGTTCGGGTTATACGCACTTACGCTAATGTGTAATGGTAGGGTGATTGTGAGATGAAATGGAGGACCTACAGTTTAACGTGGAATCCGAACCACGGTGGAGGCCTGGTATTCCCCACATTCACAAGATGTCTTGTCAGAGGTGAAGGAAGGGTTTGGTAATCAGATTAGTCTGTGCCGGGACCGAGGATTGAACCCCGGCCACCAGCACAGAAGTTGGACACCTTACCCCTAGACCACTAGGTCACCTGTTGCCAAAATGGATAAAATATGTCTCAAGTAGACAAATAAGAGTTTCGTTTTCTTCACACGGTGATATCAACAGTTGTTGAATATCTGTCATGAACATAGCGGAATTAGATGAGACACTTTTTAAATGAAGAGAAAATGTCGTTATTAAATTCCAGAACATCCTTGATAGATATTTAAAAAAATTGAGGTCACCATGCGAAGAAAATTAAATTCTATGTTTGTACTGGAGCAATATTTTATTTATTTTGGCAGAAAAAAAAGTTGTCAAACAAACTGGCGCTCCCAACCGTCCATCCCACCTTAAACAGTTTCATACGCCGCATTACAAGGAAAGTTGTTTTAATTTTTTAACTGGTGGATAGGACACGTGGTGAGCGTATGTTTGTTTGTTTTTTAAATCACAAAAGCACATTTTAAGTCATTTACATATTTGAGGCTAAGGTTTCTATTTTCATTGACATGGAAACTACATTTGGTAGCTAGAGTGGTTGTACTAGAATTTGATTTAAATTAGTGATATTATGCTATTTGTTGAAATGTTAGGAAAAATTTCAAACGTATTTTTTAATATAAAACCCGCTTTTTAACTCTCAATCGACACCTCAGAAAGAAAAATATTGTAATCGTATAAGAAGAAAATATATTTATATAAAACTCCAGATTTTAATAACTGCTGACGTTTCATAACCCCTTAAAAGTTTTCTCGTTGGTGTTAGTTTGTCTGTTTATCTAAATACAGGTCCAGAACCGGAGCTTAAGTTTGGTTTCAAGGTTTTTATAAGGTTCCCCCCGGGGAGTTTTTGAATTAGATATCCAACCCTAATATTAAGGGTGGATTTACAGAAGGGTAAAAGAGAAATAAATAATTTCCTCAAAATTCGCTGTAACGATTTTTATTAAATTTTGTATTTAGGCATTGTTTAACATTACCAAAAAAAATGGCAATTTCTAATTTTCCCATTAAAGGTTGCATAAGCAGAAATTTCCAACTTTAGTAATTTCTCCGAAACTATTTGAGATAAGAAGTAACATATCAATAATGTATATTTTTTCATTTCATGGATCTTACTAGGTTTTTAGTCAAATGTATCCATCTTAAGAAAAAAGAGAAAGAAAAGTCTTTGCTGCGCACCGTACCATTTATTAGTTTAAAAAATAGTCTTGTCATGTGTGCGAATTGGGGAATCGATCTGGATAAGATATGCACATATTCTGGACACTTTTGTAAAGAATGTGATGGTTTAAAAATGACTAAAATCTACATTCAGGCACAATACATCAAGATGTGTGTACGGCAGGTGTCACTTTATACACCTATGAGATATATGTATCATTTGTCAATAACGACTTTGCTACATTCATTTTTTATACCACCCGATGGTCTCAAGCTATTCAATTGCTTCTGTTTTTTTTTTTTTTTTTTTTTTTTTTTTTTTTTTTTTAGTTAATTGCGTCTCCTTATCCGTGTATGCTTATACACATATATTAGTTACGCTAATATGGTATAAGTGAGGAATATAAAATGTAGAATAAATGTACCAGTATTTGCGTGGAGAGACAGATCGTGCGAAACCATATGAGGGTGAAGTTATCTTCAATACATTCGTCCGAGATACCAACATCGACCCGCCCGTCACTAGCAAACTAGACTAGATAGATGAGCTTGACATTTATATCGCGTGTCCATTGGCGAGAGATAGAATGGCTTTTTTATTTTATGTATTAACTTGAGCTGATTTGATCAACACACGGCTTATAAACTAACTTAAATTTAGCAGAGACACATTAACCAGCACTTAGCCCGCCCGCCCGCACTACTTCTAGGCGTTTAAGGCGATTGGCCCTTTCTATTTGGCGTGGAAATGCAGAGTCATGGGAACAAACGGCTATCTTCAAGAAATTTTTATTATTTTGCAATTTTCTTTTCGGAACAGTTTGTTCCAGAATAGAAGCATGTTGATTAAGTTAAACTTTTTATATACATTATATACACTCCTCCACTCTAATTTTAAGTGATCAAATATCGATAAAATTGACATTTTTCAATAGAAAACTGCCGGCTTTATAACATAAATTAAGAAAATGTAACAATTAATAAACATTGATGCGTTATCTTAGAAGAGGTGTTGAGAATATTACTATAAAATTTTCACTCGTTCTCGAGAAAACTGATATTTCCAAACGTATGATTTTTCGTAAGACCTGTCCGGTAGCTAGCGCCATCTATGGTTTCTGTGATCCATCTGTTCTTGTTGGCAAGGAAGGATACTTTGGTCGGTTGTGAAGCCACGCCACGCCTTTCACTCTCCCTCCCACCATCCCACAAAATAGGTTTTAGACTTGCACTCGACAGGGCCAAGGGCCTTTATTAATTAGTTTACTGGGAAACTCCACATCTCTACAATGATTCAATTTTTTGATCATACCGGTTATTGAACCTGGAACCCTTAACCGACTGAGCTAAAATGTTGGACAGTTGTATTAAAGACAATATTTATTTTAAAAATCACTTTATTTTTTATCACGTGAAAAATAAAATATTTAACTTATTTGTCTTGCACCGATGGACACATGGACTAATTTGTCGGTCTCATCTTGTCGGGTTTACCACTGAAGGTGGGGAGGTTGTGGTTTGAATCTCAAATGAGTATACTAACATAATTTTTCAGTTTACCTACACTAAAATGAGGGTACAATTCCTCAAACGCGACCTTCCTCGTCCCTACTATCTATTCTGTGTAGTTAAATACGGATAACCCTCATCGGTTGTCGCGTGGTCTAACGCGTAACTTTCGTGCTGAGACTGAATTGGCACTAACGGGAAGATCAGGTTCAAATCCGGTTGTCTTTAAAGGTTTTTTCACGCTCCTTCCCGTAAATCCTGGTACATTTCCTCAAAAATTCTACCTTTCTAGTAATTAATTTATGGGAAACAAACCAAATGAATACTGAAATGTGGTAATAAAATAAAAATCATACTATCCAGACGGGTAGTAGGCCAGATGCACACGTACAAAAAAAAAAGACGCTATAATCATTTGGTTTGTAAAATGCTCGTTAACTTGCCCAACACAAAAATGCCCAATCAGCCATAGAGTTTGTCTTCAATCAATGTTAATCAAAGTGAGCGTCGTATTTTCTCCAAGTGCTATAATGACTCACATAGGCACGCTATGTACTATGACAATGTAAATATGTAATTAGTTAATTACATATTTCACAAAAGTACTTTTAATATACTATTAATAAAAAATTCATGTAGAGTATTATCGTAGGTATGTTTTTCAAACACATTATTAACCTGCTTACAGGCCTACCTAACGCAGGAAATGATATCTACGACAACTTGACGTTAACAAAACAACACTTGTTAAGGTGAGACGGAAGGGAACGCGACAAAAAGACAGTGTTTTTGCAGATTTGATTCTTTTGCCAAAAAAAAAAAAAAATTGCTCCATTACAAAAATAAAATTTAGTTTTCTTCGCTTGATTACCTCAACAGTTGTTGAATATCTATCTGCCAAGGTGTTTGCTGGAATTTAACGACATTTTTTCTCTTCATTTAAAAAATGTCTCATCTAATACCTCTATGCTCATGACAGATATTCAACAAGTGTTGATATCAACATGTGAAGAAAATTAAACTCTGTTTGTACTGGAGCAATAGTTTATTTATTTTAGCCAAACAAATATTTTGCCAGAAAGACTCCATATACCCTGGCCTCTTTTCGCGGGCTCTTCCATCACACCTTATTGAAAATGCACGGCAAAATAATTTTCTCTAATGGGTGTATTTATTAGAATTAAACGTGATCCTTTTTTTCACATGGGTCGAGTTGAATTTTAAAAGGAAGCGAATCCAATTAGGTTTTTTTTGTTTTGTTTCTATGTTTGTCTATTATCTTTACATCAGATCGTGTTTTTCAATTTGAAATACTCTAGAATTGTCTTCTGTATTTTTGTTGTTTTTTTTTTTTTTTTTTTGTAAAAGGGAGTTCTAAAATCAACAACCCTTTGTTGTTGAATTCTATTATTCACTTGAAATCTCTTTGTGGTTCTTCGATTGGCAGTTTAACTCACATCAGTTCGAAAAACGTGGTGTAATTTGGCCACGTTTTCTTTTGTTAGAAAGAAAATCCGAAACCAGCAACTGATAGTTTACAAGAACCGGTTAGGAAGCGTTTCTAAATGTTTCTAAACCGTCCTAGAAATACTGGGTGGTTTCGAAACACATGCTGGAATCAATTCCACATCTATTCTTGCGAATGCACTGTACATATATGGCGTGAAACGTTACTAAATCTATTTTCACGTATTCATACGTCAAGCCATATGATATAAAGCTCTCACTTTTGAGATTTTTCTATAAGCACCTATAAAATAACACTAATAATTTAGTACCTAATAATACATCACTTGAGCCCAGCTTGCGGAAGGATTAGTCAGTACTAATGTACCGTTGACCAGGGGACGCTCGAATGTACTAATCGTACTTCCTTTCCGTGGAGGTAATTTCTATGTGCTGATGAGTAGAGGTGACGGTGACAGTGACCATGAGTGTGTGGAACCAGTGAAAAATTTTAAACTTAACTTAAGACTAATTAACCAAACCCTGGGGACAATGAGAACTATTCCTACCAGTATCATGCGGGAATCGAACCCGAAACACTAGGTCAGCAGCCAAGCGTTCTGACCACTTGCCACGCGGTTGGTTAAGTAATTAATTAAAATGTTACTAAATACGACCGTTAAAAAAAAGGTCATTATTTTCTAAAGGGAACTCTTAGTGTATATTGGTAAGAAAATCAACATTTATCGGGTGTTAATTATAAACTAATCTAATTTAGGATAGTACACCAAATATTACACGCCCAACAATAGCCTTGAGATAATTAATTATTGTGTAGTTGTACAAACTCGTGTATAAATAATAAGATTCAACACCAGCCACCATATTCGAATCAGAGTCCCCTAAATTGTATTTTAATCCTCTAAAATGAAATTACCTTTTTTTTTTTGCATTTTAAGGGGCAGCCATTTTAAAATAACTGTTTATAATCAGATAAAAGACCACCCTATAGCTGTGTTTATTTTATATTCATGTTAATGGACAGAATCAATAAATTGGGTAGTAAATGAAATGTAGCGATATATACAAAGTTTACCGTAATATGTGGGAGCCAGTTCAACAATGGACAAAGGAATGCCAGGTCTCCACCGTGGTTCGGATTCCACGTTAAACTGTAGGTCCTCATTTCATCTCCAATCACCCTACCATTACACATTAGCGTAAGTTCGTATAACCCGAACGGGTAGTAAGATGCGGTGTTAATTAATAATAATAATAATAATAATAATAACAATGACAAGAGGCACAAAAAAAAAGTCGATTAGTAACGTGACAATTAACATTTTGATTAAAAAGTAAATATCACACGCTAAATAAAGTCAAACTACATACTACACTTTTTGAAGATAATGTCACTCAGATGAGCTCCATCGAAAGTCGGACTAACCTCAGCACGGTGTCCATCGTTCCACCCCACCCTATACAAACACGTGTCCCATTTGACCTTGTCTCCGAGCTACAGTTACACCAAGTGATTCCATTAAACTGTTTGTATACCGTACCCGATATCTCTCGACCTGTTGACTAGGTGTGTTCTATGAGTTGTTCCAAACACCTGGTATTTATGAAAGAGTGCGACATTTTGCGACACGACGGCTGCAGGATTGTATTCAAGCAGTGGGTGGCCATTTTAATCATTTCCTATGGTGTTAATTAATTCCACATTACTGGAGTACAAATATGACTAAAAATCTGAAACAAGGTGAAATGGGAGACATGTTTATATGGAATTGTTTTTATGTCTTCTTCCACCGCTGACGTGAGTCTCACCTTTGCGGAACATGCTGTATATAATAAAAGTGATAGAATACGATACTTTAAAGTGGTAAACTAGCCTACATACAGTCGGAGCCAAAAGTTTGGAGGAAAAGTAATAATTAGTGAGAAATACTCGTCGCCGGGCTGAGATGTAGTGCTAATTATATATATATATAAAACATCTAAACTGTTCAGCAAACAACTTGATTAACTCAAACGTTTCTATGCAATCGATATCAATTTCAAAATTCCCGAGTTCTGTTCCCGGCATGGTCGAAAAATTTTATCATTGACTAAATGTGAGTTAGACTTTTCCCATTGATGAATTAACGGCCAGAGGGCTGGATGTATTGTCTGTTCTAGACTTAAGTTGGTTTATAAGTCGTGTGCTGATCTAATCAGTCGGTTCAGAAAGTGAAAATTAAAGATTACAATTAAATGAAAAAATTAATTAAGTTTTGCTCAATATTGTTAATAATAATATTATTATTAGAATCGCGTCCTACAACCTTTTCAGGTTATACGCACATGTAGGCTCCTAATATCGTCAATGTGTTAGGGGATGAGGAAGGCTGAATTTAGAGGAAGTGTATCTGAATTAATGTGGAGAAGGAATGGAAAACCATATAGTTAAAAACACACCTGATTGAGATTCAAACCATGATCTCTTCCGTCATCGAAAGCCCAGTCTAATGCGATTTAGGATTCGAGATTCGTATGTAATGTTAAGGTTCAAATTTAGGATTTGAAAAATAGTAGATTAGACCTACCTGTAATTATTGCTATGATTATATAAACAACTAAACACACTATACTATTAAAAAAGTGTATATTAAATCTACCCTATCCTTAAAAAATATAGTAACCGGACGTATGCATTGTTATTTTTGTGTAGATTTACAAAATTAAAATAGAATATTGACAGAAAAAATACGTTTAGTTGAAATCTGTTATATAATGACTGTTTACCATTTTCATTATAATAAAAATAAGACAAATTTTCCGGTCAATTAATTGTTATTACTATTTTTTATGATGCTATAAAAACTTGCATGTATCAGTTTAAATACATTATGACTTGCACCGTTCGTCACATGATCTAAGGCGTCACTATCGCAATAGACTATATTGCCGATGACCTGGAGATAGGGTTCGAATCCCGTCGGGTGAACTGAGGGTGGTTTTCCCTAAATGATTTTTCACTATCCCTCCACACAAATGTGGGTACACTTTCTCTAAATTTGATCTTCCTCATCTTAAACTCACTAACGTAATGCGTATGACCTGAACAGGTAGTAAGTAAGACATGGTGCAAAAAAATCTACATTATGATGTTTCTTCAATGAAAAGTCTTTAGACGCATTCAATCAAATTATGTTGTTGAAATCTCGTTAACTTTAACGATATCTCAATGCGAATTCAATTTTAACTGTAATTTCCTTTGAGTAACATACCCTACAAAGCAAATAAACGAATTATGCCGTATTAGAAGTGGACAAACAGATTCAGTGAGCCACTCGATTTGAATACAAATTACACCGGGCTTGGGACTCGATTTCATCGGCGTTGTTTTCTAATTCGGATGCTTATTTAAATCAGCACGATACCATAAACACCTAGACGATTAACTAGTCTAGAGGGGATGCTGAGTATGAATGGCAGCTGACGGACTTAGGTCTTGATTGGGAATACGCATTATCATCATCATCATCATCATACACGTTTTGGTGGCCTCATGGTCTAACGCGCTACTGTCGTGTTGGGCTAGACTGCTGAAGATGGGGAGATAGGGATTCGAATCCCGGTCGGGTGTACTGAGCGTGTTTTTTCCTAAATGGTTTTTCACTCTACCTCCACGCAAATATGGGTGCATTTCCTCTCAATTAAACCTGCTTAGTCGCTAACACGATAGTGTAATTAGTACATAGGTGTATAACCTGAATTATCTGAATTCGAGAGATAATTGGTTAAACTCTGTTTATATTATACATAAAGATTGTCACTTTTGACAGATTTTTGTGTCAATTTTGGCAGCCGTGAGATAAATACATCCTGTGATTATTTTCAAATGTTTAGTTGACCTTTCATATTCTGTCAAAATGTTCTACTTATGGCGAGCTTAGTATACATCGGTTTGCACTGGTACAGAGTAATTTATGTAAGATTAATAAAAAAAATCTGCATCAAGATGTGATTGACATGCTGTGAAATCCTTGGAAATATTTGTCTTGAATTAAATATTCTCAAAAGTTCTAGCTTTTATTAAATTTCTGCTAAGTTTTCTGTTGCTCTCTAATCTCAAGCGAACATCCGGAACAAAAAAAAACAGAATCATATTTGATTTAGAAGATTTTTTATGAGTATTTATATATAATTTATAAAAACTGGCAAAACATCATCGATGTAAATATGAGCAACACAAGCATTATCATTTATCTTATTTATTTATGAAAGTGCTCGCCGTAGAATGTAACTCATTAGAATTAAATATAGACGTCAGGGAATACGTCAGCGCTTAGGGTTGTTATCACCATATTAAATAACGGAAATAAAACCCATTATGTGCGTCTCCACTGAGTCGAGTAAAGGGAAACGCTTCGAAAAAATCTTTGTCGATTGGTTTCCCATCTAGTGTCGGTAAATATCAAAGAATATCTAGTCGATTCTTGTATTGGGGGCGTGTTTCAGGTCTCGGTCAATATTCAACCATCGTAGGGTAGAGTTGCTTTTTACTATTTCATAAAATGGAGTGGATAACCAAAAGGTGCTTTCCCTATTGAACTTTTTGACAACACACACACACACTTGTGGACAATAAAAGTAAAGATCATAATACAGGAATAAAAGACACGATACCTTGATGGCAATTGCTTACTAGTTTCATGTGGACAAAAATGTGGTGGAAAAATAGATATAAATCTTCACAAAGTCAATTTTCAAGAGAAATCGGAAAATGGGATTAGCTTGTCTGAAGTTGGTGTCCTGTTTACATATCTTTGGTCCAATCATTTGCAATAAATTTTTCGGGCTCACTTTCGGACATCCAAAAGAAATTTCGGAAGTCACCGTTACATCTGTATTCAAGCATTCTATTTTAAATCTTTCATCAAATCCCCCACCACTGTATCTACTTTACTTTGAAGACTTGGTTGTACCCAAAATCTTCTTTTACGCGGCAATTTTGACCTTTATTTGACGCTATAATAGTGAATGCGGCACAAGCAATAAGTACGTCCTCCTAGTCAAATATTTTCTTTCAACTGGAGTGTTTGTCGATTCTGTGTGGATAAAGGAATCCAATCCATGTGTTGCTCGACACTTGACGATTCAGTGGAGACGTGGCTTTACAGGCAACATTTTAAATCCGTCATTTATAAAAAGAGTGAGTCCAACAAAACTATACACTCGGAATAAAAGGGGGTGGGGGCAAGCAGGGTTACGTTATCCGTCTCCATCAATCCCTACCCTCCTCCTCCAAGATCAAAAAATAATTATCAAGTAAGACTGTAATGTATGTGTCCTTAAGATGTGACAGGGTGGCCGTTTTACGTACTAAAAGTGCCCCTTAAACTCCCAATAAGAAAAAATACATGATATAAATAAATAATAGCTTCTCTATACACCATCCGCAGCTAAATAGTATTTCTGGGTCCACCACTGTAATATAATATAGACATAAATAGGTAGCCAGCATGAAAAATAATGCTTGTTTTCAATTGATCCAAGGAGTGAATAATTAAATACCACCTACAGCTTAAGATATTTAAAAATTGTTAAAATAATAACTCTATGTTGTGTGTTTTCTAGATTTAAGTTAGTTTATAAGTTGCGTGCTGATATGATTTTTTTTTGTAGCACTGCGTCTTAATACCCGTTCGGGTTATACGCTTTTGATATTATTAGTCGGTTCAGAAAGTGCCCGTTAAATACCTCGAAAAGATGAAATAATTCCCCATGCATCGGCAGTTCAGTCTACTGTGAGAGGCGACACTTTAGAGAGAATTTGACCGAACATTGAAGCGGATAATTGGTAGCTTTAGGCCTATTTATAGATTACACCAACTTTCTTGCGATGGAATAATCTTCCCGTATGTGTGAAAGTCCTAGTGGCAAAGCTAAAAGGTCTGATACTGGAGTAACATTATGGATATTTAAAACGAGATCGTGAATGTCATATACCGTATGTTATAATTAAAAGTAGTGGTAGTGGACAAAGAGGTGTGGTAAAATTCAATTAAAATATCATTTTACTGTAAACTCCATATAACAAAAAAAAAAAAGTGTGAACGGCACTTCTATATGTATCCGCCCCCCTATCTTTCATTGTTTGTAAATCCCTCCTTTTCATTTCTCTTTGTCCTCTTCCTCCGGTACCCCTTCCTCGTCCTACCCATTGGTGTGTGTATGTGCGTATAATGTCCCCTACCACACATCACACACACACACACGGGATCATATGGACATTGATGAGGACAGTTTTCAAAACCAACCCCCCCCTCTCTCCTCCTTCTTTCTCCCTCTCTCACAGAACGCGAACCAATCCTTTTGTCCACCTTTCTATGAATGGTGTTTGCTATAATTAAAATATATAATATATATGTGAATATTTGTGCTCGGACGTGAAAAAACATATTTTATATACATCACGAGTAATAACGAACTGAACCAACCCTCTCCAAAGTCGCATTGTTCTACCTTAGCGGGTTCCAGTGGACAGGTTCATCTATTTAGTTTCAATTGACAAATATATATATATTTGCCAATATCAGGGAAAGTATCGAGTAAAAAAGTAATTTTTTTAAAAGAAAAATATCTATAATTTTTCCACATCCATGTTCCGAACCAAACACACGACTGATTGAAATAAGGAACGCTACAAAGATCGTGACGGAACGAAGATTTGTTTCAAGCCGTGTCCCGCGTATCAACGCGCCCTGGTCTGTCCCAAACGTGGACCCAGCTTTAGAATCACTATCAAAACTATTTGACATTCATTGGAGTATTCTCGAATTACAATACGTATACTAAAAAAAAAATGAGATTGTCTTTCCCTTTTTAATATTCTTAAATGGAAAAATGTCACCTGTACACGAGATTCGAACCTGTGACCTTTGGCTAAGTACGCCAATGCTATAGCGTCTCAAAACTAAGCAACTTTGTACTAAACTTTTTCTTCTTAAATACGTATTTTTTTTATATTTCGTTGGCAAACTTAAAACAACCATCTGTGTGTGTGTGTGTGTGTGTGTGTGTTATATATATGATAATGGTAAATATACAAAAATATCGCCATAACGCCTAGTTAGGCACTTTATTGAAACATATGCCGTCATTTAAATTTAAGGTTTTTAAAGGGTACATGTACGCTACACTAATGATAGGTTCAAATATATTATATATATATAATTTACTGTTTGAACCTATCATTATATAGTATATTATTATATTATTATTAGCTGTTTGAACTTATCGCTAGTGTAGCGTACATGTAACATTTTAAAACAGCATATTTTTTAACTGTTTATTTTTCTAATAGTATCTAAACGAGGTCAAAGAAGATTACAGCTCTCCAAAACGGATTAGACATCTCATTAACTAAAAATACAATGTGGCGTATATTTACCGTTGACTTTTAAGCTGAGATTATTTTGTGATGTGTACCTAATTTTTCATCGCGTAATGGAAATTAAGTTAGAAAAACCATATATTCATAAATCACGACTATTAGTTTAGTAACTAACATCCCTCTGCTGTCAACTACCGGGGGGGGGGGGGATTTATTTTTTATTATTATGAAGTAGATCGAAATTGTCTAGTGAAAAATAATATTAGTAGCCAAAATAAGTAGTACAATACATTCGAACATAATTTTTCATTCAGTCTTATTTAGTTTAGAACATTTTAAAATTAACTATCAGTAAGCTGCTCTTCAATAAGTTTGTCTGAAAAACAAATAGATGATAGTTTTCGAACAAAAGAGCTTAAGGCATTTTTGAAAAAGTTTGCAAAAATAATTCATAAGTAAAATTGTCCTTAAATGATAATAAAATTAGAATATTTCAAAAAATTGTTTTAGCGATTTGGTTCAAAATTGGTATCGGGGGATTATTCCACACTGTTCTATATAAATATAATATATTTTTTATTTTTTTTCAAAATAAATTAACTTTAAGGGTGGCTTACTTACTTACGACTATTATTATCGAAAATAGAACATTTTATTTTTTATTTTTCAATTGAGCTTGACAATTAAATTCATAATGGGAAATAAGGATACGTTTTTATTTTTGCAAATAACCAATTATCTTAGAGTAGTTTCCAGACAATCTATTTTTGAAATTTTGAATTTTATTAAATTTTATTGAATTTTATTGAACAATTTGGTTTAAAATCTATAGATAAAGTGTGATAATTATGATTAACAAGATGATGTGTTTATTTTTACGAGTAAAACATACTTAAGAATAGTTTACTCAAAAAATCTTTTTCAAAATTATCTTTGAAGCCGTAGTACCCTGTATGAGAAAGTTTGTCTGATCGTGTCCTGCCATTTATTTTCATTGCGGTCTGCACTGGACCATTTCTTTAAAATTTACCTTACTTATTCTGTGGCCTTAAATTCTTTCATTCGGGCAGGGTTGGCAAACCTGACGGCGGTAATACACGTGACATTGAAATAAAAAGATAAAGCCTCTTAACATTCCCACGATTTAAGAGCCTCTTCAATAGTCTATGAAAGTAAGTGAGCAATCACCCCCGCCCCCTTTTCTAACCAACCACCAGACGCTCCGGCCCGGCATACAGAGTGGACTACCGAGATGCATGACGGGAATATCTAGCGTCCCCTACCACAGGTCGTACCTTTGAGCTGAGACTGTAGCACCTTTTTAAACATGCGCTCCGTGGCGGTACCAACCTACTTGACATGCCTTACCTTCACCTATAGACATCAAATATGTACCTCGGCCCTCCAGGCGGTCTCGTCCGTGGTCCTAGGTCGTCGTAGCAATAACCTCCGAGAGATTCGGCTCGAATACGGGGAATGTACCAGCTCATACTAATCTACGTATTTTAGACCAATGAGTTATATAATAAGAGAGTGTACCCGCATTTTCGTGTGGAGGGGGTGAGGGGAAACAATCTGTGGTGGAATCTCAATAAACCCGACCGGGATACGAACCCCGACTTATTCATAGTCGACATATCCAAATTAGACGATGCTGTTAACTTTGAAAAAAAAAAAAATCCGTAGCACAACTTCCTTGGAGGGAAAGTAAGCTCGTCGGTCGTTGTCGATTGTGGCGTGTAAAATAATCCTGGAAGGTATGCGACAATACCTTTACTTGCAATAATGGTAGGCTCTTTCGCTCTCACTCATAGAAATTAGCATGTGTTGATATAATCAAGTGGTTCAAAAAGTGCATGTTAAATACTTCATTTTTTTTAAAGATTTAGTATTTATTTTGTTTGAAAGGGGCTCCCCAAAAATGTTAATCCATTGGGTAGCCCTGTTCCATGATAAATATTACATTCGAGAGTATATTTCCCTTCGAATAGGCGGCTCCTTTAAAAATAAATCATTTTCACATATTATAAACAAACCAAAATTTATTTGTATTTTTATTCGTCGCCAGCTCTAGTTGCTATTCAGACATGTGTCCCGCCGATGTTTCCCCTACATTTCAACAGTTGACGTCGACTAGAGAGAGAGAGAGAGTATTCCTCCCCCCAACGACGAACAAAGCACATAGAGTTGTGTAAAATTAATGTTGAGTTGAACGGATCTTGAAGATGTAACAAATGTCTTGAGGGAGTCTTCTTCTTGGTGTCTTGAATAATTCATGGTTGCTGTGTTTTCTCGCTTAGTCTAGGGGGTTTCTTGGGGTGCGATATGAGTACCGTGGTTTTCAAACTCAGGGTACAAACCAAAACTCTTGGCGCGGTTGTCGTTTTGGGTTTGTCAACAACAAACAAACACCCAACAAAAAGTAAAACGTCAAAACACATTACTTTTTTTTAAATTATTTTTTAATTTTTTTAGTAACCGTTCAAGATATACGCATTATATTAACCACTATAAGGATATTAAAGAAATAACTTTAGAGAAATGTACCCGCATTTGCATGGAGTCAGACGTGCCAACCATTTAGTAAGGAACATCCTCAGTATACCTGATCGGGACTCGAACACCAACTTTCCGTCACTGATAGCCCAGTCTGACACGAGAGTGACGCGTTAAGACCACGAAATACCGATGCGGGTTTTAATTTTTTTTTAGCACCGCTTCTAACTGTTCGGGATGTACCCTGTGTACGATACGGGTTTTAAGGGTTAGGAAAATTATGTTTAGATGATGTGTACCCGAATTTGTGTGGGTGGAGAGTAGAAAACTATTTTAGAAAAATCACACTCGTACACTTGATTTAGATTCGAACCTCGATCTCTCCACAATCAGCAGTCTAGTCTACTACGATAGTAGCGCGTTAGACCACGCGGCCACTGAAACGGGTGTGTTTTAATTAATTAATTAAAGAGTAGGTTCCTCACAAAGGCTATTAATTAGTTCACACACACAAAGTGGTGATCATGTGCACAAATCATCAGTCTAGATATAGTCTTGTTTGACGGTGAGAGGAGAGTCGGGGTCTGAATCCCATTTGGTTGTATTGAGTTATTTTTTCTAAATGGATTTCCACTTACTAAACGTAAATTCGCAATACATTTCCTCTAAATTCTACCTTTACATCCCTATTCCATTACTGTAACTATAACCTAGATGGGTATTAAGACACGCAACGTGTATAAAATAAATAAGTATTAGGGATGAGAAAGGTATCTTAGAAGACTACACCAGCATTCTCGTGTAGGGAGGAAGGAAAAATACACTGAAATCCTCCCTTATGGGCATTCAGTTGGGATTATTCTTAACTTGACTTCCACATCAGCAGCGACCAATTGCAATTACTATATGACGCCTTAGACTGCTAAACCACAGGTGAGAATAATTTAGTCGTAGTTAAATTATAAGTTAATCTTGCACCTAGTTTTGTTCCTCCTTATCTGAGAGTATTTTTAGTACCATTTTCAGATTTAAACCAGTTTTATTTTTTTAAATTTTTTTTACTTTCTATCGATACCTTGGAAAGAAAATATTGTGATCGTAAAAAAATTGAATCGAGATTTCGATAAATGTGAACGTTTCATGACCTCCTGCTACTGAAATGTGGTTTTCACGATGGCGTCTGTCTGTATCTCTGGCTAGAGCCGAAACCATTTTACCGAGCGGGCTAAAACTTTGTATCTGAGGTTTTCATAGGGTTCCCCCAAGGAATTTTTGGGATTAGATATCCAACCTTAAAATTAAGGGTAGGTCACTTAAGGGAAAAATGATAATAAACCGATTTTCTAGAAATCATATCTAAAGGTCTAATCTTAGTATAACATTACAAACAAAATTGCTACTCTTATTTACCAATGAAAATGACCTTGATTAAAAATAAAAATCTTTTATTGGGAATATATTTGTATAAAACCAATAGTTTCTTAGCTATAAGCATATACAGTGGAACCTGGATAATTCGAACGTGAAGCGATCAGGAAAAAATTCTAACTAAATAAGTTTCTTAAACGGAATTCCCCTTTCCACTTCCCTTATCGCCGCTAATTTTTAGGCCAAAGTTAATGATTTTTAGGACTGTGGCTTTGACAGTGACATCACGTTACACACACACACACACACACACAAACACTACCGTACAATATGTACTAAACAAAAACTAAACAAAATAAACTCACACGTCACAAGAATATCGCTACAACCGACTCACTAGGATAAAAATATTCCTCTTTTATCATTGTTTCTGTAACAGTGTATATTATTTCATTTATGTTCTTTGATGGAGTGTTTTTGTACCAATGTATGTTATTTCGTTTCACAAATCTTACGAGTTTTTAGTAAATGTCTCTCTATCTTAAGACAAAAGAGAATCAATTGAAAAAAAATGTGTGTTCATAAAATATAATAAAATTTTTAATGTTCTGCAATTGAGGAATATGATTTTTTTTTACTTTTGTTTTCTTTATTATTAATGACCAATATTTTACTTTTTTTTCCCCTAAAATGTCTTCGAAATTGGTTTCTATTTTGTGTGATCAACCAAGCAAAGAAATGTACCACGAAGAGTAAAAAAAAGGACGCGCTGTAAAAATAATAAAAAAATAGGTTAACCAGAGTATCGACTTACCATTGTTTATTTTACACGAAAGGAAACTAATTAAACCAGAACCAATTCTACACGGATCTTTTTTTCTTTTCTTTTTTGGTTACTACTGAGGTTTGTTGAGGCGGGGGGCTCGGCTTCCGGTTCGCAAGACTCACAGAAGAGTGCTCAGTGAATGTAGTTTTTTTTATTCATTCAACCGCACTGGTGGTCCTACGGTTTAATGAGTCGGGCTCACAGTAGACTCATTACCCCCCCATCGCAGTGCATCGGAAGAGATTTTCCATAGGTGATTAATCGCTGAAGTTTGCTTATCATTTCTCTACGTTAATGCGTATGCATTTCTTCTAAAACAATCTTTCTCACCCCTACCCGATTGTTTTAACCTGGACATACCCTGCTAGGATTAATAAAATTATTTCAATAATCGTCTTAGCCGAGGATTTTTTTAAAGGATTAATTTTAACAAGGTTTTTTATTTAATTCTAGTTCGTCATGTCTGAATACCTGTCCGGGCGAGCCACATATTTACGCTAGTGAGATAGGGATGGAGGAAGGTATAATGTAGAGGAAATGTACACGAATTTTTGTGGAAGGAGAATTATAAACCATTTAGAAAAAAAAATCACCCCAGTACATCCATTGGAAATTTTAAACCATACTTCTCCGTCACGGGCAATCCAATTTATTGTGAGCATGACGACCTATGCCGTGTATCCCCAGTGCAGAATGTTGTTAACCTAAGTTAGGACAAGCGGCGAGTAAACACTCCGCATGTATGTATTGCCGGAGGGGAGGATCGAACTCGACCTACACGATCGAAACGCTGCTATAGAATCTGTCATTAGCACAGCTAGAACTAATTACTTAGGCACAGTAGTATATTAATTGAATCATAAATTATTGAAAGGTAGCATTCCTGTTAACTGTCAGTAAAAGCCTTGGTTCATATACAGTATTAAAGGGAAAATGTCCCTAAATAATTGAGGCTGTGCAACCAAAATTTTTAATTTAGAATATAAGCCAAATCTTTGCTTGGTAACCAAAAATTGAATCCAAATAGAAGATTTTAAATGAAAATGTTTGAGATAAGTTTATGGTAAATACGTTTTAAATATAATCCGAATAGAATATTTTAAAATTAGAATTTTTCTAATCAAGTCTAGTTTGAATAGTTTATAGCCTACTAAATATGTTTTTAATTTGATTTGAATTGTAATATATATATAAAACTTGAATAAAAATCTTATATATATATATATATATATATATATAAATGATTTTTATTCAAGTTTGAATCAAAGATTTTATAGTAAACCCATTCTGAATTTAATCCTAAGCGAATAATTTTAAATTATTTTTTATTCGAGTTTGAATCGAGTATTTAATAGTAAATATGTTCTGAATTTAATCATAATCTAATATTTTAAAATTAAAACCTTTCTGATTAAGTCTGAAACGAAAATTTGACATTATGAATGTTTAGAATTTAATACAAATCAAATATATAATCAAATTTAAATCGAATCGAGTCAAAACTAATAAGGTATAATGTTTAAATCGTTGTTAAATTATGAAGAGATTATTAAGATTTGGAAATTTGCAAAGCTCTCTAGCTGAGTCAAATTAATGCTAGCTTCTTTAAAAAGTTAAATTATTCAAATTATTCAAATTTCGGATTATAATTGATCGAATCCGAATCCAAGAGCAGTTTAGATTTGAAATTTAGTACCGGACTCGAATATTCCTAGTCCTAAGATTTGTAATTTTGAATAAAATACGCATCTTAGCAAGATTTTGATTCCGATTAAAAATGCAAAATTCTCGCGTGGTTTTAATGAACAGAAATTATATCTTACATTAGTTATCCTGGAACCAATAAAAGGATGAAGCGCTTAAGGCGGCCGCCTTGGTCATTGAGAAGTACCAATCGCTGTCAGGCCACATGGCTGTGTCGTTTTCAGGAACTACTTTTCTATTATACCTAAGCTTATACTCCCTTTTACCCTTCACCTACAATCACCCTTTGACCTATCATTAAGAAAGATGGAAAAGAAAACTATAAAATTCTTATCTCAAGGTAAAGTGAAAAGCTCGCTGCTAGTTCTCAAATATATTAAGAAATGTGGTTGTGAGCTTATCAAAAAATCACTGTAGTTGTTAAAAGAAGGTTAAATCTAAAGTCCTTTTTCGTCAGGGCTAGTCTTATAGCTCCGCAAATAATACTTGAAAAATCGTTAAAAATCAGCTGATTTTACATTTTTATAAAATTTTTTCTACTAATAAAACTCAAACTAAAGGATTGTTAAGGAGAAATAGCCCTTTATAAATCATTAAACTTTATTTTGGCATGAACCATATTTTAAAATAACACATCGTAGAATCAAATATTGCGTTATAGCTGAAAGTGTGCACGGAAATTTTCCGCTTACCGAGGCGGTCCTCTTATGTTGGGGACGTGATAAAAGGTGCAGTGGTTTGCATTCTTAATAGCAAAACTTTTTTTTTTTGTCAAAATAAATCAAATATTGCTCTAGTAAAAACAAACACAGATTGTGATGTCAACAGTCTGTTGTAGAATATTTGTCCCTTAAGGGTGATCTGGAATTTAATGACAATTTTTTTATCTTCATTTAAAAAGTTTGTCAACTAATGCCGCTATGCTCATGACAGATAATCAACAACTGTTGATATCAACATGTGAAGAAAATTATACTCTAATGTTTCTACTGGGGTAATATATATATTGTTTTGGCAAAAAAGAAGTTTTGTCATAAAAATTGCAAAAACCCTTCCTTTTCTCGCGTCCTCTTCCATTCCTTCTTAAAAAGTTTTTCTTTCACCCATCTCCAAGAAACAAGAAATATATCTATAATTTCTTTCATCATGCAGAAGTTTATTTTTTTAATTCAAGTTGAAACATTACCTGAAAACTTGGCACCGTCTATAATTTAACAAAATGTGCAAGGGAGAAGGGGGTGGGGGGTATGATTCACAAATGATACACTTTTCGTCCATCCTGGTAATCGAACATGGAATCCTTAGTTCAGTAACCAGCTGTTTGATATACCAATATCATTATGTTAGATAACCCCTTTTTCAAAATGTAATACATCAAATTAAATAAAGCTAATGTGTATACAATTTTTAAATTTAACGAAAAAAAAATACCTATCACATCTTCGAAACTTTAAACCTCGCACCGGTAGTCATGCGGGTTTGGTGTCAGTCTCAACTACTCTGGTTTTCCGGTGAGTGGATGGTTGGCTGGAGTTCAAATCCTGACAAAGAATTTTTTTTATTTCTAAATGGTTCTCTACTCTTCCTCCACTCAAATTCGGGTACATTTCTTATTATTTCTTCTTTTATCATCTTTATCCCATAAGTGCAATTAAAATCCGAATGGGTTGGAAGAATAGTAGTCCAGTCAAATTAGAAAAAAAAAAAAATCGGTAAAGATTTGAATTTTGGTATGCATGCTTATTACGGCTTCCCATTGAACATACTAAAAGTCCCCATCAAAATCTTTTGCGCTCGAGCCGCCATCTTGAAAAAAGCTACACCTTTTCGTCTATATCTCGGCAACTATAAATTATATGAAAAAATAGTTCAGATAAAAATTCTAGATTATTAAATTGCCTATACTTTTAGTATGTTCAATGGGAAGCCGTAATAAGCATGTATACCAAAATTGAGATCTTTACCAATTAATGCTTTTATTTGTCAAAAATTGGTCTCATTTGACGGGACTATAGCAAGAAGGGGTGAAAAATAATTTAGAGAACCTTTTTTTTTATGGGAGATAGCAGGTAGGAAAAAGAGGAATAGGGGGTGAATTAAGGGTGTTGTGGAGGGGGGGTGGCGCCTGTATCTTAACTGACCAGGCCAATACGGCCAAGCGTAGAAAAAAAAAAAACCTTCCCTGAAACACTATTATGATATGTATTATGCTCCCCTCGTATATTTTTTTGGTCCTTAGTTTTTCCACGATTTCCTTTGGCTCTCCAGGACAGCCAGGATATTTTCAAAACATTGATTATAACTGTGCAGGACCTACTAGGAAAAGAACAAAGATGCTTGTTTGTAAGTACCGTAAGGAATGTGTGTTATTATGTTTTCACAGCTGGGGTTAGGTCCTTAGTCCTTAGAAATTATATTCGTGTCCACAGTATCCTTATCCTTAATCACGTGACAGTGCCAACCAACGAGATAGTCGGAGACTTCGTCCAATAAGGCCCGGTTTACACGAGCGACGCGCGTCATTTTTGAGGTCGCTAGTGTGAACTGCTTTTAGCGGTAACGCAACTGCAAAGATGTCGCTCGTGGGCACTGGGCCTAAAACGCTTAAAAAAAAAATTGTCTATAGCAGGGACCAACTGCCCAAGCTGATCAATAATAGAAATAAACAACTTATTTTGAGAAAATTTCCTGGATATACTTGAAATGGAGGCTAAGTACAATAACAATACATAATATATTTATAACAATTTTAACCATCACATGTCTTATAGTTAGCAATGAATCCTTTCGCTGCAATTGGCTATTACGATGCGCGTGCACATATTTACTTGATCGTAATTGGTCGTCCGTATAAATTATTCCTTAGGAATTTAAAAAGTTGACCAACCTCTATGGAGTACGGACCAGGACTCTGTTGATAGAGAAATTTTGAATTGTGGCATCAATTTATTACGGACCAGGTACTTAACAAAAATGGAGTCTGTAGATTGAGCTTTACCTGTGTGAGAACGGATTTGTATTTGAAAGTTTTCCACTAATTTGGTGGTGAGTAAAAAAAAATTGTTTCTAAGAACGACCCGCCTCTGTGGCGTATTTGGCTAACGCGCTTGTCGTGTTGAGCCCGACTGCCGAGGACGGGGAGATCGAGGTTCGAATCTCGGTCGGGTGAACTGGGGGTTGTTTTTGCTAAATGGTTTTCCACTCTCCCTCCACGCAACTGCGGGTTCACTTCCTCTAATTCAACCTTCCCAATTCCTAATCCATTAGAGTAATTAGTACTTAAAGCGTATAACCCGAACGGGTAGTAAGACGCGGTGCTAAGTATTATTATTCTAAGAACGCCTAACCTGTATGTACACTGATGTTTGGTTTAAGGAAGAACCACCCCTCACTAGACTAACTACTAAACAAGAGGCATCTAACTGGCAGAAAAAGTCAGAGGAAAGCTCTAAATAGCTTCAAAGGTCATCCAAATTTCAAAAATGTTGGGGGGAGGACAACTTCAAGTAGCTTCTGGATGCATCTCATTTTGAACAATTTTCAAGCGAAGACCACCCCAACCAACCTAGTTTCTGAACTAATTCAAATTTCAAAATTTTATCGGTGGAAAACCACTTCAAAGATTATATTCTAGAGGTATCTAACTATCGTAAAAAATTTAGGTGAAGATTTTTTTCAATCTTTTTAAGCTATTTATCAAACTCTATTATATATATCACTTTGCATAACTGTATATCTACACTTTGTTTATGTTGTCTAAAAATATTTACTTTCAATTTATTCATGACTTCTTAATTTTAAAATATTCTAGTTTTTCAACTTAATATATCTAATTTTTAATTTCAATTGCTATCGCTTCATCATTTGTATCAATATTGTAAATCGAACCAAATATTTCACAAAAATGTCAGTCCTATATCTTATAACTAAGCCTAATTAACAACCCTGGTGATGATGGGAATTATCCCCTAATATCATCCGGGAATCGAACCCGGGACCTCCAAATCAGCAGCCAGGGGCTCTGACCACTACACCAGGAAGACGGTTTTCCAATACGCTGTCTCGCGTCATCTCTTTGGCGGCGCGAGTAAAGTCGATCCAACAATTCCTTCTGAGACAATCCCGCGTCAGGACGATCAAGACATACAGTATTCACATGTTATCCTGCATGGAGAGGATCAATGATTCACGCACGACGTGAGAGCAAAGACACAGCGCTGTAGTTGGGGGGCGGGGGAGAATATAAGGAAGGGCAGACGGCAGCCGTATTGCTAGCTTTTTGGTTCATATGGTCCGTATCGTCTCCTTCACTTGTTCTATGCACGTATCGTCTCTCCTGTCTAGCCTATCGTCCCCTTCACTTGTTCATATGGCACGTATAGTCCCCTTCACTTGTTCATATGCAGTATGTCCCACTGTTATATGAGTTCCCCCCTTCACTTGTTCATATGGCCCGTATAGTCCCCTTCACTTGTTCATATGGCCCGTATCGTCCCCTTCACTTGTTCATATGGCCCGTATCGTCCCTTCACTGTTCATGGCGGTCTCCTCTTGTCATATGGCCTCACCCCTACTGGTTATGAAGGTAGAGTGAAAAACCACCCTCAGTACATCCGACAGGGATTCGATACCCGATTTTCCTGTCATCGGCAGTCTAGTCTATTGCGAGTGACGCCTTAGACATTGCAGCCACCGAAACGGGTTATTCTATTGTTAAAGGGTCTTAATTTTATATTTAATGTTTTTCTCCTCGAATCCTTACAGAAATACAGATAATCCGGAATTTTGGGAATTTTAATTCTTAGGGATGTAAATAATTGTAAATAAACATTTTGTGTTTACAAATAAGATATTTATTTACTGTATGATAGAGAATGAGAAAAAAGATACGATCTTTGATCACTTAATTATGAGTAAGGCCTACAGCTTGTTAAAAAGAAATAAACAAATTAAACGGCAACACCTATCACTCTAACACTAGACTCGGTTACGGGTGACGGAAATATTGAGGTTCGACTCCCGGTCGGGTTTATATGAGTGTCCTTTTTTCCTCAATAGTTTCCTCACTCTCTCCCCACGTGAATATGGGTACATTTCCTATAAAATGTGACCTTCATTCAGTTTTCCATAGCTTAATTAATGTATGTATATAACTCATGGTAAATTTACACACACATATAATATATTTACACATACACATGTAAGCATCTAGACCGAAAGGCTAATGAAACAGGTTGAGAAAATACCCCTCCTCCCCCCAATACACATAAAACAACGTCTAAAGTGAATTTCTTACCATCAATACTTTGTTGTCGGCTCTTTTTACTAAAAATATTGGTTTGTGGTCCGGAATAAAGTCATTTTTCTCAATCAGATTTTCCATCTTAATATATATGTATATATAATATATATCTATTATATATATAATATTTATTTCTTCCCCGCGATCGTGTCCATGTACTTGTTATTTATTCCCCGAATCCGCGCGAAGACATAATTTTGAGCCACACCGTCGGCTCCCGTTTCCCCCGCCCCTTAATCTTATCCCGCGTTCCTCTTCGTGACTGTTCTTCTTCCCGTCTCCTTCCTGTCTGATATTTATTGTTGTCTCCTCCTTGATGTGCGCATTATCTCTCCTTCATCTTGTATCGTACTCTCAGGACGAGAGCGTCCTATCTAACGAATAACGTCTTCCTAAGTGACACGTGTGTAGATACCTTGTTAAATGTGAATTGGATTGGAAAGTTAAAATTTACATACGATAAGAGGAATAGATTATTACCAAATTATTAATTGGATAGTTTTCTGCAATTTACAGTGGAAAAGGACATTTTGAGTAGAAGGAACCCAACGAGTCACAAATATCCCTAATGTCATACAATGATCAGAATTAATACGTTATACTTTACATGAGCGTGTGAGTGTGTGCTTAGTGTATATGTAGTGTGTGCGTGCGTGAGTGTTTGTATCACACCAACAAATTCAAATACCGGATGTCTGCTACTCAAACTACTTGACCTAGAGGATGAATTAATCAAATAGCCAAAGCTATTATTTATGCATTTTAGTGAGGACTACTGCATTTAGATATCATATTCTGAAAATTGAAAAAATATGCAATCCCTTACAATTATAATAATTGTAAAAGTAGCAGCAATAAGCCAACTACCGAGTCTAAAGTGGCTGCGTTATCTGATAGCTCGTGATCTTAATAAAATCACACATTTTATAGCCGACGATTTACACACGTCCATCATAGACTCTGCCTTAAAATATGAGTGAAGAATGGCCCGGAGCATGGGACGATGCCTGGATAGTTCAGTGGTTAGAGAATTGGTGGAGTAAGCCAAAGGTTCCGGGTTCGATTCCCGTGCCCAGGGGTCATTTTTCAATTTTCAAAATATGATATCTAGAGGATGAAGATAAGACTGACCTTGAAGGAATTCCCCCAACATTAGTTTGGAGTCAGAAAGCGCTGAAAAGACACTTTCATCGTTCCTGGTTGGTCTTGAACGTTGGCATCCCTTAACAGCTGTCAGAAACTGCGCAGATTATTTCCATTTATTTTTCTAAAAACTATCAGAATTCTGATGGTTTTTTTAAACGTTTAGACGTCGTAGTATAATGTATATCATAAAACTTATAACAGTGCTGGAGTCACTCTGAAATAACACACGTGATAATATGCAAGATATCTTAACTTGGTTGGTAGCGCGTCGTCTTACTCATATGGTCCGGAGTTCGATTCCAGCAACGACCTAAATACAATCATTAACTTCTGAAATTGGAGCGGTGATATTATTATTGTCATTGGGATGGGTGATATTATTTCCAACCTGACATAGTCAAAATGTTCAACTGGCATTCTCAGAGACGATGTAGGAGGTCGGGATTTGGTTCCACTACGGGTGATTTCACATATTGTAGTTAGTTCTATGACCTATCTTGACTTCTTTCAGGTTGGTGCTGGCACGTTCACTTAAAATTCGTCTCGCTCATCTTGTCCTTGGATTAGTTTAGTTGAGGATATTTATGTGATACAATTAATCCAAGAACGAAAATGTTAATTTATGTATATCAATATAATTACTTTATATAATTGTCTTAATTTAAAATGATATAGTATTTTCATCATCTATATAGAAAATGAAACACGCATTGGTGGGCATGTGGGCTAGGCGTCGACCTCTTCTGGTATGGCTTCCCGGTAACGGGAAGAACTGGGTTCGAATGGGTGTTTGAGGGCATTTTTTTCTTTAATAAATTTTTCACTCTCCTCCCAAGCAAATGCAGAAACACTTCCTCTAAATATTAGCTTCCTCACGCCTACCCTTTTAAGTATAATTAATATGCGGGCAGACCTGTTGGCTAACAAGACGCAGTATGTTAGTTAAACAAATTGAATTATAATTGTTTGTAATGTGACATCTACACTTTTAACTTGGAAGTCACGATTTGTGACCTTAGATTTTTTTGTCACTTTTTTTTTTCATCCGCTTCTACTCTCAACAGCACTTCAATAAACCCTTCAAGCTCGGCGATAAAATGGTCCTCTGGCCTTGATGGGGAGGAAAAGGGGGAAGGTTTGGACTGGAGAAGTGCCTTAGTGTATTGGATTAAGACATTTACGTCGATCAAGTTTAGAGATTGTTTATTTTTGTTTGAAATAAGGCTTCTTAAGGCTTATGAAGACAAAAGAGACAACTTGCTAGTGAACAAAATAAAGTTGGGATCAAACATTAGAAAGCTTTAAAAAAAAAAAAGTTTGATCTATTCGTTTTTAAATTTAGAAATATGACAGGCAATTTTGAAACTTAAGAATTATCTTAGATTACAGCTTACAAAATGATTTAAACTGAAACAGGATACTGGGGGGGTTGGGTTTTGATAGGAATATATTTTCAAAAGTTACAAACCTATTTATCTTTTAAGAATCAAAAAATCCAAGCTATTATGTATGCATTTAGTGAGGGATCTCACAGATATATTCTGAAAATTGAAAAATGACACCTGGACTCGGGAATCGAACTCGGGACCTTTGGCTTAGTACACCACTGCCGAAGATTTCCCTAAGTCCATTATAGACTCTCCGCCATAAAATTGAGTGAAGAATGCCCCGGGACTCGAGACGAATCCTGGATAGCTCAGTGGTTAGAGCGTTGGCGTACCAAGCCAAAGGTCCCGGGCTCGATTTCCGTGTCCAAGTATCATTTTTAAATTTTCAGAATATATTTATTAATACTGTCAACAGTGATAACATTTTACTACTATATGATTAATATTATTTTATGGGTATTGATAATATATATCGAAAGTGACAGCTGTAGATCACATGACTTGACGTATGAATACAGGAAAGTGTATTAAATACTTTTCTAGCTATCAGATAAAGGCCTTTTCTATGGAAATTATACCAATCTCTTACCTATAGAGACCTAAATTAAATAATTATCTGCGTAAGTTTATATAGACATAAACAATATATTTATTTTTATGACATAATCAGGGATTGAAGATAAAAAATATTTATAAGATTATTTTAGCTGCCAAGAAAAATAAATAATTTTAATTCTAGGACAGATATGAATAATATTTTTCGGACCTTCTCAAGGATCGAACACTAGAGTCTCAAAGTTACTAGAATAGAAAATAAGTTTAGTTTATCTGTATTAATAAATATTTTTTCTTTAACTGTGTCTGGAATTTTTAGATATGTCCACTCATATGGTAAGGATTAGGAAGATATCATTCAGAGTAAATGTACTCGCATTTGAGTGTAGAGAGCGTGTAAAACCATTTCAGGGAAAAGCATCCCATCAAATAATCGAACCCTGGCCTCTCGAACCTAATTGGAGGCTATGTGAACTGGGGGACCACCGGGGCCCTGGAAATAGGAAGGGAGGAGGGTATGTTTGAAAGTTATGCAGGAAAAACATTATGTTTAGTCAGTTCCATTTTACGACTATAAATACAAGGCAAAGATTAATTTAGTAAATGAAATGTTAAATAATTGCATTGAGATAGTAAGTAGGTCTAATAGTTTTTTAATTGTTCGTTAACATTCTAAACCTTATAATTATTTGAAAAATAATTAATTGTTCAGATTTGTTGCTTGGTACTTTTTTTTTTTTGTGACTTATATTTACCGAAATAAATAGAGTATAGTATGGATATTTCAAATTTAATCTTTTGAATTTCAAATTTTTTAATGTAATTATCAACATTATTAATACTAAATAACCCACTTCGGTGGCCGCGTGGTCTAACGCGCTACTCTCGCAGTAGACTAGACGGGGAGATAGAGGTTCGAATCTCGGTCGGATGTACTGAGGGTGTTTTTTTCCAAAATGGTTTTCCATTCTCTCTCAACGAAAATGAGGGTACACTTCCTATTAATATAGCCTTCCTAAGCCATAACACCGTTAGTGAAATTAGTATATAAGCGTATGACCCAACCGGGTAGTAAGACGCAGTGTTATAAGAATATAATATTATTAAACATCATGAGATTCTGCGGACTACTTGATATGACACTGTGGACCCCAACTTTAGAAACATTGCCTTAAACCATGTGACCATCAACTAGCGTAAACAGAAACTACCAAAACCGTTATCTATGATCACTATGATTTGACCAATTTAATTAAACACATATTTATTTCAGCTATCAAAAACTTAATCATGACGTGGAGCGATTATAGTTATGTTAGTTGACAGGCGTCTCCATGTCTGTGAAAAGCTCGGCGGTATTTTTAATGTGTTCATTAATTTATGGTAATATTTTATCTGACCAACCTGGCTTGAAAAGTGTTTAATTTATGTATATTTTGTGCTTCATGATAACAAAAATTGTTTATATAATCTCAAATAATATTTATAGTGGGCAACTTATTAAAAAAATACAAAAGAGAAATACAAAATACCTATACACTAACATCCGGCATACTATGCTAATACATTACATTGTGTTCAAAGTTCTAGCGCACAGCACTGCGAGAGCAAAGCTGATGAAGCATGCGTGTAAACCACGTTGCATAGGAGTTAGGTGCGTGGGCACTGCACATGTAATAATGGCAAGCACTTTCTGTGATGTAGGACCGTTAATGATGACCCTCAGAGAGTATTCGCATTTCTAGATGGACTGGTGGGTTGTTTACTATTAATATTGTGGTATGTTCTGCTGCCGTGCTCCAAGATGTCAAGGTGTGAAATTCCACGCCCTAGCTCTTATGCAACCTGTTATACATGCATGCTTGAACAGCTTTGCCTCTCAGCGCTGTACGCCAAAACCTTGAACACAATTTAATAGTATTAGCATAGTTTGCCGGATGTATAGTAGCCCCATGGCTTCTTTGGTGCTGAGTGACAGCTCACAGCTGACAGCTGACGGCTTTGAAAAGTTACCAGACCAAATTATGTATCCCTACGCCGAACCATATGATCTGCAAAAAACATGTGCTTAGCAGCTGTAACTTCTTACAGTCAAAATTTAGGTATTTGGTATTAGGTATTTAGGTATATACCTAAATGTTGACTGTCAGAAGTCAGCTGTGACCTGTCATTCATCACCAAAGAAGCCATGGGGCTACTGTAAGTGTACAGGGATTTTTTTTATTACTTTTGGTTCAAACAAACTATATGTGCAGTTTGGGCGTTGAGTTTTTTGAACACCTGTATATGTATAGATAAAGAGTGGAACTAATTTAGTCTGAATGAATATTAACACACCGGTTGCAAATCATTGTAGTAACGGCATTGTCTGTGGAGGAGTCCACCATTAAATTGATTTAAATTAGTTGAAAAATGACACCTGGACACAGTAATTCTACACTCATAACTTAAAGGCCGGGTCTGTGATGGACATGTGAAATGACTTTGATATGGTATGAATCCTGGATAGCTCAGTGATAGATCATTGGAACGGCTAAGCCAAAGGTCCTGGGTTCAATTCCTGTGTCCAGGTTTCATTTTTTAAATCATTTATATCAATCATCTAGTCTGGTTTACCAGTGACTGTGCGTTAGGTCAGGGTTTGAATTATGTACTTGTGTACTCTTTGTGGGTTTTTTTTTCCTGAATGGTTTATCACACTCCCTCCACGCAAATGCCATATATATTTCACCATAACATCTATTATTCTCATCTCAATCCCATTAGTTTACATTAGGTATGTTCCGGACGGGTTTTAAATATGTGGTGTGACCCCCTTTCCCCTCCAATCCTAACCCCCTCACCTTTCTCGTCGCAAGCCCCCTCCTCTCCTCCACATACATCATTTGTAAGCTACGCCACTGTTTCAAATGTATACATATTTTTCTCCTCTCTACAAGTTTTTTTTTATCTCTCCACAAGAGCGTATGCCAATGTCTCTCCAGGGGATGACCCCTAAGGTCAATGGGGTTCTGTGCTCTTACGTGCCGTCCCCCTCCCTCCTCTATCCTCCCTGCATCTTCCTCCATCCAGGACCCACAGTACACCTCTTACTTCCCCAACCAGAGTACACTCGGTTTCGAAATAAAGACTGTTTGCGATTTTTATAAACCTAAATAAAATTGATTTAGGATGTAATTTGTTCTAGTTAGATCGTTGCCTGCCGTATTCACCTTCGTTTGACATTTTATTCCCTCATAAATTTAGATACATTTTGAAATAGTAGAGATATAACTCATCGATAAAATACTTTTTTTTATTAATAATCGAAAATTATCGCGATACTTTAACGTTTTTTAAAACAATATAGTTTTTTTTTCTTTCTTTCATCAATTTGAATATTTGTTCCTTATAAATGTTGAACTATTTGGCAGATTTGGACCAAACATGGCACGTGCCCATACACACAGTTGAGTTTAAAATTGGTATCTAGGAATAGTTCTTATTGATAAATATTTAAAATGGTGGTCTAGATATAAATAGGTTTTCAGGATAAATAAGAAAAAGTTTATATTTTGACAAATTAAAAATAATGTTAGGTTTGTTTACAAGTAACTTATTTTGAATATTTGAAACTTTATAAAAATATTTGAACAATTTTGTTTAGAATTTATATACATAGGATGTTTGCTGTGATTAACAAGATGATCAGTTCATTCATGTGGGAAACTTACTTAAAGGGTCTTTACTGAAAACTTGTTTTGTTTATTTTAATTTTCTTCCAAGCTATAATACATATTATGATAAAGTTTGTGCGATTGTGTAGTAACCATATATGTTACTAGCGAGGGCTTTAAGGGCTTTAATCTATTTACAACTTTAAAATAAGCTGATACTTAAAGAATATGAAACATACTCCCAGTACATGTTCGCTAATTTGACAATATATGATTAAATGAACCTCTCTCCAGGCCTACTTGTGAACAAAATGTTTTATTTAATAAAAAAATTCTCTGACGTTTGTCTCTTTTACGCTTTGTAGATGAAAAATGGGTTTTATTATTATTAATCTAAAAAAACTGACACGTTTCGTCGTAAATCTAGAGCATATTAAAAAACAGCAGGGTGTCGTGATATTAATTTTATAAAATAAAGAATTGAGAGGAAGAAAAAATTTCAAAAGTTAAAAAAAAATTCTTATAATTTGTCTGGTTTAATTATTAACTAAGATATGTTTATCAAATCTTGATACCTGTTATTAATTAATCCCTTTACACGCATCAGTGAGCACGTGGTCTAAATGTCTGACTCGTTTAGTGCAGTTTGTCGAGTAATGGAACGTTCGAGGTTCAAGTCGCACGTGGGTGTACTAAGGGTATTTTTTTAGTAAATTTATTTAACTCTGTCCCTCCATGCAAATGTGAGTACAGGTCCTCTAAATTATACCTTCCTCATCCTTATTCCATATAGTGAAATTAAAATGCGTATAGCCCGGACGAGTAATAAGACGCGGTGGATAAGAAACTATTCATGTCTTACCTCTGAAATTGATAAATATTTTATTCGATAAAATAGAACATTACTCTCCCAGCTAGTAAACTATTTCCTTCTTTTTTTCAAAAGTCGCCAGTATGTCGTAGTTGTAACAGTCTTGCCTTGACGGGTTACATTATGGCCCTATCTTAAAAGTTACTCCATAGTGGGACGTGTGCATTACAGTTGGGCCACGTACACATTTTACGTAAACATTACAGTTGAGCCACGTACACATTTTACGTAAACATTACAGTTGAGCCACGTACACATTTTACGTAAACATTACAGTTGAGCCACGTACACATTTTACGTAAACATTACAGTTGGGCTACGAAGCATTATAATTGGGCTACGTATACCTGTTATGAGACAAGGTTGTCCATAGAGGTATAAATACAAGCTATAGAAATCTCTTCGTGTAGAGTTCAAGTGATTGAAACATGGAAGGTTAGTAGTTTATGTGGACTGAAAGGGGAAAGATTCCTTATCCTAGAAAGTAACAAATTGTCAATGGCTCATGCTGCTAGCGATGGTAAAGTTCGCTGGAGATGTGCGAACAAAAAGTGTTGGGCAAAAGTGTACACGGACAACATAGACACGTCTGTCTGTCTGTCTATACCAGGATTTTTTTTTTATTGTGGCCGTAGCCCTAAAATTAAGGATAGTTACTTTATACTTACTTAATTACTTTGTACTTATGTGTTTATACCTCTATGCACAACCTTGTATCATAACAGATATGCGTGGCCAAACTGTAATGTTATTAAGTTTAAATAAGTGACCTGGTGGTCTAAGGGTAAGGTGTTAGACTTCTGGGCTGGCGGCCGGGGTTCAATCCTCGGTCCCGGCACAGATTTATCTGATTACCAAACCCTTCCTTCACCTCTGATAAGACATCTTGTGAATGTGGAGAATACCAGGCCTCCACCGTGGTTCGGATCCCACGTTAAATTGTAGGTCCTTCATTTCATCTCACAATCACCCTACCATTACACATTGGCTTAAGTGTGTATAACACGAACGGGTAGTAAGACGTGGTGCTAATAATAATAATAATAAAGTTTAATAGGTCTATATCTTTTATAATCTTTCTGGTCAATGAACGTGGCCCAATCCACTTGTGGGGAGATTTGTCTCGTGGTCCAATTGTAATGCTCCGAGTGGGACCATACAAATAATGAAGGTAGGCTTATGTGAGCTAGTTTGCAACTTTCATGTACTGTATTTTATGGGAGCCGAAGGAAGAGGCAGAGGACAGGGCGCATTGGCGGTCTAAGTTCACTGACAAAAAGTAATAGACCTGTCGTAAGACAGAACACCTAATGATAGCAATAGTAATAATAATCGTACAATCACTTTCACTATCATATATCTCTACATTTCATAGATTTAGTTTATTGACATTGTCCAATATTACGAATTATTTCGGTCGAAAAACTGAAAAAAGTATATTTTTTTTCTCATTCTCTACATCCCGAAACCACGGCAACCATCTCTGGCACCAACAAGTTATTTTAGAATGTCTGGTCTTCGAAATATCGAGAAAAAATCTGTCACTTTATGTTTATGGGGATTAAGATTCTAAAGCAGTGGCGTATTCTGAGAAAAACTAATAGGTATGCTGTACTCTAAAAGTTGCAACGGAGATTTGGGGGCCGAGGACCCTCAACCACCTTAGTTCAAGAACTTCAAGGGATTATTTCAAGAGACATATTTGAAGATGTGCCCATATAGAACAGAGGTTCTCGAACATTTATTATTTCCTTTAACTGTATGCTAGCTTAGGACATTTGGAGCCCTCACTCCCATATTCTCTCTTCTTTTATTTATCCATAACGATGATTACCACCCACTCAAAATGTAATAAAAGTAACTCCATGGTGTTAGCCCGCATTCAGGCTATACCTACCGAGTGACTACCAAAATGTTTGGCGAATTAGTGCCAACTCTTGCGGATAGAGGGTGTCATGTGGTCAGCACAATGATGACTCCAGCCATTAAGCTCAGCTTTCCATACCGGTGCCACTACTACTTTATTCGAGTAGCTCCTTATTTATCCCCTCTAGGCTGAATCTAACCCGTTCCAGACCCGCTGTTTCCCAGATAATCTGGACGCACCGGGATTCAAACCCGGAACCTCTGGGTTCGTAGCCAGAACCTATGACCACTAGATCACATAGGCGGTCCTCAAATTGTAATTATATCTACATAGCTAGAAATTTAAGTAAATATTAATGTTGGGGCTATGAGTGGTATGGGCACATTTCTGAATGCATAAGAGAGACAGGTCCTATTCAATTGACCGCTAGTGTAATTAAAAACACACAGCAATACTCAAAGTAAACAATTATGATAAGAGTAAAATGAAGTGATACATCGATCAAGCGTCCATCAGATCTTGGTGAGAGGGAATCAGGTGGATTGTCCAACTCACGTTGCAATTAAAACTATTTCTTATAACCTAACTTATCTCACACAATGCTGCTTGGAAACAAACGAGTCTCCCAACTTGAGAATTTATGCTCCAGAAGCTATTTAGATGCGTAAACTCTGACTAACATAGGGGAGATTATTTCGGACTATTAATACTTTATCGCTACGTCATTGATTTATTGCTAAGATATCTACACATATATTTTGCTGTAAGCATTGGTGCACCCAAGGGGGAGAGGGGCAAACAGGGTATTTGACACCCTTCCCCCTCTTTCCCCAACACCGCAAATAATGTTAATAGAAATTAAAATATTATTAAGTATAACTAACATTGAAGATGTGTCGAATGCATATGCTACATTTTAAGACCAGGCTTCAGACTTAAGCCTAATATTCAAAAGGTTTACCGTTACACACAAAATTAACAATTGAAAAAAACATACAAATAATAGCTTCGATACAATTTGTAATATTTAAATTACTTAATTATACGAAAATATATTTTATTTTACCTTTTACTTCTAAATAATCTTAAAATTCGTCTTGAAATTATATAATATATATATATATATATATATATATAGCTAAGAAATTATTGGTTGTATAGAAATATATTTCAATTAAAATATTTGTATTTTTAATAGTACGACAACTTTACAATGATAAGTTAACTCGTATCTCAAATATTTTGAGAGAAATGATGAAAATTGGAAAATGTATCTTATGTAAAGTACCCTCAAAGTCATTTTCTTGAGAAAATGAGAACTGTCATCTTGTTTATAATGATAAACAGTGTCTAGATATAAAATGTAATCAAAATCGTTAGAGCAAATTTTGAGAAAATCTATTTTTTCTTATTTCGCCCTTTAGTAAACTACCTTTAATTTTATGGTTAGATATCTAATTACAAAAATTCTTCGTTGGGGAGGGAGAGATCTTATGAAAACCCCAGATACCAAGTTTTAGCCCGATCGGTAAAATAGTTTTGGCTCTATTCCGACAGTAGACAGACGACATCGCGACAACCACTATTTTGGTTTCAGGGGGTCAAGAAACGTCGACATTCACCAAGATCTCGAGCTCATTTTTTTTTCTTTGACATTCACACTACTCTCTCTGCGAAGTGTCGAGAGAAAATAAAAAATAATAAATAAAATGAATATTTTATTATTACAATACCGATTATAAGGTTTACACTCAAACTTTATTTGAAAGTACTAGAGATATTTTAAAGTTTTAATTACGATGTAATTTTCTTAAACTTTATCGACTGAAAATGGCCACGATATCGACCAGTTGTCGAACTCTGATCTAAGGTCCTTTTTAATGCTGCCATTATGAAACCGAGCATAGTGTTTTTAAACCTCAGGATCCATAACCATCCGCCCCCCCCCCTCCCCACCTTCCATTCGGCCCATCCCAACAAAGGTGAGGTCAGAGGGGAAATCTTAGCGACGTGATCTTCGATGTCGTATCTCGATGTTAAAAGAGAAAAAGAGGAATTTTCTAAATAACAAAAAACCTCCTAAGAACAATAAAGAAGCGACCAACCATATAAAGTAGCCTGCTTTGCGTTTTAAAAGAAGTTTCTTTTATAGTCCCCATTTCCATTGCGTGTGTGTGTGTCTTCAGGAAGAATGGCTTTTAACTTAGGTTGGGGTGGGGGGCATGATTTAATACAAAACAACAATTTAAATTTCATAACGTTCTTTATATTAAATTCTTTTACTGAATATTCAGTTATTTTAACCCTATTCCTCCTCCCTGACCTCTCCGCATAGGAGGGTTCGGGGTATAAATGCTGAGATCACTTAGTCAGGTTTGCCGGAGACGGGGAGGTAGGGGTTCGAATCCCGGCCAGGTGACTTTGACGCCATTTCTGTTTCGTGGACAATCGTGTATCTAATAATCCGGTTAATCGACCGTGGAGGGCTAGTGGGGAGCCCTTACCAAGTTCGTACCAAATGAAGGGTGGGAAGAGTTTACCCCCACCCTTATTATCCCCAAATAGTGTTATTAGTAATGTATGCTTGTATTATTCCTCAATGTCTAAGTTGATAACTTATTGGCATCTTATGAAATTCGTAACACAACTCCTATTATTTTTTTGAAAAACATTAATTATTTTAGATGATTAAAAAAATACTTTGCCCTTTATTTTCTAGGTGGCCTCACTACGAGCTATCATAGATATTATCCCTTCCCACCCGTAACTTACCACTCCCCACCACCCTCTTATCTTGAAAACATGGGGGAAACTCACTCTGGAGTATTTATTAAGAAAATGACAGCTCTGAGGCTTCAAAACCACTAAAACAATCCTTAACTAACTTGGAGTTTTTGTTTTGTCTCCGTTATTAATTTACTTTATTTGTTTGAGGAAGGAGTATACGTTTATAACCATTTACTTTGATTTCACGAAAAATACTGCAAGGGAGGCCAAGAAATTTAGGGGAAAGGAGCAGATAGCAAAAAGTGTGAAAGTGAGAGGAGAAGAATGAAATAAATTAAAGAAGGAAGGATAGAGGAAAATTGAGGCATTTTATTTAATTGACCCGGCCACAGGTTGGCAACATTTGACGATGATAATGACTTTGATTTCAGAGCCCTTTTTTATCTCATAGCTCTGTAAATATGTTTAAAAACTCTTTGAAAATGAGCTAATGTTACATTTTCACACATTTTTTTATATTAATAAAACTCAAGGTTGTTAATGAAAAAATAGACCTGTTGGAATCTTTAGACTTTCTTTTGGCTTGAACCATATTTTGAAATAACGCATAATAGAATTAAATATTGTGTTAGATCTGAACGTCTGCGCGGCAATTTCTCGCGTACCGAGGCGGCCCCCTTAACGTCCTCTTATTGGATGATATCTTAGTTATTTTTCCTCTAATCACTTAAAGTTCCCCCATCTAAAGCTCAAAGTCCGATCCACAAATCAAAACGATCAGTCGTCATCTGGCCCTGTTGATTTGCACGAGAGGCGGTGGCCCATTCAACAACGGAGAGGGTCAGAAGGGAAATCTCGCCGACTTGTAGCCAACTAACCAACTTGCTCTGGCGGAATCACCCAAGTTTCTGTCTGGATCCTCACTACTTGGTATGATGACGGTACCGTGTTCTCGTGTTGCCTTACAACAAAACTGCTCGGGAACGAAACTACGTGACTAGAAGTGTGAACAGGCCCATACATACCACGCTCGACTATCGACACTTCTACAGTACTCGCCACGGAAGATTGACCACAACTTATGGATTCGCTGGTTGACTACAAACATGTTAATGGAGGCTATGCATAAATGAAGCTGAATGGTTTTTATTTGTTATTTTAGCACCGCGTCTTACTACCCGTTTGGGTTATACGCTTATTTATTAACTACGTTAATGGTTTTATAGATTAGGGAGGATATATTTAAGGAAGTGTACCCATATTTGCGTGAAGGGAGAGTGGAAAACCATTTTGGAACCACCGCCCTACCCCCATTATACCCTACCTAGATTCGAACCTCAATCTACCCGACATCGGCAGTCTAGTTTATTGCGAGAGTAGCACGTTAGGGGGTGGACAGAGTCGCCGGGAGATATCCCAGTAGGCCGGTTTGATTTGGACCACCGAAACTACTTTAAACTAAAATAGACATATTCATTAGAAATGATTTCATTTTTATTAAATTGCAATCAAAAGTTGCAGTGTGTCTGGGGTACTTAGAATACATCATTTGTGAATATATCATCAAACCATTAAATTTAAAACCATTCTGTTTGTTGTTTCTTGGTATTGTTTATATAAAAAAAAGTATCGAGTGGAGGATCATTTTACAAACTTAAATATATCAATAAAGACAACTAGCTATTGTCTAAACATTCATAAGCATTTTTTCTCGTGTCGGTAGAAATTGATCATCGACAATGTAGCTGAAATGTACTGGGAATTAAACTAACCAATAATAAAGATATAAATACTTCACCTCTGCACTTCAGCTACACTGAAACATGGCTTCAGTGGTAAGATATCAATATATTGTAACGAGATTAGTGTATGACTGCGGGTTCGGCACGCGCGTAATTTGTTTTGAGTGCGCTCTCTCTATCCTTGTTTAGCAGGTATGCAACCAGCTTTTCAGCTATGGTGATTGAAAGGGCTAAGGGGAGCGTAAAGAGCCGGCCACACGAGCCGCACCGCTATTAATTACTAAGAATAAAGTTTTAAGTTAGCTGATATTTAAGAAGAATGTTTGTTGTTCAATAAGTTGTTGTATATAATATTGTTTATCTTGTACGTATTGTTGGAAACAATGACTACAGCGTCACACGTGCAACGGCTGTCAAAGAAATGCCTAGTTTTACAAATGCTGACACAGTAACTGAATAATCACTGGTATAAATCACTGCTCTTTTAAAATCAAGGTCACAGTGATCACCGATATCGTAAAATCACTGTTTCGCTCATCCCTACAGTGCTCTCGGGTTAGCATGAAAACAAAGTTCGGAAGCTCCCAACATTTATTTCCGGTAGTAGGTGGCCACACGGACCGGACCACACCGTGGAGCAATGCTCTCTCGACGATTCGTCCGCGCCGGTGCGGTGCGGCTCTGTGTAACCGGTCCTTTATTGGAAGAAAAGTGACATATTTAGAAGATTTTGGGTTCACTTTCTTCGAACCTAATAGAATAATCTAGAAATCGAGGATGCCAGACACTTAACTGCGATCCCTATATATACACGATCGGCGATTGCCTAAGGACCCCCAGTATTAGTTGTGCATAGTGAAATGAGTGGACCGGCGTGTCCGGGAGTGGGCCAGCGCGTCCGGTGAGTGAGCAAGTGTGGTCGCTACGTGTAAACGCAGGTCATTGCATTGTATTGTTCACGGGGACCAGTTAAAACTTAAATTAATCACATTAGTGACGTAGACATTGATTGTTACTGTGAATTGTGCTAGTAATGAAAATTTTTGCGACTGTTTTAAGTATTTTAATGGCTAATATTATTTCTATAGTTATTAATTTGTTTATTAAATCTAATTTCATTTTATGTCTTCTCATTCTCTTAATAACTTACAGACTTAATTATTACTCTTCCTATCAATTCATTGGCGTGTTTAGTTGTGGTTAATTTATTTATATTAGTGTATGTGTTGTTTTATTTTTAATAATCAAAACTACGAATATTTTGTGAGCGTTTTAAATCTTGTCTAATCAGCAGCAGAACCCAATATTCTGAGAAGAGGTCGCGGCTCACACTCACCCGTTAGAGTACACTAAGGATCTTCATATATGGAGTCCCAGGCCGTTTGAAATCTGCCGGTCCATCCCTGTATTCATGAACAAAGCTGGGTTGTTTTAGATTAATAATGTAATGTTAATTTGGTATTAAGGTGGTAAACAAGATGAGGCTGAGAGCTGTTTGACTCATAGTATAGAGCTAAGTAGTTGTTTGTGTAATGTGTTGAAATGGTCATTACCTAATCTTGTAATGATGTGGAATTATACATCCTAATAATCTATTATTCGCATTTGTAATCAAAATCACGACATTATAAATGAGAGCGGGTAGTGAGATTTATTTGTTTTAAGGTGTTAAGTTGCAAGGTATGGCGACATCTTTCTACGTTTCTGTTTCAAAAGACAACGCAGTTTGGTCAACAGAGACGCACCTGGATGACTGCACCTCTTTTATCTAGGAAGCTTCGAGAAGGAAATGTCACTTGATATACCCCTTCAGGGTGCGCATCGCCTCAGTTTCTTCCTGACAAGGAGTCCAGTAGGTAAAGTAAAGTCTATGTGAATCTTAATCCGTGTTCTAAATCTCACGTGTCGGGAATGGTCGTGTGTATGACGTAATAGTAGGGCATTTAAATTAAATTTAATAACGGGTGAAATATCGAGCACAAAAATGTTTATCTACTTATAATAAAAAATATATAAAATACCGGGATTTTTAATTTATAAAATAAGATATCATCCCTTTTTAATTACTATAAATACAGGATAACGAACTTGGACCCAATTTAATCATAACAAATGTCACCCTAATGGTGGCGAATAAACATTAATATATCACACTTTTTTTTTAAACGTTACAATCTCCAAAAGGTATGTCTAACAAATAGTCCAATAAAACGAGTATATGATTGTGTGCCATGCAATGTTGGACACAGTATACTATGGAAACGGAATTCTCTCACCTGGGCATGTTTTATAGCTGCCCTCATTGTTTCAAGAGAACCTAATTTACTATCTAACAAATAGTTGTATACAATATTTGTCTACGATTGTGTGCCATGCAAGGCCGTACACGTTATACTACTGTAAACACCTCCCTAAATAATGTTTTGTATCGCACGTTATTTTACGAATATAGGGTATTTCACAATTTTATATAATATTTGTCTACGATTGTGTGCCATGCAAGGCTTTACACGCTATACTACTGTTAACACCTCCCTGAATAATGTTTTGTATCGCACGTTCTTTTACGAATATAGGGTATTTTATAATCTTATACAATATTTGTCTATGATTGTGAGCCATGCAAGGCCGTACACGCTATAACTACCGTAAACACCTCCCAACTGAATAATGTTTTGTATCGCGCGTGTTTGCACGGAAATATCTAACAAACATTCAGATCCAACGGATCTATTATTGAACGACTGAGCTTACATATTGGAATTCCTCCTTCGTATCGCAGTAAAGTCATGCCTTGTACCATATGTTTGAAATATATCTAATATTGAACAATTTGTAAATGGAAGATAAGTCCGAACACTAAAAAGTTACTCGCGGCGTCGTTCTAAAGATACTTAACTTCAAGTACATACCAACACAGGTAAATTTATAAAGACCTGCATCGATGTTCGCGTGGTCTTAGGCGTCATTCTCACAATATTTAAAAACATTATTTTAGGTATTCAATGTGCATTTCATGAACCGACTTTTTTTTTAGCATCGCGTTTTACTACCCGTCCTGGTTGTATGCTAATCGATTTATTAAATCAGCACAAGACTTATAAAATAACTTAAATCTAGAACAGACACAACACCCAGCCCCCCTGCCGTTAATACATCACTGTGAAAGGGTAAGTCCACATTTAACCAATTCTTTTTTTTAATGTTATGCTGGGAATTGAACCTTGGGACCTAGGTTCAATAGGCACTCTAACGACTGAGCTAAGGTGTCGGACAATCTCCACAATAAACTGTATTACAGGTGGCACGGGCTCGAATCCCGGCCGGGTGGTGTACTGGTGTTTTTCCTCAATATTGCACCCACCACTTTCTCTCTTAATGCAAATGAAAGAAAACCGCTTCGGTGATCGAATGGTAAAGGCATCGGTCTCTCCATATATTATTAAACTGCTGATGATAGTGAAGTAGATATTCTAATCCCAGTAGAATGTATTGAGGTGTTTTTTTTAATTTCTAAAATGGTTTCCCACTTTCCTTCTCGAAAACGCGGCTGCACTTACTCTAAATTTCACATTGCTCATCCTCGCCTTAGTGTACATTTTCCAAACTGTTTTTCCACTCTCCCTCCATGCAAATGTGGGTACACTTCCTCTAAACATAACCTTACTAATCTTTAAAACCATTAACGTAATTAGTACATAAGCGAATAACCCGAACGGGTAGCAAGACGCGGTGCTAGAAAAATAAAAATGTGTACATAATTATACGGATCTACCAGGCTGGTAGTAAAACGCGGTGTACACTAAAAAAACATAAAAACCGTTTTGAATTAGGAAATACATTCGTAAATACTGATTGATCGTCTCAAATTTGTGTGTTCTGATTGCCCAAAATGGCAAACTTTATGGAGTAAATTATCTTAATTTTGTAAAATTGTATGCATTTTATTTTATCATCAAATCAAATACTTTATCTCAACTCCTCGGAGGGAAAAGGATTGTGATTGTAAAAATAAATTGATTCAAGATGTTGATGGATGTCGAAGTTTCGCGACCCCTTGAAACAGAAAAAGTTGTGTTTTTTCGCAGTGCCGTCTGTCTGTCTACCTGTTTTTCTGTGTGCCTGTATCTCCAACTAAAGCTGGAACTATTTTACTAATCGGGCTAGAATTTGTTATCTAGGATTTTCATAAGGTTTACCAGAGGTATTTATGGAAATGATCTAATCTTAAAATTATGGGTGGTTTATTAAGATTTAAAATAAACATCATTTCCTCAAAATTGACTTTAAGAATTTTAATTAAAATATGTATCTTGGCATTGTTAAACATTACACACACGATGGCAATTATATTCTCCCATGAAAATAACTTTGAGGTTACTTTACATTAGTGGAAATTTTCAATTTAGATCATATCCCCGCAACTATTTGAGATAAGATATAACTTATCATGGTAAAGTTGTAGGACCATTAAAAAAAATTTAAAAATATCTAAAGTATATTTCATAAAATCATTATTTCCAAGTTATAGATAAATGTAGTTTTTTTAAAAATTAGAGCTTTGGTAAATGGGGAGAATGGGGAGTGGAAGTGGACGCGAAAAAAGACCAGCGATTTTAGAGCTTTTATGGCAAAACATTTTTTTGACAAATAATTAATAAAATATTGCTCCAGTACAAACATAGAATTTAATTTTCTTCACATGTTGATATCAAACGTTCCTGAATATCTTTCAAGAGCATGGTGGCAATATCTAACAACTTTTTAAATGAAGAGAAAAAGTTGTTAAATTCCAGAACACGCTTGAAAGATATTATAGAAATTTTGAAGTCACCACCATGTGAAGAAAATTAAATTCTATGTTTTTGGTGAAGAACTATTTTACTTATTTTGGCCAAAAATATGTTTTGGCATACAAACTGGAAAAATACTGTATTTTTCTCGTGGCCCCTCCATTACACTATGCACAGAAAAAAGGTTTCTTTAACAGTGTATAATAGTTCGTTTATGATCTTTGGTAAAATACGATGTTCTTTTTTATCCATTGTTTCTTCAATAATGTATATTATTTCGTTTGACATCTTACGAGAAATAAATATAGTTTAGATATTTATTTAGTTTTATTTCATCTTACATAATTGTACTACAACATGCTACTAATAACTTGAAAATATATTTTCATTTTGAAATCCATCGTAACATTTATAATGAAAAATCTATATTTTTCGGAAAAAATACATGTAAACAAGCAGTTTGTAAACAATATATTTAAGTTGAAACTTTTTTTTATTTCAAGCATTTAAAAAAAAAGACCCTGCAACGTTGTTCTTAATGAGGTTAGGGGGCAAAATCACCACACCGTAAATTTAAAGGCTGATTTTGTTTTTCGGACTCCTCCCAAGATAAATCACAAGGGAGAATTTTGGCTTTGGACCAAGAATCTTGACGACGAAGTTAGCGCGGAATCCAATCTCAAATAAAGTACTAATATCACACCATTCTTATTTAATATTTTAATTTATCAACATACATTTTGTATCTGTAAAATTTTAAAAAATCATGGCTACTCAATTACAGACTACCATAGATTCTAGATTAATTATAAAAACAAGTTAAATTAAATATTTTGTTTATTACGTCTTGAAATTAGTTCCTATTATTTTATATTATAACCACTTTAGTGTTTATTATATTGTTTGATTTATTTATATTAAAACAAAATATGTTTAGTTCAATCTTAATAAAAAAAATTAATACTCACTATTTAGTAGCCCCCAAAGAAAATCACACAAAATATCATAAATATTAGTAGAAAAAATCAAATAATCAGAAATATTACGTATTGGAAATTTAATAATAGGTAAAACAGAAAATAAGTAGAATTTTCAATTAAAGCATATAGGAATAAATCACAATTTCATATTTATTATTTTGGTTCAAATTTGTACACTTATATCAGATCCAATATTAATCTGTAGTTTGATGGACGGGCATGATATTTTGACAATATTTTAAGAATATTTAGGGCCTATCACTATTTGAATATGTCGGGTGAAATTAGAAACACTTCTGGCTGACACATTCTGTGGAGTTACGTACTTCAATTATCTTAGTCTTCACTAATGGTATGTTTAGAGCTAATGAATGTTTCCTCCGAGGTAAAATGTAACGCTGGCAGCAAGTGGAAACGTGTATAAATGAGCAAGTCTTCGCTCCAGTGATAACACCACACCACACCTAAACTTCCCTAGTGAGCGTGTTGACGCGTGATTAAACCTTACCAAGAAATCCAACCCCTTTCAGCCAATCTAAATCATTTAAGAAAGAATTCGGGGGGGGGGGGGGGACCCACCTTTGGCTCCATATTCTCAACCGTATTATATTACCCGACACTTCGCACGCAATGTTGGTAACTCTGGGATATAGCGTGACGCGGTCTTATGGGGTAAGGTCCTGAGTTACAAGCTCAGTCAAGGCATCGCTTTATTTATTATTATTTTGGGTATTTTAACCCTCCATCAGGCGCAATATGAATCGTAGTGCCATTGGGCGTAACTAATCTGTCAGGTTAACAGTACAATTATATCCCAATTTTAATAAAATTTAGTTGGAAAATACTACAACTGCTCAGTTTATTTTAATTTTGTATTAGAAACTTGAAATCAAGAACAAAACATTCACATTAATAATAAAAAATATGAAACTGGCCACTGAAATTTTGCATTCACACAAAAATAATAATTTATGATCGTGAACGACTATATCACTAAATGTTAAACTAATCACTAATAGCATTGAACTAACACAATTAATATTAATCTCAAATGTAGTTTATACTTGTACTTATGTAATAATACATATTATACAACAGTTTTAAGGAATAAAATTTGAAAAGAAAAAAATTGAGATTCGCAAAAACTTACACGATCGGGCGCAACTATTCTCGCGGATTATTCGTTCACAGCTGAGGAACACAGAACATTGAGAAAAACAATTACGCGACAATTTTATAGAAGTTGGTGAAGGAGGAAGATACTTTCCAAGGAAAATTCCTATTTTCCACACACACAAAAATTTCCCTCTTCATCTCACATATTAGATGCGCCGATGGAGGGTTAACGGACACTTTCTGAACTGACTGATTAAATTAGCGGTACTGGATTTGTTCGTTATGATTAATTTAGACGGGTTTGTTAATAACCATTTCTCTACCGCTAAGGCTTAGGTAACAATCAAACAAACAAACAAAACAAATCCCCTCATTAGAAGACAAACCTCGCAGTTCTCTCACAACGACGATTCAATTCGACACTCCCACTGAAGACAACTTTGTCAGAGAATCGAACCTCGCTCTTCCATTCAGATGCTGTTATTTGTAGAGTGTGTGGAGATATTCCGAGAAACTATAAAGTGTAAACCTTAGTTTTTTACATACTTATTTTCCTTGGGATGGGGGAGGGGCATAGCGTCACTCCGACTAACCTCTATAAACTAAATTATCTGTTTAGGGAGTAAATAGTTCTCGGCTCGGTAAAAGACTTCAAACGAACCTTTCAGTGGAAACTTTTATTGCAGTTTAGAGGGTGAAATACATCCACCATGTGTTCATTTTCATCCCCTAAATATCTGGGGTTGTCTCTAAAGGATGTGGCTAGTAAACTTTTGAGATATACCGACTGACAATCGTCTGGGGTTTATTTTAAGAGACTATTATATTATTATAATTATTTATATTATATTATATTATTATATTATTATATTCTACAGTTTCAGTGGATTCCGAATTGGTTTTACAACTACCAGCATCTTTTATAAAAATAAACATTTGTTTGTTACAAACTTTTCCGACTACACAATGTGATGATGTAAGCCTTATTGAGATACATAGAAGGTTAGTTTTCAACTAAGTTATCACCAGGGCTTGGATTTTAATGAAATACCATATTTTTTTGTTACATCATAGACAAAGCTCATTGTATACATATTTATTTATTTGAGACATTTAACGTATACTTTCTGAAACAAATGATTAAATCAGCACACGAGAATGAGTGAGAATGAAGAAAAGCCTGCCAAGGTATCTTCACATAACTTCCAGTGTTCTTTTACATAACCCAATGGGGATGGGACCGACGGCTTTACTTTCCCTACAAAGGAAATTGTGTCACGGATTTGTATCGATAAAGAAAAATCCGTCAACCTCAACTGGGTTTGAACCCGTGAACATCTGTTCCTGAGGTGAGCACTTTATCCTAAGACCACCGATGTTGACATGAGAATATCCATTTTGTTTGTAATGCCTAGATACAAAATGTAATCAAAATCTTTTGAGCAGATTTCTAGGAAATCTGTTCTTTCTCTTTTTTCCTCTTCAGTAAACTACCCTTAATTTTAGGGTTAAATATCTAATTCCAAAAACTCTTCTGGGAAACTTTATGAAAACCTTAGTTACCAAATTTTAGCCAGATCAATAAAATGGTTTCGGCTCTCTAGCCCGAGGTACAGACAGATAGACAGACGGACAGACGACATCGCAGAAACAACTTTTTCGATTTCAGGGGGTTATGAAACGTCGACATTTATCATAATCTCGAATTCAATTTTCTTGACGATCACTGAGGGGTTGAGAGGAAGTAAAAATTGTGTAGTAAAATAATTTACAAATATTCCATGTAGTACCGGATACGTTATTTTACAAGACAATGAATAACAACAAACACTAAGCCTATAATGTTGTTTATAAAATATGTAGAGCTTCCTGGAATCAAGTTAGTTATAAACACAAACAGAACCATAAGAATGCAGGAAAGTTTCTTGATTTTAGACGTAACACTAGAACGATTATAAACACAGACCCCCGGCTGTTTGCTCCTGTGTACAATGCAGGTTATTTCTGAGGGATAAAAAAAACCGTTCCTTCGGGAACACCATACAAGATTTATCCGGGGAACCTTTTAGGGACTCCTGGTTAGTTTTCAGACTTTATTCTAAACATCAGAAGAAACCTTAAGAGCCTCTATAACCCCCACGGATAACCTGTAACTTAGGTAAATATTACCAGTTTCATTGGCCAAATGCAGGGGTGTATCCAGATCATTTTTATGGGGGAAAGGGGGGGTCATAATTATAAATAACATACCGGTAGTTACTTATAATGTTAGATTTCTGTTTAAAGCCATTTAATAGTTTCTCAATAAACTATTTGGAGTGGCCCTCCCTCCTTCAAGAATTTTTTGAAAAAATGTTTCAGTCTAAAAGCTATGAATACCTAGGCTTCGCCTTGATTTTTTAAAAACTAGATTCTTTAATAAACCATTTAAAGGATTCTTCACTTAGACATTTTTGAAATTTGGATGCCCCTATTTTGTTTTTTTGTATTAGTTTTATAACTTTCACCCCTGAATCTGCGCCTGATCACTCTCGTGTTAGATTGGCTTGCTGATGACGGAGAGATCAGGGTTTGAGTCACGGTTGAGTCTGCTGAGGGTGATTTTTCCTAAAATGGTTTTCCACTTTCCTCCCACGCAATTTTGTGTGGGTTGCCTCCAAACAATGCTTCCTTATTATATATGTAATAGCTTAATCATCGAGCTTGAAGCTGGCGTCGTATTATGGTGTGGTTATTTGTATTTTCAGTGAAACACTTTTATAATATTTAAAAAATTACTTATATTTAAAAAAATTAAAATAGCATTTAATCTTAACCTAATCTCACTATAGTCAAATTCGAGTTGTGAGAGGGAAATAGTTACCCTTTTAGAAAATTTTCAATCTTTTGCTTTTTTGTGAAAATAAAAAATCTCGCTATTTAAATGAGTCCCGCCCGGTAAAGGAATAACAGAATCCTGCCATCTTCTTATACTCACGTATCGACTACAGCGCTTGGTGGTTGAATGAGTCACTAGAGTCAGATTGGTGTAGACCGGATATGTAGTACAGTACACTACTACAAACAAAGCCCCTCCTCTTATAGAATTTAGTGACATGACATTTTCACCAAAAAAATATTCATCTTAAATTGCAATGACAATTCTTTTGTATTTACTTTTCAGTTTACCATCAATAAGATATTTTAAATAATTATAAGTTGAGAACTACCTTTGCCCCAACACCCCCTGTCCCCCACTCATCCCCTAACAACACTATTTGATGACAAAGATGTCAGGTTTCGAGTCCGGGTTGAGTATACTAAGGTGATTTTTTTCTTCTAAATCGTTTCACCACTCTTCCTCCAAGCAAATGCGGGTACATTTACTCTTGTTTCTACACCATCTGTGCAAATATAGGGACATCTTGGACAGGTAATGAGGCACAATGTATATATGATACAATGTGTATATATATATGCTTATATATGAGGCACAAAGCATATGTGTGAGACACACTATATTATATATATGAAACACAATGCATATATATGAGACAATGTATATATTATAAGACACGATAAATAAAATATTATGTATGAGAGACATCAAACAAATTATATATGACACACTGCATATAGATGATACATAGTGCAAATATATGAGGCGCAGTGGTTATATTATATGAACCTTAGTGCATATATATATAAACCTTAGTGCATATATACATATGAACCTTAGTGCATATATATATATAAACCTTAGTGCATATATATATGAACCTTAGTGCACATATATATATATATAATATATATATATATATATATATATATATACATACACTATGGTACGGGGTACGGTATTCGGTATGCTATGGTATATATACTGTATACATATATGAGACTGAGGATATGAGACATAGTGGATATATATATATATATATATGTGTGTGTGTGTGTGTGTGTGTGTGTGTGTGTGTGTCAGTAATGAACTCCATTTACTTCCTCCCATAACCCCATAACCCTGGCCCATCACATACTTAGGATACCGTAAGCCGCCACTGTGAACAAACTTCCAGAAAATATCCATCTCTGATCCTGTTTCGGGCCTAATCATCTCTCTAATACCCCGGTTAATCGGTTATGAAACGGACTCTTAAAGTTTAGTGTGGCTGTGTTCTCTCTCTCTCTCTTTTCGTTCTGGGTCGTGCGATAACAGATCATAAATAAAGGAGACTGTGTAGGTTTATTATTCATTGTTTGTTGTATGTAGACATGCCGACATGTTGGAAAGAGGGACGGGGGTGGGGAGGTGCCGTGGTTAATGTTTATTGAGCTTTGTGTACGTCGCGACAGGAGGGTTGAAGAAGAGTGGAGAAGGTACAAGGGGTGGAGTTAGGAAAAAAAAGGGTTGAAAGGAAGTAAGATTGTATACATGATCATCTTATTGAAAGTTGAGTTACATGTGCTAGAAATATAAATACAGGATTAAGAAAAGGCAGCTTTTTTTGTTTGTTGGGGAAACGCGAGACATCCACCTATTATTTATAGATATCCCCTTTACAAAGGGGAGATGATTTCGTACTTGAGTCAGTAGAGAAACTTGTACTGAAATAATGATGGAAACTCTCAGTATAACCCCATCCTATAATCGAATGGGCTTGGACAGGGATGTGCAAACTTACCCACAGGAGGGCAAGATAAAAAAAAAAACAATAGTGAGCCAAAGACTTTTTATTCATTAATTTTTCCTTAAAATTTCTTTAAAATTAATTTAAAATATACATGATAAACACCACACACACAATAAACTTACATGAATAAGTTCAAATACATCTATAATACAAAACAATCATAATTACTCAGTGGCTTAGTAGGTTTTAAAGTTCGTTCAGGAGAGTTAGATGATGAGGTTTGAGATGAATGAAACTATGAGGTAGTAATTCTCAAGAGAGAAGAAAGACAGATATTCATCAGTGAGTCGGTTTATAACATCACATTTACTAAGTTTATGGTTGAAAACAATTGTTCGAATGATGAGATGGAAACATCGACATATCATTTTTAAGAATCAAATAACCAAAGCTATTATATATACTTTTAGTGAGGATTTACTCCATCTAGATATCATGAAATTGAAAATTGAAACCTAGACTCGGGAATCGAACACGTGAACCGAGATTTTAACCTAAAACAGGTTCTGATTGGCGAAACCTCATTAAAAACAACGTGTCACTATGGCAACAACCATTTTAACTTCCAGTTAAAAGTTATCAGGTATTTAAACCTCCCGATAAAAATGTGATGGATAAATACATTTTATCTGGCAGTCATAAAACACACTTTTAACTTAACCACCAGATAGAAATATTTATATACCAGATTCACATTTATTCAGGATTCATAAGACCGGCCTTAAGTAACTATTTAAGGTGGGGATATAAGCAACGCGAGAAAAGGTCGGTGTTTTTTCAGTTTTTTTATAGCAAAACTGTCTTAATAAATAAAATATTTATGCATTACAAACATGTAGTTTAATTTTCTTCACAAGGTGATATCAACAATTGTTGAATATCTGTCAGAGTGTCCTGGTATTTAATTGATACTTTTTCTCTCCAATTTAAAAAGTTTCTCATCTAATGTCTCTATGCCCATGACAGATATTCAACAAGCTGTGGTTATCACCACGTGAAGAAAATTAAAATCTATGTTTGCACTTGAACATATTTTATTTATTTTGTCAAAAAAAAGTTTTGCTATAAAAATTGCAAAAAAAAGCCCCTTAACTCGCGTTCCCTACAACCCCCACCTTAATGCCAAATATTAAGTGGGGGGAGTTTCCCCGTTATCCCCCGCCAGGTACCCCTATAATTAATATGTATTTCATTCATACTACATTTTTAAATAAAATAAAAATAAATATTTTAGTCCAAGAACTCTAACTATTTCAGCTTGCACTAATTCCACCTCAACTTGCGGCGAGTAGCCCCAGAGGACGGCGACATTTTCAGTGACCAGAAGTTAGCAGGGGGTCTCGAAACGGTCGGAGCACTCATACCGTAACTAACCTTAACCAAACAAACTTGAATCATTGTCTACAGCGATGGCATTGAGCTTTCATCCAATTAAAATTAAAATTGGATTTGAAATGTGTATATAGACTTCCTACTTGATGTAATTGACTCCTTGATTGAATCTGAACTGAAACTTGTACCATTCGTGCGTGACGCCAATCACGAGACTCGTTTTGTCTAACGAGAGCACATTCTAGGATGTTGACAATTTAGCTAGAAATCAATCTAGAATTAATGCACACAAGTGTGTTTGGCCCTTGAAATTTCATTGTCTTAGTCGTAATTATTAGGGGGTAGATTTCAAATGAGAAAATAATAATAATAATTAAAAACCAACTGATTAACACGGACTATACTCCTAAATAATTTTAAAAGTCGCATAATTATTATTATATTTTATTATTAGGTGTTCTCTCCTACGACAGGTCCATTCCTTAGATATAGATTATTGTGTTTTTTTTAGAGTCCATAAAGGAGAGAATGGTATTTCAGTCCTACTTTGTTCTTTTCTTTGAATTTGGCATGTTTGGGTTATCAAATAAAAGTTAAATGAATTTGTGAACGAATTAAACAAAAACTTAACGAAAATACGCACGATGAAACCACAGTATAGCAATACACGTGAGGAATTAAACCGATGTTCCCCAATCAAGTTAATGTTACTCCGAGCGCTTCTAGTGGTCTCTGGTGACAAATTAATAATATTTTAGTGCGCCAACCAAAGATATATGTGTATATATATCAATAACTGCCCCCTTCCCCGTAAAAAATATTGTAAAGAATCCTGTAAAACAAAGCTTCAAATCATCCATCATGTCAATATAAAAACAAACATTTTTTTTCTTATTTAAAAAAAAATACAGTCCTACCATCCTTGTAACACCCCCTTACTCAGTTCTTTACCTCGTAGGAATAGGTCACTAACAAAAATACTACAAGGATAAGAGGGAGTCATCTAACATAACAATATTAAAGAAAAAATAAAATAAGCAAGAGTTAAATGCAAAGAGTAATTTAATTCATTCAAAAAATAACAAACAGTAATTTTAGTAACTTTAATCTCTTCAATTATATAGAAGGACGAAGAAAAATATAGTTGAATACATTAATGCTAAAGAAGATTAATGCAATTAGACCAAGTTAGCATTATATCAATAAAGCTATTAATAAACAGTAAATCAATATCTATCCAAGAAAAATATAAAAAGCTTGAAGAGCCTTTCTAAATTGTTACAAAGGCGTCTGATTATCTACAGACATTACGAAAACATTAACCTTTCCAAAGTAAAGTTATATCATAATTTTATATACTTTTGCATTAAATATTAAATTTTACACAAAACGAAAGTAGCTTCAAGTATTACAATACATATTTTAACTACAAACATTACATTAAAATATACACGAGATTTTAACATCCCAAACCTAATGTAAACTCACGTGGGACTATTTGAATCTGCATCGTTCAACTACAAACAAAGTCTAACAATGATATTAAGTTAATGAACATCAGAAGTTTGCCAAACTTACGTTACACAAAATATTGAATTGTAAATAAATGAATCTAAATATACAACAACTAAAGCTAGAATAATACGGAAAGTCCAGATAATTAAGATACATGATTTTAGTATATTTCAATTAACAGTAAGTTAATTTAGACCAGCTAACATTAAGAAATTTACTAACATCTTTAAGAAACAAGCCCTTAGTGGTGACATGAAATTGAAGTTACATTTAGTTATAAAATCGCATTTAAATAATACCCAAATCAAATAAACAAACATCAGCCTATCTCGGCTATAACAAAATTAAATTAAATAGTTAGAGTTCCATAATTCAAACAAAACATATTACCAGAGTATTTAACTTTCCTTCTCAGGTTTGTTGACAAAACCTATTTTTGACTGATTGACTGCTGACGTCAGAGAACAGGTTTCGCCAGGTGTGCAGGAAAAAACGCCCATTCGATGCATCTAAGACAGCCAGGTCGGAACATCGAGTGTTGATAGTGAATTAATTATATTGAAATATATTGTTTATATTTTGCTTGAAGTGACTTGGAACTACAATAGTGAAGAATACTATTGTAGGTGATTTGAATTAATGTCGACGTTTCTTGGAGTAGGTAGTATGATTCGGACGATAGTATATGCAGCATCGGGTTGGGTGAGGATTCGATTGTACAATACAACCCTTGTATTGTTACACACTGTATAGCCCCCTCCCTCTTTTTATCCTCCCTCCTATTTTCATCTCATTCCTCTTTCCTCACCATACCCCTCCGCCCCCTTCACCAACCGCACTTTCCCTTCAACAACTTTTTTTTTTCCAACGACTATATAATATACTATCGACATTTTTATGAGGAATAAATTAAATTTTCAAAATAAAATATAGCCTATGCTACTCACTGATAATGTTGGTGAAAGAATTTTTGAAAATCGGTCCAGTAATTTTTGAGTTTATCCATTACAAACAAAAAAACAAAAATCAAATCTTTTTTCATTATAATATTAGTAAAAATTAGAGCTGTTACTATTTTTAACAAGCTTTAAACAATTTTTTTTCCTTAATTAAAAAATGTATAGTTTACAAGCGCTGAAGATACACAATTTACAAAATACGCGAAAAGGTCGCACGTACCCCAATTCCTGGTTTATGTATTGCTCCGAAAATAGGTTCTCCTTTTTCCCGCCTTGATATTTGACCAATGAGTGTTCTACTGTGGGATGTGAACAATTCACAGGTACAGTTTAGAGTAATTACTCTGATAACCCTGGCGATGTCCCACGCCACGCCACTGATGTTAACATAGTAAAAGTTTACCCAACTCTCATATATACGCATTACCCACAACGTGTACACGTGCAGGTGTATCGCATTAACCTCCCCCGCGCATGAGCAGTCCACCTGTTCCCAAGACGGTAAGTGGTAACGGTCTTCAAGACAGCGACAATACAGAATGAATTATTGTGATGTTTGTTGAAACTAGACCTTTTGGTGGAGTAGTCGAGCGCGGGGATGGAGGTCTTATTTCCTGTTCCAACATTCTTAGATAGAGGACACAAATAATAGGCCATACACAAAGTAACTCGTCAAGACGCTACACTCGCTGCCAGTATACAATAGATAGCCGCTGGAGTAGGACCTCTGCCAAAAGTAGGCGAGTGTAGTTGCCAGATTATAAGAATTTCCGTTATTGGGAACAGAACAATACGCAAATAAAATGAAATTTGATACATAATAGACTTCTATAACAACCCCCACTGATGGCTTGGAAGGGGTGGGAGGTACCATATCCATTACAACGTAGGCTATTATTTTGAATAAAGGGGGTTGGTCACACTTGTAGCCAAGTATATTGTAAGATGTGAATCTACACCAGATGTATCTGAATGTAGTTGTAAGATGTGAATCTACAACAGATGTATCTGAATGTAGTTGTAAGGTGTGAATCTTCAACAGATGTATCTGAATGTAGTTGTAAGATGTGAATCTACACAGATGTATCTGAATGTAGTTGTAAGGTGCGAGTCTTCAACAGATGTATCTGAATGTAGTTGTAAGGTGCGAGTCTCCAACAGATGTATCTTATTGAAGTGCGAGTCTTCAACAGATGTATCTGATTGTATTTGTAAGATGCGAGCCGTCATTGCATTACAGTCTATGATTTCGGTGCTAATGTGCTCAGCTGTATCTTGTCAGTTTGGACTTTTTATTTTTATCGCGGCTTACTACCCGTCTGGGCATTAAAATTACGTCATTGTGGTAGAGATGAGGAGGGTAGGATTCTGATGAATAGTACTGATATTTGTGTGATGGGAGGGTAGGAGGCCACTAGGGAAAAATCCCCCTCAGTACACAAGGCCGAGATTAAAACCCTGACACCCACTTCGATGGTCGAATTGTTTAAGGCATCACTCTCGCAATAGACTAGAAGCGAATGTCCAGGGTTCAAACCCCATCTATTTTGGTTATTGATTAGTACTATTACTCTTGACAGATGTCCATCTTCCTCCCTCAAGACAAATTTTGGTGCCTTTTGTGAGTTTTTACATACAATTTTTTTATTTAAAAAGATGAAATCTACGATTAATTTGAAAGAATACTAAGACGCGTAGCACAAAAAAAAATGTCACTATCAAATGTCGCCTCCATTTCATTAAAATAAAAGTCAAAATATGTTAAATATCGTCACTCAGTTTTGTTATGAAAACGCGAAAATTATTCACGCAAAATATTTATGGTCACATTAATTTTTAATACGACATAATTAATTCTCATAAATGACCTTATGGCTAAATGATCCTGCATGATTAATTTGATTATAAATAATTATTAACGAAGGAGATTATCGCAATTAAAATGGAAAGTGGAAATTTTTAATCCTAATTATTTTAATTGAATAGCCCTGGTCAACTGTCGGTTTCGCATGACGTAATTTGAGTCCTTCTAGGGTGATGCGGAGAAACCTGGTTTAATCCCTTTTTCGAAAAAGGCCCCTTAATTCCATAGCAGAGTTTCACGCTGGACAATTAAAGCTTACTGATGGCGGTCTAAGCCAACTGGGCGCCAGTGTAAAAACGTAATAATTGTTTGTTTTTTTACTAAATATTCATTTTGGGAGTTGTTTAAAAAAATATTAATAACAAAGGGAACTAAATTTGTAAATATTTATAAAGTTGGATTACTTGATATTATAAAATTTTGAAATTTTTTCAAAAGACAAAAAACCATGAAAAATAATAATTTTACCTAAAATAAACCACTTAAAGATTAATTAACTTGACCTAACCCTAACATAGCTTGCACCTAGTTGTTTTGTTTCCATTGTTTACAATTATAACATTAAAAAACATTGACCCTGGCGCCCAGTTGTCTTGGTGCCCAGTCTTCCCATCTCAATTCGCAAGCGCCCAGTTGTCTTGGTGCCCAGTCTTCCCATCTCAGTTTGAAAGCGCCCAGTTGTCTTGGTGTCCAGTCTTCCCATCTCAGTTTGAAAGCGCCCAGTTGTCTTGGTGTCCAGTCTTCCCATCTCAGTTTGAAAGCGCCCAGTTGTCTTGGTGCCCAGTCTTCCCATCTCAATTCGCAAGCGCCCAGTTGTCTTGGTGCCCAGTCTTCCCATCTCAGTTTGAAAGCGCCCAGTTGTCTTGGTGCCCAGTCTTCCCATCTCAATTCGCAAGCGCCCAGTTGTCTTGGTGCCCAGTCTTCCCATCTCAGTTTGAAAGCGCCCAGTTGTCTTGGTGCCCAGTCTTCCCATTTCAATTCGCAAGCGCCCAGTTGTCTTGGTGCCCAGTCTTCCCATCTCAGTTTGAAAGCGCCCAGTTGTCTTGGTGCCCAGTCTTCCCATCTCAATTCGCAAGCGCCCAGTTGTCTTGGTGCCCAGTCTTCCCATCTCAGTTTGAAAGCGCCCAGTTGTCTTGGTGCCCAATCTTCCCATCTCAGCTCGCAGGCGCCCAGTTGTCCAGATCTGTACTTATGGACTATCCTTCATTCATACGCACCAATTCCCCTAAATTCTTCAGGGTCGGTGCAACTAAGTACACACGTGCATTCACACAGGGCGGGGCAATCTAATGTGTCTAAGATGTGCTATATTATGATTATCAGCCATATATTATGTTCAGATAAGTTTATATATATATTCTCATCTTGTCTTACTACCTGATCAGGCTAGACGCAAAAATAATAATCACTCTAATGGGGTAGGGATGAGGAAGGAAGCATTTTAGAAGTAATCTACCCACAATCGCTTGGAAGGAGAGTGGGAAAACAATTAGGAAAAACCTCCCTCAGTAAGCCCGAGCGGGATTTAAAAAGTCTTAGGGCGGTTTGAAAGAACGTATAGTGAATGCTTAGTGGACCGATAGTGTGGTCCCGAGCACACTATCGGTCCATCTAATAGCCTATGATGACGCAAGCAAACACACTCTAGTGTTCACTTAGTTCCAGTTGAAACAGTAGTAACATTAAAACTTATCATTCATTCACTAATGGAAATATCTGTAAGGACATTACCTACCTGTGACGTCACGGAAAATTAGGATAGAATTTACCATGTTCATGAATTTGTTTTATTCAGAGAGTTTTAAAAATATAACGTTGAAACAAAAACCTTAGATAATTATAAAACTAGTCTTATAAAGTCACAAAATTATATTCTTTTTATCTTGAAGTAGTTTTTTTGTAAACTTTTTTTTTCCATCAATTATCTACAACTTGGGTTATTTGTCTTGGTCACGAAAATGTCCTGTAGGAATCTTCCTGCCAGGAGGATGTAGATTAAAAAAAGTCCAAGTACAATCTAGAATAGGAAACAAGAAAGAGGTACTTTTAAAAAGCAAGTCACTGTTTTCAAGAATCAGTTAGTAGAGTGAGTGTGTAAACTCGTCAGAGGAAGAGGGGAAGTAACAAGAGATCTCGTAAGGTAAACGACACATTTTCTTCCCTCTGTTTCTATTTCGTACGTTGGCGTTTAATTGTGATAGTGCTTAGATTATGCGTCAAGTTAAGATGCAATCCGCTTCATAAAATAGCTTCAAAGTTTCTAAGTAAGCAACGTCGAATAACAATTTTACCAACCATGTACCATTTATAATTCAACGAGAATTTAATAACTATTTGTTAACAATAACGGTAGCAAAAAGGGCGGGGCTGCTGTCTTGTAGCAGTATTTTCCCTCATACTTTATTTATTTTTATTCAGGATCATACTGGGGGATGAAGGGGGGTAGGAAAGGGGTTTCAAACCCTTATATATATAATATGTTGGCGTCTTATAAAATTCATAATACCAACAACTCCAAAAATATTCTTTCTTAAAAAAAACGACTATTTTTCATCAGAAGTCTTTATCTGTCGGCTATAAAAATTACTAGATCTACTTTCACTTATTCATACGTCTGATCATCTGATCGTATCGATTATTGTGTATTATCGATTCCCATAACTGGCCCCGTGGTGTATGGTCAGTGCATATGGCTCGATTCTCGGCTGGCACCTTGAGTATTTTTCTCGGAAGGGAAATTACCACAACGAGTTAGGTTAGGTTTGGTTTATCTACTGGTTTCACACCCTCATATTCACTATTACCACCCTCTCACCTCATCGGGACATGGAAAGAATGTACGATCAGTACATTCGGGCGTCCCTGGGGACGGTACATTATATGGCTAATCTTTACACAGACTGGGCTACGAGGGATGTAGCCCAGATAAACCATATTAAATATTGATTGCTATAAAATAACATTAAACGGTTATCAATATTGGGAACAAAAAGTTTTTGTATCCTAAAGGCTCCTTCATACCAACATCTCACTATAGCCCCCCATAAGCCTCAAGAAAAATAAATAATTTATGTGACCCGGTTTTTATTCGAATCCTTTTTTATAGTTGGATACGGGTCTTTGCCCCATAAAATACTGTTTTCTCTCTCTCTCTCTCTTTTCTCTCCTCTAAAATTATCCTCCCAAAAACAAAAGCTTTGTCTGCCTTTTGTTGATTTGTGTATTCCAGTCGTTTTCTCTCTAAATAAGTTTTACAAAACAACAACAAAGTTAATGCTTACCGTCAGACAAATGCTATCAAACCTTTACTACCTCGGTGTTTCAGGAAGTCTCAAGTTTTTTTTATTCTTCCTTAAAATTAAAAAATAAAACACCAGCTCATAAAGAAGCGTTTGTCTTGCATCGTCTTATTCCCGCGTCCCACTTCATCTCCGTGCCATGTTAATTATTTCTCTCTTATATTGTTGGGCCTGGGAAAAAAATATATAAATATTCTCCCTTGGCTTTACACCCCTCATCCCTCCCCCTCCTCCCCGCTCTACCCTCCTTTTCCTTGAAAAAACTGTTGTTCCCTTTCTTCGCTACAACTCTTCAACCGGAACCACGTTAACTATGACTCTAGCAACAGACATCATTTCCGGTCTTGTTCGAAATTTTTATTATTTTTTACACGACCCGCGCTGGTGAGTAAATGATATGAGTCCACTTTTAATAGAAAGGGATCTTTCTGCTAGAAAAAAAACTATGTATACTTTCAGGTATTCATACCCAAATCATGTTATCTGATTCATAAATATTATTCATATCTATAAAATAACACAGACAATATAGCAAAATGTTATCAATATTGGCCGCAAATTAATTTGTTTGAGTTTTATAAACTGTCTTTATCTACACATCTACAATTATTTAATCATATTCCAAGATCTAGTTACTCGTCACCCGTGCACGGAATGAGCAGACTTGGACCCTGATTTTTCGGAAGTCACTCAAATTTAGCATTTTAGAAATATGTTTATTTGTTTCATTGATTAAAAAGTCATCAAAAGATTCCAATAATATTAACTTATGGATAATATATATATCTTAAGCCTCGTTTGTATTGTAACACAACATGTTGGCCAACACGATCCCAACAAGTTGTGTTGCAATATAAACGCACTCTCAACTTGTTGGTGTAGGGAGAGCCGGTAAGAGCCAACCAGTTGTGTTGGGTTGTGTTGGATCATTTGTTGGAGATAATAAATAACCAATCCAACATGTTGGCCGCCAAGTTGGGAGGTTCTGCGCATGCGCTATCGAGTTGAATCAGTGTCTAGCCTTAGCCAAACACGTGTTTTATTTTCAGATTAGTTTAACTTTTAAAATCGGGGCTTGCATAATTTTGTGATCATGGAATAGAACAAAGCTAATACAGTTAAACTAATTGATTTATATCAAAAGTATCTGTTCTTTGTGTACAAATCTACCACAACTCCACTTTACAAATGTAGCTAATTCATTATTCCCATGTGCACGCCTTCAATTCGAGTTTTAGCCAAAAAAAAAACCACCTTCAAACCCCTACCGTTTCTTACGTTTTGGTTTTTTCTGCAAGAGTACACTTCCTTTCAACACAATAAATGAAGAATGGCAAGTAATATGATATTATCCATGACTAGAAATGTGTAGAGTGATTGAAAACTAGTAGAGGACCCAGGATGTTGGTCCAACAAGTTGGCGACAGTAGACTAAGCTTACTTCCCCACATGTCCCGTCTCCCAACTTGTTACATAATAAACGAGGCTTTAGAATTGACAACTAATTAAGTGGACTAAGAAGGTAAACAATTGTAATTTTTTTTTCCGTCGTTGGGATAACATGATTTTCCAGTTTTCAAATAACGTTCATCCTATAAAACAAATGTCAGACTGTCCAAATACACAATCCTCGTTACCGTGAAGAAAATTAAAAATACCCTAAACTCTAAAAAAAAAACTAAAAACATGTTTTCCATTAAACAACTCGTTCGTAATAAAAGAACAATTCGACATTTATAACTTTACATTTAAAAATATTATATTCATAGGGCCTAATATTACCCGCGATAAAGTACCGTGAAAAGCCAAACAATATTAAAAGAAAGAGGAAAATATGATTATAGTGACAAAGACCTGGGATACAATTCACTTTTTTTTTTTAAAGGCAATAATTAAAATTATGTTGTTTTTATTCGTTGCAGTCCAATTATCTTTTATTTTTCTATTGTTCGCTATTATTCTATTATACATATTCTGGCATGGGTCGACATATTTAATTACGGTTCCTTCTAAAAGTCCTGTGCAAGAGGGGGGAGGATGTATATTTGCTCGCTTATGTACCAACGTTATGTACTCTATGAAGAATTCGTCATCTGGCTTGGACATGAAAGAGACCGCAATTCACTCGACTCAGCTCCAATTTTATTTTGAAGAGATTTTTATTTAAAAAAAAAACAATGTCTTTTATGAACTATGGGGAAATAAAAATATATTTTGTGGTCTTTTGGTTCTGTGGATGTTTTTAATGCATTTTTTTTTTAATTTCATAAAAGCAGCCAGGCAGTATTTAATTAGTTCTGAACTATTTTGCTTTTATTTTTATATAGTTATGGAGATTTTTTCTATTTAAATTAATTGCTTCCTCTTGAACTTTTTATAAATTTGTACAGGCCTATGTTTTATAGTATAATTTACTAAGAGTACATTAAAGATAAGGGGGGTTATTAGTACCTAGATAAAAAAAATACCCTGTTAAAATATATTTTATAAAGCCAAGCATCAAGAAAGAGTATGTGAATGGCTGATCTAACGAATACATGGTAGTAGAGGTAGTATTAGTATCCGCCCCTACCACTTATCCGGTGTAACACACTAGACCAGACGTGGAGTACACAGGTGAGCTAATTCTCGGATGTGCTCAGTCCCACCTGATTAGGTGGGTAAATAAATATAAGTAGAAAACACTCTTTGGAAAAATAAAACCTCGTTCTTACCATTCCTTTTGGGAAAAATGACATTAAAGTTAAAGAGGGGTGATGTGGCAACGCTGTAGCCAGAAACTGACATCAAACGTATGTGTTAGTCCGCGGTAGATGTTAAAATGGTTGATCCTCGCATGGCGATTCATGTATCCAAACGGCGTATGGATTTGGTGTTCACGCAACAAACATGTCGATGTCAACTGTCGTAACAGCCGCATGGATTCGTGCCAGTGTGTCCTCGGACGACTGCGGTGGCTCGTCATGGGGGTACATCAGAGCTTTGAGGTGACCCCACAAGACAACATATCGAGTGGTGTTGGGTCTGGGGGCCTTGATGGCCATTCCACCGGCCCCCTCCATGTCCTATCCACTGTTTGGGGCGGACTTATAAGTGCAGGGTAACCGTCACACTGATATCACATCCTCTGTCACACAAGCAATGGTAAGTCCTCCCAGCAGCCCAGGTAATACTAGTCAAGGAACAGACGGTATCTGTGGGAATACAGACGATCTGATAGCAAATAGGGGCCCACAATCCATCCCCGACAATGCCAGCCCGTACAGTAACGTCTTCCGGGTAAGTGTTCAGGGTAACGAGCAGCAGGTCCGTCAGATGCGCTCATAGCCATTGCCATATCCCAGCATTCCATGCGTGTGTTGCTTACACGATACCGACCTCGAATTTCTGTTTGCGTCTATTCACCGATGACCGATTTCAGGTACAATGTTACAATATCACTTCTCCCTAACTCTAACTTAGTTTTTCTCAAAATGTATGACAAGAAGTGTTTTAGACTTATACCAGACTACTAGACTACTTAGACCAATCTAATAATGTAATGTCCGGATCCGCGAATTGATACTCATTCTGTATAATGTTAAGGTGGGAGTGTAGGGGACGCGAGAAAAGACCACTGTGTGTGCTGTTTTTATAGAAAAACATTCTTTGGTTAAAACATGGCTCCAGTAGAAAAATAAGTTTAATTGTCTTCAAGTGGTTATATCAACAGTTGTTCAATATCTGTAGAGGATGTCCTGGAATTTAATGACAACTTTTTATCTTATTTAAAAAAGTTTATCATCTAATACGGCTATGCTCTTAATAAATATTCAACAACTGTTGATTTCACCACTTGAAGACAATTAAACCGTATTTTTCTACTGGAGAGTTATTTTATTTTTGGCGACCCCTTCTACCGTACATTCAGCTCAAAAACCTAAAACTCTCAAAGAGAAACAATACGACCAGCACGCGTTGTGGTGTTAGAGGAACAGTCACAACAGCAACATTTCGCGTCCTGTGCTTTAAAGAGCACAAGCGTTCTGCTCTCACCATTACGAGCTACGACGCGATGTCAGTCAAGTAACTTAATCTAATAAAATATTATCAATGTTGACTGCAACAAAAGGTTTGTATAGTTTTTTAATGTGCTCCAAATGTCCATTCGTAAAAAAAAAGGTCTATTACAACCGTCTAGTCGTGTTTTTTTTAAAGATGTGAGTGGTTTGTAAATGGAACTGCAAGTACAGTTATAGTCAAAAGCTAAGAAAAAACAAATGTAATGATTGAGAAATAATATAATTTTTAACAACTGACTTGACATAATTCAAACCTTTTTTTCAATATTCATACACATTTAAAATCACGTGTATTTAACAAATGGGGATTAAACTGGGTTCAAAATTAGTCGGGGGATATTTTAGTCTTATTTCTAGGAAAGTCACAGAAAATCCGCTACTAATGGACATTGCCGTATTAAACACTAAGAAGTAGTCCGATACTAAAACTAATATATCAAAAGAGATAGCTGCAGATCGCATAGCTTGACATGAATGAATACGTTAAATATTTAATTGGTTTTCTATCTGTCTGATACGGTTCTTCCCATGAAAATTGGACTATAGCCACTAGACTTGAAACGTCAGAATCGTCTTCTCTTGTCGGCGTGGGAGTGGAAAATGGAATTGGTGACACGTGCTTGGGAGTCAGTTGGAGTTAGGAGGTATGATTATAAATATTAATAGAAAAAAAACCACTCCCCCCCTTTTTTTTAAATGTCTCACAGTGCTCTTATCACAGTGTCGATCTTTCCTCTCATAGCGCCACCAACTCTATTTATAACATCTCATTTCCACGATGGCTAAAAATAAACTTTCACAAGAATGGTGGAGATTGTTAGGGGCGCTTGGGTATTAGAGATAAAGTCTTATCTTATTTGGAAATATAAAAAGAAAATAGATTAAAAATTAAATCTTAAGTTCGTTCGTGTTTAGCAGGTGCTTCGGACGTAAACAGGCAACCCTCGTCCAGAAGGTTTGGAAGTGTCCAGGAATAACTACGTGGTCAGGTAGACTGCCAGATTAGTCACAGCACGCCAACCTTCAATGGCCGCCATGATACCGACCTGAGGGACTAGGACTACCGTTACTCTATCACCTTTCCAGAGATTTGGGTCAAACAAACATCTCCTTGATTTCAGAGGGGGTTCGAACTCAGGAGGAGGCTTTCAAACGAGGCCCAAATTATATATATATATATTTTCTTACTACCAGTTCGGCTTATACGCTTTACGTACTAATTACTCTATTGGGTTAGAAATTGGGAAGGTTGAATTCAGAGGAAATGAACCCACATTTGTGTGGAGGTAGAGGGGAGAAATATTTACGAAAAACCACTCCTAGTTCACCCGACCGATATTCGAACCTCTATCTACCCGTCCTCGACAGTCTGGCTCAACACGAACCCAGCGCGTTAGCCAACTAAGCCACCGAGGCGGGTCAAATAGATGTCGTCAAATATTTAGTCCAAGCTAAGCTCTAAGCTCTTGAATGATTACAGTATGGCCTTATATTATTAGCTACACCATAGTGGAACCCATCGCGGTACGCTTTCAAGATGAATGGGGTGCGCTGGGAAGATAATGTCAGGAGATGGAGGCCATTGTAAGGGTGGATCATGTATGTTACATTCTGGTGGAAGGTGGCCGCGTGGTCTATCGCGCTACTCTCGCAGGTGACTGGACTGACGATGACGGAGAGATCAATGTTCGAATCTCGGTCAGATGTGCTGTGGGTCATTTTACCAAAATGGCTTTACACACTCCTCTCTTTCTCCGCGCAAATGCGGGAACACTTCTTCTAAATATAGCCTTCATAATCCTAAAAACCGTTATCGTAATTAGTAGAGAAGTGTGTAACCCGAGCGGGTAGTAAGACGCGGTGCTAAAAAAAATAGTGGGTGCCATCTTAGTTTAGGTTGTTAGGACAGGCTATTAATTTATCACTTCACGCTTAATGTAAATTCTTATTATAACGAATTAATTTGAAGGAAATCATAAATTAATGATAAAACACCGTTGTGGGAAATTTAACCTCTTGCGTCTCGAGTGCAATGGGCTTTAAGATTAGGATTCAAGATTAATATTCGAGTAAAAAATATACAAAGATGGAATTTGATCCATCTATGTATTAAACTAAATGCATTTTATGTTTTGCGACTGTAAAGTTCATTCATTGACTATTGTATGAGTATTTTGAACAGTGCGTTCAGTCGCCCAGGATGACGAACTAGAGAAATTTTACAATGGGATTCTTTATCTCGTAGTGACGTTGTCAATGCTTCATTTCTAAAAATGAATTTAATAAAATGTATGGTCTCGTTTCTTAAAATTGTAATCCAGCTCTCCTCTCTTCCTTCTAAAAAAAATAAATAAAATGAAACGTATCAAATAAAATGTACACGTAGTTCGATACTTTTGTGAAAAGTCGCACGTACATACAAATAGTATTCATTCAATAGAATCCAAGTTCGAGAGTATTAACTCGCGGGTGTAAAAAGAGGTGTAAGGTGCACGATTTCACTTATTTCTCTCCAAGTAAGAATTTTTTGTGTGTGTTTATTTAGCATTTCTTTCAAAATGTAAACATGACACCGAAATCTCATATAAGAACAAAGTTTTCATGCTTTTCAAACAGGCGTTACCCGGAGTCTGTATATAAACCTATTTCATGTGTCATGTTGGTTTCAGAGAGCTTCTCATGCACACATACACCGAATTTACCCCCCTCCTAACTCCCTCCACCCAACCGCCCTTACTTCTACAAACCTCTTCAATGTAAAGTTTTATGCGACCGTGCGACCGAAACTTTCCTACTCAAAACTTTAGGTTTTGGAAGCGGCACACTTTATTGCACGAATAGGTTAAGCGACATTCCTGAGGTAAAGTGAACGATTGTCCCTCGAAATGTCTTGGGATCGAATTCCTGTGAGCCCCAAATTGTTTTAATCATCAACAGGTATAACGTGGATCACACCAGGTCTGTAAGGGTGGTGATGTAGCGGACGCAGTTTTTGTAGCAAAACATTTTCTTGGCCAAAATAAATAACATATTGCTCCAGTAGAAACAAAAAGTTTAATTTTCTTCACATGGTGATTTTCAACAGTTGTTGAATGTTGTCATTAACATGGTGTCATTAGATGAGAAACTTTTTAAATGAAGAGAAAAAGTTGCCATTAAATTCTAGGACACCCTTGTCAGATATTCAACAACTGTTGATATCACCTTGTGAAGAAAATTAAAGTCTGTGTTTGAAAGGAAAAAGGGTCTTCAGCCGTGGGCCACGGTAACATTTTTTTGCGGCCCACCGGCTCATGAAATATATAAAATTATTTCAACAGAAAAAAATTATACCAATTTATATTTTACATAGTTAAATAATAAAATGATGCGTATTGTAAGCTATTTTGTAAAATATTTTTGCTTTAAACGCAAAGAAAAATATTAGGTTTTTATACAAATCTACTTTGAACCGGCAAATGATTACTCCAGTAGACAAGGGAGAGAGTACTGTTTCGGGTGGGTTGACTACCCTTGGTATAAAAGCAACATTTGATTTATTTTGACAAAAAAAAAAAGTTTTTATGTAAAAAACTTTTTTTGGCGTTCCCTCCACTCCGCCTTAGGCTGAACCATAAGATACCGGTACAATATAATTTATTATTATTGTTATTAACACGACTCATACACTCACTTAAATCTAACAAACACTTGTGTTTTTTCATTTCCACACCCTCAAAATACGAGTCATAGTGTTAGGGTAAGGAAGGTTGAATTTAGAGTAAGTGTACCGCATTTGCGTCAATATAAAGTTGAAAGCTCTTTTAGGGAAAACCACTCTCAGTACACCGGACCTAAATTCGAACCCCGATAACCCCGTCATCGTCACTCTAGTCTATTGTGAGAGTGACGACTTAAGACCATGCGTCCACCGAAACAGGTTAATTTCCAGTTCATGAATTGGGCAAGAGTCCATGAAACTGTTTCCCCATTTCGTGGAATGTTCAAGATAAGAGGCTAATTCACAGAATGGGAAGAAATTTTGCCCAAATTTGTGAAATGGGCAGCTTACTTAGTGGATGTGATATGCATATTAATATACTTGCAGCGATATTTGAGGAAGCACAGTCAACTCTCGATTCTACGATCCCGGGAAAAGCGTCCCTCTCGAAGTAACGACCCTTTTTTGGGGAACCGTGAAAAATGTGGGAAAAAAAGGTTGAAAAGTTTAAGGAAATGGCTGTAAAATGTGTTTGTTGCATTTATTTAGGTCGCTGCGTTGCATTTATCTTTGTGAGCGCTGTAGTACTGGTAACTGGGGTGGGTCAGGTATAAAAATAGACACCACCTCATCAATGCCAGCCAATAGCACTTGACTCTGTCCACCCCCTCCCACAAGCAAGACAATGTTTCCCCGCGCGCGACTGCCGCTACATCACGCGCCAGGCTTGCTTTTACCATTGTTATTTCGATTCTCGATTTGGTTACTATTTTGGTTTGATTTTGTGAACAATTTTTGACGACCCATGCTATTGTTTAACATTGTTATTTTGATTTGGTTACGTTTTTGGTTGGATTTTGTGAACGATTTTTGATGACCCTTTTCAGAGTCAAACTAAGTTTCTAAACTTCAAAGAACTGTAACTAAGGTTCACGCTATTTGTTGTCTAAAAAATGCAATTTTTTCTTATGAAGGTCAGGGGTGGAACAAAATCTGTTAAAATTCCAATATCGACCCCTTCGAAATAACGACCCTTTTCCAGGAACCGTGAAAGGTCGTAGAATCGAGAGTTGACTGTATATAAATACAATTTAAAATAAACTAAAGCTGTTTACGTAGTGGAACATCTGCACACTCAATCTTTGTTTACTTTACCGTGGATCTTATCTCGGTAAATGAAATATTTATCTTTGGTTTGATATAATAACAATTCAATTCTAACTCAAGGTGGGACGTGAGAAACGGTCTTATAGCAACATTATGTTTTTTGACCAAAATAAATAAAATATTGCTTCAGTACAAACATTGAATTTAATTGTCTTCACATAGTGACCTCAAAATTTCTTGAATATATGTCCCTTGAGGGTTTCCTGGAATTTAATGAAACTTTTTTTTCTTAGTTTATCATCTGATGCCGCTAAGTTTGTGACAGATATTCAACAACTTTTATTATTATTTGTTACTATTTAGCACCGCGTTTTACTACCCGTTCGGGTTATACGCTTTAATACTAATTACGCTAATGGATTAGAAATCGGGAAGGTTGAATTAGAGGAAGTGAACCCACATTTGCGTGGAGGGAGAGTGGAAAACCATTTAGGAAAAACCTCTCCCAGTTCACCCGACCGAGATTCGAACCTCGATCTCCTCGTCCTCAGCAGTCGAGCTCAACACGACTAGCGCGTTAGCCAACTACGCCACCCAGGCGGGTCCTCAACAACTGTTGATATCAACATGGGAAGAAAATTAAACTCCCTGTTTATACTGGAGCAATATTTTATTTATTTTGGCCGAAAAAATGTTTTGCCATAAAAACTGCAAAAACACTGGCTCTCTCTCGCGTACCCTCCCATCCCACCTTAAGTGTTTTGATGCAATGTAAAAACAATAGAAGGTAACGCCAGATGGAGAAAGATACATCTGATTGGCCCAGATTGTGACGTCACTCAGTATACAAACCAGAGTGTTAGATACACAAAGCTATAATGAAAGACAAAGTGAATTGCTAAAAATCAGGTCAGAATATTAAATAATAAATAAACCTTTATAATCCACACCAATGTTCAACTAACTTAATTACTCTTCTTATTTAAAAAAAATGTATGTTTGTCCCTTAACGCCTGTGTACCGCGTGACGTAAGCAACGACATAGTCAAATACCTCAAAGTAGCGCTACCTTTATTTTCTCTTTACATTGGTACGATGCAACAAATAGATAAAGAGCTTAAAGAGAGGTAGTTATAAAGTTCTCCTCGTGATGTTAAAGGGGGGAAAAAATAAATGTTTTGTTTAAACTTTAATATTAAACACCGAAAGCTAAATACTATGTAAAGTTGATAGCCTTTGACGAGTAAAACTTTAACTAGAAAGTCAAGTGAAGCCTCATTCTATAGAGCCTTTCTCAATAAAAAGTTTTTAATACTAAACTATTAATGCCCCAAACTTGTTAAATTATACCATATTAATATTAAATTTTGGTTAACTAGAGCGTCTATCTACTATCATTTATCCATTCCCCAAGCCATATTACCTGCAAAACTATTTGTAGAGCTTCTGTCACATTTTCTGATCAAAACTTTCATAATCAAACAATTTTTGTTTTCAATTATGTTTTTCTTGTAATCGTTTTTACATTATTGAAATACGAACTTATAAAAATAAACGTTTGGATGTTTCTATTTTGTAGAAGCGGCGTCTGTGTTATCGATTGAAACTGCTTTAGATACGAGAGCTTCTAAAAGACAACCTTCTCTTCATTAATAAAGATGGCTAACTGGCTGAAATCAGGATGGTTGATGACGTCATACGAACCGTTTTCGAATATTATACACGTGTGTACGAAATTAAAAAAAAGCTTTATCTTGAAACTAATATTTTGTAAGTCTCTTTCTCTAAGTAGTAAAACATTAGTTATTTATTTTGGTGGTAAGCTATAAGAAGATGCAATTGTGAATATAATATTTTTTAATTATTTATTTTATGCACTATAATATCTCTTGTGGTACAGTCGTGAAATAAAAAACCATCATACTTTTATTAATGTATTTTATTATTTAATTTAGTCACGGAAAATCCAATTATACAGTAATACTTAGGGCAGTATTATTAAAAGCGCTTACAAAAAAAAAAAGAGTTGGTGGATAATAAATAAGTACTAGGAATATAATAATTATTTCCACTTAGGTTAACATTCTCGACCCTCGGTGGGGTAGAGTGCTCGTCTCAGGATCCGATATTCGTTGGTTCAAACCCAGACGAGGTCGATTCCTGAGCGCTAAAAATCCGTAGTACAACTTCTTTCGGATGGGTAAGTAAAGCCGGAGGTCCCATGTTGATAGTGGCTTGTAGGGTATGTGAAAATACCTTTTCCAGAAGAAATGGTAGGTTCTTTCGCGCCCGCTCACAGAAATTTAGTGTTGAAAGCAACGGGGAACCACCGCAATTCCTGAACACTCCTACCTAGTACATGGGATTTACACCAGATGGTGCAGGCAGCACTAGTCAGCAGAAAGGCCGAGTGCATGCCAAGCAATGGATGAATAGACATCCCATCAAACCGACCTTCGGGCCGTTGACTCAAGAAGAAGAAGAAAAAGAAAGGTTGACATTCTGCTAGGCGTCAGCTAACACCACTCCTAAGCTGGATGGACTTTAGCTCTTTTATTCTCCTTCCAAGCAGATAATGTTTTCACCCTTATAAAACGACAAATGATACTTCCTCTTCTCTCTCTAATACCTACCATCTTCTCTTTCTAATCTATTTTCCTCTCTCTAAAACTTTGTTGCAAAACTTAGTTGTTATTTTGTGTGTTTGTGTTTTTCTTCGTTCCGGCTTGCTTCATAGCTCCGAGCTAAAACTTGTTGAAAACTTTTGTATTTTCCCATAAACTAGTTTTGAGATTTCTTTTTTTTACTATTCCGTGTTTGTAACTGGCACTTGTTTTTTTTGGGGGACGAGGGTGTTAGAAGAGTTGGTGGGAGTTATTGTGAATAAAGGTCACTTTGAGAGATCACGAGGAATCGCACTGAATATCAAAATGAGGGTGTTTGAATCAGAATAGATTTTCGAAAAGTTTATGTAAGACTTCATTGGCTGTCAATTTTTTTTTTTAATTTATGGGTGCCTGAAAACAGAGGTATTAGTAGGGTTAGAATGATATGACATTTCATAATTTTGTTCTATGCTAAATTTTAATGTTGAACAGGAAATAAAAATGTTTTAGAGCTGCCCTAGTTACAAAACAAAAAGTTTTTTATCTTGAAAATAATCGCATGAGTTATATAGAGGTCTTGTTTAGTTTTAGGGCATATTCAAGACATATTTAGATCATATGGTAGGTATTTTGAAGATTTTTCTAAAAACATTTTGTTTAAATACCAGGGAAAATAATATTTTATATTTTACAAAATTGCACCATGGAGTTAGGAGATGGTTTTGCAATGTCTAAATAATATATTTTTTAAAACAAATTACATGGTATTTTAACTATTTATCCAAGATTTTCAAGTTATTTTATTTATTGAAGGTTATTTAAAAAACACACACACACACATATATATATATATATATTATATATTATATATATATATATATATATATATATATATAGAGAGAGAGAGAGAGAGAGAGAGAGAGAGAAATAAATTTTAACATTGTGAGCATATTTCACGTTTTTGTATAAGTATCTGTATCTTATTAACTAAAATCACATATGGACGTGGCATACAAAAAAAAATGGGTCCGTGAAGTTGGCAACACTACAAACGGCACCAATTATGAGAACTATGCCAATATTTAGTGCTGAATTTGTGCCACAAGAATAACCCAGGCTCATAATTTGTACCGCCATAGTTTTTTTGTGGAAACACCAAAATATTCTGGGTGCTGCCAACTTCACGTAGCAGCGCTCATAACGGCACATATTTAATTATCAATTCCTTGGTTTTGAAAACTTTTTTATAGGTCATTCTTGTTCATGTTTTGCCATTTTTGGATTTTTAGGTCATATTTTTTGCGTAGTTTTTGAAACATTATTTGGCATTTATGTTGAACAAGTATGTTTTTAAACACTATCGATATAGTTTTTGGAATGGGAATACAATATAGGCCACGGTCTTTGTTGTATGTCAAGCTGGAGAAGCTTGCATTGTGAGGTTTTACCCAATATACTGCAAATTAAACTGCTTTATGATCCGCGTGGTGGGTAGGCTGGGCAACATAGTTGCCACATAGCGGCGGTTTATGTATTACTGCTATGCAAACATACTCGGTGACTGTCAAGAAATCTGGCAACGTGCATCGGTTGCTATGACAACTACCCTTCACGGATTGGTCGAGCGTGTTACGAGCCTCCCCTTTCCCCCACACACACTGGCTGCGCTGATCTTGTTCCTAATGTACTTTAAAAACCAGTATACTTCCGGAGCAGGTATTTGTAAATCAATGTTATATTATAACAGATTGCAAGGTTTTAGTTATTAAAGGTTTTTTATTGCAAGTATGTATTTATTAGTTTACATTTGTAAAGAACGTGTTTGATCTAGTTGTGTGTATTAATTACGAGTTTTTGATCATATTTTAAAGTTTTTTTTCCCTGTAAATCTAAAGTAATTTTTTAAAATAATATTTGAGTAATATTTTTTATTATTTTTGGGTAGACACGAGTCCGGGGCCTAGTAATTACCAGCCACGAATACACGCAATAGTCTGTAGCCAGCTTAACTCAACAATGAGGTCGATAAACCCAGCAGGGAAATCTAAGACCACCTTTGTTATTGTTATGTTTTACTGTTCTCATCATAAAAAAAAATGAAACAGGAACTGGATGGCTATCACGACACTTCCGGTCCTTGTACGACACGGCGCGGGGAAATTGTCAGGGTTTCTTGTTTCTGGAGAAGACTCACTGGACAAGTGCAACGTTTTATTAGGGAACCTACTCTAGGTTTGTAAAGTCTGTCGACTGGGATCATGGCTTCTTCGAACCTCGCGCAGGCTAGGTTATTTAACATAGATTTCAAACTCTATATACCTCGATTATAATAATTGGTATCGAAAGAATCGATATATGATTTTAATATCACGATTTTCGATATCTATATTATTAGCCGGCCCACTTCAGTGGCCGAATGGTCTGGGGCGTCATTCTCATGTTAGACTTGCCTGTTCAGGACAGGGAGATCGGGGTTCGAAAACTGGTTGGGTCTGATAAGGGTGGTTTTCCCTAAATGGTTTACCACTCTCTTTCCACACAAATGCGGGTAGATTACCTCTAAAATGCTTCCTTCCTCATCCCTACTACCATCAGCGTAATTATCATATTTACGTGTAACCTGAGCAGATACGTGGTGATAAAAAAGTTCTCGTTTTTTTTTATCACCTGTGCAGATTTAATTTGCGTCATTATGTCAACATGAGTTTCCAGTTTTCAAATAACACAACGAGCTTCCTATTAATATCAGATACCACAGGCGGTACTTCAAAGAGAGTGTGTTACAGATTAAATCATCTCATTTCAATTAATTATAATATGTTCGCTGGAGGCAGCTTAGTATTGTTATTTCAGTGTGTTATGAATGTCAAGCAAAACAAACCAACAAAAAAACCATTATATAATGAAAATATCGGTTATGTAATAAATAATATCAGACTAATTTGAATTTCTGGAATAAACCGCAAAGAAACTATATTTATTAATATTACGGCTAAGAGCGCTTTTATGCAGGCGTTTTGTGTCGCGTGACACACGACGGCAAGAGTCGTCGCGTTTTGTAGGTTCATTTTATGCACGCGGCATTTGCCGCCCGTAGAAAAAAATAGTAGTGGGGGAGGACAAATCGTACCAGTGCTGCCAGTTCATTTGTATGTAGGAAAGTGGAAGATGGATCCGTGCGTCATATATTTTGCGTATCGTAACATTATGTTGAAAAGACGGAAAAGAAGATGGGATGTTCATCCCATCAACTTAGCAAGATGTGAAGATGGGGCATTTCGTAACCTCTACGGAAAATTAAGATATGATAGGGACAAATTTTTTAATTACTTTAGAATGTCGGCAGCATCGTTTGATGAGCTAGTAGTCAAATTCCAAATAACGATTCAAACTAGGCAAGATTTGGTGCAAGGATTATCTTTTACATCACATTTTATTCTATGCATTGACTTTTTTAGATTTCTGTTTTTGTATTCCTCCGACGATGAATCCCAAATTGCTTTATTTTGCTTAACTCATCTATAACACGTTCAATATCTAAATCATCCATTTTTTTAGAAAAATGAGAAAGAAAAAATTTATTCAACCGACACAATCTCGCTTGGAAACTTCCACACAACTGAACTAGTCCTGTCTACTAGCAAAGGTTGCCAGCACTGATGCCTAGACAGCGGACGGCAGAAAAGCAGCGCGTTTGCATAAATGGAGCCATAAGGCACCATGTACTTAGATTATTTCGGGCGGCTTTTGTCGTTGGCGTTTTGTAAAACACGACGGCAAGTTTTTCGGATGGCAGAGCATAAAATGACTCATTTGTTCCCAGTGACTTAGAAAACGCGACGGCTTTTGCAGCCGTGTGTCGCGCGGCACAAAACGCCTGCATAAAAGGGCTCTAAAGCCGCATCTAAATATCGTGTTATTTAAATTGAAAAATGACACCTGGACACGGGAATCAAACCCGGGACCTTTGGTTTTAGTACGCCATCGCTCTTAACAGTGAGATATCCGGGTGTCGTTTCATACTCAGGGTCATTCTTAACCCATATCTAAGGCAAAGTCTGTAATGAACGTGTGGAAATCGTCAGCTACACATGAGCGATCAATTAAGATCGCGAACTATCTGATAATTTTAATTTGTCGGTAAACGGTAGGCCTATTATTTCGGAATATCAGTGATCGTTGATAACGGATGGTGATAACTCCTCAACTAACCCATTAGCTCCTACAAGTAATAATTAGAGGACCATCCTGATTGGATTGACGCAAGACATAAGCGGTGGTCACGTGGCTTATGGCGTTAGACTCGCATTGGATAAAGTCGCATCTATGGGGGGGAAGGTTGGAATTCGAATCCCATTAAGGTCCACTTTGATATTACCACCGCCATGCCGATTCGAATGCGGGTACTCTTCCACTAAAGTATCCCCTACTCATCACTGTATCCTGGATTAAGTCGTTTATCCGCATCGGTGGGCACGTGGTCTAAATGTCAAGCTCGCTTAGTTTGGTTTGCCAATGACTTGGAGGTTCTAAGCTCGAAACGCGGCAGAGTGTACTGAGGAGCATCTTTTCTTTGCGATTTTCCACTCTCCCTCCACGCAAATACGGGTACACTTAATCTGAATTTAACATTCTTCATCCTTATCACATTAGAGTAATTAGTACATATGTGAATAACTGGAACAGTTATTAAGACGCGGTAATAAGAAAAATTATATTATTTTATTATTAAGTCGTTATTACTACCCGTTCGGGTTATACGCACTTACGCTAATGTGTAATGGTAGGGTGATTGTGAGATGAAATGGAAGGACCTACAGTTTAACGTGGGATTCGAACCACGGTGGAGGCCTGGCATTCCTCACATTCACAATGTATTATACAGTCTTGTAGAGGTGAAGGAAGGGTTTGGTAATCATATAAATCTGTGTAGGACCGAGGATTGACCCCGGACCCCCAACACAGAAGTTCGACACCTTACCCCTAGACCGCCAGGTCACCCAAGACAAAATAGAAGGCTCTTTTTTTTACCAGACTCTTACTTAATAAACATGACTGTAGTCGAACTCTAACAAACAGTAAAGTTTAAAATGTTTTATGATCGACTTAAGTCGGCATGACACATTATTAAAGTTGCGACTTTTATAACCGAGACAATCGTCCTCCAAATAAGCGCGTTGCGTCGTAAATTGTCATTACCGCTTACAGATTTAGTGGACCATAATGTCTCGTCTTGTTTGATCGCAAATAAAACCATTGCATTGAGAAAGTTTCAGTGGTTTCATACCTTACTGTCAACAGGTTTTATGGGGATAGTTTAATTGGCAGATGAATACAACCTTTAACGAACACAAAGACATTAAACATAGCATTTGCAGTTTAATTTAGTTTTTTCTCTCTTTAGTATTGTGGTATTTAACGTCCACTTTCTAAACCTTTATAATATGTCCTTATAGTTAGTTTCCGAGAACAGTCGGTCTCGTTCCATCCTTTAAATATTTCTCTTTGAATTTCGAGTTGAAATATATCATATCGTTTCTCCTTGGATTTAAAATTAATATTTTTCCTTGGTGATTCAAGTCAGACATAAAATAAATAATGCTATATTTAAAAGTACAATATTATATTCATTTAAAATAACCGTTGTATGCGTGGATTGAGACGCAGGCATCGCAATATATTCTAAACTCTTTTTCAACGGCTGCCATCTTTATACCGATAACAGATCGCTAAACCTTTAATGTATAACTCGATTTTCCTTGTACATCGTTTAAACAAGCTAAACAAATGTTATTACGTCAGCATTTTAACTTCTTACTCTATTATTATTAATATTTTATATGTATCGATGATATCTATCAAAAGTGACAGCCGCAGAATACATGATCTGACATATTTGAAAGTATAGTTTTAGTAATTTTTATAAATATCAAATAATATCCTCCCTTAAAATATTTTACTATACAACACTTTTACAGTAATTTTATGTCCCATTGTTTACTTTCTCTCGACACCTCCGAAAGAAAGTATTGTGATCGTAAACAAAAAATTGAACTTGAGATTTTGATAAATATTGACGTTTCATGACCTCCTCAAACAAACAAAAAAAGTTGTTTTCGCAATGTCGTCTGTCTGCCTGTTCCTTGGGCTGGAGCCCAAATTATTTTACTGATTCTGCTATAACTTGGTATTTGGGGTTTTATAAGGTCCCGCCAAGGGTTTTTGGAATTCAATATCTAATCCTATATTTAAGGGTAGCTTACTGAAGGGAAAAAACAGAATAACTTGATTTTCTCAAATTCGCTTAAACGATTTTGATTAAATCTTATATCGCGACACGATTTATCATTATAAACAAGATGAAAATTCTAATTTTCACATGACAATAACTTTGAGGGTATTTGACCTAAGATACATTTTCCAATTGTCATAATTTCTCCGAAACTATTTCAAATACGAAATAACCTATCATTGTAAAGATGGAGTACTATTAAAGATAAAAATCTTTTATTTGAAATATATATGTTTATAAAACCAATAGTTTCTGAGCTATAAGTAAATATATATACTTTTTTAATTAGTTCTTTAAAAATGCATTTGATTCTTATGATCTTTGGTGAACAAAGATTTTTCTCATTCTCAATTTTACTGTAACAGTGTTCCTAGTTCCTAATGCCATAGAGTAAATAACAGTGTATATTATTTCATTTATGATATTTGGTGCAATGTTTCTACAACAATGTATGTACCTATTATTTCGTCTCACAAATCTTACGAGTTTTTGATAAATGTCTATTTTAAGCTAAAATCGGGAGAAAGTTTTTGCTGTGCTCCGTACCATTTATTTCCCGTGACAAAAAAAAGGATGGTTTAATGTCACTATATTTCTCAGCTTGTTTGAAATTTTCAAATGTATACATGGTTTTTAATTAAAAATGCCTTCACTATTTACAATATTATTTAATTTTTTTGAAACTATTTCATATATTTAATGTAGTTTTCAACTTTTAGTTATTTTTAGTTCTTGTTTCTTTAGGTGGTTTTTGTAGTCTTAATTTCGACGCAAAAAGTAAACGCCAGTCTTTTCCACTGTAACTGTATCTTTATTTGAGTGCGCCTTGTATTATTTACTTTACAGGTTGCTAGCTGAAACGTATGTCTGAAGCACTAATTAGAAAGTCGTGCAAGATTCTAGGCCGTGTTACGTGTACTATAAAATGCGGTTAACGGCAAAACTTCCTAAATAGAGGCTGTCAAAACGGAATGCTCCCATACCACGAGGATGTTAAGGATAAGTCTGGTTAACTTTCCACCCTCTTTGAAAACTACTTTCACGTAATAAATTATTCTAATCTTTGATCCAAACAGAACGAAAGAGAGATACATTTTCTTCTTAAGAATATTAATACCATCTCTAAAATTACGTGGCATATGTTGTATAAACTAACAACAGTGTTTTTATACTAAAGGAAAGTTATACAGTTTCATTTTCTTAAGAAAGGCCTTAGCTGACATCTAGAAAAAGTTACCTAGATCTACTTTCACATATTCATGATCGGAAACTGTCACGTTTGATAAATATTATTTATACCTTTAAATAACACTAATAAAGTAGTAATTTTGCTATTAATGTTGACTTTAAAAGTATGTTTATATATTATTCTAAAAGACTGTTCCTTTTAAAATTGTACTCTACCTTTTTTTTCATACAAATGGGCATTTAGATCGCATTTATAAAAAATAAATACAAATTTTTGCAATCAACATTGAAACAGTTTTACTATTTTGTTAGTCTTATTTTATAGGTATTGATAATATATAAAATTGGCATCCATAGATTACTTGACCTTTGTGACGTATGAGTAAGTGAAAGTAGATCTAGTAGCCTTTTCTAGCTTTCAGATACGTCCATTCGTAAGAAAATTGTGGGATACATAATATTTGGTAGATATGTTTTGAATTTGTTAATGAATGATACAGGCCTAATGTATGTTTTCATAAATATCATATTATTATTATCATTACAATTAGTCATCAGGGCAGTAAGAGGGGAAAGCCCAAGAGGGGGGTAAAGGCACCCTCCTCTGGGGCTTCAAGTTTGGGTGCGCCTGCGCCGTCAGACCAGGGCTTAGAATTATTATTAAATACACACAAATTAACCGATGTGACTGAAATAAAGCCTGATATACATCCATGAATGTTCCCTGCTTGTGGCCTAGGTCAGTTATTTACTCAAGCCATGTTTATTCCACAGGCCTGTCATAGCTTCGTATGTCTTATAATCTAACGTAAGACTAGGACAGGCACAGCATCCAGTTAAAGGCCGTTAATTTATCAATGTGAAAGGGTAAACACATATTTTCATGAATTACAAGTTTTCTATCATGACGGGAATCGAGCCTGGGACCCTTAGCTCAGTAAGACGGACACCAAAGGTGGGGATGTAGGCGACGCGAGTTAAGCCCATTGTTTTTGCACTCTTTATAGCAACACTTTTTTTTGTGGCAAATTAATCAAGTATTGCTCCAGTAGAAACATAATGTAATTTTCTTCAAATGTTGCCCTCAACAGTTCTTGAGTATCTGTCATGTATATCGCGAAATTTGACTTAGATTTTTTCTCTAAAAAAAGTTTTTTTTATCAAATTCTATTATGTTCACCTAGAAGACAGTGGGTTAGTTCCTCAACCAGTTACAATTTTATTTAACACAGTATTATACCCTCAAAATAAAATCACCAAGTCTTCTAGAGTTGAGTTAGTTTATAGATCTTGTTCTGATGAAATCATTCGGTTCAGAAAGCGCACGCTAAACTAAATACCCCAAAAACAAATTAATATTGCCAGCAAATAAATTAAGCATGGGCTTCTAGATCAAAGCTAGATAAACTGACAGTATTGAACGAATGAAAGCAGAGCTTCCCCCTTGAATATAAATCTCAGCGCGCCACTGAAATTTCCATCCCGTCGTAAGAAGAAGAGAAAGAAGAAAAAGAAATGAACTCTTGTGTGATGTAAAAGTATCATCATATGGACGTTATGAAAGACGAGTGATTTCGGAAATGGGGTAAAAAGGATCCAAAACAGGACTGAAAACATCTGCCCTCCATTATGGGAATGAGAGAGGGCGGCAGATGATTGAAATAACAACCTGGATCCAGCCGGTGATACTGCACAGGCGGGGGCGGGGGGTAGTGATTCGTTCCATTTTCAAAAAGAGGTCCGTCCCCCCCGCCCCTTCCCGTCCTACATCTCGTTGGTCCAAGCGTAAGGATATTAGCAGATGTTAGTTTCTTTAAAAAAAAGCGTGGAGTGAGGAATAAGCAGAGAAGAGAGTTGTTGCTGCTACCAGAGGTTGCTCTTAGCAACAGGTGGAGGGGATTCAACGCAACAACGGGCCATGTCACATCGATGACTAATGAACACGCGGCCAGTCCGTTGTGCATTTTCTTCAAAGAGGCGGAACGTCGCAGAGGAACGCTATACCAGAGTATGTATCTCTGCAGTAACTGGTAACCTGCTTCGGTGACCACATGGTCTAGGCGTCATTCTCGTTCTAGACTAGACTGCCGATGACAGAAAGATTTGGGTTTGAGTCCCCAGTCGGGTGTACTGAGGGTTGTTCTTACTAAATGGTTTTCCACACTCTATCCACGCAAATGAGGGTACACTTCCTCTGAATTCAACCTTCCGCATCCATAATTCATTAGCTTGATTATTACATACGTTGTTATATGATCGACAGCTGTCACTTTTGATAGATATTATTAATATTATAAAATAACATATATTATATAATATATATATATCATATATATATATATATAAAAGCGGAAGCACTGACTCACTCACTCATCACTAATTCTCACATTTCCCACAAAGCTAGAGGGCTGAAATTTGGTACAGGTGTTCCTTATAAGCTAATTAGGACAAGTAAAGATGTTTCATTCCGATGTTTTATGATTAAGGGAGTGAAATAGGGGTAACTACTCTAATCAACAATATTGCTTTATAAAATCTTTTTAAGCGTTTAGAGTTTGTTTTAATAATGCATTCAAAAAAATATAGCAATTGTTTTTAAACCCGTAGATGCTTCTAAGGGGTGGGGAAAAATTAATACAGACACTTAATTAAAATATGTAATTACGTTTTAATATGCAACTCCGAGAGGCTATAGAAGTTTGTAGTTTATATTTTGCTGAATTTTGTGGTGTTTGTAGTGTCTGTGTGAGTGAGAGGGCCCGGCCCGGGGTGGTTTGTGGTGTTGGGAAGTGGTGGGAAGGGGGGGGAAGACCTGTCCAGCCACGCTCAGCTGATAACGCCCCAGGTGGTAGGCAAGGGGGCCTGCTGAAAATAAAACTCCCCATGAGAAACGATACAAGGTCACCTCCTCGCGGTGTTTCTCGGGTAGCGCTAAGAACCATGCCATTAAGCTTCAAACAAAAATTCCTCATTTTCATCCAAAAATAAAATATAATTGCACAATATCCCGTGCGAAGAACGGGCATTGAGCTAGTAATTTAATAAGTAGTAAAATGTTAATAATGTTGGACTTAAAGAAATATCAAATAAGTTTGAATTTCCAAAATGTTCTTCCAACCAAAATCAGATTATGACTATGTGTATTAAAATTTTTAACACCACGTCTTAGTATCCATTCGGGCTATACGCCTATATGCTAATTACACTAATAACCTTGGGATTAGCAAGGGTTTTATCGAGAAGAAATGCACCCACATTTGCGTGGAAGAAGAGTGGAAAAACAGTTTCGAATAAAACCAGCCCTCAGTGCACCCAGCTGGGATCGAAACCCGATCTCCCCGTCTTCGACAGAGAGACGCGAGAGTTGCACAGTCGGACGACGCGACCACCGAAACGGGTTATATATGTGTAGTTATAACAAAGTGGTTAGCCCCCTATTTGGACCCCGCCCCTCTTTTAAAATTTATAAAGGTTTTTGGGATCATCCGACGTTTCTTTACTCTACTTTTGATTCTTTTGTTTGTCCATACATCTTATATTCATCTCGTAAAATCAACCTTCCTCAAATATGTCTGAACACATCCTTCTAGAATATATATATATATATATAACAATCTTGTCCAGTATCGTTTTGTGGTCCTGCACCAAGTGAATGGAATATATGTATAGCCATATTTTCTTTCTAATAGCATTGTGAAAGGCCTTTTCTCCTACTAGAGACCTAACATATAGCAGGATTCTGATAAGAAAAAAAGTACTTCCAGATGGATATTTGCAATAAAATCGGGCTATACACTCTGTTTACATTGAAAGGTAACATGCTTACCTTGTATGTTTCCACTATGGCATAGCTTATAAGATAGGGCCATAGTGTAATTACTGCTACCGTGCATGGTAAAGAGGGTGTACAAATATAGGGATGAGCTAATCTGAAGAGGTCCTTGTGCTCTTCCATCTCGGGTATATATATATATATTACCGCTTTTAACCAATAAAGGTTATTTTGGTCACACTCAAATATTATTTGAAAGTACTTGATAATCATGGCCCAGATTTTGATGACAAGTCTTTTTTTTCTTATATCACATACAATCTTTATGTGCACATATATTCTGCTTACGATACCCTGGTCGGGAAAGAGTTTTTTTTATAGATCAATATTTGGTTGTTTTTTGTTTTGTCATTTTGGATTTTTAGATAATATTTTCTTGGTTTGTGTTATTTTTAGGTTATTTTTAGTCATTCTTAAGCATTTCTGTTGAACTAGCAATCCGCATGGCGTTCCCCGTGACCCACTCTTCAAAAATTTGTTAAAAATATACTAATTAAAAAGATAATTAAAATTTAAAAATCCGGCTTTGAGGTGCGTTTGGACCCATGTTAAAAATTTCAGATCGCTGCGTGCCCTAGATTTGACTGGACATCGCACACAAACACTTCCTTTCATTAGTATAGATAAGTATACTTATAAATAATATTGATAGTTAATAAATGCATAGATAAAAAACATAATCTTTTTTATCACAGTTATTGGAATGAGAAGATGATGTAGGTGACCTGGTGTCTAGGGGTAAGTGTCAGACTTCTATGCTGGCGGCCGGGGTTCAATCCCAGGTCCCGGCAAAGATTTATCTGATTACCAAACCCTTCCTCCACCTCTGACAAGACATCTTGTGAATGTGGGGAATGCCAGGCCCCACCGTGGTTCGGATTCCACTTTAAACTGTAGGTCCTTCATTTCATCTCACAATCACCTTACCATTACACATTAGCGTAAGTGCGTATAACCCGAACGGGTAGTAAGACGCGGTGCTAATAATAATAATAATAATAATAATAATAATACACACACACACGTAGGTTAAAATAATTTTTACTTTCGTTGTATTTAAGACTAAATGATCAACACCAAATTATTAGATAGAAAAAACTCTTACAAGCAAGAGACTTAGTTTATATATAGTATTTGGTCGCCCGACTAACATAATAAAAGTTTCCGAAAAATAAAGTTGTGCTACGGCCGCCATCTTGGAAAATGGCGGCTAAAATCTCATTTTTCACACTTTTTTCGGGAAATATCTATGCTACCACTAAATGTTTAGAACAATAAAGGTTTTCTATAAATCCATAACATTGTCTATATCTTTTGTTCACATCATTATTTTGATATAACTTGCCACTAAGCCAGATTTTTTTTTTTTTTACTTTTAAAAGATATGCCAACACTATGCATTAAATGTATCGAGTCTGAGTGTATAGATCTGGATTCTTGTGTCGCCAGATGTACGGGATTCATTGACTTTTAAAACAATAACTCAGCCGCAGTAAAACTTCCCCTCGGAAAAAAACAAACCATTCTGGTTTTGTTTTAAATTACAATATTCGATAACGTCGATACTTGGGGCACCAAATCCCCTGTAGAAAAATTTTGATAGATTGTCCTTCATTTCCAGACTTTTTTTTTTAATTTACCCTATCATTTAAAACTTTGGATACTGCTGCAACATTGTGGACGAAAATTTAAAAAAAGGTGGGAGAAAAATAACCTTTCAGTAAAATTTATTCTAAAAGGTTTAATGGAGGGGATCTAGTTAACCCCTTCATGACTTTTTATTTATAAATATATTGTCATCGCGTCTCACTACTTTTTTTACTTTATACCCATTACTTTTTCCAGCCTGTGGTCAGTTTTATATTCAAACCATATATTTTCCACTACCGGCTTACCAGGCCTTTCGTATCTTCATATCCCTTATAATCCAACTTAAGACTAGGACAGACACAACATCCAGTCCCCGGGCGTTAATTCATCACTATAGAATGGTAAGCTCTTATTTCACTAATGATTAATTTTTCAGCCATCCTGGGAATCAAACCCGGGATCCTTAACTCAGTAGACAATCACGCCACCGACTGAGTTAAGATGTCGGATCATCTCACTACTATTTATTTATTTTTTATTCGGAAGGAAAGATTTAAAAAAAATCACGTCACTGTTCCCATGATTCAACGCGTCATTCTAGTATTGGAGCGGATTGCCTATGATGGGGATATCGGGGTTCTAATCTCTGTCACGTGCACTGAGGGTGTTCCCCCCCCCCCTCCAACCTAAATTGTTTCTCACCCTCCCTTCACTCCAATGCGGGTACATTTCTTTTAAAATTCAACCGTGTTCTTTTTTAGCAAACTAGCGTATCTAATGTATGCGTACAGTCCGAAAGACGAGGTGATAAAAAATTTAAAAAATTAAACATTTCACCGTTCTCAAAACAAGAAGTTCCAAGCCGGCGATAATTTTCCCAAATTGCAGAGTTTTGTATGTGGAGATCTTGTGCTCAGTTAGGGATACTATTCAAATTGCTCCACGAGTCTTCGCACAGTCCTTGATGGCCCGTTTAGCGCATGCGTACACCCCTAAAACTCTCTTGTAAAGTTTCTTATCAATGAACACCGCAACATGAAGCTGAAATACTTTATAGAGTCAGCGTTTTTCAAACTGGGCTCCCTCATAGTTATCTCAAACTTCGTGAGGCAATTTTAGAATATTCTTCACTTTTTTTTACACTATAAAATACCATCAATAATTAGAATTGCCAAATTTAAAAAAAAATCTGAAGAAAGGACGTTTGCTAAAGGTGAAGCTAGAACAGGTTAATTTTACCGTTTAATACTTGTAAAACCCACCTCGGTGGCGTAGTTGGCTAACGCGCTTGTCGTGTTAAGCTCGACTGCTGAGGACGGGGAGATCGAGGTTCGAATCTCGGTCGGGTGAACTGGGGGTGGTTTTTCCTAAATGATTTTCCACTCTCCCTCCATGCAAATGCGGGTTCACTTCCTCTAATTCAACCTTCACAATTCCTAAATCCATTAACGTAATTAGTACTTAAAGCGTATAACCCGAACGGGTAGTAAGACGCGGTGCTAAATATTAAATATTATTAATACTTGTAAAATTTAACTGCCGTTATTGACTGTTCATAATATTAGAGTGAAAAAAATTTGTAAAGGCTCTTCCATCATGTATTTTTTTCTGATGCAAGGGTACCTTCAGTCTAAAAAAACTTGAGATCCTCGGATTAATGTAGACCTACCTAAGAAGGGAAAATAGAATCTAAAGAATTTATATACGTTGTAATTCTGTTTCACAAGGAAAGATTAACGTTTTACAGTTCAAATTTTAATTTAGTCTAAACAAAAGAAAGATAACGAATAGATTTGATAGCCAGTATTTGGCACTTGAACTTGAAACTTGAAATTTTAAGAAAAAATAGTTTTTTGTTTGTGGCCCTGTCTCGCTACTCATCCGGCTTGTACATATAAATGAACATAAACTCTCATACGTTAGGGATGAGTTGAGTAAGGTTGAATTAAGATAAAGTGTACCAACATTTGCGTGTAGTGAGAATGAACAAAACGGTTCAAGGGGGAGAAAAACTCAGTTCACTCGGTTGGTATTCGAACCCTGATCTCCCGACCTTCGGCAATCCAGCTTATTACGGGAGTGACGCCATAAACCTTTCGATCACTGAAGTGAATTTAGGCGTAGTTCAGCTGGCTACTAAGACGCAGTGTAAAAATAAACACAAAACGTATAAAATTCATTATTAGTGTACAATTTATTTTTTAAGCTTAGTTTATTTTCGTCCCAGTGCTACTCCATTTCCTGACGTGTTTGTCAAGGTCGCAAAATGTGTGTGGAGGGTGTCAGTTAAAAAAAATGTTGGCAGACTTTTAGAAAGCTTGTAAGTCTCTTGTCATTTCCGACAAGCAATGAAGACCAACTGCCCGAACTACTGCATTAGGGAACATTACAAGAGTGCAAAGTTTAGAAGACTCCACTCATTCTGAGTGAGGCCTGTTGGACATTGTCAGGACGTGCTGGGGCATTCTTTTATGTACAGTCTATCGAAATAGTGACGTGCTCTGTCTTTATAGGGGCTACTATCTATTTTATATAGGTGTACCATTATAATACACAATATACAAAGGCCTACTGTAGACCTGTTGATCAATCTCCAGATGTGATGGGTAATTGTATTATGTACACTGCATACAAATAGTGACGTACTTCGTCTTTATTGGGACGATTATATGTATCACTATGAGGCACACATTGTAAGAGTGTAAAGTTTAAAGAACGACGCCCATTTTATATAAAACTAGTAAAAATGTGTCCGAACTTGAAATGTGTACATTGCACCAAAATAGCAATGAGCTTGGAAATAACTGTTTCAGAGTGTAAATATTATAGCTTTGTTTTTTATTCACGTTCTTAACTTAGCACTGGCTAAATTTATTAGTTACCACCCGCCTCGGTGGCGTAGTTGGCTAACGCGCTTGTCGTGTTGATCTCTATTGCTGAGGATGGGGAGATCGAGGTTTGAATCTTGGTCGGGTGAACGGGGGGCTGTTCCTAAATGATTTTCCACTCTCCCTTCACGCTAATGCGGGTTCACTTCCTCTAATCCAACCTTCCCAATTCCTAATCAATTAGCGTAGTTAGTACTTAAAGCGTATAGCCCGAACGGTTAGTAAGACGCGGTGCTAAAAAATTATTATTATTATTATTATTATTAGTTGTAAGCATTTATAGTGAATAAATCACTCGCTTCGCAACCGCTACGCTGAAATTCAATTTTTACCTGGACAAGATTGGAACAACAAGTTCTCAAACTTTGTAGGAAATCATAAGTAATGATACCTTAGATTCTCGCCCCAGCATGAGGCTGTGATATAGTATTGTAGTGTGTATACTGCACAGAAATGACAGCATACTCCTTGTTTATTTTATGAGTATAATCTATTTACGGGTTTTATTCCAGTTTCAAGGTGTTCTTTTTTAAACCCTCATATAAAAGTATTGAAAAAAAAATCGTGATTTGTTTCATCGAATTTAAATTTTGTCGGCTGGTAATATTACATGGGTTGTGTCATGGCCTTAGTCTATATAAAAGGTAAGCATTTACCTCCAGATTTTGATCATGCCAACGCTATTAATTGTGTTGTGCTGCGTTTAAACATCACTTCGACTTTTGTTGGGTGTATAAATCAGCCGTTGGGAATTTATTATGAGCCATGGTGAAGGCCAGACTAAGTCTAAAGTCATCAATTATCCCCTTCCTAGCCACCCTTTAATGTCTCGGTAATATAAATGACGTCACGCTGTTTTTTTAAGACATTGTGGTGATTTTTGTTTGGTGTACATAGTTGTTGACGGGAGTCTGTGGTGAAGCGTGGTGGTGCCCCAGCTACCAGCTGCTACGAACAGTAATCTGTAAACCTCCCTCCTGCCCCACCACTTCTCTTCTATAACCTCCTCCCCACTCCATTTCTCTCAACCCTCTCCGCCCCTCCTCCATAAAATGCCGACGCCGCTCGGCTTCTAAACTCCAATAGGATAGAAAGGCCTCTGCTTCAACTTCTAATAAATCTGTAAAGCCTGTTTATGAATCTGGTTACTTACCCCGTTGTGATCCATTCAGAGGTTGTTGTCATTCGTAAAAAAAAAGTTTGCTTTAAAAAAAACCGTTATGGATCGTTTATTTTAATGTTCTAAACTCGTTAGTATGATACTCTTTGTCAATATCTTATAGGCAAGGACCGTTTTTTGATGATTCAAAACCTCACCTCAAAATGGCTTAAAAAATAGTCAGTATACTGATCTTAAAAATGCTAAAAGACTTGCTTCAAATTCACAAACAACAACAACAACAAAATAAATATGTAATAAAACCCTCGAAACGAATGCATATGAATATTTCAAGCCCTTTAAAATTTAAGGTGGGGGTGTAGGGAACGCGAGTTAAGGGCAGTGTTGTTTTTTTTCTTTTAGTTTTTATAGATACACTTTTTTTTTGTCAAATAAATAAACTATTGCTTCAGTAGAAATACGGAGTTTAATTTTCTTCCCACTGTGATATCAACAGTTATTGAATATCTGTCATCAAATGACGGCATTGATGATAAACTTTTTAAACAAAGAGGAAAAATTGTCATTAAATTCCAGCACACCTTGACAGATATTCAACAACTGTTGATATCACCACGCGAAGAAAATTAAACTCTATGTTTGTGGTGGTGCAAGATTTGATTTATTTAGGGGAAAAAAATAATAAAGTTTTGATATACAAACTGAAAAAATACTGATATTTTTCGAATTCCCTGACTCCACCTTAAATACTAAAATATCTGCGTGTGTTAGGAAAACTTGTAGCAAATAAACTCTTGTGTTTTGGTTAACCTGAACATTTATTTATGAATACATACCTGCTTCCAAAGCAATAGCCATCCCCTTCCACATAAATATATCCATGTTACCAGTAATGTGAATTTTCCCAAACACGCAAGTAATAAATGTATAAAGTTCATTAGAAACCGATACTCGTTTGTTGAAAAATCTTTTGTTTGACTATTCATAAATTTACAAACTATTGATATATTTATTTAGAACCGTGTCTTACTACCCTTTCGAGTTATACGTCTATGTACTAATTAAGGATTAAATATTTAATTTAGGTTGAAATGTACCCACATTTGCGTGGAAAGAGAGTGGAATACCGTTTTGGAAATATTGGGCTAAGTGCACCCGATTGGGATAGAACTCTTCTCTCCTCGTCCTCGGCAGTCTAGTCTAACATGAGAGTAGCGCATTAGACCATCTAGCCACCGAAACGGGTAACATCGATATTATTCAGCATAGATGCCTTTAAAAAAAAATAATTCAAAGATTAAGGTATGACCTGAAAATCCAAAGTACCAACAAAATTACGAACACAATCATTAGCTATACAATAAAAGTATAAAGTTCTACAACCAGGTAGAGTTTATATACACGTGGACATTGTATGTGATAAGAAGGGCCTACACTGCGATCTCCATTCGCCCTGCCTGAAAGGTAGGTCTCACCTAAACTCATAAAACTTATAACTTATTATAGTCTTTGAATTAAAAATGGCACTTGGACACGGGAATCTAACCCGGGACCTTTGACTTAGTAGGCCAATGCTCTACCACTGAGCTATCCAAGATATTTTAAGGCTACGTCCTAGATGGACGTGTGTGTCCGTCCAGGTGTCATTTTTCAATTTAAAGAAAATTATATTTATATGCAAGTACAACAACCGTTATTAACAACTTTAAGAGCGTGCATCACATATCAATCCACTTGTGATACAGTCGGCTAGAAATCGTTAATTTATACCAACAATATTGCACGTGGATCATTTCTAATTAAACATTAATGGAGATAAAGAGTTAATGGAAGTTCATACCACAAAACAGTGCTGGGATATTAAAGGATATTTGGATTTAAAAAATGCGTTGAAAAGGCCGTTTGACCGTTTTGACGTTTAGACTGGCTTCACAGATAAACATTGTGCCCTAATCTTCATTATGTCATAATGAGACATACTGTAGTTATTAACAAGAAACTTTGTCGCTTTGTCCCCCATCGTCACCGCGGAGAATTTCGAGCAATCATTCGAATACGAATGTACTGCACATATTTATTTTCCCTTTTACTATCATACTTCGCGCAAGCCGGGAGCCCAGTGTTTTTCCAGTTTTTCTGACAAAACATTTTTTGGGGGGCAAAATAAATAAAATATTGCTTCATTACAAACATATGATTTAATTTTCTTCACATAGTAACCTCAACAGTTGTTGAATATCTGTCATGGTATTCTGGAATTTAATAACAACTTTTTCTGTTCATTTAAAAAGTTTGTTAGATAATACCTCTATGCTCATGACAATATTCGGGAACTGTTGATATCAACATGTGAAGAAAATTAAACTCTATGTTTATACTGGAGCAATATTCGAATTAGTTTGGCCGACAAAATGTTTTGTCAGGCTATTTAATTCACCTATCTTATAGCTGCGCCATAGTGGAACCAAACAAGGTAAGTTGCTACCTTTTAAGGTATACAGAGAGTACGTGGTCCAATATTTATTTTCCTCCCACCCGTAGATAAGAGGCAAGCAATTTGCCAGGAGAAGGTTGCTCAGTATCAGCGGGTACTTCGGGGGGGGGGGGGGGGGCAGGTTACCAAAGGAAGGGGGCATAAGTAAACTAATGTATTTTGTGTGTAAAGGTTTGGTAACAACAATGCAATAAGGTGCTTAGTTCCGGTTTATTAGGTTAAGTGATCGTGACGTGACGCGTAAATATAGATTAGAAGTTTTGGCATATCTGTTTAGCACCACATCTCATTATACCCTTCCGGGTTGTACGGGTATGTATCGAATTATTCTGGTGTGTTCGGATGAGGACGGTTGAATCTAGAGTGAGGGGAGAGTTGACAATCATCCTCGGTACATCCGACCGAGATTTGAAACCCGACCTCCCCGTCATCGGCAGTCCAATCTATTGCGAGAGTGACGCTGGGGGTGTACAGGACTTAGGAAAAGGGGAGTGTTTTTGCACTTTTTATAGCAAAACTTTTTTTTTTCCCAAAAATAAATAAAATATTGCTCCAGTAAAAATATGAGTTTAATTTTCTTCACGTGATGATATCAACAGTTGTTGAATATCTGTCATTAGCCATAAAACAGTTATCATTACATTCCAAAGCACATTTGACATATATTCAACGACTGTTGATATCAACGTGTGAAGAAAATGAAATTCTAGGTTCATAATGGAGAAATATTTGATTTATTTTGGCAAAAAAAAAACCACGAAAAACATTGCCCTTATAAAGCGTTCTGTACACTCTCACCTTAAGACTATTCGGTCACCGAAACAGGTAGAAACTCTTTACAATTGCGCTAACGGTTAAGGGATCAGGAAGTAGTATTTTAAGAAATGTACCCTCATTCACGACGAGGAAGAAGTGTAAAACTCATTTAGTAAAAAAAAACCTAATCACTACAACCGGATGGGTAGTAGGCAAACCAGACTAGACGAGGCTAACATCAAGTCCTCGTGCCCACCGATGTGGGTCTCGCTCGTCCTGTGGATAGGTACAAATGAGCAGGTGGTGTTGTTGTGTATCGGAGATGATGAGCACGTATTTCCCCGTCCTCCCGACACGAGTGGTCCAGCTGCCGTGCGCTCTTTCCCCCACTTGGCAACACTGTGGCGACACCTGGTAAACAAGCCGAGATTCTATCTCCCGGCAGGTGTGAACCACGGTGGTTTGTGTGCAAGTACTCTCTACACGACTCGCTCGCTGGATGGCACACTGATCTTCCACCGTCAGTGATTTGGGCTTTTGCGAGCCACAGTAGACAGAGATGTGAGGCGGAAAACCTTTACGTCTCGGTGACCTGGTGGTCTAGGAGTAAGGTGTTGGACTTATGTGCTGGGGTCCGGGGTTCAATCCATACCAACTTACAGATTTGTATATTTTTTTTAAAAATATGATGAAGTGAACAATATATTATGTTTTCGGGTAGTGTTGTTCACAAGGGCTGTGTGCTCTGACAGAACTGTGCCCTCAATAGAGATCTGACCAGTGTGCCTTCAGCATGATTGCTCACAAGGGCTGTGTACTCTGGTAGAAGTGTGCCTTCAGCAGGATTGCTCACAAGGCCTGTGTGCCTCTGACAAAACTGTGCCCTCAATAGATTTGACCATTGCCTCGCATCCCAAGTGTGACTCTGTGAAGTCCCTTAGCAGATTGCTCACAAGGCTGTTACCTTCTGGCAGAGAGTGTGCCTTAAGCATATTGTTCACAAGGTCTGTGTGCCTCTGACAGAAGTGTGCCTTCAGCAGGATTGCTCATAAGGATTGTGCCCTCCTAACAGAAGTGTGCCTTCAGCAGGATTGCTTACAAGGTGTTATGCCTATGACAGGCTTAGGGTTTGGCCTCAAGGATTTTAACTAGACACGCACAATACTTAAAAAACTAATTTAACTCTAGAAAAAAGACACAGCACCCAGTCCTACGTCAACTAATAATCATAATGAAAGGTGAATCTTAAATTTCACCAATTATTAATGTTTTATAAAATTACCTTTATATCTTTTCGATCCTATCGAGACGAGGATCCTTAGTTGATTATGAAGACGCAGCACCGTTTGAGCTAAGACGTCGGAATTATATAGATTACAAATTTATTATAAAGTTGACTACGCTATGGTAGACTTCTATCCAAACATTACTTTAAAAATTATAAAAATCTCCATCGTTCTTCCACGCCAAACTTCTCGCTAAATATCTGTAACGGCCAGCTGGATATAGTTTGCCATCAACTTTTTAGAATGGGGTAAGGGGATGAATGTAGAAAGAGAATTTCTTGCTGGCCGTGACGGATATTAAAAAAATAAGGATTACCCTCACTATACGTTAAAAATTAAATTACATCCATCCAGTGGATTTTTAAAAATGTATTAATATGTATATGAAAATGGTCAGATGGTAGAAGCTTCCGAATTGAGTAACCTAATGGTGGTGACTAACCGTACATCCTAACTTAACGACTTTGTCTTCTTGGTGATTTCGAAACTATTTCTCAAAGCGGGCTGCATTTTAAATTGACGCACTTAAGCACTTACACCACAATCACACTTAAGACACCAAAGTATAAAAAGGGAAAGAAAGGCGAATAAAAGGGCTAGTTCACTTTGCAAGGTTTATCGTCTATATGCGAGTAAGTTTCCCCTATTCCGCTGACGAGTATATACACTTAACACTTATTATAATATTGGTGCAAGGACAGTATTGACATGTATTTAAAATTATCTTCTTTTGTTTCCTATTCTAGATTTTTTTTAAATTGCCTACACGAACTTATTTTAATCTTCATTTTAGCAGGAAGATTCCAACTGGCCATTTTCATGAATAAACCAAATAATCTGAGTTGTGAACGACTTAAGTAGTTTTTTTTGTAACATATTTTTTAACAGTACAAAAAATATTTTTTTTTCATAATGTAGGACCATTTTTAGAATTATTGAAATCATTTATGATTTTTGTTTCAATGTTGTATCTTTATAAGACTCATCGAATAAAACGTAATAACTAATAACATTAACCTGGAAAATTCTATCTTGACTTGCCATGACGTCACAAGTAGGCAACTTAATTAAAGGGGCGGCATCGGTAAGTGAGAAATTGCCGCGCAGACGTTCAGCTTTAACGCAATATTTAACTCTACGATGTGTTATTTTAAAATATGTTTCACGACAAAATAAAGTCAAAAGATTCCAACATAGCTTTATTTCCCTTAACAGCCCTATAGTTCGAGTTTTATTAATAGAAAACAATGTATAAAAATGTGACATTACCTCATTTTCAACAACTTTTTTAAGCATATTCGCGAGCTATGAGAGCAGACTTTATGGAAAAAGGGCATTAGATTTAACCTTCTTCTAACAAATACAGAAAGCTAAGATTATGGAAAACTAACAGCGAGCTTTTCCTCTTTACCTTAAGATAAAAAGTTTCGTAGTTTTTCTTCTCCTCTTTCTTACTGGCATGACAAATGGGGGTTGTAGTGGAAGGGTGAAAGGGAGTGTAAGCTTGGACAGAATAGAGAAGTATTGCCAGAGAACGACACATACCACTGTATTTTAGGCCGTGTTACCTGACGCGATTGATACTTTCTCGCTGATCGAGTCTGACGCCTTAAGCTATAATATATATATATATGTATTCCTCGTCCTTGCACGAGGGTGAACCATATACACGTGTGGAGAAAGCTAACGTTTTTTCAATTCATTTTGCAGGAATAACCAAGCTGGCGATCGAAGCGATAGGTTGAGCATCAAACAACATATTGAATAAATGTACGACGCACCCCACAGGTTTTCTTCCGCTTTTATCTTAAAATTAAACATTTACTAAAAAAACTCGTAAGATTTGTGAAAGGAAATAATATTCCTACAGAGCCGCGTCTAGGGGTGGAGCGGAGGGGGCAATCGCCCCGGACTTCACGTTCCAGGGGGCCACATTTCCCCCAAAAAATTATTAAATAAATTACAGTTATTATTTCAAATTTTGCATCAAATAGTGTACAGATAATTAACAGCAATAAATATTCACTTAATGATAGGATTCCATTCCACATTCCTGAAAACCCTAACTTTATGTAATTTAAGATTTACGTTATTCGAGTAATGTGCTGCAGTACAGTAGAATACACCACCATTGCGCTACCGCTGTCGGTCTTTATTAAAAAAAAACACCTCAGGGTAGCCTTATTAATACCATAGATACCAGATTTTAAGAATAAGACACTGGTAGTAGAACGACTTTCCCCTTTCCACCAATGAAACAAACTTCAAATAGAATCAAACCTCGGTGTTACGAAGTAGAATAATTACTCTATAATAAGACTTCCTTCATGTTTATGAATCATCAAAGCTCAATTCCAGGATTCCTTTTCTCTCTCTTTCTCTCTCTCTACACCCCACCATCCCCTTCTTATTGGGCCAAGACAATCTTGAATAACTAATTGACTCGCGGCTTCAATATTGCACACTCATTGTTTCTTGAAATGGAGTGTAATAAGTTCATGTTGAAAGAGGTACGACCCAGCCCCCCCCCCCCCCCCACGTAAAAACATAGACCATGAAATGTATTTTAAGGGGTTCATCAAATAGTGACGATGTCTCGAGGTTCGGGGACTCCCCAGACGAGGAGGTGGATAATTATTTATCGGGACTATGGTAAAGAGGGATGGGGGGGAGGGGGGGGCGATCGTTCGTTCTTTGAAAGACGTTTTGGTTTCCGATCGGAGATACCGCATTATATATGTACGAAAATAATTGTAGCGTCATAATTAAGTTTCCAACTTGTTGAATTCGTAAATGATCATTTTATCGTGGAGAGTAATTTAAAGTATCTGTTTGTTTTTTCGAATCCATACATCGTTAACGTCTATTAACTAAGGGTCCTGATTCAGCCCGGCATGATATTGTGAAATGTTGTTCTCCTTCAAGTGATAAATATTACGTTAATGTGGGAATGCCAGGCCTCCACCGTGTTCGGATTCACGTTAAACTGTAGGTCCTTCATTTCATCTCACAATCACCTACCTTACACATTAGCGTGAGTGCTACAACCCGAATTGGTAGTAAGACGGTGCTAATTAATATAATAATAATAATAATATTAACGTTGGGTGCTGGTTTTAAGTTAGTTTGTTAAGTCGTGTGCGTTATAATCAGTCGGTTCAGAAAGTCAAGTTAATTACCTCGAACAAATCAAATCAACAGTTTGTATATAATAAGCATAGCTATAATATAAACAGTTCTAGTTTTAAGTTTGGAACCCTGCCTCCGATATTTCCAGAAGTGAGAATATATAATATATTCTATAACCGGGACAGTTTACCATTGAACGTGTATCAAGTTTGGTAGAAATCAGTCAATTTGTTACCCGTTTCGGCGGTCGAATGGTTTAAAGGCGTCACCTCAAATCGACTGGACTACGAAGTTGGAGATCTAGGTTTCGAATACCGGTTGGACGTTACTTATGTTTTTTTATGCAAATGGTTTACCTCTCTCCCTCCACGAAAGTGCGGGTACACTTCCTATAAATTCAAACTTCCTCATACCTAACCCAACAGTGTAAATATGATAACACGAGTGTGTATTAAGACGTGTTACACACAAAAAAGAAAATTAGTTCAAAGTTTGATATAATTTTAAAAAACACTAGCTCAGCCTTTTAAAATAAAATAATAGTCTGACATAAGTGACACATTGCTAATTGCATATTTATGGTTCATATTTGACAACATTTATTGTTTTAAGTATCAGGTGAAGTTAATGAGTGGTTGCAGATCAACCACTTTCTGTCAAATCTGTCACAAAATGGTCGACATAGTTGTCCTAAGTATTTAATAGCTATAATCATAATAAATGGTTGCTCATAGGCGGTTAGGAAACTTTTGCTAGCTCAGAACGTTTAAGGTGGGATGGATGGTATCGCGTATTAAGGCCTATAATATTTTTTTTTTCAGTTTATTTATTTAAAAATATTTTTTGAAACAAAATACATAAAGTAGATACGTTAAATTTAGGTTAATTTTACACATAGTAATATCGGGAGTCCTTGATTATTTGTAATGGGTATATTGGCACTTTGATAATAAAAATTAATATAAAATATTGTCTTCAAATTTCGGGATACCCAGAAAAAAGTTCAAGAATTGTTGAGATAAAAATGTATAAAAAATTAAACCAAATGCAACTATCGAAACAAAATTATATTTATTGTAACTAAAAATAAATAACTCTTTAAAAAACAGCAAAAATACTGGACTTAACTCGCGTTTTCTTTGCTCCCACTTTAATAAGATAATTTAATATTTTATTTTGTTGAAAAAAAAGACCTAAAAGACGCCATTCTCACTGACGTGTTCTTTTTAACACCGCGTCTTACTACCCATTCCACTTATGTGTATGTACTATCTACACTAATGGGCTGATGAAGGTTGCATTTAGAGGAGATGTTTTCATATTTGCGTGGAGAGAGAGAGTGAGAAACCATTTAGGAAAAAAATCCTCAGTACACCCGAATGGAATCGAACTACTATCTCATCATCATAAGCAGTCTAGTCTCTTGCAAGAGTGATGATGGCTTAGACCATGTGGCCATTGAAGTGGGTCACTGACGTGTAATTTAATAAAGTAAAATTATTATTTAATCACTAAACCACTGTTCAGATACCAGCCTTTGAAGACATATAAGTAATTTAATATATGTATAAACTAATGATTAAATAAAGAACAACATGAAATAAAAAAAGCTCACACCTCCGGCGACAGCTCACCAAAAAATTAAAAATAATATTTCATGTGAAAAAAAATTAAGATATAGAAGGCAAAAAAAGGGGTGAAAACATTTCCGTGTCCTTCCACAAAATCGTATGTACTATATATTATATATTTAAAAAGAGAGAGAGAAGAAAGAAAGTTAAATAGGACGAAAAAAAACTTTTCCACTCCAACAAAATAACGACTTTTGTAGAGAAGAAAAGAAGAAGTGTTGTAGGAATAATAAAAATAAAAGAACCACTAGGGTTGTGCATGGTCGTGAATTTTAAAAAAACCTGGCTTGGTTGGTTAGGAGTTTGCTCGTAGGTTAGGTTAGAAAGAGTTTTCTATCTTTGTGTCTCACTCGCTCTTATACGCTGGTCTTAACATTTCAGTTTGTGTGTGCACGTGCTTTCGTGTGTGCATACTTATGAGATGTGTATCAGAGAGAGAAAGAGAAGACTAGGGGGGGGGGAAGGGTGGTAAATCCTGAGGTTGGATGATTACCGGGTAAACAAGGATGCAAGAGTTTTACTGCAGTTTGCTTGCATGTATAATCTGTCGTATGGTATCTTTCAACAAACTTCTCAAAGGATATGTGTATGTTCCTGAATCCAACTACTATTTTTTTTTTAACGTGTCGTCTTTTTGAAGGTGGATTGAGTTGTAGAAAGGGCGTAGAAGAAATGAAGTCACCCTTTTACCACAATATGATTTATTTACTACTAAGTTATATCGACTTTACTCGAAGTTATTATTATTATTATTATTATTATTATTTACACCGCGTCTTACTACCAGTTCAGGTTATACGCACTTACGCTAATGTGTAATGATAGGGTGATTGTGAGATGAAATGGAGGACCTACAGTTTAACGTGGGATCCGAACCACGGTGGAGGTCTGGCATTCCCCATATTCACAAGATATCTTGTCAGAGGTGAAGGAAAGGTTTGGTAATCAGATAAATCTGTGCCGGGACCGAGGATTGAACCCTGGACCCCAGCACAGAAGTCTTGACACCTTACCCCTAGACCGCCAGGTCACCTCGAAGATATTATTTAATAGACTGGTACAGTAAATTGAAAACATTCTCACAAATATAGTATTTTCTTTAATCACCGTGTCTCACTACACGTTCATGTTGTACGCAAATGTACTAATTATGCTAATGTGCTATGGATAAGCAAGTTAAATTTAGAGGAAGTGCACCCACATTTGCATGAAGATAGAGGGGAGGAAAACTATTTAGATAGAAAAAACCTCAGTAAACCACCCGACCAGTATTCGAAACCCTGATCTTCCCATTATCAGCAGTCCAGTATATTTCTAGATTGAAAAATTAGTTGTTAAAATTTACATATTTTTAAACTAGGTCGTTGTTAATAAATTTTAAGAGATTGTGCTTCAATCTATTAAGGGGGTGTGTTGGACACAAGAGAAAAGTGCAGTATTTTTGCAATTTATATATTTTTTTTGTTGCCAAAATAAATCAAATATTTCTCCAGTAGAAACAGAGTTTAATTTTCTTCAAATGGTGATATCAACATTGTTGAATATCTGTCAAGGGTGTCCTTGAATTTAATGACACTTTTTCTCTTAATTTAAAAGTTTCTCATCTAATAGCGCTATTTCTTGGAAGATATTCAACAACTGTTGATATCCTCAGTTGAAAATAATTAAATCTAGATTATACTGAGCATATTTAATTTATTTTGATCAAAAGAATGTTCTGCTGTGAAATCGGCAAAAAAAAACACTGACCTTTTCTCGCGTCCCCTACACTCCCACCTGATACCTCAGTCCAGACAGTAGCGCGTTTACCTACAACGTTAAGGGTCATGGGATCGATTCCCTGTAGGTCGAAAACAATCATTATTGGGGAAGAAAGGGTCTCTCTTTTTTACTGTCTCATATCAAGAGAAAGTATTGTAATCATGACAAAATCTAACTCGAGATTATGTTGAATCTTCACATTTTATTTGTCCTCGAACTCAAAAAAGTGGATTTTACAATCCTGTCTGTCCCTGGCCATGGATTCGAAATGGTTTGATGGATTTAGTTCAGACTTGATATTTGGATTGTATCGGGCTTAACGTCGGTACTTTATTAATTTTTACCCAACTCTCAAATTAAGAGTAATTTACTGAAGAATGATTTTTGTTTATAATTATAAATTTTCCAAAAAATGGCTCTAATGATTTTGTTTAAAATTTTATTTCAAAATGATTGTTAAATGCTTGGTGCCATTAACAAACGAGATTTTGTCTATCATGCATTTAACGTCATTAAAAACAGATTGTATTCGAGATATTTTTTTTTAGATTTTCTCGAATCTTGATCATAGAATTCGAGGGATTTGAAGAATTAAGATTCGAGCTTTCATTTTCCCTAGGTATTTATTTAAAGCCAAATTTAAGTTTGTATAATTTTTAACAGTACCTCCACCTGCTTCACTGGTAAATGGTTTAAGGCGTCACTCTCGTGTAATGGCCTGCTGCGGAGATCGGAGTTCGAATCCCGGTTGGATCTACTAAGGTGGTTTTTATTAAATTGTTTTCTACCCTCTCTCCACGCAAATTTGGGCATACTACCTGTAAATTGTTTCTTTCTTCATATCTACCTCATTAGAGTAGTTATATTTGCGTATAGCCTGAACAGGTAGTTTGACGAGGTGATAAAAAAAACTAAAAAACAGTACTATTGGTATTGGTCGTTGAAGGAGTTCGTACGATACGGCCAGTTAAAATAAAACTATGAATTATATTTCCATTGAAAGTCAGAAGATTGGGAACACGACAAAACATATTTGATACATAAATCAGGATTTATCATTGATAAATATTTCCGTTTTCAATAGTTTGCATTTTTTTTTTCGTTAATAAAAAATAATCTGTCGAAATGTAGCTTTCATATTTATCGCCCGACGCGCGAGAGGATATTGTTTAAATTACTTGCTTTATTGGTGTTGATTTTCTGGATAAAAATGGGGACAAATTGTGTTGCAAATTAATAAATATGAAACACAAAATATCACAAAAAGCGAATTTTAAAACTATTCGACACTTTGATTACCCAGGGCTATGTCAAATTAATAAATATAGTTAAGTTAGTTGTCTATTTATTTTAATATAGTTGGAAGTATATTTATAAACGTATGAATAAAATGTGGTAAAGCACAGCCCAATTTTAATTAAAACGGAACTTTTAGAAAATACAAACCCATATTCTTGCGATCAACATCACTGATCACATTTTACTATAATGTTAATGTTATTTTATATATTTTGATGCGATCTAGTAACACACCTTAACTCAACCGTTAGTGAATCTATTTACTGAGCTAAGGGACCCCGAACTCGATTCCTGGTATGGTCTAAAAATGTATCATTGATGAAATGTGGTTTCCCCTTTAACAGTGATAAATCAATGTCCGGGAAGTTGGATGTTGTGTCTAGATTTAAGTTAGTTTATAAGTCGTCAGCTGGTACAATCCATCGGTTAGAAAAGTGCACGTTAAATACATTTAAAAAATCTATCAGTAGTGATAGTTGAACATAACTTGACGTATGAATATGTGACTTTATTTAGTAGATTTTCTGTCTGTATAATAGGATCTTTTATATACAAATTGGATTATAACTATACTTCAGTCGAGTTTGGTCTTCCTAATTGTATGCAGGCTGTTACCAGTCACGTGGAGATTGGAAGCGCTTTGATATCTATAATTCATTCACGACCTTAGTTTACTTGGATGACAGCTCAAAAAGTTACTAGAAATAGTCCTTAATGTATCCCTACGCCAACAGCTGACATTTTTCACTTTGGATAACTGTAATGAAAACATATGGTAATGTATTAATATGATAGTTAAGCCCAGTAATTCAGGCCGATATTATTTATATTTATTTGAGGTCGGGCACAAAGCTTATTTATCGTTTTATTCCACCTAAAAAATTTTTTTTGTATCAATTTCACTAAAGGTCTAACGAATATTGCTTTAAAATGGTGGCTGACGAATTTAAACCGTGTGATTGAACGTGATGTAAACAAGTTATTTACAACGATACACCCATACAGTTGATAAACATATTTTATTCCCTTAAATATATCGAAATACGATAAAATAATCATAAAATAATTTATTACATATTAAAAAATAACAAATATTTTCTCTTTTCCAAGTAAATATGATGCTTTTATTAAAAGCTATTAATGTATGCACTATATTACACATTATAGATAAAATTCCAAAACGAAGAATAAGTACTTTTTGATTTTGTTTAAAATATTGTTTCGTATTGGGTAAAAATAAATTATTAATAATAATTAAATAGTGGGATAAAACTTAAATTTACATTATCTTAAATGTAAAATATAACATGTAATTAAAAAACTTAATATGTATAGCAAAACAATGATCCTTTACAAGTGTTGGCAAACCAAAACCTAAACATGATTTTTGGACTGTCATCCAGGTAAACTCTATGCAACCCCACATAGCTACTGAGTTATGTAGTATTGCATAAGCCCAAGGGGGCTTTATGTCTGCAGAACATCACGTTGTGGAGACACAATCTCATTATTTTATTTTTATTGTAATACAGTAGTAGTCATTTAACTTAAATTACTCTGAAAATAACACCTGGATATGGTAATCGAACTTAGGACCTTTGATGTAACGTAATTACAATGATTTGCAGCTTGTGTGTTGATATTTATTACAATAAAATGTCGATATAAGTTTGACCATTTTGAACTGAAACAAAGCCCGGTTGAAAAGAAACGCCGTTTTGTTTTGTTTTTTAAGTTATTTATTGTTTTGCTATACAGGTGAAATTAAACTGGCCCCAATATTCACACAATTTCATTATTTCACAGTCTACCCAGAAATTACTGGAACCATCAAGTCCATGAGTCCCTCACCTTAAATTGACCATCTTAACTTAAGGTGTAGGGGTAACTTTGCCATTTATTATAGGTGTAACGGTAACTTAATTAACTTAACTTTAGTTGTAAAGGCACAGCCTTTCATTTCTGTCTGTTGGGCTCTATTTTGACGTAACTTATATAAAAACTAGTACTAAGCTCCTTATATAAAAACCTAGTACTAAGCTCCTTTTATAAAAAACTAGTACTAAGCTCCTTATATAAAAACCCAGTACTAAGCTCCTTTTAAAAAAACTAGTACTAAGCTCCTTATATTAAAAAACTAGTACTAAGCTCCTTTTATAAAAAACTAGTACTAAGCTCCTTATATTAAATACTAGTACTAAGCTCCTTATAAAAAACTAGTACTAAGCTCCTTATATTAAAAAACTAGTACTAAGCTCCTTATATTAAAAACCTAGTACTAAGCTCCTTTTATAAAAAACTAGTACTAAGCTCCTTATATTAAAAACCTAGTACTAAGCTCCTTTTATAAAAAACTAGTACTAAGCTCCTTATATAAAAACCTAGTACTAAGCTCCTTTTATAAAAAACTAGTACTAAGCTCCTTATATTAAAAAACTAGTACTAAGCTCCTTATAAAAAACTAGTACTAAGCTCCTTATATAAAAAACTAGTACTAAGCTAAGCTATTTTACCATTTTAAATAAATCGTGTTGAAATAAACTCGGAAAATAATAATTAACACGAATATTTACACTACTTCAATTTATTTAGAGAACATTATTTTAAAAAGGTAAATAAAAGAGGATATGAGTTCCTATGTGAGGAAATCAGGTATGTGTAGGACAATACCAACAAGCATGATAGCAATAAAAAAAACCTATCGCCCCTATATTCCTTCCCCGCCCCCAAGGCCGTAGCCAGCCAATAATTTCAGGGGGTGGTTTGCAGGCATACCCCCCAATTACGGAAGGCTAGAAAAAAAAAAGATAAACAGTTCTTGAAGCCCTCTGAAGTGCTTTTTATGGTAACACAGCCCCATAATTTGTAATTTTATCTTAATTTTGATATTGTTTGAATCAAGTAATATATTTTTTGATCATAAAATATCGGGGGAGGGTGGGTGGGGGGTTGAAATCCCAAAACCCTCCCCTGACCACAGCCTTGCTCACCCCTTCAACGCAGGGTTACATTGAAAACCAATGCCTTGAAAGGACAAAATGAAATGAGTATGATAGGTAGGACTACTGTAGTGGCGTTTTTCAAACTGTGCTCTGCGGGACCCTTGGGCTCCATTATTTATTTGTCTTTCACATTATAAAATACCATCAGTAATTAGGTTTGCAAATTTTTGTCAAATTAGATTAAACGGACATTTGCCAAAGGCACCGCCAGAACATGTCATAATTACGTTTGTTTTATACTTCTATGTTTGTAAAATCTGACCGTCGTTATTGAATGTTCATATTATTAGTGTATCAGTTTTATGAGAGCTCCAGCTACTATTTTTTCTGTTACAAGGCTTCCTTCGGTCTAAAAAGCTTGGAAACCCTTGCTGTAGAGAATTGTTGTCTTGGTATTTATGGACTAGGCCGTTATGAAAGAGTTGTGTTGAGTGTTAATGAAGTGTTAGTGTTTGTTAGGTGAAGTGCACTCTCATTCGACCAAGAAGTTACGTCGAAGAGTGAGTGGAGCCTTATCAGGGATTTAAGGCTCTGGATCATAATTACATTAGCCCTTCACTAATACTACACTAGCACTCAAACAACACTCACTTGTTCTCACACAGCCCTTCACTAATACTACACTAGCACTCAAACAGCACTCAAACAACACTCACTTGTTCTCGCACACAGCCCTAACACTACACTAGCACTCAAACAACACTCACTTGTTCTCACACAGCCCTTACACTGACACTACACTAGCTCTCAAACAACACTTGTTCTCGCACACAGCCCTTACACTAATACTACACTAGCACTCAAACAACACTCACTTGTTCTCACACAGCCCTTCACTAATACTACACTAGCACTCAAACAGCACTCAAACAACACTCACTTGTTCTCGCACACAGCCCTAACACTACACTAGCACTCAAACAACACTCACTTGTTCTCACACAGCCCTTACACTGACACTACACTAGCACTCAAACAACACTCACTTGTTCTCACACAGCCCTTACACTGACACTACACTAGCACTCAAACAACACTTGTTCTCGCACACAGCCCTTACACTGACACTACACTAGCACTCAAACAACACTCACTTGTTCTCGCACACAGCCATACAGTCATGAAGCTCAGCCGCTTCCTCCGTCACACTGATAACATGCTAGTGTATGTTAGCTCAGGCGGTTTTGTTGACGCTCGCTAACCTGAAGAGCGATGTGTGCAGTGAAGAGGGACTCTACGCCACCATGTAAACACGTGTGTGTGTGTGTGTGTGTCCACAGTCCACAAGGTACAGCAGACCAGTGGTGTTAGAACTGGCAGGCCTTGAAAGTCTCGCCAACAACACACTCTTGTCTTGGAACAAAGGTGACAAGGAGAATTTCCTCGTCTCATGTCATCGTCCTGTGTCCGTACACACACTCGGAACACAATACAGTATAATTTTCATAGGAAGGGTCTTAAAGGACGTTGCCTACTTGTGACACAACGCCAAGTCGAACAAACCTAAGCTTTATCTTAATTCAACATCGAGGTTGCAATCTTTTCTGTCGATAGGAACTTAAAAAATTATTACGCTGTTATCCTTTGTTAATTTAATCTTATAAGCCAAAACACCGGATCTTTTAAATAATCATTAATTAACGTTTAGAAATAAAAATGGTAAATTTAATCTTCCTACTACCCCAACAAAATAAATACAATTATAACATTAAAAAAATTACTATTAAAAATTTATATCAAACTCAATAGGGTCTCCGAAAGATAGGTCTGGTTTAGTTGAATACTTGTCCAGTTCTGTGTAGTCTAAAATATAAGTCTAGTTCAACTTGTCCAGTTCTTCTGTCTTATCCAAAACATAGGTCTGGTCTAGTTGATTACTTGTCCAGTTCTTCTGTGTTGTCCGAAAGTTAGTTCTGGTTGGTTTCTGATCCCCGTCCTCTGTGTTATTATCGGCTTGAGAAACACGCAATATCTCATTCCTTCTTACATAACACACATGTAGGACGGGCAATATCAATTTCATATTGCCCACTTTACATTTTACTCAGGTTCTCTTTATACGTATTCCAACTTATCTATCTCTCTGTCTCTCTCAGTCCACCCTTTGTATCTACCCATCTGTAAGGGAAAAAATACCCCTCTGCCTCCTGCTCTAAATAATTCCCTTTTATTTTGTCTGTACGTCCCACACATTCAGATACAGAAGTTCGTGTATGCACTTGGAGACAAACAACACCAGAACAGAATTTCTTTCTTTTTATTTACCCTTTTTGAAGCCAACCGGAAAATATAACCAAATACTAGTTCAAACAAATCTATTATGATAGTTATTTAATTTATATCCTTATTTATTTGAAGTATTTAACGTGCGCTTTCCTTGGAACCGACTGATTATATCAGCACATGAGAATGTCTATGAGCGATCGTGAAAGAGCCTGCCAATTTTGCTGGGAAAGGTATTTTCACTTTACCTCCAAGGTTCTTTTACAGGCCACAATCGACGTGGGACCGACGGCTTTTACTTCCCCTCCGTAAGAAGTTGTGCCACGGACTGGTCAACCACGGCTAGGTTTGAACCCACAAATATCGGTTCTTTTAAATGAAGAAGGAAAAAAAAAGCTGTCATTAAATTCTAGGACACCCTTGACAGATATTCAACAGTTGTTATCACCATGTGAAGAAAATTATTATTATTAGCACCGCGTCTTACTGCCCATTCGGGTTATACGCACTTACGCTAATGTGTAATAGTAGGGTGATTGTGAGATGAAATGGAGGACCTACAGTTTAACGTGGAATCCGAACCACGGTGGAGGCCTGGCATTCCCCACATTCACAAAATGTCTTGTCAGAGGTGAAGGAAGGGTTTGGCAATCAGATAAATCTGTGCCGGGACCAAGGATTGAACCCCGGCCACCAGCATAGAAGTATGACACCTTACCCCTAGACCACCAGGTCACCTGAAGAAAATTAAACGCCAAATTTATACTCGAGAATTGTTTGATTTATTTTGAGAAAAAAAAAAGTACGATTTTTCTAAACTTTTTGCCCGGTTTGGATTCTAGATGGAGTTTAAAAAAAAATCGTGATTAATCACGTTGAGAATGTGGGAATAAATACAGCAGTGATTAAATTACTAACGATTATACCATTAATGAGTATATCACCCCGTGGTCAGAAAGTCGCTGTAGTGGTTGATGTTACCTTATTACCACAAAAGTTGCATTAATTTGGATTTAATTGGATGTTTATTTCAAGAAATTTAACGCATGGAATCCCACGATTTCCCCACCACCACCACCACCACCACCACGCCCATAAACATTATGAACGCTCTTATTTTGCAATTCAAATTTTAGTTATGTGTTGGCGTTTCACATCCTGAACCGTTTGTTAAAGAGCGTGGTACTAATTAGCAGAGATCGGATGTTTTGCAGACACTATTGCAGACATTGCAGGACATACCTGTATTGCAGACACTGCAGGACATACCTGTATTACAGACATGAAGACAATCGTTCTGGTGACGTGGAAGGAAACGCGAGCTAAAACCAGCATTTTTGCAGTTTTTATAACGAAAAACTTTTTGATTCAAAATAACATAAATATTGTTTTAGTAGATGAATTTATTTTAATTTTATGAACATAGTAATATCAACAGTTCTTGAATATTTGTCCTGGGTATCGCGGAATTTGAACTTGTCGACCTGCTTCGGTGGCTGCATGGTTTAAGGCATCACTCTCATGTTGGACTGTACTGCCGATGACAAAGGAGATCTGGATTCGAAATCTGGTCGAGTGTACTGAGGGTGTTTTTTTAATAAATGGTTTTCCATTCCCCCTCCACACAAATGCGGGTACAATTTCTCTAAGTTCGACCTTCCTTATCTATAACTCGCATGTATAATTAGTACATATGCATAAAACTTGAACAGGTATTAAGATTCGATGCTAAAAAAAAACTTTTTCTCTCCATTTAAAAAGTTTTTGTTCAAATACCATCAAAATCATTTAAAAATTCAAATCTGTTCAGACTACAAAATGTTGAACATTAAGCGAAACGTATTTACTGAAGACATATTTTATTTATCTTGGCCAACAAATATTTTTGATAATAAAAAAGAAAAATGGAAAAATAGAGTACCTTAAATCAAGTTCCCTTCCACCCCCTCTTCTTAGAATAGAAATAAACTCGCCTCATTCATCCTAACCGTTCATAAATAGTTATTCGAATGTTTTTGTAGCTTTTTTTATTACTTAATAAAACTAAAAGCAGACTTACAGTATTTGTTGGAGTGGCAACGACAATAACATAACATGATACGTCTGTGAAAAAGTGAACTAAGTGAACTACTTAGAGGCATGGGTGTCGACGGATTGGGGGTTGGGGTGGCGGTAGAGCCAGGACATCCCCCGTCCTCCGTCCCCCGGTTATTTGTTTCTAGCATCGCGTTTGACTACTTGTTTGCATACTAGTTACGCTAATGATTTTAGGGATTAGGAAGGTTATATTTAGAGGAAATGTAAGCATATTTACGTGGAGGGAGAGTGGAAAACCATTTTGGAATAAAACACCCTCAGTACACCCGACCGAGATACGAACCTCGATCTCCCCGTCTTCGGCAGTCTAATCTACTGCGAGAGTAGTGCGTTAGACCATGCGGCCACCAAAGTGAGTATATATATTAATTACGAGGATAGGTTAACGATTAGGAGGGTTGAATTCTAGAAGAACTCTCCCCGAATATTCATGGAGGGAGGGTGAAAAACAATTTAGGAAATAACCGTCCTCACCCTCATTACGCCCGACTGGAATTCCAACCCCAATTTCCCAATAATTGGCATTCCGCTCTATTGCGAAAGTAACGCCTTAGGGTACGGCCAGACTGAGCGCGCGAGCGAGCGAGCGCGCGAGCGACTAAAATATAAAATAGAACACATTGGTTGTAATGGGGGGTGGCCACACTGGAGCGAGCGAGCGAGCGAGCGCGCGAGCGACTGAGCGCGCGCGCTTGAAAGATAGAAATGGTTCTATTTTTCAAGCGCGCGCGCTCGACCCGGTACAGTCTAGTTTACAGGCGCTAGGCAATATTATTGTATGTTGGTTCATTGAGTGCTGGGGAAACTTCTCATTTTGACATGATATTTGACTTTTTTCTATCAGTGATAGGTTTAACACACTTGCTATTAATGGCCCGGTGACCTGGCGGTCTAGGGGTAAGGTGTCAGACTTCTGTGCTGGAGGTCTGGGGCTCAATCCTCGGTCCCGGCACAGATTTATCTGATTACCAAACCCTTCCTTCACCTCTGGCAAGACATCTTGTGAATGTGGGGAAAGCCAGGCCTCCACCGTGGTTCGGATTCCACGTTAAACTGTAGGTCCTTCATTTCATCTCACAATCACCCTACCATTACACATTAGCGTAAGTGCATATAACCCGAACGGGAAGTAAGATGCGGTGCTAATAATAATAATAATAATAATAATAATAATAATAATAATAATAATAATAATAATAATAATAATAATAATGGCCTAATTTAATTGGTAAGACCATAAATAATATAATGTATATATGTAAACCCGATATGTTAAAATACTTCAATATTATAATCAAAGTAGGCCTTTACAAATAAGAATCACCATTAGTTTGGAGAGAGTATGAAAAAACCACAACAATAAATAAGTTTTAAAAATCACCTTCAGTTCACTGGGCCAAGATTCGAACCTTTGCCTCCTAGTCAAAAGTTATCGAGTGCAACGCACCATTCTGCCACTGGTGCGGCAAATCTGATTTTAAAACACTTCAGTAGAGTACCATACGCATTTCTCAATTTATTAATTGGATGCACTTCTACTTTTTTCTTTTTTATAAATACACAATATTTTCTGTAAGAATTTTCGAGGATCAGAGATGTACTAAGTGTGTTTGACAGAGACATCTTCTCTAACTAGGGGGAGGGGGGGGCGGTGACCTAGTGGTCTAGGGGTAAGGTGTCAGACTTCTGTGCTGGCAGCCGGGGTTCAATCCTCGGTCCCGGCACAGATTTATCTTATTTCCAAACCCTTCCTTCACCTCTGACAAGACACCTTGTGAATGTAGGGAATGCCAGGCCACCACCGTGGTTCGGATTCCACGTTAAACTGTAGGTCCTTCATTTCATCTCACAATAACCCTACCATTACACATTAGCGTAAGTGCGTATAACCCGAACGGGTAGTAAGACGCGGTGCTAATAATAATCTAACTAGGGTCCGCTAATTACGCGCTCGCTCGCGCGCTCGCCAGTTTGGCCACCCAGTCGCTTACGCGCTCGCTCGCACGCTTGGCAGTCTGGCCGAACCCTTAGGGTTCGGCCAGACTGCCAAGCGTGCGAGCGAGCGCGCGAGCGAGCGAGCGAGCGCGCAAGCGACTGGGTGGCCAAACTGGCGAGCGCGCGAGCGAGCGCGCGAGCGAGCGCGTAATTAGCGGACCCTAGTTAGATTATTATTAGCACCGCGTCTTACTACCCGTTCGGGTTATACGCACTTACGCTAATGCGTAATGGTAGGGTTATTGTGAGATGAAATGAAGGACCTACAGTTTAACGTGGAATCCGAACCACGGTGGTGGCCTGGCATTCCCTACATTCACAAGATGTCGTGTCAGAGGTGAAGGAAGGGTTTGGAAATAAGATAAATCTGTGCCGGGACCGAGGATTGAACCCCGGCTGCCAGCACAGAAGTCTGACACCTTACCCCTAGACCACTAGGTCACCGCCCCCCCTCCCCCCTAGTTAGAGAAGATGTCTCTGTCAAACACACTTAGTACATCTCTGATCCTCGAAAATTCTTACAGAAAATATTGTGTATTTATAAAAAAGAAAAAAGTAGAAGTGCATCCAATTAATAAATTGAGAAATGCGTATGGTACTGTACTGAAGTGTTTTAAAATCAGATTTGCCGCACCAGTGGCAGAATGGTGCGTTGCACTCGATAACTTTTGACTAGGAGGCAAAGGTTCGAATCTTGGCCCAGTGAACTGAAGGTGATTTTTAAAACTTATTTATTGTTGTGGTTTTTTCATACTCTCTCCAAACTAATGGTGATTCTTATTTGTAAAGGCCTACTTTGATTATAATATTGAAGTATTTTAACATATCGGGTTTACATATATACATTATATTATTTATGGTCTTACCAATTAAATTAGGCCATTATTATTATTATTATTATTATTATTATTATTATTATTATTATTAGCACCGCATCTTACTTCCCGTTCGGGTTATATGCACTTACGCTAATGTGTAATGGTAGGGTGATTGTGAGATGAAATGAAGGACCTACAGTTTAACGTGGAATCCGAACCACGGTGGAGGCCTGGCTTTCCCCACATTCACAAGATGTCTTGCCAGAGGTGAAGGAAGGGTTTGGTAATCAGATAAATCTGTGCCGGGACCGAGGATTGAGCCCCAGACCTCCAGCACAGAAGTCTGACACCTTACCCCTAGACCGCCAGGTCACCGGGCCATTAATAGCAAGTGTGTTAAACCTATCACTGATAGAAAAAAGTCAAATATCATGTCAAAATGAGAAGTTTCCCCAGCACTCAATGAACCAACATACAATAATATTGCCTAGCGCCTGTAAACTAGACTGTACCGGGTCGAGCGCGCGCGCTTGAAAAATAGAACCAGTTCTATCTTTCAAGCGCGCGCGCTCAGTCGCTCGCGCGCTCGCTCGCTCGCTCGCTCCAGTGTGGCCACCCCCATTACAATCAATGTGTTCTATTTTATATTTTAGTCGCTCGCGCGCTCGCTCGCTCGCTCGCGCGCTCAGTCTGGCCGTACCCTTAGGGTTGACCATTTACCCCCCGAACCAGGTACATCTACGATTAATTTTGTTATTATATAATTCATGTTATTCATTTGGTACGAACTAATTTTTATTACCCGCTTTGTTGACCGCGCGGTCTAACGCGCTACTCTCGTAGTAGACTAGACTGCCGATGATGGGGAGATCGAGGTTCGAATCTCGGTCGGGTGTACTGATGGTTGTTTTCCAAATTCCCTCCACGCAAATGCGGGTACACTTCCTCTCAATATAACCTTCCTAATCCCTAAAATCATTAGCGTAGTTAGTACATGAGCGTATAGCTTGACCGTGTAGTAGGATTCAATGTTAAAAACAAAATCTGGTATAAAGTGAAAATGGGTTCGTTCTTTACCCCCTCCACCCTCCTCCACTCCTAGTAACTAAGAGATAGTGATGTTTCAACAAATACATTCAATATATTCTGTCTTGTTTACGCACATTTTTCAGGTCATTATGACCGGACAAGGTGTGTTATTTTAAACTCAAAAACTGTTAGGTTAAAACACAGAGAGGGCTTTTGCGGCGAGGGAAATTATTCCAGGTAGACTAATTGCAGAGGAAAACAATTTCCGGAATGGAGAAATCTAATTATCGGAGTCCTCCGTGGGTTTGGCTTTGTTCTCCCCCATCTAGATGTTGGTTTATTTGACGGCCTTTTGCGGGTTTTGTGGCTAATGAAACGTAGCACATTCTACGTGTTATTTAGTTAGTATGAGTGTTACGTCTGCACGTGTCTACTGAAGGTGCAACCCTCGCGGCTGTTGACATATTGAAGACACCTGTGCATTTGTGACAGTTACATTTATAAGTTGTAATTATATTACGACACAGGATACAGATTTTAAAAGGGGTTCTCAAATGGGAGGCCTCGACGGTCAACTGGGGTTCCATGATGGTTCCTTAAGGGTTCCTCTATGGTTCCATAGGTGTTGCACGTTGGTTCCCTAAGGGTTCCACATTGGTTCACTAGGGGTTCCACGATGGTTCACTAAGGGTTCCACGATGGTCCCCTAAGGGTTCCACGATGGTTCCCTAAGGGTTCCACGATGATCCACTAAGGGTTCCACGATGATCCACTAGGGGTTCCACGATGGTTCCCTAAGGGTTCCATGATGGTTCACTAGGGGTTCCACGATGGTTCACTAGGGTTCCACGATGGTTCACTAAGGGTTCCACGATGGTCCACTAAGGGTTCCACGATGGTTCCCTAGTGGTGTCACGATGTGAAGCGTTTTATAAATGAGTCCACAAGTATTGCACCAGGAAATCTTCATGTTTTAATTTTGGTCAGGTACCTGTTACAACAGCTGATCTGGGGGATGTGCAGTAGCACACACAATTTAGTGCTCTACAATATGTTGGAGTGATAACCTTTCGTCGGCGGGAAATATTAAAAAATGAAGAAACGACTGAACAAACCCGCTTCGGTGGCCGAATGGCCCAACGCGTCTTTCTCACAATAAGCTGGACTGCCGATAGTTTAGTGATTGGCGTTCGAATCCCGGTAGGGAGGTTTCTCCTCAATGGTTTTCCACTCTCCCTCCGCGTAAATATGCCTGCATTTCCTCTAAATTCAACCTTAGTCTAACCATTCACATCACATTAACGTAATTAGTAGGCTTACTTATATGATCTATGTCTACAACCCAAACGTGTATTATTATTATTATCACCGCGTCTTACTACCCGTTCGGGTTGTATGCACTTACGCTAATGTGTAATGGTAGGGTGATTGAGAGATGAAATGGAGGACCTACAGTTTAACGTGGAATCCGAACCACGGTGGAGACCTGGCATTCCACACATTCACAAGATGTCTTGTCAGAGGTGAAGGAAGGGTTTGGTAATCAAATAAATCTGTGCCGGTACCGAGGATTGAACCACGGCCGCCAGCACAGCCAAACGTGTACTAAGCCTTGATATTATATATATATATATATACATACATATATGCGTTAGGCCTGGACAGGTCAGTAAAATGAAAAGGGAAATATAACTTATGATGGGTGTACAATTATCTTTAACAAAAATCCCCTTAGTAGTGGGCACTACCCCCGCCCCCCCCCCCCCCAAATACAATCCAACTGTAAAATAAAGTTAAATTATTTTTTGGCTGATACCACTTGATATTTACTTTTACTAATTTTTAAACATAGAATGCTTGGTTCGGATCGTCATAGACTAATTTGGAAGGTTCGATTAAAAACAAATATATGTTTTTTTTGTTTCTGGTTTATTCAAAACTAATTTTCCTAGTTTCCTTTAGCGCACCCATTTCACCCGTTAAAATATTTAATTAATTATTCGCGTGTGTGGAATTATAATTGAGCTTAACACAAATTATATCATTAGTTCTGGAAATCCAATACGTGTCGATTTGTTGGGTTTGTTGGTCGACGCTATATAAGACACTAAGCCCCGAACATTATCTGTTATATTAAAATAGATATTTTCCCTGACATTATGGATTCACATATGTGTTTATTTAAAAAAAAAATGTAATATACAAAGGAACAAAAGCATGCTATTAAAATTAAATATATTTATTTTTATACTTTTTTTTAGCACCGGGTCTTTTTAATGGATACACCCGCCTCGGTGGCGTAGTTAGCTAACGCGCTTGTCGTGTTGAGTTCGACTGCTGAGGACGGGGAGATCAAGGTTCGAATCTCGGTCGAGTGAACTGGGGGTGGTTTTTCCTAAATGGTTTTCCACTCTCCCTCCACGCAAATGCGGGTTCACTTCCCTAATTCAACCTTCCCAATTCCTAATCCATTAGCGTAATTAGTACTTAAAGCGTATAACCTGAACAGGTAGTAAGACGCGGTGCTAAATATTATTATTATTTAAGGGCTACATATGTACTAATTATGCTAATGTTTTAAGGATGAGGAAGGTTGACTTTAGAAGGAAGTGTACCCGCATTTTAGTGAAGAGTGAGAGTGGAAAAGCATTTAGAGAATCCCCCCGTCATCGGCACTCTAATCTATTTAAAGAGTGACGCCTTAGACGATTCAACCACCGAACTGGGTATATATATTTTCAAATTGATGAGTAATATGGTTAGAACTAAAATATGTATGCCTGTATTATTTATACAACCGCATCTGTTTACAAACTTTAATGTTTGTGGGGGAATTCCAGGCCTCCACCGTGGTTCGGATCCCACGTTAAACTGTAGGTCCTCCATTTCATCTCACAATCACCCTACCATTACACATTAGCGTAAGTGCGTATAACCCGAACGGTTAGTAAGACGCGGTGCTAATAATAATAATAATAATATTTAAATATTTGTGAGTGTCTCTTTTTATTCTCACCTTTAATAACTCTATAAGTTAAGTAGGTGAAAATATACTAGGATCAAATAAGATTAAAGAAAGATTAAATGAGTTAGAACTGGTATATGTTCATGTAACACGTGTTAAAACCCCTTCGGTGGCCGCATGGTCTAAGGTGTATTCTCTAAATAGACTAGTACTGCTGAGGTTGATGAGATTATAGTTCAATCCCCGTTGGGTGCACTGTGGGTGGTTATCCATAAATTGTTTCCCACTCTCTCTTCCACGAAAATGCGGGTACACTTCCTTAAATTTAATATTAACATATTAGCATTTTTAGTACACAACATATAATTTGAATGGTAGTAAGACTTGGTGTTAGAGAAAGACGTGTAAGTTCTTTCATGGGAAATTTTGAAAAAATTGGCCCACGATCGTAAAATTAAAATAATTATGTGTTTAATATATTGGGATGAAACAAACGATAAATGTTTGTTTTCTTGAGTAAAAACTCAAATTATTTCAATTAGAAGGCCCTGTTGCGTTTACAAAAACTAATATAAATGAAAATAAGGATAGACCTAGGTTTTTAAGGAAAGTGGTCGGTCTAAAGTCCTAAAGAGAGAATACAAAACTAAAGATAGAAAACAAAACAATCTCGATAAATGCCTGCTAAAAAAAGATAATCCCAGTTTCTTAGATCATAATATGCCGAAGCCTGTCAATTGTTTTAAATTTTTAGAACGTATAAATAAATCGCCAGTAACAAATAAAGCTATCCGATACCTTATCTCAATCAGTAGCGTGTCTGCCTACTGAATTAAGAGTCCCTTGTTATATTCCTGGTATGGTTTAATTTTATTTTAATCGTTGGTGCAATGTGAGGTTCTTCATAGTGATGAGCTTACGGCCGGGGGAATGGATGTTGTGTCTGTCCTATATTAAAGTTAGTTTATAAATCGTGAACTGATATAATCGTTAGGTTTAGAAAGTGTCCGTTAAATACCTCAAATTAAAAAAAAAAGCTGCTGAGCGAAAAAGATAACTTCATATTTTTTTTCACAAGCGTACTTTTATTATTATTATTATTATTATTATTGTAATTTTATTTATTTCTCATTTAAAACAATGGCTGATACGTTTTATTGCAGTTGTAAATGAATGAATAACTGTATTGCCGCAGGAAGTGTGTTTGGAGGCGATAGGACGAGTAAAAACTGTTTATAGCGCCCGATATGTTTGGTTAGGATGGGGTGTATCTCGCAAATAGACAGACAGCAGTCGGCATCCGTCTGTTTATAGCCTTCAATATGTTTGATTAGGGAGTCTCTCACACGTAACTCATCCATCCATTCATTTTTTCGAGGTAAATTAGTTTTTAACTGTGATTTAAATAATTAATTAAATTATTATATTAATAGAACATAAGTATAAGAGTAGTGGAAAGGATCATTCTGAAGACCAAACTGGGCCCTACCCCAACCCTCCTAGGCATCGTGGTCGCCGATTTAAGAAAATGTTTATCTAATAGAGCGCCGAGACGCGTTATAGACGCCCAGAAATCCGGCGTTGTTTAAGATCTCAGTTATTTCAAAATATGGTTCACGCCAAAATTGATGCGACAGAATTTTTAAAAAAATAACATTATTTTTAATTTTTATAAAATTGTAACCTTCCGGGTTATACCCTATGTTCTAATTACTCTAGTGTTTTAGGGATGATGAAGGTTGAATTTAGAGGAATTTACCTATATTTGCGTGTAGGGAGAGTGAAAAACCCAATCTAAGAAAGAAATTATCTACATCCGACCCGGTTTGAACCTTGATATCCCGTCATTGACAGTTCAGTCTATTGTGAGAGTGACGCATTAGACCATGCGACTACCAAAGCTGTTTTTTTATAATTTAATAATTATAATAAAGTAAATATAGAATTAGATCATTTTCAACGACGCTTCATGCAAAATATCGCAGTTTTGCGATCAAAGTAAATTATTAGAAACAGGTCATATCTAGATTTCTAAACCAAATTGTCAGATTTTTGATAAGATCACAATAGAAAATTCAAATAATATTGAGGAGTGTTTGATTGCTTTTGAAGCTGTAGAATTGCCATCACCCTAAGAAAGACAGCAGTGAGAGTAACTATATTTCCCTTCAACTAAATGGAGACAAGCTGAGGTTTTTGACACATGGCATAACCCAATAACCGAAATATTAATAAAATTTGAACCTACTGGGTCTCAAACTAACAATCTCTTAGGAGAGGCTGGTCAATAAACAATTTTCAATGTCCTTACACACCTGGATGTTTCTTAACCAGGTTTCACATTCCTGGGTACAGAAAACACTCAATGAGTCGTGGGGCAAAAGTGGAACGCGATATTTCACTTTGCCCCATGACGCCATTTTATCATGAGCTGTAATTTTCTTATAAAGTGTAGCTTCAAAACCAATATCGTTACATAACATGTTAACTTGATATTAAGTAGCCCATAAATAAAATGTAAACATTATTTTTATATAAATGTGCTCATAATACACAAAATAGTGAGGTTCAAAACTTACCAAGAGTGTGAAGACAAAGAATAAATGGCAGCTCTGTTCATTGTACTTGTTTTATTTTCTAAACTGGTGATGGCGAAGAGGTTTATGGCAATCATCAACAGGCAGCTGCACTGGAAAGTACATATTTCACTTTGCCCCACCTTCCCCTATTCTTCCATCCTGCGACCCTACTATCAGATTTCTAAATAACTCACATTGGTGGACACGAGGGCTAAGAAATCAGTTTAATCTGGTTTGTAAGTAAAGGGAAATAAGGTTATTGAATCCCTGATGTGTGTATTTATGCTGCTTTTTTTTTTCTCTCTTAACTTTTCTTCCTCGTAAATGAGGTTAACATTTCTTTAAAATTAAACCTCCTTCGTCCATACCCCATTAGTGTAAAATATGTGGCTAACCCGAACGGGTGGTAAGACGCGGTGCGACGTAAAATAACCCCGACAGTTTTAGGTTCCTTGTCTTCAGTCTCCAAGAATGTAAGACTTCACCCCCTCTCACCCCTTTTCCTCTCTTCCCACCATTAAAACAAATTGTAAAGCTGTAACCCAAGTGATGAATTTAATTCCTTTTGTTGCTTAGAATGTTTTCTAGAATTGTTTTCCCTTCACAGTTATTTGAATAATTGTGCCCTACTTCGGAAGAACCCATTTAATTCCTAAAAAAAAAAAAGTCAACTATATTCTGTTCAAAAATGAGAAAAGTGCCGAGTTTTTATCTATTTAGTGTATTTAACATGAACTTAAGGAACAAAAAGATTACATCAGCACACGATTTACAAACCAACTTAATTCTACCCACTTCAGCGGCCTCATAGTCTAAGTTGTCACTCTCGCAATAGACTAGACTGACGATGACGGAGAGATCGGGGTTAAAATCCGGTCAGGTGTACTGAAGGTGATTTTTCATAATTGGGTTTCACCTTTCCTTCCACGCAAATGCGGGTACACTTACTCCAAATTCAACCATATTCATAATTAACCTACTAGCGTAATTAGTATATATTATGCGGATAACTCGGTTGGGTGTTAGAAAAACAAAAGGTCAGCAACTTTTTATTTATTCAAGGTATTTAACAAGCACTTTATGAAGCGAACGATTACATCGGAACACGACTTTCAAACTAACTTAAATCTAAAACGGACGCAACAGAAAATTAAAAAATGACACCTGGACACGGGAAAAGAACCCAGGACCTTTGACTCAGTACTCCATTGTTCTAACCACTGAGCTATCCAGGAATCGTCTCGTGCCCAGGGTCATTCTTCACTCATATTTTAAGGCAGAGTCTATGATGGACGTGCAGAAATCGTCGGCTACAAATGTGTGATTTTATTAAGATCACGAGCTATCAAATAACGCAACCAACTTCGACTCGGTAGTTGGCTTTATGCTGCCATTTGTACAATTAGATAATTTGTAAGGGATTGCATATTTTTTCAATTTTCAAAATATGATATCTAGATGGAGTAATCCTCACTAAAAGCATAAATAACAGCTTTGGCTATTTGATTCTTAAAACAACATTATTTACAAAAAACCCTTCAACTCAGCTTATAGTGTGATATCATCGTCCTTCAAGTTCTAAGTCAGACGTGATAACTACTAGTCTATCCTCTTTAGTTGATTGAACTCAATCCTGACCAAACAGATGGTAATTTTCGCAATTACTACGTTTTATAGGAGGAGGGGGGTATCAATTCTTCTTGCTATTCTTGTTATAATATTAATTACTTTTAATTAACACTTTCTTCGTTCGCATCTTTAAGTCACGATAAAAAACATTTTTTTTTATTTCTACAGAAAAAAAAATTATATGATTTTGGAAGAAATAAACTTTTTATGCGGTCTACAGTGACAATATTTTGCAATATCTTTACTTTAATGTTATACGTATCGGTAGGCTATCCACCAAAAGTGACAGTTGCAGATCACGTGACTCGACGTATGAATACGTACGTGAAAGTAGATCTAGTAACTCTTCTATCTGTCAGCTAAGGTTCTTCCTATGAAAATCGTAGTGTACATTCCGTGAGAATAAAATTAAACGCATAATCGAATTTCAATTAAATTAGCCTTAATATGTGTCACTTCAACCAATCTACTTTAGTATATTCATACGCCAGTCCATGTGTTCTATAACAGCAGTCGCTTTCCACATCCGTAAGATAAATAGATTCAATTTAATTTAATATCTGGCCACGATACGTTAAATTTTTTTCACGTCTTTTAAAATATTCTTGTAATTTGTTATCGGAGCTCTGAACGTTTTGCGGTTAACGCCTGCACTCTTGACAGACCGCAACCCGTTCGGCAACTCTCGCCCCAGGAGAATACACAGTACGTTATGTTTCAATGACCGGTTGTTGACGTTGGTAGTAAAGGAACGCAAAAGAGTATGTTTGAAGTTTTTATAATAATTCCTTTTTCAAAAAGAAATAAATTTAAATACTTGAGAAGATACGTTCCTTAAAAAAAAAATCTGGAATATTTATAATAAAAAAAAATCTTCCATGGCGTGAACTCTCAAGTGAGTTATATCGGCCAAGCGACCACCGCCGTTAGTGATGATGAGGCCAACATTTGCGATAGAGGGTGTCATGTGGTCAGCACAACGAGCTTTCTAACCGTTAATCTCAGTTTTCTAAACCTGAGCTGCTACTTCTTTAATCAAGTATCTCCTAATTTTTTGTCTTCACAAGGATAAGTTTGACTCAGTTTCAGACCCACGGATCTACAGACACATTCTGAGAACGCCGGGGATTGAACCCGGGATCTATGGATCTGTAGCTAGACTTTTACCGCTAGACCACAGAGATGATTATTTTATCAATAATAAAAGTGAATTTGATGAGAAACTTTTTAAATTAAGAGAAAATGTTCGCACTCATTTACAGGATGCTCATGATAAAATATTCAAGAACGGTTGAAACTTCTACGTGTATAAAATTAAATTAAATATTTCTACTGAAGCTTAATTTTAATTACTGTGCACCTACCCACAAAAAAAAAAAAAAAAAAACACGACATATTTGTTATAAAAAAAACCTTGCTAAAACGTTGGTCCCGTTCCCATTAATCCCACCTTAATGGCACCTTAAATATTTCGTTATATAGCTTGTTATAGTATCCGACATCTTAGCTCAGTCGGTAGCGTGTATGTTTACTGAGTTAAGGGTCCCGGGTTTGAATCACGGCATGGCTGAAAAATTTATCATAGGTAAAATGTGGGTTCACCTTTTCACACTGATAAATTAATATCCTGAAATGGATGTTGTGCCTGTCCTAGTCTTAAGTTATATTATAAGGCATATGGAGCTACGACAGGCCTAGCAAGCTGTCAGTGGAAAATATATATGGCTTAAATAAAAAACAGGAAACACTAATGGATATAAAAGCTTGTTATCTGACTACGCATAATTGTTTTAAAATAGTGTCACTTTTGAATAAGATATTATAAAAATCTAATAAAACTGTCCAACTTAAACAAAAAAATATACCGAGAATCATGTTTCAAAAGAAGAGAAAAAGAAGAAATATTTCTATAATATTTTATTATGTAAAATAATGGGATGATATATCTCAACGTCACTTTCAAAACCGTATAATATTATTATAATGATGCACGTTTGTCAATTTAAAAAAAATAGTTTAAATTATTTTTTAATCAAATTAAAATGTGAGAACGAAGCTTCTTTGACGAGACACAATGTTCCTTTCTTTTTTTCTACTCTATTCCTTGTGAACTGTTAATTAAATCAATCTCGTCCAAGCCATCGATCTGAACTATGGCGGTAAAATGGAATACATATAACATTCGAATAAGACAAGCTACACAAATTGACAAAATTCTACCTGATCAGTTGTGATTAATTATATGAGTGAAGATTTTGAGGTATCGACAGTTTTCGATCTTATTTTCTCGCACCAAATTTTTCAATATTTTATAAACTAACTCTATCTAAACATATTATAAATATTCAATTAAGGTAAAATTGACAACCTGAACACGGGAATCGAACCCGGGACCAGCCACTCAACCATCCTTTTTCATCTTGTAATTAGGGCCATTTTTTTACTAGTTGTTTGATGGACCTAGATATGAAATTAACCGGCATGGCTCAGTTGTAGAGCATTGACGCGACAAGCCAAAAGCCCCGGGTTCGATTCTCGTGTCTAGGTTGGTGTTTTACACTGATTAATGTTCTAATGAATATTTTTTGGCCATCAGGATTGATCCTGTGGATAACAATCACATATCAATTTGCGATACATACTAATTAATAATCTTATATATTATAATTCGATAAGCCCATTTCTGGTAGTTGAAATTTAGAGAAACGGCTTAACCGAATTTGACAAACAATCACTCATTTTAAAAGTTAGGGGGTAAAGATGTTGGCAAAAATGGTAGCTTCTAACGAAACCCCGTTTTACGAGAACATTTCTAGCCTTTTAGTTGTGAGCAGTGGTTCACCTGTACAATCATTCCTTGTTTACATCACCATGGAAACCATGACTTATGTATGATCGTGTATCGGTAAATAAAATATTTATCATTGGCTAAAAATAATAAATCACATATTACCAAAGTGGTTTGGTGTAACAAATAGATAAGAGAGTTGGGAGAAAGGTCGTTTTAAGGTTCTTATCGTGGTATGAAGGGAGAAAAATATACGTTTTGCTTAAACCAAAAGCTCAGAGGCTATGTAAAGTTGATGACAGTCTTTGATAAGTAAACCTTTAACAAGAAAGTTGAGTTAGACCTTTTCACAATTAAGTTCGATAATCTGTAACCATCGCTGAAACGATCCACTAGTCTAAGCCTATATATTATAATTTAGATGAGGAAATGCACCCGCATTACCGTGTAGAAGGGACTAGATCATCGAAAGTGACTAACCACATTTGTGAAACAAACATCTTCTTAATTTTTCCTGTTGCTATTCAAACCACGACATTCCATGTATCCAACAATCACAGTTTATTTTGAGCCTGACTTCAAAAACCTTGTGACCACCGGTAAGCTAGTCTGTAAGTCGCTTGCTGATAAAGACTAGTTTTTTTGTAAAGTAAGCGTGAAATACTGTAAACGAAACTAAAACACGGCTGTGCACTGAAGTGTAAATAATATCTCTGTTGTAAGAACGCAAGAACTCATTGTTGCGATGACCAAATAATAAGCCGACAGCGTCTTTCTTGTTCGTACAAGAGATTTTTGGCGCGGACTGTTAAAACTTTTCTCATTGGTCGCTCCTTTGGGCCATCTGGTTAGAGTGTATGAAAGCTCAGCGCTTCTGTTGAAATAATGACATAGAGAAAGAGGGGGATAGCTTGCTTGCTTGCGAGCCTACTGTAAAGGAGGGGAAAGAGGGGAAGAACGATATTGTAGTGTGGTGGGGGGGATCCAAAGAGGTTAGAGTAGACCGGTCGCGCGCTTCACGTAGGCGAAAAGTTGTCCATTCGAGATTCGAGGGCGCTCCGGTTGGTAGTAGCTCGTAGAATCTATATAGAATTTTATCGTGCTGTTTTTTTAAATTGTTGACGCATTTTTTTTAAAAGTGAAAAAAAAATGTAATTCTTAAAAGAACACATGAACTGAACAGTAATAAGGCTGATCGAATTAAAACATAATTTCTTTAGTAAGTTGTCAAAATCAAGTGTGCGTGTGCTATATTAAAAAAAAAGTCATTGTTGAAATGACATTTTGAATAGGCCTATTAAATTAATTTGTGAATGACACTTCAACAGCATCAGTGGTTCTAGTTTTTTCATGAATTATATATGCTATAATATGAAAAGTTTGGAGATTTTAATAGGCTCGTAAGTTTCTTGGAAACATTTGTGACAGTTTTAAAAGACGATATTTTATAAAGTACTTCTTTAAATATTTGTTGTTTATGTAGCGTATTTCAAGGATTTACGATTTGTGATTCTGTGCTATTTTTTGTGTGTGCTGTTTGACAATATATTTGCATCCGTTTGTATATTGTTTTTTGTTGTGGATTTCATGGATAAGGTTTCCATTATGACGACCTGAACTAGGACGACTTCTTTGCCAATTCGTTTAAGAAACGGGATTAAGATAAAAAGTTTGACAACTTAGAGAGTGAAAAGAAAGGATTTGATAAAATAAGTGTCGCTTGTTAATAATAAATGCGGTGAAACTCAGATATTTTTTTTTAAATAATTTTTTAAAAGAGGATAATTATCAGCTATAATTCTACTGGGAATAATGGAGTTTTTGCAGAAATTCGGAGTGTTGTACTTTGTCGCAGTATGTTTCGGTAAGTTAACAATTGGATTTTTACATCATTATTTTTATTGGCATGGGATTGAATGCTCCTGACATTCGCATTATTAATTTAAAACAAAAACCTTCGAATCAATATTAAATATTGCAAATTGTGCTAACAACTGTTTTTTAATTTCTACCACTTATACATATCAATCTTATACTGCCAGATCGTAAACTTAACCTATTCGTTTACTGCGAAATATTTAATTAGTTTGGTTTTAGTTTAATAATATGCCACACACATAAGTTAAAGTTTTAATGTGCATTTATATATATTTTTTAAAACTCAAGTCTTTATAAACGTTTTTTAAATAAATCTTTCGGGTTGTGTTTCAAAGTGACTTAACATTGTGCTTTATAGTTTCTTTATGGGTGTGGATTTTAAAAACCTATTCCTACATTTTTGGGAGATGCTTCAACAATGTTTTTTATGTTTGGGGCAGTTGAAATTTCTTAGTAATTGTACCGTTGTTATTGGAAACATTTTCAAATATATTCGTTCCTTTGGAATAAAAATAAAATACACCGTTGGTTGAACTTTAACGTTAACAAGAAACGCCATAAGGCTTCGTGGATCTTTGACATTAAGAAAGTTTGGTTTATCTTGAGATGTATCATACAAATGTTGGTGATTAAAATGATTCGTCTTTATATTCTTTGACTTAAGAAACTCGCACATTGACTGACCTGTTTGCGAAAAGAGGAACCGGAATTGATATATTAAGGAACTGAAAATACTTCAATAAATAGTAAAAAAATATATCATAATTTTCCTACAAATGGACATTTGAAATACTTCATAAAAAGTACAAACTTTTTTTATATAGTTTTTTATAATATTTAATTTATATTATTATTATAATTAAATAAATTATTAATATATCTCAAGTGACAGTTTCAGATCACATGACTTGGCGTTTGAGTACGTAGTATAGGTCCTATGTCTAGTAACTTTTTTAGCAGTTATATGTCCATTCGTAAGAAAATTGGAATATAACCGCGATTAAAGCTAAAAAAAAATAGTTAAAAAAAAAGAACCCGTTTGTGATATAACATTTACGTATACTAACGAGATAGTATTGAGGAAAGTATAATCTAGAAGAAATGTGTCCCGCATTTACATAGAGATAAACTTAAAATACCTTCTCATTACACCCGGCTGCGATACGAATTCCGATTTAACTTGTCAAAACGGGCTATACGAACCTGACGTTTAATCCCGCGTGTCCAAAAATACCGTATTTTTTTAATTTAAAAAACATTACATATTCCTAAATTATATAAGCTTATCTTGAAAAATATCACCGAGGTGATATATGATGTACAACAATGTGTGTGTTTTTTTTTAAATCCAGTTCCGGGCTATCAAATGGAAGCATTTTTTTGTTGTTAATCTTTGTTGAATATCAGTCACGACTCTGCTCATTCTATGCCACGGAGTTGAAATAACAAAACATTGCCGGTGTAAATACAGTGCACGCCACCTTTCAGTTGGACACGGAACGAAATACAAGGGGTGCCAATACAACCGGAGGAGAATCTATCGTTTTCCCCCTAACCGGCTTCCTCTATGTTTAGTTTGTCAATACCCAAGGCGGGAAAAGTGTGGTCGGTTACCGGTCGGATGTACTGAAGGTGGTGCCCCCCCCCCCCTTAAAATGGTTTTTCAATGTTCCCTCCACGTAAATGCTGGTACACTTACTTTTAATTCCAACCCTTAGCACATTAGCGTTAGAACATACGGTATAAGGTATAAGACGCGATGCTAAAAAAAAATCTGGTTTAACTGACTGTCTAGGATGAGGAAGTTAGTATTTAAAGGTAATGTAACCGCATTTAGAAAACACCACCTCAGCATTTTATACGGCCGGGATTCGGAGCTCGATCCGACAAACCAGACAGTACGAGACGGACGCCCTTATCCGCTTGTCCACCTGTGCGGACTTGAAAGATATAACAGGAATTAACCATTTATTGGAAGTTGTTATAATTTTTCTTATCTTGGATTACAGCGCGCAGTCGTTTTTATTAAACTCCGTGGATGACGCCTTTTTTTGTCTTGTCTTGAGGTTAATTGCTTATTTATCACAATTATAAGTCTCTAAGAGCGCACTTAAATAGAAGGGTTTAATTTTCTATTTTTATTTGACTATTAATGTGAAATATTACTAAACGACAACGCTTAATATCATACTACTTAAAATGACGCTCAAATGAATCACACCTGTCATTAAAATAAAACAAAACTATGTTAATTCTCTTAGATTTAAACCTTTTGTTTGCACTTGATTTTCTTATGAATGGACATTTATTAGAGTGCCAAGCATTTTTTTCTCAACATTGATAACATTTTACTCATATTATTATTAATAATAATATTTAGCACCGCGTCTTAGTACCCGTTCGGGTTATACGCTACTCTTATTATTGTTAGCGTTATTTTTATAGGATTAATAATTTAATATCTTGAAAGTGACAGCTGCACATCACATGATTTGATGTGAAAATATACCTACTAACTTTTCTAACGGTTAGAAATGTTTATTAGAAAGGAAATCTTGGTTGTTTTGTCAACACATTCTAACGATAAAACGTATAGTAGCCATTTAATAAATGTTTGTGATTTTTTTTCCAGCAAAAAAGTAAATATTTCCCAACCCCTGTTTAGTACGTTAGCTAAGAACGATGTTATATTATTTCACTCTTTCTGATCTGTATTCAAGTTGTTATTTCGAATCGAGCAATCGACACGCTAAAACAATCAACAAAACTCGAAACAATAGACTGACGCCTTTTTTTAAAACAGTTAACAAATGCATGTCTAACCGTTCGATTTTTAAAATATCTTTGGCGTCTTTTTCAACAGGTCTCGTCATATCCATGCAGATTCAACTTTCAATCACTTTAATCAAACCTAAAACACAAAAGAAAGGAAAGTAATTAAAGTCGAAAGTGCCCACAAATAAATTATTGATATTCTATTAACGTAACTGTATTAGGTACAATTTGACTTGTGACAGGAAATGTGTTCAAACGTAAATGGAAATTGGATCTGTTTTTTTTACCCCCCGTTTGTGAACTTTTGAAATGTGTTTGACCTTTTTTTTATGTGGTTTGTTGAAATGGTGTTTGGCAAACGATATGTTATCGATAAAATTTCTGAATTGTAATCTAGATTTGTATTTCCTGTTTGAACATAAAACATCTAAATGTCTATTTCCAATCTATCATTCGGGTTACTGTAGGCATATTAGTATCAATAGGCCTGATTGTGAAAAATATTTTGAGATTTATTATATTACCACATGGCTCTAATAAGACACTAATTAGTTTCTAATCAAACAGGATTTTTTTAAATAAATAGACTAGACCTATATCTCTACCGTACATGATATCCATATAAACATACTAACATTGACGTACACAGTTTTGCTGTATATTAAATAAAGTAATTGAAATTTTGTTAACTGTACCATTTCAAGCACATGATTAGTACCATCAATATGTGTCGGCTATAATATTAAACTTTATTTAACTTGAGTTTGTATGTGGTAAATTTTTACATACAACTAACATGTTTCGACATTCATCTTAAGGTTGGCATACTTAAAAAATGTAAAATTAATTTTGGGATTTTCTTCGATTCTAAACAACAAACAACGAATAACATCTCTAATCACATAAAAAAGTGTGTTCCACTTTATTTAAATTTACAATTATTTTCCAAAAAGATTTGATTATATAAATAAAAAATCCTTTTCAGAACAGATTATTAAGAGAGATATTTAAAATTGTCAAAAGCTACAAAAAATTACTTTCAAGTATTCTTTTTATGTTACGTCATATGGTCACTAGTCACTTTTTATAAACAATATCACTACCAATTATTTAAAAAATAAGATAATAAAAGGTTGCACTTTATAAGACATTCTTTCATCTGTATACTTTGTCGAAAAATCGCAAGTTCATTTGACCTTGTAGGTTAAACAGAAAACATACAGAATTGTTAAAATTACTTGCTTACATAATAACAAAAACAATATGATAAATTAGACAAAGGGCCTAAAAACGCCCAGAGTAGCTAGCTACCATGATAATGTAAATTTAAAAAATTTGATCTAAACTCAAATTTGTAAAGGATGCCTACTTTATACCACAAACATTGATTTAAAGTCACTAAAGTTTAGCATTCTAGAAAAATGTGCTATTTGATTTATACAAAATTAATCTAAGATGTTATCAAAATCTTCTAATATTTCCTTATGAATTACTGTATAATTTATTTTATATTATTAACTAAACAAACACAAGAATTTAGATATAATTGTAATATTTGTTTTTATTCCCGTCGTTGTGGTAACATAAGTTTCCATTTTTCGAAAAACGGGCTTCCCATGAAAATCAAGACTGTATTACAGGGACCAAACGTTACACGTTTTGACGCTCTGTGGACATACAGGTGAATGACCACTCCTACGCCTCTTCCATCATCCACTCTCTAATACACCCTTTCTTTCCCTCCTCCACTTACGTACGGTACAAAATACATTCCTATATATCGCGCCCGACAATTTTACGCCATTATATACACTCACATTAAAAAAAAAGAGAAAAAACCTGAGGGTGCTGTCGTGCAATTGGAGATTATCAAGCTGAAGGTTGATATCTTGGTTTAGTGGTCATTATTCCTATAGGTCTCAGATTCGATTCCCGGTGGAACCATAGGTATTTTTCCCGGGGGGAATTATTCCTATGGTCGCCGTGGTCTGGTAAATTAGGCACTTTGACAGATGTCATACCATCATCTCATTGGGGCGAAATAACCACACCTATAGTATATTCACTATAGCTTTTTTTTTAAACCTGAATGACAGCTGAAAAATCATATGTATAGATTTCGGGTTGCCAACACTTGTGAAAGATCACTGTTTTGTTTATAAGTTTTTTTAATAATCTGTTATATTTTACATTAAAAATAACGTAGACAGTTTTCTCACACAATTTCATTAACTTTTAATAATCGCTTATTATCCAACCCAAAACAATATTTTAAACATAATTAAAAGTACTTATTCTTAGTTTTGGAATGTTATCTATGATGTGTAATATATTTCATACATTAATACCTTTTAATACAAGCATCGTATTTACTTGGAGAAGAGAACATGCTTGCCATTTTTTAAATATTTATAAGTTATTTTATAATTATTTTATTGTATTTCGAAATATTTAATTAAATACAATAATTCTATCTACTGCATGGGTGCACAATTGTAAATAACTTGTTTGCTTCATGATCAATCACATGGTTTAGATTTGCAGGTCGCCATTTTGAAACTATTTGTTAAACCTTGTGTCAAAATGTTGTGAATAATAATTTTTTAAGTGGAATAAAACGATGGATAAGCTTTGTGCCCAACCTCAAATAAATATAAATAATATTGGCCTAAATTACAGTGGTTAACTATCACATTCATATATTACCATGAGTTTTCATTACAGTTATCCAAAGTGATAGATGTCAGCTGTTGGTATAGGGGTGCATTAGTTTAGGGAATATTTCTAGTAACATTTTGAGCTGTCATTCAAGTAAACTAGGGGGGTGAATGTATTTTACATATTATCCCAAACTTAGAAGACATAATTATCCGCCATTACCAGTAGAAGACCAGGAATGTCTAGCCGACAAACTTTAATAACCTAGCTAGCACCTAGTTAACCCAGTTAACACCTAGCTAAAAAAAAATCCAGATGAAATATTCATGGTGGCTATAGACAGGGAAAACAGGGAAATGTCTGGGAATTAAACTAAAAATAAGGAAAAGTCAGGGAATTAAAAACTATGTCTAAAATATCCCAATAATTTCACAACCAAACACTAAAATAAAAGTTAATAATACCTAAATAAAATAACATTTTAATTTTTAAAATAACTGATAAAACTGTTTGTTTACTAGATACAAACTTTTTTTAATATGTGATCAATAATAAATAAAATAAAGGTCAGCAGCCACCATTGAAACAGGTAAAAAGTAGTAACGGAAAATTGAAAAATGTTGCCCGGAAAACCTGGAAAAGTCGGGGAATTTTGTAAAATATTTTCTGTAGCCACCCTGAACCTGGCAAGGCGGGATCAAAAGGTGTGAGTGGAAATAGGGGATTACAATCTCCCAACCACACCTGAGACAGGGTTTCTCCTCTGCTGTCAATCAAACTATGACGCTGACTTCAGATTGTCAATTTAGGTTAAAGTCTGAACACAAATGTTTCGGCTTGTAGCACACGACACATCTTGGACACCAGTTTTGCACCTTCGCACCTCCTTACATTACTTTACCTATGACCGTATGAAAGTAACTTTAGCAACTTTTATAACTGTCTTTCATATCAGAATCAGTGTACAGTAGCTCCATGGCTTCTTTGGTGCTGAGTGACAGCTGACGGCGTTGAAAAGTTACCAGACCAAATTATGTATCCCTACGCTGAACCATATGATCTGCAAAGACATGTGTTTAAACAGCTGTCACTTATGACAGTCATCATTTAGGTTGTCAGAAGTCAGCTGTGAGCTGTCAGTCAGCACCAAAGAAGCCATGGGTTTACTGTGTACTATATTAGAAACCCTCAACGTTGATCTCATTAAATCTTGCTGATGACTGGGAGGTCGGGGTTCGAATTCCAGCTCAATGTATTGAGGTGGATTTTCCTTATTGTTTTACCTCCCTCCGCGCATATGGGGCTACAATTCCTCTAAATAATCTATTTCACGTTTTTAGCCTTATTGGTGCAATTAAATGCTTACATCCCGGGCGGTTATTAAGACGCGAAGTACGAGCTACTATAAAGTTTATTCTAAATCACACCAAAATTTAAAAAAATTACTAAATAAAGCAGAGAAATTATTATTAAATTTACAAGACAAATCTAGATTCAATGTCGATCAAATTTAATTTTGAAAAGTACAAACTTTTATTAAAAAAGTGCAAACCGATAGGATTTTCTTATACATTGAATGATTACTTGTAATCCGCATACCCAAGCGGACAGTGGACTAAACATTAAGCTCGTCTAGTCTCATTTACTGATGACACAGAAGTCGGGGTTCGAATCCCGGCTTGATTTACAGGAAGGTTCCCCCCCTAATTTGTTACCCTACTCGCAATGTAGATACATTTATTGCATACTATACCCACCAGTGTTGTTAATATTGATCTGACTTAAAGTAAAATGCGGTGTAAAAATAAATAAATACATATATTCATGTGATCATGTAGAAAGTAGAGCCACAAAAGAAATTACAAATCTGAAAATAATTTATTTCCCAGAATGCACTGTGAAATACTCTGAAACGAATCAATTCGGAGACGTTTACCTCTAAATGAATATCTGTAGAACCTTTCATACATTTCCATACAATTAAAATTGGTTTCATTTGTATAAAAATTAATTGCCTTTTTAAATTTGTTTCAGCCTCACCTGACTCGTATAGTAATGACAATAATATTTCCAACCCTCGGAAATGACAGCTCACATTTTTATACCGCCAGTCATGCAAAACAGTTTTCCATTTTGGGTTAAGCATGGGTGCAAATTTTTTATTGGAGAATGAATATCCACTCAGAGAGTTGGCACAAACAATTACTAACCATTCATTGTTTGTTTTGAATTAGAAATGTGAATAAGCCAACCCACCGCTACTGAAGTTTAGAAATATCACGAAAATTAACTTTCAGGGGGATTGTTCAGGATTTTCTGGAGTTTTAAATTGACTTGATTTGGTGACTATAATACAAGTTCTATTTTAAATTTATTTGAATTGGTGTCGACAAAGTATTATATACAAAACTCAGGATTTCTCTAATCAATTTTAAAATTAAGAGGAATTAATTGTTAAACCTCACTAATTTAACAATATATTTCTTCAAAAAAGTTTTATGTAAATAAAAACAACTCAAACAATTCAATTTTTGCGTTGATTACTGTATTCTGAAAGGAATTTTGTAAAAGCTGCGAGATATTAAAAATAATAGTTTATAAAACATTTTGAACGTTATTAATTCTATAGTATTTACATTACATTAATGAAAAATATTAGCCCCACTAAACTGCGTAGATTATAATATTAGAATACTTGCTTCTCTGATTCAAATTGTCTAAGGCGTCACTATCGCAATATATTGCGCTGCAGATCATGGGGAGATTAGGATTAGGGTGTTTCCCCCAACCTTAAATAATTTTTCACTCTCCCTCCACGCAAATGCTGCTAAGCTTCCTCTAAATTCAACCTTGTTAATACCTGATGAACAAGCGTACAGCCCGAACGGGCAATGAAAACGCGGCGCTTAAAAAATAATTTATTGCCGAATCAAATTTTGTTTTATACTGTGTCATACTAACCATTTGACCTAGACGCATATTAACACTACTGGTTAAAGAGAATGTAGGTAGAATTGAGAGGAAATGTACCCGCATTCACATGGAGGGAGATTGAAAAACCATATGGAATGGTATTTAAATCATGACCTCCCCGACTAATATCACATCAGATGAAACTCACGCCCCGACCCGCGTGAGCAACGGTGTGAGTAGTTAATTGTTTATGGCGTAAAACTATATTTAATCCACGTAAATTTGCTATTGTCTACTTAAAAACACCACGCACTCAACTTTCGTCGATAAAATATATATTTACTACGGACGAAACTTTTCCTAGTTATCGAAGATTCGAAAACTTGGCAAACACTGTCAAAAAAAAAAAAAGAAGCTGTCGCTAGACACTTATATAAAATAGGAGTGGCTCTTGAGAGTTAATGTATTTTTTTTCCCATTTTGTCTCTTGTAATAGTGTCCATTTTACTGTTGTGTTGGTTCGTAAAATGAGTTAAGAAGGAAGGGGAACCTTGGCAAGGATTGTTTTTATAAGAGTTGACCGGAGAGAACAGGTTTTACTTGTTCCTTAGACTTGGAAGAAGTTTTTTTAAATATATATTTTTATTATAGTTTTTTATGGTTTTTTCCCCCTTGGTGATGTGATTATCCCTCTCAACCTCTGTAGTGGGAAGGAAGACATGTCTGATGTAGTGTCGTCTTTCAACCGGTCTGCCCCCCTCCCTCCCCCTTCAAACGGAGCGTGTTACTCAAACGGGGTGTCGTGGACTACAGCCGGCACGACACAGCTTATACCGGGTGTCGACAACGTTTTTGGGGACCCGATTTACATTTATCATAAGTTCCGTGAGATCGCCCTTCGTTTCTCAGCTCTACTTTTAATTATTTTTTTCTATACGTCTTGTATTTATTCCTTAAATTCAATATTTCTTTCAGCACTTATGTCCCTGTCTTTATAGAAAATACATAAAAATAAATAAAAGGTACGCTCCGTTTACCTTGAAAGGTAAAAGTCTTACCTCGACGTATTACATACACTATGACCCTATCTTACAAGCTGCACCATAGTGGAACCATGCAAGGTAAGCTTGCCTTTTCATACCGATATAGTTTTCTTACGCAATCGACTGAAAATTGCTGAGAGATCTACCTGTTACCGACCCATGGTTTACACTGTGACCCTCTTGTCGCAAAACACCCTGTATTATTTGCTACAGTACAACAGGGAAGGGCCTTCCTTATCCGACAGAAAAGTTTTGATAGGCATTATCACTACAGTCCAATTTATTACAGAAATAACTTATCTGATAGGTAAAAAGTTATTAGATTCATGTAGGACAATACATACTAATACGTCAAGTCAATGTGATTTGAAACTCACTGTTGATAGATTATATCAATACCTGTAAAATAACACTAATATTATTGTGGACTGTTATCATTTGTGACCCCCATAAAAAGGCAATTTTTCATAAAAGCTAATATCAAAATATTACTATATAGTTAGTTTTCCTACAGTACAATTTTCGAAGAAAGGGCATTAAAAAAAGTACAAACTCACATTTTTCTGGTATCAATGATAACATTCTAATTTTTTGTTAATGTTAGTTTTATAAATATTGATATCATCAAAAGTGACAGATGCTGATCCAATGACCTTGACGTATGAAATATAAGGGTATATCTATCCTATCCTTTATCAGATAACAGGGTTGCCACGCATAAGAATAACCGGGAAAATACATGGAATTTGGTCAGATTTAATAAAAAATTAATATAATATTTATTAATTGAAAGCTTCAAATAATTTTGGATGAACGAAAAAGTGAACTAAAAGCACGCTTATTCAAACATGTCTTACTACCCCCTGATGAAAAATCGAATTTTATTGCGCTTTTTCTTCAATATAAGTTGCCTGCAAAATTGTAAAACACCGAGCATTTGATAGTAAGAAAATATTGTAACTCTCGATAAGGCTCTTCCTTTGAAAATTTGACTATACATTTGCAAAGTGACAAAACCAATATTTAATTTAAACATTTCTGGTCTCCGCATAGCTACTAATGTGTAGACTCCAACGTGTATTTATTATGTATTACTTGGTGTATGTATAATCTTTCCATTAAGTACCGCTATAAAGTCTAAAGTAAACAATTGATAGATTCAATATAATCCGATTAACTCCCAGCTTCTCCCGCGCAATGTTTAACATTTAATTTAGGTAATAATGCTATTTGGGGTACATCGAGCAAAAACCGACCGAGAGAAGTTCATCTAGTTATGTTGGTAACTCACACTCAGAACATTTACACTCTGTTTTCTATAAATGTGTAAAGTCTTACCTTGACCTCTTACTCTATGATCCCATTCTTTGAGGCGGCAGTGTAGGTAACACGAATTAAGGCAGTGTTTTTGTAGTTTTTATTTTATGTAAAAAATAATTTTTTTTTAGTCTCAAGAAAATCAAATAATTCCCCAGTAGAAACATAAATTTTCTTCCCGTGATGATAGCAACAGTAATGGTTGAATATCTGTCGAGGATGTCCTGGAATTTAATGACAACTATTTATCTTCATTTTAAAAGTTTGTCATCTAATACCGCTATGCTCACGAAAGATATTCAACTGTAGATATCACCACTCGCTATGCTCGTTGGGGGCTCCGTCTCTAAACCCCCAGTGAGTTTTCTTTGCAAGTGGATGTAAGCTAATGTAATTTCAGAGCCGTTTTTTGATAGGTCTTACCGTTTAGCCACAAGAAACCTCCAAAGAAAGGTCCGCACCGACTTTAAAGTTGCTCCGCTATTTTGAATTTCTTTCGGGGGTTAGAACTTCTTTTTTTTTTTTCAAGGTTCCCATTGGTTACAGGCTAGAAGCATAAGTTTACCAAATTTCAAGTTTCTAGCTCATCTGGAAGTGGGTAAACATTAACGTCAGTGAGTGAGTCATCCTTGTGGCTTTATAGGCTATCACCATGTGAAGAAAATTAAACTCCGTTTATATTGGAGAAATATTTTGTTTATTTTGGCCCAAATAAAGTTGTGCCATAAAAACTGCAAAAACACGGTCCTTTTATAGTCTTCCCCATACTCTTACCTTAACTAGACCATAGTTGAACCAGGCAAGGTACATTTTCTACGATTCAGGATAAATGTATTGTACACTAGATTTACCCTTGAGAGGCGGGCAGTCTTACCTGACGTGTTACACTATGGCACAGCCTATAAAACAAGGACCATAGTGTAGGTATCAGTGTAAAAGTTATAGGCCCCTATATTTTTTTCAAATGTAGGGCCTACATAGACCAAACTCAAATGAATAAAAATCCCTGAATTCATATTTACCTTGAGTTTATATTCACATTTGATTTGTTACATAAATTAGGAGGATTTTAAAAACTAACGGCGCTTATTGGAGTGAAATAATACTGTTTATTAAATTACGTTGAAATGTCATCCCATATTTTATAATAACAATATATCATAGAAATAAAATATTTTATTATAAAATTGCAATATTTTCTTTAATTTTAACATCCTTTAGGCTTTTTTTTTGTTCCTAGATTTTTTGGTAGAAATGGGGTTAAATAGACATCTGGGTACTTTCATAAAACTATAAATAGAACTAAATCTTGTATAACGACATTTTGAAAACCTAGCCTCAACATTAACAGCACATTTTTTTTTTAATTTACGCTTCAATCCAGTGCGTTTTGTTGTAATGAAAACTCTATACTTTTTTTTAACCCCAACAGGGATTCGAATAAAATCTAAAAGAGAAGACTTGTTAAAGCAACGCACCTTAACATACCGTCCATGGCCGATAAAATAGAAAACCAATAACTATATCTGACAAAACTTTTTTTTTTACGTTTGAGAATAAAATGTATCGATAAGAGCTCGCAGTAGTAAAACCAATTTAAAATTTTAATAACCGTCAAATAGGATGGATGAGGAGTTAACAGTTGGCTACACCGCACTTTATGGAGAAACATTAAAGTCCAAGTTAATAACGACGTGGCTAAAACTCTTTGGGAACCAATGACGTACAGTCGCTACTAAAACCATATTAAATGAGTCTTCATTGAAATTACATGATGCCTCCGATCTAACCGTTTTACTTTCGTCCCCGCTCCGTGTCGAACTGACCGCTCTGGCTATCCTTGCTTTTTAGCACCGCGTCTACCCGTTAGGATTATACGCTTATGTATTATCTACAGTAGCCCCATGGCTTCTTTGGTGCTGACTGAGCTGACAGCTGACGACTGACGGCTTTGAAAAGCTATTATATCAAATTATGTATCCCTACGCCGAACATGATCTGCAAAAACATGTGTTTAGCAGCTCTCACTTCTGACAGTCAAAATTAAGGTGTATACCTAAATGTTGACTGTCAGAAGTCAGCTGTGAGCTGTCAGTCAGCACCAAAAAGCCATGGGGCTACTGCATGCTAGTGATTTTAGGGAATACGCCCATAATAATAGGAAGTGTACCCACATTTGCGGGGAGGGAGGGTTGAAAACTATTTTGGAAAAAAACTCCCTCAGTACAACCCGACCTAGATTCGAACCTTGACCTCCCTGTCATCGCATCGACAGTCTAGTCTACTGTGAGAGTAGTGCCTTAAACCACGTGACCACTGAAGCGGGCCGAGCTATCCTCAGATAACTACGGGGTAAGAATGAAGAACGTTAAAAATACATGCAGCGCACCTCAGTAGGTCCTGCGTCCAGCCTGGATTCGAACTTCGACCTTTCCGTTGCCAAGTAAACCAGATTAGGTTAGACAGACGCCTTTTCCCGCGTTTCCACTGATGGTTTCAACCAATTCAAACCTGCTGGGAATATTAGATCTGTCCGCCCTAAAACAGGTGTTCACACCTCCTTAAGATGACAGGGAGATGGGGGTTAGAATCCCGGTAGGGTGAACTGAGGATAGTTTTCCAAAATTGTTTTACACTCATCCTTCACGCAAATTCGGGTACACTTCCTCTAAATTTAACCTTCTTCCCCCTTAACTCGCTAACATAATTAGTACAGATGCGAATAACCTGAACGGGTAGTAAGACGTGGTGCTAGAAAAATTGCACTTTTTTTTTACGGTTTCACTGGACCACAATTCCATTATTTTTTACGGTAGATTACAAAATTCCGTACCAAGATACGACGTCTGGATGGAGCTGTATTATCTACCTAAATAAGTTGCTATTCAGGGGGGAAACGGGCTCTTTATTTAGCCTCCCCTCACGAAATAGAAAATAAAATCTGCAAGGATTTAATAATTTGGAAACAATTTCCTAGCACTCTCTCCTTGTTCTTAATTATTCACTACTTTTATCGAGCATCTTTGTATTCACCATGTAGATAACCCCCCTCACCCTTCACCGACCTCTATTTCCTCGACCTTGAGTACGTTTGTTGACATCATTTATGCATACAACCTCTAATTCGTGGCTCTCCACCTCATACCTCCTATATTATTGATAGATGTGTCTTTCCTTACTAACCAGGCAGTGCGGCCTTCTCTGTTCGTTCGTGTAGTTGCATTATTTGTGAAAATTACGAATAAATGCCGTGCAGTGTTTGGGTTAACTTCGGTAGAACTGACCGATTGGTTAGTTTGTTATAAAACCACCTCGATATATTATTTTGGGTCGGAGGGACTGGACCAACAAATCCGTGTCGATCAATAGGTTCGCTGAAATTCGTTTAGTTTTTTTTTTTTAATGTATTGTTCGCGTGTCTTGTTCCTGACTTTGAGTGGCCCTTAGGCGTTTGAATCCCTACAGGGCCATTAATGAATCCTCTTGTGCCCTATTAAATGTGAGGAAGTGTCTCGTTATATTCTGTCTACTCGCTGAATTGGAATTACGTCGCTACCGGGAGTACTTTTGGGGTCATCTCCCCTTGTTAGGTTTTCAAAGACGAAATGTGTCCGAGAAATTTAAGACTTTCCCCACGCATCGGTGAATACGTGGACCAGTCTGTTTTGCGATGACATGGGGTGGGGGTTGGGTTTTGAATCCCAGCCAGGGTGTACTGAGGACGTTTCCTCGCCTCCTCCTCGCCCCTAAATTATTTCCCACTCGCCCTCTACGTAACTGAAGTATTATTTCCTTTAATTTCTATTTAACTTATCACTTAAAAAGTGTATAGCCCGAAGGGTCTAAACATCTTAAGTCACCCGACACGGTGGCCGCATGGTCTAAGGCGTCACTCGCAATATACTGGAACTGCTGATGATGGGGAGAGCGAGGTTCGAACCCCTGTCATATGCACAAGGGATATTTACAAAATAGTTTCTCATTCTTACTTCCACGCAAATGCGGGTGCATTCACTATAAATTCAACCTACCTCATCCTTATCGCAATAGCGTAACTAGCCGAACGGGTAGTAAGTAAGACGTTGTGCTTGGAAAAATTACTCAACATAAATTGACCTTATATTACTTTACAGGACCTAAATTTATAAGATTAAAATTTTATTGGTTTTTAAGGTCACTGGCCTTAAAACTACCCATTTAACACTATCGGTCTACAATCCTCTCGGTTAATTTGTCCTACCATCTTAAAAATCAGATCCTTTAAAAAAATGCTTTAAAATAAGGGTAAAAATAAAATAAACATAACACTACACATAAATTACCAGCCAGATTATTACGATATATTAATTTATATGTATTTATTTTATCTAGGCTAACTCCCAATTTACTCAACTGTCAAAAAGTCTCCACGAACCAATATAAAAAAGAAACGTCAACATATTATTAAAAAAAAAATTAAAATATTTTTTAATATATTGCAAACACGTCGCGTGAGCTTTTTATTCCCGAAAGACAAATTGCCTTCTGCGAATTGCAACACGGAATGTTATTTTATATATATATGTCTAGCAACTTAAACTTTTACGATTCATGTTTAGCAGAAGCACATTTTAGTTTTGACAAGGTTGTAAAAAAAAAATCCAACTCGGAAGCAATCTCACTCAGCTTGTAGTCAAGTCTGTAGGCCTCGAGTTGGTTGGTAGATGAAGAGAGGGGAATATTGGAGAGGGGGGTAGGAGAGAAATCTCACTCGAGGAATACAAAATAAAACTAGTAGTACACCTAGTAGATAATAATTTCCTGGAACCACAGGTGGCGTTATCGACCTTTCGGCAGCAGGGTTAAAATAGGGGGAGCCCTTATTCCTATTACATCTATAAACGCCAATTGTGGTTCTATCAAGAACCCTTACCCTCAAACTCTTTATGTGTCTCCCCAACCAGGACTACTAGCATCTCGTGGTGATCTCCCCACCCCCGCCAACTGATAACAACAAAAGTCGCGTTCGTTCGCCTCACACTGTTGACATGTTCTTTTGTTAGATTTCTCCTATTTCCCCCTCCTCTTACAAATACAACAAGGGTAATGAGTGCTAATGGGCAATTAAAAGTCACGGCAGGTGGGCGCGGAAGGAAGAGGTGTCCCCCCCTCCCCTTTAGTCCGCTGATAACAAACAGTTGGGGCCTTACCTCAGAATGAGAACAAGAAGAAATAGAAATATGTCATGAACAGACACTTTTTCCTTATGGCCTCGTTCGTGGAAGCTGGGAAGTAAATATAGCTCAATTTTCACAAGAAGGGACTTTTGAAATTACAAATTCACCTTCTTTTTTTGTTGTCAATATTGATAACATTTTCACCCGCCTCGGTATTCGCGTGGTCTAAAACTCTATTTTCGTATTAGACAAGACTGCCAAAGATGGGGAGATCGAGGTTCGATCCCGGTCGGGTGCACTAAAAGTAATTTTTTTTCTAAATAATTGTCTACTTTCTATACACGTTAATGCTGGTGCATTTCCTCTCACTTAAGCATTTCTAATCCAATTGTACGAGTATAACTGGTATAGGCGCATAATTCGAACGGGTAGTAAGACACGGTGCTTAAAAAAAGAAAACATTTTACTTGATTATTTTATAGGTATTAATAATAATAATAATAATAACAAAAGTGAGCGCTGCAGATCACATGACTTGGCGTATGAATACGTGAAACGAGATCTAGGAACTTTTCTAGCAATCAGAAAACTAGACTGTAGCTTGTCACGAGGTGGTTATTAATTTGCCTGGAGGGAGAGTGGAAAACCATTTTAGAAAAAAAAACTCGATACACTGACCAAGATTCGAGACCAGTTTTCAGAGTGAGAAATGTTTTTGGGACTTCCGGAAATATAATTTAAGTTGACGTTCATTTAGGTCCGTACTTTCGTAGTTTTCTTATGAAAACACTTTTTCGGCCAAAATAAACAAAATATTGCTATAGTAGATAAATATATTTTAATTTTCTAGTTAAGGGTATATTAATCTCAAAAGTTTTTGAATTTTTGTTGTGGGTATTGCGGAATTTGTTCGTTTTTTTATCTTCATATAAAAAGTTTTTGTTCAAATGACGGAATGTCCAAGACAAATATTCCAGAAGTGTTAAGATTATTAAATTTAAAAAATAAACTTATTTATTGAAGGAATATTTATTTTGTTTCGGTCAAAACAATATTTTTTTTTTGCTAAAAACACTGCAAAAAATCATAAGCCTACTTGTCTTGCCTTCCATCTCACCTTTAATATTTTACCATTTGCAATTTGTTTGAATTTTGATTTTATTATTTTATATTTACATTTAGTTAAAAAAAATCTTTCTTATATCTGTGAAGCTGTAAAAGGAGCGCTTTACGTGTTTAATGTAAACTTTGGATTAAAAGTGTATTCACTAAAAACCTAATAAAACAAGAGTTTTACTAATACTGTTTTAATTTATTCTCAAAACCAAGCTGTTAGTATTTTCACTGCCGTAATGGACGGTTATTAACTTTTTTTTTTACACCCAACGCAAATTGGAATACATAATCTAAAAAAATCCTCATACATAAAATAAGGTTATATAATTTTTATTAATTTTTTCCCCAACGACTTTCTGGTGTTTTAAGTATTTTAATAAGGGTAAAGAAAGGAATAATCTAGTAGAAATATACTCTCATTTGCGTGGAAGGAGCGTTTTCAACCGTTTAATAAAAACTACCTTAACTACACCTGGTTCGGATAATGAATTTCCAAACCCTTCTGAATGGCAAATTAAATTCTTTGAGCTTATATTTAGTCTTAAGCCCGATGCAGGATACAAAAAAAAAATCCTTCCATAAAAACCTGTTTTTTTTGAAGATAACTTTAAAAGTGTTTCGCAATCAAACACATGAAATTATTCCAATGCATATGAATGGGGGAGGGGAGGGGGGATGAAAACCTCCGGCTCTGCCCTGAAGCGAGGATGATGTGTTTGTATCAATGCAGTGTTTGAATATTAACGCGATATTCGGTGTTTTTTTTTTTGTTTTGTTCCCTTCTTTGTCCAGCACATTGTGTAATATTTCATAGCAAGGATTTAAGTGAAAGAATACCCTCCCCCACCCACCCATTAGGATTGATAAACATATTCCATTGTTAGGAATAAACGTTTTGGAGTATACAGTACGTTTGTCCCAGTGTTTTTTTTTCGGGGAGGGGAAGTTTTTAGCATTTTCTCTTGTGGGTAGAGCGCTAATTAAGGCTGCGCGCTATTTACCCGGTGACATTTCGCCAGTAATGCTAATTTCGTTTTGTGCTCTACCGTAAATATCCCCCATTTACCTCACGCGCAGTTTACGTGCGGGGAACGTAGACTAGTGCGTGATTGCGTACATCCAGGGGTTTTAACACACGCACTGGGATTCGAACTGCCCGGCCGATCTCTTGGGGACAATGATTGGGTTCCTATGAACAATGAATACTTCCACCCAGGTCTAAATGGTATGATTTGTGATTTGTTAACGGTGAATTGTCGGTGAGCTTATTCGTGTCTGAATTGACACTTGTTAATTGGGTAAGTTTTTATTTTGTCTTGTCTTCTAACCCCCCCCCCCCCTTCCTCTTCATCGCATCCTTTGTCCGGAATCTACGCGTTTTAATCATGATAATGGGATAGTGATGGGACAAGTATAGCATAGTTAAAATGTACGCGTATTCGCGTAGAGGGAGAGAGTGAAACTATTTAGAAAATAAAAACACCTGCCTAGGATTCGAACCCAGATAATTTTTGTCGCCCGCAATCTGGAATATACGTGCTTGACGTTTAGTTCACATTAGATGCGAATAATCTTTTCACTATTTGCTGTGAATGCATTTATATTTTTTCGAGTGTTGGCATCTATGAACGGGATGTGTTATTTGGTCCTCACTATTGACGGATGATGTCAACTTTGATAATATGAGGTAAATTATTAATAACTAATATCTATTTTACTACCGCGTCTTACTACCTGTTATACGCATATATAATTACTTCAATCAGGGTAGGGATGAGAAAGAAAGTATTTTTAGAGCTAAACTACCTGCATTTGTGTGGGAGGAGAGTGGGAAACCATTTAAGGAAAAACCACCCTCAATAGTCCCGACCTAGATTCGAACCCTGATCTCTCCGCCTTCGTCAGGCCAGTCTCCCACGATAGTGACGCCTTATTATTAAACCGTTCTACTACTGAAATGGTCTTGAATATAATTTCTGTTTGCCCCTATATTAGAGCTGCCGTATGTTCTTCAAGGTGTAATCACGGTAAGGAATAATTCTGGTAGAACATTTTTAGAAAAAATAAACTTTTTTACGGTCAAAATTGATAACGTTTTACTTTATTATTTGCAATTATTATATAGTTATTGATATTATCTATCGAAAGTGACAGATGCAGATAAAATTGGTTGGCGTTTAGATACATATGATTTTTTTTTTAAATTCTATAACCTGTCGGAAAAGTTAATTCCTCTCTAAATCTACTCTAGGCGCTCTAACGCGTGCTAATGAGTGCTGGAGTTTTTTATACTCAGGAATCGGCGCCCGTTATTGCTTTTCCAACTTGACCACCGCGAGCGCTGCTGTTCTATAACTGGGAAAAAAGGTTGGGGGGGGGCATAAGGGGTTTGGCATACGAGAGAGGGTGAGAGGATTGCGGATAGGAGAGGATAAATAAGAGTGAAAAAAAAAACACGATTAAGAACACGTCAAGATTACTGCAGTTTGTTTGTATCTATTTGGGAAAATATTCCCGGAAGATTTGTCCTGAGTTTACTGTGGAGGAATTTGAAATTTGTGGGGCTTTTTTGAATTTTAGAACTGTAGAAGTAAAACAAATTATCAGGTCTCTTAGTTTAATCTTGTAAAGAGAAGTTTTTAGCTTATTTTTAAGGGTTGTGGGGCTTAACATTGACCTACATTTGGGTAATGAATGCACTTTCTGCTAATGGCTCACGCATAAAGCCGCTGGCCAACCATCGTGGTTTTTTCAAATTCAAAATATCCCTGGTCGGGTGCTCAAACCTGGGACCTTTAGCCCAAACACGCCACTTCACCACCAACTAAGACTCCAATTTTAATAGGAATGACATTTTAGAAAATACAATAACATTTTTTTTTGCGACCAGCATCAATAACATGTCACCATATTGTTAGTGTTATTTATAGGTATTAATAATATATATTTAAAATTAAAGCAACAAATCATATTACTTGACGTATGAATGCATGAAAGTAGATCGAGTAGCTTTTCCAGCTGTCTGATAAGGCTCAATTCCTATGTACAATTCTCATATTACTTTAAGGTTTCCACTATCTTATATATATATGCACAGTAAGTTCAACCTGCATCGTTGGGTATGCAGATTAAACGTCAGTTTCGTATCGTTTGGTTTAATGCTTACGGGAGGCCTGGGCTCGAATCCTAGCTGAGTCTACCGCCTTATAAATATGGTTTTCAACTTTCCTCCACTGCGAATGTGGGTATATATAATCTAAATGGTATCTTAACAAGACGAGGGCATCCATCTACTCGCCGCAGGTCTTCTGTACCCCAAGGTCATGGCATCCCTGCTCGTGTCATCGCAAAGATCTACCACGATTATTGTGGAACGGACTGATCTTACCTAACCTAACCTAACTTAACTTAACCTAATACTCAATACGGAACTATTCACTTTTTCAGACTATGTGTACGACACTCATGTCGATGAGGATGGGAATTTTCCATTTGAAATATGAGATACCTATAAAATAACATAATAAAGTGAAATATTTATCATTGTTGGTCTTAAAAAAATACGTTTTAATTTTTTTTGTCTGTTATTCCAACCAAAATCGGGGTATATAGTTTGTTCTAATTATTTAGTGGTGCTATATTTTATTTGTAACTAGCAATCCTGCACGGCGTTGCCCGTGACTCTTCAAAAATTTGTTAAAAATAGTATAATTAAAAAACCAATTAAAAATTTAAAAATCTTACTTCCAGGTGAATTCGGACCTCCTTCCGTCCACCTATGTTAAAAATTTCAGATCTCTTGCGTGCCGGTTGGTGATGGGTATTGCGCGCGCACACTCACACCACACACACACAACACACCACACACAAAACACATACATACACACACTCCCTTATATTATTATAGTTTAATGATGCAATTCTCTAAAATAAATAGAAACAAACATATCGTAGGGTTCTAAACAGTAAAATAAACAATGTTTGTTTCAGCATTCACTACGTGTTAGCCCACTAGCCACTAGATTTTTTGTAATAATTCACCAACTCTACATAATACTCAACAAAACTAATTAAAAACTAGCCAACAACAGGGCTCTTCGTCAAGGAATTTCCCCGACAATTTCAGTCAAATGAAAAGAGTGTTGGGGACCTACACTTAAAAAAACAACACACATTTAAAACATTGTTTATATAAGCCTTTATTTGAAAAAACAAAACAGGAGTTGACTTTTAAAGTAATTTAAATTTAATTTACGGTCAACCCTGACGGATACTTCTAGTTTTTTTTAAAGTTCTTTAGAATATAAAAATGTTGATATTAGTACGTTATATTTAGATGTCTGTAAAAAATTAAATCAATGTTTGAAATTATGGCGGGGCTGCAGGGAAGGTGTGTTTTTGCAGTTTATCAAATCACTACTTTTTTGTGTCGAAATAAATCAAATATTTCTTATCTTAAAACATAGAGTTTAATTTTCTTCACACGGTGATATCAACAGTTGTTGAATATCTGCCAAGGTTGTCATGGAATTTAATGACAACTTTTCCTCTTAATTTAAAAAGTTTCTCATCTAATACTGCTATGCTCATGACAGATATTCTACAACTGTTGAGGCGCTAATCGTGTTGAGCTTTACTGCTGAGGACGGGGAATGGTTTTACACTTCCCCTCCACACAAACGCGGTTTCACTTCTTTTAAAATTCAACCTGCCCAATTCCTAATCATTTAGCGTAATTATTACTTAAGCGCATAGCCCGAACAGCAGTAGAGACGACAGAATGGTATCCATTCATACATTCTCAAGCAAGCACCACAAATAAAAAGTCTGAATTGTATGCATTCTGAGCTACAGCCAAGTGATTCCACTAAACTGTTAGTATACCGTACTCGATATCTCTCGACCTGTTGATCAGGTATGTTCTATGAGTTATTCCTGGTTATTCCAAACACCTGGTATTTATGAAAGAGTGCGGCGTTCTATGACACTTCGACTACAGACTTACATTCAGCCTGAAGGTGACCATTTTGATCACTTCACAATGTTAAGCAGCTCTGCATTATCGGAATACAATCATGACTATAGCTAGGAAACAAAGTCAAATTGGACGCGTGCTTGTATGAACTTTTTAATGTTTTTTCTTTGTCGCTTGTCAACCGCTGAAGTGAAGTTACAGTACACCCTGCTTGAAAAAAAAAAACTAAAAAACTTTTTTTTTCTTCTGTCCCGACTTGACTCGACTCGACTCTTAAGGGCTTTCTGCCTTTTTATTTTCCCCCCATTTGAACTATGCTATATCGCCGAGTTGAAAGGAGGTATGTTATTAGCAGCTACAATAGTCTTGGTAGACTCTACAAGGGGGGAGGGGGGGAGTCAAAAAGAGGAAGTGGGTTGATAATTTGGCCCTGCACGCTATATGACCAGGTGCTAAAATTGAGCCTCGGGTGTGATTTGAATAATGAACAGCGTCAAGTATGGAGTGGAAACAGTTGACTGTTGCTTTCCTAGCGACCCCCCCCCCCCTCTCCCTCCGGGTTTTCACCCCCTTTACAAATAACACTCCCTATCTATCTAAAACACCCGCCTTCATCCCCCCTCCTGTTCTCTTTTTAGTTTGTATTTCATAAAACAGCTAAACATTGAACACCGCCACAAGTATCATGATTTATTATTTTACATGTTTTTAGGGCTTGTGTATTATTCACAATGAGCCTTGTGCACCGAATGGAAATCCCATCGAAACCAACTAAAACGAATTTGTTATTACTACTATTATTATTATTTCCTGAGGGTGTTTAACGATATACATTATTATTATTATTTTACTTTTGTTTTGTAATTGAATGTGAGAAAATGTCGATCTAAATGAGTAAAATATGATATAGATACGTGTTTATAAAAAAAAACACTATCTGGCTCAACATTTCGGAGTATAGGAACAATAATTTATGATATTGTATTATTGTTATTACTATTATATTATGGCGCGTTGATACAAAAGCGGCCGCGCAATCTCTCCATAGGAACGTATTGTTTGTTCGCCCAGTGAAAAAACAAAACAAAACCTTATCCTGGGAGATTTTATTTTGTGTAGGCACCCTTAATTAATCTTGGGATTGTATTAATTAAATATACATTAGACGATATCGTTTGTATCTCGTGAGTTTATTTTATTTCGTGATCAATCTTTTGGTATAACGTTTTTTAATTACTTGTTTTTAAGAATAAATTGCGCTCAGCAATATCCTGAATGTCAAACTCATTTACTTTATTTTTGACGGTAACGGGGAGATTCTGGTTCGAATCCCGGCCTTGTTTGTAAATAATGGTTTTTCACTCTCCACCACACGAATTCGGGCACGTTTCCTATAACTTCTACCATCCTCATCAGCTTGATTAAATGGATAAAATCCGGACGAGTAAATAAAGCGTATATAAAAGCACCGCGTCTTACTACCCGTTCGGGTTATACGCTTTAAGTACTAATTACGCTAATTGAATTAGGAATTGGGGAGGTTGAATTAGAGGAAGTGAACCCGCATTTGCGTGGAGGGAGAGTGAAAAACCATTTAGGAAAAACCACCCTCAGTTCACCCGACCTAGATTCGAACCTCGATCTCCCCGTCCTCAGCAGTCGAGCTCAACACGTCTAGCGCGTTAGCCAACTATGCCACCGAGGCGGGTTGTTCTAGATTTAAGTTAGTTTATAAGTCGTGTGCTGATCAGTCGATTCAGAAAGAGCACGTTAAATACCGCTAACAAATGAAAAATAATTATATTTCAATGAACAGAATGTGTACTGTCTCCAGGATATAAATTTACCGACCAGGGCAATGGACTGTATTAAAAAAGGCTGGCCATGCCATTCATTTTTCATGCTTAAAATAGTTTCTACTAAACCATTCGGAACAATTTAACAATGTATATTTACTTAATAGTTACCCGCCTCGGTGGCAGCGTGGTCTAAGGTGTCCATCTCGCAATATACTAAGATTTCTGATGACTAGGAGATTAGGGTTCGAATCCCGGTAAGTTGTATCTAAGGTTTTTTTTCTTGAGTGGTTTTCCACCCTCCATCCACGCAAATTTGGTTACACAAGTTAACATTCCTCATCCTTATGGTGAGACGGAAGGGGCGCGGGAAAAGGCCAGTGTATGAACATAATTAATTATAGGAAATTTTAAGAGTTAGGGTACGGCCAGACTGGTGAGCGCGCTACTAAAATATAAAATAGAACACATTGGTTGTAATGAGAGGTGGCCACACTGGTGAGCGCGCGCTCGAGCCGGTACAGTCTAGTTTACAGGCGCCAGGCAATATTATTGTATGTTGGTTCATTGAGTGCTAGGAAAATTACTAATTTTTACATTTTTATTACCCGCCTCTGTGGCGTAGTTGACTAACGCGCTTGTCGTGTTGAGCCCGACTGCTAAAGACGGGGAGATCGAGGTTCGAATCTCCGTCGGGTGAACTGGGGTGGTTTTTCCTAAATGGTTTTCCACTCCACGCAAATGCGGGTTCACTTCCTTTAATTCAACGTTCCCAATTCCTAATCTATTAGTGTAATTAGTACTTAAGCGTATAACCCGAACGGGTAGTAAGACGCGGTGCTAAATAAAAACAACTAAATAGCAAACACGCTACCGACCGAGCAAAGGTGTCGGTCAGCTAATAACTAGGACACACAAGAGTTTTTTTTAAATACAATATATTAAACACCGATAAATACTACTCTAGAACACAATTGAAGAGAAACTGAAAATATGACTAGGACCTCGTCACCATGGCTATCAACTCTTGAAACTCTAATCTTGCATAAAGAATCTAAAAAAGAAAATAATGAACTTAGACTACTTAAAAATAACTTTTAAATTAAAAAAAACACATTTAAAACAATTTCTCTTTAATTTATTATGATAATAGGCTTAGTCCTCTTTCTAAAGATACTTTGAAGTTCGTTAATACATTTTTTTTTGCAAACTCAAAAGTTGAATTTTTCATTGAAGTACCAGCAAACAAAGCCAATTATATCTTTTATAAAGAGTTTTTCCCCCCTTATTATATTATCATCATGTTTATTAGAAACAATCGGAAGGGATGAGAAGGATTTTGTTTTATGGTATGCACCCGAAATAGCTTGGCGAGACTATGATAAAACGTCAGAAACAAATCACATTTAGAAAACTTAACACTAAAGTATCATAGCCGCGATTCAAAACTTTTTGGCGTAAATACTCTCTCTCGCAAGATAGAGTGGTCTAAGGCGTCACTCTCGCAATTTACTGAACCGTTGACGACTAAGTTATCGGGGCTAGAATCTCGGTCGGGTGTAATTAGGTTGGTTTTTTCCTAAATGGTTCCTCTCTCCTTCCACGCAAATGCGGGCACATGTTCTATAAATTCAATCATCCTTAACACATTAGCGTGAATATGCGTATAATCCAAACGGGTAGTATGAGACGCGGTGCTAAAAAAAATAAGCCTGTTACCACTAAAGCGCGTTTTTTTATTGTGCATAGTTAATCAACTTAACCTTGAAATCATACAATAATATATTTTAATGTGCATCAAGGGAATATTATTTTTATTCTCAGAACTTCTTTAAGGGTTATCAACTAAAACAATAATAATTACTATTGACTTTTGTTGGTTTGCGTTTCAACTTTTTTTTAATTTTTTTAAATATTATGTTTAAGAAATATCTGCCACTTTTATACGTCGTATTTCAATATTCATAAAGTCTGGTCGATGCCTTTTTCGTTTTTTTATTGATTTTGAAATTTTCTTCCAAGTTATTTAAAAATAAAGTAGTCGCATTAGTGAAAGGTCACATTGATAAAAATTAAAAAGTCAAGAACTAAAATGTACACGAAACCTTCCTTATTTTTCTTATTCGCGTAGAAGGTTAACGAACCAAGTTAAACGTAAAATAAATATATTACATCAAAGTCATGTTTCAACTGTTTATCCTAAAGTTTTAATTTTTTTCCCCTCCATAAGAGCTGGTATGATTATTTCAATTTCGTTCGCTAAGGTTAAACTGCTCTAATGGGAAAGTTCAACTACTTTTTTTTGTTAGATAGGGTCTAATTTACTGGTTCAAAATCCATTAATTCAGTCATTATTCCCAAAGATGGCGTGGTGTAAAATACTTCCTCCCCCCAATATTCACCTTCAACCCTTACATCTTCCCCCCTCCCCATCGCATAACGTCTTAGAGTGGACCGTATTTTGGTTCTTTATGTTGGTAGTAAGAAGCAAAGTGGTCGTATATCTTCACGCGGCGGCCAATAAGCTGGCGGTTAGCAGAAACTATAGTTCATTGCAAATGTTTCTTTCAAAATAGTCACGTACGACACGACCGCATTCGCAGCTTCTGGTATAGTTAGACTGGACACAAAAGGACAAACCCGATGAAGAAGAAGGAGAATAGAAAGGGGAGTAATAAAAAGGAATTACATTGAAAGAAACTGGGAGATCTGAATCTCAGGGACTTGGAAGTGAAAGTTACTAAAAGAGTTTACCACCTAAGGATTACAATTCGAAGGAGCGTTTCAGTTTTGTTTTGTTTTATTTCGATTTGTCTTCAAGATGCTGGTGATTATTTTCTATTCTACGATGTATTTTATGGTGCGTGCTCTTATATTCTTTTGTTTATTTTGTTTGGCGCCTGATGTCACGTCCCATGTGGATGTTTCTGTCACGTTTCCACGGAAGCCGTTGGACCTATAAAGTGACAATACTTTATTATTAAATGAGTATTTCAGATATTGTAGACGATTCTTGATACAAACTACTCCAGTTGAACACATTAAATTTAAAACAATGTCAAGTATTAATATAATTATTAGTAGTATTAGCATACAATTAGTACATAGTAGCAAAAGTATCAACAGTATCATTAGTAGACAATAGTAATATTAGTAGTAATAATACCCGCTTCCGAGGCGTCACTATCACATTAGACTGGAATGCCTATGACGGGGATATGGGAATTCGTATCCCGGTCGAGTGTCCTGAGGGTGTTTTTCCACTCCATCGACGCAAATTCGTGTACACTTCCTTTAAATTCAACTTTACTCATCCCTTAACCTCTAGCGTAATTAGTAGGCAACATTTACGTATAACTCGAACGGGTAGTAAGACGTGGTGCTTAATTTTTTTTTGTAGTGGTAACATCAGTCTTATTTAAAAGCAGCAGTACTGTCAAAGTAATTTCGTTAGCATTCGCCTGGATACAGGATTGGGAATCACACCCTTGTGGAAAATGTACTTTAATACACCCGGTTGGTGATCGAACCCCGCTCGCTAGAATTAGAATAAAGCACACATCTTCTTACTTTATCAGTAAGGCTATAAACCCCATATATATTTTTTCTCAAATTAAAATAAGGAACATAATATAATTTATTAAAGTATTCAAACACCTTTAAAACACCCCATAGGCCTACACTTGAATTCGAAACTAAATAATCCACATTTATGTACAAATGGAAAATAAGTTAACTTATAAAACAAAAATTGAGAGGCATAGACTACTATCAAATAGCAAATATTTGACTGAAAGTTATTTTTTAGCACCGCGTCTTACTACCCGTGCGAATTATACGCTTAAGTACTAATTACGATAGTGGGTTCAAAGGTCGAATTTAGAGGAAGTTTACCTGCATTTGCGTGGAGGGAGAGTATTTTGGTAAAAATCATCCTCGGCATACCCGACCGAGATTCGAACCCCAATATCTCCGTCATCGGCAGTCTAATCTCTTGTGATAGCGACGCCTTGGACCACAAGACCATAGAAGAGGGTTAAAAATAAATTAAACTTTTAACAAGAACAAATTAAATTGGTACTAATAATACATCGGTGTAAGCTTTATAAAAACGTAATCAACTGCTCCATTATAATATACCCAATATTACTGACCTTTTTTTTTTACAAATAGTTTATCTAGGACATAAACCTTTTGACGATATTATTGGGTTATAAAGTATATTACTGCAGTAAAAGTAGGTTAATGAAACTTTTCTGGAAGTTGAGTCTTCAAACCTAGTAGTTCAGTACTTGGAACGTAATAAAAGCGTATTTATTTTAATACCAAATATGGCGGTGACTAAAAGTCTCAAAATTAGCTGGGTTTTTTTACTGCTTCGCAAAAGCCAATTTCAATATTAACTTACGACTGAGTTTAATAAGGGCGACATTCTACGGCATGCTTATAAAGGTTTGTTTTTCCCAGTCTCTAAATGCAAATTATGGTGTAATTATTTAAAAAAAATAGCTTCCTCATCGAGTTAACAACCCGAAGATTGGTTCTAATGGGTTTCTTGATTCATCTGGAGCAGCGCGTGCATTGGTTAGCGTCGCCCGACCGCTCCATCTGGGAGAAATCACATTAACTGAGGAAGTTCGTGGAGAATTGCGGTAGTTCCCCGTTGCTTTACACACTGCATTTCTTTGAGCGAATGAGAAAGAGTCAACACATTTTGCCGGAACGATATCTCATATCTTCCAGGTATATTTTACATGCCACAATCGATTTGTGACAGTCGGCTTTTAATTTTCTCTCTAAAGGAAGCTTTTATCTATCACCGCGTCTAAATACCGGTTCAGGTTACTATACGCATGTATGATAATTATTCTAATGGAATAAGGATGAGGAAGTAAAGGTTTATTAAAAACCACCCTCAGTAGACCCGCTCGGGATTCAAACCCCGATCTCCCCGTCATCAGCAGACCAGTCTAACGCGAAAGTGACACCTTAGACCATTTAATCACCGAAGTAGGTTTCAAAGGAAGTTGCTTTTAGGATCAATTTTTACACTAACGAAGAAAGCATAATAAGGTAGAATTTAGAGGTGTAACTGCATTTGCATGAAGGGAGAGTGAAAAACAATTTAAGGAGTATTTGCATCATAACATCCTTACTGGCAAACCATATAAAATAAGTGATTTACGCCTTCGTCAGCGCGTTCCTCTTCGAGTGGTTTTTATTCGAGTTCATGCAAGAGAGATATTTTTATCTTATAAGAACCAATAACTTACACGCCTCCCCCCTTTGCCCCCCCCCCACCCGTCTCTAATCCATTTGTTTTCGACGGGGACTACTTTAAAGTAAAGGCCACCACAGCTTACGGTATTGCGAGAAAATAGAAATACCAAACGTTCTTCGCAGAGTCGTGTGTATGTTTTAAAAGAGCCGATCGAATTCTCTCGTCACAAAGAACGCCACCGGACATGTTACTACTGTGCCCATTGAACCCGTTAAAAAGCTCAAACACTGGCCCTTGTATATGACGGGAGAAGATTCTAATCATCGTCCTCCCTCGATGCCTTTCGTAAGTCTAATCACGCGAAAAGGTCCCCCTTTGTTGTGCGCCTTTGAAGTATAATAGCACGCACTGTTTGGTAGACTGTTGTATTGCGGTAGTTTGGGCTGAAAAGGGGTTGAGGGGAGGGTTATATTCACATACATACACCCACGGGCTTAGTTGGCCCACAATCATAATTTGAATACGTGAGAAGGACCCCCCACCCCCTCTAACCCCGCCTTAATTTCCGTATGACAGGTAAACTATAACCTATCGGACCTGTCAAATTTCCTAGACATGTTTTGATAACTACGCCCTTTCATCTACAGTCCAATTTTCATAGGAAGGACCTTATCAGACAGTTAGTAAAGCTTCTTCAAAATTTAATTAAGTCAAATCATGTGATCTTCAGCTGTCACTTTTTTGATTACCAAAACTTACAAAATAGCACTAATAAGATGATTAAAAAAATGGTAATCAATTTTTGATAAAGGAAATGTGTTTGTATTTTCTAAAATTCACTTTCTTTAAAAATTAAGACTGTACGCCATGCGAGCTTGCTGACCTCATAACTGTACAACTCGATCGAATTAGAAATTGTCAGCTCATTTTGTGCTTTCGAAAAACGTTTCCTTTACAATTTTCGATTTTTTATCACCGCGTCATATTACCAGTTCGAGTTAACGCCTATGTACTAATTATTATTATTATTAGCACCGCGTCTTACTACTCGTTCGGGTTATACGCACTTAAGCTAATGTGTAATGACAGGGTGATTGTGAGATGAAATGAAGGACCTACAGTTTAACGTGGAATCCGAACCACGGTGGAGGCCTGGCATTCCCCACATTCACAAGATGCTATGTACTAATTAAGGTAATAGTTTTTAGGGATTGGGAGGGCTATATTTAGAGAAAGTGTACCCTCATTTACGTGGAGGGAGAGTGAAACCCCATTTTGGATCAACCTCTCTCAGTACATCCGACCGGGATTCGATCCACGATCTCCCCGTCATCGACAATATAGTCTACTGCGAGAGTAGCGCGTTAGACCATGTGACCACCGAAGCGGGTAACTTTGTTCTAGAATCGATTATCATACCCGTATACATAAACACACGCACCCCACCCCCATATTTTGCTGTAACGTAACTTTAGCTACAAAATTAGATAATTATTATGAAAACTACTACAAGTATTCACACAGTTGTTTTGTTCGTAGGCCCGTACTTATTTTAGGAATGTTGCAATATACATATAGAAAACCGGTGATATCGAGTTCCTCCACGGGAATAATTAGTCCGATAGCAATGGAAGAGTTCCTCAACAGAGATAATTAGTCCGATAGCAATGGTCGAGTTCCTTCAAGGAGAGGATTTTCGCACAGTAAATTACAAAATTAAATAAGAATGAAATTCGTTAACGCATGAAAGGTTAAGTTGAGTTAGGTTGGGTAAAACCATAAGTATATGTATAAATTAACCAACTATACTTATAATCCATACCTTCAGGTGTCGTGAACGAACTCAACCCCCTATACTCCTACCCCCAAAGTGAAGTAATTAGGTCCCCATCCCTAACCCACCAAGTGGTGGAACTCTAACACGCCCTTTGAAAACAGTCTTTGTAGTCACCCATTAGAATTCATCATTATTATTAAAAATATGAATACAAGTTTTAAAAACGTGAGACTAAACATGTTTATTTGCTGTGTTCGAAACATAAGACATGTGGTTATTTTAAAATGTGTTGGGTTTGTAAGAATCAATCACGTGTCTGTTTACTGAGCCACTTGTTCCTGTTTCAATTCCCGGCATGATCGTAAAATGTATTATTAATGTAATTTAATCTCTCCTTTTCAAAGTGCTGAATTAACTGCCGACGGTGGAAGTGTAGGGGACGCGTAAAAAGGTGTTTTTGCAGTTTTTATATATTTTTTTTTAACCAAAGTAAATAAAAATTTGCTCCAGTATGGATGTAATTGAATCTTCTTCACATGGTGAAACCAACAGGTTATTAAATAATTAATATATATCATGAGCATAGGGGTATTTGTTGAGAAACCTTTTAAAAGAAGAGAAAATGTTGTCATTAAATTCCAGGACACCATTGCTATCACCATGTAAAGAAAATCAAACACTCTCTTTCTACTGAAGGAAAATATTTTATTATTTTTGACAGAAAAAAAAAGTTGATATGAAAACTGCCAAATATTTACCTTTTCTCGCGTCCCCTACATCCCAAGCTATTTTACAAGTCGTGGGTTGATATATTCAGTTCGGTTTAGAAAGGGCGCGTTAAATTACCTTAATAAAAAAACCTATTTGGTGGGAAACTTTTATCTCTTTCGCGCATGCGCCGGTATTTATTTCATGGTTGACAAAACACGAACTGCGCTATCTTGAAAGTAAGTACATCTTTGCACGGGTGCTAATAGTTTGCTAATAGCATCCATAATAGTAGGTCGTTCACAGAGCACCAATAAGCTTTAACTGAATACAACACTAACATTTTTACCGTAAAAAAACCCACTTAAGGGTCCACTTCAGGGTATAAGTTTTCTTTTCAACTCAAGTCTTTTTTATACAAATACAAGTTTTTTGCTTTATACGAAATAATTTCTCCCTAATTTTTTATTGTAACGGGTTTTACTACCCGTTAGGGCATTATGTACTTACTAATCACTATAATGTGTTTGGGATTGGGTAGGTCAAATTTATATTAAATGTACCCGCATTTTAAGTGGAGGAGATTGGAAAACCATTTGGAAAAAATTCCATACACCGACCGAGATCGAACCCTGATCTCCCTGTCATCGGGAGTCCAGTTTATTGCGAGAGTGACGGTTTAATAGTCTCGCCATAGACTATACGGTCACCGAATCGTGTTATTCTACTATTAATACGACTCAATACAGAGAAGTGGCAAACTTATAAAAACTATACAACTCATACCCGCGGAATGAACGTCTAGCTCGTATGCTCGGGGGAAGGGAGGGGGGGGGTGTCGGTAAGGTGAGAGGTTAAGGATTCCGACCGGACGTACTGTGGACGGTTTTCTCTAAATGGTTTCCCACCCTCCATTCATCAAATGCGGATACATTTCATCGAATTTTCTCATCTTTAATTCATAAGAGTAAATAAGCTGATATCCCGGTCAGGTTTAAGGAAATGGTGCATAATGATATATATTAAGAAAGAGGTGGAGAGAACAGAGAAGGGGATGTATGGCGTGAGAGAAAGCGATAGAAAGAAGAGGTGACAGAAAAAATATAATTATGTGGATGATAGTGAGAGAGATGGGTTGGAGAGAGGGAGGGAAATACAATTTGCAAACAGACAAGAAGTTACACCGCCCTCTATCTACGGCGCTTGGTACACTTTTCCCCCCAGGTCAGGCAGGTTCGATCTGCGCCTCAGTTGAGCGACCAGATTATAACCTCCTTGATAATTATTAGCTGACTTCGGGGGTCTTGGAGTAAAGTGTTCATGGGTTCAAACCCAGCTGGGGTCGACGGATTTTTCCTGAGCGATAAAAATCCATAGCACAACTTCCTACAGAGGAGAAGTAAAACCGTCGGTCCCTTGTAAATTACGTGTCATGTCAAAGAACCCCGGAAGGTATGGGAAAATACCTTTCCCGGCAAAATTGGTAGGTCCTTGCTCATAGAAATTTACCGTGGAAGGTAACGTGAACTACCATACTCTCTTAACTCTCTTTGTACGGCTACATGGGGTTTCTACCAGATGGTGCAGGCAGCACTAGCCAGCCGAAGGGCTGAGTACATGTCCAGCGTAAGATGGGTCTAGAAATTAAACCAACCTTCGGGTTGTTTACTTCAGATAATTATTAGGTAGTGAATAAAACTAAAACATTTATTTCGTGGTAGTCGATGGAGGGATGAGGGGTGCATTTTTTGTTTGTTTATTGAATGCTAAAGGTGCTATATAAAGGCAGGAAAGAAAAAAGGGTGGGATGAGTGTGGTGTGTGCCGCTGCTGTAAACTGGTGCACACGTCTAATGATTATTTACCGAACTGTTGTGACTGGCGTGCAGCCGCCATTAGCAGGACGATAAAGAATGACGTAATATGCCTCGCTTTACGTTTCGTTATCTCACCTCGAGATCGACTATTATGCCCCCCCCCCCCCAGTATACATCCGCCTACACGCCTACTACTGTATGGTGGGTACAGTCCGTTCCCACGCCACCAGGCTGTGGCGTGTTTATTTTTGAAATATAGCCACTTGTACTTAAAAAAAAAAAAGAAGAAAGTGACTAGAACATAAAATGGTTTTACATTACGGAAGGGAACGTGGTAATAAATATTTTGTCTCATCGGCTATGACTGGTTTTAAGACTAATATACGAACAGAACAGGACCTACACTGGTGGACACGAGGGTAAAGACGTCAGACCAGTTGGTGATGATGAGTAGGTCAGGGCTTGAAACCCTGCCGGATGGACTGAGGTATATTTTACTAAATTGTTTTCCTATTTTTCCCTCAATTTCAACTAAATTTAATCAAAATTCTACCTTATCTTCCTTACCGCGTCAGTGTAAAAGTGGTTACAATCAGGTCGGGTTGTAAGACGTGAGGCACAGACTTTTTTTTATAGTTTTCTGATTTTATGTATTTATTTGAGGTATTTAACGTGCACTTTCTGTATCGACTGATTATATCAGCACAGTAATTTCTATGAGCGAGCGCGAAAGGTCTTACCAATTTTGCCGGGAAAGGTATTTTCACATACCTTCCAGGATTATTTTACACGCCACAATCGACAAGAGACCGACGGCTTTACTTCCCCTCCGAAAGAAGTTGTGCTACGGATTTCTCTCGCACAAAAAAATCAGTAGACCCCGGCTGGGTTTGAAGCCATACACATCGGGTCTTGAGGCGAGCACTTTATCCCAAGACCGCTGAAGTTGACTATGGTATTCCTTAGAGGGAATTTAGATTGAGTTACAGGGAATGAATGCGGTTATGGTTAGTGTTTTAAAGTAATTTTTAAAAATAAAAACCCCTTTTTTTTTGCCAAAATAAATAAACTATTGCTCCAGTAGATTTTCTACAGAAACTTTTTGGCGAAAAAGCCACTGTGCTCATTCGTCATGAAAAATATTAAAATACTGAAACAATATTTATTTTATTTTGACCAGATTTTTCTAGTAAAATAAAATAAAAACAACTACCCCGACCAAAACAAAAACATTTGACTTGCTTTTCTGTCAAACGTGGCATTACTTTTTAAAAATTACGAGATTTCTTATATTTCATATCTGAATAAATAATTAATTTTTTACATTCCACATTACTCTCTCCTGGCTTTATTTGTATATTTATGACTACTTTAAAAAACACATTCTAAGATGTGTTTGTTTTGAATGGTTATTTATTTTTTGTCAGAGTGTACGCCCTGACTAAAGTAGCGCCTGCCAACATAAGACAAGAAACTGGGCGGAGTTGTCGTGCAATTTGCCGTACGATTAAGGGGTCTCTTTTTTCCCTTTCATGATTTTTTTTGTTGCTCTTTTCCGAGATAATTTTTTTTATATATAATATCTTAATGTATCTCCCTTTTACATCTTAATGCACCTGAGATAAAGTATTTTTCCTTGACTCTTTATGTAAAGCTGTTGATGACGAGAAATTTGGGGACGTAGACGCCTTTTGATAGGGCTTTTGTTTCCTTGGTTTATGGAGCGTAATAATCTTGTTTTATATACTACGACATGGAGTCTTTTTTATTTAAAAAATTAAATTAAATTAAAGCACAATAATTTTTACATCATCTTTTTTTTCATTTATATTACATTCATTTGAAAATATAGCCCATACTGTAGTTTTTTTACTCTTATTTTTATCATTTTAATGCTGTTCTATTATTTTCTTTACGTGCTCCTCGTCTCAATATCCGTTCGGACCATACGTATATGTCGGGTAAGGATTTGAAGGTAGACTCTTTTTTTTTTTTAGAAAATACGTTTTTTCAATTGACGCGAAGATAAAGTTAAAAACCATTTTAGAAACAATCATCTCGGTACACGCTGTTGGGATTCAAATTCCGATATCACCGTCACTGGCAAACTAAACAAGACGAGATTGAAGTATTTATCTGCATGCGCAATGGCGTAGGAAGATTAGAAGTCACGAGGGCGCTCTGGTCCAGTAAAGTCTATTGTTCATAGTAAGAACCTTATCTCATGACTAGAAAGCTATATATACTTGCAAAATGCCATCAATATGGACAGCAAAAAATTTGTTTGTATGTAGCTTTAAAAAAGGCCTTTCTTATGAAAATTGAACTGTGCATTTTCCTACCTTTGGATATCCTCGTTATACTGTACATGTTAAGTTTGATCATTTCAAATTTAAATTAGTTCAGATTTTTTTTACACCAACATTAATTTGTGGTAGACATAAACAGCAGAAAATAAATAATAAACATAAATCTTTGTTTCAACTTCAACAATTTTGTTGTTGTTGTGGCAAACCTTCGTAACTGTTGAATTCGGAATTTTACTCTCGAATTTAATTCGAAGTGAAATCGAAGTTTCACACACCCCTAGTTCATAATTTAAACTCCGATCTACCCCCTCCCTCCCCCAATGATGTGTCATTAACGTATGTGATTATTCTAATCAACCTTATCTGTATATACCTATATTCCGATAGTAAGGTTTTTTCCAAAGTGACGTAACGTTGTGGTATATTTATTTACTTTTCTAGGTCGCTTGCAGGGTAAAAATAATTTAACAATTTTTTCAATATATTATTGATAACTTGATTTAAAAAAAAGTATATTGATAGCTTTGTTTTTGTGTAACATTATCAAACTACATTATGCATAACAATACACATTGTTACTTGATAAAAAAACACCTATTTCATACTTTATGAGAGTTGTTTATTTTAGTGCACCACGTTTTACAACCCTTCCAGACTTTCCACAAATACAGCTGCTACATTATTCCGTTGTATTGACACCCGTAATTTGAGGGGTGGACTGTATTTTGGCTCCATAGTAAACTTTAATGAGCATGTCTGTAGAAGTGAGTTTAAGGGTGTCGCCTATTTGAAGGAAAATGTTCTCCTAATACTGTGTTTTACTTAAGGGGATGACACTTTTTGAATATCTTTGTTTGAAATTGACTTTATTTGTTTGAGACAGGATATATCTTTGTTTCTAATCATTTACACGTTGATCTGAGAACTACAAAATTTCGTTTAAAACTTTGTCTAAAATGAGCTAATTTCACATTAAAAAAATTGTTTTAGATTAATCTTAAAATGTTAGGTTTTTAGTCATATATAAAGATGGTGCAACCTTTCGCCTTAATTTTGTCGTGAGCAACAACAAAATCATTTATGGACGTCTGCGTCTTAGTTCTGATAGGCGGACCCCTTAAGGTAGGATGGAAGGGAATACGAAACTAACCCAGGCCAAAGGCGGAAAAACAGCAATGGATGTTAAAAATGAGAGAAAGGAATAAATAAAATCGGTAAATACGAAAGGTAAATGTGTTTGCAGTTATTGAAAAACAGTAAACTTTTTTTATGGTCCGAAATAAATAAAAATATACCTTCAGTTTAATTTTCTACAAAATATCTAAACAGCACTTTACTATCTGTAATGAAATTAGAAATTACTTTTTATCTTAATTTAAAATGTTTAGGCGATACCCATGACAGATATTTAAGAACTGTTGAGATTAAAATATGTAGGAAATTTAATTAAACGTATATACTTAAAAAAAACTATTATAGGTATTTAACGTGGATTTTCTGAAATGACTGGTAATACCAGCAGATGAGCTATAAGTTAATTTAAATATAGAACAGACACAACATTCGACCCTCAGCCGTTGATTCTTCACTGTAAAATGGGAAATATCTACATTTCACCAATGGTAAATGTTTTGGTCCTGCCGGGAAGTGAAGTCGGGACCTTTCCTTACTAAGCGGACACGATACCAAATAAGCTAAGGTTTCGCAGGCGATGTAACGCCTGCCTCTCTCTCTCACAAGGCGATGTAACGCGCTCTCTCTCACACACAGGCGATGTAACGCGCGCTCTCTCTCTCGCAGGCGATGTAACGCGCGCATCTCTCTCGCAGGCGATGTAACGCTCTCTCTCTCTCTCACAGGCGATGTAATTCATGACAAATGCATTCCATAGTTCTTTCGTGTCGTCAAACAAGCTATAAGAGAAGAGGAGAGGAAGTGAAGGTTTGAAGTGTAAATCGAAGAGACAGAAGGAAAAGGGGGGAAACGGAGGGAGGATAAAATATAGAGCAGTAACTTCTCTTTGTGTCACTTTATTTTTTTAATTTTTTTTAAAGTATCAATAATAATGTTAAAACTAGTGGCTCTTTGCAGCGATGTCTGTAAATTCTAGCGCTAAAATTCATTCACAACTTTTTATTAGGGAAAATCTTATAGAATGAGGTTTTACTCTATTTTATATTTAAAAGTTTACTAGTCTAGGCTATCAATTTTCCATAGATCTTGAGGTGTTTTGGGTGTTTAAACATATTTCCCCCCTCCCCCTTGTACACCTGTATGAGAACTTTATAAAAAACAAGATCTTTGTTGGGAGCTACTATTTTTTAGAGGTATCTTGCACTCATAACCTTAAAAATGCGTGTTCGTTTGTAAACATCAGTTCAGCCGCTTTCTCGTAATTTCATTTCCTGAAAATGGGTTTATAGAATTATTTTTTAGAAGTTTTCTTATTTCCCTTGTGATGTATCAGTATACCTTTTGAAATTTCTAACGAGATTAGTTGGCTCGTAATTTTTCTATTTGACATTCATGAACTCTAAAATTTCTAAAAATTAAACCACCCATCTTTGATGATATCCACACTGTATAGAGATTAAATTAGAGAGTTATTATTTTTTTTTGACTGAGTTACATACGGTTGGCAACAAACACGAGACCCGCATCGGTGGACACGCGGACTAATTGTCAGACCCACCCAATCTGGGCTAGCCGGTGATGGGAAGGGTATCGAATCCCGCCCCGCCGTAAAAAAGATGGTATTTCCTAAATTACTTCCCACTCTACGCAAATTATTATTGTTATTAGGTGTTCGTTCTTTCGGCGGGTCTGTTCTTTGGTCTAAATTGAGTCCTCCAGCATGTCTTATAAAAGATTCATTTTTTATATCCTGAGACGCCTATATCTTAACGCAAATACGGGTGCATTTACTCTCAATTTTAACTTTTGTCATCCTTACTCCATTAGCGCAATTAAAATGCGTATATGTTGGATGGGTAGTAAGACGTGGTATGGGTGGAAAAAACTGAAAAACAAAGGAAAGCTCTTGAGAAAAAGGAAATATTACAAGTAGAGAGAAACGTGAAAAAAAAAGTCGGAGAAATTTATTTGAAACAGACGAAAAAATCAAAGAGATAAAACACAAGAATTAAACCCGGTCTGACGCTTAAAAACGAGAGAAAAAAAAATGTGTTAAAATAATTCTAACAACAAAAACCTTTTTACAAATTTAATTTAAAGTTGCATTTCAAAAACAATTTATTCTAAAAAAGTCTTAATAAAAAATAAATTTGTTAATTTAAAGTTTAAACAGACATACATCTTCAGAACTCGACAAAACTAAAAACAAATCTCAAATGTTGCAGTGTAATTAATTTTTCTTTTCATGTTTATCAATCTCATCATAGTTTTTTTTAATTTCCACATTTTTTAAACGGTTTATTAGGGATATTTGCAAAATATTGTCAGGGAAACTTAGGAACCTCAAGGAATTTAATAATTGAAGTTATGTGATCAACCTCAACATTGGACATTCAGGTCAATATCGTTCAAGCGAACTCATATTTTTACGCCTGCAACGATGGCCATGTGGTCAAGGAAGTTAGACTCGAATTTTACTTGGTCTCCTTTGACGGGGAAGTTTGGGTGGGTTCCAAAGCCCGACCAGGGGCACTACGGGGTAGATTTCCGAATTTTAGTTTTGTGATTGATTTTTCATAATTTATCCAAGCAAATTCAAGCGCAGTTTTCAATCGGCTACTCACCTCACCAATTATACTAAGCTGGAGTGTCGGGAACACGAGTCAAAGGCACTGTTTTCAATCGGCTACTCACCTCACCAATTATACTAAGCTGGAGTGTCGGGAACACGAGTTAAAGGCACTGTTTTCAATCGGCTACTCACCTCACCAATTATACTAAGTGGAGTGTCGGGAACACGAGTCAAAGGCACTGTTTTCAATCGGCTACTCACCTCACCAATTATACTAAGCTGGAGTGTCGGGAACACGAGTCAAAGGCACTGTTTTCAATCGGCTACTCACCTCACCAATTATACTAAGCTGGAGTGTTGGGAACACGAGTCAAAGGCTCTGTTTTCAATCGGCTACTCACCTCACCAATTATACTAAGCTGGAGTGTCGGGAACACGAGTTAAAGGCACTGTTTTCAATCGGCTACTCACCTCACCAATTATACTAAGCTGGAGTGTCGGGAACACGAGTTAAAGGCTCTGTTTTCAATCGGCTACTCACCTCACCAATTATACTAAGCTGGAGTGTCGGGAACACGAGTCAAAGGCTCTGTTTTCAATCGGCTACTCACCTCACCAATTATACTAAGCTGGAGTGTCGGGAACACGAGTTAAAGGCACTGTTTTCAATCGGCTACTCACCTCACCAATTATACTAAGCTGGAGTGTCGGGAACACGAGTTAAAGGCTCTGTTTTCAATCGGCTACTCACCTCACCAATTATACTAAGCTGGCGTGTTGGGAACACGAGTTAAAGGCACTGTTTTTGCAGTTTGTTATAGAAAAACTTTTTTGTATCCAAAATAAATAAAATATTACTCCAGTATAAACATAGAGTTAAATTTTTCCCACATGGTGATCAACAATTGTTGAATAAATCTGTTATGAGCTTAGCGGCATTAGATGAAGAAAAAAATTAAATGAAGAGAAAAAGTTTCCTCGGTCCCGGCACAGATTTATCTGATTTCCAAACCCTTCCTTCACCTCTGACAAGACGTGTATTAATCACAACTTGTGAATGTGTGGAATGCCAGGCCTCCACAGTGGTTCGGATCCCACGTTAAACTGTCTCCATTCCATCTCACAATCACCCTACCATTACACATTAGCGTAAGAGCGTATAATTCGAACGGTTAGTGAGACGCGGTGCTAATAATAATAATAATAATAGTTTGATCGGCATATCAGTATTGACCCATTTTATTCCGTCGCATTGTCCATCGATCTACCTGTGGAGTTTTTTTTTCCTAATTTTCCTTCTCTTTTGATCAAACAACTTTTTTTTTACTCCACCCAAATTCATCATAGGAGAAAATAACGTGTCTTGAACTGTTTAAATAATGAAAAAAAAGGGGGGGGGGGATGAATGGCCACACATTATTTGGAGAGAAAAAAAAGTTAAAGAATATAACACGGAATAGAGGGAAAAAAAGTAGCTAGGAATAAGATTGTAGCGGTTTTATATTTTGTTTGCACAGCGTCCATCATTCAAGTAGACCCTAGCTTCAAGCCAAGGGCACGAGTAAAGTGATTCAATATTTTAACAGTTTACTTTCTTTTTCATATATATATAAAGGCATGAATAAAGAAAGCTAGGAACGTGGAAAATGTCTAACCATTGTTTGAACAGGTAACTGAAATAAAAGGTGGGGGAGGTAAAAAATAAATCCTTAATATCACTTCTTTACTTCATTATATTTTTATTACACACACTCTTTCCTTAAGCTGTCTTATTTCGTTTAAAAAAAAAGGCCAGAAGGACTTTGTAATCTTCTACAAAAATTGTTCGAAAAAGAATAACGTCTTAAAAAAAATTCCTCTGAAGTTCTTATAACTTGAAATTTTTTTAGGAGTATTTTTTATTTTATTTCCTTTCCCCTCTTCTCTCTGTGTTTACTCGCAATAATAAGAGCTCTGGGTTTGAAGGACTTTAATGACAGAGGACTGTCGCATTACATTGACTACGACATAAACTAGATTGCCCTTTTAGTACACGGAAATAAAAAAAAGGGGCAAATAGGCCTATCTTAAATGTGCTGTTAGAAAATATGTTCCTTTTGGCTCATTTTGTTTTGTCAATGGATTAATTTTACATACCCTCAAAGAGGAATGTGTGTATGTGTTGATTTCTTCTTCTTCCAAAGAGTGATAATAGTTTGTCTCTGTATTATTATCATTAATATTTATTATTGTGTCCAACACAATAGTTATTAAAAGCTCAATCTAAAAGGTAGATAGTTTATATTTAAATTATGTGCATTCGCATTAGCTTGTTAAGAGAATGGAAAAACCACAATAAAAAATAACCTCTAGTGCACCCGGCCGAGATTCGAACTCCAATATTCCAGTCACGGATAATCCTACTATTGCGAGACTGACGCCTTTTATCGTGGGACCAGAAGCATGGATTATAATAATAATTATTATTAGTTTTATTATTACGCTACTCATAAGTGATTTTACTTATTACCAATATGAAATATGGTTTTGTCTATTTTGTTTTTTATTCAGGGCTTCTCCTTTCACAACAACAAATTAACGTTCGGGGGACTGCGTGTTGTGTTATTTTAAAATTTATTTGGATTGTTATTTGTGTGCTGATATAATCAGAGCACATTAAATACCTAAGTAAAAGATAAGAGACATATTCAAAATATATTTGATTCCTCTTGGTTTTTTTTGTGTATGTAAAAAATAAACGTAATCATTATAATCGGTGATTTTTAAACACCCAGATTATAACATCAGCTCAATTTAACATTACACAGATTTTTTTATGCTCAACCATATAATTTAAATACTTATAACCACTTGGATAATTTAGTAATTTGTTTAAAATTTAAGTTAACATTTCATACATATCACTCCACTTGATTATTCCCCTTACGAACTGAAAATTGTTTATTTATTTTAAAATCATACACGAGAATTTAATATAATACACTGATAAATATAGCCCTATTTTATCAATATTCCAATGCCCTGTGGAATTTTACACTCGGCCATGTCCACTAAACAGGTAGGTTAATTAGATAATGACATGATTTCTTCATGGGGGGGGGGGGGTGAACAAGCGGCAATAATTGTTCCCTAATAAACAAATGTAATTCGCCCCGCTTTGTAGATAATTACCCTCCCCCTGTTCCACTTTGAAATCGTAAGTCTTAATGGATTGGATATTACGCGGTGTGTAGGTAATAAACGCTGAATGTTTCATTAGCTTGTTCCCTATGTAGTCTGTGTACACACTTTCACCTCTTGGCTGGTTTTTTTTATTCAGTTTTTGTATCCTTCCTAAATGGATTGCGCTAACAAGGAAACTGTATATAAAGGTCTCAACAGAAAGCTTGTGCGAGGGTGAAATGTCGACCTCTATAATTTTCCTTATCGCTGTTTTTGCGGGAATAAATCACTTTCTTCTACCTGACCTCCTCCCCTTCCCGTTTTTTTTAAAACACCACCATCTCATATCCCCAGATACCGTTATTTTTGTTGAATATAATGGCTTATGCAAAGTTTTCTCTGCTCAAATTGTAGTCCTGTTCCGTTAGATGGATTGATGAAGGTGTGTGTGTTGTTAGGCCTAACGTTCATTGTGTACAAAAAGGATTAGAGAGTTGCTCTTTTTTGTTTGTTTTATAAGCGTCAGCTTCGCTGACATCGGATCTCTCTCCCTTCCAGTTTTTTTACAGAATTTTAATCCATAAAAAATATCACATTTATTTGTTTAAAATGTGCGAAAACGTGATAAAATGATATAATCAATCTATGGGTAAAAATGTGCTGAAGGCTTTCGTTATAGCTTGATTCTCTAGAAAGGTTTTTAAAAAAAAAAAAAGCTGCTTCACTTTTTAGTGAAATGTCATCTGTTATTCTGATGATTAAAATATTCAGTAATATATACGCTATGGAATGTATACTTAGCAAAGTTCCAACGAGCATCGCCAGATGTCACGTTTTTTAAATGGGTCGCGTTGACATGCTAATATCTCGTTACAATACGAAGGATTGTTAAACCTACACACCAACCGCTTTCCTTGAGAGATGGAGTAGATTAGTTACATTGATAATTTTTAAAGTACAAAAAATTAAATTAATTTCATTTACGAAATAATATACATTCTCTTACGCTAAAATATAGGAGTCGAACCGATAACCTATAACAGTTTTTTTTAAGGAACAGTAAGCCTAAAAATAAATTGATTTGGAACCAGAACAGGAATTGAAATCTACATCTTTTTAGGTTCTTGAACTTAATTTTATTTTGAAATACCAAGTTATAACTTTTGTTGTATTTTTTTAAAACACATGTTTCTAACTACAAATTTTATAATGACTACTAAATAAACAATTTAAAGAAACAAAACCTATAATTAAGAACCGAAAAGAACAGGAAAAAATTATATTTCTATCACCGGAACCTTAAAAGTTTGTTTGTAAAATAAGAAAGAACCAAATCCGATCAATATTTAAGTTCGATTAAGGCTTTTTTCGACATTTTGAAGGTAGATAGATGGGTTACGGGGGGCAAGTAGAGGTTTGTATTTTTGCACTTTCTAAAACAATAAAATGAAATTCTCGGCAAAAAAAAATCCCCAATAAATAACGTTAATTTTAATTTTATTCTTGTCTTATCTCAACAGTTCTTAAATATTTGTCTCGGGCATCGCGAAATTTGACAAAGATTTTTTCCTTTTATTTAAAAAGTTTGCTGTGCAAACGACACATGGCTCATTAAAAATAGGCCTATTCAAATATCATGTTGGAAAATTGAAAAATGACACCTGGACACGGGAATTGAACCCGGAACCTTTGGCTTAGTACGCCAATGCTCTTACCACTGAGCTATCCAGGATTCGTCTCGTGCCTAAGGTCATTCTTCACTCATATTTTGAGGTAGAGTCAATGATGGACGTGAGGTAATCCTCACTAAAAAGCATAAATAATAGCTTTGATTCACAAATATTCAAGATTTGTTGAGATCACAGTTTCTAAAAAACTAAACTAAACATGTTTATTGGGGAAATATTTATTTATTTGGTCCAAAAAGTGTGTTTTAGAACTAAATATATATTAAGCGTCGCGTCTTAGCACCCTTTCGGATTATACGCTTATGTGCTAACTACGGTAATGGTTTTAGGGACGAAAAAGGTTATATTTTAAAGGAAATGTATTTGGATTTGTTTGGTGAGAGAAAGAGAAACCATTTTGGAAAAAAATAACCTTCACTACCCCCGACCTAGATTCGAACCAAGATATCTCCGCCATCGTCAGTCTAGTCTCTTGCGAGAGTAAAACGCGTTAGACCATGTGGCGACTGAAGTGGGTTTGAGAAAGGTTGAATTTAGAGGAAGTGTACCCGCATTTGTGTGGGGAGAGAGAGTGTAAATATATTTAATAATAAGAACACCCTCGGTATACCCGACCAGAAATCGAACCCCGATCTCCCCGTCGTCGACAGACCAATATATTGTGATAGTGGTGACTCCGCTTTAAAGAACATTTGACCAACGAAGCTAGTAACAACCTTTTTGTGATTCTGATGCATGAGCATTTTATTATTATTAGCACCGCGTCTTACTACCCGTTCGGGTTATACGCACTTAGGCTAATGTGTAATGGTAGGATGATTGCGAGATGAAATGGAGGACCTACAGGTTAACGTGAAATCCGAACCACGGTGGCGGCCTGGCATTCCCCACACTCACAAGATGTCTTGTCAGAGGTGAAGGAAGGGTTTGGTAATCAGATAAATCTGTGCCGGGACCGAGGATTGAATCCCGGCCGCCAGCACAGAAGTCTGATACCTTACCCCTAGACCACCAGGTCACCAGCATTTTATTTTTTCTAAAGATATATATATATATATATATATATATATATATATATATATATATATATATATTTACATTAGAGCAGTGGGTACAACCTAAATACTAGATGCACTTTTTTTTTTTTTTTTTGCATATTTAGGTTGGTCAGTTGATCTTTCCGTTGCTTTTTTTCATGGTCGACTAACCAGCGCGCGAGTTTTCTGAACAGCAACTCAAATATTGTACATTTAATTGTACGCGAGAGGCCAATGTTTGAGCAAATACTCCGACCAGGCCGGGTACTTCTTAAAGTGTTTTGACAGTCTCACAACAATAATAAACTAATTGTTAGCGCTGGTGGGTGGGTCAAGTACTTGTAAATTAGTGGGCACGATCCACATTGTAAACTTGGCTACGAGACTATAACACAGTCTCGTCGAAAGTACTCGTTCGAGATGTTCGAGCAATCTAGCTCTGCTACGCTCTTCATGTTACTGCCTCCTTTATGGGTTCGTTTTCGACACTATTTCGGTTATTGATTCGTGGCGTGACCTCGGCTGTGGCTGATCTGGAAGTATGATTGGCAGCCGTCATTTCACAGCCGGCGTTACTCTACTCTCATTCTAACGACATTTCTTTTGGTTAAGTTTTTACCCGCCTCGGTAGCTTAGTTAGCTAACGTGCTAGTTTCGTGTTGAGTTAGACTGCCGAGGATGGGGAGATTGAGGTTCGAATTTCGCTCGGGTGAACGTTTTCCCCTTTCCCCACCCTTTAAAAAAGTTTTCCACTCTCCCTCCACGCAAATGCGGGTTCACTCCCTCTTTATTCAACCTTCCCAATTACTAATCCATTAGAGTAGTTAGTACTTAAGCGTATAACTCGAACTTAAGACGCGGTGCTAAGTATTAAGTTGAATTTAAAAAAATATTTCACTTCACAACTTTTTTTTAGCACCCATTCAGGTTTTACACATTATATACTAATTACGTTATTGTGCTAGGGATGAGAAAGGTTTAATTTAGAATTGTATCCGCATTTGCGTGATAATGAAGATAGAAATCAATTCGGATAAAACAGCATCGGTGCATCCGACTGGGATTCGAACCACGATACCCCCGTCACCGTTCCAGCGTATTATGAGAGTGACGCCTTAGACCCCTCGACCACTGAAGCTGGTTATGAAAGGGACGCGAGTAAAATCCAGTGCTTTTGCACTTTTTAAGGCAAAACATTTATTTGACCAAAATAAATAAAATATCACTCCAGTACAAACATAAGAGTTTAATTGTCTTCACGTGGTGACCTCACAATTTCTAGAATACCTGTAAAGGGTGTTTTTGAATTTAATGATAACTTTTTCTATTCATTTAAAAAATGTGTTATATACTCATGAGAGATATTCAGGAACTGTTGATATCAACATGTAAAGAAAAGTGATCCCTATGTTTGTACTGGAGTGATATTTTATTTATTTTGGCCAAAAAAAGTTTTACTGTAAACACTGGACTTTTCGCGCGTCCCTACATCCCCTCCTTAACCCGAGCATGTCTATAGTCTTAGCGCGTCTCCTTCGGGGACTCCCCCAAACCCCTTTCGTTTCGAGCGTCTCTTGTTCTCTTGGGGTATTATCTTTAGTAAGCATCGATACGCCGGCAATCCCTTTGCGCCTTTGCTTGTTTGCTCTCCTACTTGGCACCCTCCTCCCCCCGTTCATCCTATTCCCCTTAGCCTTGTTTATGACTTATGACAGCGTTAATGTGAGAGAGGAATGGAGAGGGAGGGCAAATCCACTTTATTGTGTGTTTGGCTAATTCATTATAATTATTAACCTAGCCAACACTGTTGATGTTGGTAACACTGTTTATGTTTACCGACCACCTCTCACGGTTGCCACACGACCTGACGGTGTGTTTGGAAGAGGTAAGTGGGGGGGGGGGGGGGGGGTAGTTACTTCGTTTTTCATAGTTTGTGGTTAAGTGGTGGGTTCTGTAACTTTATTTAAAATACACATTCCAAAGTTGGCAACTTTTAGTGACCACGCTACTTTCATTTTTTTAACTCGTAAATTAGATTTATTCGTGACCTCGTAAAAACATTAATTTTTTTCTAACCCCCCACCCCCACACCTTTCGTGATGAAGTGGTGTCATTTTATATTTTAATGGTGGGGGCCTGGTCCTGTTATAAGTTCCGTGACAAATTTCTGACTTCAGGTGTTGTAATTGTTGACTTGTTTTGTATTTTATTTTGCACACATTGTCGAATGTAGTTTTTTTTATAACTCGTAGAGGTCTAAATATTGTGTGTGTATGTATATATATATTTTTTTTATAGAAAACCAAACTACAAAATGTATTTAATACATCAAAATACAATAAAACAAGTAAAGTTAAAACGCTTACAGTTTTTACTCGATCTTTCTCAATTTTTTTACAAATGTAAAAAAAAACAGCTAACGTATTGAAAGATTGATTTTAAATACAATTTTATGCAAATTACTCAAAGTTATCGATAAATTGGTTTTAAATCAAATTTTATGCAAATGTAAAATACAGCTATCAATAGATTGGTCTTAAGTAAAATTTTATGCAAATGTAAAACACAGTTATCGATAGATTAGTTATAAATCAACTTTTTTGCAAATGTAAAACAGCTATCGATATATTGGTTTTAAGTCAAATTTTATGCAAATGTAAAATGCTTACAGTAAATCGATCGATTTTTTAAAAAATCAAATTTGCTTTATAATTTAAAATGCTTACAGAAAATCGATGGATTTTGTAATCAAATTTGTTACAGATGTAACAACTCTTACAGTTATCGATCGATTTATATCAAATTTGGAACTATGTTAAACCTTTACAGTTCTAGAACGATTTTGACAAACCCTCATCGGTAGGGCACGCGGACTTCACGTCTACTCTGGTTTTCCTGGGACGGGGAGATTTTGGGGCTCGTGCCCTGGTAGGATGTACCCATAGTAGTTTTCTTTAAATTGTTTCCAGGTATACCTCCACGCGATCTCTTATATATTTACTCTCAATTATACCTTCCTCAAACCTACCCCGTTAGCGAAGTTAGATTCGAACTGGCCGCTCGGGTGGTAAGACGAGGTGAAATAAAAATATATTTTTGACCAAGAAGGGTTTTTTTTTTTCAGAAAAAAACTTCATGCAACAATATCAAAAAAGTGTATATACATAGTGTGTGTGTGTGTGTGTGCGCGCGCGCGCGTGCGAAAACCGATCACCAAATTTGTTTCTATCTCCCTAGGGCAGTAGGGGTATTATTATTTTTTCATCCTGGTTTATAAGTAGAGATATTAAATCGTCCTAATCACCCAGTCGGTAAGATTTTTCGCGCTATGTTTAGTTTAAATTAATTTATATAATTGATCAAGTCTGTAAGCACGTTGGTATTAAACTTGTTCGCAGCCCCCCCAGTATTCCCCCCCCCCTCCGCTCCTCATCCTCCCCCTACCCGTGCGTATTTGAAATGTTAATGAGTTAGTCGAATCATTCCACCAGTCTGGAATAGAATCCCCGTCCCTCGAGTTCCCGGCGGACGTAGAGAATAAACACCAGCTCAATCCTATCGATCTTCGTTGATTAGCGATGTTGATTGAATTAACGCGGAGTTTACGGCCACGTGTTTGCGTTCTCAGCAACTGTAAAACGTGCCATCCTTTGGACCGTAAGTAAAGTCACCTAGATAGGTTAACGATCGCCTCTACCCCATCGCTCATTACGGATAAATTTGTGTCAACGTTTACGACCCTGGGGAAAAAGATAGGACTTTTTTTACGACTTCTAAAGTCAATTAAACATAACGAAAATTAATGTTTGAAGATATACGATAATGATTTGTCTTTTAACCATACGACGTAAGAGAATTAGACAGATGTGAAAATAAATAAATTAATGGCCATTTTTTAAGGTAGGTACATGCCTCTTCAGGCACTTCGGGCAAAGGCATCAAATCTGGCCTGCAGGGGACTGGGAAATCGAGGTTGGAATCTAGGCTTTTGGTATACGAGATTTTTTTCCATCCTAAATAGTTTCCCACTCTCCTTCCATGCAAATGAGGATACACTTCTTTATCCTTACTCCATTAAGGTAATTAAATGAGGAAACCCAGGAATGATACATGGCAACACCCAATGGAAACATCAAAACAAATAATATCGAACCCCACCCGCTTATTCACATCTTACACTCACTAAACAATTTGAATAGAAATTAGTCTAAAGGAACTTTGTCCTGATTGGGTGAATCCGAAGCTATTTTGGCAAGCGGATTGCATCTTAACTTGACGCACCTAAGCAGTCTAAGCACTATCGCACTTACACATCAATGTACGAAATAGAAAGAGAGGAAAGACAATGAGTAGCTCACCCTTTGAGGACTCTAGTTTATGTGGCGATAACACTTCCCCTCTTCCACTGACGAGTAAACACTCTCACTCTACTATTTGCGCCTGGACAACATTGACTTGCGTTTAAAAAATAAGTTAAATTTTTATTTTTTTCCTACTCTATATAAATAGACATACATCCACGGACTTATTTGATGATGATGATGATAATAGTAATAATAATAGTAATAATAATAATAATAATATAGCGTGTCTGTGCTACATCACAATCATCCCAGTTTATGAAAGATTAGTCAGTACGTACTAATGTATAGTTGCACAGGAGACGTCAGAATGTACTAATCGTACACTCTTTCGATGGAGGTCTTCCATGTCCGAGGATGTGATGAGAGGAAAGGATGGTGATAGTGAATATGATGGGAGGGGGGGGGGGGGGCGATAACGATCTCAACCTAACTAAAGCTAATTAACCAAATCCCGGGAAAAATACCCAAGCTACTAGCCGGGGATTGAACCCGGGACCCCTAGGCTTATAGCCATGTGCACTGGCCACAGGGTCTGTTACCGCATTTGATGATTTCTCTGTAATCAATACGTTGCCTCAAAGTTATTTTACCCACCAGTTTACCTTTCACAAACAAATGCACGTCAAATTGCGACGTGTCATACTTATACAAAGGTAGCAAACACTCTTTGACAAGTTGATTGGACTCGCAGTAATCAATCACTCAGAACTAATGATAAATTATCTCACAACAGTATTTAATAATAGAACTGTAAAAACTAAAAAAAATACTTAATTAACTGTGGAAATGTTTTCCTACTAATAATATGTACTTGTATATTTTTTGATTTTTCAACTTTTATTTAGAAATTACTGTATTACAAAAATTGTGCTGTCCCCTTTTATTAAATGGGAAAGTCAGATTTTTTTTGTTTATGTATCAGAGTTTTTTTTATATATAAAAATAAAAGCCCCATATTTTGAATTATGTATAATAAAATTTAGGTTGCAACTTTTCCATGTAAACATTAATTAATCAAATTATTTAATAAAGCTTGCAATGTCATGTTTGAATTTGTTTTCAACCCTTTCTTTTTTTCTAAACAGTACTGGGATTGTGGGATACATGTCGAAAAATAATTGTTTAACGGTGACGTGGATTCTGGGTACTGATTTCCAGTCGGGTGTTGAGCTAGTATTACTAAATTTGTTTACCCACTCTCCCTTTATATGAATGCGGTTACATTCTAAATTTCATCTTTATCAGTCTCGATTCAGTGGTCGAATGTTACAAGATGTCACACTCTCAATTTACTGGACTGCAGACGATCGGGGTTCGAATCCCTGTCGGATGGTTTTTTCCTATTCTGTTTTCCACTCCCACTTTCTCGCTCTCTTTTTTTTATATATATGCAAATGCAGATACACTTACGCTACATTCACTTTTCTTCGTCCCTAACCTATTAGAATAATTAAATATTAATACATATTTGAACACCTGAACGGTGATAAAAACAAATCATCCCAACCCTACCATATTGGTTTGGTTAAATTCGAAAAACCCGAAAGGGTAGTAAGATACGATGTAAAAAAAAATTGGAAACAACTTAAACTACCTTTTTTTAACAATGAGGAAAAGTAAAAAAAAAGAAGTAAAATTTCATCGATCTTAAAAAGTCGAAAATGAGATTAAACCTTGGGATTGTAAAAGTGTGATAACCGTGTGAGGAATGAAAATGGAACCCTTGACGTCACTCACACACGAAATGTGTGGACTGTAGAGAAGTATGTTACAGATAATTTAATTTGATGCCACCTCGTTGGTATTTAAGTGTCCGTCGTAAATGGTCAGCAAAACGCTTCGTTTATGAAGCCCATCAAGGAGAAGTGACGTCCGTGTTGTCATTTATATTTTACGACACCTGAAATTATTTTTATATAGTTTTTTTTAAGGTCTACTATAGCTTTCAACGAATGACTAAAGTAATTATTCATGTCTTCCCCCCTTCCCCCCACTCTCGTATAGGCCTATAAAACGTATTGAAATTGTGATTGATTTTTTTACTCTCGAGATATGACGTTTTAGGTGTCCCCGACTCAAAATGTTGGGTCTTATATAATTCTTTTTTGGTTACTATTTTTGTTCCTGGGGCTAGAGCCGAAACGATATGATGGTTTTGATTCAAATGGGATGTTATGTCATATGGTCTTCTCGAGACCAAATTGAGATTTTTTGCCCTTCTTTTAATATCAAGGCTAGTTTACTGATGACTGATTTTTGTGAAAATTCAAAATCGTAAAAAACAAAAACAAACCTCTTAAATGTGTGATTGAAAATTGACACCTAAGAAGCGTTTTAACCCACTTCGATGGCCGCGTGGTCGGTCCAACACGCTACTCTTGCAGAAGACTGGACTGCCGATGATGGGTAGATCGAGGTTTGAATCCCGGTCGGGTGTACTGAGGGTGATTTTCCATTCCGGGTAAAGGCGGGTACACTTCTTATAAATATAACTCATAATCCTTAATATCATGCATATTAGTATAAGTGATTTTATATTATTATGATGTTATATATATATTAGCATTCGTTTACTACCTTCGATTATACGCACTACGCAATGTGTATGGTAGGTGATTGTGAGATAATGGAACCTACAGTTAGTGGAATCGACGGTGGAGGCTGGCTCCACATCAAGCTGGATTATACACGTTTGCAGAGGGAAGAAGGTTTACAATCAATAATTTTGCTTGGACCAAGGATTGAACCCAGGACCCCCTAGTACAGAAGTCCGACACCTTTACCCTAGACCACCAGGTCACCCGTAAGCGTATAACCCGAACGGGTAATAGGACATGGTGGTTAAAAAAAAAGTCTTACACAATAAATAAAAGTGTGTAGGACTACTTATTTTTTCGTAGGAAAATCAATTTATGACAGGTTTATTGATAACCAATACTTGAACATGGTGTTCCAAACTATATATAACATACTATATGGAAAAGCACGAACACTCGTAAAGCACCATTTATTTTAATAGTGTTTAAAATGTATTTCCTTTCAAATTAGTTAGTGCTAACACTAATCAACAAACATTACTATCCGATGAAACGGTGATGAAAAGATAAAAAAAATTAAATGTATTAATATTGCTCTTAAAACACTGAAGTAGAACTGCTTTAATTATTTCATTTACTAAGAGTTTTGACGTCATAGCACTTTATATTTCAAAGGGATTTTGTGTGTGTGTGTGTGTGTGTGTGTGTGTGTGTGTGTGTAAGGGGGAAGAGGGTGGTTGTGTTAGGGGTAATCATTTTCTAAAGTTGAACGGTTTTTCAGAACTTAAACAGGGCCCCGAGAGGCGATTTAAATATGAACCTCATTACAACAGAGGTTAACTAACTCATTACAAGAGGGGTTGAACTAACCTTATGCGTCCAAGCAATTTATTTTCAACAGCTTTCCGTTTAAAAGAAGGTTATTCCATTGGCATGCCACACAGGTATTAATTTATTAATAACACCTCAAACAAGCTTTTTGTTGATTTTTTTATGAACTGTTTATTAAAGAGAAAAAAGGCTCTCAGAATTTATGTGAACTCTTTAAGTATACAACAATCTATTAACTTGCATGATTGCATAGCTATAGCTCGATTTTCGTATGAATGGACATTTGGAGGACATTTTATAAAATATAATAAATATTTTCTGGGGGTAAACATTGAAAACGTCTGACGTCTTAGCTCAGCCGGAAGTGTGTCTAACTTTTGAGCTAAAGGTCCTAAGTTTGATTCCCGGTATGGTCGAAAAAAATATATAATCATTGGATAAATTGTGTGTTTCTCTTTTCACAGTGATGAATTAACGGCCAGGGGGCTGGGTGTTGTGTCTGTTATAGACTTAAGTTAGTTTATATGTTGTGTGCTGGCATAATCAGTCGATTTGGAAAGTGTACATAAAATAATAATATTGATAAAATTTTAATATATGTTATTCTATAGATATTGATATCTATCAAACGTTACAGCCTCAGATCATATGACTTGACGTATGGACACGTGAAGTATATCTAGAAACTTTTTATATATAAGGCCCTTACTATGAAAACTAGACGGTATTTACTGGTGGTAAGCTATATGTTGACACACTGTAGCAGTGATGGTCCATAAATGCTGAAACTGCTATTGCATTGTGTATTTATTCCCCTGCTCTTTCTCTCCCACACACACACACACCACTCACGCTTAGTCAAAAATTAATTTGTCCATCCAACCCTACTCACATATATGGACAAGGATGCTAATTTTGTGCCGTGGAGGAAATTCTACAACTGCTTGTCGCTAAAACATTCACAGAGTTAAAAAGTAGTCGAGCGAACTATTCTATTTTTTTAAATTTTTTAAATCATACTGTTATCCATGTGGCTGGCTACCCGATGAATAAAAAAAAATTAAAAAAAAAAATCTTCTCAATCTTTTTTCTTGGAACCCACCCCGGTGGCATAGTTGGCTAACGCGCTTGTCGGTTGAGCTCGACTGCTTAGGACGGGGAGATCGAGGTTCGAATCTCGGTCGGGTGAACTGGGGGGGGGGTTCTAAATGGTTTTCCACTCTCCCTCCAGCAAATGCTGGTTCACTTCCTCTAATTCAACCTTCCCAATTCCTAAACCCAATTAACGTAATTAGTACTTAAAGCGTATAAACCGAACGGGTAGTAAGACGCGGAGTAAATATTATTATTTTTCTTTTCTTGGAGCGCTCAGTTTTTTTTTTGCGCATAACGTAGTCTGGTTGGATGGTGATGTGGAATTGTGGGTACTGATTCCCGGCCGTGTGTATCGAGATTGGTATTCTATAAATTGTTTCCCCCACAGGCACTCTTAGGTGGTCGAATGGTATAAGGATAAGGTGTCACTTTTGTGTTGGACTGGCCTGCTGATGACGGGAAGATCGGGGCTCAAATCCTGGTTGGGTCTGTTTATTTTTTTTCCCTAATGGTTCCCCACTCTCCTTCCACGCAAATACGAGTAGATTACCTCTAAAATGCTTCCTCATCCCTACCCCATTATAGTAATTATCATTTATGTGTATAACCTGAAAAGATTGTAAGACGCGTTGATAACATAATTACCTACTTTGTAAACAAAACCATTATAGCATTTTCTTTTGATTTATAAAATTTTGAAAATAAAAAGTCATCAGCAAACTATAATAAAAAAAATAAAACAAGTATGAAGAAACTCTTTCAAACCATTTTGACTGTAATCGCAGAAGAAAAAAGAGACGTAGACAAAAATAATGATGATAATGATGATAATAATAATAATAATTGTAGGACCCACCATTTTGGGTTCGGGGTCATATCTCAAGATCCAACATAATCACGAGTCCAATAATTTTCACGATTACCTTCTTTCTCTTTGTGAGATGAATATTCTCCGAGAGATATGTATTTTCACTGCCGCTGCCCTCTTCTCCCCCCACATTCACAGCACCCCTCTGTCTTACTCAAGGATATCAGTTTAGGCTGTAACTGGACCTCAAAGTGAGGGACTTGGGAAAGTAGTGGACGACTAAAGGAGGTAGCTACCGGACCGCACCGGCTCGGTCCGGACCGTGTGGCCATCTACCACCGGAAATGTTCGGGAGCTTCCGAACTTTGTTTTCATGTTAACCCCAGAGCACTGTAGGATTGGCGAAACAGTGATTTCACGACATCGGTGATCAGTGACTTTATTTTAAAAGAGCAGTGATTTATACCAGTGATTATTCACTGTGTCAGCATTGAAATAGCATTTCTTTGACAGCCGTTGCACGTGTGACGCTGTAGTCATTGTTTCCAACATTACGTACAAGATAAACAATATTATATACAACAACATTCTTCATAATTATTAGCTAACTTAAAATTTTTATTCTTGGTAATTAATAGCTAACTTAATTTTATGAAAATAAGTGAAAACCTATGCAAGTAAAAATAAAAATACAAACTTATTTTGTAATAAACTCAGTCTATAAAGAATATAAAAACTGTTAGAAAATGCGGTGCGGCTACGTGTAGCCATACCTTTAGTTAAACTCTTATCCAAGTAGAGCACTACTTTTGGGTAGAGGGGAGGGGATACCTCCCACACAACCCTCGGGGTGGGGGTGGGGGTTTATAATCTCTCGTTCCTCGAGATCTTTGATACCTTATGTCATGTTACCACAGAAGGTTCCAGTTAGTTTGTCAGTCCTGGGTGTCCAATTACCTGTAAAACAGGGAAAAATAGGCAAATTTTACAAAATTTCTGGAATTTTCATATAGTCATTAAAATGAAACGCAACTTTTATTTACAATAGTCAAACTAACCCTTTTTTCAGTTACTAGTCAACCATTAATCTCTTTTAACACAGTTTTCCCTGAAGGACCTACTGATTTCAATTCTCACTGTCAACGTGTGAGTTAATTTCGTGTCGTCTTTCCACTTCTCTACCACGTGTCTTTAGCCAAAATTGAGTGATGCTAGTCTCCAGGTGTTGTTTGTTGTCAGAGGACACTCCGAGCTATTGAATGACGTCACGAGCAGAGAGCGTACGTATCCTCTATTCAGGTCCATGGTCAGGGACTAACTCAAGACTTCTCGAACACACCGTTCCGTTCAACGCAACAACGGCGCAACTCGCGCCTCATCGTCAGAAATGTTTGCAATCATTTTAGAAATTCGAGGTATAAGAGCATAATCCAGAGCTTAACTATTAGTTTTATCTTAATTCATCCCCTTTTACTAAGAGCAGGCCCGGATTAAAGCATGTGACAAATGTGCCATACACAAGGGCCACTGCCCGACCTGCAAATAAATCATTTTGACTTGTTATATTTATTTTGTGATAATATTATATTTCATTATTTTTAGGTTTTTTCGTAAAATGTATCCCAAACTGATTTGAAATTCCCTAATTGAATCCCTCTCTCTCCGTTATTGTACCCATTATGCGCCACTAGGGGCGTCCGACAGTCGACCACGTGGAGTTTGACAGTCCGTGCTTATAAAGCATCGCAACCTTTGCTTTTGACAAACCGGAAATACTACTTATCTGCAGACGGTACAGTTGGCCGTTGACAGGAAATTAAACATAGATTTTCTATTGACAATAATTTCTTAGGTAAAATAATAAAAGACTTGGTACAGGACTCTCAAAAGTGTTAATCCGGGCCTTGCTAAGAGCAATTGCATTATTATCGTTCTTTAATTTGTAGCTTTGCTTATAAATTGCGGTTAAATTTTCTTAGGAAGGGTTTTATTTGACATATATAAACATCTACTTTCATGTTTTCTTACATCGATTAATGTGATATGCAACTATCACGTTTGATAGATATTATCGATACTTATCTATAATGATAAAGTAAAATGTTATTTTGACAGCAAAAAAATGTTATTCTTTCCAAAATGTGCATCCCACAAAAAAATCTACACTACTTGATTTTTTTAGCACCTCGTTTTACTACCTGTTTGGACTATATACGCATATCAACTCTTACGCCAATGGGTTAGGGATAAGTAAGATTTGATCTAGATGAAGTGTACCCTCATTTGCATGGAGGTAGAGTGGGAAACAATTTTATGAAAAACACCCTCTTTACACCCGACTTGGATTCTAAACCCGTTCTCCACATCATCGGTAGGCCATTATATTGCGAGAACGATGTCTTAGATCGTTTGACCACAGAAGAAGGGTCGGGGGAGGGGGAATTCGTTTTTTACTCAATCCTTGTAACCTAAAAGGTTCGAGAGAGTGGAGAGAGGGCTAAAGAGAGTTAAAGCAAGCCGTTCAACATATTATACTTGACATGTTAGGATTAATGGGAGCTCTTCCAAAACAAACAGCAGGAGATATCTACACACACACACACACACACACACACACACACACACACACACAACACACACCCGCTTTACAAATAGGCTAAACGTCAGACTGTTGCAGCAATAATATCCTGATTCCTAATTAGCGTAACCACCCGAGTGTTAAATTGAACACCCATCACCCTTCCCTCTGTTCCTCCTCCATGCGATGCGATATGAGCCGTTGTTGCTCTCGACGACTCGACTCCAGTTACATCTCATGGAATCCTCGACGCCCCGCGGGCTAAACCTGGGTCGCCTCCGTGTGATGTCAGGGAACACGATTGGTTGATTACTAGAAGTACTGTTACCTTTCGTTCCGGCCGGTCAAACGAACCTAAAACCGGCGCTCGACCGACACACACACACACACCCCACACACACACACACAACACACACACACACACACACTTATAAAGGGAAGGTTAGACCCATCGGAATATAATAAATATCATTCTTTTTTTTTCTAGTGAAATTAAACTTCGTTAAAATTAGGTTGAGAATGAAAACAGGTGTAGTAAGATTTTGATAGTAAGCTAAGAAACTTTTTAGAAAATGCAAAAAAAATATTATTTTAATATATTTTTAGTATTATATATTTTCATCCCCGCATCATCTCACTACCCGTTCGATTTATATGAATATGTACTAATTATACTAATTTGTTCGAGAAGAGAAAGGTTGAATTTAGAAGAACTGTATCCCGCATATGCGGAGAGAGTGAGAGTGAGTGAGGGAGTGGAAAACCATCCTTAGTACACCCGATCTCCCTCAGTCATCGACAATTAGATTTATTGCGAGAGATATCTACTTTCACATACTCGCACGTAGAATCATGCTATCTGATATATAAGATCATTGCCATAATAATATTAATAATAATAATAATATATAAAATGTTATGAATGTTGACACCCGCCAGCTTCGGTGGCTTAATGGTCTAATCTAACGCGCTACTCTCGCAAAAGACTTGACTGCCGATGACGGGGGGAATCGGAGGTTCGAATACCTTCAGGTTTACTGGGGTATTTTTTCATAAATCACTTCCCACTCTCCTCAGCGCGAATGCGGATACATTTGTTCTAAATTCAACCAACAATAGTGTAATTTATCTCATAAGGGTATAATAGCCAGAACAGGTAGTGAGACACATTAAGATCAATGCTGACAAAATAATAAAAATAGTGGAGTTTCTAAAAATCCTTTTTTATATAAAATAAAATCATAATTGAGTGCATAGGACGGCAGACAAAACGACTAACTGACCGTATGAATAAAAGTTTAAAAACATCCAGTGATGACGTTCATGGAGATAAAACGAACTGAATATTGTATTCCACTCTCTCGTCTCTTCCCCCCCCTTCTTCCCTCCTGTTACTATATAATACATGGTCGTTAGAAATTGCGGTACTGCGAGAGGACTTAATTTCCCGAAGTTTCGCCGCCGCCTTGCTTTTCCAGCCGGCCGGTTGTCTGAGTTCTGTACTACTGCGCAGGCAATTCGTTACACTTAGTGCGTAAATATCGTCCCCGGGGGAGGAATTTCCTCTGTGCCTCTCTCTTCCTCTTTCCACACCGAAAAAGTAAATCTGAGGCAGCAGTTGGAAGATTAAAATCTAGTGTCTCAAAAGGATTTCCAAGTTCCCCCCCTCTCCTCCCCCTTTCAAAAGGATAATGTTTACCAGTGGACATATTAGTTTTTATCTTCCCACGCCCCCTCCCCCTCCCCGTCGCGAGTAAAAACGTGAAATGTACATTTTGATTATAAATCTGGTCTCTTGCAGTATCTGACTCGAGAGCTTTGTCCCGCAAACAAAATTGGCGTTTTTCAATCGGAGTGTTTTTATTTAGGTTGGTGTTTGTCTACAAATAATAATAAAAATGGTGTGTTTAGGCTACATCAATGTATGGCTCAGTTTCGCGGAAAGATTAGTCGGTACTAATGTACCCCTGGTTTGGGGGCTCCCAAATGTGATGTGGTACATTCTTTTCGTGGATACTCTCCCGATGAGATGAGAGGATGATGGTAGTTTTTTTTAGTATCGTGTCTTACTACCCGTTCGGATTATACGCTTATATAATAATTATGCTAATGGTTTTATGAATTAGAGAGGTTATATTGATAGGAAGTGTACTCGAATTTGCGTGGAAGGAGAGCAGAAAACTATTTTGAAAAAAACAAACAAAAAAACTCAGTACTACACCTGACCGATCTTCGAACCTTGATCTCCCCGTCATCGACAGTAGGCCTACTAGTCTACTGCGCGAGTAGCGCCTTAGACCATAAAGCCACTGAGGCCTGTTTGATACATATTATCATTGCCTAAAAGACACAATAACAATATGGTGAAATGTTTTCTATGTATGCAGCAAAATGTTTGTATTTAAAAAAAAGTATTTTTATGAATATTGGACTGTACCTGGGCTTTAAGCACAGAACATACACTATATATATAAAATATAATATATATATATTATATATATATATAATCATATATAATTAGAATAAATAAGGCATGTTATGTCAACTTTGACAGGCAATCAAATTAAAACTTTTTTTTCTTCCTTAGAACGGGGAGTGAAAGCGTTAGATGTCAGTTCTATGCACATGTATGACGTAAATTCCTCCATCCTCATCAACCCCATACCCCCCCTCCCCTCTCTATTTTGTGTCTCTGCGGAAATTTCTCGTCGAGATCCAGCCAGACTTTGGGGTTTAAATAAGTAATTCTGTACTCTGATAGTGAACTTCATTGCCTCCTATACAGCCGCCCTTCTCTTATCCGCATTAACAAGGTTGTTGCTGAATGGGGGAGGAGGGGTATCTGGGAGGGTGGTTAAGAATTATTTAAGAGGGTGCTTCCTCTTCGTAACATTTTAGTGGTCTTGGTTATGGCCTCCAAGGCCGCGATATTGTGGAGGCTGGTGAGAGTTGGTTAAAGGTTATCATGACCCACCCCCATATCTCTCTTCTCTCCCTCTCTCTTTCTCTGTACCTATCTTAGTGTGGTTTCACTCCAATTACCCGATATACCCTTCAACGAACCTGGTTACATCGTGTCAAGCCGTTAATTGAAATCAGGGTTGAGCAAAATGTCTTGAGAAACAGGTTCGAGTTAATCTTTGCGATCAACCCTGGTCGGGAGGTACGATTTGAAGTCAGGACTAACGATGTGGAAGCTTGTCCTTCTGAGCTGTGGTCAAATTTGATGGAGCGTTGTAAATAAGTTAAAAAAATATATATATTTCATTAATCTTAGTACTGTTCGGGTTATACCCAATGAAATAGCAATGATGAAAGATATAATTTTATAGGTAAGGTAGCCGCGTTTTTGTGTAAAAAGAGTGGGAAATTATTTTATAAAAAAAACACTGGTGTTCGAATCCAGATATCTCCATCAGACCTTTTCTCAATGTCATATAAAAGCCCTTCGTATGAAAATTGGACTGAAACTTCCAGGGTAAATGAAGAGTATAGATCGACAATTAAAAAAATATACATGGCAAAAACTCTCTCCTGATTCGAGAGGTATTTAAACATAGTGCCTTTGCGTCAAAATCATGAGATTTCTTCTTCAATATTACGATAGTTTTATTTATTCTTGGTATGTATATAATAATAAAGTCGAAACATTACGGGGAGAAAGACTCTGCCTTTATTCCTGAGTGCACTATAAAGAGATGCTCTCAATTGAATAAAAGCTTGGATCTTAAAAACTCTAGAGAGTGCAGAATCTAGTACTCCTCTAGAGCTGTTCTCGAGTCTTAGTCGGAGAAACTCGATCACTCGGTAGAAAGTAGATCACGAGGACTCGCTTCCTTGGACGCGAGGTATTACTACCTTGGAGAAATAATAATAACAAAAACAAAACGTAACAGGCTAAAAAAAAACGTTGCCACAACACCGAAAACATGGAAACGGCCGCCGTGTATTATATATTATATTTTATATATATATTATATTTTTTATCGGTCGTCACGCCATTCACTTATGCGAGAGTCCTTTCGGTTTTTGATTGTTTTGCGGTCACTTCGTGAACAGCAGATCATACACCCACTATTATTCGAGCAGGGTAGCTTTAAATCAGGGTGAGGATAATCCGGTAATTTAGGCCTATCGTGGGCTAAGAAGGGCACACTAGCGCCCGGTAACCCGCACCGGTGGGAATGATAACCCAAAGGTGTCAATCTCGTTAAATCTATATCTTAAGCTGCCTGAAAACGTGGCAATGCCTCTACTAAAAAGCTCTGTCTTTTACAGATTTTTCAATGAGGAAATAATGACAGCGCCAAGTTTTAACCCTCACTAAATGGATAGCCCAGCCCCTTTACATCCCCGAAAATGCGGGTACGTTTCCTCAAAATTATAACCTTTCTCACTACTAATTTACATTAGTAAAACTACGCGGGTATATAAAAACTTAACTAAATAAATAACTATAATTACTTTATATATATAAAGTTTGGCTAAAATTACTAACAATTCGCAATTTCTCTATAGACATTTTATTTGAAATGCTTTGGACTAGATCTTATTTTAATACAAATTAAAAAAAAAGTACGACACAAGTCTTATAGTTTGTGATAAAAAAAAGTATTGGATTAAAACTACCTCATACTTCCTCAGAATTTTTTTTTTTAAATTAATCATATGAAACATTTTCCAGATATATATTTTGAACAAAATTTTTGTTATATCAGGGTGACCTGGTGGTCTAGGGGTAAGGTGTCAGACTTCTATGCTGGCGGCTGGGGTTCGATCCTCGGTCCCGGCACAGATTTATCTGATTTCCAAACCCTTCCTTCACCTCTGACAAGATATCTTGTGAATGTGGGGAATGCCAGGCCTCCACCGTGGTTCGGATTCCACATTAAACTGTAGGTCCTTCATTTCATCTCACTATCACCCTACCATTACACATTAGCGTAAGTGCGTACAACCCGAACGGGTATTAAGACGCGGTGCTAATATAATAATAATAATAATAATAATATATTTGTTATATCTTTTTTCGAAAAATTGTTAAGTTTTCAAAAACCAATCATTAGTAAACTACCTTTAAATAAATTTTTATTTGTTAAAATAGGAATGATATTTTTAATGTAAATTATTCTCCAAATATCCCTTCTGAACAAAATCTCTAAAACCATTATCGAAATATTTAAAATTTTCAAACATCATTCCTCAGTAAATTACCTTTGAATCAACCTAGCTAAAAGGACACATATTTTTATGTGTGTGGTGGTTGGGATCAAACGAGGACCCTCAATAGACCTAAGTGTGCTCTCCCCCTAAGCACCTCGTTTATCGCTTCTACCGCGATAGATATTATCCACAATCTTTCTCGGCGTGATAGTTTGGGCCGAAGTTTTCTCAACCATGTCTGGTTTATTAATCGGTTGGATAAAGCTACATTTGTTAGACTGTAGGCTTGTCTTGGGCGTGGTTAACTTAACACCCCCCCCCCCCTCGCCCTTATACTGGGTACAGAGGGTAGAAACAGGGTTACCAACCTCACGACAAAGTCTGGAGAAATCCGTCCTAAGATCACGTCACGTAATTATCAGGCAGAACTTTCATTAAGAAATTGTCTGTCACTCATTAACGCTAATAAGAAAGGGGCTTGTTTATCATCCTGTGACATAAAACGATGTGTCAAGACATTGACTGGAGATTATTTTCTAAATAGTTTAAGCAAAGTAGCTACACTTAATATCATCTCTGCGAGGCTTTGTAAGGCTTCTATTTGGGAACAGCGTTGTCATTTTCAGGTTTTATTGTGCTCAATATTCCCTTAGATATACAAAACAAATTTTGCAACTCTGATTCGTCGATTTTGCCAGTAGCTCCTTCATACCCCGGCACGAAAGCGAGGAGATTTGGCAACATTTATACTAACTACGCGTCTTACTATTAGTTCAGGTTATACGCATATATTATTATAATTAATTACTCTAATGGGGTAGGAATAAGGAAGGAAGAATTTGCTTGAAAGAAGAATGGGAAAGCATTTAGGAAAAAAACACCTTCAGTAGATTCGAACTACGATATTCCTGTTATCAGCAGGCCAGTTTAACAGGAGAGTGACGCCTTAGACTGCTCGGTCACCGAAGCGGCGAGAAGGAAGATAAATCTTTCTCCATAAGACCTGCAATTTCCTCACAGCTAGCTACTGGCTAGTGTCTGACATAACACAGACTGACCGTTGTTCGAATCCTGATTTGAGTGCATTTGGAATGTTTACAACAGTGTTTTTCTAATACTCTATTTAAGAGAATGATAGTTTTTTTATTCTCTACATATCACCGCGTCTTACTACCCGTTCGGGTTATACGCTTAAGTACTAATTACGCTAACGGGTTAGGAATTTGGAAGGTTAAATCTAGAGAAAGTGAACCCGAATTTGCGTAGAGGGAGAGTGGAAATCAATTTGGGGGGGGGGGGGACCAACCGAGTTTACCCGACAGAGATTCGAACCTCTATCTCCCCGTCCTCGGCATTTTAGCTCAACACGAGACACGCGTGCCAGCTGACTACGCCTTCGAGGCGGGAACGAGAATGATAATGTTTTCTGGAAATTCACCTTCTTAAACACGTATAAAAGTTGAAAAGGTGTTAATGTTGGCTAACTACGGAATAAGGACTTACGGATCAGGGTTTTTGTAAACAAACCGATCTGACACTGTGACATCAATTTCTTACGGACCACGGATCTGTGGATACAGACAGTCTGTAGATCGGGCTTAAGGCCTATCGTTCTTGCATGACTTCCTCCAAGTTCAACCTTACTCATACTTAACACATCAGCGTATTTAGTACATGTGTGTATAAACCAAATGTGGATTAAAAAAAAATTCTTTACTAAAAGGCCGCCTCGGGTTGTATGAAAATAATTGGTACTGGGACTCTTTGTATGTGATAAACGTTTAGGAGATGAAAGTAACGGGAGAACATGACCGAATAGGAGGTATCTCGCCCAAGTTCCCGCTATTATGAGCCAGTCAGTCAGTAGGTTAGCTCGCGAGCGGAGTGGTTTTGGCAAAAGGGAAAGGGGGGGGGGGGGGACTTGTGTCTAGTCGTGCGGTTTGGAAAGAGGTTCTGCTTCACTGAGCACACTGCTTACTAGCTGGCTGCTTCCAGGATCGCTTTTCACGCTCAGACTCCTATAGAGGGGAGGTGGGTGTGAGGATAGGGGTCGATTTATTGAATCATCATTCATGAATACTGCCCGGGACATAAATCTATTGTGTGTTCTACCCCGCTCCCCCCTCATCAAAACCCCTTTCAACTACCGGTACATACTCTCCTACCTTCCTACTGATGTAAAATAAGGGGTACACTCAGTTTCATAGAACCCGTTTTTTGATTGGATTTGTATATCTTGTCATCTTAAAACTCCGCGAGCCTCTCTTTTCCAGCCTTTTCCATCAAACTTTTATCTTTTAAATGGCACACACAAATTTCGAAAAAATTATGGTGGGATTGTTATCATTATTTTACTTATACCCATAACTTTACATTAGGCCAACTATGTTTACATTTATAATATATATAGCGCACATTTTTCAAAATTGGTGAATGTAGGCTTCTATTGTTATATAAGCGTTTTACTCGTACTCAATTTTGGCTCTTAAGTAAAAAAAATATTTTTATGAAGTTAAAAAAATTATTTAACTTGCTCTTTCTAAACCGACTGATTATATCAGCACACGACTCATAACACTAACTTAAATCTAGAACAGACACAACACCCATCCCCCCTACCGTTAATTCATCATTGAAAAGGTAAACCTATATTTAAACAATGATAAAGTTTTTACCATGCCGGAAATCAAACCAGGGATTCTTGTTTCAATAGACAGACACGCTATTGAGGACTGAGAGGTAAGTTGAGTAGGTACAACTTCGGCAGGTTTATCTATAAAGTGTAGTTTTAATGTATTACTATAGGTTCTCATCGTATACTACAAAAATATACCTACCCCTCTCTACACCTGTTCAGGGATTCGAACCCCGACTTCCCGACACCTTGGTCTGCTTTCCCACTGATGCGTTATGGTTGTAATATTATATCTATTAAAGTCGGGCCCGTCCTGCTACTAATAGATAGGCGTGGATTACTGTAATGGGACAGCTACTGCTAATACTGTAGGAGGTTGGTAGGTCATGGATATCGGCTTAATGATGAACCATCGTAAGGTAATCTCCATTAACATGGTAGGTGAGATAATTAGATTAATTAAAACATTCAACTTCTTTCAACGTCTTCAAGTGAGAGTGTAGGGAAGGCGATGTGTTTGTGCAGTTTATATCAAAACATCTTTTTGATTAAAAATATAAATTAAATATTTCTCCAGAGTTTAATTTTCCTCACGTGATGACCTCAAAATTTCCTGAATATCTGTCAAGAGTGTCCTTGAATTTAACGAGAACCTTTTCTCTTCATTTAAAAAAGTTTATCATATAATGCCGCTATTCTCATGACAGATATTCAACAATTACTGTTATCAACATGTGAATAAAATTAAACCTTAGGTTTCTACTGAAGAAATATTTTATTTATTTTGGCCAAATCATTGCTTTGCTATAAAAGCTGAAAAAATACTTACCTTTTCTCGCGTCCCCTACGTTCCCACCTTAATGTTTTGATGTTCATTTTTATCTTTTCTTCTATATAGAAGTAGAATTCTTCTATAAAGGAACTTTTGGAAAATGTAAACTTTTTTTGTGTGTTCCACATTGATAACGTGTTTTACTATTATTAAAAGAGGTAACTCGTAGGTATTAATAATATATAAAAAAAATGACAAGCTACATAGCCCATGACTTTACGTTTAAATAAATGAACATTATTTTAGTAACTTTTATAATTGTAAAAAAATAACTTCATTTACAAATCCAACTGTAGCTACCAGTTTTATAAACGGATATATCAATACTCAACCTAACATAACATAACTACTAACCTAGCATCTTAAATATTTTGATAAAGGATTCGGCGAGTGGTTTCACAATGGATAGGTTTTTATACGGTGTAGTTTTCTATTCCGTCTCCAAGCGAATAATTTACCATTATTTAAAAACTCAGCCTTCCAATAGATTATAGATTTGTCTAAAGACAGGGAAAACCTGGAAAAGTCAGGGACTTATTTTAATTAATTAATATACTTGGACTGATTTTGTACCTAAACACACAAAAGTGAGAGATGTTGTTATGTTAACAAATTGCATTGGCTGTATAATTATGTCAATCTTAATATGATGGCTATACAGGATTTTATAACACACACAGTCACACAATACCTACTACATTAGATGATAGAGAAAAAATCTTATAAAATTATTGTTGTTTGGTAGCTTAGGATTTAAAAAAAAATATGTGATCAATGTAATAAACGAAAAAATTCCCACCCATCAAGAAAAACTGTAAAAACGCTAGGTCTGGAATATATATGTAACTGTCTGTAAAACCTGTAGAAGTCGGAGCATTTCGCAATAAAAGTTTTTTTAGACACCCTGTGTTTTATAATTAATGACGTTGCTATTTACAAATAGTAAATATAAGAAGTGGAGGAAAAAAATAACGTAATTAGAACGCGATAGAGTTGGCGGTTAGAAAAGATGACAAGTAGAAAAATTGGCAAGTAGAAAAAAAGCTCTTTCTCGGCCATGGCCGAGTGAGATAAAACATTGAAATGACCAGCTCACTTATAGAATAGAGTGACTAGTTTCGAATCCCGTTTGGTTCAAAATGTAGATATTGAAGCGGTTCGAGATGCTAGCACAAGTACGAATCATTCGGATCATATGCGGCCGGCAGATGCCAAACATTCTCCTTGAGTGCGCCTTGTAAAATGTGTCATCAATACTATGGACGCTTTTTATTGTTGTATTGAGTAAAAAGGTATTCTATCAGTCTCCTCTGTCTGGACCATGATTCATCTTTCGCTCCTGTAGAATGTCTGGACCGCCCCCCCCCCCCCCCCCCCCCCCAGGGAGTAGCGTAAGGAGAGGAACGGGCAGTTATTAATGACGAAATTTGGAGGACAATTTGTAAAGGGTCTTTCTCTCTAGAAGGCGAGCAAGCCGAACATTGTAAGAAGTTTTTGGCCTCACGCCAGTCCTGTCCGTATATATCACACCGCCCGCTACGCTTAAATTTCACTCTCGTTTTAGCTCGTTTTACCCAGTTCCCAATTAAAAATACATTTATATATCTCGGATTTTGGTGCCTTTTTTTGTTTTAAAAATAGTTTGAAATTCCTCTCTCTTCCCCCCCATTTCCCCTCCCCGACCCGTTTTAATGTTTCAAAATATGTCTTTTCGGAGCCTTATGATTTATACAGGAAATATGTTCTGAGGGTAAATTAAATTGTTTCTTAGACTCTCGTCTGTAGGAACTTTTTTTTTTTGTTCAAGTATTTTCTTCAAGCTCTCTTTATTAATGGGCGCCTCAACTCGTTTATATTTAGGAGAATTTCAACAAATGAGCAAATAAGCAGAAATATTAGCAAATAACGGAACTAAATTTGGGTAGCAACATTTCACGGAAACATCATTTATAAGAGAGTGATAACAAAACACAAACAAAAGCTCATACAAATATTATGTACTGGCGATACTACTCGTATTAAAAATAAATGGTATACTTACTTTCTCATATAATCTATCTATTATTATAATTAGGAACAAACATTTTCAAAAATCTGTTATCATTAAACTATACTTAATAAAGTTTTCTTCAGGACCAGAACTTGTTATTTTAATAATCCAATGAAACATTCAGATATACATTTTGAAACAGTATTTTCAAACATCAATCATCAGTAAATTACCTTTGATTTTAGATCTCGGATCAAAATCACGATTTCTCTTTGAGTTGTAACGACATAACATTTAAATATCAATTTTGAACAAAATCCATCAAACCGGTTTAGTTGTAATCCAAGATACAGGCAAACATATAAAGATACAGTAAGACACACATATAAAGATACAGTAAGACACACATATAAAGATACAGTAAGACACACATATAAAGATACAGTAAGACACACATATAAAGATACAGTAAGACACACATATAAAGATACAGTAAGACACACATATAAAGATACAGTAAGACAGACATATAAAGATACAGTAAGACACACATATAAAGATACAGTAAGACACACATATAAAGATACAGTAAGACACACATATAAAGATACAGTAAGACAGACATATAAAGATACAGTAAGACAGACATATAAAGATACAGTAAGACACACATATAAAGATACAGTAAGACAGACATATAAAGATACAGTAAGACACACATATAAAGATACAGTAAGACACACATATAAAGATACAGTAAGACACACATATAAAGATACAGTAAGACAGACATATAAAGATACAGTAAGACACACATATAAAGATACAGTAAGACAGACATATAAAGATACAGTAAGACACACATATAAAGATACAGTAAGACACACATATAAAGATACAGTAAGACAGACATATAAGATACAGTAAGCACACATATAAGAAGCAGTAAGACAGAACATATAAGATTATGTAAGACCACCATATAAAGATCCAGTAAATCACACATCAAAGATACAGTAAATCAGACATATAAGATACAGTAAGACACACATTAAGATTACAGTAAGACACATTATAAGATACAGGCAACTATTTAAAGATACGTAAGACACACATATAGATCAGTAAGCCCACACCATTAAGATACAGTAGACACCTTTTAATGTTTAAGTATGATCAGACATATATATACAGGAAATATGTACAGAGGGTAAATATAAAGATACGTAGACCTTAAGTACAGTAGGAACTTATTTGATTACAGTAAGACATATAAAGTATCAGTAAGACACACATATAAGTTTATATTAAGAATTTCACAATAAAGATACATAAGACAGACATATAAGAACAGTAAACAGACATATAAAGATACAGTAGACAACATATAAATCGTAAACAGCATTTAAAGATAGTAAGACACACATATAAAGATACCAGTAAACACATATAAAGATACTGTAGACGATATATAGGATACAGTAAGACAGAATTAAAGATACATAACACACATATAAATCATTACATAAGAACAACATTTAAAGATCATGACACACATATTAAAAGTTTCAGTTAGACCAATATAAAGATACAGTAAATCACAATAAAGATTCAGTAACATATATAAAGATTAGTAAACATCACACATATAAAGATACAGGTAAAACAGACCATTTAAGTTCGTAAGACATGACATATTAAAGATACATTGACAGAACATATAAAGTTACAGTAAGATCAGGCACATATAAAGATACAGTAAGACAGACATATAAAGATACAGTAAGACATACACGGGGACATACATAATTGTAGAACCCATTTTATTTGAGTTCTAGGGCATGTAAAATAATTTCAAGGTAGTAAGTATGCTTACAATACTTATCTTAAAAGATAAAATAAAAACAGTGAACCAGATTGATGATGTCATTCATTGTCTCTGGTCAAAATGTGACATTATTAAATTAATACCCTTAGGAAAAATTTCACAAATAAACTAATTTTCCCCCCACACCATCTTACATGTCCGGGCTATTTAGACTTGTTCATACTTATTGGGGGAAGGGAAATATATCCTCACTCGTGTGGAGGGACTGTGGAAAACCATTTAGGAGGGTGTAAATACCCTTGATATATCCGGTGGGGATTCTAACCAAAGGCCCCCACCTCCCCCCATCACCGTTAAACCAGACAGACGAGATGAACTCTTGAGCACCGATGAAGCGATGGTAAACTTATTTTATTTTACAGAAATAATTCTCTATAAAAGTTTTGAATAAGAATTCATTTTCTTTCTCGGCGGCAAATATCTGTTTACTTTCATGGTTTTCTCATGTACATATATTTTTTTACCTTCCACGTAAGCTCTCCTTGAACTCTCTCCACCTACCACACCTCCTGTTTTACCCCTACATACACACAACCCCCTCCCCCAGCAAGGATGTTGGATAGTTCATTCAAGCACTCAACTCTACATAGACGGCTTGAAATGCTCCGGCCTGTTTATCTTTGTAAATCGACCTCTCCCGTCTCACAGAAGGAAATGTAGCGGCAACTTCTCACCTGTGCAATTTAGACGCGGGGATGAAGTTCTGGCTCGCTGTGAGGGGTTGAAGGTTTATAGAGCGGAGGGAAATATGAGGGTGGTGTGTTGGCAACAGTGTGCGTGCCTCATATACCCGCATAGGGCTGGCTGTCTTTCGAGAACGCCTCCTGAAAATGTGATGTTTTTTATTTTATTTTATGGTTTCCCGTTTGTGTGGTCGAATGGGGTATCAAGGCGTCACTCTCCCAATAGATTGGACTGGCGATGACTGGAAGATCGGGGTTCAAATTCCGGTCGGGTGTATTTTAGTGCTTTTTTTAAATTAAATGTTTTCAACTACACCTCAGCTGGCCCCTTGGTGTATTGGTCAGTGCATCTGGTCACGAGCCTAGGGGTCCCGGGTTAGATTCCCATCTGTTACCTTGGCATCTTTCCCTAGGAGAATACACCCAACGGTCAACAGGGTTTAGTTAATCAGATTTGAGTTAGGTTAAAACTCACCCTGGCTCCACAACATCATAATAATATTACATCATAACCTCCTATGGTGTACTCTGGGCAACGCTCTCTGCTAAAAGAGCGGCTAATAGTCCACACGGTAGGCGACCTGGCGGCTAGGGGTAAGGTGTCAGGACTTCTGTGCTGGAGGTCCGGGGTTCAATCCTCGGTCCCGCACAAATTTATCTGATTGTCAAACCCTTCCTCCACCTCTGACAAGACGTGTATTAATCACAACTTGTGGAATGCCAGGCCTCCACCGTGGTTCGGATTCCACGTTAAACTGTAGGTCCTCCATTTCATCTCACAATCACCCTACCATTACACATTAGCGTAAGTGCGTATAACCCGAACGGGTTGTAAGACGTGGTAATAATAATAATAATAATAATAATAATAATAATATTAATATTAATATTATACACTTAAGGCGACCGAACCTGAATGTTAGCCACTCCCGGTCAAATGTACCATAGGATAAAAAAAAACACCTTTCTACCATCACGCTAATTCGGATACACTCCCTCTAAAGTGTTTAGTTCCTCATTCCTACCCCATCAAACAAGTATGGTTGTTACTCCTTAAATAAATCATAATTAGTGTTTACTATATTCTCTTAAAACATATTTTCTTTCTGGTTTCTATATTTAGTTTCTGGAAATAATCAAGCTTCAATTTCATAAGCTGTGGTTAAATCTTACTGCTTCAGAGATTTCATTTTAATCTTTCCGTTTTCAATTTGTGTAAATTTGACGTCTTTTATAACAAGAGAGGGAGTGTCTAAAAGTATAAACTTTATATATATTTAAAAAAAAAGACAACTGAAGTGCCGTTTTCTCATTTTCTTCTCGTTATCCTTAAGGAGGACAGGAGCTTTCTCCTCGGAGAAGGATTTGAGACTACGTGTTAAATCACAGGAAGACTTTGTTAGTAATCACGGATTTTCTTGTTTAAAAAAAAAGTGGGCACTTTAAAGGGTAGAGGTCGGGATTTTAAAGATAGGAATATAGTCGAACCACTCCCTCCCTTCCTCTGGCATCCCATTTTCGAGATCAAATTACGCAAGATCGTGACGTAGGGGTGAGAAGGGATTTAGGGACTTGACCCCCTTCTATTCCACTTTACTCTTTTAAAAAGGGGAGGAGAAAAAGTTATAAAACTACGCAAAAGGAAGGTTAAATCAAGTGTCCCTTAAGATAAAACCTCCATTTATTTTTCTACAATTTAAAAAAATAAATTATTAACTTCCCTAATGATGCAAACTTAGTAAGTTACATTGATTAGTTAGTTCTATTTTTTTAAGCAACGCGTCTTACTAGTCGTTTGGGTTACAAGCCTTAGTGCTAATTACTATAATTAGTTAAGGATTAGAAAGGCTGAATTTATAGGAAGTGTACCCATAATTGCGTGGAGGGAGAGTGGAAAACTATGTAGGAAGAAACACTCGGTACATCCTACAGGAATCGAACCCCAATATCCTGTCATCGTCATTCCATTCTATTACGAGAGTGACGCCTTAGACCATGCTCCCACCTAAGTGGTTTACTAATATCTAGGTGCACACCGGGCCGGGAATCGAGATATGACCTGTCGAAGAAGAGTTCGACATCCATACCGCTGTGCTCACCACGGGCCGAGGTTGGTTCTGGACCATAGTTCGGCGCCCCCTCAACTGGTCTCGAACCCGGGGCTGTAGAGTCTGTACGCCAAGCCTTAAGACTCAAAACTCCTTCAAAATGGCTAAAGTATATTAATTAGTGATAACAAATTTACCGCAGTAAAACCTTCCAATTCAGATTACTTCATGGGAAGCTTCTTTGGCACTATGAGTTTATATATTTACATAAATTTGTTCAATCCAAATTATAAATATTGGTCATAAAGAATAATAAAGTATGAATTAAAATTATAAAATTACTATAGGCCTTATTGTTATAATTATATAAGTTTTTATTTTGAAGCTGAAATCGGAGTTGTTACATTTTTACCGACTCCAATTCGACCCAAAATTGTTTCAGACTCTGCAGCCCTGCAGCGAACCCCTCGCAAGTCCGAGACGCGCGTGACTCACACGACTCCTTGTGTCTGTCTGTGTGTGTGAGGGGGGGGGGGGGGGCGAATGGACCGAGGCTTAGTGGTCCTGTTATTATACATCTTTTAGAGTTGGAAGGTTTTCGGTAGCAAGATGTAGTCCCTTTGTCACCTCGACGAGGAAAGACTTGGGTTCAAACAGCCTGGCGTTGAATCGAGGTCACGTGGACGGCTGATGTAAGACGCGGGCGCCGTCTTGTATAACACACACACACACACACATATATATAGTGAGCTCAGCCCGTGGGGAAAACTAAATTCCCTCCTACAAGTACCGATCAAAGAAGAGGTGTTTGTACACACAGCGTTGATCCAAAGAACCGTGTTCCCCAACTTGTGGTTCGCGAAAGGTTTCATGGGGTAGAGAACATCCGTTAACCACGTAACGCTGTTGAGAGGGTACTTACTCTTTGAAATAAGAATAATGTCACAGAAAAAGTGAGAAAAGAGCATAAGAATCAAATACATTTTCAAAGACATTAATTAAAAAGGATATATATTTGCTTATATCTCAGAAATTACTGGTTTTATTAAAATATACTTCAAATAAGGATTTTTATCTTTAATACTACTACAACTTTACAGTGATAAGTTATTTCTTATCTCAAATAGTTGCGGAAAAATTATGTTTGGGGTTTGAATACGTGTTCGGGAGTACAGAATGTGTTTTTCACTCTCCTTCCACGCAAACTCGGGTAAACGTTCTTTTAATTTAAGTTCCTGCGACTTAACACACTAGCGTATTAAGTACATAATGCGTATAACTCTAACGGGTAGTAAGATGCGGTGCTAAATGAAACATGAAAGGGTTTCATAATTAAGTATTTTCAAAGTAACTGTCTTGAAATCCACCTGATAACAAAGATTAATCAATTTATTCCTTTTTTCTCTCGATCTGTATATTTTTTCTCTATTTCGCTCCATATCGCTAAAACTATTAGTAAATAACACGCTGTACAGTTTACACGCCGTGTTGCGTTTATTACATTTTTCCAGTTCACAAAACCTCATCAATACTTCCCTATTGGTTTGTTAATTACCCACAGCTGTGAGCACACCCACACGTTGGTAATAGTTATCAGGCGAGAGGCCTTCACGACCATTTATCACGATATTACAATATTATCCTCCGCGACCAATTGTCATGAATTACACTACTACCCTCCACAGAAAATAATTAACGTTACTGCTACGATCCTCGACCAATTGTCACGAATTACACTACTATACTACCCTCTACTACTAAAAGTCACGGATGCTTTCCTTCTAGTTCCATTAGTCATGATTACCATTGTCTCTCTCTAGTACGATTGTCACGAATACCACTGCTTCCTTCTACGTCAAACTGTCGTGAATGTAACTACTTCCCTCTACGTCAAACTGTCGTGAATGTAACTACTTCCCTCTACGTCAAACTGTCGTGAATGTAACTACTTCCCTCTACGTCAACTGTCGTGAATGTAACTACTTCCCTCTACGTCCAACTGTCGTGAATGTAACTACTTCCTCTACGCCAAACTGTCGTGATTGTAACTACTTTCCTCTACGTCCAACTGTCGTGAATGTAACTACATCCCTCTACGTCCAACTGTCGTGAATGTCACTTCTTCCCTCTTACGCCCAATTGTCACGAATACCACTGTTCTTCTCTACGTTTTATTGTCACTAATGGTGTTTTTTTTTGTCTAAGAAGTATTTCATTCCCATGTTTTTTTATTAGTTTAAGATATTTCATATCTACTTTCTAATCACATTATATCTGCACATGAACTAAATTTATTTAACTCCTATACAAGCTGCCTGGATGTTTACTAAGTGGATAGCAGGGAGGGGACCCTTATACAAAATTAATATTATTGTATTATATATATTATATATATATATATATATATTTCAAAATCCCCCGTTATCGAACCAAGGGTCCCTTGTATCTGTTCCAGACCACTCTAACCCCTGAGCCACGGTTTGAGGACCCCAATTCTTAACCTTCTAAAAGCTTCGCTGCCCTGTGATCGACATCGGAAAATATGTACGGGTATTCAGTTGAGCGAGATTCGTTTTGAATAAATCTATTCATGCCATCCTTTATCCCGAGTTCTCATCTGTTGATATCTTCTTCGTTCCTTATCCTACCCAATATTATAAATCCTTATAACATCCATCCATCAGCTATATAGCGTCTGCACTTTTTGAAGCATACTCTACTCCTTTTTATGACCTCGAGGATTCAGTACAGTTAGAAAAGTTATTAGATCTACTTTCACGTCAATTCATGTGATCTGCAGATGTCACTTTCGATAGATATTTTCAATACTTATAAAATAACACTATGAATATAATATTCTGAAAATTGAAAAATGACACCTGGACACGGGAATCGAACCCTGGTCCTTTGACTTAGTACACCAATGCTCTGATCACTGAGCTATCCATGAATCGTCCCTTGTCCAGGGTCATATTTTCAGAATATGATATCTAGATGCGCGTAAATCCTCACTAAAAGCATGCACAAAAGCGTTGGATATTTGATTCTTAACTGTGGATGTAGTGAAATATTATTAGTTCTGACCGCAAAAAGATTTTTTGGTTCGTGTGTTGATGTCATTCTTCTAATTGATGACAAATGTGCGCCCATGAGACGAGTTCTCGCGGTTGTTTGGCTTCTTTTCAAAACTGTTCACATACTCGTGTGATGCCCAACATCGCACATTATTTGGTGCGCAAATTTAACATTTTGGAGGGGGGTTGGGGGAGATCGATCTCTGGCGAGGACGAAGAAAGGAAGGCATGGAGGGGTGGGATGATATATGTATACCTATAACATATTTTATTCGTTAAAGATATAATAAACAAAATTTTCTAGCGAACACCCCCAACCCGCCCTCCCCAAACTCTCTCTCAAAAAAAAATGGCTTTCTTCCTTGCCTTCTGGTGAGTAAAGAGTAAAAGAACCAACTTCAATTGCAAAATTTCCACAAAATGTCATAATCTTAAATTGTTTATTTCTACAACGTTTATAATAAGAATATTTGGGACTTATTGTACAGTCTGATTTTAATAGGAAGCCCGTTATTTGGAAACTTGAAACTCATATTAATTGCCACAATGGCGGGAATAAAATATTACAATATTGTTTTTACATTCTTAGTCCGTTTAATTATTGATAATAACAACCCTCCTCGATGGCCGCGAACCTTGGTCTGGTGTACTGAGGGTGATTTTCCACTCTCCTTACACGCAAATGTAGGAATACTTTCTTAGATATAACCTTACTAATCCCTAAAATCGTTGGCGTAATCATCACACATGCGTATAAACCGAACGGGTAGTAAGACGTGTTGCTAAAAAATAAATAAAAATAACTTGTACAGTAATCCATAAAGAATTATTATTGGAAGCTTTCGATAACTTTATGATTAACTTTATAATTAGTACATCGAATAAGACGTATTTATAGAATGCCAATTCTTCTTTTAGCAGCGTGTCTTACTACCCGTTAGGGTTGTACACCTATGTACTAACTACACCAATGGCTTATAGGTTAATATCGAGGAAATGCACTCGCAATTGCGTGGAGTTAGAGTGGTTAACCGTTTAGGGAAAACCACCCTCAGTGCACCCGACCAGGATCGAACCCCGATATCCTCGTCTTCAGCACTCTAGTCTAACACGAGAAGCGCGTTAGACCACGTGGCTACCGAGGCGGGCCAAATTTTAGTTCTTGTCAATCAATGTTGGTTGTCAAACGTGAGCTTTCTATACAAACAAATAATCAGGGCTTATGTTGGTTTATCAAAATGTCCGCAGGAATCATGGATCGGGCCGCGAGAGTTTGACATGCCAGCTCTCTCATGTCCCTGGTTCCTCAGGGTTCAGGTCTCTCAGCCACACACGTGTGTGTGTGGTGTATGTGTGGTATTCGGGGTCACGCGTATAGCGGTCCGTGAAGCCTCAGGGGCTGTTAGCGCCCAGTTCTACAAACTTTTGTCTTGCTGCTCGTCTCTCTTAGGTAGAAACGTGTTTCCTTCCAGAAACAGACGTGAGAAACTGCCCCCCCTCCCCCCCCAACCACCCGTCTAAAGCCGGAGTGTAACGGGAGGAATAAAATATGACGAGCTCTCGGAAGATGAGAGGGGGGAAAAAAACCATCTCGAGGTGTGTGGTTTTCTTTCATACCTTCTTTACAGCAAGAACATTAAAAAAATATATATTTAATATAGTTATATTTTGTGTATATTTCCAAATAAGTCTATTTTATGGGATCTTACAGTTTTTGTTGTTTAATGAATCTAAAGTAGTTACATTGTTTTTCAAGCTTGATCCATAAACTTAAAATTAAAATACTAATCACATTATTTCTGTTTTTAGGCTTATTGGAAAACTGAAAACAAAACAAACCGTAAGGATGCTCCCTCCCTCCTTGACCCCTAAGTTAAACTGAGTATACCCGGAACATTATTCTCCAGAATATTAATAAAATTAATGTGTACGTTCAAAATATTTATCTTGCAGCTGTCAAAATTGGTAGCTTAGGTTAAAAATGGCGTCAGTCAAACACACGTATTGGCATATAATCATATTAAAGTATATATAGTAACTTGTAAGAACCTTATTCACAAAAAAATTATTAAATCTAGTTTTATGTGTTCATACGTCAAGTCATGCGCTCTGCTAGATAAAATTAATACCTATACAATACATGTTATAATATAGTTAAATTTTATCAATTTTGACCGCAAAAAAGTCTGTAGTTTCTAAAAAAGGTTATTTCTAAGAGAATTGGACTGCAAATTAATGTTAAACATTGAAATGGGTTGATTCCCCCCTGAGGGGAGGGGAAGTCAATTTTCCCCTCCACCGCTCTAAGGGTTCGCGAGGGGGTAGGCAAGGTTCGTTAAATCAAAGAAGTGGCAACACTCTAGTATAGATGGGTTGGGCTCTACATCTATAGAACAGGGACCCCGCTGTTCAGCATGAAATAAATATTCCCGCCATTTTATACCCCCTCCCCTCTCAGTTCCTTCCGTTCGTTCGCCGGGATCTCTCTCTTAACGGCAGCCACCAAAATATTTCATGGATATTCCACAGCTTCTTCCCCCCCCCCCCTTACTTTCCTTCCTCACTTTACTTTCTCGGGAAAGATGGAAAATGGGGGACATTTTTTTTTCCTTCCCGGGGGTGAACAAATTTACTGGAAAGAAACATACGCTATACATTTTAAACAAATGTTGACATTTCCAGATTACTGGGCTATTAGCGTCTGGAACCTACTGATTTGTCCCTATACCCGAAATTCTCCATCCGGGATTCGAACACGAGAATCGTCCGGAGAATCCTGCAAACTAACAACTCTTGACCTATGGACGGAAAGTTTTATTTATTTTACATGTTTAACACAAGAGCTATTTTGTTTACTTATTTAATTGAGTAGGTATAGGGAAGATAGTTGGATGGAAATGCACCCACATTAGTGGGGAGCGATGATGGTGAAAACCACACTGAAAATCATACGCTCCACCGCACCCGGCTTGGATTCCAATAAATACCTCCTTGTAGTAAACTGTGTCAAGTGCAATTTAAAGTTTACTGTTAATCTAGCTCCTCAAACCGCTCGATCACCGTTGCCCCCCCCCCCTCCCCATTTATCACTACACGTTCGGGTAATACGCATGATAAGCTCACGACAATAATGTGGTAGGGTTGAGTAAGATAATTTTAGAGAAAATGTACCCACATTTTTTGTAGGAAGAGTGTGGAATCATTTAGGAGGAGGAAGTAAAAAAAACATCCTCGGCACCGAAAAGCCAGACTTAAAATGAATTGACATTTAAACCGCGTGTCCACCGATGCGAGTAGTAAAAAAAAAGTGGCAAATATTAAACTAAAACCGCAAACTGGGATAAAAATCTGCCGTAAAATATATATAAAAAAAAAGTTGATAAATTTTAATTCGAACCGTAGCTTTTTATTCTCAAACCATCTGTAAGGAGATTACAATCGAGTGTAAGGGCAATGTGGGGTGGGGGTTCCCCTCCAAGTTTTTAGAAAAGGGGGGAGGAGGATAAACCTTGATGGCGACTCTTGAACAGAAATAACCCCCCCCCCCCCACACCCCACACACACTTGAATATACAATCTAATACACAACTATATTATATTCACTTGAGTTGATTTTTTTTAAAGCTCTATCATTATCTAGTGACGTCAGCTTAGTGTGGTTTCAAAGTCATGATTTAATGCCGGCTTCATGATGAGATAAAGTTATGAATGGGTTCCAGAGTGAGTGACAATAAACATGTAGAAGTTTGACTTGACAAAAAGATTTAATAACTTTTCCAACTGTCAGATAATGTTATTTTTTTATGTCGATCCCCCCCTAAAAAAGGGTGATGGGTGGTTTAGAAAGATGGGTCGACATAAACCAGGCGACGCATCATAGTTCTGTTTGTGATATCACAGGAGAATTTTAACATAACATTTAAAAACTATTCTGCTCGATTTGAAACATTTAAATCTTGTTAAGAGGGAACTTAAAAACAATTTACATATATTCATACGTCAAGTCATTTGATCATCATTTGTCACTTTAGATAGAAAATATCAATACCTACTCAAAGTACGACACCTTAGCTCAGTCGGTAGCGTAGTTGCTTTTCTGAACTAAACGTTCCGGGTTCGATTCCCGGCATGACCCTAAAATGTAGAAATGTGTTCCCCCCACCCCTTTCACACTGATGAATTAAATGTCGCGGGGTTGGGTGTTATCTGTTCTAGATTTACACTAGTTTATATTATTATTATTATTATTTATTATTATTATTAGCACCGCGTCTTACTACCCGTTCGGGTTATACGCACTTACGGTCATGTGTAATGGTAGGGTGATTGTGAGATGAAATGGAGGACCTACAGTTTAACGTGGAATCGAACCACGGTGGAGGCTGGCATTCCACACATTCACAAGATGTCTTGTCAGAGGTGAAGGAAGGGTTTGGCAATCAGATAAATCTGTGCTGGGACCGAGGATTGAACCCCGGAACATAAGTCCGACACCTTACCCCTAGACCACCAGGTCACCCATTTTTAAAAAGTTCCTTACTAAAACAAAACTCTAAACAATTAAGCTTTATCTTGTTTCCACTCAGGTATTAACTTAGAAAGTACTTACAAAATTCAGTCACTTTTAAGAACCCTTCTTTCTCTTATTTAGAGTAGCCCTATTTTCTCTTTATACCTGGTCCTAAAGCGCTGTGGTATTCAACCCTTTCCGTCCGTGCACCCACAGATATAATTTCTCAACTTGGTACCTCCAAATTAGTTGGTGCATATTGCAAACTATACATATTCTGTAATTATTATGTGTTCTGTCTTATGACAGGTCCATTTCTTTTGTCAGTGAACTTAGACCACCAATGCACCTGTCCTCTGCCTCCTCCTTCAACTCCCAGAATTTTCTTCTTTCCTTCAAGTCATCCAATATTCAAATCCTCGTCCTTTTTAAGCTCCTTATTTCCTTCAACCTCTCCTTCTATGACTTCGGGCAAAAGACAGTTCCTGTTGTACTCTACATAAAATGAAATAAATTCCATTCAAAATAATCTAATTAAATAATATGTGTATATAAATACACACACACAGTATAAAAGTTTACGTACCACTTATGGTGTCTTTGCGTACCTAAGTTTGAATATCACTCCTATTGAGGTGTTGTCTACTTTTTATTTTTTATGAATTAAACCTTAGACCATGATAGGGTGTCTGCGTACTAAATTAAGGGTTACGGGTTCTATTCTCGGCACGGCCGAATGTCTTATCGATTGTTTCCTTTACCTAATCGATTCATCAACGACCTCCGTTCTGTCCAGTGTGTATGCTCTAAGGCGGGTTTACATTTCAAATTTTTTTATAAAAGAGCTGTACTTTGATAAAAGGAATATGTCACTTTGACGAGCCATCAAAGATATTTGATAAAATATTTACCTTATAGAACCTGCTAAAGGGGTTTATCAAATAAAATTACGAAATCTGAAAGTTAACCTATACATTCAAGTCAGGCTTTTTTTTTAAGTACAGCGTCATACTAACCGTTCGGCTTATACGCTTATGTACTAATTACGCTAATGATTTTAGGGATAAAGAAGGTTTTAGTTATTGGAAGTGTACCCACATTTGCGTGGAGGTAGAGTGGAAAACTGTTTTGTAAAAACACCGTCAGTACACCCGACCAAGATTGGAACCCCGATCTCCCCGTCATTAGCAATCTAATCCAACACGAGAGTAGCGCGTTAGACAATACGGCCACCGATGTGGGTATGTCAGTTAAAAATGTAACTGTATAATATGAAGACACAAACTACATACAAACTTTGGCTAAAGTATACGTGTTTTTTCCCTTAAATTAATAAAGCAACACTTGCATCGCTGGCCGCGTGGTCTAATGCGTCACTCTCACAGTAGAGTAGACTTCCGATGACAGGGAAATTGGGGTTAGAAACCCGGTTGAGTGTACTGGGGCGGTTTTTCCTAAATGGGATTTCACTCTACGCAAATGCGGGTACACTTCCTCTATAGTCAATATTTCTCATCCCTAACTCATTAGCGTAATTAGTACATTTTGGTGAGAAAACTTTAAAAAGTTTCATGGTTCATTCGTAAATACTTTGCACGTGTTATACGTCCATTTTTTAATCACGTATACTGTAAAAAAATCCAAGAAAAAATAATATAATGTAAAAACTGAGGCGTATAACCCGAACAGGTACTTTAAGACGCGGTGCCAAAAAAAAAGAAGCAATAACCACATCTAACCAAAAATTCCATACACTCTTCTATTAGGTTATATTTTTATCAAATAAATATATTTTTCTTTTATGTATATATTTATATGTGTAATGGCGCCCTACGAATTAACTAGGGTAAGTTACTGCTAGATAGCGCCCCAAATTTTTAAAGCAAAATTTATAAATTGTGTCCCAGATAACCAGAAATTCGATTAATCGGACTTACTTCGTGTGTTATAGATACTTGGTCACTCCTGGTCAACCCTGTTCAATACACTGCGTGTGTGTGGTAGGGGGGGGGGGGGGGAGAAAATAGGAATATCTCAAATGGGACGAAGCTGTCTGTGCTTTTAGAAGTGGTTCTTGTATCGTATTTTCTATTTTTACCTTTTCTCCTTCTTGATATGCTGCCAACATTGTTCTTTCGCCGTTTCGGTGTGTTTGTGTGTGTGTTTTGGCAACATTGAGTAAGGAGTACACACTGAATATTACGAGAGGCAATGGTGTTGTCATTTTGAGAGCTGGAGGCACTGAGTATTCCAAATGTGTGAGTTGAGTCTTTACCAGCTCGGAGATAAATTCATTCGAAACAAGGTGTCAGCAGTTAACGTGGTTTTTTAAATGTTCATCTGAATACATTTTAATCAAAATGTATGTTCATGTACATTATTGATAGGCTACGACTCTTAATAGAGGCACTATCAATATAAATAATTTGCCCCGTGGTTTAGTAGTCGATGCACCTGTCTACGGGCCCAGGAGCCCCCGGGTTCTATTCCCGGCTGGTACCTTGGGTACATTTCCGATAAGGCAATTAACCTAACGGTCATCAGGGTATTGTTAATTAGACTTAAGTTAGGTTTAAGTGTTTCCACAGGTTCAACACCCTCATACTCACTGTTATCATCATCATTTCATCTTCTCGGTACATATAAAGAGTCTCCACGGAAAGGATGTACGATCAGTACATTCGGGCGTTCCCCGTGCAAAGAAAGGTACATTAGTACTGGCTAATCTTCTCACAAACTAGGCTACGATTGATGTAGCCAGACGCGTAATATTATTATTATAATTTTTACATCAATGTAAAAATAAAAAGTTCTTCTCTTTTGAGCTGCTTCTTAGGCTATGGTCACATTAGAACCGTCTTCGGCTGAAAGTGATTGACCGACAGCTGTGGCCGAAAGGTGAGGTTTCTCAAACACACTAGCCACACATTGCTATAATATTATGGTCGATATGTTAGCATGATAATGTTATTGATGTAAATGTGAATTTTTGATTAAATAGATGGATCCTTATTTGAAAACTTATTTAGTGATTATCGTTTATTCCGAATGTCCTCTCATGTTATAATGATTAAAATATTCTTACTAACCAAATTAATAGCTTATTTTTGCTAAACAAATTAATAATTTAAAATAAAAATACTTGTGATTTCCATTTCTATCACAACATCACGCCATAGAATCTTAGAATTATCTTTATTATGATATAGATTGCTTCTTAAATTCCACAAACTCTTTCTTTCAAATACCAAAGTTATTAACTTTTCACAGTCCATCATTTTACCATGCCTTTCTCAAGATGTAATACAGATGATCTTTGAAATTCGGACAGTTCGGCCGAAAAAAACAAATCGATTTGAATCTGTCCGACGTCGGACCTATTCGACCGAACTTAACGGTTGTACTATGACCAAGTTAATGGAGGAACATGAGATTGAAAATATCGGGGGAGTCGGCCGAGTAAGCCCGAACAATATTTCGGACGAACACTGTGCTACTGTGACCATAGCCTTACTGCAATTTGGTCGTCCTAAAGGTTTTTTGGTCAGAATATAGTCGTGTGTATTTTTCTAATTCTTTTATTTTAAACTTTTTAACATGTACTTTCTGTCAAAAGGATATTGTGTCAAACATTGACTAGCGTTATAAACCTGCTTCGGTGGCCTCATGGTCTAATCTGTCACCATCGTAATAGACTAGACTCCTGTTTACGGCAAGATTGTGGTTCGAATCCCGGTTGGGTGTATTGAGAGAGTTTTTCCTTACATGCTTTTCCACTATATTTCTCTGCAAATGCCGATGGGTGACCTGGTGGTCCGGGGTTCAATCCCCGGTCCCGGCAAGATTTATCTGATTACCAGACCCTTCCTTCACCTCTGACAAGACGTGTATTTAATCACAACTTGTGAATGTGGGGAATGCCAGGCCTCCACCGTGGTTCGGATCCCACGTTAAACTGTAGGTCCTCCATTCATCTCACAATCACCCTTCCATTACACATTAGCGTAGGTGCGTATAATCCGAACGGGTATTAATAAGAGGTGTTAATAATAATGCAAATGCGGGTACACTTCCTTTAAATCCAACCTTCCTCACACCTAACCCATAAGCGCAATCATGACATAAGCGTATAATTCGAACGTGGTGTTAAAAAAACAACTCGAGGTTACATGTAAGCATGCAAGAACACATCCAGTCACGAGGTTGGGCCTGAGATTTCGAATAAAAACAACCCGAAGCAACGGGAAAGGAGAGAGAGAAGAGAGAGAGAGAGAGAGTGGAACGGGAGGCTATTCAGGTTTGTCGGACGATAAAAAGTGTTGTGTTACTGTTCCGTGCCACTTTTACTGACTACTTGTTTCATGAACGAGGCTAATATTTACTACGAGAGTGACTTCCAGTCGAAAAGTTCTCGGCCGTCAACTTATTTTATTGCCAGGGCGCCCAACTATATGTTTAGGGGATCCGTATTCGAACTCAGACGGGCTCTAAAATAACTTAATGTCACACAGTGGCTTTATATTCATTTTGTTAACCCCGCGTTAAATACCCCTTCGGGCTTTACGCTTATGTACTAATTACGCTAATTGTTTTAGGGATTAGGGAGATAATATTTATTTATAGGACGTGTATTCGCATTTGCGTGGAGGGTGAGTGTAAAACCAGCCCGGGGGGGAGAGATGGTTAAACTACCTTCAGTACACCCGACCGAGATTCTAACCCCGATCTCCCCATCATCGGCACTGTAATCTACTAGGATAGTAGCGCGTTAGACCACGCAGTCACCGAAGTGAGTTGTAGACCTATATAAAGTAGATGAAAATTAATAAATACATCTTCGACCCGCGGTACAAACTGATAATCATATGAAACACGTCGAAACCATCCCGCCATAGAGTAAGCAGGCACAGCCAGCGCCTTCGTTGTTTGACCAGAGAATACCGCATTCGACTGCACCAATACTACAAGTAGGAAGGAATGGCTCAGAGAGCCATCTTCATGAAGTTGGTTTCTTTGTACTCTTGCAATCCCTACCTCCCTCCGCAACTTGTTTATTTGCTTCATGAGCTGGCCTTGGCATTTCGACACATCTGAAACCAATCGTCGGCAAGCTCACGACTTTATTTCGATTCAAAACACACACCTCTTTCTTTCCTTTGTCGAGCTACCTTACTACCTTATGTCCGACAGCCACCGCCATGGCGCCATATCCTCGCGGCAATGGGCACAGGCCAATTTTATAGGCAAGGCGTTTTAGAAAATACAAAACAATTATTTACTGCTAAATTAATACAATTTTAGTATATTATTAGTGTTATTTTACAGGTATTGATAATATCTCTCAAAAGCGACGGGTGCAGTCATGTGACTTGACGTATGAGTACGTGAAAGTAGATTTAGTTAACTTTTCTAGACCCGCTTAGGTGGCCGCATGGTCTAAGACGCTACTCTTGGCAATATACTAGACTACGGATGATGGGGAGATCGTGGTTCGATCCCAGTCGTGTGTACTGAGGGTTGTTTTCCAAAATGATTTTCAATCCTCTCTCCACGCAAATACGGGTACACTTAATCTAAATTCAACTTTATTGATCCTTAATCCATTAGCGTAATTAGTACATATGCGTATATGATTATTAGCACCACGTCTTACTACCCGTTCGGGTTATACCCACTTATGCTAATGTGTAATGGTAGGGTGATTGTGAGATGAAATGGAGGACCTACAGTTTAACGTGGGATCCGAACCACGGTGGAGGCCTGGCATTCCACACATTCACAAGATGTCTTGTCAGAGGTGAAGGAAGGGTTTGGAAATCAGATAAATATGTGCCGGGACCGAGGATTGAACCCCGGACCTCCAGCACAGAAGTCTGACACCTTACCCCTAGACCAACAGGTCACCAACCATATGCGTATAACCTGAATAGGTAGTAAGATGCAGTGCAAAAAAAATTTTTGTTTAGATGTCAGATAAGGTTCTACTATATTCTAGCGGTCGGAATTTGTGTCTCCCAATTTTATTTCCCTGTCGATAATTTCTTTATGCTATACAAAAACGAAACGTTATTTTCCTTTAGCTTTTTTTTAGAGTTTATGTTGTGATTCAAGGAAGAGAAGGGGGAGTGGGGGGATAGGAAATGGGAATTATCTATAAATTTGGAGTTGATGTTTTTGTATCGTGCGGTGCCGGCGCTATTTCTTATCTTCTGGTAACACATAAAGACGGTAGCACTTGGTAAGATTGAAGTGTCTTTTGCTTGATTGATGAGAGAGAGAGATTGGCAAAGGGGAGGGAGGGTTGGTTCTCTTTGCTTTCACTCTTTATTTTTTATTTTCGTCGTGGTTCCGGGCTGATTTGTAAGTGTAAGAGTCGCGAGTTCTATTCTTTACAGAATAATGTTTAAATTATAAAGACACGCTCTTATTTCCCGTATTCAGTTCTATCTTTAGTACTTGAACTTGTAAAAAAATGAGGCACCGGTATTTTTTAATTTATATTCCACCTTCTACCTTCTTCTATTCATCTCTTTCTCCCTTCATTCCAAAATAGGTTTTATTTCAAGTACGGTACGTATTAAAAAAACAAACTTAAGCGGAGTTATTTCCATGACGAACTACTTTGTATACTTTACAAAATAACTTCTCGTGCGAGTGTAAAAAAACCTAGATTAACCTTTTTAATACAAGAGTTTTTTTTGTATGTGTACATTAGACTCAAGGGTCTATCAACGACTTTCTGAGAGGTAGCTCTCTTGGTATTAAAAGTATTAAACTTAACCTAGAACAGCATATCATATATACCCGCCTCGGTGGCGTAGTTGGCTAACGCGCTTGTCGTGTTGAGCTCGCTGCTGAGGATGGGGAGATCGAGGTTCGAATCTCGGTCGGGTGAACTGGGGGTGGTTTTTCCTAAATGGTTTTCCACTCTCCTCCACGCAAATGCGAGTTCACTTCCTCTAATTCAACCTTCCCAATTCCTAACCTATTAGCGTGATTAGTACTTAAAGCGTATAACCCGAACGGGTAGTAAGACGCGGTGCTAAATATTATATTCATATCATTTACTTCACTCTAAATACACTCAAGTGACAGGACATTCATATCTGAATAGTAATACAACCTAGCATATATACAAGATGTACCTTAACATGTGGTACCCACTTCATTGGTGGACAGAAGACCAACATTGAAAAAAGTTAATATAAACATGTGTCCCATTTGTGACCTCGTTTCCTAGCTAGAGCCAAGTTACTCCATTCAGCTGTTTGTATACCATACTCGATATCTCTCGACCTGTTGATTAGGTATGTTCTATGGGTTATTCCTGGTTCATACAAACATCTGCTATGTTTGAAAGGGTGTGGCATTTTACGACACGACGCTGCAGGATTGTATTCAATCAGTGGGTGACCATTTTGATCACTTCCTAAAATGTTAAACAGCTCCACGTTACTGGAGTTACTGAACTCGGGATCAAGGGCCAAATTTACACAATGTTTTAACCACACTATTTTGGAACAAATAATTTATTATCATTTGATTTTTGTGTCTCCCTGTTCACCGGTCACTCCGTGAAGTGGTTCTCACATGGTTTTGGTACATCCCTGTTATATATAAATTATTTTTAAAAACACTGCCTGAGTCTTGGAAAAGAAAAAGTTTTTTGAGCTTGAAGGCCTCACCTAACCACTTATTCATTTAAGATGGAATGGTTTAAACTACAGTCAAATTTTCATATGAAGGGACCTGTCTTATTAACAGCTAGAACACTTATAGATATTACTTCCACGTATCTCATCCAGCACATACACTTATTTTGTTTTTTCCAGTGCGATTGTTACCACGTTTCACTTTTAAATTTTTTCTTATTGTACATGTGTCGTGTAGCCAAGAATTAGTCCATCGTTTCGTATTTCAAGGTGTACAATCTTTATTCTTCCGTAGCTTAAAAGTTGTTGCTTTGATTCCAGTGTCAATTGCTTAGGAATTTCATAGTGTCCTCAGTAATGATAAATACTCCCATGGATCTGTCAGGATTCTTCTTTGTTCTAGTGTAATGGAACATCAAGCACGTCTATCGTTAGGGGTTCTGCGTCACCGACAGACACATTCACACCACAGTCTGATCGGATATCTCAGTTCCTTTTGCCGTATCCGGTAACGAGTCCTTGTGTTCAACGTGATGAGCTGCACCAGTACTCCCTGTCCCAATGGTTGTGAATGTGTGCTTATTCTTTAGCCTTCAACACCACATTTGGGCATTGTATAAAAGTCTCTACCTGGTTCACACTTTCTCGTTTCCACACGTTTGCAACTTACAACTATTTGGCCTTCTCAGATAAGTTTTCAATCGTGTTTGTGTAATTCTTGCCAATGTTTTACTTTTTTAGGGAATAAGAAAGTTATTTCTTGAGGAGGTCCTTAAATTAACAAGTCATAAACCTGAAATAAATATTCTTGGAACATTTCACACAGTGTCATATCTTAGTGTTGTTAAGGTAAGCAAAGCTTGTACCTGTGAATTTTCTCATCACTCGGTAAGAAACCTCATGGCTCAGGTCATGTGACGACCGGAATAATTTCCCATGTGAGTTGTGTAGATCAGAGCCTTTGTGTGTTTGGTCAAATGGGACCATGATGTGCACATCCTTGCAACACTCACCGGCATGATACGGATTTCTCGAGATTCTCATATTTAAATTTTTTTTAAAAGTTTCCAATTTGGGTGTAAAGACTAAACTACACAGTAAGAAATACTATTGTGGTATGTCTCCAACATTTTTTTTTATGGATTGCGAATTTTAAAAAGAAGAATTGTTTTCCAACCAAGATGGTTTGGGAATGTTAACAAAAGCTAGACCCAGCACTGGCTATCAGCCACTTGGACTATCCAAGGTGTGTTTAAATAAAATGCTTCTGCGTTCTCCGGAAAAGAATACGAGGAATTACGCTATGGAAAAGTAGGCCCTGGCCGGTGATGGAACTACGTCCCTCTTCTCAAACACCCTTACACGCTTTCTCTAGCCCTGATAAATAACAGGAGAATCATTTTTTTTTTTGCCAAAAGATTTGGGGAGGGCAGGGACGGAGAAATGTTAATGAAGCCAATGTAAAAATTTAACCCCGAGCTGTAAATTCATTAGCGAATTAATTGTACACCGCCAGCCTCCCCATTAACCAACCAGTGAGACGCGACCCGCTATAAATGAGCTAACCCTCATAATCGATATTCATACGAGAGAGGGTAATAAACCTCTAAAGTTTGGCTAATGGGAACAAATTAATATAAATGGTCCGTCCTCAACGTAAATAATAATTATAGTATTATTATTGAATTCAAGCACACTCTGTTATCAAAATAATTGGATAATTTAGGTTACAATTTGACACCATCGGACCTGCTTCGGTATAGTCTAATAGTATAAGTCTCGCAATAGATTGGACTTCTGATACTGAAGGGTTTTTTCCCCTAAATTGTTTTTCACTCTCCATCTATGCAAATTTGGGAACACTTCTTCTAAATTTTACCTTCCTTATTCATAGCTTACTAATGTAACGTACACACGCATCCGCTTCGGTGGCCGCGTGGTCTAACGCGCTACTCTCGCAGTAGACTTGACTGCCGAAGAGGGGGAGATCGGGGTTCGAATCTAGGTTGGATGCACTAATGGTGATTTTTCCCTAGATAGCTTTTCACTCTCTCTCCACGTAAATGAGGGTAAAGTTCCTCTAAATTAAACCTTCCTAATCCCTAACACAGAGTAATTAGTATATAGGCGTGTTGCCCTAACGAGTGTAAGAAGCGATGTTTAAAAAACGAACATCCTAGAGAAACCGACATCGGTGGAAGTATCACTGATTTTCCACTGTCCCTTTATCTAACCGCGGTTACATTTCCTCTGAATTTCTATTTTCTTCATCCATACCTTGTTAGTTTAGTCAAATAGGAATATCCGAGATATGTTTAAAATATGTTATAGAGCTGCAGGTTGGTTATTTTGTGATAAAAATAGTCGCTACAGAAATAAAAATTTCGTGTATAGCGTCTTACCACCCGTCCAGACTGTCCGTATGTATGTCCACACTAACTGGATAAAGATGAGGATGGATTTTTTAAGAAAATACACACACATTTGCGTGGATCCAGCGTGAGAAACCATTTAAGGAAGAGAAAAACCCTCAAAACAACTGGTCGGGATTCTAACCCTGAATTCCCCTTCACCAAAAATCAAGACTATAATTATGAACCTGACACATAGTCTGCGTATAACTATGGCGAGGGGCGTACTGATAAACAAATAAAACAAAATGTCGAGTCTTTGTTATAAGAGGGGTCAAGGTTAGAGATGTAAGATGGAAATTTTTCCGTTTTGTAAACATTTACTCGGCAGTAATATTTTTTAATTCTTTTTTTCTGGAAACACTGCAATCGGTATAGCCCAAGTCTTAAAATTTACACCTTAACTTTATTATGTGGATATTAACTCCATAAACATTATTAAATGAGTTACCTTGAAGCAATAACAGTAGTTCCAGTTTCTTATAGGTGGCAGCACTAGGTGGTTGAACTAAAGGTCACACGATCTGATATAGACCAGGTATGTTAATAATTCAATATTACTATCGAGGTTCTTTACTATTACAACCCCTTCTCCTGTAATTTAATAATCTAAAATAAGGTCGGAGCCGGGTTGAATTTTTGGGTTTGGGGGGGAAGGGGGCGAAGCACCTTCCCCCAACCGCTGGAGGCAAAGAAAAATGTATTAATATTTGATGCTTCTAGAACCAATTTTGAGGTTATATTTTTGGTAACTAACAACGAATTTAATTTTTTTTTGTTTAAATCCCACAAACTTGATAAATTGATACAAAATTGGTTTGTTCATGAATAAAGGCCTATAGAAAATGTATTAAAAATATTTTAAAAAGCGTGTTTAGTGTTTGAAAAAATTGGTCACTTAGACTAAATCCCACCAAAATTATTGTTATCCTTTAAATATCTATATTAATATTTATTGTTCTGCAAAATACGTGGAAATCGGATCTCGAATATAGTTTGGGTCTACTGAGGTTGGTTTTTCCCTAAACGGTTTCCCACTCTCCTTCCACGCAAAAGCGGGTAGATCACAATTAAAATGCTTCCTTTTTCATCCCTACCACATTATTTATTTAGTCATAACGTGGTGCGAAATCGGATGTTGTTACAGGGTTTCCTGAATTCTTTGTCGGTGTTGTCGGAGTTGTTAATAAAACTCGGATCCTGTTATTATTATTATTATTATTATTTAGCACCGCGTCTTACTACCCGTTCGGGTTATACGCTTTAAGTACTAATTACGCTAATGGATTGGGAATTGGTATGGTTGAATTAGAGGAAGTGAATCCGCACTTGCGTGGAGGAAGAGTGGAAAACCATTTAGGATAAACCACCCCCAGTTCACCCGACCGAGATTCGAACCTCGATCTCCCCGTCCTCAGCAGTCGAGCTCAACACGACAAGCGCGTTAGCCAACTATGCCACCGAGTCGGGTTTGGATATTGTTAAAAACACTAAAACGCCTGGTGCGAGGGGGCTGTCTACATTGATATAATTTTACTTTATTACTAGTATTATTTCATAGATATTGATAAAGTATTTCTTCTATTCTAAGACGCACTTTTTCCCCCATTTAAACCTTTCTAAAAATGGAGTGAGTCTTATAATCAATGGCGTCCTAGAATCGCAGCCATTTCTCGACCAACACTCTCGATGTCTGAGAAGATTATACGATATGGAATATTGAAGATAAAGCTAGCTCAGAAGAATCATACTGATACTGATTCACAAAGAAATGATGAATAACATACCTATTGATAAATAAGGTATTATTTTGTTTGTAAATTGAACTATGTAATACACTATTTCTTTGATAAAGGGGAATTCTAGTGTTTATCTATTTATTTAGTTAGAATCGAGCTTCTTTTCTGTTGGAGGTTCTGAAAAATCAAGGTGCGTCTTACAATCGATGACATCTTGTCCGCTGCATATCATGATTTGACGTATGGATATATTAAATTAGTTTTAGTTATTTTTGTAACTGTTTAGAAAAATAATTTCTAACATAATCAAACTGTAGTTATAGATAATTTGTCGTAATTTTAATTTGGGTTTAAATTGTAAGTAAAGCAGTTTTTTGTCAAGTTATAAGGGTTTAGGTAGAAAAGAGTGTTAAATCACCACTTTTTTTAAAAAAACTTGCCTCTATAGATACGGCCTTGTAAAAAAAACAATCTATTGAAATTTTATCGGAAAATCGTCACGAAGCGTGCGTTGGCATGAGCGTAATATCGCTGCTGTGTCGACGCAGGGCGGGCGCCATTTTCCTCCTGCGTGGAGTCACGAGTGTAAACAAGCTCATGAAAGCGTGGTGTTTCATTGCAGGGACATAACCCCTCCCCCTCTTCCCACCTTCCTTGCCTATCTCTCCTACAAGCGAGTGAAAGTATCCGCGCGTATCCATGCTCGGCCGGATATGCGATTTTGGTGCAGGAAATGACTCGAGACATTTTAATAGCGACAAGCTTTTACCCCCCCCCCCCCCCCCCCCTCTTCGTAAAAATAGAGATAAATTTATTTATAAAAACTTATTTTTAATGTTGACGTCAAGTGACTCTTTAAAACGTCCGTCCCTGTTTTTGTTTTTCTGTTGATTATAATTTTTTTAATAACTTGAATTTTTTGTTGAAAATATAAAAAAAAAGTTTTTTTTAAACTAAAAATAAAATAATTACACGTGTTTTTTGTATTGCAATGTGAATTATTTTTTTTGTAACTTTTGACATGGTTATTAATTAAAATATAATTTTGCGTGAGATAATAAGCGGTAATGAGGGCGTTACTTGGTATTAAATATTAATGCAAATTTTAATTGGAATACAGTCCTTCTTCCCTCCCCCCGTCCGGTAATCTTGTGGTAACATGTTCACATGTCGCCGGCCTTGTTTTGTTAAAAGCAGGTCAGCTTGTCACATTGTGTCTGTCCTTGTCAACAGATTTAAGGGAACTTGATTTGATCCCTTGGGAAGGATGGGGGGGGGAACAGTATTCAGTCACGTATTCATACGTCAAGTAATGTTATCTACAGCTGTCACTTAGATATTGTCAACACCAATAAAATATTATTATATAAATATATTAAAATGTTAAAGATTTTGGCTGAAAAAAAATATTTTCTAGGAGGCCCTGCCTATGAAAATTAAACTGTTTATACACTTTCTGGAATGTCGGCGTGAGGGTTGTAGTTGAGGGGGAGGTTATTTGTGAGTTAGGCCGAGCTTAGCTAACAATAACATACTTAATAACGCTGCTGCCTGGTTAAGCTCGTTTAGCCCGGTTTGTCGGTGAACAGAAGGTCGGAGTTCGTGTCCCGGCATAGGTAAATGAAATAAAGGCATCGGGCGCTTAAGAGCCGGTCTCACTCCACGGTTAGCTCGGAGCGCAAGTTTAGTTTAGTTGTTTTTTTCTGTAGTTTTATTTGACTTCAAACTGTTTTTGGTGAAAAATAAATGAAACATGTTTTTAGTATATACATTTAGTTTAATTTTATACATATAGTTGTTAAAAATGTGTCGTGAGCAACTTGGCATTTGGCAACAAACTTTATTTTATCCCCTCGTTTTATAACCTGTTCAGATTGGACGCATATATATGATAACTACTCTAATGGGCTAGGGATGGTGAAGGAAGTATTTTAGAGGTAATCACCAGGGATCTGAACCGAGGTCTTATAGGAGGTGGGTCATCTCCCCGAGAATCTAAAAGTCTCACCTAAGCAGGTGTTCACGCAGTTATCACTTTGGGGGTTTTCCCACCCTCTTTCCATTCTAATGTTAATGTAGCACTTGCGGTAAAACTAGCCTTTCCTAGGTTAAATCGGTAATACCCGCTTCTGTGGCCGCGTGGTCTAAGGCGCTACTCTCGCAGCACACTAGACTGTTGATGGCGGGAAGTTTGAGGCTCGAATCCCGATCAGGTGTACTGAGTTTGTTTTTTTACAAAATGGTTTTCTACTTTCCCTCCACGCAAATACGGGTACATTTCCTATAAATATTACCTCATGAATCCCTAAAACCCTTGGCATAATCAGGACATAATCGTATAGCACTGACGGGTAGTAAGACGCGGTGCTAAAAAATATCTGTAATTACCTTTGCGTTAAAAGTACTAATAAAAAATACTATGACGCCTCTAGTGATGTCTAAAATACTCCCCCCCCCCTCCCCAAATAAACCACCCATAAGTACAGCGGGTAGAACAAACCAAAGTTAAATGGATGCCTCCATCATTAGTTGTGTGAAACGGATTGGGGGGGGGGGGGGGGGGTAGGCCCCTTCTCATAATTTCTGTGTATTTGAATGTTTAATGAAATGTTGGTTTACTCGGTGTGATTGCATCATTTATTTATTTTTGGGATGTTTTTATTCCATTTTGTCTTTGCTTTTTGATAACCTCCCTTGGTAATTTTGGAGAGGATGAAGAGAATTTCAAAACGTTTTATATAAAACAAAACGTTTAGAGCTTTATTTGTATTAAAAAACAACTTTAACGTACTTCTTTCCATCCCGTCCAAGCAGTTCGCATATTCACACAAATAGGGTTGAGATGAATATGGTAGAATCTAAAGAAAGTGTGCCTGCATCCACGTAGGGGAAACATTTAAGAGGGAAAAAAATATCTCCCTTTATTCGGCCGGAATTCGAATCTTGACTAGGAAATCATTGGCAAAACTATACATGACGAGACAAATACTTTTTGTCCACTTTTCCACCGGTATGGGTAGCAAAGCAATAAAATCCAACATAGGTGGAGGATTTTTTTAATTATATTTTTTATTTAAAAAGTTGTTAACGCTTGAAAAGTAAAACCATTTTCGAAATATTAATTTTTAAACGTTAATTGAGATTTTACAGCTTGGCATGAAATCAATTTTTAAATTGTAATTAAAAAAATCAATCTCTTTGTCTTTGAGTTTCGAACATTAGAGTTAACATTCTAGTTCAAACAAAAGCGTTAACAATAATTTTTTTTGTAGATAGAAATAAAACAAAAGGCCAACATGACACTAAATGTTAGATGCAGTTTCATAACGAACTACCGGTACAAAGAAAGTAGCCCGAGGTAAAACTTGTAGTTGACTCGTGATAACTTTGATCTTTTCTGCTGCATGAATGTTAACTTATTATTATTATTATTATTATTATTATTATTATTATTTATTATTATTATTTAGCATCACATATTATTTAATACCCGTTCAGGCTATACGTTTAAGTACTAATTACGCTAATGGGTTAGGAGTAGGGAAGGTTGAATATAGATTAAGTGAACCCGCATTTGCGGGAAGGGAAAGTGGAAACCCATTTGGGGAAAACCATCCCAGTTCATCCAAGCGAGATTTGAACCTCGATCTCTCCGTCCTCGGCAGTCTAGCTCAACACTGAAACATTAGCTAACTAAGCCACCGAGGCGAGTCATAAATGTTAAGACACGCATATACTTTAATGTAACTGACTTGCCCCTAAAGAATATGTGAGAGCATTGACAATAATATCGTCCTAATTTTATAAACGTACTTAATTTCATTTAAATTATATACTATATTACGTGGCGCTTAAAGCACTTTTTCTTCTAAGAAGGCACAAGCCACTGGTAGTGACGTCACGCACGTGACGTTGGTAGAGTCAATATGACAATTTAAGGTTTTTAAATAATAACTTCCTGTTCTGGAAAGTTCGAATAGAGATTTTAAAAGGTAAATTGAGGCAGCTTCCGGCTCTCGGACCTTCTACTGTCACCGAGATTTTGTTGTTGTTGTATTTTAATTTTTTATAACATACTTCTAGAATGATCTTTCGAAGTGAGTTACATACTCGATGTGGTGAAATAAACACAAGAGTGTCAGAACAGCAGTAGATCATAACAGTGGCTCATACAGTGTGGCTCATTAGCTTCGTACGTTCGTGTTATCATTATCAGTCGTTTCTCGAAATTATTAACATGATCAGTTTTACGATCAAAACAATAGTGACACTAAAATAAAATCACATCTAACCTAATAATCATGTATTATTTCAAGAGTTCAACAATTGGCGCTCAATCACAGGGCTATAAATACCAATTATATCATCAAGGTACCAAACCGTTTTAATTAGTGCTCGATCACGGGACAATTATCAGCTAATTAAACAGAAACACTTCAATTATCCCCCAATGCGAGGAGAATATTTATATAATTCTTCAATTAGCGCCCATCGCGGTGCAAGAATATTTCTATAACACTTAAATACTTTATCATATAATCACACTGTAGCTTTGGGACAAAATTTTCCAAAACCGTCATTAATACACTCATGACCCCTCATTACGTTTCTTTCAGAAAAATAAACATGATTTTGATAATTTTCAGATACCTAGTATATACATTTTGATCGAAATTAAATCAATTTTTTTAAATTACAAATTAAATAAACAAAAACATAAACACTACCTTGAAATGATTATTTTTAAATAAAAATTAATACACATTCTTATAGGCCCTATTCCAGCTAAAACACTCCCTATACACTCATTATTAACAAAAACGTTAGTATACATTTTTCAAAAAATTTCGAACTTTCCAAAATCTTATTATTAGTAAACTACTCTTTATTTCAAGGCTAAAATCAAAATTGACTATGAAACTGGCCCTAAATACCAAGTTTGAAGAAAACCTGTCAAATGGTTTTGACTGTACCACAAGTAAAGACATAATTGTAAGATTCTTTTGGTTTGTTCAACCGATATAATATATTTTAAAGACGGATAAACATGAAACTTTGTTTAAAAAAAGGGAGCCATTTTCAAACTGGTCAAAACCGAATAATGGTCTTAGGCGTAGAATGGCCTGCGGATGATGATGGTCAAGGCTTGACTCCCGGGTGGGTGTACAGAAGGGGATTTTTCCAAAACGGTTTTCCATTCTCCCTCCACAAAAATGTGGATATACTTCCTCTAAATTAAACTTTCCTCCATAACACAGCGTAATTAGTACGTATTTGTATAAACCGAACGGGTAGCAAGACGCTGTGCTAATAAAAAAAAGAAGGTACAAATGGGGCAACGTTACCTTGAACAGGCTATAGGATGGTTTCTTTCACTTTCACGGTTAACTATTCTATCATTTGTGGGGGATCCTTCAGGTGTATCCGGTTAAGCTTCCTGTGAGAGTGAAGATTAATGTCTTCAAAGTCTCTCGACAAAACAAATAGGAGTAAAACTGTCTTGAGTGGTAGCTCTCAATTTTCGAAACGAGCCTTCTCGCCTGAGCGACGAATAGTCAGTCACACCTTCTTCTTCTTCTTCTTATTATTATTAGCACCGCGTCTTACTACCCGTTCGGGTTATATGCACTTACGCTAATGTGTAATGGTAGGGTGATTTTGAGATGAAATGGAGGACCTACAGTTTAACGTGGGATCCGAACCACGGTGGAGGCCTGGCATTCCCCACATTCACAAGTTGTGATTAATACACGTCTTATCAGAGGTGAAGGAAGGGTTTGGGCAATTAGATAAATCTGGGCTGGGACTGAGGATTGAACCCCGGACCCCCCAGCACAGAAGTCTTGACACCTTACCCCCAGACTGTCAGGTCACAATCACATTCTTTGTAGTTTTGTCAAAAATAGAAAACACTTTATGGTGTTCGTAAGGAAGCTCTGTCGTTCTATTTCCTCATATATATTTAACAATTTTCATTTTATTCATATCTAAAAATTACATCATAAAAACTGTCTTGAACGTTATTGATTATTTTTTTTGTACTCCGCCTCTTACTAACCCGTTGGGATTATCTGCATATTTTACACTAACTTTAGTTTGAAGGAGGAAATAAAATCTTTAAGAAATCAATTACCCGCATTTTGCGTAGTGGGAAATTATTGGTTTAAAAATTATTTACCTCATAACACCCGATAAGGATTGGAATTCTTGATCAGCCCGCCTCCGCGTGTCGTGTAGTGAAATGTTGCCAGTGTAAGCAGAGTTAATTGAAATTGTACCTGTGCTATGTCATCACCAGACGGTAGTGCACTTGATCAACTATCGACCCATGTGAAGCACGTGGAGCAGAGTGTATGTATGATTGGTCAAATGGGAAAAGAGTGGGTGAGAACATGTCACAGGTACAGTTTCAACAAACTGTGCTAACCATGGCAAAACTCCACGACACGCCACTAGCACTCGTCTACAAACCTCTTAACGCCAATCCGGTCGGTCAGAAATTACTTCGGGATCGCGTCGCCTGGGAACGAACCACGCCCATAAGATTTTGCCACTGGATATGTGCGCAGTTACGCTAACCACCCACTGGATATGTACGCAGTTACGCTAACCACTCGACTATATCTTCTGTTATTACAGCCTAGTTATTTATACGCTCCCCCTCCCCCTTCACACCCTGTTAACTGTTTCAACAGGGTTAGTTATCCTAGTGCGGTAGACCATCAAAAAGTTTGAAGTGCCCTCCCCCCAAGGTAAATGGTCACAACCCACCTCCCGTCCCTCCCAGCTCGTAAACAGGGGGGGCCAATGACCTGGAAAACAGGGAAAAGTCAGGGAATTTGATCAACTTGGTGGAATTTTCACACATTTCTTAAAATAATACAAAACTCTCATTTACAATAGTCAAAATAATATTTTTCTTCCAGTTAATAGTCACCGCAAATCTTTTTCAACGCAGTTGAGCACACTAATCTGAATTCTCAAAGTCAACATGTGGTTTTTGTTTCATCCTTCCATCCCTCTCCCTCTCTGCGTGGTTTTAGCCAGAGTTGAGCCATGGCTTTGCGCATGTGCAAGAATTCGATTACATTATTGAATTATTATTATTATTATTATTATTATCATCATCATCATCATCACCGCGTCTTACTACCCGTTCGGGTTATACGCACTTACGCTAATGTGTAATGGTAGGGTGATTGTGAGATGAAATGAAGGACCTACAGTTTAACGTGGAATCCGAACCACGGTGGAGGCCTGGCATTCCCCACATTCACAAGATGTCTTGTCAGAGGTGAAGGAAGGGTTTGGTAATCAGATAAATCTGTGCCGGGACCGAGGATTGAACCCCGGCCGCATTACGCTATTGAAAGAAAAAACTAAAAAAGAATGTGTCTCGCAACAATTTTAAACTGTTCTGGTGTACTCGATAGGATCTAATTGATTTGAACCTTAGAAACTTAGATCTCACCACACAATTGCCCATTGTCTTAGAGTGAAATTCTTTTAACTCCATCATAGAGTGACACAATTTCAGATGATGTGTGTGTCTAGAAATAGTATTACATTAAGTTGCGATCTTAATAAAATAATCTTTTTAATATATATTGTGACTTGGAAACGTTTTAAACTGGCTCTGTAAAACCTTGAAAAATTAAGGAATTTAAAAATATAGTCCTTGAAATGATACCTACCCAAACAGCAGAGTGGACGGTGAAGGGACTGAGTCATCATTTTAATACTTGATGGTTTCGGCGGGGTGCGGGGAAGAGGATTCCACCGTTCCACTTTGTTAACTGTCTGCAACATACCTGCCACGCATCCAATCACGCGCATTACTATTCCCCCTTTCCCTTACTCCAAACTCCAACCTCTTCCTCTAACTTGGCGTACGTAGGTGTGTGTTTTATACGCAGATATAAGAGAGTTTCTACCCAGGTGTTCGTATCTAATGAAGGCTAAGGTGGGGGAGAGGGGTTGTATGATAGTATATTGATGTAATTTACAATCGATGATTTAAAAAAAATCTAGTTTTGGTTGTCGAGAAACATAACTCGCTTCCCCCCACCATGTAAAAACCTTAATATAAAACCTATATAAAAATATAGTAAGTCCGCGGTTAATTCGTTACGAAGATTTTTTCCACGCAAATCGAAAACCCGCGTGGTTCGAACGGTGCATATATATATATATACATACACACACACACACACACACTCACATTATACGGTAGGAATTACTCTCTGAAAGGTCTTTTTTCCTAACAATATCCTACTACATAATAGATTTCTGGTAGGGAAAAGGCTTTTCAGGAAACAATTCCTACAGTGAACGGACTTTTTACCATATTATTTATTTTTGACACGCGTGTCTGTTTGAAAGGAGGAGGATTAAAAAGCTAAACAGGTTGTGTTTATAAAAATAAAACTTTGAGAATATGCAGGTAGAAACAAACAAAGTATCGGTGACACTGTCAGTTTTTGCGTCACATTTTTAGGAACATCATCTATTTTATGATTAAGGTGGCGCATGATAGACGACGTTGTTGATATTATTATTATTATTATTATTATTATTATTATTATTATCATCATCATCATCGTGTCTTAATACCCGTTCGGGTTATACGCGCTTACGCTAATGTGTAATGGTAGGGTGATTGTGAGATGAAATGGAGGACCTACAGTTTAACGTGGGATCCGAACCACGGTGGAGGCCTGGCATGCGACGTTGTTAGTCGTAAGTTGAACCACTTATCTACGAATACTCGAAACTCGTATCTGTATTAGTCGAGGATATATTCGTGACTAAACAAAAAATACACGTACTGCGTAGCCCGGCCACGATCTACCTAAGGTCATCAACAGGCAGGCGTGTCAACCACACACCCCTTTTAACCCCCTAACCCCCTCTCTCTTACCCAACTGTTGGTAACGATAAATTAACATTCCATGGCGCTTAATTTCCCATACTTGCTGATTGCGTGGTTGCGCGTGGAAATTACCTTTTTTCAAAATTTTATTTTATTGTCGCGTGGTTTAAAGGCGTATCTCTCGTAAATCGACTGTATTACCGCTGACCGAAGTCGGGGGATGGATTTACAGCCGGGTTTATTTTCAGGGTAGAGTTGAGGAAAGTAGAATTTAGTGAAAATGTAGTGGAGAGATTGAGTAACATTTAGCAATTAAAAAAAACTTCTCATGATACCCGATAGGGATTCGAACCCTGATATCTCCGTTACCGTCAATCTATTGTGTGTTCTTTTGTTGCTTAACAATATATATGTATGTATGTATGTGTTCGTTGCTTTATTCGCTTTTCATGCACGAGGTGTGTTGTAGATCATTGCTCCCTTCTCACTTTCTCTCTCTTTACACTCTTTCTCTCTCAAACACACACACATGCACACGGTGTCAAGGTCCGTTGCGTGTGTTGGGCTCGAACCCCTGTCAAAGCGCCTCTTTGGCTCGTCGCGTGTCGTTTGTTTTTCAACGTTGGATGCGCAGTGTGCGACCACAACTAGGCGATTAATTAAGTAACCAGAAAATTACTGGTATGAATGTATTTCGTTACATTGTGAAACAACATAAACATTTCGATGTAATACGTCACGAATGTCACAAACGCTATATTTTTTTAAATTGGTTTTGTTTATATTAATAAAGCTTTGCGCGCCGACTTGATCTAAAAGCATACGCGGCGATAAAAAAAAAGGCCCGAAACACTGATGGTTGAAGGGAGGGGAGGTTGTCCTTTCTCTCCAGACAGGAAAAGAGCTGCAATTAAGACAGCAATAAACAATAACATTATTACAGTTATTTAACGAATTATTACTACGAAGCTATTCGTCTAATAATTTATTATTCATTTGTGATGAGTATATTATCCGTTTCGAGGAGAAATAGGATCAGGAATGAAGTTATCTGGGAAAGAATGGGGTACAGGGAGTACATGAGATAGTAGAGAAGCAAGACATGAGTTTGGTAATGAATATGGTATGAATGTAATGAGGATGTTGGAGTAGATGAGATATTAGAGGAAGCAAGATTGTGGTGGTATGAGCATGTAATTGAGGATTTTTGGAGTAGATGAGATAGTAGAGGAAGTAAGATTGTGGTGGTATATGAGCATGTATTGAGGATGTTGGAGTAGATGAGATAGTAGATGAAGCAAGACTAAGATGGTATTCACATGTAATGAGGATAGAGAAGTAGAGAATACAAAAGAGACTGATGGAGATAAAGTATTTAGTAAAAATACCACAAGGGAGGCCAAGAAAAAGACTGGAGGAGTGAATAACAAAATGTGTTAAAGTGAGAGTAGAAGATTGGAAACAATTAAAGGCGGAAGAATGGTGTAAGGATAGAGGAAGATGGAGGCATTTTATTAAACGGACTTTGCCATCAGAAACAGTTATGATGTATCGATTGTGTACGTGAACTCTTGTAAACTATGAACATCAACGCATAGCAAATCATGCAAAGTTTTCTCACTTTTGCGGCAGAAAGTAAAGTAGTTAGAAGTGACGGTAAAATAGATATCCTCTAATCATTGTAAACTCTAGTCGTGCATACAATACCTTTAAAAATATTTATTTTTTATAAAAAAAGAAAAGCCATGGTTTTTTTAGAGAGACTACTTGAGAACGAACACTTTTTAAAAGCTCGCCTCAGTGATAAGAACAAACATTATGTTCGCTTCGTCACACTCTAAAAAAAAATAGAACGTGGTAATAGCATCGTCTGATGGAATAGACCACGACTAAAGTATTTTACGGAGAAATTACACCCTCGCTCTCTCTCTCTCTCTTTATCCAAGTGGACGATATAAAACGTCAATTTGTCGTCATTCTCCTCTCTTACCCATCGCGCTCGGTAGTAATTTGTCTTACAAGTGCGATAATAAATGTCTGGTGACGTTTCCCCCTCCCCCCCTTCACAACTGTTGGTTCGTCTCCCGCTCCCTCCCCTTTATACTTTATCATCCCGTCAAATGGATAGTCGTCACCCGTTTTCGTCAAATGGCGTGATCTTGGTGCAGATGGGGAAATGCGGTATCGTTTTGTTGTAAAAAAATTCAATTAGGTTGTTTTTTGTTGTAAATTTGCTTTTCAAGTACACCGTTACCTAACCCGCACCAACTTAACGAACAAATTTTGTAAAGCGCTTGAGGTATCGTTAATTATTAATTACGTAACAGTTTGTTGAAGGTGAAAGGGTGTGGGGGAGAGATTACAGCCGTAACATTCTTACTATGTCACCCGCACCGGTGACCGTGTGGTCTAAAGGCGTCAGGCTCGTTTATTCTGGTTTGAAGATGACTTTAAGGTCGGGGATTCGAATCATGGACTAGTGTATCGATCCAACGTTTTTTCTTCTTAAATAGTTTCACACTCTTCCTCCCTCACTCATTGATTACGTTTCCTCTAAAATTCTACCCTACTCATACTTATTTTGTTAGAATGGATATGGGTTAACAAGGACGGGTAGTAGACGCGCAGCACAAATTTTGTATGTGTGATTTTTTTTTAAAACACCGTGTCTTACTACTTGTTTAGCTTATACGCATACGTACCAATTACGCTATGTGTAATTGATAAGAAAGGTTGGATTTTTGAGGAAGTGTACCAGTATTTGCGTGGAGGGAGGATGGAAAACCATTAAGAAAAACCCTTCAGTACACCCGACCGGGATTCGAACTCTGATCTCCTTGTCATCGTGGTCTAGTAGTCTTATTGCCATAGTTATGCCTTAGAACATGCGGCGACAGAAGTGGGTTGCGGTAAAGTTCACTCGATTGTTATTTTATGATTCAAACTAGAGGTCAGACACACTAACTCGAACATGTCAAACTCGTTTCATCATATTGAACATTTAAAAATACAAAGGGGAACCACATTTTAAAATAATAATCAAAATTCAAACTTGATAACTTCAAAGTTAAAAGAGTAGCCCCTTCATCCCCCCCCCTCCCTCCCGTATAGGAAACAATAAAACTAACCCTATATATTTTACAAAAAATTTGAAATCTTTCATTTGCAAAAATCGTGTCGATGTCAGGCTTTAATAAATCTTATGCAAATGTTTATAATTTGTTGATAAATGTGTGTCTGTAAGCCGAGTTCTTTCGGGTGTTTGGTTTCATTTCATGTAATAAAATAATAAGGTGGTGTAGGGGAAGCGAGAAAAGGCCAGTTCTTTTTTTGCATTTTTTAATATCTATACATATTTTGGCCAAATAAATCAAATATTGCTTAGGTACAAAATTAGAGAGTGTAATTTTCTTTTCATGTGATGATATCAGCAATTCATGAATATCTGACAAGGGTGTTCTGGAATTTAATGACAACTTTTTCTCTTAATTTATATAATTTCTCATCTAATGCTGATGACAGATATTCAACAACTGTTGATAACACCACGTGTAGAAAATAAAACTCTATGTTTCTACTGGAGCAATATTTTATTTATTCTGGCAAAAAAAAAAAGTTTTGATGTAAAAACACCCTTTCTCGCGTCCCCTACATTCCCACCTTAACATACGTTTTTTGCCGCCAAACATTGTACATATTTGGAACGAAAATTCTACTTTTTTGAGGGAACTGATCCATATCGAATAAAGAATACAGATTTCGTATACCAACTTCACATGCCAGCTATCTCCAAATTAGGCCCGTTTCCCAGATATCACATTCCAAAATGTTGTATTACCTCACCGTTAAAAAAAAGGAACAAGATAATAGTGACGCATTGTATTATGTTGTTATCACAATTCCCGCGGGTGGGCCGTACAAAACCATGAATAGGACCGTGATTTCGTCATATCATTCAATCATGGAATGGTTTCCTACGAACATATGTGTGAAGCTGACCGAGTTTCAGGCGTGTGTGCTTGCTCTTAGCTCAGGAGTTCAGGTTCGATTCTTGATCGTACGCACCGGGGATGATATTTCTAACGTGTAAGTTTACCATCCTTCTAAAGTAAAAAAAATAATCTTGAGCCCACTTTTTTTTAAATTCATCCTTCACATACTAACGGCTTAGATTAAATCATATGACTTCTCTAAAGATTTCAAATTTTTGGCAAACAATATAGGGCTAGTTTTATTGTTTTGTGCATGGGGAGATTACTCTTTTATCTTTCTGATTCTAGGATATTATGTTTGGATTATTTTTGTTAAGATTACAGTAACGGATTGTAGGTTTACATGTTAGTTAAGCCATCCATACCAACACAATATTTATTAATAATACCAACTTCAATTTTAACGATTATGTTTTTCATGCACCCTTTTCTCTATTAATTTGTAATTCTCTCGAAGCTAAAATAGCTACTACAACATGTTCTAAACATCATTTTACAATTAAAAAGATTTATCTTGTTCAAATGAAGCGGGGAGGGGGGGGGGAACATAACACGAACATTTTTATTAGACAGAAAAATTTGTTAATCAATATAAAAGCTATTTTTATTCATAGCTTTCATTAATTATTTTTGGTAGAAAAGGTGCAAATTAAGGGTGGGGGAGGTAGAGAAGGTAGGGGACGCGAGAAAATGCCAGTGGGTTTTTGCAGTTTTTATATCAAAACAATTTTTTTTGTTCGAAATAAATCACATATTTCCATTATGAATATAGAATTTAATTTTTTCACACGGTGATATCAATAGATGTTGAATATCTGTCAAGGTTGTTCTGGAATTTAATGACAACCTTTTATCTTAATTTAAAAAAGTTTCTCATCTAGATCATGTCAGATATTCAATTGTTCATATCATCATTTAAAGAAAATTAAACTCTTATGTTTCTACTGAATAAATATTTAATATATTTTTTGGGGAAAACAAAAGTTTTACTATAAAAACTGCAAACATACTGCCCATAAGTAGGTCGTCTACCGTAGAACTTGATACGCGTTGCATACCTTCAGAATCTTTGCTTTATTTAAGAATCACTGGTCTCAAAATAAGATTCACGCCATAATTGACGTAAAAGGTATCGTATCCATGTACCTATACGACTAATAAACTTTTTTTTTAATAATTGAACAATATCATTAAGGTAAAACTGGGTAATTTTAAGCTAAGCTTAGTGTTAAACTTGCCGTTTGGGGGGGGGAGTGTAAAATAATAGACTCATAAAATAAAGTTTAGCAAACCAGACCAGTGAGGTTTACGCCTTTGTATGCGCTTCCACCGATATGGGGTTTCCCCTAGTTTTAATTTTTTAAATATTTTGTTTAGCACTGCGTCCTACCACCCGTCCGGGTTACCAACCTATATGATAATGATACTAGTGTATTAAGGATTGAGAAGGTTGAATTTAGAGGAAGTGTGCCCGCCTCTGCGTGGAGGATGAGTGGAAAACCATCTATGAAATCATCTACACTACACCCGACTGAGCTCGAACTCCTATTTCCTTGTCTTCAGTAGTCGAGTTTATTAAGATAAAATTGCCTTAGACCATTCAGCCACCGATACGATATTTCCTGTTGTTAATACAACGTGAATTTTGAACATGAAGCTTAGATTTCATGTAACTGTCCCGGTTTCTATCTATTTCTAGCATACTCGTAAATTCGAGTTATTATGTTTGGTTTCATCTTTCGATAAGGACAGCTTTGTGAGATGAAACTTAATCACTTGGATGATATCGTCTTACAAGTTACAACTGTCAAAAGAATACAAAAGAAGATTCTCGTTACATTTTAGAATAGATTTTTTTTAATACACCTCATTTAAAATCTTTACTTTCCCCTACCCCATTGAATATTCTCATTCTCTTCAATTCCAAAAATTAAAGCCAGCGTGAAATTTCATTAGTGCGCGTCCCCAAATAGTCGGTGTGTATAGTCTGCATCACTAAAAACTCTTTGACATAGATTCCCGGGGCTATACAAAATATAATTCTTGTACAAGAATTATTTTTTTTAAACATAGGAATAGATCACATACAATCTTTCATTTTTATAATTCTAGGATCGTGAAGAAGATTCGAGATTCAATTTATTTTTAAACTTTGATTAGTAATTGTCATTAGAGCTTTATACATCTGAAAGAACATTGTTTTCATCGTCAATTTCAAGGAGTGTCAAGAAACATTCTGTTATTATAGATTTTTTTTTTCAACTTTCATTATTTATTGACTATTCTTAAAACAACTTTTAGGATAAAGTTATTTACGTCTAGCGCTGTTACACTCGAAATAGTATTTTTTCTAATTACAAAAAATACTTTAGGAAGTACTTGGTTAAATAATGGTACGTATGATCACACACACCACACACACATATAGGGTGTATTTTTTAATCGGTGACAAGTATTTAAGGGGTTTATAACCATCGACCAAATATTTAAAAAAAAGTGCATACCAACATGGGTCTTGAAACGTTTAAGTTTCAAAGTTGTTATTAAAGGTTTTCCTCAAAGATGGAATGGTCGTGCGGGGATCCATTGAATGGCCTGTCTATCTACCAGATTTGAACCCTATGGATTTATATCTCGGGGGACATTATAATTATAAAATAATAATAATAATAATAATATAATAAAAATAATATATTGCACCGCGTCTTAATACCCGTTCGGGTTATACGCTTTAAGTACTAATTACACTAATGGATTAGGAATTGGGAAGGTTGAATTAGAGAAGTGAACCCGCATTCGCGTGGAGGGAAAGTGGAAAACCATTTAGGAAAAACCACTCTCAGTTCACCCGACCGAGATTCGAACCTCGATCTCCCCGTCCTCAGCAGTCGAGCGCAACACAAGCGCGTTAGCCAACTACGCCCCCAGAGGCGGGTCTGGGGACATTTAAAATCCATTTTTACGCAACTCTTGTGTCAGATGTTGACGTTTTATGGTAACGTGTCTTAAATGTATGTGAGTAAATAGCCAAGGTTTACTCTAACAGAATACTATAAAATATAGAACGGGTCTCAGAGGGTGCATCAAAGCAGAGGACACCATTTTGAACATTTTTTTGTAACAACATGGTTCTGTCTGTTTTTGTTTGTTTCAGTTAAACTTTTTCTTGTTTAATTGCATTACTTATTTTGGTGAATTGATTGATTATTAATTGAACAATAAAATTCCTCCTAGCTCAGAAACTAATCGTTTCTAGACCTATATTATTTATATGAACGTTTCTTTGATGTTTGGTAGATGGGAATACGCATCTAGAATATTGGACATAATTTAAAATACATCCTGTTTATATCGCAAACAAACAGATCCATTCGTCTAGCGAGCAGGCCTTTCGAATAATATATAAGTCATTCACGAGCTAAGTTTACCTGGATGACAGCGCGAAATGTTACTAGAAGTAATCCCTAATATATCACTACGCCAACAGCTGACATCTATCACTTGGATCACTGTAATGAAAACAGATGGTAATATATTAATGTGATAGTTAGCCACATTAATTTAGGCCAATATTATTTATATATTTATTTGAGGTCGGACACAAAGTTTATTTATCGTTTTATTCCCCTTAAACAAATATTAACACCACTTTCACAAAAACTTCTAACGAACATAGCTTCAAAATGGCGGCTGACGAATCTAAACCATATGATTGAACATAACGGTAAATAAGTTTTTTTTACATGATGCAGACACGCAGTTGATGAAAATATTTTATTCATTTAAATATTTCAAAATACGATAAAATAATCATAAAATCATTAATTGTATGTAAAAAATTACAACACATTTCTTTTTTCCAAGTAAATACGATGCCTGTATTAAAATATATTGATGTGTGCACTATATTACACAAAATCAGTAACGTTCCAAAACCAAAAATAAGTACTTTATAATTATGTTTAAAATACTGTTTCGAGTTGGATGAAAAGAAATTATTTAAAAATATGAAATAGTTTGAGAAAACTTAAGTTTACGTTATTTTAAATGTAATATATAACAGGTAATTAAAGATCTTTACATTTATACTAAAACTGTGATCTTTTACAAGTGTTGGCAACCCAAAACCAAACATTTAATTTTCGAACTGTCATCCAGGTAAAAACCTATCGTGAACGGAATATAGAACCTATTTTAAACTTTTAAGTATGTGCGTTAGTGTGTTTTGACTCTCACCCTATACGCTTCCTCCGGCGGACACACAAACTAAATATCAGGCTCATCAAGTCATGTTGGTTCATATATTTTATGTAAAAGACTGTACAGCAAAATAATTTTTTTCTTTTCGTTCGTCTTAGTCTTTTCTAATAGTAGTACTTCCCGCTGACGAAGGCAGCCCCCCCCCCCCCCCTCTTCCAATCAGAGCCTCCTTGTTCAATCTACTGTGTGTCCCTCCCCCAACTTTGAGCAGTTTGTTGCTGAATTTGGGAGATCTTCGAGAATTACTTACGCCAGTTTCTATCGCAAAACACCTCCTCTTCCCCTCTCCCTCTTACCCCCCTCCCGACTCGTCCTATCTCACTTCCTTATAAAATTGATCAGGAATATCTTCCGTAACTAACTAGACTGTTGGGTGTGAGGGTGTTCAACACACGCGCCTCGTCGCGTTTCTTCAGATTTAATGTCAAATGTTGAACCGTTTCGGTGGTCTCATGGTTTTAACGCGTCACCCTCGTGTTGTACTGGACTTCCGATGACGGGTGAGATCGAGGTTCGGACCCCGATCGGGTGTACTGAGTCTTTATTTCCAAAATGGTTTTCCACTATATCTATACGCAAATGCGGCTACAGTCTCTCTATAAAATATAACCTTCCTAATCCCTAAAACCATCAGCGTAATTAGTGCATAAGAATATAAACCGAACGGGCAGTAAAACGTGGTGTTGAAAAAAAAATTATGTTTATACCGCGAGGAGAATTAATAATGGTTTTTAATTCCGGCTTTAGAATGTTGGCTATTTTACTATTAATTTTATTATGATTCAATCAAGTGAAATATGACAGCCTGCTCACGGGGATTAATTAATTGAATTTGATTCAGCAATCAGCATTGATCCTGTGGATAACCATCACACATCAGTTTGTGGTGCACATAAATTAATGTTTTATTATTGTTAATATTATACTCGTACTGTCCAATTATGTTGGCTAGCACTTTAATAAAAGAAAATCGAAACAGGAAATATAATTTTGGTTTGTTTGTTGGTTTTAACGCCTGTTCGGGTTATATGCTTGTATACCAATTTACACAAATGGTTTTAAGGATTAGCAAGGTTATATTTTAGAGGAAGGGTAGCCGCATTTCCGTGGAGGAAGAGTTGTGAAACCAAGTTTGAAAAACCACCCTCATTACATCTGACCGAGGTTCGAACCTCTCGATCTCCTAGTCATTGGCAGTCTAGTCTACTGCGAGAGTAGCGCGTTAGACCACGCGGCCACCGAAGTGGGTCATATAACATATAAATATCAGTTTTTGAACAAAAAAAAAGTAAATCAAACCGTTTCTATCTCCAGGTGCAGTTAGCGCGAAGGGGGGGGGGGGGGGGGGAGATAAAATCTTTGAGAAAAAACCCCACTGCTTTAAGTTTGGTGAAGCATAAAACGTCAAAATCCATCAAACTTCCAGGCCGACAGAAATGTTCGCGATTACAATCATTTCTGTATATATGAAAGTAAACGGGAAAAAAACCTTGTTTAAAATTTTACAATTGTATGTTGGTGACCTGGTGGTCTAGGGGTAAGGTGTCAGACTTCTGTGCTGGCGGCCGGGGTTCAATCCTCGGTCCCGGCACAGATTTATCTGATTTCCCAACCCTTCCTTCACCTCTGACAAGACATCTTGTGAATGTGGGGAATGCCAGGCCACCACCGTGGTTCGGATTCCACTTTAAACTGTAGGTCCTCTATTTCATCTCACAATCACCCTACCATTACACATTAGCGTAAGTGCGTATAACCCGAACGGGTAGTAAGACGCGGTGCTAATAATAATACAATTGTATGTATGGTTATACATTTAATTTGTTCGACTTGGCAACACCGCTGAGAGAGAGAGAGAGTAAAGAATCTCCCTCGCCCTTATTTTCTTATTCAATCAAGTCTGTGGTTCTTCAGCCATCAAAGTTCCCGTCTTGTCTGGGCTGAGAAAGAGGTTCCCTGGTCATTTAACCGACAGTTGCAGCTGTCGCTAGGCTGGAAACATCTGCCTCTTCTCTCACACGACAGGTAAACCGAAAGGTAAGAAAGAACGGAAACTCCCCCTGCCCCCGTTAAGGAAACCGTCCGCTTCACTGGCCAGAACGGGCAACAAATAAATAGTTATTTTGTTTAGGGGTTAAAAAAAAAGAGCTAAGGGCTCAGGTGAAAATAATAGACCTGCCCCCCCCCCCCCCTCCCATGTTTTCCAACAAGATAGTCATGACTAGTCATTAAAATGTAGGGCTTGTGATTGGTTGTTTTTCGTTTTTCTTAAGCTAGCCATTTATAATCCATGTTTTTAGAACGATACTTTTTGCTTAATCATATGGAGACAGTATTGTAATCGTAAAAAAAAAGTTTGCCACGAAATTACGATGGATTATGTGCCACTAAAATCGGGGGGGGGGGGGGGGGGGGGGATCTCAAAATGTTTGTCCTTAAGGCTACAGCCGCAACATTTTGATGAACTTTCAAACTTGACGTTTAGATGTTTCACGATCATAATTCGAAATTAGATCGTGATTTTGATTCTTGTTCTAAAACTAAAGGTAGTTTATTGGCATGACTGATTCTTTGAAAACTATAAATTTATCGAAAATGACTCCAACGATTTGTTTAGATTAATAATCTTAGGGGTATTTTATACTATAAATAACATTGTATAACGTGTTTAAAAAATGTATCTATTTGCGAGTAGTTCACTGATTAATAATTTTTGAATTTTTTAAATTATATATGAGAATGTATGTACACTCGGTTTATCTAATAAGCGAACGGCATTTCCTTGCCGTCTAATTTAATTACAAACTCGATAAATATAATAAAACAAAATGTTTGTTATATAGCTATGAAAATGTTATAGAAGGTCCCCAGAAAAGTTTATTTTAGAACCAAATCTTGTTATTCAAGAGAGAACCAAAGTTTTTTTAAATCTAATAACACATACCCTCTTCGGTGGCCGCATGGTCTAAGGCGCTACTCTCGCAATAGACTAGACTGCTAAAAATGGGGAGATAGTGGTTCGGTCCCGGTTGGGTGTACCCCAAATTATTTCCCACCATCTCCCCATGCAAATGTGAATACACTTCTCCTAAATTCAAACTTCAACATGCCTAACCCGTTACAATAATGCAATTAGTAATAAACCTATAAACCAAATGGGTAGTAAGACGTGATGCTATTAAAACAACTTTCAACATGGAGTGACCCGTACCGGTGGTCGGGCGGTCTAGATGTCAAGCTCAGTCTGATTTGTTGGAGACGAAGAATCTCTGAGAATCAACTGAACTCTCCATTCATACATTTGCAAGTACATTTCCTTAAAATTCAACCTCCCCCTCGTATCCAACCCTTTAGTTAAAATTGGCGTGCCACCCAAACGGAAAATGAGGTGGGGGGGGACCTCATTTTCGAAAAAAAAAATTAACCCTTTAAAAGGCCTAATCGCCCCTCAATCGCTGTCCTAGGTACCCAAGGCTGGAGTCGATCCAGTGAACCGGAGAGACGGATCGGACAGGAGTAAGTGTCCACGTCTCTCTGCCACATGAGCGCCTCGAGGGCTCCGCTCCCTAACACACACACACACACACTCACACTATCGGCGCGGCGCCAGCCTGGAGAATCATGTATGGTGATCCGAGCACAGGTAATCTCGGCACTTCTAGTCTCTCCCGGGCTTGGGGAGGAGGAAAGGTAGAGGGGTTTCAGGATGAAGTGGTCCTTAGCGCATGAGCGCGTTGGAGGACGCAGCCAGGTATTACTGTTCCTCTGCTGAATGCGCTGAATATCATCTCTGAAGAAACTGTATGGTTACTATTAAGGGGGGGGGGGGAGCGTTGGCATCACCTGCAAAGCTGCAATCTCCTCTTAAATATACAGGTGTCACGACGTTGGTTTGTCGAGGCTGCTTAGCACACCACCTTCCTACTCTAACGGGTCATCTATAAACACACTCTTTTTTTTTTCCTTAATCCTTTTTGACGCTCCTCTGATCCTTTAACCCCTCCCTTCAACCTCTGTTCCGTAAATTTTAACATCAATAATGAGTGTAATTATTTTGTAGGGACTATTTTGTGACACTAAAAGAACGACTCAGATTTGATACAGCTCAGAATCAATTTTAAATCCTGAATATAAATTATTTCAAAGAATTTTAAAATAATACTTTTTTATTATTTTTTGTATACAGTTATATAAAAAAAATCACTAATATAAGACCAACTTAAGTGACCGCGTGAACGTGCTACTCTTGCAGTGGACTAGTTTGCCGATGATATATTTAGCACCACGTCTTACTACCCGTTCGGGTTATACGCTTTAAGTACTAATTACGTTAATGGATTAGGAATTGGGAAGGTTGAATTAGAGGAAGTGAACCTGCATTTGCATGGAGGCAGAGTGAAAAACCACCCCCAGTTCACCCAACCGAGATTCGAACCTTGATCTCCCCGTCCTCAGCAGTCGAGCTCAACACGACAAGCGCGTTAGCTAACTACGCCACCGAGGCGGGTTTGTCTATGACGATGAGATTGAGGTTCGAATTTCGGTCATGTGTACTGGAGTTTTTTCCCCCAAAGTGATTTTCCACGCAAATGCGGGTACACTTCCTATAAATATATTTAACCTCCTTAATCCCTATAACAACTAGTGTAGTTAGTACATAAGCATATAACCTGAGCGGTTAGTAAGATGTGGTGCTAAAAAAAAAATTAAAGAAAAATGTAGCTATATCTGGAGGTATGTTGGCAAAAAGAAAGGTAGAATTACCCGTGCCTTACATCAGTCAACCCCGGTCCATGACACATTTTGAAACGATGGCTTGGTAGCAAGTCTAATTTCACGGCACGACGGAGAGCAAATGGACAGAAACTCAGGCCAGTATTACACCCTCACATACATCTTGGACGATTCATCAAATATCTTTTATAAAAGATCTATTCTAGGCATGTCCAACCTTCTCTCTACTGAGGACCGTTTGAGTTATTGAAGAGTTGGTTTAGGGGCCGTATATTATATAAACTTGAGTGAATAATTACTTATTTTTAATAAATACATCCATACATCCAGGCCCTATAAAAGAGGGGAGAAAGGGGTATATCATATCTGAGCCCGGAGATCTAAAAGGGGCCTAGGAATTTGGTGGGATTTCAGAAAATGTTTGTATAATTAAGACTTGCATTCAGATTTCTACTACTAGTATTATTACTAAATTATTAGTAGGCTTTAGGTATAATATTCTTTCGTCTTATTTTTTTTCCAATTTTTTTATAGATATATAAGTATAAAAAAATATAATTTTTTTGTCTATTTTCTTTCTTTCAGAAGTATTATTTTTTTCCTTTGACAGGATTAATGGAAAATGGAAGGGATAAAAAAACCTTTGTACCCCCTGATAAAACTCCTTTCAGAGGCACTGTATACAACGAATTAATATTAAAGAAAAAAATATATAAACAAATTGCAATTAAAATTAGTGCTCATTTAAGCCGGAAGTGTTTCACTTTGAACTGGTGGGCCTATATAGGACAAATTATTGCCCGCGGGTGTGACATGCTTACCATAAAGGCTTATCAAAGAACATGCGGAACCTGAAAGTTTAATCTACACATGTAGATAGGTTGTAAAATCTAACTATCTAATATAAATACACAAACTCTTCACCTAGTAATAGCATAAACGTGTTTTTTCTTTTAATTAATAGAGCCCTTTTATTGCATATTTTTAAAAAGTGTCATGGTTAATTTGTTAGTACTTTTAGCGTGATAGGCATCACTTTTGTAATCACATATATTGTGCAAACTCTAGAAAATCAAAGATGGTGTCAGTTTCTTTACAGTATATTTGACTAAATAATACAGATTTATCTTTTATAACGCACTAAATCATCTGGTATGGGCTAGAACAAGTTACTTTCATTGTTACTCACCTATGTCCCTGCCAAATATGAAAGTGGCAGAGGTATGAACGATACAAGTAACATCCCTCAATATACAGCCACTCCCTGTGATGAATGGAGGGTCAGTCGTGTGGGCTTGGCGGACTGATGTGCAACAGTACCTTCTGGTTCAGTGAGGAACTACCTCACTCCTCTTTTCCTTAGTACTCCTCTTCAATGCTACCCGGACCTTACAGCTGACGGCGGAACTGTTGAAGATCCAACCAACCCAGTCCTATCGAGTCAAGTTCAGTCCAGTCACCGGGTTTCACATCGAATCAGTCGCTGACTTGATTAAATCGGGACAGACCGATTCATTTATTTTATTCATTAAACTGGCTTTGTACCAGGTGGGTGTGAAATGTAGTCACATTTACTATTCTTCGTAATATCATTCATAGAAAAAGAATAAAACATAAAATAAAATTATGGGTCCATCCTTTAAGGAGACAAACGTTTGGTTCTTTCAAACCACCTGTTTCCTAATTTTACCCGTTTTATGTTTTACGTAGCATATTTCAATCTGATACCTAACCAGATATAATCGTATGAAAATTTTGACCAAAATGAAACCAAAATCGGTAGTGAAGTAAACACTACACGTAAAAAAGACAATAAAATTCAAACGGTTGAGTCAAGAACAAACAGTCTTTACTTGATTCGACTGGATTGAATTGGACGTGACGTATTCAGAATGAAAGTATTCGATGTGCCCTTCGTTTGAAATAGTGTTGTATCACCAGACAGCTGACTCTAGAAGCGACTGACACGACTGGACTGGACTGGACTGGACTGCGTAGGTAAAGTTCACAACTAACTGACTTCTGACAGTCAACATTTAGGTATATACCTAAATTTTGACTGTCAGAAGGGACAGCTGTTAAACACATGTTTTTGCAGATCATATGGTTCGGCGTAGGGATACATAATTTGGTATGTTAACTTTTCAAAGCCGTCAGCTGTCAGTCAGCACCAAAGAAGCCATGGGGCTACTGTATATGTAAGACAATGTAATACCGCCCTAAGCAAATTCAGGGGATCTTGTCATTCCGATACTACTGTAGGCGCAGTCAAATGGCGCAGCTCACTGGCGGTAATCTTTACCAACTCCCTTCTCTACATGGATTACATTCCCACACGTTTTAGTGAGTGCATCGATCCACATACTCAATCCGAAATGATCAAGCTTTAACAACGAACAATACATTCACACATAGCGAGACACTTTTATTTGGGGGCATTTGATCATCGCTTTCAGAACCGATTAATTATTTCAACACATGGCTTACGAACTAACTTAATTCTAGGACAGACACAACACCCCCTAGCTCAGTCGATAGCGTGTCTTTCTACTGAGCTAAGAGTCTCTGGTTCGATTCCCGGTATGGTCTAAAATGTTTAATTGGTGTAATGTGCGTTTACCCTTTGATAGTGATAAATTAACGGCTGGAGGTTGGATGTTTTGTCTGTTCTAGATTCAAGTTTGTTTATAAGTCCTGAGCTGATAAAAACAGTCGGTTCAGAAAGTGCCCGTTAAATACGTCTGATAAATTGAAATGAAAAAAAAAATTGAAAATGAGATGAAAGCAAAAATACCTAATCTCACCGAAGATTTAAAAAATCGGTCATATAAGGAATAGAATAATGAATGGATTAAGAAGTTTTACAACGGATTTCAGTAATTAAAATTATAATCAATCAATACCCTATATGGCTAAAAAAAAAACACTCTCTCCCCCACTGATTTTGGTACTCTCCCCCACTGATTTTGGTAGGAACAACCGTTAAGGAAATACAAATATATTTATTTGCGGCCAACATTGTACTATATTATTTGTTTTATTTTATTTGTATAGGTATTGATAATATATATCAAAATTGACAGCTGCAGATCACATGGCTTGATGTGTGAATATATTTAATGTTCTAGTTACTATCGGAGACCGTTCTCCCTAGGCTATGTTATACGCCATTTTGGTTAGAAGAGCAGTTTATAAAATTCAAACAGATTTTGTAACTGTCACATTGATAATATTTTACTATATTATTTGAGTCATTCTATAGGTTTAGATAATTCTATTAAGGTACAGCTGAAGATAGCATGACTTGTGAATGAATATATTAAATTGATTTAGTAGCTTTAGTAACTAACTTCTACGTTCTTCCTACCAAAATCATACTGTAGTCCAGCATTCGCACTCGGACTAGATTTCAAGCTCTTCTATTATAGATGTTCCCATTATTCCTCGACTCAGATATGGGCACATTTTCTCTAAATTCTACCTTCCTCGTCGCTATCCCATTAATCTAGCTAAATTCCTATATCCCGGTTGGGTACTAAGACTCTCTCGAGCAAAAAGAAGGAAAAAGTTTGGTCTTTTGTGACGTTCTTACATTGACTCGTTAGGAATGTGAACCGATAGTTCTTAGAAATATTGCAGGTAACCTCCCTAGGTATTTCTTACAGTCTAGAAATATAATATAATGGTGGTTTGAATCGTGGCCTTTTGCTACAAGCTGGGGAATTTCCGTCCACAAAATGAACATTGCAGTTCACCACGCCCAAGCTTTGTTTATCTTTGTATTAAATTACAATGTTTTCACATAGTTTCATCATATAAGAATAACTTTACACAATTGATTTTAATAGGAAGCGCGTCATTTGAACACAATGACAAAGAGTGGGGAGGGTGGTTCTGTGTTCTTAGTTTTTTTTTAATTAATGATGTAAAGATAAATTATACAATAATCCATAAATAAGTATTATTAGAAAGAATCTTTTGATAACTTTTTAGACGAACTTTATTATTTATAAATCAAATAAAATATATTTCTATAATGCCAAATGAAGAAAATGAGGGAAAAAGGGGGCAAGTCATATTACATACATTTTCCAGGACAACTACTTTTATACCCGCTGGTACTTAGGCGTATAACTCGAATGGGTAGTAAGACGTGCTATTTAAAAAAAACTACTTCTATATCTCAAACACCACAAGGACTCTAGCAATTTTTTAATTAATTTAAATATGACAAAATACCTCAATAATGAATTAAAGTGCATTAGAAAGGTCTCATGATTGTCTAACAGATGGCAGCACTAGCTCAATTTGAGCTAAAATTGTACTTTTCCCCTAGACCCTTCAAATGTTAAGTGTTTTTTCCAATCATTTTTGGTGGTCAAAAGCGGGTTTACTATAAAAATCGTGGTTTAAAGATTAAAGTGATACTTGTGGGTTTTTTTTACCTAAAAATATACATCATTTACTCATCCGCAGCTTACCTAATGTCATGCATCCCCATTAGTGTATTATTTAGATCAGTGTGTTTCAAAGTTTTGGAGGTGCATCGAATGGAAGTTATGTGTATTGGGGGATCCCTAAAGTTTGGGGGTGTTTAAAAGGGCTCACTTGAATTGTGAGATAAAGAATACCTGTCAGCCGGTACACATGCATTTCAGAACAATCTGTAATACCATTCAACTCCTAACACAACTAACCCTAACCTAAACTTAACTAATCGAACCTCTATTCTCCATTTTGAACAGGGTCATTATACATTTAATTTTACTCCTCATTTCGTGTAAGGGAATTATTACCAACCTTGAATGGGTTGTTCCGCAATTCGTGTGTACCGGTTTAAAGTTATACAGATTATTTTTAAATCTGAAAATTGCATTTTACGACTATAATAATAAGCTAAAAATTAATTTACTAAAGAAATATTGAACAAAAAATATATAATGACATTGATTTAGTAAGTAATAGTTTAATTTTTGTTAATATTTTAAACCTTTTAATGGCATAAGGTTGGTAAAACTTCCTTTTCAATGTGACTTGTTCTCCCGAGGAAAGAAATAGGTCATAGGATAGTATTTCATCATATTTAATATTTTGCGTTCCAAATTTTTGTATCAGATGTGATCAACATTTTTTATTTAATCGTTATTATTTAAACTTCCTGGGATCCTGTGGACCATGCTTGAGGAATACTGGTATAGAGAATTTGTACCCACATTTGAGTGAAGAATAGAAAGAAACATTTTTTTTTAGAAAAAAAAAATACTTTTTTTACGCTCGGCACGATTCGAACTCCGACCTCTTCTTCACCCGCAAACCAAACCATACGAGAATTAAGACTTTTTTTGCGTGCTCAATCAGTGCGGGCTAAAATAAATTAAAGCTTGCTTAAAGATTATTATTTATTTCTAAGAAAATATGACTATTTTTCCGCATGATTGATAGGATCAATTTTATTTACAGTAAATTTATGATACTAAGAACCTTATCTGACTGCTAAACAAGTTATTATATTTCTTCCACATATTCATACGTCAAGTCATGTTATCTTCAAAGGCCACTTTTGACAGATATTATCAATACCTATAAAATTACACAATAATATATTAAAATGTGATCACGCTTGACTGCAAATAATATATTTATATGTTCTAAAAGGATGTTTTATGTGAGAATTGGACTGTAGTTATTAATGAAACATATCAATTCTCCGAGAACATCAATTCGGTGATCATTAATATTGTAACCAATTAATGAAAGAGCGACGATAAAAGGTCTTGGGTTTAAAATACTTCGCAGGTGCTATTCTTTATCCATACGTTATTGCCAAGCAACGAGTTTTAAAATGTCTAACTTCGGCATAACTCTTATTCAACTCAATTCTGCTGTATCATTACGTCACGTCACAGTCCCTTAAGTGAAAGTACCTATTGCAGAAACTGTAACGAAACAAAAAGTTTGTTTCAAGTTCTCACTGGAGATCTATTCTCCTGGAGTTCTTGTATGACGAAAGTAGACGATTACCCACACAAGGTTTTGTTTTTACAGTTTTTACAACAAAACTTTTTTTTGTCAAATAAATAAAACAATTCTCCTGTAGAAACATCAAAGTTTGATTTTCTTCACCTGGTGATATCAACAGTTGTTGAATATCTGTCATGAGCATAGCGGCATTAGACGGGAAACTTTTTAAATGAAGAAAGAAAGTTGTAATTAAATTCCAGGACACCCTTCTTGGGAAGAAAATAAAACTATGTTTCTACTGGAGAAATGTTTGGTTAAGTTTGGTCAAAAAAATATGTTTTGCTGTAAAAACTCTTCCTTCAACTCGTGCGTTTCCTACACTCCGGTGCAGCTTAAATGGTATGTCCATAGGTGAGCAGGTCAAGGTAAGAAGGTAATGCAAGCATGACGGACTCATTTTATTTCTCATTTATTTGAAGTATTTAACGTGCACTTTCTGAACCGACATCTCATATCAGCACACTACTCATAGATTAACTTAAATCTAGAACAGACTTAAAATATATAGACCCAGGCTTTTAATTAATCACTGTGAAAGGGTAAACTCACATTTAACCAATGATGCAATGCCGGGAATCGAACCCGGGATCCATAGCCCAGTAGACAGACAAGCTACCGACTGAGCTAAAGTATCGGAATCGTGCCAAACTTGTTTGATCTAAAGTGACACATTGAGAATTCTGAAGAGGCCACATTTACTCAAATGTATTATTATTAAATTAGCTCCGCGTCTTGCTACCCGTTCGGGTTATACGCACTTAAAGCTAATGTGTAATGGTAGGGTGATTGCGAGATGAAATGGAAGGACCTACAGTTAAACGTGGATCCGAACCACGGTGGAGGCCTGGCATTCCCCACATTCACAAGGGTTTATCTTGTCAGAGGTGAAGGAAGGGTTTGGTAATCAGATAAATATGTGCCGTGACCGAGGATTGAACCCCGGACCCCCAGCACAGAAGTCCGACACCTTACCCCTAGACGCCAGGTCACCTTCATTTTATTTATTACAAGACTGATAAAATGCTACATTTGGAGCATCACACTGCACTGAACAGAAAATTGTACTCTCAGGAAGAAGCTAAAGAAATACTTGTATAGCTTTGAAATGTGGTGCTGTAGAAGACTGAGAAGAGTAGGGTGACAATAAGTCCTAAGAAGAGCTGGGTGAGAAGAGAACCATATTGGATGCGATTCATCGGTGCAAAGTAAACTGGATCGAACACATACTTAGGAGGAACTGTCTTCTGCGTATCGTCATAGAAGGAAAGGTTGAGGGAAAGAGGGCTTAGGAAAGAGGAGGATTCAAATATTGGATGACTTGAAGGAAAGAACATTCTGGGAGCTGAAGGAGGCAGAGGACAGAGCGCATTGGTGATCTAAGTTCACTGACAAAAGAACTTAAACCTCCCGTAAGATAGAATACCCAATAGTGATAAAATGAAAATATCTACTGTCGTAAATTTGGATAATACTAACAGTACCTTAAACACTAATAATATATTATAACGTTTTCAATTTTGGCCGCAAAAAAAAAAGTTGTTTCTCCGTAAAAAAAATTAGAGTATATCAAACTTACCTTGAATGGTTTCCCTATGGCCGGGGAAATTATGGCAAACCTGTAAAAGCTAAAAAATTTGATAGTCAGGGAAAAGTATACCTTATTTGGCTATCTAGAAGATGATTTGGATAGAGAAATCTTTTTGAATAATATTACAACACTTATTTTTTTTAGCAAAATACATGAGTGCATCTAAAAAAATAATTATTGGTTAAAAAATTGTATTTTGATATACAGTATTTTTAAACTTATTTATAAAATACCACTATTTGCTTTAGTTGGGGATATTTTAATTTGTATACCAGGTATAAGACAGGGAATATTCTTTGAGATTTTGTGACCACCCTGTGCCATGGTGTAATCTAACAAGGCAAGACTGCTCCCTTTCGTAGTAAACGGAGTATACATGCGATTTCCACGAAGCCCCGCAAGATCCTTATTTCTCCCAGAAGACGTAGTAGCACTTTACCTGTGACATCATTGGTACCCCCCACATCTCCTCTTCAAGCGCTTGATTGGGGAATAACCCAAGTGGCCCCAACCTCTGGCCTAATGAGGCAAAGTCTTTTCCAGATTTCTCTCTCGCTGTCTCTCTCTACCCCACACCCCCGCCCCGTTTTCAAACCAAGCCGATACCTTACCTGTGTAAGGCTCTCGCTCCTAGAGTCTATTCGCCACAGGAGTGTTGGTAACTCACAGCTAGCAGATGCTAACTTTTTTCCTTTCATCCATTACAGTTTCCAGATTGTGGCCTGGACCAATTTTTTTTTATTCAATTAATATTTTCCACTACCCGCCTGTCGTAGATTCATATGCCTTATATTCTAACTTAAGACTAGATCAGGCACAACATCCAGTCTCCGGTCGGTAATGCATCACTTTGAAAGTGTAAACCTACATTTTACCAATAATAATTTTTTCGGCCATGCAGAGTATTGAACCCAGGACTCTTAGCTCAGTAGACAGACGTGCTACAGACTGAGAGATGGCGTTGAATGTTGTAAAAACTGTTTAAAGTAAAGAAAACATGATAACAAAACATAAAGTTCTTACTGCCATTAGTGACAACTCAACATTCCATATGTTTTGGCGAATGAATACGTGAGAATAGATTTGTTAACTCTTGTCAGCTGTCCCCAACTCTCTTAGCGTAGATGGGGTATATCTACAGTCCGATTTAGATAGGAAGGAATCTTTCTGACGGTTACATAAGCTACTACACCAATGTTTATGGTAAGATGATGATGATGATTATTATTATTATTATTATTATTATTACTAGCACCGCGTCTTACTACCCGTTCGGGCTATACGCACTTACGCTAATGTGTAATGGTAGGGTGATTGTGAGATTAAATCGATGACCTACAGTTTAACGTAGGATCCGAACCACGGTGGAGGCCTGGCATTCCCCACAGTCACAAGTTGTCTTGTCAGAGGTGAAGAAAGGGTTCGGTAATCAGATAAATCTGTGCTGGGACCGAGGATTGAACCCCAGAACCCCAGATTTATGGTAAGAGAGCTAGGAAAGTTGCTAGAAATACTTTTACTCATTCATACGTCAAATCATGTGACCTGCAGCTGTCACCTTTTATATATAGATATATAAATAATCACATGCTTCAGTGGTTGAATAGTCTAAGGCGTCTCTTTCCTGTCGACGTTGAGATCGCGGTTTCAAATTCCGGTCGGGTCTACTGAGGGTGGTTTTCCCCCCAAAATGGTTTCCCGTTTTTTTTTCACGCAAATGTTTTGTTTTATGGGAATACCTATAATAAACTTAACTGGTAATAAGACGTGGCGTTAAAATAAATAATATAGAAGTATTGTCAATAGGCCCTACCTATAAACCAACAATACTAAAATAGTGATTTTTTTTCTTTCAATTTTGGCCGCTAGAAAGAATGTTTTTATATTTTCTGAAAGGTCCTTACTATTAAAATGGGGCTGTACCAGAATCCTACTCTTAGCTAACCCCCCCTTCCCCCCTTCATTTCACTGACGAGTTTAATAGATCCAACAGCCTGTCTGCCTCACTGGAATTTTTGATTAATTCCAAGTCGGATTTAATAATAAAGTTTGATTTCTATCTCCCGTAACCATCTCACTCTCTGTTGTCGCCCACCTACTTCCACGATTCACAGTAGTTGGTCATCCATTCGATTACTTACACTCCCAGTCCAATATTTACCACCAGGAAGGTTGTTAAAAACAAAACACACACGTTTCGATTTGCGGATAACATTGATAACATTTTACTACTATATTAGTGTTAATTTTAGGCATTGATAATATCAAAAGTTACAGTTCCAGATCACATGACTTGACTTGACGTATGAATACGTAAAAGTAAAATAAAGTAACTTTTAAAGGTGCGGCGCCATAGCCACCGGACTGGACTTTACTTGACATGACTGGAGTCCAGTGTGATTTTCCATACAATGTTTATTTATTGTCTAGGCGCCACTGCGACCAGACTCGACTGGACTTGACATAATCTGCCGACCGGAGTCAGGTCGTGTACGGTCCCAATTGGAAAACTAACTTGAGTCTGTTTCCCCCACCACTCGTAACAACACTATCTCCAGCACGTGAGCAATTGTTTACCTACCGTACGTCTACCATTTTCATATTTAAGTTTATTTAAAGTACAAATTTAAAGTATTTATAATTCTATTTAAAGTGTCTCTATATTATTATTAAAAATAAGTTCTCGAATAATAAAACTTGATTTTATAAACAGTTCTAATATTATTAAAACCATTTTAAAATGTCTTTGGAAGATCAACTTGTAGAGACAGTCCGAGAGCACAGTGTATTGTATGACACAAGTATCAAGAATTTTTGTGACGCCAGGATGAAAAACAAAATTTGGGATGAAATAGCAGCTAGACTGAACATTAAATCAGGCGAGTGAAATCTAATTTGTATAACTTAAATTTTTATTTATATTTTGTATAGTAAAATAATTTTTCATAAAATACTTGTAAAAAGAATCATCATTTTACTTTGCTTGCTTTAGTAACATGCATAATCTGAACAATTTGGTATAATCTATGGTCTTCCAATACGATGACATGTTTATGTGATGTTACACCATCTTCAAATCTTATTTATAATAAAGATAATTAATTTAATTCATACTATCGTAAAGTTTGTGAAATTTTGAGATGTTATTTGGAAGAAACTTTTTGTGGGATGATCCAAATAACATCTTAAAATTTCACAAACTTTACGATAGTATGAATTTAAATTAGTCATCTTTATTATAAATAAGATTTGAAGATGGTGTAACATCACCTAAACATGTCATTGTAGTGGAAGACCATAGCTTATACCAAATAAGGAAAAGGGAATAAATAACAACCAAGAAAATATAACTTTAACATTTATTACTCCTAACTAAATAATTATGAACATTATTAAAAATATAAATTACATGAGAGAAAATGAGCTTATTACAATGTTGAAAAAAATACAAGAGTTTACTATAGCTATGATTTACAGTTTTTTATTTTTCGGGAAGTTTGACTCAAATTTTGTCCCACTGCCAAGGTACTTCACCATATTCTGAAATGAAGTAAGACAAAAACGCCTCTCTAACTTCAAAAGCTTCTCTCTTACTTTTTGAAGGTACACCTTTAAGACGCATCATACTATAATTATTTGCTGCATTCATATCAACCCCAGTTTCGATCATGTTTGTGGTCATGAGGTAGTTATGGAGAACACAAGTGGCCTTAACCACCTTATCAACTAAATTTACAGAAATTTCAAACGGTTTGTAATAAACCCTCCAACGAGCAGCTAAAATGCCAAATGCATTCTCCACTACTCTTCTTGCCCGTGATAATCTGTAATTGCACACTGATCGTTCCCTGTTTAACTTATTTCCTGGATAAGGGCGCATAACATGATTTAATAGAGGGAAAGCTTCATCGGCAACAGCAACGTAGGGCATATCTCTCCCTCCTTCGTACAAAGGCTCATCTGGTGGCAAATTATTTCCCTTTTCTAAGCGAAATCCAATAAAAGAATTTGAAAAAATTCCACCATCACTAAAACGCCCTTTAGAACCAACATCGATCATAATGAACTTATAATTTGCATCTACCATTGCTAATAAAACTATAGAAAAGGTTTTCTTGTAATTAAAATAATCTGACCCAGAATTTGGAGGAGCTTTAATTTGTACGTGCTTACCATCTAATGCACCAAAACAATGATCAAAGTTCCATTTATTTTTAAACTCGTCAGCAAAAAATTTCAATTGCTCAGCTGTAGGATCTGGCATTTGCAAAAGTTGCAATCGATTCCATATTGCACCGCAAACGTCATTGACAATACGTGATACGCTTCTGTGACCAAGCCGGTAACTGTATTCCATTGACTTGAATGAATTCCCTGTGGCCAAATACCTGAAAGATATTTACATTTCAGTTAATTAATATTAATCAAAAATAAGATTCATTCATCAGTAATAATATTATGATTCGTCACTAATAAGATTATGATTTATCACTAATAAAATTATTATTAATCAATAATAAGATTATTATTATTCATCAATAAGGAAAATTAAGAAGTTCGTTATTTTTTGTTTTTTTTGTAGGGGATGAAGCAAAGAATGCTTGGATTAAATTACGAGATGCCTACAGAAGTAGTTTAAAACGCATGAAATCATCAAGAAGTGGATCTGAAGCTACTTTTTCGAAGGCTTGGAAATACAGTGAACAAATGTCCTTCCTGCAACCATACATGAAAGATAGACCCAGACAATCAAACGAACGAGCGGAAATAAATGAATTCATGAGTCCTTGTGAGAACATTGACAGCGAAAACAGCCAGCCGCAATGTGAAGAGGAAACTGTATGTAATGAGGTTCTTGTGAAAAAATCGAAAAAAGTGAAACCTGATCCTACCCTTGACTTTCTTCGAGAGCAGGCAAGTATTAGAGAGGCAGAAAGAAAGAGAAGAGAAGAGCTGCGACGTGATTTGGTCCCAAAAGATGGTCTGAAACTATTTTTTGATTCGATGTATGAAGCAACGAAACAGCTAAGTCCAGACCTGCAGAAGTCAGTCAAGCGGAAATTATTTGCGATTGTGTCGGAAGCAGAAGATGTAATGGAAAGATATTCATACATTTCTCTTGAAGTACCTCAGGGACAGTCACCAGCAAGCACTTACACAAATACTTCAGCAGAAAATGATTTTACTTTCCAACCTGGAAGAAACAGTAACTAAACGTCATTCGGGAAAGTCTTTAAACTTACGGATGAGATTTTACAGTAATTTTCTAAAAGCACATTAATTTTTTTTTTCCTTTTTTAATAATACTATACACATCAGAAAGGTTCAATAATTTTGTATGCTTAGCTACTTGCCTTTAATATCTTTACCTTATTACCATAGCTAAGATTTAATCATAATTATTTTGTAATTTTTATTTACTAGAATTTATTAAATAAAAAACTTGATTATATGACTGCAGTGCTAGATTTATTTTAATATTGCGTTGCTTTTTTTAATGGGTGGGGCCCTAATATATAAAAAATATTTGCAATAAAGCTTTATTTATTCTTAGCTACGCACTTTAAATCGTAAATCTGAAGATGAATGGTAACATATGAAATTTGCTCTTATTTTATGAACAAAGTTGAACTTTTTTGATTATAAGATTGCTAAAATTAATTTACTTTATCATTGTAGATATTTTATAATTTCTTACCTTAAACAGACGGCAAGTTTCTCTTCAGTACAGATTGGTTTACGCCAGTTTGTCTCTTGTTTTTGAATGTCTGTAGCGATTAAATCATGAATATATTTGAAATCGGATTTGGTTAGTCGAAAGTAGTTTTTAAACTGCTCAGCTGTCAAAGACTTTATTAACGTATGAAACTCGCCTAGCTCATTTCTTTCTTTCACATATGTATTTATCCATGTTCTCTTCCTTTTCGATAGCAATAATGCACAGCAATCCAAAAAATCTTCATCTGAATCGGATTCAGAACTTAAATCCAATAACTGCTGCCCGGAATTCATATTATGCTGAGAGAAATGCAGAATAAACTGAGATGTTTTAGACTACACAGTCAACTCAAGTCTGTTCGCTGTGGCGCATATCTGCATTAGTCCGGTCATGTCAAGTTAAGTTCAGTCATGTCAAGTAAAGTCCAGTCCGGTGGCTGTGGCGCCCTACCTAGGATGGGTATATGACGGCTTCATCGCAGCGTCAAGAAGGTTTTATTTTATTAATATTTTTCGAATTTGTAAACTAGGTCACCTATTTATTTCCTAGTTTTCTTGCTATTTTTAAAGAGGCACAAAACTTGTTTTAGTCATCTTTCTCCGTGTCTTTAATTCTCGTCCGGACTTAACGCTACCCGGATTCGCGTTGAGGGAGAATGTGAAACCATTTAGAGGGAAAAAAACAAACTTAAATTAATCTGGAATTTGAGCCCTATGACCGGGAAACTATACTAGGTGAGCATTACATCTAGTCCGCATGCCCACCTATTGGGGCTATTTATAATTTAGTCTCAACGAAATAAAAATATTATTATGTCTTACTACCCGTTAGGTTTATACGCACTTACGCTAATGTGTAATGGTAGGGTGATTGTGAGATGAAATGGAGGACCTACAGTTTAACGTGGGATCCGAACCACGGTGGAGGCCTGGCATTCCACACATTCACAAGATGTGATTAATACACGTCTTGTCAGAGGTGAAGGAAATTTTAAAGTTTATTCTGGCAAGATGTTTATCCACACATTTACATTTCCTTGGGAGTAAAACAGTGTTGGGTTGACATCTGGTCGAGGATATCATATTATTATACATCTTGTTGACGAGCGAGCCTCGTGGGAGCGACGGACTTTGCTTGTTTTATGGGAATACCCTGATCGGCGACTTTCAAGTAATAACTATTTGATCCTCGTGGATTGATTTTAGTTTTAATAGGGGAGGGGTTTCGCCCCGGGTGAAGAGAAGCACTGCTCTTTGAACTCTGTTGAAACAACCATCGACGAGTAGGAGAGAGAGACAAACTGTGAGTCCGCGACTCCTACCGCGTGGAGTCTAACTCGTGTCTACAAGAGAGCTTCAACCTCCGTCGCGACCGCGTCATTTGACTGTGTTGTCTATGTAACCGGTGAAGTAGATTAGAATGGCATTGATAATAAACATATGTTAAATTGTGAACTTTATTACATAAGTCTTACCCACCACGCACCATCCATTACTCTGGGATTCCGACCCCCCCCCCCCCCCCACTTAGCGCTCGGGGTTCATCCAGACGATGTAAACCCCCCACCTCCCTCCGTGGTATTGTTGTAACTAGGGGTAGCTTATCGTCCACCATGTAAAATATATTTTATAGAAGCAAGAATTTTTATTGTAGAAATAGAGCAGCCGTTTAGAAGGGGGAAAAAATCGGAGCCTTTGGTCAAATTTTAATTTTCAAGATTAATAATCCCTTTTTTTACTAACTTTTTAAAAGTATTTAATTATATTAGCTAACAAAAATAATTTAATCAACACATCCAAACGACTGCGCACGTTAAATTCCGCGAATTCCTAAAGAGGAGAGTAAAAATATAAGATAATTATTTTATAATTATATTCCTTCTCCATCGTAGTTTAGAGAAAAGTGTCCGTTTATCCCCTTGGAACGCGGGACAAGAACAGCTCTTGGGCCAGTTTTTTTATTTTTCTAACCTAGAATACGTTCTTTCTTCTGTAGGGCGTAATTCCGAGTCTTTTCATCTCCTTCTCTCCCTCCCACCCCCTCCATCTTCAACCTTCTATACTTGCGGTTTCCCAGCATGCAAAACTTGTGGGTCGGATGAAGTTTTCTTGGAAGTCAGCACTTTGTTCTTGAACTAAAACTCTCCTCTGGTGTGTGTGTGTGTGTTAATTTGCTAGGAAAGGGGCGTTTTCTTTTGTAATGATGCTGCATTCACCCTTGATGTGTAATACTGTGCTTGATATAAAACTATTCCCTGGCTGGGTAACTGTATTATATTCATCGCTACAAAATGTTAATTGTTAGAAACGTATATGCACGCAGAACTTACTTGAGGCTGTGTTTAGTAAAGAACGAAACATTTAATTAGTTTAATTATTATTATTATTATTATTATTAGGGACAGAAAAAAACTAAAAATGACTTGTTTTTTTAGCACTCCCTCTTAATTTACCCGTTCGGGTTATACACTTTTGTACTAATTTACGCCATTGTTTATAGGTATTTTGGTAAGGTTATATTTATAGGAAATGTACCCTCATTTGCGTGAAGGTAGAGTGGAAATCCACTCTGGTAAAGCCAGCCTCAGTACAGACAACCGAGATTTGAACCTCGATATTTTCATCATCGGCAGTCTAGTCTACTGTGACAGTAGTTAGACCACGTGGTCACTAAAGTGGGTGTGGATTTTTATGTTTATTGTGTTAAACTTTTTATTTCAAGCATTTTTTGATAATTGGGTTCATTACTTTTGTTTTATATGTATGGTCACATAGACAAATGTGACCCTTTTTAAAAAAAATCTCTGTCGATTGTTGATTCGAAATAAATGCTGGCATTAGATAATAATTTTTCCATCCAGTTTCTCTTCCACAAACTAGCTCTGCCACAAACCTTTAGATTTGAATACCATCCGTACAATTTTATATTTTACAATTTTCCTGGTAGGAAGTTTCTTTTTCACGACTTTGAAAAGAAACAAGCGCTGGAGAAAATGGTTAAAATAAAAGTACACGGCGTGCTAATATTTCAATAGATTGCTTACGTAATTCGATTATCTTTTTATTTGTCATTTGTGTAGTTTATCTAACACTAGATAGCTGTTGCCCGCGGCTTTGCTCGCATGGAAGTTGATTATATACAAATACGAAAATATACATATGTATTTACAGATTAATTTAAAATATTACGTTACGTTGATGACATAACTTGACCTCAGATCAAAAATAATGCAAGTCGATACAAACTTTCACCCCCTTTTTCATCCCTTATTAAATAAAATTTCCAAAATTCCTGAAACACGTATTTATTTGTTTTACGTCAATAACCGAAATACAAAATTTTGTTTATGTAACTTTCAAAATGACGGACTTTAATACATATTATCATACATATTATCATCCCCTATTTTGACCCCTTTGGGGTGGAATTTTCTAAAATCCTTTCTTAGTGGGTGCCTACATAACAAAATGAATATACAGTCCGAATTTCATGCTTGTAGCCTTGATAGTTTGCGCTCGGCGATGATGAATCAGTCAGTCAGTCTCAGGACATGTTATTTTATAAGTATAGATAATTTGGATTTTAATTTATGAGTTACCATCTATGTAGAAATATTTCAAGTTGGGTTCTTGCGTTGAATGCTTGGACTCATTTAGCTCTAATATGTACAAGGATAATAATAATAAATTTAGCACCGCGTCTTACTACCCGTTCGGGTTATATGCTTTAAGTACTAATTACGCTAATGGATTAGGAATTGGGAAGGTTGAATTAGAGGAAGTGAACCCGCATTTGCGTGGAGGGAGAGTGGAAAACCATTTAGTAAAAACCACCCCCAGTTCACCCGACCGAGATTCGAACCTCGATCTCCCCGTCCTCAGCATAGAGCTCAACACGACAAGCGCGTTAGCCAACTACGCCACCGAGGCGGGTATTTACAAAGAAACTATAATTTGAGTGACTGAGCTAAGTTGTTTACTTCATACTGACAGAAAAATAACTCATTTTATTTCTTTTGAAACAGTTTGTAATTAATTCGAAAAATAAATCTAGTGAAAATTTAAAATTCCTGCTTCTGGCTGCACATTTTCGTGAGCAGGGGCTACTAATTTTGAAATTTTAGCCCTCTGTAGGTAGATATCGCGCATTGTTCATGGCCAACAGATAAACTCTTCATTTTATTAATACATATTTCTAGAACATATAGTTTTCCACGTTTATGACATACGTTATCGGGCATAAGGTAAAATATTATATTTATTAAAATGCAACTTTGTATCAGATAAGATTACAGCTATACTTTTTGTTTATTCATTTATATATAGCAGGGCTATTTAATGGTTTAATTTATGGAATATTAATTTGTATGGTATTTCTTTAGTGAATGCACCCGCATTAGCGGGAATTAGTGGTAAAATCACATAACTAAACCATTATGGAAACCCCCTTTTCTCCAATCAGTGGACACGATCGAAATTTGAACCGTGGGTTCCTTGTCACTAACAAGCCAGTATCTTGAGAACCTTACATCTTAGACCTCATGACCACCAGGTAAGGGTGATCAAAATAAGAGTAGATTCGCATTACGGTTTAATTTCTGTCGTTTTGTGGTGGTGGACGGAGCTCGAATCTTGTCTTGAAAATGGGTTAGGAGGCGTTTTCTACATGCGATTTATCATTGTAGTTTTCCCATCCTCTATCCACGCTCATGTGAGTAGTTCTAAACTTTTTTCAAAACTGAAAGGTGCCCCTTACCCCTTCTTATATTAGGCCCTATCTTAAATTAGGCCCTTATTAATCCATACACGGCTGAGTTCGACGGATTTTTACAAAGTGATAAAATTCCGTAGCACAATTTATTTCGGATGGAAAGTAAAGCCGTTGGTCCCATGTCGATTAAGGCATGTAAAACATCCCTGAAAGGTGTATTAAGATGCCCTTAGAGAAAAAAAAATGTGTAAAATCTTTCTCGCTAGCTGGTAAAAATTCAGTTCGGAAAGCAACGGAAACCACCCCACTTTAAAGGCTTCCGTAGTAGATATATGCTTTCTCCCAGATGGTGGGGTCGGTGACACTAATCAGCTGGGCTGTGGATGAGGTAGCACATCACGAATGTCTCTCGGGTTGTAGATGCAATATATAATCCTTTTGTTAAAGTTTACAAAAGTAATTTAAAAGAAAAAAAAGGCGGGTAAATCCTTTTCCCGCAAAGCTGGAAGCAATCGTGTGTCGTTACCATTCGAGTACAAAAAGGTCCAGTTCCAAGTAATCCGACAGTTGTTATTAGCCTTGCGTTCTTTTTCACCTTTCTAAATTGCACACAATGCTACATGCCGTGACAAATCCGTCCTTTCCCTCTGGACCTTCTGGGTGTCCGGTAGACTCTAAGTACAGGCTGACTTGCAAGTTGGGATACAATACAGGGTGTCCGTGTGACTTTAGGTACAGTCTGACCTGCAAGTTGGGATACAATACAGGGTGTCCGCGTGGACTCTAGGTACTAGGCTGACCTGCAAGTTGGGATACAATACAGGGTGTCCGCGTGGACTCTTAGGTACATCTACTCGCAAGTTGGATACAATACAGGGTGTCCGTGTGACTCTAGTACAGTTGACCTGCAAGTTGGATACAGGATGTCCGTGTAGACCTAGTACAGCCTAACTTAAGTTGGGAATTTGCCATAAAAGTGTGACGAATTTGAGTTTGCCATCTCTTACAGTAGTACCTTTTCTTGACGGCGTGTACTTGTATAACTTGTGAAAATGGATGGTCAAATGTCAGGGAAACCGTTTTACATTTTCAATTCGAACAAATTTTATAATTTGGGTCGGAGGAAGCTGTAACCGAGTAGTCAAATTGTACATGTTTTGAATATTATTATTATTACTATTATTACCACGTCTTACTACCCGTTCGGGTTGTACGAACTTAGGATAATGTGTAATGGTAGGGTGATTGTGAGATGAAATGGAGGACATACAGTTTAACATGGGATCCGAACCACGGTAGAGGCCTGGCATTCCACACATTCGCAAGTTGTGATTAATATACGTCTTGTCAGAGGTGAAGTAAGGGTTTGGACAATCAGCTAAATCTGTGCCGGGACCGAGGATTGAACCACGGACCTCCAACATAGAAGTCCGACATCTTACCCTAGACCACCAGCTCACCTTGCATTTAATTAAATTCATTGTTTGTAATGAAGCATATCTTTTTCCAACGCAGCTGATGACATCTTATAAAACCTGCTTACGACTACTAAAAGGTGTTATCCTTGAATATTTCGCAAACCTTATCGCCGGAATATGACCTCGTGACTCTGCTCTCCGGTAGCGCTCGTCAAAGTTTTTTTTAACGCTCATAATGTTACACACGACCTCAGCACTCGTTGAACAGGAGTAACACCGGTACCGCCCAAACACTGATTTAGGAACCCTTCGTTTAACTTGTAAGGTAACAAGCCTACTTTGCATTATCGGCGCAGCTTATAAGATAGTGCCATAATATGGTCCGTCAAGGCAAGACTTGATACACCCAACTTCCCCTCCGAGGTAACTGCAGGTCTTATGGAGAGAACCTCATCTTTGCTTTCTTGCAGTCAACTGCATTGCCAAATCTCCTCGCTCTCAGTTATGTCTGAAGGTGGTGTGCTGGGGTAAGAAGGAGCTCCTGGCAACCTCGACTAACCAGCGTTGCCAAACTTGTCTTATATTTGAGGGAAGATTGACCACACGAAAACGAGATATGAAAAGGTTGTTTACCCTAAACGATGATATCCAGAGTACCTTTCAGGGTAAACAGAGTATACACATTTATGGGCCGCGAGTCCTTATTTCTCTAGTTTGTATATTTACATTTTATGCCACAGATTATACATTAACAACCTGCCTTGGTGGTGTAGCTAGCTAACGGGCTAGTTCCGCGTTGAGCTAGACTGTCGAGGACAGGGAGATCGAGGTTCTAATCTAATGCGGGTTCACTTCCTCTAAATCTAACCATCATAATTCTAACCCATTAGCGCAATTAGTACTAAAGCGTGTAACCCGAACGGTTAGTAAGACGTGCTGCAAAATAAATAAATAGATAAAATAAAAGCTAACAAAATTATTAAAAATGTTTACAGACCTATTAAATTTAGGTTTTTACAAGCCTATATTTAAAAAGTATTGAGAGTGACGCATCCTTTTTGCCGTGACATCGATCAAACTCCACGAGGAATTGAATTTTTCTAAACCTATTTTTGATTTATATTTGAAGTTTTAGCAATTGACAGACTTCTGAACTTGAGTGGCATCAGACCGTATTGGATAAAGCGTGATGCGTATAAAATACCACATAAGCGCCTCTTTTGAGTGCTGATCTCTTAAGTTAAGAACCCAACAATTGGAAAGACATTCTCAAATACCGACTGCCGAATCTTGTTAAAGTTTTCGGTTTTCTGTCGGTATTTTCTACCCTTTTCCGCAAGGCCTGATGCAAACATGTCTACCATGCTGTAAATAGAACAACATTCCATTCACGCGACAGTTCCGTAACTTCCAAAACAGTTTTTGACAGCTAATGGCTGTGATGATACGAATCAAGAGAAACTAATGTTATTGTTCCTCTCGTTTCTAAGATAAAATGCTAAATACACAGATAAAAGTTATTATTAGAAGTTTCAAGCTGGCCATATTAGGAACCCATCTCGCTGTTGTTTAACCAGTTTATTAGTTAGACACAAGATTACGCTCCAACCAGACATAGCAAATACTTTTTTAATGAATAAATATGACATATTCCCCTTTTAACCATAATCTAAGTACAGAGAAAAGTCTCATTGTCTAACAGATGGCAGCACTAACTCAATTTAAGAAAGGTATTATGATTGTCTAACAGATGGCAGCACTAACTCAATTTAAGAAAGGTATCATTAGATTGTCTAACAGATGGCAACAATAACTCAATTTAAGAAAGGTATCATGATTGTCTAACAGATGGCAACACTAACTCAATTTAAGAAAGGTATCATGATTGTTTAATAAATGGCAGCATTAATTCAATTTGATTTAAAAATTGACTCCCCACCCCCTTCTCCGTAAGCTTCAATTGTAAGAATCATCGCCGCAATGTTTGAAATATAGAGAAGCTCGAGCATTGTCCCCGGGACCCATGTAGAGATTCATTCACCATCCTCTGGGGTTAAAAAGGGCCTCTTTGTGATGTTTATCGTCGTCCTGTAGCTGACGCGTCTGATCAGACCGCTGTCGCCCGCGAGGTAGCGGAGTGAGTGAGCTACTCTGTAACTGTAATCTTGCGGCGACCGCCCCACTCTGTCACTCAGGGGGTTGACTGACGGCGCTCCTTCACCCGATGGGGACTTACGCCCGTCTTGAGAAGTCCGTGCTGGGGGAAAATGGCACCTTCCCGGCGTCTTTATATCCTCGACGATTTATACAGGACTGCTTAGCGGAATTTCGTTTGATTCTGCGTTTTCATCGAGATTTTTTTTAAAAGTGAAATGGTAAAATCTTTTTGAGAAAATGGTTTATAAACGATGTAGATCTAACGACATTACGTATCCGCACCAATGGTTACGTGGTCTAAAATGTCATGTCTGCAATGGATAGAATTGATTCTGACTAGGAGACAGAGGCTTTGGTGGTCATAGGGGAGTCCCTTTCTTTTAAATTGTTTCCCCTCTCTTCCTCCATGCGATTGAGAGTATATTTGCTTTAACATTCTACCTTCCTTAACCTTAATCCACTAACGTGATTAATGTATGCGTGTAGCCCGAACGACTTCTAAGACGCGTTCGAATTAGATCTAACTCTCCTCAATACTAAGTTACACAACAATAATTATAGCGAGGATGCTAATAGCTTCTAAAACACTGTATCGACCGGACTGTGAAACTTTGTCATTCCCTCCCATTATTTAATGGCTTCACCCCTCCCTCTTCTTCTCTCCTTCGTCGCGGTCTTACTAGCGGTGCTTTGTATCGTGAGTCGTGTCAAATGGGGGCGCACGTGCTCACAGAGGGTAAGTACAAACTTTGATCGGGTTTGTAATATTGATGGGCGGCAACGAAACTTCTCTCACAGAGCTTCTTTGTTGCCTCTATTAACACAGAATCCACTACAATGCTGCTGTTATCAGGAACATAAGGCGCCAATAGAGTTCCACTGTTATTAGGAGCAAAGACTCCATTAAAATGCCGCTTTTATCAGAATAGAGAATCCATTGTGATGTCAATGTCATTATGAACATAAAAACCTTTATAATATTTTTTACCGTATATGTTTTTGGAATAGTTAAAAAAAATCAAATTGTTGTTACATGTTAAAAAGGTTATGTTGATGTTTAATTTATTTCGTAAATGTATTTAAAATATATCGTTTACCTGTGACATGAGAGAGATTTCAGGAGGTACATGACGTGTAACCTAGTTTTATTACTAATAAATTATCACTTTGTCGAGAAAATCTACTGATAAGTGTTGCTATGGCAACGACCGGACATGGCGTTACACTTTGACAACGCACAAGCACCGTAGTTGAAGCTTGTAATCCCGGGTGTCACGGTGGATTTTCCTAGTCCAGCTCCAGGCGAGTGCTGATCCGTATTGCCACGCATCTGGAGAACCGAGAAAACACTTGACATTTCGCAACATCTAGTAAATATACGTAATATTGGCTAATCGGGAAGACTTAACTGAAATCTTCCTTCGGATAGACTAAAAAAATGTTCACTAATAATTATATATTTTTTTAAGCACCGCCTCTTTCTACCTGTTAAGGCCATACGCTTATTATGTAATAATTACGCTAATGGTTTTAGAGATTAGGAGGGTTATATTATTTAGAGGAAGTGTAGCTGCATTTGCATAGAGTTAAAGTGGCAAATCATTTTGGGAAAAACCAGCCTCAACACACCAGACCGAGATTCGAACCTCAATCTCCCCGTTATTGGCAGTTTAGTCTACTGCGAGAGTAATGCCTTAAACTATGCGGCCACCGAAGCGGGGTAGTTGAAGAATTAACCACGTTGGTTCAAACGTATCGTGTCTTATTAATTACCTCTTAAACAAGGATTGTGAAGCGACAAAAGACGTATTTATCAATCGATTTTACATTTATCCTGTCTTAAATATAAGTTACATTATTTCACACTAGCTAGTTCGATAAAAATTGAAATGTTAATTACTCTTTTCTTCAACCTAAGTTGCCGGTCTGGAAAACCTGCAAAACACAGGGAATTAGGTACAGTAGACCAATGGCTTCTTTGGTGCTGACTCACAGCTCACAGTTGACAGCTTTAAAAAGTTACCAGACCAAATTATGTATCCCTACGCCAAACCAGATGATCTGCATGAACATGTGTTTAGCAGCTGTCACTTCTGACAGTCAAAATTGAGGTATATACCTAAATGTTTACTGTCAGAAGTCAGCTGTGAGCTGTCAGTCAGCACCAAAGAAGCCATGGGGCTCCTGTAGTAACAAAATTGTGACAACCTTGCCCGGTGCGTTTCCTTAAACGTCACACTTTGATCCTATTCTCAGAGACCAGAATGCTAGTGAAGCGTCGATAGGCAGTATTGTCTTGTGTCGACTTGTTCATGTCACAGAGTGTACATCAGAAATCCCCCAGCCAAGTAAAGGTGTCTGTAATCCTGAAGGAGACGCGAGGATAGAGAGAGAGTAATCCAAGTGGCGGCCTCAAGAAACTTTACTAGGTGTTTGTTTACTCGGGAGAGATTTATTTCAAGGTACAGGCTGTTCTACAAACTACCGACTCTCAATCCATCGCTCTTGGGGGAAGAAAAGGAAATCTACAAATTGCTGACTCGATCCTTACAAACTGCTGACTCCATCCATCGCGCTTTTCTTGGGGAAGGACCGGGAAAGTAAAATGGGACCTAGGGATTTATGGTGGGATGGAAAAGGAACTGCTGTTAAGTTGGGGTGGGAAAGCGGACGATGAAAGGCCATTGTTTTACAGTTTTTATAGTAACATATTTTATTGGCTAAAATACATAAAATATTGCTTCAGTAGAAATAGAGTTTAATCTTCTTCACATGGTGACATCAACAGGTTGTCATGAGCTCATGAACATAGCGACATTAGATGAGAAACTTTTTAAATTTATAGAAAAATTGTCATTAAATTCCAGGACACCGTTGACAGATATTCGACAACTGTTGAGGTCAGTCACCGCTCTTATGTTTCTACTGGAGTATTATTTGATTTGATTTGAACAAAAAATTGTTTTGTTATAAAAACTGCAAACATGCGTCAATTTATTTGCAATTGATGCAATTTCGCCTCGTTGTGTATTTTTGGACCATATGACTTGTAATATATTATTAACCTAATTTTGGGCGGTTAGTAATATTTTATAGATATTGATTAATTTTTATTTTTAGCACCGCGTATTTATTACCTGTTCAGGTTGTACCATCCGGGAAAATCAGGGAAAACTGTAATTAGTCGGGAATTTGAAGTGGTCAGGAAAAAAACGCGAATAAGTCGGGAATTTGGTAATTTACAACAAAAAATCCGGGAAAATGTTTTAATCAAAATATGAAATATAATAATTAGTAAATTACAAATGGCTCAAACTGCCTCTTTTTTTGTAGCTGTGTAATATATTTTCTAATTGTATAATTCCTAGTAGACTATGTTAATACAAATAAATAACACGTTTATCTAAATACTAAAACTTATTATTCATAAAAAAAAATTATTTAAAAAGGTTGGGGCTGGGTAGAACGTGTGCCGTACTGTTGAGTAGGGAATTTTGAGAAATGATCAGGGGAAATTGGGGAAAAAGTCGGGAATTTCATTGTATAAGTTGAGTAGACACCATGATGTACACATATGTACCAATTACATTAGTGATTCGGGGATGATAAAGCTTGAATTTAGAGTAAATGTACCCGAATTTGCGTGGAAACCCATTTTAGACAAACCACCCTAAGTACACCCGACCGGAATTCGAACCCCGATATCCCCGTCATCGACAGATGCAGTCTTGTCTCTTTCGAGAATGATGTTTTAGACCATGTAGCCACCGAAGCAGGTAGATATCGAAATTATCTATCCATAGTGAAAGCGGAATATCACATGTCTTGACGTATGAATACGTGAAAAGACGAGATAACGTTTCTAGTAGTCGTTTAAGGCTCCTCCTATGAAAATTGGACTGTCTGGGTTCATGTCAAGGTCCGAGGGCCGCAAGTTCGACACGCTTGCTCCAGAACTTGTTGCAGCCTACCCTCGATTTCGTCCCAAGTATTCGTTGACTGTCAACAAGGTTGCTTGACGGAGCAGTCGTGACAGTTTGATGTCCCCACGATACATTTCGGCACGCACAGACACGGAACACGCACCTCCAACTCCTCCGTGTGTTACGGTGTCTATCGTCACTTCGAGGACGGGAGAGTTTGGTTCTTTGTCCCGTTCACACGTACACTTTTATTTCCGTATTTAATTTTACCATCAAACTTGTAGAACTGCGTCCCACTACCTGTTAGATAGTTGTAAACATATGTACTAATTACTCTGTCAGAGACGAGGAAGATTGAAACCAGCACTTGCGTGAGGGGTGAGTTTAGAACCATTCGAGGAAAACCTACCACAGTACACCCGACCTGCATTTGGACCCCGATTTCCCCGTCATCATCTGTTGCGAGCGTGATGCCTTAGACCATCTGGCCACCGAAGTGTGTCCTGTCTAATTAAGTAGGGAAACTTGTACTAAATACAAAATTGCATCTATCACGATTGTTTGAATTAGTAAGTTCAACGTCAGAGTTATATATAAGTAACTTGCATTAATAGATAGGGATTGAGAGGATAGCTAAGAAAGATGCACCCGCATTAACGTTCGTAGAGGATGGTAAAAGCACAGCTACAGTCTCTTTTTTTTTTTTAGATATATTGAGATTACTATGTGTAGAAAATTAAATTAAACGTTTCTACTTAAGTGATATTTTATTTGTTTAAGTAATCTTTTATTAACTAAATTTTATTTGTCTAAGTAATTTTTATTAAATAACACATAAATACTGGCTTAAAACTAGTCCCCGTCCACCTTAAAAAGCTACGTTACAGTGGGCGCCTTTACTAATCGTCGTTGTCTTCTGGGTGATTTCGAAACTATTTTGCAAAGTGAGTTAGTTGCAACTTATATTGACGCGCTTAAGTAATCAAAGCACTATCGCACTTAAGACACCAATTCAAAAATTTGAAAGAAAGGAAAGAAAATTATCATTTCACCCTGCGAGGCCTCTTGTTTATCTACTTATAACACTTCCCCTCTTCCTCTGACGAATATACACACTCTATTTACGCATTAACGTTTATTTCAAAATTAACTTTTTATAGTTATCTATTCTAGATAAACATATACTACCACGAGCTTATTTAATCTAAATTCTTGCAGGAAGATTCCTATTGGCTATTTAAGTGAATAAACCAAATAGTCTGAGTTGTAGACGATTTAAAAAAAATGCGTTTAACAATAAACTATTTCCAAGATAATAAATAAAATTTTGTAACAGTGTACTTTTTTCTAGAATTATATAAGTATTTATGATGATTGTTACCTCTTTAAAAAAACAGCGGAATAAAACTTAAACACATTAACTTGGTAAATTCTATCTTGACATCGGCTACGTCACAGGTACGTAACGTCGTTAAAGGTATGGCTACACGGACCGCACCGCACCGCAGAAGTGCGGTGCAATGCTCTCTCGATGATTCATCCGCGCCGGGGCGGTGCGGTCCTTTATGGAGCATCCAGGAGTGTTGAAACTATAGCTATGTAAAAGATGTTTCCGCGAAATCAATCCAACCAGTAAAAGGAAACTGTTTTTAGCTGGAAGTATTTGCCGTGGCACCGAGGGTTGGGTTACACGAGGGTTGGGTAGATAGAGAAGCTGTCAGTTCGTCTTGCACGCCTTCTAAAATGTGTCTGACGCATGTATGGCGTCAATCAAGCCGGCCAGAGCCATGAATCTATGATAAATCGCGTGTTTTTTCGCAGAGTATGTTTAGGAGAAGGGGGAGGTATCTCTATCTAATTACCCTCCCTTTTTCCCTTACAGACCTCCTTCCCCACCCCTTAATGTTATTCTTCTATATTAGAAACACGGTAGGAAGGTTACGATATTCATTACAATTACTTTCACTTATTTTTTACGTTATTGTGATCTGCAGCAGTCACTTTTAATATTTAGTATCGAAACCAACAAAACAAATACCCTATATAAAGTGTGTTACCCGCTTCGGTTGTCGCTTGGTCTAACGCGCTTCTCTGGCAGTGGACTAGACTGCTGATGACGGGGAGATTGAGGTTCGAATATTGGTCGGGAATACTGTTGGTGGTTTTTCCCACTTTCCCTCCACGCAAATTAGGGTGCACTTCTAAATATAGCACTCCCAATCCCTAAACCCAACAGCGTAATTAGTACATAAACGTATAATGTGAACGGTTAGTAAAACTCGCTGCTAAAAAATTTTTTTGTTTTCTTTAAGTTCCTCCCTACCATAGTTCTACGGCCGGTAAGTCTATCGATGCTCCAACGCTTGTTTTTTAACGCTCGAGGGGCAACTCGTTGACCTGCCTAAATTAGGGTACATACACTGTTCCGATAAGTAGGATGCGTATCACAACTCCTTGACCTATCAACTTGTACCTGCCCGTTTCCTAAGAGGTCTAGAAACACTGCGCCTCTGTGTTATACTACTTTCCTCACTTTGGTCTCCAAATTACAGGTCTCCAATTTTTCCAAAGTGGGAAGTTGAACTTTTGGAGGTGTGTATGCGTATGTATGGAACGGGGAGTTCGCTTATTAGTTGTTAAAACGGTTTCTCTCCCGCAAGTTGGGAACGATGAAATTTATTTCCCCTGCAAAATGGTTCGGCTCTTCCTCGCGAAAGTGCCTGTTCTATTGCGCGTGTAATTAAGTGTGCAGTCTCTATATGCCTCGTAATTACTGGTTTGTGAAATTGCATGTTTTGATTTCCTCATTACATATTCATGGGGTTCAAGGATAACCCTATTTCCCGTTGATGGTCTAATTTTTGTTTTTGCTGTTGTATGGAATCTATTTCGTCTCTCTTTACAAGTTTTGCATGACAATGGAATTCGATACTGCTCAAATTACCCACCCACACCTTGAAAAAAAAAAAGGTTAGTCAATTACTGGGTCCGGAATCCACGTTTATAACACCTAGTGATTGTGATTTGCCCTTTTTTTTCACCCTACACTCTTTTTTTGTGCAAAAGTGTTTTAACCCCTTAACTTAAATAAAAATTCCATGGGTCTTTGATAATATCCTTCAGTGTCTGGAGTTTACATGTTTACCTGGTTTTAGGTTTGAATCCCGGCTATTGCGATTTTAAATAATCTCAGGCTGCTTTTTTTTAACACCGTATCTTACTATCCGTTATTATTCCTACCAAAATTTATTTAAATTTAAAATATATATATATTCAAATAACCTATAATTATGCCAGGCCTCCACCGTAGTTCGGATCCCACGTTAAACTGTAGGTCCTCCATTTCATCTCACAATCACCCTATCATTACACATTAGCGTAGGTGCGTATAACCCGAACGGGTAGTAAGACGCGGTGCTAATAATAATATTAACATACACATAATTCAGGTATACAATTTAAAAATAGTATAATAATAGTATAATCCGTTTCGGTGGTCGCATGGTCTAACGCGCTACTCTCCCAGTAGAGTAGATTGCCGATGCTGGGGAGATCGAGGTTTGATTCTCGGCCAGGTGTATTGAGATTTTCCCAAAATGGTTTTCCACTCTACCTCTACGCAAATTGCGGGTGCACTTTCTATAAATATAACCTTCTTCTTTCCTAAAACCAATAGCGTAATTAGTACCTAGGCGTATAACTCGAACGGGTAGTAAAACAAGGGGCTAACAAAAAAAAATTAATAATATTTAAAAAAATATATTGAGCTAATTTTCGGAGGACATGGACACTTCACTAATTTAGTTGGATTAACTGAAATATATATGGCTTGGGAAAGGGGGTATTACCCCCCCTCCCAACTCATTTCACCCCATGGAGCCACGCCCCTGCTCATAATGGTGTATGTTTTAACCACGGACCAGCCACGGTTTTCGTAAAGAAGTGTATTTTTTATGGGAAAGATCTTGAATTTTCTATGTGCGCGAAATTATTTTTTTCTGTATTATTGTAAATACAATATTTTAATAACTTTTATACAGGATTTTTTTTAAGACAATCAACAACTTATAAATTTAAAAGGTTAAAACTTTTGGTTTTATAACATAAATCGCCTATTAACTTCATAATGTTGGAAAAAAAAAAAACATCCAAAGATATTCGTTGGGTTTTCTTTCAATAGAGCTGTTGTCTCTTATTAACGATACAATCAACATTCTCTCTTATGTCTGCCGGGCTACCGATTGGAATGTCTAAATATTCCGTACGTAGTTTATAATGATAGTCTCAGGCGTGTTATTTTCGTTGTTGTTTTGTTTTTTTCAATAATGGTAGATAGTTTGTATGAGACGTGCACGCATGCGTGCTGGACCGGTTCCCTCCTCCCTCCCCGCATCAATGCGTGAGAAGGTTACCGAACTCCTGTACTGGTGGCGTCGCGGGTGGCCACATGTGGAACTAATGTCTCCATTAGTTTAGGAAAAGGCCCTTTTTTTTTGGTCGATTATCTGTGGACGTGATTAATTTGATTTCCTTCATAGTCTACGAGGGCTTGAGTGACGTACTATCTCTTGGAATTTAAATGCACAGATAACACCTACATATGGTTTCAAATTGTTCAATTCACAGATAATACGTACAGATGATTTCATATTGTTCAATTCACCTAAAATAGTTACTGATGAGTTCAGATTACCTACAGATGTTTTCAGATTGTTCAATTCACAGATAATACCTACTGATGTTTTCAGGTTGTTCAATTCACAGATAATACCTATAGATGGGTTGAGATTGTTCAATTCACAGATAACACCTAAATATGGTTTTAAATTGTTGAATTCACAGATAATACCTACAGATGGTTCCAAAATGTTCACTTCACATAAAATAGTTACTTATGGTTTCAAATTGTGTCGATGAAAGTTAATTTCAAAGTACATTGCGTTTATTTGCGTTGTCTCTCGGTTCCTCTTATCTACACCCCTCTACACAATGTTTTCTCTAACGGCGTACCATATTCTAGGCTACCATCGAAGCCCAAAGTACTCAAAATAATGGTTCAAAATACATTAAAAAACGTATTTGATAGTATTCTTTTTGACGAAAGGTAATTAAAGCCTCTCAAACAACGGTTTCTAATATAATCGCTCGCTTTGAGTGATTTCGAAGCTTTCCACACTCGTGTTCTCGTGGCAGCGGTAGAAAGGGTAGCCTGTGTCGTGCTTTGACAAGGTCCTCGCTGGGTGATGAGATACTCCCCTTTGACAGTTCGCGCCCACCCGAGAAAGCACGTGTTCCGTCCACGCGAGTCGATTTATTTGGGCGCCGTCGCGTGTGAACTAAAATCAGGTCATCAATGAACTGTTGGGAAAAAAACATTTTTCTATGTAAAAAGTAGGCCTATTCAAAGATGAGTGTTAAAACTAATATGTTCAAGGCCGTACCAAGGGGAGGTTAAACCCCCCTGTCCCCCCGAAATTTTATGAATAAAATATATATGTCTTTATTTATATTTCAAACAATATCAAAATTAATGTACAAGTACAAATTAGCAGGCTGTGTTACCATAAAAACCACTTCAGAGAGCTTCTAGGGTGTATAGCTTCAAGAACTGTTTATCATTTAGAATTTTTTCTAGCTTCTGGCAATTGGGGATGTGCCCACCAACCTCCTCCTCCCCTGAAATTATTGGCTGGCTACGGCCTTGCATATGTTATGTTAGTTTGTCCTCGATATTATTTTTAATAATAATTAATACTCTGGCATTAGGAACTAGGAAGTCCAATGCCGCACTAACAAAAATACGCTACATATACCTATCATGAGACAGTTTTATCCAGTTCACCTCATTACACCTTATCTCTTCAAGGCCTATTTTAATGTTATCCTCCCATCTGACTGATCTTCCCATTGGGTATGCCAGTCAATACCCTAAATACGGTTCTAGATTCTTCCAATAGCGCTGTATATCCTACCCACCGTAATCTACGAGACATGATACTCCAAACTATGTCTTTTGATGAGTACAGGGTATGTAGCTCATAATTATGTAACCCCGCCATTCCCCAGTAGCCCCATCCTTTTCTGGACCAAATAGCTTCCTAATAACTTTGTTTTCGAACATTCTAATATTTGTTTTTGTCATGTAAGGTAAGAAACCGCGTTTCACACCATAGAGAACAACCGGTAAAATTATTGGTTTTCTAAATTCTGTGTTTTATATTAACAACTCAAAAACTTTTACTATTTAAAAACAAAATAGTACTTGTTGATGGAGGGTTGAGTGGAGTGGAGGTTAATGTGTTCCAAGTCTTGGACCCAGGATACGCCACTGGTTTTGACAATTAAAGGAAACTGATATCTAAGGAAATGCACCAATATTTACTCAAATGAAGGAAAACCACCCGGTGCACCCATCAGGGAATCGAATCCCAGCCCTACTAGTCTTGGTCATACACGTAAACTCACGTTAAAACTCTACCGTTAAGATGTGCAAAAGTTTTAATTTCATCCCCACTTTTTGTGGGAAAAAAAAGGGGGGAAATGTTGCTCTTCTGTTGGCAGCGATGATAGAATTGGAAGTCTAACAGCACGTTCCAACAAAAAAAAAAGTTTATTTCAATTCCGTGAATATAATAAAATAATATGCTTAAAGTCAAGTCGCGTCGCCAAATTGAATATATATTTTTTACGAAGCCAGCCTCCCATATAACTGATCACGTTTCACACAAAATCTTCGCACATAAGTTATACAGCTTTTTTTTTTAGTTAATCTTAACGTGACAATAACCGAACTTAATGTGCGTCACAGGACACATTTATAGACCGTCGCTTGACTGGCACATAAAGTGCGTGCTGTTTAAGGTCATTAATTTTTATTTGGCTCACTAAGCCGCATATTCGAGTACAAAATAATGTCACTAAGTTCACATCGAAGTTGGTACTTAAATAAAATAAAACGTAAAACTTGTTTATTGAAAATATTATAGATTTACGTTTTTTTAAAATTTTCTATCTTGTTTATGATTGTAAAAACATGTATAAAAATATGTTATTAACAGATAGCATAAAGCGTGTAACTCAAATGGGTAGTAAGACGTGGTGTGTTTAAATAAAAAAAAAAATAAACAGATAGTATAAGATTAAATTAGTAAATCAAGTAATTATAATAATGGCTTTCTATATGGATTTTTTTCATAACTTGACAAAAAGTAAATTTATCTGTTCGGGTTATACGCATATGTACAAATCACGCTAATGGGTTAAGGAAGTTATGGTTGAGCCTAGATTAAATGTACCCGCGTTTGCATAGAGTTAGATGGAAAACCATTTAGGAAAAACCACCCCCAGTATACCCGATCTCCCCGTCTGGATAGGGGTGGGAAGGTTAAAATAAATTTTAGCAAAGTCTTTAAATGAAGGGTTTCAAACATATGTTTTAAGATGTCAAGAATTCAAATTTGATATGATTTTATTTATTTGACAACATTTAGCTTGATAAATCTACGCGTGGTTAAAAAAACACTCATAATAATCACTGGGTGAAGTTAACACCAAACGAATAAGCTACTGATACAAAACGAAAGGTCATAGGATTCACTATTTTATTTGAATATATCTTGTAATAAGGAGATTTCAAAATGATCGAAAATTCCACAAAAACTTAGAGAAAGTCACAATTTTCACGCGTTTATTCTACAAGCAAAACTTAATTATATTAATTTGACAAAAAGTATCTTAATCTTCCAATGAAAGCTGCAAATTTTTAGCATCCTCCTCATATTTAGATTTTAAAGTTGCAAAATTCGACATGACCTACCCCTTCAACGGCAGTCCAATCTATTTCGAGAATGACGCATTAGACCACCGAAGTAGGCCATCCGATTTTGACTGAAAGATGAGAGAAGTAACATTCATTGAAAATGTAACCACATTGGAGTTGAAGGAGTGATAGGCTATTTTTTTAAACACCCTCAGTACACCTAACAGGTATTCGAACCCCGATATTTCTGTTACTGGAAAACCATAATAGATGAACCACCACGTCTTACTATGCGTTCGACCTATCCACAATTAATTCCACAAATGGTGTCGGGATGAGGAAGGCCAGTGTCTGTAGAAAATGTATTCGAATTTCCATAGCGGGACAGTGGGGAAATATATCTATGTTTAAATCCTGAGAGGGTGAACTGAAGTTTAAAATAATATATATATATATTTATAAAAAAACTTCTGTCCACACTCTCGGGAACTAAACCTCGAACTTTCCGTTACCTGTAAACCAGACTAGACAAAAGTTTATTCCGCTTGGTAATAATCAATGCGGGTAATATGTTTGTCATCAAACAAACACAAAACCTTTCAGACGTAATCACCGTTCAATTTCCTTCATGTTTGTAAGACGCGGTGCTAAAAAAAAAAAACCTATAGCGAGAAACATACCGATTTAGAATAAATGTGACAAAGCTTACACGCACTCTCAGTATTTAAGTAATCACTATGGAATGACATGAAAATACCTCATCAGTAAAAAAAAAAAAATATTAAGGGGTTGGTAATGAGCGTTGACTTTTGTCCTCGCAAGAAGTTGACTTGATGAAGAAATACCAGGCAAAGGTTGTGTGAAAAGATTGGTCATTATGTTATTGTTCGTGTGTGTGCGTGTTTCTGGCATTTTATTCGCGTCATTATGGCGGCCAGGTAGGAATGATAATCGGTGACGAAAGAGGAACACTAAACGAGGCAAGTGACAAGCCGCGCTATCTAATAATCGATAAAGAATCAAAATATTAACGATAAGTTGGGTACTTAAGGGGGCCGGGGCGGTGAGAAATTACCACACAGACGTTCAGCTCTAATACATTATTTAATTCTACGATACGTTATTTAAGAATATGGTTCATGCCAAAATAAAGTCGAAAGCTTCCACAGGGTTATGAGTTTTACTAAATATAGAAATAATGAGTGAAAATATGAGATTAGCTCATTTTCAATTACTATTCAATCAAATTTGTGATGCAATGAGACTAGGCTTGATGAAAATAGGGCTCTATAGATATATCCTGCCTCTAACAAATATAGCAATATTTTGTTAGGCTCACAACAAAAATGCTAAGATATTTAAAGAACTAGCAGCGTACTTCTTTACCTCGAACTAATATGTTTCGTAGTTTAATTTCTCCCTTTACAACTTACGAGCATGACATTGTTTTTTAAATTTCGAAACGAAACTGAATCTTGTCTAACTTGGTCGAATCGAATCGCAGGCCTAAAAAAATCGATTAAATTCCCATTAAATTTTATGTTAAATTTATTTTATCGAATCAAATCTTAGTCCAAAAAAAATATTGACTCAAATATTTTATTTTAAAAATAGGTTCCGATCTGAATCGATTAATTTATTTTGGGCTCAATATGATGGTATTTTAGTATGCAAAGTTTCCGAACCCAATCCAATAATAAAAATTTCCAAATAAATGTTGGTAAACATTTTAGATAAATTTTAGGTTTATTAAAAAAAAGTTAATAAACAGCACTAATCTAAAAAAAAAGTAATCTAAATAAAGATCACACCACGCAACTGATATCCGCTCTGATTATATTAATTTACCGAGTAAGTATAAATTAAAGATTCAAATTTTGAGCTAAATCCGTCGAATCCAAATCTAAGATTTATTTGAGGTTTGAAATTTCAGTCAAATCAGAATTTTGCATTATTAAGATTCAAAATTTGGGATCTAATCCGAATCTTACTAACACAAACCATTGTATTCTAAACCGTGTGGCGTGACAACGATTGATACTTTTTCTCCGACTAAGAAGGCTGCCTTAAGCTCATGGCTTAATTTAGCAGATAATACAATAAAACAGATTTAAAGCATAAAACGTGCAGCTTTAAAACATGTACTACGTTTTTACATGACTTACAAGCTAACCTAATGAGGTAAAACAACACTAGTCGTGAAAACATTTAGGCGTTAGAACAAACCCACTCTCAAACGTTTTTTTTTTTGCGATGATTGCCCGACACCTTAGCCTAGTAGGTAGTTCGTGTACCTATTGAGCCAATAGCGGGATTCGATCACCAGCGTGACCTAAAAATTATTCTTGGTGAAATTATTAAGTTTTTTTTTAGAAAGTACAAGTTAAATACTTCATTTTTTAAATTTCAAAGCAGTGCCATCTACTGTAGCCCCATGGCTTCTTTGGTGCTGACTGACAGCTCACATCTGACTTCTGACAGTCAACATTTAGGTATATACTTAAATTTCTACTGTCAGAAGTAACAGATGCTAAACACATGTTTTTGAAGATCATTTGGTTCGGCGTAGGGATACATAATTTGATCTGGTAACTTTTCAAAGCGTCAGGTGTGAGCTGTCAGTCAGCCCCAAAGAAGCCATGGGGCTACTGTACATCTGTAATCGGTCTTCCTTACCACCTAGCCTTACGGTCTCTTCAACCACTTGGACAGACCTGCCCCACCGACCGATCTATACTCCATTCACGGTAGTAATTACTCTATGAAAGGTCGTTTTTCTTACCATTATGCTACTATATAATATATTTCTGGTAGGGAAAAAGACCTTTCAGAAAACAATTCCTACGGTGAACGTACTTTAGTTAGCGACTGGTTGAAACGTCCACCCTCTCCGAGAGATCCTGCTAGTGAATACTCGAAGCAATGACCTCTCCCCACGCGACTCCGTGCCAGCTCTACCTACTGCGTCACTGCCCTGAGATGTTCCCAGAACCACACCACACGGTGCATGTTGGTGTGTGAAACGGATAAGAGTGCAAGACGAGCCGCGACCATCTCGTTCAGGGGTACTATTCTCAAACTTTCCTGTAGTTACTCTTACTATCGTTTGAAACTTTTAAAACGTTCGACAATGTTTTCGTGCTCCGTGTCTTCCTCTACTTTCATGAGATCAGGATATTTATACTAATTAGGTATGATTGAAGACGCTCGATAGAATTCAGAGGAAATGTACCCGAATTTGTGGGGAAGGGAAGACAAACACATACAACCTTAGGACTCTTTGATGCACCAGTTTAAGTGTAGAGTTAACAGCAAACAGACAGCTAACGTGTGAATCAATCAAACTCGCGTCCTCTAAATCATTTTGTACACTCCGCGAATCTATGAAACCAACTGCAATGTGGTCCTATTATTCTTTTTATAAACTTTGAAGGAGCACAACATTTTGGAATAAAGACTATTTGGTGGAAATCTGATAAATAAGAGGTTGGTGTACCAAATTAGTTTTTTTTTCTATGATAGGAATCAATTATTCCTAAAACCCGCCTCGATGGCGTAGTTGACTAAAGCGCTAGTCGTGTTGAGCTAGACTGCCGAGGACGGGGAGATCGAGGTTCGAAACTTGGTCGTGTGAACTGGGGTGGATTTCCTAAATTGTTTTCACTCTCCCTCCACGCAAATGCGGGTTCAATTTTTTCATTCAACCTCCCCAATTCCTAATCCATTAGAGTAATTAGTACTTAAGCGTATAACCCGAACGGGTAGTAAGACGCGGTGATAAATAATAATAAAATAATTATTCCTAAAAATGAAATAAAAAATTGCACACTTAATATGTGTAATGTTTGGCAGCTCACACGTATGTTTTCTCACATAAAAGTGTACAAAATACACGAAAAGTCTAAGCTTACGGGGACACATCTGCAAACATTTATGAAGGTGACTTCCAGCACCCGATATTCACACCATTGTCGCAAAGAAAAAAAAATCTGATGGTATAATTTAGGAGTTACAACACACATTGTATTTGCATTTGAATTTTACTCCTCTCCTGTTTGTTCTCCTACTGCCGGACATATCCACTTCATGACTACTTAGCGCCTTAAGTAGATCTACCAACTAACTATCTCATGTACCTACGTTTAAAAGTTGCAGGACATCGGTAGATATTAAAGGCCTCTGTTACTTGACCAGGGTATAAAGTATGTCCCGACCAAATCCAGCCCCTTTTATCTACTTTGCATATGGCGGGCCGGAACTCCCATTACTTAACGACGTGGATGCCCCCAAGGCACAACTCCACTTACTTACCCTCGCACTGTAGGTAATTTAGCGACGAGGCTTGCATCTCATATAAAACACATTTCTCAGTCTCAAGCAGGAAACTACAGCCCAATTTTCGTAAGAAGAGTCAATATTGTACAACTGGGAAAAGTTAAACAAGATCTACTTTCACGTCGAACCGTGTGATATGGAGTTGTTTTTAGCAACGCGTCTTACTACCCGTTTGATTATACGTTAGTAGTTCTAGGGATTAGGAAGGTTATATTAATAGGAAGTGGACACACATTCTGGGAAAACTACCCTTAGTACACCCGACCTAAATTCTCGATCTTCCCGTTATCGGCAGTCTAGTCCACAACGTCGAGGACGAACAATTTACCCCAAGACCACCGAGGTCAACATAAATATATTTTCTGAAATGTATTTTATTTTCTACCGAAGATGGTTAATGTAGGACGCAGACAACTATGTTTGTCTAGATTATTATTATCTCATTATGTTTTTATTAATTTCAACAAGAATATTCAAATACCCAAACATATAATTTTAAGCATTAGGTTTGTTGTTTGACTTGCACATCATACGTAATAACACATTTATTTAAATTTAATTAAATGGAGCTTTAAACTCTTGTGTGTAGTAATATACGTCATTTTTCAAGCGTTTACCGTCATTGATAATTGACCAATTATTCCGCTAAGTGGTTCGATGAATCTTCCTTCCTTGATTTAAGTAGTCATGTTTCGATACCATAGTTTACCATCCAATTACTAATACATTGAATATCATAAGTTTCTATAATGGCGTTTGTTTCCGACTTGCAAATTGCTCCATAATTCCTCCCCTACCCCTCCACCGGTCCCGTGCTCTTACGCCATTCTACCCTCCACGTCTTACTACCCATTAGTGCTATTTGAATATCTACACTAATGAAGTAGGGATGGGTAAAGTGAAATGTATATTTAAGTGGGATGACCCGCTTCGGTGGTATTGGGCTGGACTGCTGAAGACGAGGATATTGGGGTTCGATCCCGGTCGGGTGCACGAATGGTGGTTTTCTGGATTGTTTTCCCAAGCTTCCTCCACGCAAGTGCGGGTGCATTTCTTCTACATTAATTTTCCCTAATCCCTAACCCATTAGTGTAATTAGTACTTAGACGTGTGCCGTCTACGTCATACCTTGTCTTATTGGAAGGTGTGCCGTGGGACGGCACCTCACTCGCTCTGAGGAGAGGTGGTGTGGAGGAGTATGGGACAGTGGAGTCAGACCTGATGTACGAGACGGCACCTCGCTCGCTCTGAGGAGAGGTGGTGTGGAGGAGTATGGGACAGTGTAGTCGGGCCTGATGTACGAGACGGCACCTCGCTCGCTCTGTGGAGAGGTGGTGTGGAGGAGTATGGGACAGTGTAGTCGGGCCTGATGTACGAGACGGCACCTCGCTCGCTCTGTGGAGAGGTGGTGTGGAGGAGTATGGGACAGTGTAGTCGGGCCTGATGTACGAGACGGCACCTCGCTCGCTCTGTGGAGAGGTGGTGTGGAGGAGTATGGGACAGTGTAGTCGAACCTGATGTATGAGACGGATGATGAGAAACGGAGCAATGATTCTACTGGACAAAGTGTTAAGATAGTACGAAAGATAATTGGACTCGAGTGTACCTGCCCATCCCAGGTTAAAATAAACCATAGATGAAATATGACGGAGCTTGTTTCAGAGTGAAACGTTATCCAGCCACGTAAAATAAGGAATAGGACGTGTTCGGCAATGACGCGTTGGTACTAGTGATATCTGGAAAAATGTACCCATTGGTAGTAAAAGGGTACAGGCGTATAAACCGAACGGGCAGTAAGACGCGGTGCTTTAAAAAAAGTGGATTGGAAGAGAACATGACCTAAGGTCCATATTTTTGCGATTTTTATAACAAAAAAAAAATATTGATCTATTAAACAGCCAAACTATTATAGTTGCAAATTACGGTTATAGCCGCGCTAAATATTGTATCATTTAAATTGAAAAATTATATCTGTACACGGGAATTGAACCCGGGAGCTACTAAGCCAAAGATCCTTGTTTCAATTCACGTGTCCAGGTGTAATTTTCCAATTTAAATAAAACAAAACATTGTTTCAGTAAATGCGTTCAGTTAAATTTTCTACATTAGCTAAATCGTTTTTAAATATCTGCTATTACATAAACGAGCTTCGCATAATTTGCCCAGGATTTAAAAAAAATCAAGAGATATAATTTATTGGTCAAATTACACATCGTACACGATGCCCGGTGAGTGACCCATTTTCCATTTTTGAAAACATGTCGGGAATACTGTGTGCAGAAAATTAAATTGATGCAACCCGTTTCGTTGGCCGCACGGTCTAACGCGCTACTCTCGCAGTAGACTGGACTGTCTATGACGAGATTATTGAGGATTTAATCTTGGTTGGTTGTATTGAGGTCTTTTCCAAAATGGTTTACCATTCTCCTTCCACGCAAATTCGAATACATTTCTTATAACTATCACCTTATTCCCTAAAGTTATTAGAGAAATTAATACATAAGTGTATAAGCTGAACGGGTAGTAAGACGCAGTGCTTAAGAAAATATTATTTTGATCAAAAATGTTTTTTTTATCTTAAAAACTAAAATAAAGGAGATCTTAACTGGTGTTCCCTTCTAAACCACCTTAAGAATGCCATTGGGTAAAGGAGGAAAGATAAAAGAAGACGAATTACTCGGTTGGGATACAAACACCAAGCTTCCCTGTTACTGGCAAACAATACAATACGAGACTGGTTCATTTTCCCGCATATCCACCAGTGAGGGGGTGGGGGTAGGGTTCTCCACAAGATAGAATTGTAAAAACCCTGGTACAAACCTATAACAGACGATCGGACATTATAATAAAGTTTCAAATACAATATCAAAGGTTTGCATTTAAAAAAATGAAAGATAATAAGATATAAAAAGAATGTTTTATGTAATCTACCGAAAGAAAACAAATTACAATCAAACTTACAAAACGTTCCATTTGCTTGCAAATTGTCTAGTAAAATGAATGTTTTTACAGAAAACTCAAAGAACAAAAAGAGTTTATATATTTTCGTTTTTATTTTTTCCGTTCGTCGCAATTCCTTTCTTTCCCCCCATAATGAGTGTTTTGTTTTCAAACGGTTTTATTTCCGATAAAAAAAAAAAAACTCGCACGCCTGTATAGTACTATTTTCCTTATCTGAGAACTATGCCAGTTTTTCTTCTTCTAAGCACCGCGTCTTACTATCCGTTCGGGTTATACGCTTATTACGTTTTTGTATTTAGGGATTAAGAAGGCTATATTTATAGGAAATATACCCACATTTACTTGGAAGTGTGGAAAACTATTTTAGTAAAACCACCCTCAGTTCACCCGACCGAGATTCGAACCTCGATCTCCCCGTCCTCAGCAGTCGAGCTCAACACGACAAGCGCGTTAGCCAACTACGCCACCGAGGCGGGTCATTTTAGTAAAACCACCCTCAGTTCACCCGACCGAGATTCGAACCTCGATCTCCCCGTCCTCAGCAGTCGAGCTCAACACGACAAGCGCGTTAGCCAACTACGCCACCGAGGCGGGTCATTTTAGTAAAACCACCCTCATTACATCCGACCGACATTCGAACCTGTACCTCCCCGTCATCGGCAGTTTAGTCAACTGCGAGCGTAGCGCGTTATATCATGCGGTCACAAGGGTTTGGTTAATTTTGTTGTGTTTCCACTGGTTGGACACCCTCATACTCACTATCAGCATCCTCTCATCTCATCGGGACATAGAAAGAGCCTCCACGGAAACGATGTACGATTAGTAGATTCGGGCGTCCCCTGAGCGACGGTACATTAGTACTGTCTAATATTTTCACTACTAGGCTACAGGTTGATGTAACCCAGACACGCCATTGGTGTTTAAGTTAAAAGCTTCTCTCAGTTTATTTTCCATATCACATGGAAATTATATGGTAATTTATAATATGTTATTAGTAGTTCGCTGGTCGCACTTAAAGAAGTGGCCCGCGGACCGTAGCTTTCCTAGGTTTACATTAGGCTCTAGCTGGAGTTGCTAACAGACCACCAAAAGGGCTTTTAATTTATAAATGAGTCGGATCCTACATCTCTCGATTCCGAATCTGAAATTTTCTTTCTAATTTCGAATTCAAATTTGAATCCTCGAATTTTTAAAAATTTAAAAATTTAAGTTAAAGTAAATATATTTAAAATTAAATTAAAAAAAAGTTTAAGGTCATGCGTCATAAACAACGAAGATAACGCTTTAATTTTTAGTAAATTAATATATTAGGGCCTAATACAATTCTGTAATTTTTTGTGATTTTGTTACCCTCCCAACTACACAAGTTTCTATAATTACTTTTACCAATTTATTAAAATTGTTATATCACTTAAATTGTATTCAAATACTTTTTTTTTTTAGATTTCTACAAATTTTGAATACCATAGGATTCGAGAATTTGAACGTCATATCTTTATTTTTTAGGCAAAAATTGTATTTCCCCCCCTCCCCTCCCCCCGCCTCGTCCTGCTACCTGTCCGGCTATGTGCATATTCATACTATTGTAACATGGAGAAGTTATAATTTGGGTGATACACACCTGAATTTGCGTGGAGGGAGAGTGAAAAATCATTTAGGAAAAGGTATCCTTCAGTACACTTGGCTGGAACGCTAAAACGCCGGTTGATCTCGGTGGTCTTGCGGGAAAACGCTCGTCTCAGGATCCAGTGTTTGTAGGTTCAAACCCAGCCGGGATAGAAGGATTTTACTTCAGCGATAATAAATCTGTAGCACAATTTTCTTCGGAGGATAATGTACTGATCGCCTCATTTTGAAGGTAATCAGACACTTATTAAACCCCTTTTTTTCTACTTAGTCAAGACTGAAAAAGAACTAAGTCAACTATTAATTATCAAAAAAGAACAAAAGGTGGGGGATAGTACCAAAACACGTGGTTTCCCACGAGGTTGTTCAAATCACAATCCATTTATCAAAAGGATTTATAATTTATTATTTATTAAGAAAAAAACAAAATTTAAAAAGGATTATAAAAGAAAACATTTAGTGAGGTTAATTTAAAGACAATAAAGGAAACAGTTTTACATTTACTACCTTACCGATTTGTTACAAACACCCATCACAAAAGATGTCTCCATCAGAAACTCATAGAAACAAACATAAAATTAATATTTATAAAGATAAAGAAAATAGTCTTCAACTAAAATATTTAATTCTTAGTATTATTTTTATTTAACTATTGTGACATATAGGATGTCGATTGATCAAAATAATAGCATCAAAGAAAAATCCGGCCACATGGTTGATAAATTTGGCGTTACCTTCCAATACAAAGGTTATCTAATAATAAACACTAGATCATGATTAAAATATAAAACTACACGGAAACTTTACTTCATCATACAAAAATAAGAAATAAAATAAAAAAGGAAAACGACTACATGTTAATTTGGAAAAGATTCTCAAAAAATATTTTAAAAAAAAGGAAGAAAGTAAAATACGTCTCACCAGTATTACAGCCAAAGACCAAATAGGTCGAGACAAAGCTGTTCCTTTCAAACCAGAAAATTCATATCTAAGGAGATGGCCAATCAGAGACCAGTTTTTTAAGATAAAAAGAATCAGCCAATAGTATTTTAGTTGAAGACTTTACATTTTTAAACAAATATAGTATAAAATGAATATTAATGAAAAATTAAATACATAAAAAAGGTACAAAGATATGTAATTATTTAATAATGATAACCAAGATTGAATTATTCATTTATAATAGTGTATTAAAAGCTTTAGTTCCTCAAATTCCCATTCTCGATCGCTACTTCATTTCTAATTTCAATTTAGTCCAATAGACTTCGTTCCATGACACTATTTGGAGCTTCAAGGTTGATAGACCTAAAGGTCAGTCTATAACCATCAGTACAATAAGTAAAGCCGGCTATCACATATCAATTGAAGCACGGGGAAAGAACCCTGGAAAGTATGTGAAAATACCTTTCCCCGGCAAAATTGGTAGGATCTTTCGCTCTCACTCATAGAAATTATTATGTGCGGATTGTTAATTGGTTCAGAAAGGGCACGGCACGTTGATTACCTCAAATGAATAAAATACTAAACAACGAACGACCTTCGAGTCACCGGAAAATCCGACTAAAATGTGCTTGACACTCTAGTCCACTTAGCCATCGATGCGGGTAAATGCCGTATAATTTTGGTGCACATGTACGTCACCTTACCTCAGTATGTAGTGTCTGCCCTTTGATCCAAAGGCACAGAGAAGGAAAGAACAGAGCCACAGCCGCTAGGTTAAAAGTGTTGCACTCCTTTTCGAGGCTTTACTCCTTCAACGTTGGGATCGCTAGGTGCGACCCCCAGTGACTACAGCGCAATCAAGTGAGCATTTTTTAAACGACTCACTTTAAACTCAAATGTACTAGAAGGCAGATACAAAATATGAGCTCCTCAAGTTAACCTGTCGGCTGGCGGTCACCGAGCAAACTTCAGGTAGCGCCCTCCCCCCCCAGTTTCTTCAAATATCTCTCTCTCTCTCTCCCCCCCCCCCCACCCCCATCGCAGAAAACTAAATTCTATGTTGCTACTGGAGATTTTTTTTATTTAGACCAAAAAAAAGTAATGCTATAAAAACTCTAAAATTACTTGCGCCCCCTGCCGCCGCACCTTAAGAAAGTTATATTTAGAGAAAGTGTATCCGCATTTGCGTGGCGGGAGAGCAGAAACACATTTAGTAAATAAACCTCAATACATCCTATCGGAATTCAAACCCCGATCTCCTTGTCATTGTCAGTCTAGTCTATGGAGAGATTGACGCCATAGCTTAGGCCTTACACCAAGCGGTCATTGAAACAGGTTCCACTAGAATCAAGCCGGTTTGCAAGTGATGCGCTGATACAACTACTTTGTTCAGAAAATGCACGTTGTATTTGTTGGCTTACATCGGTGAAATATCATGTACATAGACCGTTGAAGTAGCAAACTTTCATTGTGTGTTGTTTTTTACGAGTATGTGGAAAGCACACATGTTTTCAATCACCATGCGACTGTGTCGTTTCACAAGTGTTGTTTTGATCCTCTTGTTAAAAAGAGCTGGTAGCTGAAGGCCCCCTTGTGAAGGATGTGAACCACAAAAAAAAAAAAAAGTTTTTCAAGAGAATGGAATGTTAGTCGAGCCATGTGCTTGCACACACAAGTGCATGTGTTTTCACTTCACATATATGTGGGTACACGTGTCGGTATGTACTAGTGAACGGAAAATAAAGGCTTTTAGGATTGGTTTCGTGCAACACGGATGTGATTTTTTTTTTAAATACTAAATAATGTTTGGTTTCAAACTTCAGTTCGGAAATTAAAACGTTAAAATGGAAAACCCATGAGGATTTTTCTATATCTTTGCACAAATTCGCGTATATCAAAATGACGGAAGAAATCCCCAAACAACCCCACTTCAGTGATCGAATGGTCTAAGGCGTCATTCTCGTGTTGGACTGGCCTGCTGATGTCGGGGCGATTGTGGTTCGAATCCTGGTTGGGTCTACTGAAGGTTTAAAAAAAAAAATAGTTGCCCACCCTTTTTCCACGCAAATGGGAATAGATTACCTCTAAAATGATTCCTCCCTCATTCTTACCCCATTAGAGTAATTATAATATATGCGTATAACATGAACAGGTGGATGTGGTGATTTAAAAAAATCTGAACACCTTCTCTATATCATCGATTTTATTTTCTGTACTTAGCGTATTACGAACCAATATAGCTATTAACATATTTAGACGAAAACGGTAAGATTGGCGAATTCAATTTTAAAGGATAGTGTGCATCTTAAATTTCTTACGGATATAGGCCTACATTTAGATCATACTTTAGAATAAATACTGTTTCGGCCAACGTTTATAACATTTAGTCTACAATGATGCCACGTATCTGAAAAACACAGGGAATTTTTTGTGTTTAGGAAAAACCAACAGCGGGAGAAAACAACTGTAAAGCATAAAAGGAAAAAAAAATGAACTGACGAAGTAATCACATTAAATTGCTTATCATTCTCCCCCACCCCCTTTTCCCCCCACTGATTTCTTCTTGAGGCACTAAGTTGCGTGGCAGTTTCATATATTTCCTCATCAAGGTCAAATTCTCTTCTTCTAAACACCATTGGTGTAAATTCACAATAGTCAAATTTATTAAAAGTGAAATATTAATCTTATATACTATTCTTTAAATAAAGTGGAAAGTGGAAAAATCATCGGGAAACTTGGAAATACAAGGACTTTTGTAATTAGAAAATAGTAGAAACCCTGCAGTTATCAAACGGGATAGCTGTATGTCATATAATCCCTTTATATTTATTATTATTATATTATTATTGGCCTGTACAATGCTATAAATGCTATGTATTGCACTTAAACGAAAAAATAGTCTTATGTTTTTAAGAAACTACACTAATTACACTAAAAATCTATTCTAACTCACACCAAAGAGTACGCAAATAAATGCTTCAATCTCGTCTGGTCTGGTTTTTTCCACTCGCCCTTCAAGCAAATGCAGGTTCACATCAGGTCATTTCTTGTTAAGTGGTCCAATATTTTAACACTTTTGATTCCATGATGAAACTTATCAGTTAATTTTTTATCCCCCCCCCCAATTTTAACACAAATTAGTTTTTAAGAAATGCAAGGTATTTTTTAAAATCTTATAACCAACCTTTAAATTAAAAATGTACAAAACTAGTGATGGGTTATTAAAGCCTTTTAAATAATCTACAACCCCCCCCCCTAACTTATATTTCTTTTCTAGTTTAGTAATAATTTATTTTGTAAATTGTATGTCAGTGGAAAATAAAGTTTTTTTATGATCCTGACTTAAAAAAAACTGCTGCAGATAAAAATTTGAAAATTTGCATTTTTTTAAAACTATTTCTGAGTGTTCATTAGGTGACCAAATATTTTTTAAAAAAATCAAAAGGGTAAAGTTCATAAGTTTTGAAAATTTTGGTCCACTTGAAAGAAATGTCCCGTCCTCTAAAATCAACCTTCCTCATCCTTAACACATAGTGTAGTAATACATAGTAGCAGTAGACGTGACAGAAAAAAAAGATTGATTCAATTTTAAAATATTTGCCAGTTTTAATTAAATGGCAAAACTATGTAAATACTCTCTTTTTACTAAGAGTTCGTATTTTCTTGAAATAACAGACACACATTAAAACCATTCTCTTTAAACTCTGCAGTCGCCCTTTAGTTCGAAGATTAACGTTTACTAGTTGATAGATCCAGAGCAAAGTTTCTTTTTTAAACATAGTTTTAATATTTATGTTGATCCAAATATAGATTATAATGTAAGCGCGTGACTCTTTAGATGTAAAAAAAGTGTAGGGACCTACATTTGTTTGTTATTGATAGTTCCTAAACATACATAATAACAAAAGTAGGTTACACACTTGAGTGATTCCAGATCAAGAAAAACTACGGAAATATTCTAAAGGAAATAAAAAAAAAGTTAACATAAATACATCTTCAAAAGTTGTGTACATCAATCGTTTGTATAAATAACCAAATACATAATTTGTTTAGTGTTTTGACGAGGTAAAATATATATGTATTTTGAACACTAACCAGAAATATACAAATTCATAAACAGGCACAAGCGGCCGCCTCGGTCAGCGAGAAACTGTCAATCCTTGACAGGCCACAAGAGATCAGGTCCGGCGCAACCTTACTTATCGATTATAGGCCTAGTTTAGAGTTGGTTTGGGGAGTCATAGATGAGTTTGAAGAGGAAAGCTTTGGTAGTACAAAACACTATTTCCACAATACAAGAACAGTATGTAATATATTCTCACAATAAATTGTTACGTAGATGAGTGACATTGAAGGGACCCACTTGGTGATAAAATGATTTAAGGCAAGGGTCAGCAATCTACTGACTGACTGATTTTATCTAGCCCACAAAATATTTAGCAAACAAACAATTTGTTCAAAAAATAGACTAAATAGCTAATTACTACATAGAAAATGTAAAATTGAACTTTTTTTTGCTTTACTTTTTTTCAAATTAGCCAAACATTTTTAAAAACCCATAAAGCCCACGATATCAATAGGAATTAAAACTGCAGATGACAGGGAGATTTTGAGGTTCGATCCCGGTTGGGTGCACTGAAGGTGATTTTCCTAAACGTTTTCAACTCTCATTCCAAACAAATATGGGTGCACTTCCTCTATAATCAACCATCCTCATCCCTAACACATTGGCGTGATTGGTATAAAAGCGTACAACCCGAACGGGTAGTAGACGTGGTGCTATAAAAACTAGGCTGGTAGTATAGGTAACGAATATAGTCACTGTTGACAAAAAGGAGCAGGGTGAAAGGACAAGTCCATAGTGGAGCAGTAACAGATTCTCCTGCTCCACTAAAGAGGAAAGAACAAGTTAGTACAACAGATTCTCCTGCTCCACTAAAAGAACAATTTTTCCCATCCCTATTCCGCACCGGCGAAGCTATTTAGTGACACGATTGGTGAACTGTTGTGGAACTCAACTTGTTAGTACTGATGATGAGGTTTGAAATTTACCTGCTAGTATTTCTATCTATCTCTGTCTCACTTGCAAGGTACAAGCTGCCAAGAATGAGTCACGACAGAAAGTACTTTTATTACTGTCATGTTGAGAGATTAGTTACATATTATTTATCATTATTTTTTCAAATGTACTGTGACCCCTAGGTTGAGGAGCCCTGGACTAGACTACCGAGACGAGAAGATGGGGGGTTCGATCCCAATCGGGTGCACTGTAGTTTTCCCCAAGACGGTTTTCCACTCTCCTTCCACGCAAATGCGGTTGCACTACCTCTAAATTAAAACTTCATAATCCCCTAACACATTGGTTTAATTAATATACATAGGGGTGTAACCCGAACGGGTATTAAGACGCGGTGCTATTAAAAAACAACTTTTTTTTTGTTTAAGCTGTCGCCTTTCACCCACAACTATCCTTTGTAATGTCAATAAAAAACGGGGATAAAAACTTCGAATCGTCTTATCTCAAGGTAAATGTAATTAATCATGTTTCAAAACGTGATACGTAAACAATTCCTTAACTCACTTTACAACAAAGTCTCCCTTCTCCCCCATTCCCTGTTTAATGTAAAATCAATGAGCTAATATAATAATAAAATATATTGAAGGCGTATTCAGCCAAAGGTCCCGGATTCGATTCCTGTGTCCAGGTGTCATTTTTCATTTTAAATAATCTGATATTTATATGCGGCTATAACCGTAATTAACACCTATAATAGCGTGTCGTGAAAATAGTAATAGACAGGGTGATATATATAAAGAGTACATAAAAATGTTAAACATAAATATATAAAATTTGTATACCTCTTCCCTCTACTCTGAAAGCTTACCTTCCTTAGCTCCACTATGGTGCGACATATAAGATAGGGCTATGGTTTATTATGTCAAGGTAAGGCTTACTTTCAAGGTAAATGGAGGTGTATATTTATACTTAATTGAATATATTTATAAGAATAATACGCTACTAATTCGGTGCTAAAAGTATAACTATAGAGAAGAATTTTATATATATATAAAAACTATTATGCTTGAAGAGAAATGTTTTTGAGTGTATTTTTCTTCTCACACTTAGCAATCTAGGCTCAAAAGTTTGTCATACTCCATTAAGATTATGTAAAAGAATTCTCCCCCCGACCCCCCTTTTCCTTCCTTATAAGCTGGAATAGATGTAAAATTTACATATCAAAACAACGTAAAAGCTCGGAAACAAAGCGTGTGGTCCGTACTTTTAGATACACCTGCGCTTTCAATGTTTTTCTCTGTGCTTTCAGGCGTTATCGAGAGGTCGAGTGTATTTACATATATAAAATAGAATCAACGAAAGGCTTTTGAACTCCCGATGTGCGAGTATGAAAGGAATCAGGAGGGGGGGGGGGATAAAATATGAATGTATTCTTGATATATATATATAAAAATATAAACACACATATATACATACACATATGTTGTGCCCAACATAGACCTATCTTCAAAGTAAAAGCTGGTTAAATTCCCCGAAGGGTCTCGTGGAAAGGGTCCTGAGAAAAATGAGTGGAATGATGGAAGGGGTGAAGGTCACATAAGTAAGGAGAAGAGAGACAGAAAAAAAAGACGTGGTTGTAAAAACTGTTTAAAGCTTTTTGGAGGGGGGGAGGGAGGAGTTATATTCAATTTTAATACTTTGGTAAACTTATTTATATAACTTTTTTTAAAAAGTTAATATTGAATTACTCGTTCAGTTCTGTTCAAAGAATATTTTTAAGTTCAACTTTAAATATTAGTCCATTTCTATCAAGGATGGGGGAGGGGGGTGATTTAAGGTAACAACGTTTGCAGGTTGTTTCATTAGATAGGTATCCTTTAAGTTTTAACTGTTGTTGAATATTTGTCATGAACCTAGTGACGTCTCAACAGAAACTTGTCCATCACCTTAGCTCAGCGTGTGGGTCTATTTACTGAGCTAAGAGACCCGGGTTCGATTCCCTGGCATGGCAAAAAAAAAACCAGTGAAATGTGGGTTCCATTTTCAAATTTATGAATTAAATTTAAGTTTAGTGTATACATAGTGTGCTGATATAATAGTCGTTTCAAAAAGTCACCTCAAATAAATATAATAAAAATTGAAAACTTTAAAAATAAATTGAGTAAGTCCTGGACATTATCTGCGATGGCCTTGTCAAATAATCAAGAACTGTTGAGGCTACCCAACTTTCGTGGCAAGACCTTGGTTTGATTCTCTCAACTAATAATAATATTAATAAACAATAACCCTATCGTAGTTTCATAATCCAGGAGATAATATGTTTATTGTTTTTCCGACATTATGTTCAGCTGTAGTAGTAACAACAAACGCTGAAATAAAAACCAGACAGATTCGTTAATCTAATAAATTATTTATGGGTTGAGCTGGATTAGTCAGAAAATTATGTTGTTAGCAATAAATCAAACTGTACTTTTATGGTTTATAAAATAATAAAATTTGTGTGAAACGGTCGTAATATAATCCACTTTTAGGGCTCTGCTGTTGCATTAAAACATTTGCTGTAATATCTGCTAATAATAGATCCTTAAAGTATATTCTGTGGAAAGAAGACATTTTATGAAATACATCTCTAACTATATATTCTTTCACCTTTGTGAATATAATGTCGATTAGAAAACGTTCGCCGTAAATGTTAGAACTTTTGTGAAAAGTAACTCCGAGCGTAACATTCAAAACATCTTTCATTCTCTTTTTAAAAGGTTTACCAAGAAATAATAAAGTTTATAATTTTCAGGAAATGAGTTTTCTAACAAAAAAAAAACTTTTTTCCTCCGCCCTCTAGGAGTCTTAACGTTTTTAAAAAACAAAACAGACGTTACAAAGAACAAGAAGGCAAAGAGAAAATTAATAAAAGAAGTTCGCAAATAATGAAAGAAAGAGAGAGAATAGTCTTGAATAGGGACAAGAATTAGAATAGGTCTTCGCTAGGGAAAGTAGACCATAAAAAGGAAACACAAAAACTAGTAAAAAAAAAAAAAGAGTCCCTCTCACATAGGAAGGAAATAATCGAAGAATAGACGTCGAGTTAAAGAAGGGTAAAATAGATAGAGACGAGGGCCTGAAAAGCGTGAAAATATAAGATTAGGAAATAAAGAACGCCTCAAAGGAACTGAGGAGATTGAGATGGGAACACGAACACTAATTGGTCTCTAAAAAAATCAAGTCGACAACCAATGCAACAAAGGGTATTGATCTTCGTTTCTGCTTGATAAATTATTCATATTTCACCCGGACCCGGCCTATTTGTTAGTTTGAATAAAAGCTAACATTGATACATTTAAAAAAAAAACTCATTGTTTAATGAAACTGAGTAAACCTTTAGAGCTAAAAATATATATGAACATGATAGGAAAATAGTGGTACCTACTACCAGAAGAGGCAAAAGGGGCATCCCTCCCCCCCCTCCCCCCCCAATTTTCCTTCTCAAAGACCGCAAATAATTAAAACTGAAAGCGAATGAAGTAGGGATGAAATTCAAAACAATGAAAAAGTGTCTAATATATAGGCTAAATATTGAAATACAAGGCTTACGGCTTGATATTTAAAAGGTATAGCGTTATTTAAATGAAAAAAAAAACCTCCCTTAAAATTACAAATTGAAAAAAAAAAAAAAAGTACAGAAACGTATTTAAAAAAATTCCCCGCGTCCGGGCTGGTTAGCGACCTAACGCGCAGCTAAATACCGGTACTTAGGATGAAAATAAATTTTGATTAACCGCACCAGCATCCGTATAAAGGACAGAAAAACCACTGAGAAAGGACCCAATAGACCGGTCCTATTTTGTGCCTCAATTTTTCTAACGATACTTCAGATCGGGATTACGCCATTTTACATTTTAAACAAACTTTTACGTGTATTATTACCTGTTCTGGTTGTATGCAATTAATTTAGGCTATTTAAAAACTGATTGAGATTGGTGGGCCTAAAGAAAACACATGGTCCGGAGCCTTGGGTTGAACAACATGGTCTTGGATGAGTTGGATTTATTTAAATAAATTAATTACTTTTACTGTGCTTTACATTCATTACTATTTCAAGCCTGTGACCTGCGTCAGTTTTTTCACTACCGGCTGGATAAGCCTGTCGCAGCTTCATATGGCTTATAATCTAACTGAAGATTACGACAGGTAACAACATCCAGTCCCCGGCCATCAATTGATCACTGTGAAAGGGTAAACCCACATTTCGCCAATATTGTTTTTTTTTTTTTGCCATGCCGTGAATCGAACCCGAGACCATCAGATCAATAAATAGACATGCTACCGACTGAGCTAAGGTGTCGGATTTTCAATGGCTATAATAATTGTCAAATAACCATCATAATACTATTAATATTTCAAAAGGATGCCCGCGCAGGACAGAAAACTTTATAAAACAAAAACTAAACATTATTTTATGTTAGGTGACCTGGTGGTCTAGGGGTAAGGTGTCAGACTTCTCTGCTGGGGTCCGGGGTTCAATCCTCGGTCCCAGCACAAATTTATCTGATTACCAAACCCTTCCTTCACCTCTAACAAGACATCTTGTGAATATGGGGGAATGCCAGGCCTCCACCGTGGTTCGGATTCCACGTTAAACTGTAGGTCCTCCATCTCATCTCACAATAACCCTACCATTACACATTAGCTTAAGTGCGTATAATCCGAACTGGTAGTAAGACGCGGTGCTAATAATAATATTAATAATAATAATATTTTATGTTTGAGTATCAACCAATAAAAAAGGTCGTAACAGTAAGACACCGGTTTGGATTCAAAGCTGTTAACTAAACTTGAGAATACTTAAGTAACTTAAATTTTTTTTTATGTGTGAGATGGAATAAAAATAGAACATGTTCAACTAGACTTATGTTAATGTTGTTCATACGCTCCGGATATGCACCATGGTTTAAATATCTTTCTTCGTTTCACTCACGGAACGATTAATTCCGAATAGTTTTTTTTGTAAATCTTTAAAACTTTCACTAGCACTTTAATCTCCCCCACCCCCTCAGCCCCATTAATTATTTACCATGAACCCTCAATATCCCACCTGTTATGTAATTCTAACAAAACAAATATGCAACTGAAATATTGTTTAAATAGATCACACTTGTCATAACATAAAACATAATTTATATCATTTTTGATATATATTTTTTATGCCACCCGTCATATATATATCACCTCACAACTTCGCCCCTTAGTCCGCCCCCTTGAAATGCCCTCATTTAAAAATATATGTTTTTAAAAAAAAAAAGCCAGTTATGAATAATGTTAGTGATATGAATATCGGCTATATGTCTCGAATTGTAGGAGGCAACTACTTCTAAATAAAGGCTATTTGATTTGACAAATAGTTTGTTTTCGTTTTGTTGGTATTTTTTATTCATTTTATATTCGTCGATTGAAATTTTTTTGTTACTTTTGTTAACCCTAGTGCTTTGTTATGGGATTCATTGTACTGCGTTCTGACGTAACGATTGGTACGTCGACCTTGGTATTCGAAGGGCCCTTTTGTTGTATTTTTTTTTAAATCTAAATATATGGGTTTTTATTTATGGGGATTAGAATTAGTTTGTAATTAGCTTACACGTGCATACCCGCCTCGGTGGCGTAGTTGGCTAACGCGCTAGTCGTGTTGAGTTCGACTGCTGAGGACGGGGAGATCGGGGTTCGAATCTCGGTTGGGTGAAATGGGGGTGGGGGGGTTTCCTAAACTTTTTCCACTCTCCCTCCACGCAAATGTGGGTTCATTTCCTCTAATTCAACCTTCCCAATTCCTAATCCATTAGCGTAATTAGTAGGCTACTTAAAGCGTATAACCCGAACGGGTAGTAAGACACGGTGCTAAATATTATTACATGTGCATACTTATTTGGGACTATATGTCTTATATAGGTTTACTGGATGTATTAAGACCTGTATTGGATGTATATACACGCACAGTCCAACTTTTATATGAAAGGCATTTTAGACAATACTAACACATACGTACGTTTGCGGGAAAAATCAATATCTATCAAAAGGGGCAGCCGCAGGTAACACGACTTGACGTGAAAGTAAATTTAGTGACTTATTTACATAGTTATCACTTATCAATAAGGCCCTTCCTTTGTATAATTATATTATTATTATTATTATTATTATTATTATTATTATTATTATTAGCACAGCGTCTTACTACCCATTCGGGTTATACGCACTTACGCTAATGTGTAATGTGTAGCGTGATTGTGAGATGAAATGGAGGACCTACAGTTTAACGTGGAATCCGAACCACGGTGGAGGCCTGGCACTCCCCACATTCACAAGTTGTGATTAATACACGTCTTGTCATCAGAGACTATACATTTAATCACAATTTTTTTTTTCTTAGCACTATGGAAGATTTTCATTTGCGAGCTTGTAATCAAAATAGTTAACACTTGTAAAAAAAATATATAGATTTGCATTGAATTGTCAAGTTGTTTTTCTTTTCTTGTCAGATATTTCATTAGAACGTATATTTATTTACATTTTTGTAGAACTAGTAGCTACATTAAGTTTTCATTTTAAAAACATTTATTTACAAAACAATAATTTATCTATATACATTTTGTATTTGAAAAAGTAAAGATTAATTGACAAGACTGAAATGTATTCAAATAAACTTGAATTGCCTCTAGTTTGTTGACACTATACATAATCCAATTTTAATTGTAATAACGTTAAATGGCAGCTAAATAATGGCTAAATTTTCTTTTATTCATACATAAAGAAATGTGATATGCAGCTATCACTTTTGATATATATTAGCAATACCTATGAAAGAACATTAATAATATATTAAAATTTTACCAACGTAGATTTTTTTAAAAAAGTTGGATTTTCTAAAAGATTCTTCTTAACAAAATCGTACTGCACGTGCACATGCCAGCAGTATATGAGATATCATCCCCATCCAATGGTCAAGCGGTAGAACCACTGTATAGATGAAATAAAACGTAACACGTGGTTATGTACACATGTAATCTGCAAAACCACGATGAATAAATAACTCACACATCACCACCTATTCTGGATATACTCACACTTCTCATTGAAGGTTTTCGTGTTTTATTATTATTATTATTATTTATATTTTAGTCTTCTATTTATACCTCCACACATGCTCCACATGTCATCAACATCTGTTGGATGTATCGTGTGTGTGTGTGTGTATGTATTTGTGCGCATACGTGGCATTATCCGCTATGTTTGTTTTGTATCACTCATTGCTTATCACGTGTGAAGGTGTGGTTTGTTTGTGCTTGCTTTGAATCAATAACACATTACCATATTATTAAATGATACACTTCAACTAATTCGTCGGCAAGGATTTCCCCCCTCTTCTACCCCCTTTTACCTATCCCCCATCCACATAAACTCCTGAAGGAGGGATGCTATTGTAATCATGAACTAATGATTTCAGCGGATATATCTGGGAGATTTTTTTAAATATAAATACATATCAAAATAATAATGCCTTTTTTAACTTTATATCAATAATATATTTATAAAAGGTTGACTACTATCTATTTAATTTAAAAAAAATCAAATCGTTGGGCGAGTTGACTAAAAGTCAAACTCGTCTCGTCGGTGACGGGAAAGTTGGGGTTCAAATCCCGGCCACGTGTACTTACTATACTGCGATAACTGCTTTATGATCCGCGTGGTGGGTAGGCTAGGGAGCATGGTTGCCACTTTGCGGGAGTTGGCGCGTTACTACTACACAAGCATACTCAGTGACTGTCAAGAAATCTGGCAACGTGCATTGGTTGTTATGACAACTACCCTTCACGGATTGGTCGAGCATGTGACGAGTCTCCCCTCCCCATTCCGTCTGCGCTGATCTCAATACTAGAGCACTTTAAAACGTAGTATACATGGTGTACCCACACTCCCGTCACGCAAACAAGAGTACATTTTCTATAAATTCCACCTTACTCAGCCCTTGTGAATAGCTCGGACGGGTAGTAGGACGCGCGGTGCATGCTTTTAACGGTTTGTTGGTTTGCATCTCTTTAATGAGTCTTAACTTCCATTTCACAAAAGGTCATTATTTACGAACGAGACATGTTCCAAAGTGTAAAAGAAAACATTGAAGAAAGCTCTATGCAATTTTCCTTTTCTTTCATTAAATGATAAGCAAAGTAGAGGAAAATAACTCATCGTTTCATGTTAGTTTAGCTATGAAATTAATGACTAATGCATTTACTTATAAAAAAAAGTACGTACTAGCTTTTGTGAGGAAGACAAATTATTAAGGTTTTGCAATAAATTAAATAAAGTAGCGTGCAAGTCATATATCATCATACTAAAAAAGTTGAACTTAATTAAGTTGAGCGCAACGAAGATAAAATGTTTAACATTTGATTTGATTTTTTTTTGATAAGTAGCAAAATGAGTGTCATGTTTAATGAAATGTTTGTTGTTTATGTTTCTAACAAAATTAAAACTTTATCTTTCCATTCATAGAAAGTTCCCAAAAACTTAAAATGTCACATTTCTACGATTTTTCCCGTTCCTCCTTCTTTCAAAGTTTGTTTGCGTCGTTATTTTCTAATATATTTTTTAAATACGTGCCTCGCATCAAGTATGCAGACTTTTTAAAGACACCCGCCTGCATCTCTAATTACAAACCTACTATGGTTTTAAGAAAATGTTCTTTCTCGGTATCTTTTTAATTTCCTTTTTTAAAGTTTTTGTATAATTTTTAAACACATAATTGTTCGCCCCTATGCAAGTTAAATTAAAAAAAAAAAAAAATCTGTTCTCAGCCATCCGTGTTTCGTTTATAACGCCGCGATATATTCTTCTCCCTCACCCCCTCCAACTGTCATGGCGTTCTTCCCCTCCCCCTATTTTCCCTACCCCCTCCAAAGAAGGTTTCATATATCGTGTGAAGGACACTAATAAAATATCGAATGTCACATCGTCGTCGACTACCTACATTTCGATATCAAATATCGACTGCTACGTGGGTAAGATTAATGAAATAAAAAGGAGGAGTGTAAGAGGTTTTGCGAGTGATTCAAGGAAAAAGGTACTCGGGTTGACAAAGAAGATGATACTTTAGATAAGCAACAGGTTGTCAAACACCTAAAAAAAAAAAGTCACTATTCGAAAGATAAAGGAATGTACCTAACGCGAAATAATCCTTGTTCTAGAATAAGATCATTGATTGCGGTCCTTTTATAGAGATACTCTTTAGATCAAATGTTATTAATGCAATAATTTTATTTAATTTATTCAAAGACGTTTTCTTAAAGCCGTGTAGTAAATTCATGTGAGTAATACATATTATAATAATATATTTTATTAAATATGTTCGGAATAATACCTTATACACTTTTTTTTTGTGCTTCGCTCTTTACTGTCTGTCCAGGCTACGTGTAAATTTACACAAATAGGGTAGGGATGGGAAAAAATGTAGTGTAACCGCATTTTAATACGTTAATAGGATTAATTTTACAAAAAACACTATAAATATACGCGGGATAAATTCATAACTTGATCTTAACACCAAAAAGAAAAAAAAATGGTACAGTGCGCCGCACAGTTTCTTCCGCTTTTATCTTAAAATATACATTTACTAAAAACTCGTAAGATTTGTGAAACGAAACAATAGGTCTATACATTGTTATAGAAATATTATGAACAAAGATCATAGATGAAATAATATACACTGTTACCTACTCTATGGCATTAGAAACCAGGAACACTGATACAGAAAAATGGAGAAAAGAGAAATAGCTTTGTCCACCAAAGAGCATAATAAAGAATAAAATTCATTTTCAAAGACTTGAATTAAAGAGTATATAAATAATATCTTAGAAATTGTTGGAGTTATAAAAATATATTTCAAATAACAGATTTTTATTTTTAATAATACTATATATAACCTTACAATTATTATAAGTTATTTCATATCTCAAATAGTTGCAGAGAAATGATGAAAATTGGAAAAAAAATTCCTCGTGTAAAGTGCTCTCAAAGTGATTTCATGACAAAGTGAGAATTGCCATCTTGTTTATAATGATAAATATTGTCTGGATATAAAATTTAATAATCAAAATTGTTAGAGAGAATTCAAAATCTTAAGTTCGATGTTTTTGACGATCACAATACCTTCTCTACAAGCTGTCGAGCGAAATAAGAATACTTGATTTCTTTGCCCTTGGCCCACCAGTGCCGGATTTGAAAAAATAAACATTTTAAATTATAGTCATAGAAGTTAATTACTTTATTAAGTATCTTCTATCTTATTAGACATTTTGACCCATTGAATGATTTTTTAAATCGTGCGATATTTTTCCAGTAACAAACTAATGTTCTGTTTGTTTTGGTTTTGTTTCAGGTGAGTGTGAAATCTTTATTCCAACGGTTCGTGGCAAGAACAAGATAATGTGTCATTCAACCTTAGTGGTAAGTTGTTTTTATTACGTCACTATTTACAATTTCACATAAAACACTATAATCTGCACAAACGAGCTATTACGGATTTAACAACAACCTCAACCATTATGTTTTATTAGTACAACCTTTCAGCTCGGTTTCATGCAACGCGATTCGTTGCGTATAGGACAGATTTAATGTTAAAAGGTGAGCTTACTTTTTTAATTACTAAAAGATGGAGAGGGGTTTTGGTGAAATAACTATATTTTGTTTTTTATACGCTGGATTCATTTTCCACAAATTTAGTATGCCGGTCTTCGTGGTTGTTCGGTTAGAGTACTCTATCACAAATCTAGGAGATACTTGGTTTGATTCTGAGGTGGAGGTAGAGGGGAGCGAGTTGAAGTCGGTATTTTTACAGTTTTTATAGAAAACAAACTGTCTGCCCTTTTAAATAGGATATTACTTCAGTATACACCTTTTAGTATAATATTCACAATAAATAGTTTTTTAAATACTTTTTTGTCAGAAACCTTGAACAGAAACTTTTTAAAAGAAGATCTATATATGTTCATATTGAACGATGATCGTTACGTATTTAAAAGTAGACCTTACTGTTGAAAATAGTAAGCTTACGTGTAGAAAAAATTAAACTTTTCGTATTTACTGGAGCGATATTTGTTTTTATCTTGCTAGAAATCCTCTTTGTCATAAAAACTGTAAAAAAAAAATATCAACCTTTACTCGCCTTCACTTCCATCACTCTTTTCCAGTTTTTATAGGAAGATACTTTTTTTTGTGGTCAAAATAAATAAAATAACGCTCCAATATAAACCTAGATTATAATTTTCTTCGCGTGATTTTATCAATATAACTCTTGAATATCTGTCAAGGGTGTCCTGAAATTTAATGACAACTTTTTTTCTTCGTTTAAAAAGTTGCTCATGTAATTCCGATATGCTTATAACAGATATTCAACAATTGTTGATATCACAAACTCTTATGTTTCTACTGGAGAAATATTTTGTTTATTTTGCCCCCCAATTTTGTTGTTGTTGCTATAAATAAGCATCCCCACCTTAATACTATTTCATAATTGTTCGTCCTGCCACCCTATTAGGAAATATCTAAAGTCTGTTCACGGTAGGAATTGTTTTATGAAAGGCCTTTTTCCCTACCAGAAATATATTATATAGTAGGATATTGGTAAGAAAAAGGACCTTTTTAGAGAGTAATTCCTACCGTGAATGGAGTATAGGCGCCAGAACTGGGTCTATAGATTTTGGGTGCTGAACACTAGATTAAGATAGTTTGTAAGTAATGTTTGTCTCTCTTTTTTGTATCAGGTTTTACTACCCGTCTGTGCTATCTGCATCAAATTACACTGATGGTGCACAGTGTAGGGGATGAGGAGGTTAGAATTTCAGAGAAAATGTACCTTCATTTACATGGAGGGGAAAACCATTTAGGTATAAATAACCCTGCCGGGATTTTAACCCTGACCTCTTTGTCACCGGTAAACCAGACCAGACGAGACTGATGCCATAGTATTCGTATCCACGAGCGGTTTTCTTTATTATTCAAAACATTATCGTAGGATAATTTTATATAGTAAACGTTTAAAGGGCTTTGAAGCGAATAAATTTTTATTTTCAAAATGGCCGACTATGCTCCGCAATATTTGCTGCGAGCAACAAAAAAAATTACTAAAATGCTTTCGCAGAATAGTTTTAATGTCACATAATGATAGCAAAAAACAAAAGTCTGCTGTAAAATCGTTACCATTAAATGCTTGTCCCGTTATTATTTTTTATTATTATTATTTTTTGCCAGAGTAGCAATTTTTTATGCTCTGCACGATTCTTCGTGTGTTGTCTACGGAACATTAGCATGGTAAGGCCAGACTCTGTGTACCCCCTCCTCCCCTGGTCCCTGTTCTTGCTGCTGCCGGGTGTGGCAAATGCTGCTGTTGCTGTGCTCTCCAAGAACGGGCCACACCTTTCTTTCATTAACCTTGAAGCGGTACACTCCGCGTCTCAAAATATTGGTCAATAACGACCGACGACTCTTCGTTATCTCTTGCTCGCAACCGACTAACCGGGATTATTTTTACAACTGAGTCTTAATACACGTTTGGGTTATACGCCCCTAACACTAATGTGTTAGGTATGAGAAAGGCTGAATTTAGATTAAGTGTACCATCATTTGCGTGGAGAGAGAGAAAGGAAACTTATTTAGGAAAAAACACCTTTAGTACACCCGTCCGAGATCGAACAACGATATCCCCGTCATCGGTCGACACTAGTGTGACGCCTTAGACTATGCGGTCACTGAAGTGGGTAACCGGGATATATCATTCATTCGTATACATGCTATAGTGTGTCGAACAGAAAACTTAGTTAAAATATCTTTAAAAACTTTTTTACTTCGCTCAATTACTCGCCTCGGTGGTCGAGTGGTCTAAGGCATCACACTCGCGATATATTGTGTTGCCGATCATATGGAGATCAAGGCTCGAATACCGGTTGGGTGTAATAAGGGTGCTTTTCCCTAAATTGTTTTACACTCTTCCTCTAAGAAAATGCGGGTCCATCGCCTCTAAATGCAACCTTCCTCATCCTTAACTTATTGGCGTATTTATTATTATTAGTCTTCATATGCGTTCAACCCGAACGTTTTAGACGCGGTGCAAATAGTGTATGTGTGTATATATATATAATTTTGAAGCAGCAATTAGACGTCTGTCGACACATTTTGAGGAAACAGCAGCCGACGTTAAATTATTCACGCGACCTTATTACCAGAAAATGATACACTACTGCGAGGTGTGTTTTACTATTTTTATTTTGACACCTCTTCGCGTTGCGAAAGACGATAAACACAATGTCGACAAACTCTTGTTATTATTGTTTGTGACGACGTTTCTACACGTGCGACGGGATTGTGTCAGTCTTGTGCGTCGAGCTATAATCAGGGTTACCAACAGATCACGATTATATTTCCATCTCTCTTTCGAATATTAATTAAAATCCCTCGCACCTGCCAGCAACTTTCCACGTGGGGGATCGTGGTTCTTGTTGACTTTTCATGCTTCACTGCACGATTCGCCTATTTCGAATAAATAGTTACTTTTAGTTTTTTTATATATATATATCCACACTGACAAAATTACTGATGCGTAAATTAGCAACGATTAATGCTTATAGATATCAAACTCTAGGATATGTCCATTTTTCATAGGAAGGGCCTTTTAAAAAATACGAACATATTTTATTGCGGCCAAAATTTGTAATATTTTATCTTTTTTTTATTGGTATTGTTTACATCTATCTAAAGTGACAGCTACAGCTATCCTGAATTAGTTTATATCAACCATCTTGACCGTTGTTACTAGAAGCGCTAACCCTAGATTTCCTGAATATAATTTTCGTCATAAAATAATAACCAAAATGAGTTATTTAAGATGAGGGTGTAGGAGGCGCTAGAAAAACTAGTTGTTTTTGCATTTTTTATATCAACGCTTTTTTTTGGGTCAAAATAAATTAAATGTTGCTCTAGTAGACACACAGAGTTTTATTTTCTTCCCATGGTTACCTCAACATTTCTTGAATATCTGTCAAAGCGTGTTCTGGAATTTAATGACAACTTTTTCTATTCATTTAAAAAGTTTGTCATCTAATGCCGCTATGCTCATGATATATTCAACAATTGTTGATATCACCATACGAATAAAACTAAACTCCCGTTTCTACTGAAGCAATATTGCATTCATTCTGACTTAAAAAAGTGATTTGATATAAAAAATGTAAAAACAGTGGAATTGTCTCACGACCCCCTCTACTCCTACTATAAATTAAGGATCACCTTTATCACTAATTACTCATTTGTTTACTGTGGTGTACTCTTCGCTAAATGATTATTTCTATAGAATTATCTATTTTTCTGTTTTCTTTCATTATCATTATTTGTTTTAATCTTATGTAGTATGAATATATTAAAACTGTTATAGTAAAGTTAGAAACCAACTTACTGTTTTTCCTACCTAAACCATTCTATACCTATCATGAGCGTCGCGTTACAACTTACGATTACTATTAAACTCTCCCGAGTCTAATCCGATATTTTAGCAAAGCCTCACTATATCTGTATTTATATAACGAAATAACGACCCGTCCCCTCTTGACGCGCGCTGTACATGGAACCCTTCCTCACACTTCCAGTCAGTTTATGTAGGATCAAGTAAATCGTGAGACTTGCGTCTAATGTTGACTGAAACAACAAGATTCGGCAATTTGAGAGGGGGAGGGGGTTAAACGACCCGCCCTATCACACGCTTGAGCGGGCAAGGGAGGGGGGGAAGGATTACTCGAGCTAATGCTATGGTGTTTTAGTTAACAAGTTGCACGATTGTCTCTTCGTGATGATAAATAATGTAGCGGGAGTTAAAATATGACTTAACGGTTTCCAAATGTTTGGAAAAAGTAGCTTCATACATATAAAATGTTTTAAATACAGTTTCAGTGAGTCTACGTCGAGCTCGGTGGCCTTTGGCTAAAGTGCTCGCCTCACAAAACCCCATGTTCGTGGGTTCAAACCAAGCCGGGGTCGACGGTTATTCTTGAGGCGATTAAAATCCTACGGAGGGGAAGTAAAGCCGTTGGTCCCGTGTCGAATGTGAAATTTAAAATAACCCTGGAAGATGTGTGAACATACCTTCTAGCAAAACCGGCAGGCCCGTTCACTCTCGCTCATAGAAATTCTCGTGTGCTAATTTAATCAGTAGGTTCAGAAAGTGCACACTTAATACCTAAAAAAAAATATATACTAAGATTAATCCCCCTCCCTAGGAAACAAGGACAATGGCGTCAATCTCATCTTGTATGGTTTGTAGAAGAATAGGTGATTGTGGTTCGAACCCAGGTCCGGTGAAATGAAGTTTTTGTTTCCCCTAAATGGTTTCAATTTCTTCCTCGATGAAAAATGCTGGTTACATTCCCTCTGAATTCTATCTTATTTAAATACACCTTTGGCGTGATTAAATTAGAATATCTCCAGGACGGGTAGTAATAAGCGATTGGTTGGGGGGGGGGGGGGGGTGAGATGCTGAATAAGTTTTAAAATAAGCCAGAATTTCACGATGGAAAGCTTCATATTTTCGAGAGAACACAACACTTGGCTACTATTTATGTCTAGCTCGTGATCGTGTCCATCTTGGCCCACTAACCGGCCCCGTGTGTAGTGTTCACTGCATTCGACTTAGAACCTAGAGTTCCCGGGTTAGATTCCCGGCTGGTACCACAAATAATTGTTCCAAAAGGGGAATTATCCCAAAGGTCACCAGTGTTTGGTTAATTAGGCTTGAATTAAGTTTAAGAGTTTCCACACCCTCATACCACCACCCTCACCTCACCTCATCGGGACATGGAAAGAGCTTCTACGATCAGTACATTCGGGCATGGGGAACGGTACATTAGTACTCTTTAATCTTATCACAAACTAGGCTACGAATGATGTGGCCCAGATGCGCTATATTATTACTTGAGAAAGTAACAAAATAACCCTTACCTAAATAATTTTACGAGGCGCAGTCCGAAAGTGAGTCTACAACGCGTGTATTTTAATTTGACCTCTAGTAGGGGAATTAAGTGGTCTTTGTTGGTAACTGTATTTACATATCACATCGGCTCGTGTATTATCTCTGACAGCTTGAGATCCACTAGTGAGAATTAGTGCTTAGAGAGCTGTGAATAGATAGTGACTATATAAAAAACCGTGCATACACACACACTTTACTCTTAAAACACAACACAGTATGTTGATTCGGGTTTCCAGAAAGACCTTGAATGGGCTCCATGTGTGCACGTCATGTGCAAGGTACAGCTGACTCAAAAACCTCGCCGCGGTACATAGCTTGACCTTGTAGTTGTGTTGAGCTTGATTCACACGATCGCTGAGAATAGAAAGTAGACTCTGCTTGAGTGACACGGCAATTCATGAACGGACTGTATGTTGATCTGGCTGTAGAGCGCATGCGCACTGATTTGTGATGGTTGAGTTTGAGATTTTGATCGGCTCTCCCGTGCCGAACACCTAGGCCAGAGCGGACGAAGCAGAGATGAGCCGAACTTTAACGGAACAGCTCACGTTGATGAGGCGGAAATCTTGTGATTGGCTTAGAGCTCGTCACGGGACCCCATTTCTATCCTGAGCTTGGTTTTCGATGAGCGTGTTAATCCGTAGTCTCAGATAAGATAGGTTCTTCGTCACTGTCACCTAGAAGATTCAAGGGGGGTGATGGAATTTTGGGGATTCCCTTTCACACGTAATAATTACTACAAATAATGTGCTTTCGATTAAAATTAATATTTAAATGAAGAGAGAGGGGAAAGGAAAAAAGTATATTTCTTTTACCAGGCTTCAAAAGTTCAAACTCGTTTCATTGGTCGAATGGTGTAAGCCACCGGTGGCCCGTGGTGCCTCTTTTTTTTTTTTTTTTTTTTGTGGCCCGTCAAGTTTCTTGAAAAAGTAATCCTACTGTAGTTTTTTTTTTATTTAGCACTGCGTCTTACCACCCGTTCGGGTTATACGCTTACTGTGGTAACATTTATGTTGTATAACCAAGAAACGGAAAGCTTTGACTTGCGTGGGAAAATCCATGAACGCTCCAACTGATATTCATTCAGTAATAAACTATTTTTTAAGCACCGTGTCTTACTATTCATTCGGGTTGTACCCTTATATTGCACCCGCATTTGCGTGGATAGAGAAAAATAGTGAAAACCATTTAGGAAAAACCATCCTCAACTCACCCGACCGATATTGAACCCCGGTCTTCCGTCTTGGGCAGTCTAGTCTAACACGAGATAGCGCTTTAGACCATGCAACCACCGAAGGGGGTAAGTAATAAACTTAATTGCGCTATATTTTTATAATAATTACTGATTCCGTGTGAGTCTAATTTCCATCCATCCCTTGGCCGATTATGATGCAACCCGCCTCTAAACTGGTGGATTAAATTGTTATACTTGTTCTAAGCCAATGTTCCGCGCGGCGAATTAGGTGTTCCGTGGTGTTGCAGCCAGAGCACACCACGAACGAAGTCGTTACGAACGTTAGCCGTATATTGTCCGCATTTATTATTTACACGTACGTACTAATATTTTAAATCCATCTGACAAAATCAAAAGTTTTCGCTCGAGATTAAAACTATGGTCTAACCAGAGTACTTTGAACAAAATGTTTAAAATTTTTAAGGAAGTGGGCACATAAAAAGAATTTAAATTCTGGAAGTTACTTGAGAAAATCAGTCTTGACTATACTAATTCTTATTTATCGTACAACCTTTGGACTGGGTCCGTAATCCATTTTCTGCTGCTGCCGCGGTGCGTGCCCGAAACTAAACGGCGTTCCGCAATAAAAAATATTTTTTACACTTGTTAAGAGCACCGTGAACTTAAACAATTAAGTGGAACACTGCTCTAAGACGTCACTCTCGCATTAGACTGGACTGCCAATGATGAGGAGATTGGGGTTCGAAACCCATCCGGGTTTTATAAATATGTTCACCAACTCCCCGTAAAATGGTTTTCCCATTCTACATACCCACTTATGCGGTACAGTTTCTCTCAATATTCCCTCATATCCACCCCATCAGTGTTAAGTGTACGGGCATTCCAAACGGGTAGTAAGACTTGGTGTACATCAAAAATAAATACACTGATATAGACAAAACGTGAGCAGTAGTTCTTCAGTCCACTTTTTACGAGATGTGCATCCGTCACTTTTTGTGCTACATGCCCTATTCTCACGAGATGTGCATCCGTCACTTTTTGAGCTACATGCCCTATTCTCACGAGATGTGCATCCGTCACTTTTTGAGCTACGTGCCCTATCCTCTCGGTCCTCTCCAGATGTTGTGATCTCCTATGGGTAACAGGTGCACTACCGAGTAAGTACCGTTGCGCGCAAGTCAGGAGACCGCGCCGCGCCCGTCGGCGGAAGACGCCCTACTTCTCTTAGGCGCAGGTCAAGTTTAGTCGACGGCCGACACGAATCCAAGACGGTCACACACCATCTGACCTGACCCGCTGGCCTAGATATCTCGCGACAGTCAAACTTCCTCTCCGCGAATTAGCATAATCGTCATTTGTGACTAGGATTAGAAACAGCATCTGTGGTCACACTTGGACCAAGGGTTTAAATAACGGCAGAGGGAATTGAGATACATGTGCCTAAAAAAAAGGTGGGAGGGAGGCAGAACCCCCTACCCCTCGGAAATTATTGGACCTTCTTTGGAATTGATAAACCCTTTCTATTAGGGTACTCGCATGTAAAAGCTTAAGATAAACTATGGTATCTTGTAGTTTTAATATTTATCTAGTCGACCACCTCGGTGGTATTAGGGTAAACTTCCGCTCACCTCAAGACCCGTTGCCCGTGGGTTCAAACCCTGCCAGGGTCGACGGACTTTTCTTGAACGATAAACATCCATAGCACAACTTCCTTTGGAGTGGAAGTAAGCCGTTGCTCCCATGTCGGTTGTGGCATATAAAAAAACCTGTGAAGGTATTTGAAAAAATACCTTTTCCGGCAAAATTGGTAGGCGCTTTCGCTCTCGCTCATAGAAATTCTTGTGTTTTGATGTAATCAGACGGGTCAGGAAGTGTACGTTAAATACCTTAAATAATTGGGAGAAAAAAAACATCCACAAATTATACATTCGTTTGTCACTTTCCCTCCAAGCAAAAGGCGGATACATTTACTCTATAATTACACCCTACTCATCCCTAAGTCCTTTATTATAAGTGTACGAGTAGCCCAGAAGTGTAGTAAGATAATGGTTTACGACTACGCTTAAGGACGTATTTTTCATAAATTGAACTTGGCGGAGACTTTGACGCTAGTTTAGAAAAGAAGCCGCAGTCCACTATTGATAAAAATATTTCTTCCGACCAGGTTTTTAATACACCAAAAAAAATTATTAAAATTCCAGCTTCGAGAGAAACATATTCTAGCACAGGGGCTACACATTTTTAAAATTTCAGATCTCTGCGTATGGTATAAATCGCGCAATACTCATGACAGACAAACGCTTCAATTTATTAATATAGGTTGTTTTGAACACATTAAAAATAATATACTGTGTTTATTTATGTGTTTTTATGAACTATTTGATAATCCACTGTTAGTTTCTCATTATCAAGCTAGGAAGGCTACTTTTAACCTGTTTTGTTGGGAAACAAAGAGCTCTCTGATATAATTATTCTTTTTGGTGGTAATGACTTGCCAGCCCGGCAGATTTGACTGCTAAGTTCATCGGAAGTTACGACAAGGAACTCGAGATCAAGAGAATTACAACTTATATCCTCGCAGTCCCACTTGGTGGGATTACTTCCCTAAAAGAATCCTCTTGATAAGAAGGTCAGGTCCCTTTCTACGTCACTTCCTCTCACCTGGCTTCCCACCATCAAGACTTCCGGTATACATCTACCTGACGTCAATCTGTGTGTGTTGTGTTCTTTCCACTTCCACTTCGCCAGACAAACAATAGCTCTTTTTTACCTGACTGCGGAAAAAAGGGGGGAGCTCATAGGAGCATTGCGTTATGTGTGGCGTGTATAAATATTGTTACATAAGTCTCTGGCTAATTCGACATTGGTTAATAGTAACAAATAATATTTAATTCTTATTTTAAATGGAATATTTGGTTAATTCGTAGCCTAGACGTAGTAAAATTGTTCGATTTTGTACTCATTTCAAACTTAACTTAGCGATTTTTTTCTTGGCATCGGGTCTTAACTACCTGTTAGGTTTGTGCGCCAATGTACTAATTACACTAATGGGTTAGGAATTGGGAAGGGTTTATACAGAGGCAATGCATCGCATTTGCTTGGAGGGAAAGTGGACAACCATGTAGGGGAAACCACCCCTCAATACACCCGACTGGGATCTAACTCCAATCTCCCCGTATTAGGCAGTCTAGTACAACACGAGATAGCGCGTTAGACCACGCGGCTACCGAAGCAGGTAGATTATTACCAAATCATCCCCATATTCTAAGAATATCAAATGAAGTAATTATCGTCTCTCACATAGTAAAAGGGAAAGCAGTAAATTCTGAACTGATGACGAGCAGGTTTCCTAGAATAGGGATGTGTTGTCTCTGCTTTCATCACCTCCGTGAGACAAAGTGATAACGAGTGGCTCAACATTGAAGACGTACATTTTTATTGTTGCGTGTCTCGTTGATTTAAGTCTGCAATTTTCGTATCTTATTAATGTTTTTACTTTTTTCTTGGTTTTTTCATGTATGTAGACTATAAATTGTGAATGTATGTATTATATAGAATATATAAAATATTTGTGTTTATATGTCGCATATTTTGAGTTTATTATTATTATTATATTAATTATTATACTAGCACCGCGTCTTACTACCCGTTCGGTTTATACGCACTTACGCTAATGTTTAATGGTAGAGTGATTGTGAGATGAAATGGAGGACCTACAGTTTAACGTGGGATCCGAACCACGGTGGAGGCTTGGCATTCTCCACATTCACAAGTAGTGATTAATACACGTCTTGTCAGAGGTGAAGGAAGGGTTTGGCAATCGGATAAATCTGTGCCGAGACCTAGGATTGAACCCCGGACCCCTAGTACAGAAATCTTAACACCTTGCCCTTGGACCGCTAGGTCACTATTTGCTGCGGAATATCTAGAACTGAACATTAAAGTCCGATACGTAACGTAGTCCCGTGTCCCCCGTTTCGATACGGATATGTTATCGTATCGCTAGATGATACTCAACGATAATACGATACGCGGTTATGTATACCTGCTTGTATTTGCGTTGAGATAAAGCGATAAACCATTTAGGAAAAAACAAAACAAAAAACATTGCACACCCGGCCGGGATTTGAACCTCCCCACCCCCGTCGTCAGCACACCAAACCAATGAAACCGACATACACACCTTTCGTCCGTGCTTTGTCTACCGGTTTCTTGTAATAATCATATTTACAGCAAGACGACGTTAAAGTATCTTTAGGACAATATCCAAGTTCCGGTGCATTTCTGATCTCGCAACGATACACTCGTCACGCGCTTTCTAACATCAATGCCAAGGGTTTACGTTCCTTTTCACTATCTGCAGGAAATCCGTTTTGGTTAAACCTTCGCGAGGTGTGCGACCGGCACACGTTTGGGGCCCAGGCTCACATCCCGACCCAAAGGTACTATTAAAATCCAGGAAATATATTATATACTTTTAGTTTTAAAACCTACATAAACCTCACATATTCACGATCCGTTGTTTTTTGTTGCTCAATGTTTTACTAACAGTCCGGGCTATAAGAATTTAACTACATTAATTGTGTGGGGATAAGGAAAGTAAAAATTGAGATTAAATGTAATCGCATTTGCGGGTAGGGAGAGTGGGAAACCACGTAGGAAAGAGCTATGTTGATACACTTAGCCGGGATTCAAACCTCGACCTCTCCATTACCGATAAACTAGACTTCATGAACTTGATATTTAATCCCCGTGATCATCAGTAGGGATTTATCTAGAAGTTAAATTAGATAGATAAAAACCGCTTCGGTGGTTGAATGGTCTAAGGTGTCACCTCATGTTAAACCGGCCTGCTGATGACTGAGAATCGGTGTTCGAATTCCGGTCGACTCTACTGAAGTTGGCTTATCCTAAATGGTTTCCCACTCTCCTTCCGAGCGAATGAGTGTAGATTATCTCTAAAACATTCCTATATCATCCCTACCACATTAGAGTAACTATCATAAATGCGTACAACCTTAACAGGTAGTAAGACGCGGTGATACAAAATAAAAAAGATTTAAAGAATAATTTTGGGGTAGAAAAATATTTTTGGATAAGCCTATTAGTTATAGTTTTTTGTTTAATTCACGCCATTCAACTTACATATACGAGTCTTACATTTTAAAAGAATCCAAAAAATTCTTATAGACCCTATATTTTTTATTGATTTCAAAAAAACTATTTAGTAAAGTTGTCACTTTTACTTGATTTAACTATACGTTCAACATAAAGAGTTATCAACACTTTATGCTAGGTATGTATGAGGTGAAAAGTCCATAAATAGTACACCTCATTTGCCCGGAGAGACGACAGTAAAACCACAGTAATAAATCAAAAGACAAAAATTAAATTTAAACGTATGTCCTTGGTTTTTCTTGATTATTACAAATTAAACTTTACTTTGTCAAATTTTTTCTTTCATAAATTCAGTTCATTTTAAATTGAAATTAGTTTTATTTTATACCGGGTGATTCATTTAAGATAAGAAACCAGAATATCCCGAATACGAAGCATTTTAGAAAATAATTGTTTCGAACTTGGACTTCCATTTTGGAAGAGTTTTAACAATTTGTATTCAACGACTTTTTATTACATTATGTTATCCTTTATTACATGAAATGCAATATTATTTATAAAATTACTCTAATAAATGTTCTTAAGTATGACCATTAACGTCGATACACTTTTAATGTAGTAAAAAGATATTGAATAAAATTTGTTATAAGAAATACATATTTAAATATCTTCAAAAATTAATGTCGAATAAAAGAGTTTCATTTTTTTTTTGTATAGGGTAAAATACCGTTAACAAAAATTAAAGGTTTCTATTTATATAAACAAAGCTGGCCTCTAAATCACCTTTAAGATTTCCATCAAACCAAAAATAACTAGTGCTGTTTTATATCCACCCTCAAACATAAAAAAAACTTTTATTCGAATTTTTTTTCTTTATTTTTAAAATTCTTCGTATTTGGAATATGTCGGTAGCGTGTCTGCCTACAGTTCGATTCCCGGCGTGGCTGAAAAATAAGTGCACGTTAAATACCTCACATACAATATTAAGGCTAATAATAGCAGCTCTGAAAATTGGTAGTTTCAGAATATATGGCTTAACGATTGGCTACGGGGAAACAGATCTTGTAACTTTTCTAGCGGTCAAGTAAGGTCATTCCTATGAAAATTCGACTGTACCATATCCACTGCTATGCAATCAATCATAAATATAGGTCCTATGTGTTTATAAGATCTCAAGTTTTTACCGATGGTATCAATTTTGACGTCTGGAAGCTACAGTAGCCCCATGGCTTCTTTGGTGCTGACTGACAGCTCACATCTGACAGTTAAAAGCTTTTAAAAGTTTCCAGACCAAATTATGTATCCCTACGCCGAACCATATGTTTTGCAAAAACATGTGTTTAGCAGCTGTCAGTCAGCACCAAAGAAGCTATGGGGCTACTGTAAATAAAAATACTCCAAGAATGTTCACTATTCTAGTCCCCCCCTCCCTCACCCCCTTAAATTAGCTATTAAATTAGGTCCTTCAATCCGTGGATAAGTTATGTTTTAACCTTCATAATCCTTTCATGTTCAAATTGCTTACAAGCGTATTTCAAAACGATTGGTATCAACTTGGTTTTATTTATAACATAATTGTTTCTAGAGTCTTGTGCACTTAGAAATATTACTTAAATAAACTACTATTTGTTCCTTCCTTCCAAAAAGGGTCACCCTGACCCTGTTATGATCATGCCACTTCTGGGCGGCACATTGTGTGCTCAGAAGCTGAAACAAAAAAAAAAACTCGACCCCACCAACTTACCACCCAACCCTCAGACTTTCTGAGACAAAATGGACCAAACGATACAAAAGGATCGTAGGTATTTCGTGACAGGTAACAAGAGATAGGGCAAGAGGGAAAGAGAAATCAGTTTTCTCGATTGAATCGAAATCCATTCCTCCTCCATGGGTCCCCTCCTTTTTTTTATTGTTACTTTTGAAGATGAATGACGAAAAACCCAATACTCCGAAGTCACTGAGCTGTAAAAGACTCCGCGAAAGCAGGCCTTAGAATTTATTTTTTGAAAAAAAAAAAAGAAAAGTTTTGTAAGGAACGCGCAAATCCTCCCGGTTTGTTTTTTTCGCCCCTTGTTCAAATTCTTTTTTTCTCCTCGGAGAATGAGTTCTTCGTCCATTTGAAGCTTTTCTTCTAGATAAAGAATGTGGAGATCCCGAGGACTCCTGTGACGGTTAACATCAATTTTATATCATGTTATCAATCTGCGAGGAAACGAGGGAAAGAGATAGACATACTATCGCCGGGGACACGGACAAAGGCGTCAGTCTAGTCTCGTCTGGTTTGTCTGTGACAGGGGAAACAGGGCCTCAAGCTCCGCCCGAGTACACTACAATTCTGTGGCAAGACCACGACAAACCTAGGTACAGGATGGCACGGATAACGGTTTACTTGCGTTATCTCCGTTATTATAAGGGCCATGTACGTTTTTCATTATATTTGTCCTCATCTAACATTTATATCCAAGGAATGGGGGGTTTAAGTATTGCATAATGTACTTAAGGGGAGAGGGGTGGTTATTAGAACAATGCTTATGTAAGTCAAAGAGAGACGGACAAGACCCTGCCACCCCAAATGGGTAAATAATAATATATTATTATTAAAAGTGTCGAGACGAACTATAATAATAATTAATGTATTCATTAATGATACTTTTTTTACAATTAAAATTAAATGTAAAATAAATATTTTTTAAATATAATTGTATAACTTTTTTTAATTTTAATATAACGTGTACAAGACCGGGGGTGGTGGAATTGGATTTTTTTTTTTAAATTTATGCTTACAAAGGAAGGGAGGGGCCCTCCAAAATTGCCAAAAAGGTGCATGCCTAATACCCCCCCTCCCACCACCATGTATTAATAAGTAAAACATACTCAAATTCCATGTGTTTTTAATAAAATTAATCTAATAAAAAACAATATTGTTTAGAAAGATACACATATAATAATTACGTTGTGTTTATTTAAACTATCTATCTCTCGATGCTTATGGATATCAGTGCAGTATATACTACCGAAGAGTAGCGCAGCAATAAATGTATTTATTTCTAGGAAGGTTTGGTGTCCCGGCTGGTGTCAACCCGGAAAATGGGCCCTTGAATTAGATTCCGGCCAATCCGGGACGTTTAGCAACCCTAGTAGTTAGACGTGGAGCTTTGGGAAGGGGGTGGGGGGAGGGGAAGAGTTATGTATGTATGATAGCATAATAACTTTTATCGATGGACATGCGGGCTAAGATGTTAAACATCGTCAGGTCTGGTTTACCGATGACGAATTTGTCGAAGCTCAGTTCCCGGGTGGTGACACAAGAGCCCCCCCCTCCTATCTGAAATGGTTTTCCACTCTCTTCCCACACAAATGCGGGTATGTTCCCTCTGCATTCTATATTCCCCATCTCCACCCCAGTAGTGTAAATGGACGGGTTGTAAGACGTGATGCAAAGAAATACACCTTATATTTATTCCAAGATGCTCGCTTATAGCGTCTCAAATATTCCAGACATCCCTTTTTGGAGGCAACACGGAAACACAACTAGGTTGGATCTAACAAAAACATAACATAACATATAAAGGAACTTCGTCACTGTAATAGCCCTTATATGTCTTGAGAAAGTGAGTGACGTCATGTCAGGGCGCGTGGGTTTGTGGCAGTTCCCTCTACAGCTCTCGAGAGATTTCCATGAATCACCGTTAACAGAGAGAAAGAGAAATACGTTATTTCGGAGATCTTCCCGTGATTCACCCCAACTTGCGGTCGGAAACTCGAGATGGGAAATGTTTACACAAGAAATTCTCCTACTATGTAAAAAATGGATAACATTATAATGAACCTGCGAGAGATAGGATGTAATGATAATGAGGTGGACTGGATAGAACTAGCTCAATACAGGGATAGGGTGTAATGAGGTAAACTGGATAGAACTAGCTCAATACAGGGATAGGGTGTAATGAGGTAAACTGGATAGAACTAGCTCAATACAGGATAGGGTGTAATGAGGTTAAACTGGATAGAACTAGCTCAATACAGGGATAGGGTGTAATGAGGTGAACTGGATAGAACTAGCTCAATACAGGGATAGGGTGTAGTGAGGTAAACTGGATAGAACTAGCTCAATACAGGGATAGGGTGTAATGAGTTGTATGGTTAGAACTCCCTCAAGATAAGGATAGGGTGTAATGAGGTGGAGATATAACTAGCTCAAAATAGGACTAGAGCGTAATGAGGTGGACTGGATAGAACTAGCTCAATACAGGGATAGGTGACGTACTTTTGTAAGTGCAGCAAATAACTTTTAAGTCCAACCCCAAGGTCTGTTTACCCCACCTATGTTAACTGATTATAATAGTAACAATACTAAATTGAGACACTTTAACTCCTCTTCCTATCCACCTCTTCCGACCCACGCTGGTGGTCGGGTGGTCTTGAGGCGTCCACATCGCAACAGACTGGGTTCTAGTGACTGGAAAGTTTGAGGTTTGACTCCCACTAGCTGGGGAAGTGTTGGTACTACATGTAGGTTATCACTTCGGGGTTTCCCCCGTCCTTTCTGCACTCTAATTAAGGTGTGGATGTAGGGAACGCTAAAAAAAGGTAAGCGTTTTTGCAGTTTTTATAGTAAAATTATTTTGGACTAAAATAAATAAAATATCTCTCCAGTAGAAAGAAATATATAGTTTAATTTTCTCCACACGGTGATATCAAGTGGTTGAATATCCCTCAAGGGTGTTCTGGAATTTAATGACAACTTTTTCTTTTAATTTAAAAAGTTTCTCTACTAATGCACTTATGATCTTGACAGATAATCAATGACACTGTTGATATCACTATCTGAAGAAAATTAAACTATAGGTTTTTACTGGAGAATTTTTTTAAATTCTGTTAAAACAATAAAAAAATCTTTGAAAACTGCAAAAACGCGGACATTTTCTCGCGTACCTTACTAACACTCCCAACTTGAAATTCCTTTACCAATCCCAACACCTTGAAATAAGTCGTTAGTTAACCTTCGCGTTAAATTTACCAATAACAAAAACATTCCACCATGTTTGCTTTCCAAATGTACACTCCGTTTACCTTGAAAGGTGACACATTCTTATATTGACGGCTTACACTATGGCCCTAACTTATAAACGGCTCCATAGTGTAAACCAGTGGTCTTCAACCCGTGGTCCACGATATCATTTGTTGAGGCTCGCTGACTCATGAAAAAATTATTTCAAGATAAAAAAAATTATGAATACAGATCTATATATTTACATTATCAACAAATAAAACAAATACATAATTTATTTATGTATTTTACGTTATTTTATAAACTATTTTTTCTTTTTGCCCGAAGAAAAAGATTACGTTTTAGTACAAATGTACCGAACTGTCAAATGATAACTCTAGTAGACAAGACAAATAGGGCTACCTTCGGGTATGAAAAATAAATAAAAAATAATAGGGGGAAAAAAACAATAGATAACATATTTCACGAGAAATCCTAAACCCTAGTGTGAGTATAAGTATAAAAGAATTAGATAATATGAATATTTAGGATGACCTGGTGGCCTAGAGGTAAGGTGTCAGACTTCTGTGCTGAAGGTCCGGGGTTCAAACCCTTCCTTCATATCTGACAAGACGTGTATTAATCTCAAAGTGTGAATGTGTGGAATGCCCAGGCCTCCAACGTGGTTCGGATCCCGCGTTAAACTGTAGGTACTCCATTTCACCTCACAATCACCCTAACATTACACATTAGCGTAAGTGCGTATAACCCGAACGGATAGTAAGACGCGGTGATGATGATGATAATAATAATAATAATAATAAATAAAATATGTATTCAATTCGATTATTAACGCTACATTGTTGTGGCCCGCGAGCCAACGAGAGACTAAACTTTGGCCCTTGGTACATAAAATGTTTGATACCCCTGAAATGTAAGCAGTCGAAAGGTAATTTTGTTACCTTGCAGGGTAAACTGAGTGTACAAGTCCTCTTCCTTGTCGCCGGGTGTAAATAGTTGACGTCATTTCGTAAGGAATTTCAAAATCACCCAGTTTCGATAGAAACGAGTATTACTCAGTATTTGTTACCGTTTGAAATGAAAGTTTTCAGAGATTTCTGGTAAACGAGTTCTTGTTTCCGGCTGACCTGGATATTGTTTCCACGACTGTCCGTTACCTGAGTGATTTGTTTTTGGAGAATGTCCGTGTGTTCGGGGTGCATATTAAATTGTTTGCCGAAGACTTGACCTCCTTCAATATAATATTATCTCAAAAATTTGGAAACAAAATCTTTGAGCAGTGGCGGCTCGTAGTTAAAATTAGTGGGGGGTGCTGCTCCAGAAAAATTTTAGCCTTTGTTTTAAAAATAGTGTAAAAAGGAAAAAAAAAACATGCATAAAAAGAAAATTTATTCAGGTACTTGATAAAATCATAACAAAAAAAAACCAAACTTTTTTACTTACTTTAACTTAAATCGTTACAGTTCAAGCTTGATCTATTCATTTAAAAATGAAATCCATTATTCTTGTTTAATTTGCGCCAAAAGTTCAATAATTTTCTCCTAGATCTCTGGATGACAATTGAGGAAATTTTTCTCCAATGAAAGTACGCAAGAGCATTTAGTTTTTTATTAAATAAAAGAACTGAAAAAAAAAATGAATAAATAGATAGCTGGAAGCAGAATAATAATCTAACTCTACGCTCTTCTACACTTCATCGCATTCAAGAATATGGTACATGGTTTTTAAGCACAACACACGCTGAGTAAAAAAAACTGCCTTCCACCATCACGCCAGAGCTGGACTGCGAAAGCAACAGTGCTCTCTCTACCTGGCAGTCCCGCCTTCCTCCCCACCCCCATCCTATGTGCGCACAACAGTCAAACACCACGTCGCTGGCAATGTGAAGCGAACAGTTCCATACAAAGATTTTTGTATCTTTTCATAAACTGGGGGATGGCTACTGAAGTGCTGACATTAAACTTAAGTAATATATAGTGTACTACAAAAATAAAGAAAGAATAAGAAAAAATGACTCATTATATTAATGTTATCGATAATATCAAGTGGAAATAGGGGGTGCTGCAGTTCCCAGCAGCCGCCACTGCTCGACAGTAAATCCTCGACAGCCACTTTCTATAGGTATTGGCATTTGTTACTGTTACCATTAATTACTAAACACAATTATTATTATTGGTTTGATCTAAGTGTTTTAATTGAATTTATAAATCTTGTGATAAAGTGGGGGGTTTTTTCAACAGCTAGGAGAGAAAAAATTCAAGGAATTTATTTCATTTCAGGGGGGAAAAAAATCTCATCTTTTGTGATGGAAAAAACTGTACCTTTGCGCACTTCTTTGAACCCGCCCTCACCCCCTTGGCATACATACCCTTACCCTTCATCTTTTCCCCGTAACATTGACTTCTTTTATATGTACAAACTCTATTACCAACCCTTGTAAACTAAATCACAGTCGTAAATGGTCATTCCTTTTTCTTTCTTTTTTTTGCCTTACGTGTGTGGATATTTTTATGTGTGATGTTGTCGACTAGAGGATAGAATACGTTGCATCATAAATTTACTGGACCGAAGGTAAAGTCTTCTGATAGAAGAATATAAGAGGGCATCAGAAAAAAAAAAACTGACGTTTTCTTCATTCTTTTTTTGTTCCTTACAATGTTGGTGACGTCTTGTCTTTCGCTTCGATTCCCCTGGTATGTGTGTGCGCGCTATAAATAGGGGATGTGGATGAGAGTTGGTAGGGGGGGGGGGGTAGCCGTCTTCCTACTTTTTTTATGTGGGGGATGTCAAATTTAGTCAGGGTCCTCGTATCCCATCTCACCGACCCCGCCACAAAGTCTTGGGGTCTTTCTGTCTTGTCCCATGGAAGATTCTAGGCGATAAAAAGAGAGGAATGACGTTAGTTGTTTGGTGTGGGTGTTTGGAAATGGTGTTGTGGTTAGAGGGAGGTCCCTGAGTTAGGGTTGGATTCATTGGCGGTGACGTTGAATATTTATGGCGAAAGTTTCTAGGAATAATAAATATTTTAGTTTTTTTTATTTCGGATGTTTAAGGTACATTTTCTGAATCAATATAGTTTTTTAATCACCACATGACTTACAAACTAACTTGGTGCTTGGAGGTTCTATGATTCTTAATGTGTCGACGCACCTCTAAATCATAACAATTCCTGGGGACGTTAATTCTTTACTGTAATTGCTGGAATCTCTAAATTCAAAACGGTTCATTTCTTCGGTCATGCCAAGATTCGAACCTTAGACCTTTGAGCCAAGGTCTGGGTCTTGTACACGTGAGTATTTTACGTAAACAGGATTAATACACACCTGTAAAACAGGGAAAACTTATTAAAGTCGGGAAATTTGATGAGACAAAGAAAAGTCGGAGAGATATCGGTGAATTTTTTTTTAATCACTGAAATGACATTTATTTTTACAATAATATCTCAAAATAAAAAGTAAAAAAAACCATAGCTTTTCATATGAAATAATGATAAATTGCGATTCTTTTTTGTTCCGGGAAGCTGGAAAAAGGTTAAGGAATTTCAAAACTTAAATTGTTTATCACCCCAAATAAATTAAACGTGTTTATTTCTGCGTCAGTGGTCACCTGAACAAAGACATCAGTCTCGTCCTGTCTGGTTTACCGGTGACGAGGAGGTCACTGCTTCGAATCCCGGCCGGATGTGCTGAGGTATCTCCCCCCTCCCCTTAAATAGCTCCCCTCTTGCCATTCGTAAAAATGTGGTTACACTTCCTCTAAATTATACCCTCCTCAATCCTTATCTTCACCACAGTATAGATATGCTGGTGACCCGGATGGGTAGTAAAACGTGAAGTACCTTTTTTTTTAAGATTACTAGCACAAGTTACATAGACGTTATTCAAGGCCTTTGAGATTATTATTATTACTGAGCAATATTTTATTTGTTTTGACCAAATTCCTTTATTTAAAAATGTTAAAAATACGGACCTTAACTTGCGATTATTCCTATTCTTCTGTCTTCTATAGCTTAGGTTTGGTTTATATTTCTGCATAGCACATATTGCGTAAGAAGTTGAAATACATTATTTTCAATTATAACATAGTCAATAGTGAATAATGTACAATGTATAAGTTTATTTAACTTTAACTTCTTTTACGTCATGCATGGAGTGTATTTAGTATAGATAATTTCATTGAACTTGAGAAGTATCAGCCAATGAGAATGCGAGGAGGGGATTCAGCCAATCATACGCAAGTATACAAACAGAGGAAAATAATTATCTTCTGTGTTCATGTTTTAAATGCCTCGGGGTAGCCATACTTGTTTATTATTCAAGACTGTTATTGGTTTTAGCGTCGGTAATTATGATTGATTATAATGAAGAAATATTATATATTCCATTCTCTTATTGAGGAGTAGGTCTAATGTTATGATATTCATGACACTGGTAAAATCGGAACAAAACAAAAATAAAATTTGATTTAATAGTTCATAAAACAAATTAATTATATAAAATTCAAATTTCTAAAGGTATGGTTTAGTTAACGTTATTTTTCATATGAACCTCTTTATTTAAGCATTTTTTTAAAAGATATTATCTAGTAGTGAAAGAGAGGCCATTTTCTATTTATAAAAACTTTTTTTTTTTCCAAAATAAATCCAATATTGTTTCATTACAACCATATAGTTTAGTTTTCTTCACATTGTGATATCAACAGTTGTTGAATATCTGTTGAGGGTGTCCTGAAATTTAATGACAACTTTTTTCTTCATTTAAAATTATTCTCATATACTGTAATGCCAATATGCTCATGACAGATATTCAACAACTGTTGATATCACCGTGAGAAGAAAATTAAACTCTTGTGTTCGTACTGAAGTAATATTTTATTTATTTTGACCCAAAAAATGTTATGATATTAATACTGCAAAAACAAAACAGGCCACCAATTGTAATCTTTATAAACTGATATATTTTTTCTTATTAATAACTGTGCACTGTACGTTATACATTATCTACTATTAGTTAATGCTTGAATATAAACCCAAGTAAAGTCTCTCCAGCTTAGGAATTGTTTTCTGAAAGGCCTTTTCCTCTACCAGAAATCTATTATATAGTAGGATATTGGTAGGAAAAAAGACCTTCCAGAGAATAATTCCTACCGTGAATGGAGTATATACACCTTTTTTGTGAACCAGCCTAAATACTCTGCTGGTTGTTTCCAAAAACGAGGGAGATGCACAACAAACACCCTATAGGGGCGGATCTGGTTCTCTTTGGTGTCCCGGATAGATCGGGTGGATACTTTTTATATTACCTTCTACTCTACCTGGACAGTAACACTCGGGTAACAACAACCCCGGGTTTGGGTTGGTGGCAAGACTTTCCCACCTTGAGGTTTTTCAGAATACCTCGAGGGTTGATACTACTGGTTGTGGGGGAGAAGGGTGGTAGGAATGTTTTCAATTAGGGGATATTGTGATAGAGAGGCGGACAACCTTCAATCAAATTGTCACGTAGGCTTTTTTTTTTATCTTTTTAAGAACGAAGAGAAAGGGCAAGAAGGAGGAGGGGGTGGGGGTGGGGGGTTGCTGTCAAAAGTAGTGAGATAAAGTGCCCTTATTGTTATTTGTTTATTATTATTTTATTGAAAAGGTAAAATGATGAATTAGGCAAATGTTAACCGCATTTATTTTATTGTAAGAGCTTTGAATATTTTTAAAAGATAAATTTGTTGATATTAAATGTTACTTTTTGTCTTTTTCCCCCCCAAACGGAAAATATCATATTTTAGAAGTTTTATTGAGTCATTTTTGGAAGAAAAAAAAGTCTTATTTAACCTGGCCTGCATCGGTGGTACGTAAATAAAGGTGTCGGATTCGTCTACACACCTTCTAAAGTAGAAGGGGTGTTGACTGATAGCCAGTAGAAGTTTCTTTATTGCAGACATTAACTGAAAGACACTTATGTCAACCTATTGGTAAATAATAGTTATTTACTTAACAATACTGAATTATAAATAATAATAATTTACTACTTACATTAGTCACTTTCAGCCAATCTTAGCGATAAAGAAACCTTTAAACAAAAATGGGTACATTTCTTCAAGATTATCTCTTTTCCCCTTGACCCGTTTCAACATTTGTAGAACACAATCCTCTATTTAGCTTAGGTAAAGGCTTGTTAATTTATTTACAAAAAATGAACATCCTCATCCTGTTTCTTGGATTACTGCAGGTAGAGCTAAGCAGATCCAGGTTGAGAAGTATTAAGAGTACCTAGCCCTCTAAAAATACTCTCACGTGTAAGACGAGTTTTAAAAAGACCATTTAATATCGCCAAATATTTCTTTGAAAAGGGGAATATATACACACCATCATATACGAGCGTATGTGTGTATTCGTATCGTAAACACGTTCAACTTTAGTGCAGCTTTGATTTGCGCTTTTCAAAAGCTTTGCCACTCGAATAGGAAAAAAAAAATCTTTCATCGGAATTGAATGCAAGAGCTTGTTCGCCCTTGTGTGACGTCACGCAAATTTGACACATGAAAAATGGTTCCAGGACATCCCGTCCGGTTTCTCTCGTCCCCCCCCTCCCTCCCACTCCCCCTTCATGTTAACAACATAACAATTTGACGAGTTGGTGGGTCTGTCCAAATACCAAACTATATATAGGTCTAAACATATTTTTTTAAATAAATAGTTTGTAGTGATATGAATGAATACTTGCCAGCAGTTTTTATTGCTTTAATTTTTTCGCAGTTTATATCTTTAACGTGCTACGCGTTTTATTTTTACCTATCTGGGATATACGAATACACATACCAATAGGGTATGGACGAGGAAGGTAGAATCTAGAAGAAATGTACCCACGTTTTCGTGGAAGTAGGATGGGAAAACATTTATATATTTAAAAAAAAGTAGACCGCTACATCCGGTCAGGATTCCAACCCAAATCGTCCCCGTCACGAGAAAACAAGATTATACATGACCAACGCCTGTGCCCATCGGTACGAATTTTTTGAAATTGATATCGCCTGGAAATTAGAACATTTTTTACTTTATTCCGCTCACGTCATACTATTTGTCTGGACTATAGGCCTTTTTTTTTTCATTTGGGGGTAATTAACGTGCACTTTCTAAACCGACTGATTATATCAGTACACGACTTATAAACTATTTTAACTCCAGAAAAGACACAACACGCAACCCCCGGCCGTTAATTCATCACTATAAAAAGAGAAACCCACATTTCACCAATACAACACATTTTTCTGCCATGCCAGGAATCAAACCCGGGACCCATAGCTAAGTCACTACCGACTGAGCTAAGGTGACTGACCAAGCGGTTTCATTACACTAGTGGGATGGGGATATAGAAGGTGCAATTTAGAAGAAATTTGCCCGAATTTGTTTAAAGATAGTGTGGGAAACTATTAAAAACAACATCCTTAATACACCTTGCTGGGATTAGAACCCAGGTCTTCCCCGTCACCGTGAAGCCGGACTAGATAAGCCTGACAATGAAGACGATTGACCACCAGTGTGAGTAGAACCGTTGCAACTGTTTCTTTCAGATCTACTTTAAAACCAGGTAAAGGACATATGTTTAATTCGGGTGACGTACTGTGAAATGTAACGGATGTGCCTCATTAAGGTACACGATGAGACTTCCTCCAGGAAGGTGACTCACCGACAACAGTTTCACCTCAAGATGTTTACTTTCCTGTCGTGCTCGACTTTCTTTTGTTTAGAGTGTCGACTTAGGATCCCTGCGCGGCGGAGTAAAAGCAAAGAATAGCTTAAAATTATAGTTTTGACGTGACTGGTAGTTGATGTTGGTCGTCCGGAAGTTCATAAATTATGTAGTTACTTGTTCTTCAAGCCCCCTCACTGTGGTATACTCGTATATTAGTGATACGGGCTCACTATTTCAAGAGGTAAAATATACAAACACTTGGATGTGAACTCATGATCTCACTTGCCAATTAATTTAACGTTTTTATTTTATTGCAACACAAAAAAAGAGTGTTTGATTTCACAAGACCTAAATAGTTGCAAATAAAATACTGTCAGATTTACATGGTACTTAAGTGAATTTGGTTTAATTTGTTGATATATTTTAAAATTGATTTAGTTTTTTAGCAGGCAATTAATTCAGGGGAGGCCTTACAAGTCTGGAATATAATTTAACGCGAAACTCAAACCACTAATATTGTTTGTTAGGCAGGGCGCACACCAACGAAACTAGTTTCATGAAACCAGTTTTATGAAACGTGAAACTTAAGTTTCATGTAACTATTCAACGTTAAAACAGATAGATGCGCACACAGAGTTTCACGCAACTATAGTTTCATACGATTGCGCAACCGTGGTTTTATGAAACTCGCCAGAACGGTTTCAGGAAGGATAGTTTCATTTGAACTACAGCCAAGACCAACAGTGTGCAAGTGTTATTCCTTGACAATGCCCAAAGAAGACACCATTTATAACACCAAATATGTAGAAGCTATTGAAAAACATCCGTGCTTATACGATTACAATTTAAAGGAGTGTAGTTAGTGTCCTTCGTTATTTGAGGGCCGACTTTCGACACCAAATGCTCAAAAGCTGATTTACTCATCCTATAAAATCTTATAAATTTATCAGGGTCTGCACACAATTCTTTGGCTACTATATAACTGCAGTGTCTCCTATCAAATATAAGAGGATGAACCCAGTACCTTCGTTTTTTTTTTTTTTTTTTTTTTTTCGAAACCACCACCAAAGTACAAACACATCATCTGACATCTTGACTGAAACTGAATAGTTTCGTTGCATCTGTTTGCGTGCAGATGTGAAACTGATTTCATGAAACGCGTTTCACAAAACTGGTTTCATCAAACTAGTTTCGTTAGTGTGCGCCTGCCTAAGCCTTGAAAGATACAATTCAATTTTCATTGGAAGAACCTTATCTGACAGCTAGAAAAATTACTTTATCTCTTTCGCGTATTAATACGTCAAATCATGTGATATTCAGCTATCACCTTTGATACATATTATCAAAACTTATAAAATAATGCTAATAATATAGTAAAATTATGTTTAAAAAATATATATATTTTAAAGCCCTTCTAATGAAAATTAGACCATCCTAAGATAACCTTGCATGGTTCCAATATGGTGCAGCTTATAAGATAAAGCCATGGTGTAGTCCGTCAACGTGAGACTCATACCTTTCAGGGTAAACGGAGTGTACCTTGCTTACTTTCACCACCGCTGGATCCGGTCCAACTGGGATGTGAACCGAAGCACCTCGAATATTGTTAGTCGGTATTTGGCTTATTATTATTATTATTATTATTATTATAACCGCGTCTTACTACCCGTTTGGGTTATACGCACTTACGCTAATGTGTAATGGTAGGGTGATTGTGAGATGAAATGGAGGACCTACAGTTTAACGTGGGATCCGAACCACGATGGAGGCCTGGCATTCTCCACATTCACATTTGGCTTACCATAGGTGTCTGGAAGCATGGTCCTTTTAAGTGATGCGTTTCACACAAGGACAGACACTATTTAAGAGAACATTTGGACAATTTGGTTAAATGACGGGAAAATACTTTTAATTCAAAAACCTATAATGCTGTATCCGACCGCCCATATCAGACCGAGCATTGTCAGTTGGTTGAACCATATCCTTCATCCCTTGGATTGATAACTCAGAAGCTCACATTTTTTTTAAAAAACAAAACAAGTTCGATATTATAGTTTGTCACAACAGAAAATAAAAAATAGCCTTTCTGTCGATCCTATTCATGATAAAATACTAACACATCAGATAACCTTCCCCTTTCAATTAGGCAATTGCGGCTATTGCTGTCTTCCATTAGCTCCGTTCAGCTGATTTATAGGTTCTATATGTCAGTTGTCAGTGTTATAATATTAATTTGTGGGCTGGAAGTTTTATAACGTGAAAACGCAATATGGAGGGACATAGCCTAAAAGTAAAGTGATAATTATTTGTTAAAATAAAGGGCCGCTTACAAATATCGTTGATACACATGGCACACGTTCAGATATGCTTTTTTTTTTAAGTGATTCTGTAGTTCAAACTATAATTTACATATCCCATTAACGTTGAAAACTTTACATTCAAGTTTTATAAAAAAAATTAATGCACGAAAAGGTGAAATCAAATAATTTTTAGAGCTATGCAAGGAAAGTCGAAGCTATATGAGTTTTTTGTCGTCCACATAACATAACTTTTATTATTAAACTATCTATTAATTGCATGTTGTTAGATAGAGAGGCTTAGATTAAAAAACAACGCTCGCCATATTATTTTATATCGACACGTTTGACTTTATCTCTGTTTACGTTATATTTGTCATTTACTCTCCAGTCGGAGCTAAAATACTATTTTAGATGCTGTCATACAAATATTATTTGTTGACTTATGCCATATTTAGTTAGACATTTCAAATTTGTTCGTGAATATATCAAACTTTTCTTTATCCTTGGAAATGCTTTGGCGATGCGAAGGCTTGTGTGGGTGTAAAAGTCGAATTGAAGAAAATGTAAACCTTCGACTTATACATTTCGAAGCTTCGTACGCCCCTGATAATTTTTAACGGATTTTCACGTAAAATGTCTCGGTTTAAATTAAATTATTAGAAACATATATTTGTCCTAGTTTAAAATAAATGATCTCTTAACAGAGTCACAACGGAACATTCTAAGATGTTTGAAGCTTCAGAACTTTCATTAACATGAAAAATACCTTTATATTGATATAATCCTCGCACAGTTTAATTTTATTCACATGGTGGGTGTCCTCGGTAGTTGTTAAATATTTGTAAAGAATGTCCTGGAATTTAGTGGCAATTTTTTTCTTTTAATTTAAAAGTTTCTCATCTAACGCCGCTATGCTCGTGACAGATATTCGACAATTGTTGATATAACCACTTGAAGAAAATTAAACTCTATGTTTCTACTGGAGCAACATTTTATTTATTTTGACAAAATAAAAAAAATAGTCCTACTATAAAAACCCTTAACTCGCGTCCCCTACACTCCACCTTAAAATAGTTGGCGCCCCTAAATATCGTTTTGTCTATCGCAGGTTCATAAAACCGACGGAAACCGTCCATTTATCGCTTCCTACGTTCACGACGGTCCAGGCTAGTTTTAAAAAATTAGGGAATTTCCTCTTATTTTTTAACCCGTAATAATCATTTTGAAGCTGTTAAAGAAGATAATAATTTTCTCGAACGAGACAATGATTACCTCGAATGCTCTGTAAGTTTTAATATGGCTTTTACTGTCTCTTGGGAAATATTACTCAAACGGTGAAGTCTTTCTTTATTCGACGCGCTCCTCGCGGTAGCTTTTCTGGTTTCCATCTGGAAGTAGAACTATTGTCAGATTGTCATCTATCTGACAGATAGAAAAGTTACAAGAGCTGCTTCTACGTATTAATACTTCAAGTTACATGATCTGGAGCGTCACTTTTGATCGATACCATCGATACCAATGAAATAACACTAATAATTAAGTACATTTTTTATAATTGTTCGCCGTGGTTAAGTTTCTCTAAAAGGTACCTTCTTGTGAAAATTAGACTGAAGCACAACTTTCAGATTCACAATTTCGGAACCCGTCTCGGTGGCGTAGTTGGCTAACGCGCTAGTCGTGTTGAGCTCGACTGCTGAGGACGAGGAGATCGAGGTTCGAATCTAGGTCGGGTGAACTGGGGGTGGTTTTTCCTAAATGGTTTTCCACTCTCCCTCCACGCAAATGCGGGTCCACTTCCTCTAATTCAACCTTCCCAATTCCTATTCCATTAGCGTAATTAGTACTTAAAGCGTATAACCCGAACGGGTAGTAAGACGTGGTGCTCTCTCTCTCTCTCTCTCTCTCTCTCTCTATATATATATATATATATATATTATATATTATATATGCACAAGTTCGTTGTATATACAATACACTATTTACATACACACATGCAATACATATACACACATAAATTGCATACACATACGTTGTATACACACACACATTACATACACATATATCAAAGACCTTGTCTTTGTTTTAAACGCTGATGTTAATGTATCCTTTTTTGTTTATATTAGTTCGCGAATCCCATACAAAATAAACCACAACGTCTTTGCATTTTCAAACAGACGCGGCGGTTGTCTGGTTGGTGATAGCGGGTTGATGGTTGGGAGGGGTGGGGGGGGGGGGGGGTTTATTCCGAGTGTAGAACCTGCACATGGCCTCGTTTAATGAAATCAAGAGAGAGTTCCTTGTTCTAATTCGCGAGTAACGCAACTTACTCTGGATCGTGTCACTTTCGGAACAAGTGCGGTGTCTTGTTCGGGAGAGTAAGCGGGTAGCAACCCCCGCCTCATTTCAACCCGCAAAACAGACCCAACGGACCGCATACTTTTGTCGCTGCAAACGGAACCTGCTATAGCTCGCCAAGGGACATGATTTGTCCATTACAATTAGAAACGGCTTTACATACACGGACTGTTTGCGACAACCTCCAACCCCCTCTTTCGTCGGAACGATGAACTCTCGCCCCCTCCCTCCCCCTAATCGAAACTCGTTTTTTTTTCCAACCGTCGTCTCATATGCATCAACATTTGATTACTACTGCGTGGCTTTCAGAGACGACTCCTAATTGTGGGATGGAAGGAAATCAGAATTAAGGTTTTTTTTTACAGTTTTTATAACAAAAAACTTATTCGCTTCGGAGGCCTCATGACCACCAGTGATGTTTTTATAAGTGGGGGTGTTGATGACTTCTACTATTTGTATATTGGTTCGTCCTGCTAACCAAAACAGCACATATCTTGTCGCTAGAGACTGGTCTGGGTTAAGTTAGTTTGTCAGTCGAATTACGATAAAATCAGTATTTTTTAGAAAGTATAATTTTATTAAAAAAAGATTTTTTTAGCACCGCGTCTTACTACCCATTCGGGTTATATGCTAATGTATTAATCACGCTAATGGTTTTAGCGATTAGTAAGGTTGTATTTAAATGAAGTATACCCGCATTTGCGTGGGGGGAGAGTAGAACACCATTTTGGGGGGAAAAAAATACACCCAACTGAGATTCTAACCACGATCTATGAAATCTAGTCTACTGCGAGAGTAGTGCGTTAGATCATACGGCCACAGAAGCGGGATTTTTTTAGTTTTTTTAAAATTGGATTTCTCCGGCTTCCATATATGATTTTACAATAACGTTTCCCGCACAGATAGAAAAAATTGCTTTGATTTACGCGTGAGCAAAATGACACATGCTACTGAAAGCTTTGAGTCATAACCTTGATTAACTTTGTCACAAAGGGGAGGGGGCAGGGGTAATTAGAGTGATACATTCTCTTGGTTGTTTACAAAGATCACAACTACAGTAACACGCCGAGTATCAAATGACTCATAAAGTCACAATCCTTGTCGACACCAATGAAGTCCACTTCACTGCTGTCTGCGGTGACGCAATTGGGTGAGGACAGGGACACGAATTAAGGTCAATATTGCTGCATTTTCTTAGAACACAAGCACCTTTTTTGAACAAAATAAATCGAGTATTGTTTTAATTTTAATTTTCTACACATAATAATCTCTACAGTTGTTAAATATTGATCCTGAACATCTTCTTATTTGAACAGAAACTTTTTTAAATTAAGAGTAAAAGTCTTTTTTTAAGGCGCGGCAGCAGGGAGTGCGAGTAATTTTACAGTTTTTATAGATTAGGAATTTTTTGGACAAAATAAATCAAATATTTCTCCAGTAGCAACATAGAGTTTAGTTTTCTGCACATGCTAGTATTAACAGATCTTAAATATATGTCAAGAGTGATCTTGAATTTTGTCAAAACTTTTTAAATAAAGAGAAATTATTTGACAAAATTCCAGGACACCCTTGACAGATATTTAAGATCTGTTGATATTAGCACGTGCAGAAAACTAAACTCTATGTTGCTACTGAAGAAATAATTGATTTTTTTGGCCAAGAAAATGTAATGCTATAAAAACTGTAAAATTACTGGCGCTCCCTTTGGCCGCACCTTAAATAAATTCCGCGATGGTGCCCATTACAAACATTAAAAGAACTGTTGAGACCCGCTTCAGTGGCCGTGTGGTCTAAGGTGTCACTCTCGTACAAGCCTGTCCTGCTGGTGTTGGGAAGAATGGGGCTCGAATCCCAGTCGGGAGGTTATTTTTCTAAATGGTTTTCCACTTTCCTTCCATAAAAATGTGGGTAGATAGATTACCGTTAAAATGCTTCCTTCCTCATCCCCCCCCCCTACCTCATTTAAACTATTTATCGTATGAAATGTATTCACTAAAGCAATATTTTATTTATTTTGGTCAAATAAGTTTTTTGTTATAAAAATATTAAATACAGACTTTAAATACTTTTATTTATTCAACTGTCGGTGGCCACGTGGACTAAATGTAGGGCTCGTTTAGTCTGGTTCGTCTGTGACTGGTGACAGGGAAATTCGTGCACTTTCTAAGCATGCAGAGCATATCACCACATGACTTACAAACTAACCTAATTATAGCACCCAATCCCTTGGTTGTCGATATTCATTCATCTCTTTGAAAGGAGGAAAATCTCCATATGTACCTATACCCACATTGGTTGTTGAATGGTCCAAGGCGTCACTCTCGTGTTAGACTAGACTGCCGGAGACTCTGGTTCGGATACCTGCCAGGTTGTATTGAGAATTATTTTCTCCCCCTCTTTGGTCTTTCGGTCTCCTTCCACATAAACGTGGGTACATTTCTTCTTTATTCTACTTTCTTAGTCGTTATCCTACTAGTTTAATTTTCTTTATCGCCGCCTCTTACTACCTGTTCATGCTACATATGATAATTACTAGTCTAATAGATTAGGGATGAGGAAGTAAGCATTTTAGAGTTAATCTACCAGCATTTGCGTGAAAGGAGAGTGGGGCCATTTAAAAAAAAAGTCCCCCTCGGCACACCCGACTGGAATTCGAACCCTGATCTCCCCGTCATCAACAGGCCAATCCAACGGTGTCTGGAAAATTGCACCTTTCCAGAAAAAAGGAAAAACTGCGCCATCGACTCATCGCACATCGTGAGGTCTTGAGGAGGTCAAAGTACATCGATTCATCGCACCTGTCTCTTTACCTGTTGTTTAGGTTAGGCTAGGTTAGGTTTTCAATTAAATAAAGATTAGTGTGTATCTGTAAGCATTTGATGTGAACGTATAAATTGAAATTACCAAACTAATTATTGACGGCCCTTTACTCCATTTTTTGAATCTAGGTTAGACTCTTAAACACTTTGTTAGGTCCTTGGGCGTACTTGTTTTGTAAGTGTGTAAAACAGTTTGTGGGGTGCACTTTTCTCACATAATGATTTGATGATTGATAGGAGGGCGCAGTTTTCTCCTTTTTTTCTGGGAAGGCGCAGTTTTTCCCGACGCAATTTTTTCCTAATCCAGTCCAACACGGTAAAGACTCCTTAGAACATTTGGCCACCGAAGTGTGTTAAAAATTAATAAAACCCGGAAGCGCATGAGTATTTTTTTAAACATATCAATGATTATTTAAATAATAAAACACAAATAAAAATATAAGTTGAGTACTGATGAGGGAAAGGAGGTAGAAAGATGTCCACAAAACTAATATAATATTTGGAAACACTATACTACTCGCCAGCAATGATGGTCGCTCGCACTCCCTTAAAGCGAATCAGTTGACGGTTAGAACATTTCTGTTCAAAGCGAACCTCTGGTGGAAGACGGTATCAAGGGAATCAAAATGAGAGCCATGGAATTCTCAAGTGTTTTTATCGGCGGTGAAGTGCTACGAATGATACAATCTTATCTGACTCGTGTCACCATCATTTGATAGATAGATACCCGATTGTTTTTATTGGTTTGTAAAAGTCGGGGTGATGTTCTATAAATGCCCCCGATAAAAAAAAAAAGAACGTTCCTGTCCGAAATAAAACTTCTCCGTCTAAAGTGAGATAAACACCGACATAGACCGCAAGAATTCTACACCTTAGTTTTGTCTCTGGTAGACCTGCTTCGATTACCGACGATGGCTGAGATGAATTAGTTTATATTTAGGCTTGTTCTCCGGCCCCGTGGAGCAAACTGACTTTCTGGAGTCTGGTCGTTGTGTTTGTTTTAGAATTTAAATACATAATACTTGTATGTCTATTTACTATAGTTCCTATAGTATAGTAGTAGACCGTATTCTATAATACTATACATCTCATAGTGTAGGATAGCGTCTCATAACCTCACTCTACGCTGATTGGGCACAGCTGGAGAGGCTTTTGAGGCACACCTAAGTGTCCCTCATATCTGGCTAGCACCATATCTAATCTCTAAGTCTCTCTTGACACCACCAAGTTTCTGGACAGACTCCGCGTAGTTTTTAAAACCATTTATTTTGGCATCAGACAACGAGTCGTTAAAAAGATTTCTATTAATGTTATGCTTACTATTTGCGTTACTCCGACCGCCCCCCCCCCCCCCCTTCTCGGTCCATTTACTGTATCCGTGCCTTCCGACATATCTCGTCAGGCGCAACATTTTATTGCCGTTTTATTACTCACCCTGTGATATATCCTTTCTCTTTTTTTTAATTCTCTTTATTACCGTCTACTATTTAGGATTTAGTAGCCAAAAACTAACGTGGTGGTCTGGGTTATTTAAGAAGATTTACCCCTGTTTTTTATTTATTTGTATCACTTTTGTTTACTTTATATCGCTCTATAGAAAAAAAAGTAGTTCCGTTTAAAGCCATGTTTAAAAATAAAAATAAAGACAATGTGGGTGGCAAACGATATATATATATATATATAAAAAAAATATGGCCCTTGACGACTGACTTCTTTGAAGAAAACTTGTGTGATTGTTTTGTTTTTATAGTGTTCTAAGGTTTCACCGTACTCACCCAAACAGGCTACTCATGCTGAGTCCTCTTGCTTCACAAAACTGGCTCTACCACCTTTTTTTTCTATTCCCCCCCTATTCCCCTTTCTTCTTGCTTTTACACCCCGTGGCGCTCAACAGTTCTTTGACCTTTCTCCACTTCTTCTCCTCCATCATAGTCCTCCTTCGTATTCCCTATTAGTTTTTTTTAAACTCTCCCCTCACTCATCTTACATGTTTAAAAAGATGGCTGCCACTTTCCCGCCTCGACACAGGGAAGAATTACCGAGTCAAAACACACCTGAACTAGGTTTATCTTTGTGATGCTAAGGCCTGTTACACACCGAGTCCCGACTCGAGTCCAATCGGACTCTTGAGTCAAGGTCTTTCACACTAGTGAGTCGAGTCCAATCTGACTCTTGAGTCAAGGCCTTTCACACTAGTGAGTCGAGTCATTTGAGTCCACTAGTTTGATCAAAGAGCTCTTGCAAGATTGATGCAGTTCTAGCGGTTTCTATAAATACAAGTATGGAGGAGCCGGCGTAGACGCCTAAAAAGGCATCGCTTAGTGTGGATCTACTCACATGAAATGATGCACCTTTGGTAGTTTTTCACATTTGTTTCCAAATAGCGGCAACTGTATTTCTATCGCGATGTTCGGGATGAGACGGGTTATAAATCGAAGGATCGATTCTCTTGAACGAGAACAATGAGATATTCAGTGGCCATGCTATTAGCCTTGGAAAGCACGTAGACTCGGTAAGACTCGGCTGGACTCGGGTGACTCGACTCTCCGGTGTGAAAGGTATTGGTCCTCCATCGTGCTATCAAATACAATATGTACTTGTCTCAATTGGCGAGTCAGACTAGACTCTGGACTCGTTGGTGTGTAACCAACCTAACGCTACCTAGCGACTGACTATGTATATAAGAAAACATGACCGTCACCCGTTTACATTAAGACCGGCTTAGAGTTGAAAAATATTGATGTCCCTTTTGACGGTGTTTTTTTATTCTTAGCACAGAGTTCTACTATCCGTTTGAACTGCAATTGTATGCTAATTACGTGAGGTTGAATTTTCTCAGTTTCGTGAAGGGAGATGGGAAAACCATCCTCGGTACATCGATTCGGGATTCGAACTCCGATCTCCCTGTCAATGGCAGTCCGATATATTGTGAGGTTGACTCCTTAGACCGTTCGACCACGTTTAAAAAAAAGTAGCATCGATTTCAAACAAAAACAGCGTTTTTAAAAAATCATACGTGACTTATTTTTAGATCCATTAAATAACGGTTTCAAAAGTGCATTTGTAATCAATAAATCTGAAACTTGTATATTAAATCAAACAAATTACATAGATAAAAAACAAATTAAAAAATAAACGCTATTCAAAAAATATTTAGCACCTGTTAAGGTTATATGCATATGTACTAATTACACTAGGGGGTCAGGGATGAGTAAGGCTATATTTAGATAAAGTGTATATTCGTGGAGGGAGAGTAGTAAACCATTTTGGAAAAACAAAACAAAAAACAGTACACTTGATGGGTGGTCGATCGGGATTCAAACTCCGATCTTCCTGTAATGGGCAGTTTTTTTCAAAATAAACATGCGTATATCGGTGACTCGGGCATCGGTAGAAAACCATATACAGTTGAAAATCACCGGCCAACAAACAAACATCCATGTTGGAAATTTCAACATTGAGATTACTAATTACTTTATTGTAAATTAATTTGTTTAAGGCCCTTGGCTCTGTCGAGTGCAAGTTTAAAACCTATTTTGTGAGATAGTAGGGGGGAGGGTGAAAGGCGTGGCGTGGCTTTATAACCGACCAAAGTATCCTTCCGCGCTAACAAAAACAGATGGATCATGGAAACAGTAGATGGCGCTAACTACCGGACAGGTCTTGCGGAAAAATCATACGTTTGGAAATATCAGTTTTCTCGAGAACGATGAAATTTTTATAGTAATAATTTAACACCCCTTCTAAGATAATGCATCTGTGTTTATTAATTGTTAATTTAATTTAATTTTTTTGTTATGAAGACGGCAGTTTTCTTTTGAAAAATGTAAATTTTATCGATATTTGATCACTGTTAAAATTATAGAGGAATCGTATATATATATAAAAGTATACATTAATCAACATGCTTCTATTCTTGAACAAATCGTTTCCGAAAAAAAAAATGCAAAACAATCAAAATTCTTGAAGATAACCGTTTGTTCCCCATGGCTCTGGCGTCATTTCCACGCCAAATGGAAAGCGCCAATCGCCTTAATGAGTTTAAATATTTGGGAACATATGTAACTAGCAATAACAATATTAGTAGTGGATACCCTTAGTGCGCACGATTAATTACTCTTTTAACATTTTTAATCATGAACCAAGCTTAAGAAGATTATAGTATGAAAATTCATCGTCTAGCCCAGTGTTGCCAGGGATTCCATGGACTTTTTGTTTTGTTTGGACATGCAATTAAAATTAAAACAAAAAGGAAATTATATTGAACGTCGATGTTTTGAAAACGAGGAGGGTGTTGAACGTTAAAAAAAATGAAGGGTTCGAGTTGCGACTCGCGAGTGGTAATCTTACATGTTTCTCAGACAGCAGGTGTGTGGATGACCTCGCACAACTTGGCAACGCTGCGCTTCTCGGGTCTTTACACTACCTTGTTTTTTTTTTCTTCGTCTTTGGTTCTTTGTGTGTGTTAGCACGTTATTACTCGGAGACGGTGTGGATTTAATCGAGCGTGACAAATAAGCTACACGCGGATCTTACAAGGACCATATTTACTGTAATTTACTAACTTTTTTTTTGTACAAACATTATGTCGCTTCCGTGGTAAATAAAGAATGAGGGTCCAAAATTGTACCCATACCGGTGGGCACGTCGACTAAACGTCAGGTTCGTCTGGTCAGGTTAACTGATGATGGGTAGGTAAAGTTCGAATCTCGCCAGGCTGTACGGAAAGTATCTTATGTTGAAAACCAAATTTACCCTCTTCATATTAGACTGGTCTTCCAATATCAGGGTTCGAAAACCGGTCGGGTGTACAAAGTGCGGGCACATTTCCTCAAATTCAACCGTCCTAATTCCTAACACATTATCCCATTAGCGTAATTATTACATATGCTTATAACACGAACGGGTAGTGAGTTAGACGAGGTGTAAAAAAATATTTTTTTTCCCCACTATAAATTCAGGTAAATTTCCCCTAAATTACAAAATTACATCTTCCTAATACCAACCCCATCAGCGTAGTTAAACCCTCATAGCCTGTACATGTAATAGGACGTAAGTTACTGGGAATAAAAGTTATTTTGTAAATAACTGTCCCATTTGATTTTAGACTTTATTAAAATGAATTACACAGGCAGTGATGAAAAAATGCGGGGATGTCAAGTTCCTCCACGGAGATAATTAGTCCGATAGCAATGGTAGAGTTCCTCCACGGAGATGATTAGTCCGATAGCAATGGTCGAGTTCCTCCACGGAGATAATTAGTCCGATAGCAATGGTCGAGTTCCTCCACGGAGATAATTAGTTCGATAGCAATGGTCGAGTTCCTCCACGGAGATAATTAGTTCGATAGCAATGGTCGAGTTCCTCCACGGGGATAATTAGTCCGATAGCAATGGTCGAGTTCCTCCACGGAGATAATTAGTCCGATAACAATGGTCGAGTTCCTCCACGGAGATAATTAGTCCGATAACAATGGTCGAGTTCCTCCACGGAGATAATTAGTTCGATAGCAATGGTCGAGTTCCTCCACGGAAATAATTAGTCCGATAGCAATGGTCGAGTTCCTCCACTGAGATAATTAGTCCGATAGCAATGGTCGAGTTCCTCCACGGGAATAATTAGTCCGATAGCAATGGTCGAGTTCCTCCACGGAGATAATTAGTCCGATAACAATGGTCGAGTTCCTCCACGGAGATAATTAGTTCGATAGCAATGGTCGAGTTCCTCCACGGAAATAATTAGTCCGATAGCAATGGTCGAGTTCCTCCACGGAGATGATTAGTCCGATAGCAATGGTCGAGTTCCTCCACGGAGATAATTAGTCCGATAACAATGGTCGAGTTCCTCCACGGAAATAATTAGTCCGATAGCAATGGTCGAGTTCCTCCACGGAAATAATTAGTCTGATAGCAATGGTCGAGTTCCTCCACGACACCTAGAGGAGGGGCTCTTCGCACAGCAAATTACAAAATTAAATAACGAAATTCGTAAACGCATGAGAGGTTAGGTTAAGTTAGGTTGGGTATGAACCATAAGTGTATATATAGAAATTAACCAACTATACTTATAATCCATTCCCTCAGGTGTCGTGAAGGAACTCAACCCCCCCACCCCTCTTTCTTTCCTCCGCCCCTCCACCGAAAAGGGGATTAAATCAGCTTTCGTGGAGTAACTTGAACACGCCCAAAAAATGACCATGTGGCCGAGGTTTTAGAAAAGTGGCAGAATTATTAGGCGTCTAAAACATTCTAAAGATTGCCGAAATTGCTTTCTAAATTGCTCTAATAACAATTTAGTGTATTTTTTGCTCTTGTCTTACTACCTTTCCCCACTCTCCGCATTTAATGACATTAATGGAGAAATAAATAGGAAGGTGGGATTGAGAAGTAATGAACATGCATTTGCGTGAAAAGAGAATTAAGAAATTATTTTAATTAATAAAAAGTATCATTACACCTAGGTAAGAATTTAAACCCCAACCTTACTGTCAATGACAATCCAGAAAAGACGTCTAGTCTGCGTGCCCACCAATTTGGTTTTAGTAACAAAATAGTTGTAATGGGAAGTACAAACTAACTTAACCTCGGACATCAACATACCTAACACATGCACCAGAAGTTATATATGGGTAACAGGACGGATACATACATATGGGTATAGACTTACAAACTAACTAAAATAACATATTTAAATGTAAAAATATTTTACTGATGAAAATATACAACTCACTGATTTCATTATAATAATAATATAGATACATTACAACACATTTGCTTCTATTTCTTTCCAGATTCCAAATTAAATCTTTTCATGCTATATATCTACAGTATTTCGTCCATCAATGTCTGTCTGTCCTTTGGATCGGTAGCTAGCAACCGTTTTTTATTCCACGAAGCTCAATTTAAAAAGCCTAAGGCATCGAGCTAAAAGATAATTTACATTTTACTGACTAAATTACTACGCTATGCTTTAACGAAACAATTTTTATTATGGGTTTTGTTTATAGGTCCTGTAGAACAGTAATTTTGTTAAAGATTAAACGGCCAAGCTATTATATTTGTTAGCAACGGATATAGCCGCATCTAAATATCATATTATTTAAATTAAACAACGACACTTGAATTCGGGAATTGAACTCGGGACCTATGGCTTTGCCGGAGCTCTAAGCCAAAGGTATCGGGTTCGATTCCCGTGTCGAGGTGTCATTTTTAAATTAAAAAATAAGTTATTTTGTTGTTTTAACTATACATTAGAATAGATAGTAGGCTATATATATATATTGTATTGGACTCTATATACATAAAATTATACATTGCTATACTCGAGATTAATATTAGTATATTTTTTTAAATACTTAATTCTAGCGTTGGCTGCACCGGGTAGTGAACACATTTTCACTACAGTTTAAGGTTTATCGCGAATCTTAATGTCCACCATTTTATATGTTTTAATTGTGCGCTTGGATAATCTCGCTAACCGTTGAGAGGGAAAATATTAGACGAAATCAAATTTAACATGCAATATAATGTGTTTATTGCGTTTTGCGAGCGCGAGGGATTGAGGGGGGGGGGGGGGGGGGCGTTCAAAGACGCTAAAGGCCCGTTGACACGATGTTAGTTGACTAATGCAAGTCCACTAATTTGGCTGCGCGCGCACAACTTGCACCGTGTAAACAGACAAGCAAGCTACTAACATGCAAGTCCACTTGCAACTGAAAAAGTTGGTCACCTTCCAACTTTACTAATGCAAGTAGACAATCCAAAATGGCGGCAACTGAAGAACTGGTTGTGCGGGGGACACTTATTTGTGGAATGTTATGAAAAGAATGAGTTTTTGTGCAATTTTAAGCACCGAATTTATAAAAATAAGAATGGGAGGGATATTGCACTATAGGGTATTGTAAAGTTATATCAGGTGTACATATTCTCTAGAAGTTTCCAAAATAAAATTTTATACCCACGTAAATTTTACAAATGATCCTTGTGAGAGATATTATTTAATATCGGTAAACAAATGGTATCAATAATTTTAACAAACCATTATTTCCTACCACTCAACGTGGAATGTGGAATTTTTTTTATATACGATCACAAAATATAATAACACTTTGTAGTGCCGTGATTAGTTCCGGCAACATAATATTCGCGTTATCGGCAAGTAAGGTATGAATGGCCGGTGTTTTTCACGCGAAATCATCGGCGCGTTTTCCAATCTCCATATTTGACACTTTAACCAATCTTTATAAGTTTTAATTATAAATGTTCAGCCACACACATCAAACACTTGTAGTAATGCTTTGGAATCTTTAGTAGATACATAATTTAATATTATTATCGTATAGCAAACCAGATAGTCTATATTTAAACCAATCTACAAATTAATGAATTATTATTTTTAAGGAATATTTTAGGTCTAGCAAGCTAGCATTTAACAAATTATTTTGTTATTAGTATAACAAAATTTAAAACAGAGTTTAAAAATCTGGGTTGGACCTATTTAAAAAAATGCCCAACAAATTAATTAAGGCCTACTATTTTTTTTATGTTTTAGGTCTAGCTAGAATTTAGCAAGATATTTTGTTATTAGTATACCAACATTTAAAACAGTGCTGAAAAAATCTGGGTTGGACCTATTTAAAAAAATGCCCTACCGAGTTTAGTTGTATTGGAATTTATTGACCTTATTTGAGTTTAATTTTATTTAACATATATGCTAAATAAGTTAACAAATCAAGTAAAATAATTTAATAATTATTTGGGATCAACTAAAATATATTTTAATGTATTAAGGAACTAAGAAATAGGAGACACACTAATCACTAAATTTTTTATGTTGGCTATATAAAACAATTTTTATTAAATAGGTAAACTATTTATGATAAATTGCGTTACTAAGAAATTGTAATCTATGTGGCCGCCCATACTTATTCTAAATTCACCCTTACTAGCTCCTAACACATAAGCGTAATTAGTATTTACGTATAAATAGCTCGAACGAGAAATGAGACGCAGTGATAAAAAAAAAAGGCTCCAATAGAAAGACCAGTTATCACCACTCTTCATTTTCAGCCATGTTTTTATAAGCGCTACTAATACAAGTGAAAAATACGTGTCAACACAACTAACATGTTAGTAAGCTAATACCACTAAACTTGCATTAGTCCACTAACACCGTGTCAACGGGCCTTAAGGTTTCATTAAAACAGATTTTGCGTGAAGATAAAAACCTAAGCCAAGTAACATGGTCCGCCACATATCAGGCGAAATCACACAACATTCAATGCGGGTAGTGCCTTTGTTAGCTAAACACGTCATTAAGACCCGCTCCTGTGGTCTTACGGTCTAATGCGTCACTCTCGCGATAAACCGGACTACCGATGGTACGGAGATCGAGTTTAGAATCCCGGGTCGTGTGTATTCACGAAGGTTTTTTTTTCTTTAAATGGTTTTTCCCACTCTTATTTCACGCAAATGTGGGTACACTTCCTCAAGATTCTATCTTCATCGCCCTAATCTGGTGTACCGAGATGTTTCTTCTTAACGATTTCCACACAAATTCTGGTACATTTCCTCTTAATTATTACCTTTTCTATCCTCATTCCGGCAGTTATAAAAATGCGGTTGAGTGTGGGTGGTAAGACGTGGCTTATGAAACTATGACACTTGAAACCAGGACTCCAGATTATTTATTTTTCATATTTGATAGCCACTAAGTTATAACCGATTACTAAATAAAACAGAACTCCAATTTTTTTTTTGTCAGCTACTCATTATTCGTTTGGGTGGAGGGAGGGAGGAAAACTGTTTAGGGGGAAAAAACACCCTTGGTACAACCGACCTAGACTCGAACCCCGATCTCCCCGTCATCAGCAGCTCAATGTAATGCGAGAGAGACGCGTTAGACCATATTACCCCAGATGTGGGTACATTTTTTCGGTCAACATCATGATAAAATTTTAATAATAAAATATCTATTTTACGGCTATTGATACTATCTATTAAAAGTAATGGCTATCACATTACTTGACGTATGCCTATGCGAAATTAGATCTTCTATCTTTTAAATTAAGGCTCTTCCTACGAAAATTGGCTTGTAGCGTCACTTTTAGGTCATGTCATGTGGTTCTATAAAAACAGAAATATTTAATTATTATTGTTTTTACTGTTTTTACATTTCCCCCCTCTTTTTCCATTAGCTCCGACAATATAATCGTTTTAAATTAGCTACTACATAACGGTTTATTGATAGATTCCCTAGCGCAAGTTCGTGCGATAGCGATCTTTCGGAGTGATTTTACAACAATTCATAGACCTCCCCCCCTCCCCCCCTTTTCACCCCTTCAAACTCATCGTTAAATGATCTAGCGGTCAATACTCGGGCTCATAATGTGAATGTAACGCTCGCGTTATCGATGTCATGAGGTTTTCACTGAAAGATGTTCAGATTATAATATATTATAATATAGTCTGCACGAAATATCCCCAGCATTCATCAATTTGGACGGTCTCGTCAGCGGCGAGGCAGAGTTGACGAGAGATATGAGAGCGATTTTGGCAGGTTGTCTATCCCCCCTCTCCCGCGGATCTGCTAATCACGAGTAATGCATCTTCCACGCCCTCTCGTGTTCAACCGTCCGATATTTCAGTGTCAAAGCGATGGACCCTTACTAAAATGACGTCTGAAAGGGGATGGGGGCTTCCGGGATCGCTTTCGATTTCGATCAATGATTTTAAATATACATAATTTATTTTGATTACTTAAACAAAATTACCCACCAATATACAATATAACTTAATAAAAAATGTTCACAACTTTCGTTGCATTTTTTAAATGCTGCGTCTTACTACCTGTCCAGGCCATGCTCATATGTTAGGGATGGAGAAGATAAAATTTAGAGTAAGTGTAGCTGCATTTGTTTTGAAATAGAGTGGAAAACTTTTTAGGGGGGAAAGAGTTCTTCGTTACATTAATCGAGATTAGAATCCTAATCTATTTACCCGTGGTCGCGTTCGCAATATACTGGGCTGCTGATGACCGGGGTTCGAATCCTATGCTTTAAAAAATTTGACCAATTTAAAAATAGGTACAGATATAAATCGATTAATTTGTCTTAGGCTCACAATGATATTATTTCAAATCGAATACGTGTCGAATATTTTACTATGCTAAGTTTCTGAACACAATCGAACAATAAAATATTTCAAAACATGTTTATATACATTTTAGACAAAATGAACTCAAGCTAATTTCACTCTTAATTCCACCACGCAAATGGTTTCCGCTGATCATATTAATTTACTAAGTAAGTATGAATTTATGGGTTAGAATTGAGCTAAATATATCAAATCCTAATCCAAACTTTATTGAAACCCGAAATTTCGAATCGAACCCGAATCTCTCAATATAAGCTTCGGATTTGGATTCGAAATTTTGAAGGTTGGCGCAGGCCTAACTTTAATTGGAGTAATTAAATGAAATACAAATGCACTTTTATAATTATATTAATTAATATATTTATTTTTTCTGACCAATATATATCTTTCTGTTTCACTATAAACATTGATAAAAAGAAAATAGTGAGTTGAAACACGAAGGTGTTGTTGACACATGAAACTACACCCCCCCCCCACCCCACTTCTCGTCTTTCATTTAGCAAAGTAAACAACGCTCACTCCGCTAAAGTAGCGCGTTGCTAGCTTTAGAATAATTAGCAACTTGTTCTAAACCGTCTTTAATTTGTTGACGTCACACCTCGCTCTCAACACACATACACACACTCACACCTGCTAGCTTGTTTCTGTGTATTTGTCGAACTCCAGTCGTTCCCTTGCAAGGAGATTCTCGCAACGAAAACGAACATAATATTTCGAAAATAAAATAAAAAATATTCCCTGCACACAGGCTTACAAACCTACAAGAAGAATTTCCCCCTTAGGGCATTTAGCTTGTAAAACTAGTTTGTTGTCGATAATTGCGATGAAGCTGTGTGTGTGTGTGTGTGTGTGAGTGGGTTTTTTAATACTGGTTTGTCGTTACCATAATTATTTTTCAGAACAAAACCATTTTAATACCTAAAAACTATTCCTATTTATGGTGTTGTATTTTCTATTTGTATATTTTATTTTAATTTTTTTTATCACCAGCTTTTTGTTAACAAAAGTAGGCCTATACCAGAGCAACGGGAGCATATCAAATAAGTTTGTTGGGAATGTTTGTAATAATTCTATTCCGTTCTTTCTTTCCGCCTTCACTCGATAAGAAATTGAAGGAAAACAGTCATTAATCATCGCATAGTTGCAAATTCCGTTGCGTGACCTCTCTTTCACACACCCTTCCTTAAACTCGCCCTCTAAGGCAATGGTTTCCAACCTGGAAGTTGGGAGGGGTTGGAACATTTCAGAAATAACGTTACAAATAATATACAAAAATTTGAAGATATCATTGATTTAAATCACTTTTCCAAAGAGTTAGGATATTTATTTCTTGCGTCATTGGCAACCCTGCCTACTAGTTGTAATAGTCGGTGAACAGCCAAAAGTGTGCATGCAAGTGGGTTTTTTTTCAATCTCCCAAACCTTGGATTAGCTCCCACCCCCGCCCCTCTCTACCCTCTCCCTTAGACAGAGGTTATCAAGCGTTTTAGACCGAAAGATCATTTGCACTAGAAAAAAAATATATATATACTGGAGCCCTTATAACATATTTCACACCAATATTATGAACCTTCAATAACGACAGATAACTGTTGTTACCAGTAGAAAAGTATAAAACAAACAGATAATCCCACAAGTTTTGACTGCACCTTTGGCGAATGTCCTTTAAATCAAATTTAAAAATAATCATTCCCACTAACTAATCCAAGGGCTCCGTGGGGTACAGTTTGGAAACCTCTGCCTTAAGTTACCATAGCGGCCACGTGCAATATCTCAACTATGACTCTAAACAACGAAAAACTAAACATCGTTCGCAACTTGAAGTGGAAAGTGATTTGCCGTGTGCTCCATCAAAAATAAAACTCAATATTCTAGAAATGATGAGAGAGAAAAAATCGTGCCAACCAAATCGATAGTTTTCACTCATTTTTTCTACCACCAACCTATCAGTGTTACATTTATTATTATATAAAATAAAGAAGTGACTAGAAAGTATTTAATTTTTTTATAAAGCCCTATATTTTGTATGTTGGAATTTGATTATTACTAAGAGGGGGGCGTCAGCTGAAAAAAGATTGGGAACCACTGCTCTAAGGCGTTTTGATTTTAAATGAGAGGGTTGGAGTACCAGACGCTATTTTGTATTTGTGCGCTTTAATAAAATTTGCCAACCTAAACATTTTATCAGACATACCTTTATGATACATTGCGTGCACATGTTGTATTTGTGTGGTGTTTGAAATTGATTCAAAGGGTATCGTGTCGTATGTTATGTTTATCAAAACAAAGTGAAGTTACAACAGGCAGAGCTGCCCCGCGCCCGGAAAAACGGGAGAACACGGGACTATTTTGTGTCTTTCAAAAAAAAACTTGAGAAAACAAGGAACATTTTACAGAATCTAGTAAAAATACTGGAATATTTGTTAATTTGGGACATTTAATTGAAAGCTTAAAATAGTAGGTCTTTGGAAGGACGAAAAAAATCAACTGAAGTATTAAGCCCGTGGATTCAAACATGTGTTATTATCCCTTAAACAAGGGATGTGAAGTGACATAAGATGTATTTTCCCTTAAATCATCCTGTTTTAAACAAGAGAATTTCTTCTGGTAAGAACATGGTGGTAGCCCTGATTTAGAGGCCACTCCCGAACGTGCGAAGTCGATGTCGTCGCATTTGAACGAAATACGAGTTGTATAGTCGAATAGGGCTTTACTACAGTCCAATCTTCTTAGGAAGAACTCTCATCTGACAGCTAGAAAAGTTATTTGATGTACAGTCCGATCTTCAGATCTTATATTTGTATTATCAAACAGCTTTATTATTATTATTATTATTATTATTATTATTATTATTATTTATTATTATTATTATTATTATTAGCATCACGTTTTACTACCCCTTCGGTTTATACGGAATTATGCCAATGTATAATGGTAGGGTGATTGTGAGATGAAATGGAGGACCTACAGTTTAACGTGGGATCCGAACCACGGTGGAAGTCGGCATTCCCCACATTCCCAAGTTGTGATTAATACACGTCTTGTCAGAGCTGAAGGGTGGTTTTAGCAATCAGATAAATCTGTGCCAGGACGGAGGATTGAACCCCGAACCCCCAACGCATAAGTCCGACACCTTGCCCTTAGACCGCCAGGTCACCTATCAAACATCTAGAAAATTTAGTTTGTGTCTCATACAGTCCAATTTTTCATAGGCATGTAAGCTAGAAATAAATAAAAGGGGGGACAAAGCTCCCCTCGAGAATCTGTGATTTTTTTTTAAGTTTTAGTTTTAGTACCCGTTTGGGCTATACGCGTACATTGATAACCATGCAAATAGGGTAGGGATGAGGAAGTTATACCTTTAGAAGAAATATACCCGTATTTGCGTGGAGGGAGAGTGATAAACCCTTTAGGTAAAACACACCCGACTTGAACTCGAACCCTGATATCCGATGTAGGTATCGTTAAAATTAGGGGCTTCTCCCCTTTCATAGTAATGTAAGTTGTCAGGTAATATGCTGTGCATGTTTAAAAAGTGCACTTTAAAAAAATTTCAAATAAAACATAAATTAAAGGGCTCCTTCTATTGCTACCAGAGATCATTGATTTCACAAAGTATTTTGTAGTATTGTTAACATAGAGCCAGTTTCATAGTCAAATTTAGTACGCCTCAAGTGCGGCGTACATAAGTACATGACGACACCTACCTAAACCACAATGGAATGGGCCAGTTTCTATGTGAGAACGGCCCATTCCATTCTGGTTTAGGTAGGTGTCGTCATGTATTTAGTGTAGGCCACACTTGAGGCGTACTAATTTGACTATGAAACTGGCCATAGATGAACATTTAGCCATTAAAAAAAGGAATAAAAAAGTTTACATGTGTCAAAAACGCTTTTTCGGAAGAAAAAATGTAAAGTATCTAATGTTTTCTCAACTAAACGAACCGTGAAGAAAGCTTGTAACATGGTAAAAAAAAAAGAGAGGGATGTTGAGGGTCCTCTGCCCGCTCGGAAAAAAAAACCCAACCTCTAATCCCTCGAGCCTAGAAGGGGCCACTGCGTTGTTTAGGGGGGGCAGCCCAAGGGAGTGTGGTGGTGTGCGATGTGGTTTCTGTTCCGATCTATCGCACACAACCACAGGATGCTGGCCACAACGATGATCATGATAATGATGATGTTGATAGTAAGGGATAGTCTGTGTCACGTCATGATAAACACCCTTGAGTGAATATTATTATTATTAGCACTGCGTCTTACTACCCGTTCGGGTTATATGCACTTACTCTAATTTATTTTATTTTTATTTATATTTAGCACCGCGTCTTACTACCCGTTCGGGTTATACGCTTAAGTACTAATTACGCTAATGGGTTAGATTGGGAAGGTTGAATTAGAGGAAGTGAACCCGCATTTGCGTGGAGGTAGAGTGGAAAACCATTAGGAAAAACACCCCAGTTCACCGACCGAGATTCGAACCTCGATCTCCCGTCCTAAGCAGTCGGCCTCAACACGACAAGCGCGTCACTTACTCAAATGTGTGATGGTAGGGTGATTGTGAGATGAAATGGAGGACCTACAGTTTAACGTGGGATCCGAACCACGGTGGAGGCCTCGCATTCCACACATTCACAAAATGTCTTGCCAGAGGTGAAGGAAGGGTTTGGTAATCAGATAAATCTGTGCCTGGACCGAGGATTGAACCCTGGACCCCATCTAGACCACAGGTCACCCCCCTTGAGTGAAGAGTACAGACCGAGCCTCATTTTTGATTGTTCTAGAGCACAACTCTCGGCTGATTATTTATTCAGGTAGAATACGATCCACCCGGAAAACGTATCGAAGGGTGGTTTTCTGTATTTTCCTATTGCCAATAGCGAAATTGAATTAAGTATAGTTGTTAAACTCATTTTAAAACTATCATTTCTTAATATTGATTTTTTTAAATATAGTAAAACTGTATCGTTGGTCTCAATTTCACTGGTTTTATTTAAAAGTAAACCACAGGCAATTGTATCAAGATACGTCGTCTGGTTAGAGATGTGTTTACCTCCCTAAGTTCGCTGTTATTCGTGGGGTGAGACGGTCTCTTAAAGTTAACATGCAATTTTTTTAAACTGACTATATCAGCACACCGATTATAAACTTAACTTAAATCTAGAAATGACACTACATCCCCTCCCCCCACTCCTCTTCCTCTTATTCATCACCGGAAAAAAAAAATCTTATTTCACAAATAAAACATATCAAAATCCTACTATTGGTTTTATCGACTTTATCTAATTGATGAAAGCCTAACGACCTACACCTACTAGTGGGTATTAAAGACCTCTCCCAACTAGTTTTTTCCTCGCACACGTTCTTCTTTTGTCTTCAAGTGCACCTCTTAAGGTAGGGAAGGGGACAAAGGATCAGTATTTTTACTATTTTTATATCAAAACTTTTTTAGTCAAAATTTAACAAATATCGCTGCAGTAGAAGAGTTCAATTTTCTTCACACGGTGATATCAACAGTTGTTGAATGTCTGTCATGAGCATAGAAACATTAGACGAGAAACTTTTTAAATGGAGAGAAAAAGTTGTAATTAAATTCAATGACACTCTTGACAGATATTCAACAACTGTTGATATTACTATGTGAAGAAAATTAATGTATATGTTTATACTCAAGCTTTATACTTTATACTTTCTCTTTGGAGAAAAAAAATTTTTTTTTTTGCTAAAAAACGTATCTTTTCTCGCGTCTTAACACACCCGCCATAACACAATCGACTTTTTTTAAATAAATTATGTGCACAGTAATTTTGATAGATTTTATACTAATTTTATTCAGTTTGCCCGTACTAATTGAGTAAGAATGTTTAAGAGGAAGGGGTTCAAAATAATGAAATAGTAAGTGCAACCCAAATAGCGTATTAGAGTTCGATTCTTTTTAAAGCAGTTATTCGAATTACTAAAATGATTTTCACATATTCATATGGCAAGTCATGTGATCTACAGTGGTCACTGTTGATATTTTACAATAAGTCCAACACCTTAGCTCAGTCAGCGTATCTGGCTTTTGAGGTCTTGGGATCGGTTCCAAGCATAATCTTAAAGTAATTTATTATATTAGAATGAAAATAAGAAAAAAAAATAGCTCATTTGGGACAGTAAATATTTAATAAGGGGTTATATTGAAACACACTCACTCTTGACAGAGCTTCCACACACGCGTGACTACTGTTGTCAGCACCATCTGCCGGAACAAGAAAACTGACGTCACTAGAGACGCAACCAATCAGAACTTGCTCCGGCGGCTCAACGGACATTAACGGCCATGCGCACGAGTGTCACGTGACTGGGATTCGGTCACGTGCGCTTGTGTTTAATCAAAAGGGGTAAAGAGTAAGCGGACGGGGTAGAAAATAAATAATGGAGGTTTAGTTGGTAATATTGTATACTTTTAAATGAATCCATTAGCGAAATTGTTAGCCGTGCTATAAATTGTCCGTTGAATGGGAGAAATGGAAAATATACTTATTTTATATTATGGTCTTTATTTTCAGACACAACACGATATAAATAATGTGTGAGTGCATTTATTATTTATGACATATTTGACAAATATATATATATATATATATATATATACGCATTTTGCGTGTGCTGGGGATTAAAAGTAATGTTCATGATAACTGTATATTGTGTCTACAGATTAGAGCACAATTAAATCAATGCCTTGTCCGAGTTAGGGTATCATAAACAAATGGATTAGCTTTCAAAACAACACATTTCAATCTCGTGCGGTCTCTGTAACAGTTGTGACCTTTTACGCGATACGTGGATACAGACCATAACCTATTATTTTATTAACGGTATTGTATATACTAGTAGTAGTTCCTTAAACAGTAGATCTCGCTCCCTCCATATTTTACTCTCTCTTTAGATTTCAAGTTGATATTTTTCCTTGGTGATCAATTTATACATAAAATAATAGGAATAAGTCTATTAGCTTTATATTCAATAGTACATTATATTAATAGAAAAATAATCGCTCATGTGGTTTAAAATACTTCAATCTCGTAATATATGTGAAAATTTAAAAAAAAAAGTCTTTAAGCAATCGATTTGTTTAAAATTTTAAATTCAAATCACTTGGGATGAGATATTAAACGAAAAACCACGTCCATTCATTGTTAGGCCTATGTTCAAAGAATTTTGTTAAAATTGGTCAATGTATTTGACAGTAATCAAGAGACAAACATCCGGACACACAGAAGAAATGCTAAATTGTCTTTTTAAAACAGGATCTCACCTCGCTCGGTCAATAATCGGACCTTGTATTGTTATTTATTTAATGCACACTATATATGTGACTTGAAGGGAAGAAGAAAATTCTGCGAGCTGAAGGAGGAGGCAAAGGACAGGGTGCATTGACGGTCTAGGCTCACTGACAAAAGGAATGGACCTGTCGTAAGACAGAACACATACTAATAATAATACATATATATATATATATCCCCATTTGCGTCAGGCACTTATAAAAACAATAACACATTACATACAGCGTTACACCAATACAAGATTAATAATGTAAGTTATGGGTAAGTCGGGGTTCGAATCCTGGCCGGGTTTACTTAGCTGTCGGTAGCGTGTCTGTCTACTGAGCTAAGAGTTCCAGGTTTGATTCCTGGTAGGGCAGAAAATTTATGATTGGTGAAATTTGAGTCCCTCCTTCCTCAGTGATGTATTAAAGACGGGGAGGAGGTCTGGATGTTGTCTGTTCTAGATTTAAGTTAGTTTATAAGTCGTGTGCTTATATAATCAGTCTGTGCAAAAATACTCAAATAAATGAAAAAATATCTATAACTCGGGCGGGAAGTAAGACGCGGTAAACATAAAAGAAACAAAATACAACTTTGCTATAAGGCCGACCTCACACGAATCTACACTCAAAATACAATTAAATAATGACCGGGACTCGAATTAGTACTCTAGACCTTAAGATAGTTCGCCTGATCGATCGGCGAGGAGTTCGAGATGAAAACTATTATAATAGTCTGAGTAATTCTGTAAACTAGTTAAAATAATAATGGAAAGTAATGGAAAATAGTGTCGTAATTATGGAAAGTTATTAGTTGAAGACGCTATTGACATTATACGAAGTAGTTAAAGAAAGTTATTGAAAATGGTCCTCATTATGTTAAAGTTATTGGAAATTGACGAATTTAGTATAGAATATTAATTAAGTTAGTGAAAATAATTAAAGCAACAATAGAAAGATATCGAAAGTAGTGAACGTAATTATGGAGCGTTATTGACAACAGTCGAAGTAATTATAAAAAGTTATTGAAAATAGTAAAAAGTAATTATAGGACATATTAAAAGTAGTCGACCATTTGTAGGTTTTACGTTTACGTGGATTTGTTTGATCTCTCCTTGTCTCCTCGAATACAACCTTTTTTGATGTCCAGCCAATCGAATGACTGATTTAACTTTTAGGCTTGAGTTGGCAAAGAGAACGACTGGTTTGAAAGAATGATTGGACCAAAATGAGGGTTAAAAAAAATCTACACTTGGGTGCAAGCGTATACACAAGGAACGAAACCAGTGGAGCATGAAACTGTTCTGTTGGGAGGATCTACGTCTCCGATTGGAAGTTGTGGTGACACTGTTGTGGTCTGTTGTTGAATATGTGTGTGTGTACGCACGCAGGAACCAAGACTGAGATGGTATGGTCATGTGATGAGGATGTTGGAGTACATTAGATAGTAGAGGAAACAAGACTGAGATGGTATGGTCATGTAATGAGGATGTTGGAGTACATGAGATAGTAGAGGAAGCAAGGGTGAGATGGTATGGTCATGAAATAAGGATGTTGGAGTACATGAGATAGTAGAGGAACCAAGACTGAGATGGTATGGTCATGTAATGAGGATGTTGGAGTACATGAGATAGTAGAGGAAGCAAGGGTGAGATGGTATGGTCATGTAATGAGGATGTTGGAGTACATTAGATAGTAGAGGAAACAAAACTGAGATGGTATGGTCATGTAATGAGGATGTTGGAGTACATGAGATAGTAGAGGAAGCAAGGGTGAGATGGTATGGTCATGAAATAAGGATGTTGGAGTACATGAGATAGTAGAGGAACCAAGACTGAGATGGTATGGTCATGTAATGAGGATGTTGGAGTACATGAGATAGTAGAGGAACCAAGACTGAGATGGTATGGTCATGTAATGAGGATGTTGGAGTACATGAGATAGTAGAGGAAGCAAGGGTGAGATGGTATGGTCATGTAATGAGGATGTTGGAGTACATGAGATAGTAGAGGAACCAAGACTGAGATGGTATGGTCATGTAATGAGGATGTTGGAGTACATGAGATAGTAGAGGAAGCAAGAGTGAGATGGTATGGTCATGTAATGAGGATGTTGGCGTACATGAGATAGTAGAGGAAGCAAGGCTGAGATGGTATGGTCATGTAATGAGGATGTTGGAGTACATGAGATAGTAGAGGAAGCAAGAGTGAGATGGTATGGTCATGTAATGAGGATGTTGGAGTACATGAGATAGTAGAGGAAGCAAGGGTGAGATGGTATGGTCATGTAATGAGGATGTTGGAGTACATGAGATAGTAGAGGAACCAAGACTGAGATGGTATGGTCATGTAATGAGGATGTTGGAGTACATGAGATAGTAGAGGAAGCAAGAGTGAGATGGTATGGTCATGTAATGAGGATGTTGGAGTACATGAGATAGTAGAGGAACCAAGACTGAGATGGTATGGTCATGTAATGAGGATGTTGGAGTACATGAGATAGTAGAGGAAGCAAGAGTGAGATGGTATGGTCATGTAATGAGGATGTTGGAGTACATGAGATAGTAGAGGAACCAAGACTGAGATGGTATGGTCATGTAATGAGGATGTTGGAGTACATGAGATAGTAGAGGAAGCAAGGGTGAGATGGTATGGTCATGTAATGAGGATGTTGGAGTACATGAGATAGTAGAGGAAGCAAGACTGAGATGGTATGGTCATGTAATGAGGATGTTGGAGTACATGAGATAGTAGAGGAACCAAGACTGAGATGGTATGGTCATGTAATGAGGATGTTGGAGTACATGAGATAGTAGAGGAAGCAAGAGTGAGATGGTATGGTCATGTAATGAGAATGTTGGAGTACATGAGATAGTAGAGGAACCAAGACTGAGATGGTATGGTCATGTAATGAGGATGTTGGAGTACATGAGATAGTAGAGGAAGCAAGAGTGAGATGGTATGGTCATGTAATGAGGATGTTGGAGTACATGAGATAGTAGAGGAAGCAAGGCTGAGATGGTATGGTCATGTAATGAGGATGTTGGAGTACATGAGATAGTAGAGGAAGCAAGAGTGAGATGGTATGGTCATGTAATGAGGATGTTGGAGTACATGAGATAGTAGAGGAACCAAGACTGAGATGGTATGGTCATGTAATGAGGATGTTGGAGTACATGAGATAGTAGAGGAAGCAAGAGTGAGATGGTATGGTCATGTAATGAGGATGTTGGAGTACATGAGATAGTAGAGGAACCAAGACTGAGATGGTATGGTCATGTAATGAGGATGTTGGAGTACATGAGATAGTAGAGGAAGCAAGGGTGAGATGGTATGGTCATGTAATGAGGATGTTGGAGTACATGAGATAGTAGAGGAAGCAAGACTGAGATGGTATGGTCATGTAATGAGGATGTTGGAGTACATGAGATAGTAGAGGAAGCAAGACTGAGATGGTATGGTCATGTAATGAGGATGTTGGAGTACATGAGATAGTAGAGGAACCAAGACTGAGATGGTATGGTCATGTAATGAGGATGTTGGAGTACATGAGATAGTAGAGGAAGCAAGACTGAGATGGTATGGTCATGTAATGAGGATGTTGGAGTACATGAGATAGTAGAGGAACCAAGACTGAGATGGTATGGTCATGTAATGAGGATGTTGGAGTACATGAGATAGTAGAGGAAGCAAGACTGAGATGGTATGGTCATGTAATGAGGATGTTGGAGTACATGAGATAGTAGAGGAAACAAAACTGAGATGGTATGGACATGTAATGAGGATGTTGGAGTACATGAGATAGTAGAGGAAGCAAGGCTGAGATGGTATGGTCATGTAATGAGGATGTTGGAGTACATTAGATAGTAGAGGAAACAAAACTGAGATGGTATAGGTAATGCATGTAATGAGTAAGGAAAAGACCACAAGAGAGACCAAGAAAGAGATGGGAGGATCAGATAACAGCAAGTGTGCAAGTGAAAGGAGAAGAATGGAAGCAAACAAAGGTGAAATAATGGTGTGAGGACAGAGAAAAATGAAAACAGTTTATTAGAATGACCTGACAACAGGATGGAAACAGTTGGTGATGATTCCACTTCTGTTCTTAACGAATCCTCAAAACAATAGACATGAGCAATTTATGACCCTTGTATTTTTTTACTTTCTAATATATATACATTATTAGCTCAGTTGGTAACGTTTCAGCATACTCCGCCAAAAGTCCCGGGTTTGATTCCCGGCTTGGGGAAAATATCAATAATTAGTGAAATGGGGGCTTCCACTTGCGCAGTGATGAATTAACGTTCGAGGTCTGGGTGTTGTGTATGCTCTAAATTTAAGTTAAATTATAAGCTTTGCGTTGATATAGCCATTCGGCTCAGAAAGTGCACGTTAAATATCTAAAAAATAAAACCCTTTTCCAACTTGAGATTATGATAGGTCTGAACGATTTGTGTTCCCGAATTAAAAAAAAAGGTCAGTCTTACAATTATATGTCTATCTGTTCGTTTTTTTTTAGTAACGAACTGGGCTGTATTTTCTTTGAAACTCCTGGACTCGTGCGCATTCTCTTCTGATGGGAGTGTGGGGGACGGGATAAAAGGCCATTGTGTTGGCAGTTTTTATAGCAAAACACTTTTTTGGCCAAAATAAATTAAATATTTCTCCAGTAGAAACACAAGTTTAAATAGCTCAAGATAGGGATAGGGTGTAATGAGGTGGACTGAGTAGAACAAGCTCAAGATAGGGTGTAATGAGGTGGACTGGATATAACTAGCTCAATAAATAGGTGGTGTACTTTTGTAGGCGCGGCAATGAACTTTGGAGTTCCTAATGCAATAGAGTAAGTAAGTAGGCCTAAGTTATTTCCAGCATAAGTGGTAGCACTGTTTAAAGAGCCTGTCTCGTAATTTACTAAGATTGCTGGTGACTGGGATGTCAGGTATCGATCGAATCATGATAGGGTGTATTGAGGGCGTTATTTCCTCATTGGTTTACTACCCTCGTTTTACACAAATATAGGTAAAATTCCTCTATCTTCCACCTTTATCGTTCCTACCCCACTAGTGTAGTTAAATGTGGTTATTCCAATTGAGTAATTGATGGTCTATTTTGTAACTAAACTATTAGGAGTCCAAGATATTATCTTAGGCTTAATTTTATCAAATTGTTGATAAACCTGTAATCAATCAGATTAAAAGGAAAAAAAAAGTTGGGGAAATGAAAAGCGTAAGAAATCATTGGTTTGATAAAATCATAACACAACTTTAGGACGCGCCTACATTTGGACATAAATTAGTTTTACCTCGTGGGTCCTACTAGTAGATGCAGGCGTAGGTCAAGTCTACTCTGGTTTAACACAACCAAAACCTTTTGAAAACGTGTTAGAATTTGGTGCGAAGAATGTAAATTTAAAACTATGGTAAGAAATGATAAACGTAAAAGGTTTTTGTTCCATTTGGACCCACACCACCTAATCAATGATCAATATCAAATTTAAGACAATGACTTGATGTATCGTAATAGATAGATATATTTTAAATAAGTGTATTAGTCAAATATGCCTTTAAAAGTAAACAAAACAGACTAATATTACATGAGATTATGTTAATCTGTGAACTATTAATTGAAAACTTTATGTTGATATAAGACAACGGCTCTCTTCATTCATTAGTCATCTGTTACACAATATTAAGAATGAGATTTTAACAAATCAGCTTAGAAGATTTGTAATGAAATTAATATTTAAAAAATTGATGAATGTTCCTCGTAGGGCGTTCCCTTATTCCGGACCCGCGAGGCAGAAACGTCTTGCATGCTGGGATTGCAAAGACAGATATTCGATTTGAGCCACAAGTCACTTGCCTTATTCTCGTGATACGAATTCACACACCTGATGAGATTAAACCAATGAAATGAGGTTGTAAAATTAAAATACCAGTTCATTAGTTGGCGTTTGTAGATGTTCATGAAGTGGCCTTGGGTATGGCCATGAAATGTACGTTAAATTATGTTTATTTCTTATTTGAAAGATGATGCCATTTCTCCTTTGGAACGGCAGCTGGTTTCACTTACAGCTCCCTCATATCCAACACCATCATCAGGCACTTTTAGTGGTTGAAGAGATTCGTTGACCTTCACGTAACAGCAGCCAAAGAGGTCTTGACATACACGGGTTCGGGCTACGTGGTTGCGATACTTCCCCGTCCTACGACTAGCAACGCCATCTATGGATCGCCACTTTAAATATAACAGATGGCGTCCCTTTTAAGCTGACGCACATGTGATAGGGCTCATCGCCATTTTGTTCCTACCCTAAGCGCAAATTGTGTCTTGTTGTTTTATGGGAGGATAGGTGGATAGCCCCCGAACACTTAATGAAAAATCAATATAAAAAGTTTAACGTTAGTGAATTAGTGATATATCTTTTACGCTTATTGCTAAAACTTAGAATTAAGCGAAAACACCTAGAAACAATTAAAACATTTAATGTTTACTTGAAATAATAAAATACTCATTTAAAGCTTTAAACAACACAGCGGTCTCAATCATAATATGTATCGTCTGGGTTAGCATCAGCACGTCTCTCATGAGCCCACTTATGACATATACAACATTGAACCCAGTTTTCATCAAATGTTCCCCCACATAGTATACATCCGTCTTGTCTTCGTCGTCGGCTACACATGCAGCTGAAGTTGTTGGTTGATCTAGTTTATTATTCTAGAAAACTAATTTGCAAAGCTCCAAAGATTTCGTACAACCTAAGGACTTCCCCTTTGAAGTGGTCTTTAGTTTGGATTTCTCTTCTACAATGTTCTTGTAGGAGCTGGAGGTTAAAATTTAAAATTTTTGGACCTTCCTTTTCTTTTCTTTTTTTCTCTCACTTGCATCTGGTAGGGGTGACAAATTTTCAATATATTTGAAGCCCTTTTAATGTAACTTTGGATTGGTAGAGCTTTATTTTTGTTGACAGGGGAGTGCGGGGCATTTATGTGTGTAGCACGAACAGAGGTGGAACTTCCTGTTTCCCTGATACCATCAAAATTAGGATTTATTGGCTGGATATCTGGCACTTTATCTGGAATCTTGGTTAGCTGTGAAAGAAGAAAATCTAGGTCAGAGAAATATTGGAGTTAAATGGGTGTATGAATACCTGTGCTAATAAACCCATTTCTTGCAATGTAAAGACGACATTATCTAGTGTACGCATTATAAATCAATCCTGCAATGTCATATTCTGTTATTAGAATTCGCATGGATTTTTCCTCATCCACATAGCACATGATTCTGTAAAAGCATTCTTGAATGGCTTCATGAAAGACCTATCCAATAGCTGTAGCTTGTGAGTTGTGTTGGGAAGAAATGCTAAGCATATGGATGTTATTTTGCCGAGCATAATTAAGCACGGCAAGTTCTTTATGGCTTGAATGTCCATTTAAAATCAAAAGCATAGCATTTTGTGGTGTGGGATGAACATGTTTGACAAAATGCTGCAACCAGACTAGACATGTTTCTCCATTCATCCATCCTGTTGGTTGAGCAACAGAAACAACATCGTCAGTTGCACCCATCATTAGTCTTATCATTCATCCTTTGTCTTGTAAAAATAATTATAGGGAGAATAAAATGCCCTGTAGGGCTCATACACCCCATAATTGTAATATTTCTTCCCCTTCCATCAAAGGTAAACTACCCCACTTGTCTTTTTCCCTTAATATAAATTACTTTTGGATTTTTATGAACACATGAAACCCCAGTTTCATCTGCATAGTAGATTCTTGATGCAGGGAATGAATATTTTTCCAATAGCAAATTTAGTCTTTCAAAAAAACAAATTCACTTGAGTTTTGTTAAAACCTACACACCTCATAAGACTAGTTGATTCAGGCCAACTCGGAGAAAGGTTGAGATGTCGCTTCATGAATGAATTGTAGAATTCTTTGCCGGCGTTTTTTTTTACCTTTAATAATTTATGCTCAAGACCTAGGGCCTCTGCCAGATCATACAATAGCTTTAAGAATTCTTTCCTAGATAGCCCCATTAATCTATTGTTCATATCTACTACATGTTCAGCCGACTGGCATTCAAAGCTTTGTGAAAAAGTCAGCTCAAAACGTCCAAGTTTTGGTTGTAATCTGCATTCATTTCCTAGTGTAAAGAGTAAGTAACTATGGGTCTAAACCTTATAATTATTTTAAAAAACATATTCAATATACTAATTTATGGTTACTCTACTCACACGTTTGAAAGAATTACTCAATTTAAACAAAAGAGCTTTTTGAAAGAGAAAATTCACTGTCATAACCAAATGGCACGGCTAATTTCACTCAACTGACTGCATCCATAGTCTTGGACAAAGATAAGGAGATACTAGCTTGGATAGTGCTGTCACCTTACTGCAAGTACTCGTATGTGAACCACTGACTGTCCGGGGCTACCCACCCTTCCCCTATAGCAAGCTGTTGTATCAAAAATACATCACCTGCTTCGGTGGCCGCATGGTCTTAGGGCGGCATGCTCGCAATAAACTATACTGCCGATAACGGGGTGATAGAGGGTTCGGATCCTTTCCACGCAAATACGGGTACATTTCCTTTCAAATTTAAACTTCCTCATTCCTAGCTTAATTAATACACAGGTGTATAAACTGAAACGGTAATAAGACACGACGTTAAAAAAATAAATTATTCCTTACTCGATTCACACGGTTTTTTAACCTGCTTGGAAATCTACCTTAATGAATTAACAGCAGTCGAAAACTTAGTGTAAAATATAATCAAAGCCAATAAAAATGCACAAGTCAGAAACAGATCAGTTGATTAAAAATGAAATGTGTTGATTAAGATAGCTCGTCTACTATAAGATTATTTCAACAGAAGTTTCTGGTAATGTCATACTGCATCTAAAAAGTTTCTTTAGAGGCCTTTATTGAAACATTGTCCTCACAAAGGATTTTTTCTAAATAATATTTAAATGCAAATAAAAGGTCTTCCGTAATTACCACACTCGAATCCTTCCTTTTACTAAAAAAAAAGAAGAGGAGGTGGGTAGCTTATGGTCAAGCGCTTCCGCAGTAAAACTACAATAAAAGTAATAGAATATGGACGCATTCTGGAGGGAATTGAAGAGGTAAAAAGAGCCTTCATGTTACATCTCAATGGATTTCATCTTCTCTTTTTTTTTACATATAAAAAATAAATAGAGGTGAACGCTTTCAAAGCAAGTTTGTTTTAGAGAGAAGAAAACCAACGTTGGATTTGGTTCAACAACTCGCTACATTCAAGAATAATTAGCCTTCGTTGTTATATATATATATATGTGTGTGTGTGTCTCTTTGTATTTTATGGTCCAAATTGCTTACTTATACCACAAAAACATGAGTTATTTTCATGTTAAAATATATATTAAAGCTAAAATTATGGTTCATTGGATACGAATTGAAAATAAGGGTTTGAACTGTATTGAAATAAATTACAATAAAAATTCACTTCTATTTGATTTTTAACGCAAGCATGCTGCTTACAGATATTTGTATTTATTTTTTACGCCCTACTTTTCTCTTCCTAAGCCCATTAGGCCTTACTATAAGTAAAGTAAAGCGTTAGACTCTCATTGTTCTTGGTCGACCTCGACGAGGAGATACGACGTTCGAATCCTGGTTCGGTACATTGGAGGTAGTTTTCCCACATTTTTAATGTAGTTTTCTTCACCCTAACCCCACAACAATGTGTTTGCAATTCTTCTTAATCTACCCTACTCGTCTTAAGCCCTTGGATTAAATCTTTATAGTAACTCGTATTTAAAAATGAAATTAAACATTCACAAAATGTAATCAATCCATTTAGAAAAAATAAAACTATACGTTATGGTTTTACCCGATTAAAATATTTATTTTGTGGTCTATATCTTTTAAAAAGAGTAAATGACGTCAGATATATTTTTTTAAGGAGGACACTATATTTCAAAGTGTAAAAGTAATTATCTCACCTTCACACCCAAGAATATAAGGACGAAACAGAAATAAAGATGATAAAAGAATGGTAAGGCATCGACAAAAAAAAAAACTAAAAAAAAAAAAAGAGAACGTACTGTTTTTTGTTTTTTTCTATCCCTCGTTCGTTTTGCATCAAAGATTGTTTCAAGCCGGTTTTGATAGTTATGTTTTATACCGTATAATGATCGCGTTTCGCTTGCTTCGCTCTTCTACCGCTTCATACGCTCATTTATAACAATTTTATAACAAGAACCGCGGAATACGAAAACTTTATTTTTTTGTAAAGTTTGTGAAGGTTAGTCAACAACTTCTTTTATATATACATACTTTGTAACGATAATATGTTTTTCATTTTCTCTTGGTTTTTCTCTCCTTTGTTGGTTATTTTATGAATTTGAAATGTCGAATATCATAATTTGCATCTTAATTTCCATTCTTATGGATGCACTGTTTGATATTTCATCTAAGGAGTATTCAAAAATAATTTTAACTAATACATTATTTTAATTTGTCAAAAACCTGCTTTTGTGGCTGCATGGTCTAAGGCGTCACTATAATGTTGATACTAGACTTACTGACGACAGGGATATTGAGGTTTGAATCCCGGTGAAAGTGTTTTTTTTCTTCTTCAAATAATTGTTTTCCACTTTCCTACCACAAAATTTGGGTACACTTCCTCTAAACTAAACCTTTTTAAATCCCTAACGCATTATAATTAGTAGGCTAATATATGTATATAACCTGAATAGGTAATAAAACTCGGTGTTAAAAATAATTGTCACTAGCTTTTAAGTTAAATCTTAAATCGGTAAATCACATCTCAGAATTAAGGTCGGCCCCCGCCCCCTCCTTTCCCCCCGCCTCCCCTGGACCACCAAAAAGTACATAATCTTCCCATTTAGGCCTGCATTTAACTTTTTTGTCAGTGTCTTATGCCAAGAGCTCCGTAAATATTGTTTTATTTTTAGTTAAATTTAGTTTTTTAAATCTCACTTTTCGGTGTTATTTCGTGTTTATTCACAATTAAATGTTTAAGTATTATTTACATACTAAGAAAATGTATACAAAATTAAAATTTATTATTGAAACCTTTTATATTTGCTTTAAAATTCTTTGTCAACTTTGTTTGCATATTTCACAATTTTGTAGCCTAAAGTTAACTTACTCTACAACAAAATACTAATCAAATTACAGATGGGTCAAAATTTCTGCTTAATTTCTTCTTAATTCCGTGTTTATTTAAAGAGTTTTTTTTTGTTGTAAAAGTGGTGTTATTTTGTTTTATAGGAGGATTTCGTGTAAGAAGACGATTTGGTTTTATTTATTTTTTCATAAACACTGTAAATCATATCTAAAAATTATCAAAGGAGAAAGTACTCGATTCCATCTTTGTGTGGCACTTTTCGCTTTATCGCGTCTCACCATTTTTACGGGGCTCTACTTATGCTTATATCTACAGGTCTTGAAACTATTTGAATTGTAGTTCCGAGTGAAAGTACATTTTGTAAATGAGCCGGCAAGGAAAGAGGGGAGGGGTGGCTTTCATTCACCAACTTCTTGAGAGCAGCATAACTGGAGATAAGCACAAACTTGATTTTTGTTGGAAAAGTGACATATTAAAACTATTACTCAATAACTTTTCAGCTATTGTCAAAAAGTGGCGGGCAGACGCAAAAAGCATAGGTTTGAGGACCCCTGCTTTATCCCCATTTGACCAATCAATCACACACGAGGCTCTGCTCTTCATACCTCACATGGTAAGTATATTTCTGTTAATAACCGGCCAATGAGTGTCTTATTATGGGGTGAACTATCCACAGGTACACCCCGTTTACCCCGAAACCTTGAAGGATAACAATATGACCCTATACTTTAAGCTCTACGTCGACCTCGGGGGTCTTGGGGTAAAGCACTCGCTCAAGACCCAATTTCCGTGGGTTCAAACTCAGCCGGGGTCGTACGGATTTTTCTTGAGTGATAAAAATCCGTTGCACAACTTCCTACGAAGGGGATGTTAAGTCCCATGTTGATTGTGGACACGTAAAAAAAATCTCTGGAAGGTATGTGGAAATACCACGTGTGTTGATCTCATCAATCTGTTCAGAAAGTGCACGTTAAATACCTCATATAGATAAAGTTATACCATAGTGGAATAACGCAAGGCTAAGCTTGATTGATTCCTAACAAGGTGGATGAAGTGTACTATGGTAGATTAATAGTTTTTTAAAAAGGTTTTCCGTTGTTTTTTTACCGGTTCATTCATCAAACTGATATTTTATACAACATCGCTTATCTTACGTATACATGATATATTTTAACTCTTTTTTTCCCCTTTCTGTTTTAATTGTGTATAAACATGACTATTTCAATAAACATTGCAAATGGGTTTGTTAACTCTGTACAGATGATGGACGCCGTGCATCAAAAATGTAATATAAACATTTATATAAGCTTCACCTTGTCGGAATATGAAACAAACCATTAGGATGTGGGGAGGCGTCGAAACTCTGTTAAATATTGTAAAATGAAGAATGAACCCGTCATTTTGTTAATTTTGAATCAGTAGCTGAGGAGGACACAGGAATAAAGGCGCCAGTCTTTTTGTTGGAGAGGTCAGAGCTCAAAACCCTGCTTGGAGTAGTGAAGTTTTTTCCTCTTCAAAAAATGTATTTTTTCACCCTTTCTCCACGCAAACGCGGGTACATTCTAATATCCTAGCCTCCTCATTCTTACCCTTTAGATGAAAATACGCTGATAACACGCATGGGTGGTAAGACTCGGAGAACTGGCATGTATTTATAATAAGCTTCCCCCTTACCACTTTCTCATGTTCAATAGTGATTTGCATCTCGGCAGAATAACTTTGAACAATTTTGTTGGGGTAGGGGGGGGGGAGGTAAGAGATAAGGGCATGTAATTGTATTTAGTGGCATATCTGCGGAGCGTTTCATGGCGCAAATCTTGTTAGTCGCGAGCAAAGTTCCTCTTTATTCTCTTTCCACAGTCCATATCACTAACTCACACCCCCTCCATTTCCTCCAAGATGCACTCACCCATTTCTCTGCCGTTCTAGCTAAGAACTTGTCTCGCGAGCAATTCCTTGATTAATATTTGATATCATCCGCTACGGTGGCCGCCAAGTAGTCTATAAGGACAATGCGTCACTCTCGCAATAGATAGACTAGACTAGACTGCAGATTACGGGGAGATCGAGGTTCGAATCTCGGTCGGGTTTAGAGAGAGTGGTTTTTCCAAATGGTTTTAAACTCTCCTTCCTCGAAATGCGGGTATACTTCCTATAAATATAACCTTCCTAATTCCTAAAACTATTAGCGTAATTAGTATATGCATATAACCTGAACGGTTAGTAAGACGCGTTGCTAAATAAAAAAGAATTAAAAAACTTTTGTAACAGTCAAAAAAATGTCTTGCTCTCAGACTATGTTTTTATATATTTTAAAATATTTTAGATTAGTTTATACCAGACTTTTTTTCTAGCCTCTTACCTCGATTAAGCATGTTAAGAGTGCCTGAAAATGGTCCTAAATCATTTAATTTTTTAAAACCCTTTCACCACCTCGGGCCCTCTAAATATTTAGCTGGAACATAATCGATATAAATTTTAAATATTCGGACTATTCCGTGTGTAGTTTCAAAGTTTGCTCAACATAAGACAGTTTGAGGTCGTCATTATTTCAACTCGACAGATATTAATTTCTTCTTGTTGATATCATAACATATGTGGAGTTTAAAAAAACTTATATTGAAGCTTGTGGTTGTATAATATTAATTTTTTACTTTGCTTTCATTTATTACCTATTTTTACTTTATCTCAAGTATAATCTTGATAAACTGCACTTTGACTAATTGGCATTTTATTTCAGAACTCATTTTCCTCGTGTGTTAATTCGATATCTTTATTAATTTTAATTGAAACTTGAAGAAAGTTTGTGACTTTATTATATTTTAAGAAATAAATTAAAACCGTCGTTAATTGGGTTCTCAATTGTTGAGATTTAAAAACGATAACCAATGTAAGCTGGTAATTAAAAGAGATCATCTCGTTTCCTCTCATCTTTAATTATATGTGCATACTTACAGTAGTATATAATAATCTTTATTGTATTTATCATGGCAGTAAGTAAAAGGGAAGGTTTTTTTTATGGGCCGTGTGCTAAACTTTCGAGCCCGTTAGTCGAGTTCGAGCTGTCTATTGTTCTCGATATCTCCGACCAACATCGGTGGTCCACAGCCAACACCTCTTTCAGAGTGAGTTGGCTCGGTGTCAATCTGAACTAGTCGACCGATACGAACCTGATTCTGCCGGTCCTTCTTCCTTGTTACAACTCTGAATTCAATAAATCAACAACAACAAAAAAACGGTCGGAAAGAACGAATGAATTCGTTTTAGGCATTTTTGATATTCAAACATGCATTTCCGTTCGAATGACTCAAATGGAGATTTTTTTTTTACCGGTATGTTCATGTACACTGCGTAGAGTTAGTGTGAAACCCTTCGGGGGGGGAGGGGGGCAGCCGGGATTTTAACCTTGGCTATCTGTGTCACTGACTATACAGTCTATTGGGAAAGTAACGAGTTAAATGGGGAATGAGAACCGAATAAATACGGTATGGGACTCGAGCTCTGAACAATTTAAAAAATAAAGGTTTTTTTTAACACCACGTCTTGCTAACCGTTTGAGTTGTACGCTCGCGTGCTAAATTACGTGGTTTGTTTTAGAGATTAGGAAGGTTTCATTTAAAGGAAGGGTATTCGCATTTGCATGGAGGAGAGTGGAAAACATTTAAGGGGAAAAAAACCCATCAGTACACCCGACCGAGATTCGAACCTCAATATCCCCGTCATCAATATTCTAGTCTACTACAAGAGTAGCGCGTTAGACCACGCGGCCATCTAAGCTGAGGTGTTAGATTATAATAAATCAGTGAACCCTTGCGAAACTTTCGCACATTCATACCTCCCACCCCCATACAAAAAATAGCAAAGAGTTTATTTTCGGTAATTGATACAAACATATTGTTAGATTTTCGTTTTAACTCAAATTTTAAACAAACAATGTGTTTTAACGTAAACTGAGTATGCTGTGTCAAAGGTCGGTAAAAAATCCTATCCACTGATACCTTATTAATCGCTGTAGGTTTTGCATTAGTTGAGAAAAAGGGATGTTGACAACAGAAATAATATATAGATTATATGTGGAATGCAGTCTCCGCCGTGTTCGATTCCACGTTAACTGTAGGTCCTTCATTCATCTCACAATCACCTTCTACACATTAGGTAAGTGCGTATAACCGAATGGGTAAGACGCGGTGCTATATCAATCGATTATATGTTTCACTACGATCGATATTCATGATTATATATATATTATTTATATATATATATTTATTTATTTATTGTAAAACCCGAATGACTTTGTTTCTGGGATTCTTTTCCTAGCTTTAATTTTTAATTTGATTTATCTGAGTGATTTAACGTGCACTTTATAAACTGACGGAATATATCAGTACGCAACTTATAAATATACTAACTTAAATATAGAACAGACGCAACATCAAACACCCAACGGCCGTTAATTCATCACTTTGAAAGGGAAAATAATTCACACCAATGGTAATTTTTTTCTGCGATTCCAGGAATCAAACCTAGGATCCTTAACTTAGTAAACAGACACGCTACCGATTGAGTTAAGTTGTCAAACTTTTAGTCATACACATGTAAAGTAAAACCAAGCTATTGCCTTCTTTTGAAGTCACACCCGCTACCTAATGGGACTGACTGCAGATGATTTCGCCAGTATGGCGAAGGAGATTTGGGGACACTGAGGGGCCCTGTAATCGTAGAAAGGTTATGAACCTTTGCCCTTTGCGAACCACCAATGTGGGCTATTTTTGTTGTTAATTGTACAAAACAAACTATAAATCACACGCGCCCAAGGCAAGAAACACGTTCGGTGGAAAAGTGTTTATATTAGCCCGTCGTACAGAAAAATTTTCAGTCGAATATTAGTTTCTGTAGAACCACACAAGTTTCTAATGATAACTGTTTTGGACCCCTCTCATATATTCAAAAAGTCATGGCTGAAGTGTATTTTTCTTTAAAGAACTGTATGTAAAGTTTATTTTTGATACTTCATCCACGGAGAATCACGCGTGTTTCAGAAATAATTTCAATACAATACGTTTTAAAACTTTATTTCCTGAAAAAAAAAACCTCCATTGGTTCTATTTGAAAATCTGGTGATATGCTGGCTGCCTTTATCCAATGGGAAGCTAGCCTTCACAACATCAAGTTGTCAGGAGTTCTTCTATTAGTTAGTTTTAACACTGGTGACAAGGGGTCCAAGAAGCAAGGGGTAGGTAATATATAAGCAGCTTGTGCGTATGAATACACACAGAAAACATAATATTACACAGAATTATAGTAATCCATTCATGTGATCTTCAACTATCACTTTTGATATAGAATTATCAAAAACTATAAAATAACACACCCGCTTTGGTGGCAAAGTGGTGTAAGGCTCCACACTCGCAATAGGTGGGGAGGCTGAGGTTTGAATCCCGGTCGGGTGTACTAAGGGTGTTTTTCCACTTTCTTTCCACTCAAATAGGTACACACTTCCTCTAAATTCAACCTTCCTTACACCCAACTTCATAATTTGTGCATATACATATATCCCGAACTAGTAATGAGAGGCGATGTTATAAAAAAAAGTGATAAAGAAAAACTTCATCAATGTTGACCACAAAAAATAGGTTTGTACTTTTAAAAAGTCCTTTCTTAACAAAATCTCACTACGGCATGTATTCGTAGGGTTCCTTGACACCTTAGCTCAGTGGGTAGCGTGTATGTATACTGAGCTAAGGGTACCAGGTTCAATGCTCGGCATGGCCAAAAAATGTATCATTGGTGAAATGTTGGTTTACATTTTCACAGTAATGAATTAATGTCTAGGGGGCTGGATGTTGTGTCTTCTAGATTTTAATTAATTAATAAGTCGTGTGCTGATATATAATCAGTCGGTTCATAAAGTGCACGTTAAATATCTCAAATAAATAAAATAGTCTACGGTTCAAATAAAATAAATAACATAAACCATTCCCCTTAAGTCTATGTTTTATTTTAATGATCTGACTTTGGTCGTTTTACGTCTATTCTCATCTTATCCGGGATACACTTTTGCCCGTTCCGAGGACTGCCGAGTCTGAGCATAATCCCGCTGATAGTTAAAAGCCGCGGAACTAATATAAGCCATCAATTCCTCCGGTCCCAAACCTATCTTTCGTCCGTCCCATTTAACTTGTTTGGGTCGGTTGGAGCGTTGTTCGGGGGAAGGGTAGGGCCGGTCTCGGCGACTCTTTTGGGCCGCGAGTTTGCTCTGAATTAGTCTCGGAGGGACTAACTACCTTGGCCTTGACCATGGCTTTGAGTAATCTTACGACAGGAGATCAAATCCCGGTTGGGTTAACTGGGGGTAGTTTTCCACAATCTCTCCACGCAAATGCGGGTGCATTTATTCAAAATTAACGGCTTCTTAGATTAAGCAATTTTTTAAGTACCTATTCTTACAAATCGTTCGGGTTATACGTATATATATTAGGTGACCTGGTGGTCTAGGGTAAGGTGTCAGACTTCTGTGCTGGCGGCCGGGGTTCAAACCTCGGTCCCGGCACAGATTTATCTGATTACCAAACCTTCCTTCACCTCTGACAAGACATCTTGTGAATGTGGGGAATGCCAGGCCTCCACCGTGGTTCGGATTCCATGTTAAACTGTAGGTCCTTCATTTCATCTCACAATCACCCTACCATTACACATTAGCGTAAGTGCGTATAACCGAACGGGTAGTAAGACGCGGTGCTAATAATAATAATAATAATATACGTATATTACGCTAATGGGTTAAGGACAAGGATGATTTAATTTAGAGAAAATGTATCAACATGGAAGAAAGAGAGAGGGAAAAATCCTATATACACCCTGCTGAGATTCTAACCCCGATTTTCTTGTCATCGGGCAGAACCAGACTAAATGTGCCTGCTATTTTAGGTAATTCGACATCGAGAATTACTAAGATTTTGTAAGTGTCTAACATCTTGGCGGGGAATTTAACATAGGTGGGGATAGGAGGGCTATCTTAGGATAGATAGCAATTAGCAATGTATCGGACCATTCAAACAACACCGACCAGGTAAGGAAGCCAGCGTCCTCTATCTGGGTGTGTCATTAGTTTGAATTATCTGACCCTCTGTCACGGCCTGGCATATTATGTTCTGTTAGTAGGTATTTCTCTACAATCTGCACAGTCAAAACAAGAAATTTAATTAAATAAACATTTCAAATCAATATTTGCAATTATATATTCGGAAACATTAACAAAATCAACGAGTATAGTTAGGTTAAAAAATATATTCTAAATAATGACATTGTGTATTCTAAAATGAGATAGAATCAAATTATCAGGGTATAAAAAACTGTATTTATATTGTTAAAAATTATGTAAATTTATCGCTTTTAAACGGCTTATACACTAACAATTATTTTTCTTTAACTTATTATACATATTTAATTGTGTACACTTCATGAATGTCTCATTATACTGAATTTCAGCACCATACCTTACCTTAACATTGATACATGAAAAGCTTAAAAATAGCAAGTTTCCTTCTAACTCGTGAACTATAATAACTTGAAACCATTGAATCATTATTTATAGTTTATAATTATACATCTGTTAAAAGATTTATTGTCGAATGACCTCAAGCCGGGTGTTCACCAATCCGGATAGCGTATTAATTAAAAATAATTAAACCATCAGAAAGACTTCAAGATTACTGATGAAAAGGCTGTAAATATTAGTTCCGGCTACTTCAACAAAGGAGCTAGTTTGTTACGTAAATGTGTCTAAAATATGATATCCTCTCAAAGGCTTGAACAAGAAGCAACCAAACAACACAAAATAGGTTGCCTATTAAACGCAAAGCTTCCTTTCAATCGGGGGTTTTTTTTTCGGTAAAAGGGGGTTTGGTTGGTTGAAGGGGGTTAGGAAGGTAAGGGGTCAAGCGCTTTTTGTTACAGGTCATCTGTCCGATTCCAGAGTGGATCCATTTGCCCAGGGGTTCTCTGAACTTCAAAAAGTGTTTGGTTGCGTAGTACTTTGAAGTTCTTCCTCTCCTTACTTTGTATCATTCATTTTATCTGTGATGTTTGTACCGCCTTTGTAGCTACTAAAGCGCGCCCCTTAGAACCTCTTTGATGTCCGGGGGGGGGGGGGGGGGGGGATAAAGATCATGAAACTTTCAAATAATTGATAACAAACACGGTTTAGGAAACTGGCAGCTCATATTATTTGCAACTGTTTACTGTTTGTTCTTTGGAGTGACTCAACCAAGCACTTTTTTTTAAATACCCACTTCGTTGTTACATTTCAAATATTTCGGTCGAAAAGCCCCCTTATTATTTTTATCTATTATTTAGCATTGCGTCTTAAACTACCCGTCCGTGCTATACACCTATGTACTAATTAATCTCGTGCTAAGAATGAGAGGTTGAGCTTAGAGGAAGTATACCCGCATTTGCGTGGAGTGAGATTAGAAAAAAAAACATTTAGGGAAACCCACTCTCAGTATGCCCGATCGGGATCCAACCCCGATCTCCCCGTCATCGGCAGCCTATTGTAAGACACCGAAGCGGTTATTATTTGATTGTTGTTATTCCCCCATTTAGAATAAAGTTCCGATTGTCCCGTAAATCCGGGATATCCGCGTTTAACTACACCGCATCGGTGGTCTCAAAGGTCTGACGCGTCACTCTCGTGTTGTACTGGGTTAGCCGATGACGGGGAGATCGGGGTTCGAATCCCGGTCTCGTGCACCGTGGGCGTTTTCTTTTTCGAAATGGTTTCCCGGGTACATTTCCTCTAAAATCTGATTTTCCCCCATCTCTTATTTATAAGCGTAAACATTGTATGCGTATAACCCGAACGGGTAGTAAGACTTGGTGGTATAAAAAACACGAGGGTTTAAACGACTTTAAGTGGGTTGGGGTGGTAAAGGTAGCTTAGAGGGAATACGCTCTTACTTGCGTGGGGAGAGGATGAGAAACCCGTATTAAAAACTACACCTTATTTATGCGGTGAAGATCAGACCCAGGACCAACCCCTTTATCCCCTTTTAATAACGAATAAGGGATGAAAAATAATATTTTGTTATATTAAAACCAATACAATCTTTTAACGTTTTCATGTTCAGAACCCAGCAGGCTAGTCAGACGTTTTGACCGCTTCCCTAATCTTTCGGCTTAAATATTGGACATATTTACCGAGCTTCGTTCTCATGTTGTTTTTGAACAGGTCATTTTATGTAGGGCAAGTCGAAATTAAAAACTTCTCGCTTGAAAGAGCCTAATATTTAAATGAAGATAATTTTACTCTGTTCATTTTATCAGATAGTTTAAATGGGCAGACCCGAATTGCGCCAGTTATTAAGGGATTAAAAACTGTTTACTAATCCCGGACCCGAATTGCGCCAAGTCAAGTTCAGGTAGTCGGTGAGGGAGGTGGGGGGAATGATACAAACAAAGACCATCGCAAACAAGTTCTCGCCACTTTATGTCTTTCCTCCCCTTAGTAAAGGAATGTAAAAACGCCCTAAGTGCCCCCAACAAGACTTGTAACAGTAGTATTGACATCCGTCTGTACAATACTTATTAATTGTCTCGACAACAGTGACTGTCCCGGTGTATTTTTTAAAAAAAATTTCGGGTTTTGTGTGAACTGTGATAATATTAGCGAGAATTATTGATATGGAAAGGATTTATAGTGAAAAAGGGAAAGTTCTGATGGTCTATTATAATTATATGTATCGACAGGTGAATCAATTAAGGTACGTTTTCATCTGGCACTAAAAGTCATGACATTTTAAAGTCGTGACAGTGTGACATGGCGACAATGTGACAATAAGATGTTTTCACGTATAACAAATGTCATGGTCAGCTCTATTTCTTTCTAGTCTATCTTTAAACTTTATGTCAACTTTATTCCACAGACAAGGATGTTTTTCATATTCACATAAAAACTGAATTGTTTCAGAAGAAGATGTATCTTCCATGTTGGACGTAATAATACAACTACTGATATAAACTAACAAGTCTAAACTGTCACGGCATTTTGGATACTAGTTTTCACACGGTGCAGAACGTGACACTTCCTTGACATTACGTGACACTTCCTTGACATTACGTGACACTGCTTGGAAAAATCAAAACAGTTTGATTTGTGACATTTGTTGTCACGACAGTAAATTGTCATGACAATATGGCTTTTTGTTTTCACGAAGACAAGCGCCATTACACTAATTGTCATGACAGTAAAAGTCATGACTTAATGTCACATGAAAACGTACCTTTAAAGTTGACGAGGGAAGAGAGGTGGAGATGCACTAAAAAGGACTGCAAGGCTAAAATATTTACTCTTGATGGTGGAAACATTTTCTCGCGGACTGAAAACGAACACAACCACGAACCACTACTAGATCAAGAGTTGAACAGAAGATCCATTAGCAACGCAGTTAAGAGGAAAGCTGATGAGATTGAAGTAAGGCCTTCAAAGTTAATCCACACAGAGGTACAGACACATAAAAACATTGACCCGCAAGGACATTAAATGTATCAGGAATAACATCAACTAAACTAAACTAAAAACACTGCCAAAGTTGCCTAAATTTTCCGAAGAAATTCAATTTGCCATAGATTCAATTGAAATAAAAACTATTCAAGACGAAAACTTTTTGTTGAGAAACGAAAAAGAGAAGGGGATCGTGACATTTTCTTGTGACTCGAATCTTGAGTATTTGTGCCAGAATGAAATTGTGTTAATGGATGGAACCTTTGAATACGCACCGAAACATTTTCTTCAGCTTTTTACTGTACATGGGTATTTCGAAGTGTCATACATACCTCTAGTCTTTTGCTTACTTAAAAACAAAAAAAAAGCAGAGCTACATTGACGCTATGAGAATCCTTAAAGACGGTTGTGAGAAGGGACAACTTCACCTTCAACCTTTATACATTGTGATTGATTTCGAGCAAGCGATTCACGAGTGCATCGTGTTGACTTTTCCACAAACCAGGATAGTAGGCTGTCGATTTCATTTAGCGCAAGCATGGTAAGCAAAACAATTTTATTTTAAAACTTTACATAAATAATGTTATATAGTTTGTGACTTGATTATTATATTTTTCACTCTTGAAGATTTTTTAGAACTGCGTTTTACTACCTGTTCGAGCTATAGGCCTCCTTATGTACTAATTACGCTAATAGGCTTTGGTATGAGATAGGTAGAATGCAGAGAAAGTGAATCCTAATTTGCATGTAGTGAGAGTGGAATATCATTTAGGAAAAACCACCTTCAGTTCCCTCGACCAGGATTCGATCCCCAACCTCCCAATCATCGGCTTGATTTTTTTTTATTCTAAATGTATATCTGGAGAGTGTTTTCTAAATGATGAATAGAACTGTATAATCGATCTTCAGAAAATAATTGAACTATGGGCAGTTTACTAATGATTAATTTGAAAATAATTTAAAATTTCTCAAAAATATCTTTAACAATTTTGATTTAAACATAGGCTACATTTTGGGTGTATTTAAGATGAGAATTAATACTGTTTATTTGGTTTAGGGGGCAAAGTTCTTTTAAGGGTAGTACATGACTAGTTTTCAAAAACTCAAAATATTTTGAAAATCTTTTTAACGATTTTTTTAAAATCAGCGTGCATTTATAATGAATAATAACATTGTGAGGGGCCTACTTAGTTTTGGGTAAAACAAACTATTTCAAGGATAGTTTTTTACCCCCTCGGGTGGCCGTACGGTCTAAGGCGCAACTCTCGCACTAGACTGGCCTTCGAGACCGGGGAGGTTGGTGTTCGAACCCAGCCGGGTGCACTGAAGTGATTTGATCCTAAATGGTTTCCCCACTTTCTCTCCACGCAAATGCGGATGCACTTCCTATAAATTCAACCTTCCCAATCCCTAACCCATTAGAGTAATTAGTACACAGGCTATAGCCCGAACGGGCAGTAAGACGTGGTGCTAAAAAAAAAGGATAGTTTTTGGTGACTAGTTTTCAAAAACCATTAGCAACTTGTGCGCTTAGTAAAATAAAGCAAACATATGGTAAACAAATTTAAAACACTCAAATTTAAAATATTAGCCAAATAAAATGATTTATTATTTGGTTTTAAACACTGAGATCCATATAAGTGTAATTATCAAATCGTCGAATAATATTGTCTCAGCTGACCCATTAATTAAAAAGTGAATATACGCTATGATAAAGTATCTGCGATTCTGTCGTAAGCCTACTTTTTATTTGTTATTCTTGGCCATTTTAAAAATATGCCAGCCAAAAAAAGCGAAATGTTTTCCTGACTGTGTGGGTGTCATCACATTTTTGTACATATGATTACGGCCACATTTTTTTTAGCTACGGTCACTGATATGCTATTTTGTAAAATATATTTATGCGAAAATTTCACTTTATATAATATTGTTTGATTTATATTTTTTGACTTGTGTCCTTCTTACTGCCAGGCATAGCATTAATATTTGCTTATGTTCAGAGTTGGCGCAATTCGGGTCCTGTCTTGGGAAGGGGGGTATTGGCGCAATTCGGGTCCGGTCTGGGGGGGCACTTTTAAGCTCTTGGCGCAATTCGGGTCCGAGCTAAGTGAATTGGCGCAATTCGGGCGAGCCCGTTTAAATACTTGGACTAAGAAAAAACATTTATTTCACAAAAAGGATATACACTAAAACAAAAGTGATCTTACCTAAATTCTTAAAACATATAATAATTATAAACATAGCTTATACTAATGACTAGAAATACTGTTGTCTACACGCGCAGAGAGTAAATCTTTCAGACTACATGGGAAGCAGACCATACCTAGCTCTTAAAATACAGGTAATCACTTTTATTTTTTATCGCACATAAAAACAATACGCCTTCCTTTCGTAGCCTTGAAAACTCGACACGGTGTATCTTTATTAACCAGGGAAATATAAGTGGAACTAACTTTTACGAATCCTAGTTCGTTAGACGAAAGACTGTGCCCTTAGTTTTTATATATATAATTTTTAAAACCTAAAACTCTTGAGCTAATAATTGTGTGTAATAACGGGGTAGGGTAGGTTGTGATTATAAATGAGAAGTCATTATTTACAGACACACACAAAAATGTAAACGCTCACAAACTAGTCAGTAATCAACGTTTTTTTCTTTTGAAAATTCATGAAAATTGTTCTTTACTTCAAACCAGTTTGAAAAACTTTCTTCCATGGTGTATAATTCCCCCCCCCCCCCTTGTGTTAATAATTCGAATGTGAGAGCTTCATGGGAATATTTATATCGGGTCGTTTTAACTCCAAACAGTTTATTGGAAAAACTCGAGGGTCATCCATGTTTTTCAAATATTTCGTAATCAATTATATTTTGTGATGCTTAAAAATACTTTTGGTGTATATTTAAACTGGTTTAGGAATAATAATAATAATAATAATAATAATAATAATAATAATAATAAATATAATAAAGTGTTGCTTATTCGGTTGAAATGTTACTCGTTTGAAATGCTACGTACATAAATATATGTCGAAAGGTACAAGCTTAGCTAACAAATCACCACGATCCAATTTTCATATAAAGAACCTTTTTAAAACATTCTATAACTTTTTATAAGGCCAACACTGATACACATGACTTGATGTATGAATACATTAAATTAGATCTAGTATCTTTTCTAGGTTTCATAAGGTTTTTCCTATTGACTGTTACTAACAACAAAATGAAAGGAAAATAAGGAATTATTTTAAAATAAATATTTGGTTTATCCAATTCTTAGGCTACTTAGTTTACAAATAGATAATAGATGATATAGATTAGAGGCTTGAGTAAAAGAGAACCTTATCTAAAAACCCGCCCGATCTTAAGAGTTAAAAATAAAAGTTTGAGTGCTATATTATGTTGTAGATGAGATGTTATTTTCGAAATGAGTGTAAATTAAAATTAAATTAATTTTTTTTTTATCAATTGTATTCAGCTTAGTTAATTAATATGGACTGAGTAAAATTAAGTACAGTCTATATGAAAGGCAAAACTTGGAGAGAAAAATGATTATAGTTACGATCAACCGTCTCCCGATTATAATCGAATAAATTGAAAAATGACACCTGGACACTGAAATAGAATCTGAGACCTTTGGTTTAGCGCGCCAATTCTCTTACCACTGAATATATCCAGGGATCGTTTCGTACTAGGGTTCGATTCCCGTGTCCAGGTATGTCATTTTTCAATTCATTCGATTATTTAAATAAATTACATTACAACTGACGTTTCTAAAAAAAACCCAAATTTGGTTTAAAATTAATGACAGTAAATAGGTTTTATTTTAACGACTTTTAAAGTAGCGTTCAAATTTTCATAGGAAGGGGCGTTTTAGGAAATATAAACTTTTTTTACAGCCTACATTGGTAAAATTTCACTATATTATTTTTGTAGGTAATGTTATTCTTCAAAAGTGACAACTACAAAAAAACACGGCTTGACGTATGATTATATTAACGTTTTTACCTATATGTGTATATATTAATAAATTTACTGTCTGTGAAGTTTTTTCTCTTGACTAAATTAAATTTAATAAGACCGGCTTCGGTGGCTGCAAAGTTTAAAGCGTAACACTCGCAATAGACTTGCAGATGATAGGAAAATTGGGTTTCGAATCCCGCTCGAATGTACTAAGGATGATTTTCCCCTAAATAGTTTTCCACTCTCCTTCCACACAAATTTGGGTACACTAGCTCTAAATTCAACCTATTTCTAAACTCATTAACATAATCAGTACATATTTGTATAACCTGAACAGGGGGTAAGACGCTGCTAAAAAAACAAACTCAAACGGAATATTTAAAGACGGTCTCTCAATTTAACTTAGTTTAATTTAATTTAAATTTGTATCGTTTAAAAAAAATCATAATCGTTTCAATACATTTTAAATCGTGTTAAACTCAGTTATACAACCCAGAAAGTTGGAACAAAACAAAAATTAGCCGTAGTATAAAGAACTGGAGGAGAATACGGATTACTCTTTAATTTCATGAGATTATAATTTTCTTCCACGGAAAAAAAGGAGGGTGATTGTGTGACGGAATAAAAGAGGGGAGGAATTTTAAAACAAGAACTGGTGGAAAGGACGGACCACATTAAAAAAAAAAGTTTCAAGTCGAGGGCAGCTCCACCAAAAGTAAAATTTACATATAATTTGTAAGTTTTTAGTCGCCCCCAACTCGTTATTTTCAAGGAGGATGTACCGCCCCCTCCCACTCCCCTTACCCCCCGCCTCTCAAGAATCAGGATTCTGAATATTATTCACTTGTACCTGAGTGAATTTCTCACGTATTTTGTCTTATTTTATTTTACCCTGAAAAGAAAAGGGGGTTGGAGGAGGTTTACACCGGCAAAGAAGAATAGTGGGAACATTTCCAAGGAAGGTTATAGAAAAGAATGAATGAAATCTTTTGGCTCGATACATAATTAATGGTAACTGTTGCGCAATTTTTTTTACATTTTTTTTTTCAAAGCAAAGGAGATAGTCATTGTTTGGTTGAATACTAAACTAGCATGGTAACTTTGTCGAACAATCTAGTGGCTGTGTTTGGTTCTCTGCTTTCCCCTTCTTCCAGTAATTACAGTCTCTATTATTATTATTATTATTATCATCATCATTAGGGTGGCGTTTATTCTGCGAAGAAAGGCCTACAATAATTCGAGGTAATTCTCCTCTTTGTGGCTGCAACCGAACACCTCCTTTGTTAGCCCCTTTCTCCCCGTTGTATCAAGTTAAACAAAATTAGTTCACGTCTACCAAATCCCTCTTATGAACAAAGAACGCGAGTCAAAAGTCGGAATTAACTCAAGAAACAACTCTCTTCCGGACACGAACGCTATATCTAGACATTTAAGGTGGTGTGGAAGGGACGAGAGTAAAGGCAGATGTTTTTGCAATTTTAATGGAAAAACTTTTTTTTTTTGCCAATATAAATAAAATATATCTCCAGGAGAAATATTTAGTTTTATTTTCTTCACGTGGTGATATCAACAGTTGTTGAATATCTGTCATGAGCACAGCAATAATAGGTGAGAAACTTTTTAATTGAAGAGAAAAAGTTGTCACTAAATTCCAGGACACCTTTTACATATATTCAACAATTGTTGATATCACCGTTTGAAGAAAATTAAGCTCTAGGTTTCTATTGGAGCCATGTTTGATTTATTTTGGCCAAAAAAAGTTTTGCCATAAAAACTGCACAAACATTGGCCCTTTCTCGTATTCCTTCCATACCACCTTAAGGACGCCACCTACCTGTGACGTCACGGCAGCTCAAGAGAGGCTTTCCCGTGTTAATGAATCTACGCTTCACCCAGCGAGTTTTAAAAATATAAAGTTGAAACGAAAACAACGCAATCTCTTAAATAATTCTAAAAATAGTCCTACAGTGTTCAAAAAAATATATTTTTATTTGTAATTTTTTTAAACGTATATTTTATAAATCCACTACAACTCAGGATATTTGTCTTAGTCACGAAAATATCCTGTAGGATTCTTCCTGCCAGGATGTAGATTAAAAAAGGTCATTTTTAGTTTATGTTTACCTAAAATAGGAAACAAGAAAAAGGTAATTTTAAAAAGAAAGTCTATGTTTTCAAGGCACAAATAGTAGAGTGACTGTGTAAACTCGTCAGAGGAAGAGGGGAAGTGCTATCAGTAGATAAACAAGAGCAAACTCAGGATGAACTTCTAATTTTCTCCGCTTTCTGTTCATTCCGTGCCTTGGTATATCAGTGTGATAGTGCTTGGGTGCGTCAAGTTAAAATTTAACCCATTTCGGTGGTCGCACGGTCTAAGTTGCCACTCTCGCAATAGACCAGACTGCCAATGACGGGGAGGTTGTGGTTTTATCCCGGTCGGGTGTACCGAGAATGTTTTTTCCTCAAAATGGTTTTCCCAACTCTCTCTCTCTCTCTCTCCCCCCCCCCTCCCTCCGTAAGTACGCGCACACTAATTATAAATCCATCCTTCCTCATCTCATTAGCGTAATTAGTTCATAAGAGTATATAGCCCGAATGGGTATTAAGACACTGAGTTAAAAATAAATTAAAATAAACTTTGTAATTTGTCCGCAGGTGCGACGGCGCTAGTGTCGGACGCGGAGAGCAAGGACACGCGAGAGGGCGAGGACGTGACCTTGGAGTGCAGGTTCGCCCCCCAGCTGAGCAGTCAAAACAACACATACTTCTGGGGAAGGACCAGGAGCTCGACCTTCGAGAACGTGGCCATCCAGCAGGCGCCCCTGGACCCCAACTACAGGGTGGACTTCCGGCCCGAGCAGGGGAGGTCAGTACTACCAACCACGCCCCACTCGCACATTATATATATATATATATATATTATATATATATATATATATACACACGCACAAACTTATGACGTCAGCCCGAGCTCTCGACATCTGTTGGCGAATATAGTGCCAACTTCTGTGGTCAGTGCACAACGAACCCTCCGGTCGTTATATCAGTTTTTTTTATAGAGTAGTCGTTATTTCCCCCCCCCCCCCTCCTTCAAGTCTTTCCTCGTTTGTCCTCACGAGGCTGAAGTTGATCCCGTTACACACACACAGCTTCACAGAAGCGGCGTGGATCGAACCCGGGTCCTCTGTACCTGAAGTCGGGAACTTTGGCCACTAGTTCACAAGAGATGGTCCACCCTCAGTCAATGCGTGCCAAAATACTATCCCTTTCTTTTTCTCTTAATATTTTACGGAGCTTTCTATCCAAAGGATTCGCAGACAAAGCGATCTCGAAAGTAGTTAATCGATAAATGTGATTAGACTGTCTTAAATTAGTTTTTAAAAAATTAAGATAAACATTAAAGTAATGTTATCTATTTATTCAGAACAATTATTAGCTTCTATAGTTCAAATGTATTTTAAAACCCTTAAAAATAAAAAAGTAAACTTTGTTGGAATTCTCCTTTGGGACCTTTGAACCCTAAGCGACCGCCTAAGTTCTTCTAATTCATCCTTTCTGTTCTCCTCCAGCACCGTCTTAAGTCAACAACCCTTCGGTTGGTTAGTGCCGCCGGCACCATCTGGTGTAATAACTCTCAGTACTAAGGTAGTTCAGAAAGTGTGGTAGCTCCCTGTTACCTTCCACACGATAATTTCTATGAACGAGAGCGAAAGGGCCTACTAATTTTGCGTGGGAAAGGTATTTTCACATAACTTCCAGGGATCGTTTACATGCTTCAGTCGACATGGGACCAATGGCTTTACTCCCCCTTCGTAGAAGTTGTGCTACGGATTTGTATCGCTCTGGGGAAAAAAAATCCGTTTACCTCGGCTGGTTTGAACCCACGAACATTGATTTCTGAGGCGAGCACTTTACTCCCAAGACTACCGAGGGTCAACCTCAATTACCTATGAATACTAAATCCCGGTAATGAATCGGAATATACAAACCAATCATTTGTCTTAAAGTATAATATTTTAAAAGCCACACTCCCGAGAGTGGAAGCCGGGACTGTACTGACCGTGAGGACGATGTGGTTGCAGGTACGACTTGGTCATCAGCAACACGAGCTTCGACCGAGACAACGGCCAGTTCGAGTGCCAGGTGAGGGCGGCGGGCAGCGGTCGGAACCTGCACTCCCAGGCCTACAACCTGACGGTCCTGACTGTGCCTGGGCCACCCAGAATTACTCCCGGGCCTTCCCCCAGCGCCACCGAGGGCAAGGTGCTAGAGCTGTCGTGCTCGAGCAGGGGCGGGAGTCCGGAGCCTCTGGTCAGGTAATAAACATCCTCTAGTCGGGTAATAACATCCTCTAGTTCGGTAATAACATCCTCTTGTCGGGTAACAAACATCCTCTTGTCGGGTACAAACATCCTCTTGTCGGTAAAAACATCCTCTAGTCGGGATAACATCCTCTAGTCGGGTAATAAACATCCTCTGTCGGGTAATAAACATCCTCTTGTCGGGTAACAAACATCCCCTTGTCGGTAACAAACATCCTCTAGTCGGGTAACAAACATCTCTCTGTATTCGTGGAACAACATTCTCTAGTCGGGTAATAACATCCTCTAGTCTGGAAAACATCCTCTAGTCGGGTAATAAACATCCTCTTGTCGGGTAATAAACATCCTCTTGTCGGGTAGCAAATATTTTCTAGTCTGGTAACATGACATTATTTCATTCATTGGATCACCTATCAATCTTATCTTTATTATCATCCCTACCCAATTAACTTAAATCTCAAAAAAGCTTGAGCAGATAGTAAAACACTGTGGTATATACTACAAAAAATTGATAGTAAGTTAACCTTTTTTAATTATTGTAAAAGGCATATATCTATATTTAAGCTTAGTAAAATACTTAAACAAAAATTAATTACCTTCCTAGAGTTCACAAGACTTAAATTTTATTTTCACACAAGTAATTTTTGTCTATTCAAGATTGGATATTATAATTATTATTACTTTATATTAAAAAAAAATTATTACGTCTGTCTTGGAACAATTCATTGTATCAGATTTGATATAAGACAAGGGTGTCTGGGTAAATAAGAGGGTAATGAAACTTTACCACTTGGAGACACAATTCCCCTCTCCCGAATTAAAATATCCATTTATACCAAAACTTTCTGTACTGTCTCAAAACACTGTTAAAACATAAACAAGAGTGAATTATTCAAAGGGGGAAGAGAAGGGGTTACTTTATCATCTTTACAAATTGTACAATTTCTTACCAAAGTTTTACATTCAAGGATAGTTTAGGACTCTCTTTTCTTGTCCATTGTTCATTTGTTATCCAAGATGGATGCAGATGTTTGTCACAGCTTGGAGCAGAGCGCGCACACGAAGGTAGATTGTCTCAAGAAAATATTTGTTCAAGCTCTCCTATTTCATCACCTTTATTTGAATAAATGTTTTTTCTCCTTCATTAGGTGTTCTTTTTTCTGCCACTCCTTATTTGTCTCTTCCTAATTTATATTCCCTCTCTTTAGTTCATTCTATAATTTTTATTTTTCGGTCCTTTAAACTACTTAATCCTCGCAAGAAGTTGTTTTTTTAATTCTTTCATTTTATTCCATTAGATTTTTTACAATCTGAATTTATTTCTCACAAATCAACCATTGCAAACTATAATTACTTCATTATTGTTTTATTCTATATTTTTTTTAAAAATATTATGCTGGTTTAAGTTTTTATCATTTAAAAAAAATATATTTTGTTGTCTGAAGAGCGAAGGGAGTTAGGTAGGGGTAGATTTATGTTATTTTCATCTCTCAGCCAAAAGTTTTGACTATTGTTCTAACAATTTCTCACTTGGGATTCTTTTAGACTTTGTTTTTGACATTTTGTTTTGCAAATAGTTGAACATTTATTTTGAAATAAGTCTTGATGTAAAGTTTGAATTTTTTTTTTCTTTTTTGTGAAAGGTAATGTTTGGGGGTGGGGGTGGGGGGCACAGCTCAAGAACCATGCCTGTTTCCCCCTCGTCCCCCCTCTAAAATACCTGAAAATTATAAAATCTAATGTAATCATAGATTAATGCGCAATTATCATCTGCAGTGACCACACGCTGTCCTCTTTCGCAACAGACTAATTTCTAGTAAATGGTGGTTAATCATACTTTTTTTTTATCTAAGAGAAAACACTTTTTCACATCCACTAACAATTTTACATCCAACAAACTCACACAAGTCTCTATTAGAACTAAACTTCAAATGGGGCAAATATCTGAACGGACACACCCACTGGCAGTCAAATATTAAAATAAAATAATAATATATATTTTAAGGCCAAATAATGTATAAATATATTATTAGGTTCCTTTCCAAACAAACTTAACCTAACAGTAATTTCGGTGGCAGCATGGTTTAAGGCACTACACTCGCAATAGACAAGACTGCAGATGATGTGGGGATAGTGGTTTGATCACACTCGGGTGTACTGGGGATGGGGATGTCCCCTAAATGATTTATCTCTCTCTCTCTCTTTAAATTCAACCATCCTTATCTCTAGCCTATAAGCGTATAAATAACCCAAATTGGTATTAAAGACACAGTGCTAAAAATATTTACAAAATAAATTATTTTACTGTTGTAGTATAAAATGACATCATATCAAAAGGAATTATTTATCAAACCACGTGTTGGTCTAGTATGTTTACATTTGCACTTAGATTCTGGTAACTTGTCTAAATGTTGTAGAAATCAAAGAATTTTAAATAAACATAATAATAGTATCCTTTGATTCGCCGTTTTCTTGTGAGTATAGTGGTAGCGTTAAATTTGTAATGATTTGCCATCTTAAGTAAGTATGTTAAGGTGCTTGAACATCATTCCCGTGTTTTGTTTTTAATACCAATACTGGTTTTGTCTTTGCTGTCTTCTAAAAGTGCATTGCACAGGGAAACAAAATAATCATTTTCTTGTCGACAAAAGAGATCACCTTTTCAATTTACATTACTTTGTTATGATAGGGCTGACAAGTATTAGATACCAAATTCTTTACAATAAAGTTGGGTGAGTAATATTAGCACCTTTATCATGCTTTGGGTGGCTTAAGTCACTGTTAACTAAAGTATCTGTAAAAAAAAAAAAGTTAAAAAAACTAAAATATCCTCCATTTACTGGGAAGTTGTCTCCTTTGAATGATTTCACGATAGCCTTATCTTAAACCACCACCATAATGGAACCAAGACAGGTAAGCTTGCTACTGTCCATTTGTCATAAGAACGGCCTTTTAGAAAATACAAACACATTTATTGCAGCCCAAAATTGATTACAATTTACTGTTACTTCATAGGTATTGATATTATCAATATAAAGGGACAGCTGCAGATTACATTACCTTTTTTTTACATCTATTTACTGTTTCCAACCTATGGGCTAGGTCAGGTTTTTATTCAAGCCATATATTTTCCTCTACCAGCTCTCTTGTTGTAGCTTCATATGCCTTATAATCTAACTTTAAGACTAGGACAGACACAACATATAGTCCTCGGCAGTTAATTTATCATTGTGAAAGGATACACCCATATTTTCATCAATGATAAATTTTCGACTATGCCGAGAATTAAACCCGGATCCTAAACTCACTCGACAGACACACTATCGACTGAGCTAAAGTGTTGGATAGATTACATGACTTGACGTATGAATATGTGAAAATCAATATAGTAACTTTTCAAGCTGTCATAAGAGGCCCTTTTTATTAAAATTGGACTGTACCTTTCAAGCTTAATGCAGGGAACATAATTAATATGCTCAAGTTAATTATGATATGTGCAAACAGTGGGGGTTGAGGGGAAGGGGTCTCATGCTGTCCTAAATCAATAACTGAGCCCTACAAACCCCTTAACTGTTAGTATAAAATCTTACCAAAGTACACCATAAATTAGGATTGCATTCCCAAACTGTGGCAGGATAAATTAAATAAATGTTTCAAATTTCACCGTCTTGAGCTTTACCTAGTCAAAATATATTTAGTTTAAAATCATATGAGTGAAGACTTTTATCTGCATTTACTTTTTTTTTTTCAAGTTTTTATTGATTATGAGGTTTTGGCAAGTTTTTATTGATTAATGCACTGCTGTATCAGGTTCATTCATGATTAAAAGGATCCCAAAATGATTTTCTTCCCCCCTCCCCCAAACATTATGTCTGCACACGCGTATGGCTATTAATCACAAAACATACCCTGAATTGTTTGGGCGAGACCTCTGGAAATGTAGTTATTCAACTCTCCTTACTAACCACGTTTCGTTGCAGGTGGTATAAGGAAGGAAGCAACTACCCGCTGGAAGCCAACATCGCCTCCAGGAACTCCGTCACTACCGCTGTTCTGTCGCTGACCCCCTCCAGGACAGACGACGGTGTGGTGTACCGCTGCGTGGTGCGGAACAGGGCCATGCCGGAGGGGTCTAAACTTGAGGAGAGTGTCAAGCTCAACGTCAACTGTAAGTACAACATGCATTAGTTTTTCCAATCTCTCTCCACATAACCATGGGTACATTTCCTCTGCATTTTTACATTCAACGTTCGTACACCTGTAGTGTAGTTTTAACATTCCCTAACGCATATATGGGTACATTTCCTCTCAATTTTATCATGTGTCTTTTTTTATGCATTTGGTGTAAATATCTGTAAAGCAGGAGCACTTACTAAAATGTGCTGTCGGGGCCACCACGCACAGGGAAAACTCTGGGAATTTATTTTTCTGTCTGGAAAATAAATCCAGGAAAACTCAGGGAATTTTGCAAAATCTAATGAAAATAAAAAACTGGAATATTTGTTAATTTGGGATATTTATGATGACAAAAAGATGGACTGGGGAAAGGACTTTGGCTAAAACATGTCTTAACGAATATTACCCTAAACAAGGGTTGTGAATCCATACAATAGGTATTTCCCCATCAATCTTAAATCGTCTTGTTTTAACTATAAGTTACATTAATTCATACAAGTAGCTTGTTGAAAAATGAAATTTTAATACAGTCTATTCAATCCAAGATGCCTGGGAAAATTTGGAAACCATGGGGAATTTGGTAGTAAGGAAATAGTGGCAACCCTGGATGTGGGGGAAAAAAAACCGCTGATATATTTGTGGAATCATTCAACTTGTGGTTTTAAAATGTGTTAGTATGAAATTTCTGACTATACAGTCGTCTTGGTAACCTATAAACTTCAGATCCCCTCACCATCTATTATTCATAATGGTAAAAGTTTTTGAAATAGAAGAACACTTTTTTTGTTCTAAAACTTCCCCCTGAACTTACCCCAAAGGTGACATTAAGAATTATTCTTGAAACGTAAAATAAAAGTGGGTCCTGCTTTGTGAATTTAAAAAATAATAATTTAAAAAACACTGATGTGAAAATATATATTTTGTATTTTGTCATTTTTAAGTATTTTAAAATTTAATAAAAATTAAAGATTAAGGTTTGGCCATCTATTCATACTATTCCTCTTTGGTTGGACAACAATTTTTGCTATGTAATAATTGTAAATTTCAGTAAAACAAATAGCTTACCCAAACCATAAAATCTGAATATTATTGAAAATAAAATGTAAAACTTATCGTTTAAGAAATACCATATTTCTTTGATTGTAACTTTTCAATAAAGAAAACTCCTTGATTTTAACAAAATAAATAAAAATAAAATTCTAAAATAACTTATATCAAAGAAAAAATTTTCATCACAGAATTCAATCTACTAACAACAATAATATCTAATTATTTATCTGTAGGTTTACTTGTTAGTTTACTTTTCATTTTTCTTTAGTTTTATCAATTTCCATTATTATAAAATTATTTATTTAGTCATTGGGACACCTCATTTTAAAAGATGTTATCAGTAGGTATGTTATTCATCTCTTCCCTCCGAATCTATATCAGTCTGATTATTCTGTCTTGTCGATATCAGAGTCTGATTATTCAGCTTTCTTTAAATTCACTATCCCATTGTAGAATTCTTCAAGAATTAGTATAAATATACAGAATTTAAAACTAGATTTTCCTAAAACTCTCAGAGTTGATTGCGAAACATAGTATGAGCTCAATAATTTCCTTACCCCTAACACAAATAAACATTTCAATTACAAAATTTCCTCACTTGATAAATATTTTTTTTAAAAATAAAAATAGTAACCATCCGGTCTAGTTCGATGCATGGTTTATTTACCCTCTAGTGGAATATGTAGTAACTCAACTCTTTACAACTTTGTCCCATCATGCATTTATATCTTAAAACTGCTCCCTAGACAGACATTTTTAAGGGAGGGGGGAGGGGGGGTCGAAAAAAAACAGAAGACCTACTTTCCATTTTGTCCCCACCCTCTTTCACTTACTATCCACCCACTATAAAGTTCTTAAAAGCAGAGATAAGTAAAGTGTCCCTTTTTTTTTTACCCCTCCTATATTCCCCGATGGGCATCTCCCCCTCCACTCCCCCCTCTTTTAAAATTCTTTCCAGATGCCTGCTCTGCTCTACGAACTTGTCTAGAGATGAATCGATGTACTTATTTTCATAACCATGAAACCACATTGCCTTTCATGATGTAGCTCTTTGAGTGCCAGCTGATAATATTAGATGATACACTCTCCTTTTCATAGAAAGGGTCTTTTGGAAAATGCGAAAAAACAGTTTATTGTGGTCAACATTGGACATATTTTACTGTAATATTAGCGTAATTAACTCGGTCGAGTAGCCGAATGGTCTCAAGGCAGCCGTCAGCCATTGACCTGCGGGATCAGAAAAAAGGATATGTTTTTTTCTGTATTTCGTAAATTTAAAATACCTACCTGAACTAATAAAGCTACACAATTATTAATAAAGTTAGAATTGATATACATATTTAACATTAAACATTTAAATCTAATGAGGAAAATGATATATTTTTTATATATATATTTTGTGAAAATTAGGTTTTATGGTGTGATACAGGCAGTTTGTAGCAAGTCATGCAAGTGCTCTTGCTTCAACATATTGCAGAGGTTTGTTTGGATGAGGTTCATTGCTGGGAATCCCGCTTCTCAAGAATATGTAGATCTAAACATAGTCAACACATACATCATGATATCTTGAACATTTTCATGTTATAAAGTAGCAAAATTAAGCACAAACTATATCCTTTTTGAATCAAATAGCCAAAGCTATTATTTATGCTTTTTAGTGAGGATTGCTCCATCTATATATCATATTCTGAAAATTGAAAAATGACACCTGTGGTTCGATTTCTGTGTCCAGGTGTCATTTTTAAATTTTCAGAATATGTATCCTTTTTGTGTCAAACATTAGTTTGAGTATTGAGGTTTATTGAAAATTGATGAGCCCTAGTTTAAATAGTGCTTCATTAATGTTCGGGTGTGTTACCAAAACTTAACACAGTAAATTATTTCCATAATCCAAGAATTGAAAAAATTGTTGATAAAATTTAAAATAATTTTAAGAATGTAGAAATCTTCACTTCTTAGTTTCACATCATATTTTATTTTATTTAGGAAGCTTTCATTTAAACATTGAATTATATGAGTCTTTGAGTAGCTTTGATTTGCTCGAGTAAATTATTCAAGAATTTATTTCGTTCTTGTAAATTGACGTTCAGGCGAATAAGTTGTTGAAACATATCTGCTGAAAATCACATCCATGCATCGTCCATCAAAATCATTTTTAGTTTGTTTAAAGAACGGTGAACATTGTATTAGGGCAAACATAGTTACAAAATGTTTGTGGATTTAAATCTTGATGACTGAGCAAAAAAAAAAACTCCCATAGTAGTCTTTCCTAAACTGCCCTTCCACGCAAATGTGGGTAGATTACCTCTAAAATGCTTCCTTCTTCATCTCAATCCCATTTGAGTAATTCTTATATGCGTACAACATGAAAAATTAGTAGGATGTGGTGATAGATAACAGCTATTGCTATTTTCTAGTCGGTGTTAATATCAATCAAAAGTGACAGCTGCAGATCACATGATTGGGTGTATTAATACTTGAAAGTAGATCTAGTAACTTTTCTAGCTGTCAGATAAGGCCATTCCTATAAAAAATTAACTGTAGCAATCATTTCCCACACCCCTCCCCGCTCACCAGAACTCTGAGAGGCATCTGATGATGAGGGATGAAGGTTGTATGTAATCTAGTTTATTTGCTGGTACTAATTTATTCATATATCAAACTCTTTTTATCAGGAGTGACTTTAGTGGTTCAGCTTTATACAGATTCAAATAAATCTTTCTCTTTCCTTGTGATAAATCATAATGATGTTAAAATACATTAAATATCTATTCTATATCTATTTTATTTTATTACTGTAACTAAGGTATAAATGATTTTTAAAATTTTGGTTTACCGTAACTAATTTTAATTATATAAACTAACATATTTTAGCTTAAAGATATTTTACTATTCAGATAATATATTTTCACACAATAAGTTTAAAAAAATACATAGTAAAATAAATGGTACGGAACTCTGCACAGACTTTTTCGCTTGATTGTTTAAAAATGGAGATATTTATTCAAAACTCTTAATATATGCAAAACGAAATAATATACACTAGCAAACCCAAGCATAAATGCACTATACTTATGTAAAACTTTTTTGGGTCTCGATTTTAAATTTTATAATTTTTTTTTAAAGAATTAATGTCCTCATTTGTATGTTTAGACCTATAAAATAATATCAAAATTGGGTCCACAAGAGTCAACGCTTTGTATTAAAAATATATATATTTGCGTATGGCTTGAAAGTTATTGGTTTTATAAAATTATGCTTCAAATAAAATATTTGTATTATAAATAGATCTACATATTTGTTATGAAGTAATTTCATATTTCAAAAGAGTTACGGAGAAATGATTAAAGAAAAAGGCATAATTTACCCATCATAATGGAGCCCTTACAGTCATTTTGCCGAAATATTGAGAATAGCCATTTTGTGTGGAATATTTAGAAATGTTTAGAAATGAAATTTAATTAAAATTTGTTAGAGCCGATTTTAAGAAAATCGACTTTTTCTCTGTTTGCCCTTCAGAAAACTACCCTTAATTTTAGGGTTAGATATCCAATTCCGAAAACCCCTTGGAGTAACCCTATAAAAACCCTAGATACCAAGTTCTAGCCCGATCGGTAAAATAGTTTAGGCTCTAGTTGGAGGTACAGACAGACAGACGGAAATTCATAAACCACTTTTTCAGATTCGGGTGGTCATGAAACTTCGAGGTTCGTCAAAATCTCGAGTTCGATTCTTTTTGACGATTACAATACTTTCTCTTCCTGTAAGATAGCGAGAAAGTAAAAAGTTTATAATAGGTGAATTTAAAGAACTGGTACTTACTGGTAGTGGGATTTATGTTCTCATTTTGTATTTTTCAGATTTCCCCCGGGTGGAAGTCGGCCCTGAGAACCCGCTGCGAGTAGAAAGAGATGGGACAGCCACACTACAGTGCAAGGTCGATGCCAAACCTAAAGTCAACAGTGTTCGGTGGACTCGAAATGGTCGCTACATTGCTATGTCCTTTGAGCACAAACTGCTACGAGTATCGATGGAAGACGCCGGTAAATACATCTGTAGCGCAGACAATGGACTCGGACAGTCAGGGGAAGCGGAAATGAAACTTGAAGTTCTCTACCCCCCGATGGTCACCATCGACAGCGGTAACGGTGGAGCGGCCAATCACAGAGAAGCCGAGGAAGGGGAAAGCCTGGTGATCCATTGTAACGTTTCCGCCAACCCGTCTGCTACTGTGGAATGGCTACGAGATGGACACACCGAGTTTCGTCAGACTGGACACATTCTCAGGATAAACAGGGTGTCTGCTGAAACCGCCGGTTCTTACACATGTCGCGCCGTCAACATCCTCACTCCTTACTCCACACCAAGGAGGATGATGGAGAAAATTGGTAACGCCTCGATTACAATTCTTGTGAGACACAAACCTGGACACGCCCGTATTTCCCTGACAAGCCAATCGCGTCGGAGGGTTCCGGTGTCACTCTGACCTGCTCCGCTACTCCTCCTGGGTGGCCAGCCCCCCAGTACCGCTGGTGGAGGGATGGTGAGCAGATGACCGGGTCAGGCATGGTGCCGGCCACTGTCCTAGCGACGGGGCAGAAGTACACCATACCATCGGCTCATCTGGGTAGCGAGGGACGGTACCACTGCCAGGCGACCAATGAGATGGGCCATGGAGAACCTGCTTCTGTGATGTTAGAAGTGCACCAGGCACCCAGATTCATTGCCAAGCTACAGCCACATCTGACCAAACGGTGAGTGACAACATCCGTCAAGATTACTTTAAATAACATAATTTTCAATTTTGATATTTGCACAGTTCAATTATCATTTGAAAGGCCTTATCCGACAGCTAGAAAAATTAGTAGATCTACTTTCTTGTATTCATTTGTCAACTCATGTAATCTGCAGCTGTCACTTTTGATGGATTTTATCAACATTTATAAAATAACACAAATAGTAAAGTAAAATTTTATCAACGTTGACAGCAAAATAAAATATGTATTTTCTTAAAGGTCCTTTCTAAAAAATAATTATTTTACCTAATAAATCGATTAGTTATTAATATTAAACCAATATAGTTTTCTTCATCTTCTTCTTCTTAGCACTCTGTTTTACTACTTATTCTTCAGTTTATAGGTATCTCTACCGATAACGCTAATGAGTTATGGATGAGGAAGGTTGAATTTAGAAGTTTACCCACACTTGCATGAAGGGGGAGAGGGAAAATCAATTAAGGAAAAATCATTCTAAATACACCTGACCAAGATTTAAACCATGATCTGCCTGCCATCTGCAATCTAATCTATTGCGAGAATGACGCCTTAGACCATGCGGCCACCGAAGCAGGTTACAAAGCTATTTGCTTTGGGCATTTAATTTAAATTTATATTTCAACATTTGTATTCTAGTACTAACATTAGAGTTGTAACAACAATGGCAGAGATAAGACCTGCTTTGGTGGCCACATGGGCTAACGCGCTAATCTCATATTGGACTAGACTGGCGAAGATGGGGAGACAGTGTTTGATCCCGGCCGGGTGGTTTATCCTAAATGGTTTTCCACCCTCTTTCCATGTAACTGCAGGTGTATTTCCTTTAAATTAAGCCTTCCCGAACCCTAACCCATAAGTGTAATGAGTACTTAGGCGTATAACCCGAACAGGTAGTAAGACACGGTGCTAAAAATAAAATAAAAAGACAGCGATAACATTTCAAAGACTCTAAATTCACTTATAATGCTGACCTTTTGTTCAAATATTATTGATGGTATACAGTTTATTGAAGTTTATTTTTCTTTTAGTAAAGTAACGTTCATATTATTTTGTAAACACCTCATTGAGTGTTGATTGTTATCACCTACAGTGTTGGCGACTCTGAGTTCAGCGTGACCTGCGGTGCCCAGAGCAAGCCTAGGCCGTCCATCCGTTGGCTGAAGGACGGTCAGGAGATCATGCAAGACATGAAGATGTTTGATATCTTGACGGACGAGTCGGAAAACCGCAACTCTGTGTTTACGGTCCAGAGCACCCTCAAGTTTGTGGGCAACGATCGCCCCATGAGGGTTCAGCTTGTCCCCTATGATCGAGGGGTGTACTCCTGCGTATTTGAGAATGAGGTCAAAAGGGTTGAATCCAGCATGCATCTTCGTATCGAACGTGAGTTTACTTTACTTGTCTTACAGGATTTCAGAGTAATTTCAAGTATTGTGCGCTACATACCATCAGAAGTGAAAAAAAGGGGGCAAAGTCACATAAAACACATTTTCTAGGATGATTTTTTTTTCAAATCTCAGGACCCCAGAAAATACTCCCTCTAAAAAAAATTCAAATATGATAAGACACCTTTAAGAATGGGACCAGCGAATCCCTCAAATCCTTAAGGATAATCTAGATTCATTGAAGCACTAACTCTATTTGAGTTAAAATTGGACTTGTTCCCTTGTACTCCTCACCTGTTATTGTGACCAAAATCTCATTAGATAATTATCTAATGGAACATACACTGGATATACTCTCTGAGAAAACTGCATGGTTAGTCATTTTCTTATTTTCTTGTGGTCGATCTTTCCTTCAATATAATACATATTTCACAACACTGGTTTGTAAATGTTGCCTTTCTTACCCCAGCTCACCACCACCTTCAGACACAATTGAAAGCTAGGAGATTTAGCAACAGTTGCCTTTGGAGCTATAGTGTTCCAATAGTTGCAGTTAATTCATTTGTATAGACACACACAAGAATCATCGATTGATATTATCAAAATAAAAGTTTACTTCGAATGAAACATAAATACAAATTTAAACATTTAAATTAAACTTCAAAATTAAATTCTTTCTAAAATAGTCTTTCTTATTAATAGAAACAAATTATTTTCTTTCTAGACATAGTCATTTTTATTTTATCTGTAGTCATGTTAGACATAGTAATTATTTTTTAATCTGTAGTCATGTTTTTTACTTATCTTATTGTTTTATCAAACAAATATATTCATAAACAACATTCCTCTACTCAAATTGCAATGTTTGTAGTTAGATTAGATTTATTTTGAATAATCTGGTATATTATATTTTAAACACAATGTGAAATTTAATCCAATTGCAAGGATTTGCAAATTGAATTTCAGTTTGAATTCATACATTTATTTATTTTTGTAATCTGGGTTTTATTTATTTGCCCCATACTCTTGTTTCATGACCCAAATATCAACTCAAATCAGATTAGTATCTCCACTAATAATATATTAAAGCTTTGAGCAACATCTCTAATAAAATAGTTGCAATAACACATAATATACATTTGTCTATAAATATTGCAATACATAAAAAAATCTGTATTACTTGTTTATATATGTATTGCTCCAAAGAGTTGTATGACATAAGCAAATAACTAAGTTTATCTAATCTTTAATTCAACCCTGTTATAAAGCCTCCTCCCTCAGCCTTACAGAAGTTTCGCTGTGTGCCTTGAGCCAGGTTGAGCCCATCAACACTGGAGTTCGCTCGTGTTAATGCTCAGTGAGTGATAAAAGCACTTCCAAATGTGTCGTTGTTAAAAATGTTACTTTTAACATGTTCACCATTAAGGGACCAATGTAATCATATTTTTCAATGAGCTCTTTATGAGGTATAATTATGTGGAGAGTGGGTTGGATCACTACTTGAACCTAGACGTGGAAGCCAGCTGATTGAAACCATGCTTAAAATGAGTTTTTTTTTAAATGCCTCTTAAGGTCACCCATGAACCTGAAGACTGAGTGTTTGGTGTAAGTGTGTCTGTCACCTAGACTTTAATTCAACACTGTTTTTATAGCATCCCCCCCCTCCGCCCCATGCCCTATTGATCTCTCTAGGTTTTACAAGGCTTGAATTTGACCCATCTTCTACATCTTTTTGTTCTAGACGAACCGATCATCCTGCATCAGTACAACAAGGTAGCGTATGACCTGCGAGAGACCGCAGAGGTGGTCTGCAGGATACAAGCGTACCCCAAGCCTGAGTTCCACTGGTCATATGGAACCAATGCGGCACCCCTCATGAGGAGTAGCGAGGGTCACTATGACATCAACACCACCGTCGAGACGGGTGACATCTACACTAGTGTGCTCAAGATCTCTCACGTCAGGGAGGCTGACTACGGGGAGTACACGTGCAGGGTTGCCAACACGCTAGGTGAGTCTCATGCATTGAATGCTATAAGGCTAATACTGGCTAGCGACCAGTAAGTTGACATCAGGGAGAAGGAAGATTCGAATGAATCATCTGTAAAAAGGATCAAAAACTTCTCCATGACCCAAATTTATTGTTTCTCTTTAATTGTGGTTCATATTTCATTCTTATAGCAAATTTTAAAACTCAAAACATCTGAAGTAAAGTAAAATTATCATAGAAAGGAAAGGATCTGTTAGATTTTTTGTTGTTGCCAAAACGGATAAAATTTGACTATACAATATTACTAACGTTATTTTATAGGTATTGATAATATATATCAAAAGTATCAGCTGCGGATCACATGGCACATGACTTTACGGATGGATACTATAAAGTATTTAGGTCAGGGGATCAGGCGACAATGATTGATTTTCTTCAATAGACAGCCGTTACTTCTTTTGTCCAGTGGCAGCAATGTAGAGTGTGAACTGTGTTCTTCTTTTCATTGTAAAATCTATATTGTGTTCGTCCCCTTTTATATGTTACTATCCACCTTTCTATATATAACACAATGAAAGTAGTTCTAATAACTTTTCTAGATATATGACAATACTCTTTATATGAAAATTGGTTTATACCTGCCTATTTTGAGAATTGATATTTTAATTGTTGGAAGTGTCCTACAAAATAATTAAGCTATATATATTTGGAAGAAAGTACAGGAAAGGTATATAGAAAAAAAAAAAAGGGCACAAACATAATATAGCATTTACAATGACAATAATAACATAGTTCTTACTACATTGCTGCCTGTTGAAGAAAATCGATCGTTACATAAAGTTCTTTCTATCGGAACTCATCAGGATGGAGTGAAACATTTGCAACACAACTTCCTAATTAAGTATGATGCCTAAATGTTTGTTTTGTCTTTTGAGCTCCTTTTAGACAAACTAGATTTATGTACAAATTAGGAAAAGTTGTTCAAATGCATCAGGTATTAAAAAGAAAATCCACACATTTTCTTAACATGAAAAAGAAACTCCGGCCAGGTGAGCTTGGTAAACAGCCTCGATCTCTCCACCATCTTATCTCCCTCACTTTACCTTCTCTTCTCTCCTCGCTTGTACTCCCTTATCAATCTACTCTTTACAACTCCTTCTCAGCACCTTCTTCTCCTTGTTCTATCTTTCTTTTCGGCAATCTCTCTCCTCATTCTTTTGACATACCCATCCTTCTACAACCAAGATCTAACGAACATTATATTATCCTCTCGAGTGTTGCTTAAATCAGTTACTATTGCAATAGTCTAAGCTTGTAAATGAATCACATATTACCATTGACTGTTGATGTTGCACACACTAGAGAAGTTAATGTAGTACTATTATCCTTCCTGCAGGCACCATCCGCGCAGGTATTCGCCTGCAGCCCAAAGGGCCCCCTGAACGTCCCACGACTGTGAAAGATGTTGAAAAGGGGTACAACTATGTGTCACTGCAATGGGAGCCAGGTTTTGATGGTGGTCTGCAGAATACCAAGTACTTTGTGTCGTACCGACGCGTGTCTGGCGCCACCGCTGATGAGTGCGGGGGTGGTAGTTACATGTCCACTAGAAGCAGCGGTGCAGAGGGGTGGCAGGAGTTCGACTGTCAGAGGAACAACCCGTGCAATGTGTCCGCTCTGGAGCAACATCAGACCTATCTTTTCAAGGTTAGAGATGTGTGGTAATTAGTCCTGTAATTACCTGAATGAGTCGGAAGCAAGACTTTATTTTTATTAATATTTGAACATTAACATAACATTTCAAATTTTTACATACATGCAGCTTTAAATAAATAATAATCCTTCATTTTGAAATTTCAAGCAATTGATGCAATTACTCTTATCAAACACACATATTGCCACGATTCAAACTCTTACTGCTACATTTCTGGCAAATCAGACCAGGTGAGACTGACATCTTAGCCCATGTGACCACTGGTTTACACTTATTGAGATTATTTTTGGGGAAGTATCAGAAGTTTTTATTTATATTGAATATTATTCTGTCCAGGTGAAAGCATACAACACCAAAGGGAACAGTGACTACTCTGCTGAAATCACAGTTTCAACGAAGGTCGATCGTATACCTCCCCCCCAGCGAGTGACATACGACCCTGAAACTCGGACACTTTCTGTAGATCTAGCTGCTAGCTGCCTGCAACTGATCGGGATTGTTGAAGTCTCCACAGGTGATTAAAACATAAAAATGATATTAATAATATTTTTACAATTTGCTCTAAATTAATTTACATTCTAAAATTTGACTCTGCCATTTTCTAAAATGGTCCGTGAATCCGATTGTTCCATGTCATGTAGTGACACTTTTGAGACACTTCTTGTACATCCAAAATATTAACTAATATTTTTACTTTAGATTTATGGATCAGTGTGAAACAAATGCATTAGTATTTTAAAATAGGTTATTTGCGAAGATATATTTTCAAAAGGAATGCTGTGTGTAATCAGTCGCTTCTTCCCACATTTCTCTATTGGTCCACAGCAACCAGTAGTTTTCGGGGACCATCAGATATCTCACCTTTTTTTTTTTTTTTCTTAACTTGTGGGAGTGGGTAATTGAAGACAAAGATCAGGTCAAACTGTGACAGTCAACCTTACAATTCAACCAAAAGCATCAGTCTACTCTCTTGACCTGATGAAACTGTCTGTGACAGTGAAAGCTTGTCCTTAAAAATGTGTTTGTGTGTTTTTTAATGTTATATCTAAACAATTTCTACTCCAGTATCACCTCGGTAAGTGTGCTGGATATCCCTCCTAATTAAAACCATTATATAACAATTTTAAATTGCATGTAGTCTTTGTAGGGCAACTATTGTTTCTTAGGACTTGAAGAAACCATTCAGAGAGAGAGAGAACGAGAGTGTGTGTGTGTGTGTGTGTGAGAGAGAGAGAGAGAGAGAGATAGAGAGGAGAGTGAGGGTGAGTGAGAGAGAGATTAAACATAGCTACACAAGTTTATTGTTTTATTTGTCCCTAGGCGACGAGGACCAACCGTGGCGTGTGGTGAAGAACCTAGCATTCCCAGGAAGTGCCGTCACCAGGAGGGAAGCAACGGTGCTCCCCATGATAGGCCACCAGAGTCCCGGGGCAAGGTCTCTGGGAGAGGAAGACAGGGTGTCTGCATCATCGTCCTATGAAGCCTCGCCACTCAGGGTGAGAGTGAGGTCATGCCTGGGGGCAGAGCAGGACCGTTGCAGTGACTACACGGAGGCTGAAAGTAAGGGCGTGTCTCACCCATATCATTATAATGTGGTCTCATGCTTGAAAGAAATCTCAGAGGGATCGAATCCACTATTTGACGAATCGAAATCTTGGGGAAAATATACGAGTATAACAGAATGATTGAAAAAAGAAAATAGTAGCTAAATGTATATATATTTTGAAAAAAAAAAAAAATTGCATTCATTATAAGGTCAATACATCCAGTTAAGTGATAAGTTAATGGTCTGGAATCTGGTTGTAAAGTAATTACTATAATTATTTTGAGATTTTGAACCACCAATGAGCAATATTAATGTGAGGAAGTAAAGAACGTGAAAAAAGACAAGTGTTTTCGCAGTTTTAATAATAAAAATTTTTCTTTTATGTCAAAATAAAGCAAATATTGCTTCACTAGAAACAGAGTTTAATTTTCTTCGTGTGGGGATATCAACAGTTTTTGAATATCTATCATGAGCATAGCGGCATAAGATGAAAAACTTTTTAAATGAAGAGAAAAAGTTGTCATTAAATTCCAGGACACCCTTGACAGATATTCAACAACTGTTGATATCACTGTGTGGAGAAAATTAAACTATGTTTATAATGAAGCATTATTTGATTTAATTTTGAGCAAATAATGCATTGCTGTAAAAACACCAAAAATACTGGTCTTTTCTCACCTTCTCGACATACCCACCTTAACTTTACAATCTAAAAAAAATTCATAATACAAATTTAGAAAAGTTATCTTTTTTTAATCTTGACCACCCTTGAGGATTCAAGGATTTAAGAGTCCAATTCCTAATTGAAAACTCTATTTTATTTCATGTCTGTTTGTGCTTTTACACTTGTCATTATTTAGAATATTGAGGGAAACTACAGTAGCCCATGGCTTCTTTGGTGCTGACTGACAGCTCACAGCTGACTTCTAACAGTCAACATTTAGGTATATACCTAAATTTTGTCCGTCAGAAGTGACAGCTGCTAAACACATGTTTTTGCAGATCATATGGTTCGGCGTAGGGATACATAATTTGGTCTGGTAACTTTTAAAAGCTTTTAGCTGTCAGCTGTGAGCTGTCAGTCAGCACCAAGGAAGTCATGGGGTTACTGTACTTAACCTTTAGCATCTCTATCTAATTTACACAAGTCATTCATTGAACAATTTAAGTTGAATCATTCCCTAAATATGTTCCTGGTTTAAATTAATGGGGTTAACCAGCACACTTACTTGAGCGATGCTGGAATAAAAATTGTTTTGATAATATATAACAAACATAACCACTTATTTAATAAACCAATTTTCTCTGCCACAGACAGCATTTTCATATTCAGAGAGTAAACTGTGGTAGCAAAAGCTAATTTTTATTAAATGTGTTTGTGTGTTTTTAAATAATTTTATTCAAACATTACTCAGGTAAGTGTCTCTCTTAATGTAAACCATGATTTTGCCTAGTAATTTATGCAAAATAACAGTTTTTGAAAAAATTTCAGGACCTCAGCCTTTTTTTCTCTCTTTTTTTCCTCAGTAGTTGTTTCCACTCATAATCTTAACTTTTTAACATTTCCTTCTTTTTTAAGGATACTATTTATTAAATCTGTTATAAATTTGATTTATAATGTAAATTTGAAGTAGCCGTCACATTCTATAAATAAGTTATCAACATTCTTGAGTTGAATTAAATTTGTACTGTTAAATTTGCTGGTGCCATGCTCTTCTCTGAAGAACACACTCACTTGTATCAAACATGACCCGATATCTGAACAGTTTGTTTGTTTTGTTCTCTTCCAGTCGGCCCATCTTACATCAGCCAGGCGGGAGCACTGACAACTCCGGCGGTGATAGCCATCGTTGTGTCCTGCGTGGTTTTCCTCTTGTGCTCGGGACTCATTTTCGTGTTCTGCCGCTGCAGGAAGAACCAGATCAAGAAGGGGAATGGCAAGGACTACGAGATGGACACCGCCACGTGAGTTCACATTCAGTAACAATTCATTTTCATCATCAACTGTCTCCAGCCTGTGGCCAGGGGGAGTTAAGTAAAAATAAAATACTTCCTCTTCCTCTATCCTTCCACCATTCTTCCTCCCTTATTCGCGTCCATTCTTCTCCTCTTATTCACACACACTTGCTGTTATCTGCTATTTCCATCTCTTCCTTGGTATCAGAGCTATAATTAAAATTTGATTTGAGCTTTCTTTTTAATCTCATCTCTAATTTAAATAAATATTAGTGAATGACACTCATCTGTAAAAAAAAAGTGTTACATGTTAACCGTCTTCGGTGGCTACATGGCTTAGGGCGTCACTCTCGCCGTAAACTAGACTGCCTCGATGATGGGAAAATCGAGTTTCAAATCTCGGTCGGGTGTATTGGGGTGGTTTTCCAAAATAGTTTTCCACTCTTCCTCCATCTAAGTGTGAGTACACTTCCTCTAAATATAGCCTTCCTCATACATAAAACAATAAGTGTAATTAGTACATATTGTGTATAAGCTTAACAGATAGTAAGTAAAAAAGTATATAACCTTCTTTTGTTTTTTTGTCTCCAGTGTCCGGCCGAGCTTAGTGACTCAGCAACCCCCTCCTCCCTACTACCCCACCACTGGTCTGGAGAACAAGGCCTTAGAGCACTCTCTAGACTTGGCGCTTGATGACCAAGGCAAGAACGCCGTGTACGCCTCACAGAATGGCTACGGTTACCACGGCAACACACCCACACAAGGGCCCCAAGGTCACAACATCAACGGCGGAGAGTGTGAGTAACCTGATACTATAATTGGCACAGTTAAAGAAATCTTGGAGCGAGCTTAGCACGGCTCATTTGATAACAACTCAATCAAATTCTTTTGCAAAAGTGCAGCTGAAGTGTAATGTGTTTCGTTTGTTTTTTACTTGTAACATTTAACTGGTGCTATTTAATTTATGTAATATCGATGTAGAAAAACATATGAGGGCTCAAGCATGTATTTTTTTACCCCACAAAAGCTCCTTGGATTAAAGAGTTTGGGAACCCCTGGCTTATATAATAGGGCCATAGTGTAATCTGTCAAGCTGCATATCATCATCATCATCAACTGTTTCCAGCTTGTGGTGGGTCAGTTTAGTAAAATGCCTCCTCCTTCGTCCTCTATCCTTCCATCATTTGTCCTCCTTTAATTGATTTCATTATATTCTGTTGACTTGCACACTTTCTGCTATTTGTTCTTCCCATCTCTTTCTTGATCCCCCTTGCGGTCTTCTTCCTACATATTTCATTTCCATAATTTTCTTGGGCATCCTCCCCTTCTCCATCCTCATTACATGACCATACCATCCCAGCCTTGCTTTTATACTATCTCATGTACTCTCTGTAACGGGCACATAGCATTCATAGCAAACAATGCTTATTTAATAGCTTGAGAGTAGCGTTATGTTATTCAAACTAAGAGTGTCACTATAAATAATTTTTACTCTACACCAACCTTGTATTTGCTTAAATATGTGGCTACCTCAAAAAAGCTTTAATTTTTAAATGATTTTTAAACATAACTATTTTATGTAACATAGCATTTTAAGTTTAAAATAATTACACATTTAAATTGCCTTAATTGAAATAAGTGGAAGAGGATATATAACAGTGGGATAGTAACATATAAAAGTAACAAACACACTATTACTCTAAAGAGTGAGAAAAGGGTAACACAATTAACACTACACTGCACTAAGAAGTAATGGCTGCCTCTTTAAGAAACTTGATTGTTCCCACTCATTCCCTCAACCCAAGTTTCATCCTATCAGAACTCGACAGGAAAGAGTGTGGAAACATGCAACTTAGAGAGTAAACCAAACAAACAAGGAAATTGTTAGAGAATGTAAGGACATAGGGATAGGAACATGTGAAAGGAACAATTAACTTTAAGGATAAACACAGGGAATGAAAACAAATTGGATGTGAATTTTGTAATATATGGGAGAAGGCAAAGTAAAATGGGATAGAAACAAATAAAATGGATGGACACGATACGACTTTTACAATCATTTAGATTCAAGAGGCAGCCATTATCTATTTGTCCAGTGGCAGCATTGTAACAGTGAACTGTGTTATTATTTTATTGTAAAAATCATATTGTATTTGTTCCATTTATTTATTTTTTATTGCGCTTTCATAGATTCTTCCACGCTTAACATGATTTACCTTAAAGGTTAAAAGGGGTATCTTAAAGCTCTTCCCTGAAATATATTAGGTAATTTATGAGTGTTTACTTAATATTTTCTTGAACATTTCTTTACTAAAAATCATGTCCTCTGAAATTGTCCAGGGGTTAACATGGGCTACATGGACAACAGCTACTCCAACTCCAACAATGGCGGCTCTGTCAACTCCCAAGACTCGCTGTGGCAGATGAAGATGGCGGCGCAGGCCAACAACAACTCCAATAACATCAACCCCGACCACCATCACCATCTTGTGGACAGGTTTGTAAATGATATTTAACTAGTGCTACATGTCATGTTGCTTGCTCAAGCAATTCACAACTTGTGTTAATTTAAGAAACGTGAGGAAAGGTCAGTTATTTTTGTAGGTTTTTATAGCAAAACTTTTTTTATTTGCATGTTGATATCAACGGCTGTTGAATATTTCTCATAAGCATAGTGTTATTAGATGAGAAACTTTTTAAATTCTAAGAAAAAGTTGTCATTAAATTCCAGTACATCCTTTACAGGTATTCAAAAACTGTTGATGTCACCATGTGAAGAAATTTAAACTATGTTTTTACTGGAGCAATATTTGCTTTATTTTGATCAAAAAAAGTTTTGATATAAAAACTGCAATACAATGGGTTTTTTTTCTCTGTATCATTAACCAAGCACTTTGTAAACAAACTAAAAATCGAAGAAAGATAAAAAAACATATTAATGTTAGAAAATAAACCTATTATGTTTATTGTATTTCTAAGTTTTGAATTGAGACTTGAGATTATAGGTAAAATGAAGATTCAAATTTGATTAAATGTGGATCTGACCCATCCTTAGAATTAATATTGAACATTTGACGTCACGAGTTAGAGCAAGGTAAATTAGTATTTATTTAATTATTGATTAGTTGGAAAAAATCATAGTAATGTTAGCATCACACTTCCATTCTTTTTTTTTTAAATCATCACCACCGTTGTTATTTCCAGTCTGTGTTCTTGTCGGTTTATTAAAATGCCTCTCTTCTCCCCACTGACTTTAAACCTTGCTTCCTTCTTCTCCTCTCACTCGTACACTTGCTGTACTCTGCTCCACTTGTCTCTTTGTTGGTCTCCTTTCAAACTTAAACTCCCATCATTCTTCTTTGGGATACTTTACTTTTCCATTCTCATTACATGTCCATACCATCTCACCCATGCTTTCTCTACCTTATCGTGAACCTCTTTTTCTCGTGGTGACAGCTAGTATTCTAAGAGATACTCTCCTGTGCTCACATATTTTAAAATGTCTTGCTGTTTGTGTGCCAGGTCCAACTCTTATGGCTACGACCCATTGACCCACGGTGGATATGGTGCAGTTGACGACTACGCACCGTACCCGCATATGACCAACTCTCCCACGGAACACGAGTACCATGTCAGCGGACAGTCGAGGAACAGCAACAATCCTTCAAGGCAAGAGTACTCGAGTGACCCTTACGCAGCTGTCCATAAGCCAAAGAGAAGAATGGATCAACACTTAGGTTAGTAGAAAAAAAAATTGTTTGCTGATTGGCTGAGAGTGACCAATAGGGGCAAATCTAAATGAGGTATTAAAGAGGAATGTTAACGTTTCTTTTTATTAACTTTATGAGAAAATATATATATTCTAAACATTCAAAGGAGGATAAACGGCAAGAATTACAAATTTACCAGAAAAATGTAAGAATTGAAGTTCACAAACTAAACATATTACAGTAAGTTTCGGTGGTTGAGTAGTCTAAGGCATAGATTCCCAACCTGTGGTTCGTGAAACACATCTAGAGTTTAGAGTTTATCTTTTATTTGTATTTTTACTAGAGATGGGCCACTCGAATCTTCGAATCCTCGAATCCACCGAATCCTGACAAGTATTCGAGATTCGAGTATTCGTTGTTTTACTGGATTCGATGATCAAATCTTTCACCTCATAAACAAAGTATAATATGTTGAATTAAAAAATTACTTGGTTAGGCCTACTTGAAAAGGACAACTTAATCCGTAATATTTATTTTGTCGGATGAAAGAGATAAACATGAATAAAATCTTCTTTTTTTTAATTGTTAGGTGTGGAAAATCATACGTGCCTAGTACCCTAACCTCCCAACCGTATGGGAAACTTGGACTCGACCGTTTCATCACATGCTCACTTCTAAAACTTTCACCTCACGAACAATCTTGAAAATATTTTAATAAACACATCAAAACTCTTCAAAAACTGAAAATCAAAACTAGAATTACAAATAAACTCGAAATAAATTAAACAAATTACGGCTTTTTTTAAAAAAAAGAGAAATAAGAACACATTACTGATGATACAAAGTCAGCCGCCATTACACACGATATAAAGTCAGTCGCCATGACCTATATTATGTTTACTTGCCCGAGGGATGATTAAAATAAAGATACTGTTAATTCTTACTACCCAACTGGTTTTAATTATCTACAACTATGTAAAGAACCCCAATTTATTGCATACGATCCTTGAGTTAGACATTTTGTTGGGTTTCATGAAAAATAAATACTGTCAACAGTCGGACAGCGATAAAACTGTTTTTCATCCCTACCGGCGTATGTATCGTATATCGATTGTTTGTTTAAAATCAATTCAGGTAATCGGATCACTTAGTAAGCGCTCTCGAGTTTTAAGAATCAAATAACGACTTGCTAATCCATTATTTATTTTTAAATTGATTTTAACTTAATTCTTATTATTTCTTTTAAATATGTAATTGAAGTAATTGTGGAAATATTCAAACGTAGTCCTGCCTTATAAAATGGGAATGAACAGATTGTAGTCGAAAATATGTTGTTTTAAATAGAATGTATTCTCAGAAATCGATATATCGCAAGAATCGAATATATTGGTTTTCTACGCAAAAATAGATAACGGATATAAAAGAAAATAATAATAATAATAATAATAATACATACTTAAGCATCATTGAGTTCACTATTTCCAATCAGTTTAATTGTTAAGCATGTTGTTTTAGTCTTTATAAAAATATCTGTTTGTATTTTTATTTTTGCTATCTTAATACAATAAAATATCCTTTATTGACGATTAAAGTTGATCAAAGGATAACTAGGCCTAATCTTGTTTATTTCACATATTTCTAGAAATTTAACCCATTCTAACAACACTTTTAAAATTAATTAAAAGACACTCAAATTTTGATTGATTTGATTTCTAAACAATAATATGAGTCTAGATTGTTTAATTTAGCTAGATTTTAACCTGTATTTTGGGAGGGGGGGTTGGGGTTGATTATAATTGAAAGCATGATTTAAATAAACCTTAATTCACAGTTTAGGCCTATATTGTGTAATGTAGGTCTATTTGTAAATCATTAAAATTTAAAACGATTTGCTAGGATTCGGATTCGAGATTCGAAAATAAAATGTGGATTCGGATTCGAGAAATAGTGGATTCGACCCAAATCTAATTTTTACATAATAAAAAAAAAATTCCCTATTCATAATTTGCTTAAACATCCATGAGTCCCCCCCCCTCCCCTCATGTGTGTCTGACTAAAATGCTTTCTTTTATTAATACATGTATGAAATAAAGTGCATTGAGCAAAAATAATTTGTAATAAATAAAATGATAGAATAGTTGGAAAAAAATAGAGCACAAATAAAAGTAAAAACACTAACATATATTTACACACACTTAAATATTTCAATGCTATTACTATAGCATCCTCCTAAGGAAGTAGTAATAGTTAGACTTTAATAAACTTTAGCTAAAATACTACTACTTGCTTAAGAAGATGCTATAGTAGCAACGAAATATTTAAGTGTGTGCAAATAAATCTGTGTTGGTGTTTTTACTTTTATTTGTGATTTATTATTATTATTATTATTATTATTATTATTATTATTATTATTATTATTATTATATTAGCACCGCGTCTTACTACCCGTTCAGGTTATACGCACTTACGCTAATGTGTAATGGTAGGGTGATTGTGAGATGAAATGAAGGACCTACAGTTTAACGTGGAATCCGAACCACGGTGGAGGCCTGGCATTCCCCACATTCACAAGATGTCTTGTCAGAAGTGAAGGAAGGGTTTGGAAATCAGATAAATCTGTGCCAGGACCGAGGATTGATCCCTGGACCCCCAGCACAGAAGTCTGACATCTTACCCCTAGACCACCAGGTCACCGTGATTTATTAGGCTTTCTCATTTTATTTTATTTTATTGATATGAAACATGCTTTTAAAATACTAGAAATTTGTATGTAAGTTTTTAATTTCCCCCTTTGTGTGGTGGGGAATTTTAGGGGGGTCTTGTTGAATTAGAATTGGCTTCAGGGGGTCCACACTATGGAAAGGGCTAGGAACCTCTTGTCCAAGTCATCACTCTCGCAATAGACTGGACTGCCAAGGATGGGTTTGAATCCTAGTTGGGTGTAGTGAGGGTTGTTTTTCCTAAATGGTTTTTCACTTTACCTCCATGCAAATGTGGATATACTTCCTCAAAATGAAACTTTCCTCATCAAGATCAAGACCAGAGAGTAATTAATACTGTATTGTTAACCCAAACAGATAGGAAGTCATTTTTGGGGATTCTACTGAAGAAGGGATCTTGAAACTTTCTGTGGCGTGTTTTGATTTTGGTTGTGTGGTGACCTGGTGGTCTAGGGGTAAGGTGTCAGACTTCTATGCTGGCGGCCGGGGTTCAATCCTCGGTCCCGGTACAGATTTATCTGATTACCAAACCCTTCCTTCACCTCTGACAAGACATCTTGTGAATGTGGGGAATGCCAGGCCGCCACCGTGGTTCGGATTCCACGTTAAACTGTAGGTCCTTCATTTCATCTCACAATCACCCTACCATCACACATTAGCGTAAGTGCGTATAACCCGAACGGGTAGTAAGACGCGGTGCTAATAATAATAATTTTGGTTGTGTTTTAATTGGAAAGTTTAAGGCTTTTTTTTTTAAACTGTGTAGTGTAAGGCCTACATTTATTTGATAAGTGTTCTATCCTACTTTCAATATTTATTAAATTGGTGCTATTTTTTTCTTAGTTTTCAAGAAAATATGTAAATGAGCAAACATATTTTTTGCTATAATGGGTATGATTCAGTATGTTCAAAAGTCTGAGCAAGGGATTATTTAAAACTCTTGAACTAATTTTTTTCCCTAAAACTTATAATATATAAAAATCTCTTTGAATTAATACTCTCCTAATACAAGTGCATGCTATTTGCTTGCTTTATGCTCTTGTTGCATGTAGTGTAAAATTAACCAGTCTGTATTAACACACTTTTTTCTCTCTTCATCTATGGTTTTTTCAGGTTGTGAAATGTCAGTGTGTCCTATACTGCATCCTCTTCCTGAAGATAGCTCTGAGACAAAATAAAAGTTGTGCAATATTTCCCAAAATTAGCAAAATGACATTCTCGGTTAAACCATCGTTATATTTGTTAACTCGACTGGCAATGTAGTTGCTTCGAAACAACAAAAGTTGATCTTGCAAGCTATCATTGGGAATCCACTTTCTTTCGTTGATTCTTTTATTTGACTTTTTTTTAATAATTTGCTCTGGTTATTCGTTTAATGACATTCTCGGCTAAACCATCGTTCTATTTGCCAACTCTTCTGGCATTGTAGTTCCTTCAAACAACAAAAGTTGATCTTTCAAGCTATTATCGGGAATCCACTTTCTTTCGTTGATTTTTTTATTTGACATTTTCGTTGTAAATTATTTTGGTCTTATTATTTATTTAATCCCACAAACATGATATTTTATCTTTTGTAATTTTTATTTTAAAGGATACTTAGTTATATTTTCAAATACAATTGTTTTCATAATTTGATAATAAAAGACTGTTGGTTAAGCTATAAGAATTGTGCAAATTAATAAATTATGCTTAACATTTGAAATATTAAATCTTAAAGACCTTGGAATGAAAAAGACCCCTGGATATTAAATTTTCTTAACTACCGTTTACTGTTTTATATTTATTTTTTCTAATTTTTCTGTTCTTCACACATGTTTTATTGTGTTGCTTGAATGCTTTTTGATCACATATTTTTCACACTAATATTTGATTACTATTGTCTCTTACAGCACTTTATATTTAATTGATCAATTTATAAATTTAAATAGTTTTAACTTTATTACTAGCCATATTTACATTTAAAGATGCTGGGATTTGGATATTTAGCTATGGAACAATTAAATAAACTTCATTATAACATTTCTAATTAACATAAATTATTTTCTTTTGATCTCTTTAACACTTTTTCACACCAAGCTTTTCTCTCGTCAATTATTTGATTATTCTTACTTTATTTATGTGTTTGTTATGATTATATTTTTTACACTCTTTTTATTTGAATTTTATTTTATTTATTTTTCTATTCATGTTGTGTTATGACAGATTCTCCCTACCACGATGTTAGTGGGCTCCCGGATCCTTACATGGATCAGATGGATTGCGATGAAAACAAACCACAACACATATCGTTATCATTTGACGAAAGTTTGGAGAGTGGTTATTCGACACCCAATTCAAGAAACAGAAGAGTTATTAGAGAAATAATAGTGTGAATGCGATAGTTATTGTTTTGGTGTAGTGACAAATCCAAATACTTGATCATATTCAAACAAAGACTGCCAAATGTGCAGGGGAAAAAAAGTGACTACAACTGTGTCGCTGATGATCGGCAAAGTGACCGAACTGTTGAGGATATGGTCACATATCTCATTTCTTTTCGCAACAAGTTTCTCGTTCCAGTTGTGAAATTCAAGCTCAACACGATGATGAAATCGTAGTGGCTTTAATATAAAACAATCAACTAAAATTGATCTTGTGAAGTAAGAATATAAAAACGGTAAGAAAGTAATGACTTAGTGGAATTTTCAATATTGTGTTTTGAAAAGTAAAATTATTTACAATTTTATTAATCTCCTGATTCGCTTAAAATTTCACAATGTTTTAGAAGATTAGTGTTTCTATGTGTCTTTCAAGCACATTGTTGTTATTCTCATTGACATAATGGAAATGTATGCTTCGTATGACTTGGTAATATCACATACTATTTACTGTAGTGTTGTGGCGGGCGAAAGGCCAATCCTTTCACTGCCCCAAAAGGTGCATCATATTGGTTCAACATGTGACCAGTCTTATCTTATGTTCCGAGTCTCATTCAACCATTTGTACCCATTCTAGGATCAAGGTCACAACACTTGTTGAAAAGGAAGGGTGGGTGGCTGAGTTTGGTGGGGAAAAGATTCTAGAGGATTGAGGAATGAGGGGGAAGTAAATAAAAATTAAAGGAACCCTCTCTAAAAAAGCATCTAAAGCAGTTGATTGTTTAAAAAATATTGTGACAGAGAAGCACTTAATAGATACCCTTGCCTTCTTTAATTGCGATGGTGTAGGTATACGAAAGTGGTCTCCTTGAAACACCTTTTTTTTTAATTGGACTACATTCAAGATGTTAAATATATTTAATTTACAAATTATTAGGTCCATGTTGAGCCTTTAAGAATTGATAGTGTGCCTTGTCAATAAAGCCTTCACATTGGGAATCTTTTCCAGGCACGTGTAATAGAAAATAGTATTTGATATAGTTTCTGAGAGCCTGTAAAGTTGGATCGAATCTCAATTTGTGATATGAAAGAAGTCTCAAAACGTTTTGTCTAAATGGTTTGTGTATAATTGTGCTGACACAAGTTTTATTGCCATTTTTAAATACAATATAAAAGAAGCAATATTTGATGCTGTGTACGGACATATTATTGTGTCACTTGGCTGTATGTTACTTAATTAAAGTCGTGATAGTTGATTTTATTGCATTAAAAAAATTTCAAAATTAACACTTAACTTGATTCCGCTAAAAATTTAAAATGCACATTTGCTAATATTTTGAAGGACACTGCCAGAATAAAAGGATACTTAGTTAATTTTATTAATATTAATTTGTAGATATAAATCACAAACGTTAAGACTAAGTAGGTACTTAGTTAATGATAAATTTGTATTTTACAGACACTAAAGTACAATGATAGTTTATTATGCTACAAGTCTTAATGAATCTAAGAGTTAAAAATTTATTGTATGTATATTTTCTTAATGTGAAACAATATGCAATAATGTTTAAGTTCAGCCAAACTTAAAATGCTCAAAAACACCTTTGATACATTATGTTAATATCATTATTTTAAATAATCCTCTAATGTAGTATATTTAAAATCGGAAGTTTTAATGATAAAACTACTTTTAAAACATTGAAACAAAGACGTATATGTGAAATAATATAATACCAAGCGAAAATAATATTTGAAAGGGGGTGAAAAGCACAGTGGTATAGTCTGATCATGATAGCATTGACCTTTTCAGGTATTTGAAACATTACTAAAAATTGTTTTTTCTTCATCTGTCTAACAAACATAGTCATAGTGAAAGAACATATTTGAGAGCTTTATTAACACTAAGCTACCATTTTATTACCGTGGCCACGATCTTAAAAGCTCAAAGCTACCATGAACCAATAGTATTTTTTTCTTTTCTTCAATATATAGTAAAAAAAACTAGTGCCACTTAGATTAAAAATTGCCCGGGTCTATTTTCCTACTTGTTAAAATCACAGAGTGTGTAATAAAACCCAGAAAAAGTTAAGGTGTTTTGTCATTTTTGTGCGAATCTACAGATACGGATATTTTTAGAGACCTCAACAACTTTTTATAACATTGGAAACCCTGTTTTAGTAGCGTCCATATATTCACCAGTTAACGTAAATTAAATACAATTAAACCTCGTCAGACCGAACCTTGGTAGTCCAAAATTCCGTGTAATCTGAACACAATTTTCAGAAAACGAGCGGTATATTTTATTGGTTAATAAAGTCAAAAGAGAATTGTAATAAACAGTTATGGCTAATAATAAATGCTAAATATAGTGGTTGTAGTCAATACAATTTGTTTTCCCATAACTAAAAGTAATTACATAACTGTAAAAAGATAAACTATAGTACATATTATTATATATTACTTATCAGTCAAATGAATATAAATTTTATAAATCTTATTCAACCTTGATTAGAAATTTGTTAAAGTACTCTGTCTTCTTGCTGATCATTATGTATTCTCCCCTTAATCTTAAGGACCTTCGGTCCTAATTAGTTTGGATTAACAAGGTTCTAGTGTATAGATTTGTCGTTCTGTTCCCCAACTTTATAAGTCCTATACAGTTCCCTATGTCCATGGTCTGAAAACTTTATAAGTTCATTGTACATTTAACAACAATAAAAAATTTGCGGCACACTCTTTTGTTTTGGTAACGCGCCACAAGAGTATAAAATGGATTATGCTCCCAGTCCAAAGTATTTTTTCTTTATCTACCTGCTTCTTTAACATTTAGAAACATTTTGTTCAAACCTTGACAAATTTGAGAAAACCATTACTCTATCTTTGTGAGAAAGCTTTTGACATCGTCTAATGTATTTAAAATATTAGTAAGTACAAGTAAGAAATGCAGACAATGCATGGCTTTCACACGTACCAACCTCAATCGTGTTCTTATTGAATAACAAGGCGGTGTACTATGGGCTGTGGCCATACAACACACCGTTAGTGGGGAACACTGCTCTTTGTGTTTAATAAAGACCAAAAGTATGAAATATTACTCAAATCGTACTGGAATGAGGGATAGCTCCTTCTTCTTTGCTTAATAATATGGACCTCAAAGGTAAAAAAAACAAAACTTTGAAGCGGGTCAGTAAATTTACAAGTATTTCCATTAAATAAGATAAAAAGAACTAAAAAAATCATTACCACTGTGTTTTGAATTCTCAAACCCCATTTTCCCCATTTCTCAGAAGAGATTTCACTTATTAGTCTTTGTTTTTAGATATTTTAAATTTCAATGTTTTAATGAATTAAGTATTTTATTTCCTAACTCATGTTGTGTGAATCTTAATTCTAATTATTTAGAAGTGAAAAAAAAAGCATTATTACGTATTAGGGGTGTGCAAAGTTCGCTTTATAAATAAGAAGTGAAGGAAAGTTGAAGCCAAACTTAAAGATAAGGTTTTTGGTTGCTGTCACATAATACTATTTTATTTTTAAATTATATACAAAGTGCATTTAGGTAAAGATAAAGGGCTTAAAGAATATAACGAAACTCGATATATTATTTTATGCTGACAATTTCTGAATTTATCTATGCTTATATTTTAGAGGAATATCATATAATTATTAGACTGTTTTGAAATACTGTTTAGCAGCTGTTATAAAACTGAATGTGTGTTGAAATATTAAATATTTAGTGAGATATTTCAAATATGTTCATAATATAATATGTTCTTTTTTTTTTACCGGCGCGTCATACAACCTGTTCATGTTATATGATAATTTATCTAACGGAGTAGGTGTGAGGAAGGAATCATTTTAGAGGTAATTATCCACAGTTGTGAGAAACCATTTAGGAAAAACCACCCTCGTGACCTGAATTTGAACCGTGATATCCTTCTCATCAGCGGGCTAATCTAACACGAGAGTAACACCTTGGAACACTCGGCCGATGAAGCGGGTCAAAATATATTGAACTGTTCTTCTTTCTATCCATTGTTTCAAAGATGCAAAGGTTATTGTGGTTTTCAAAAGTTGAAGTGAAGGAGATTTTAATCTTTGACATTTCGAGTTTACACATCCCTGTCACATAATAAACAAACTAAGCCCGTTCTGAAAATATATAAAAGCAATAACCAACATTGGTATTTTTCAACAGCCACTTCGCCCTCATTAGAAGACTGTAAAAAGGAAGAGCTGTACAAATTAAAGGGGGGTTAAGCTGATGTGGAACTGCACAAACACATATGAGAAGATACTAGATAAGAGAATAAGAAATAAAATACAAGGAAGGCGGAGAGAGGAACAGTACAGATTTACGGAACAGAGGTCTACAATAGAATTGATCTTTGTCGTACAGAGGGTATGAATTTGTTAATGGTATTTATGAATGTGGAGAAAGCATATAATAGCACGGAAAGAAATAAAGTTTAGAAAGTTATGGATGGGCTTTAAAGAGAAAAGGAATTGTAATGAGAGTGAAAAGCATGTATAAGGATAACAGAAATCGTGTTAAGACAGAAATTGGAAGGACGGAGTGGTTCCAAATAAAAAAATGAAGTGAAGCAGGGGAGTGCATTACTATTTGTAATGGTAATGGAAATAGTCATGAAGTAAGTGGCAGAAAAACTTGTGATGGAGGGGGGGGGGGGGGGGGAGGAAGAGGAACAGCCACAGGAATGGAATGAGGGAATGAAAGATGCTTTGAGCATTAATTAGGATGAAGAAGGAAAGGATGCCAAAGAAAATTATGGGCATGAAGTATGCAGAAAAAAGACCACAAGGAAGGCCAGGAATAAGATGGGAGGAGCAGATAACAGAAATTGTGCAAGTGAGAGGAGAAGAAACGAAGCAATTAAAGGAGGAACGATAGAGGAAGATGGAGGAGGCGTTTTACTAAATTGACCCGAACACAGGCTGGAAACAGTTGATGATTACGATGATGATGACTACCCTCAATACCCGAAGAAGCCACTTGTGGTTAGTGTCTTGTCTCGACAATTTCTATTACAGCACTATCTTAGTAAGTGTTCTGATTATCTCTTTTATTTTTATACTCTCTTTCGTGGTTAATCTTTCAAGAAAATGAGATTTCCAAAAAATAGAAGAAGTGTTGATGCTGACAACTGAACAAAACTAGAATGTAAGGATTGATGATTGTCAGATATATTCTTGAAAATAAATTTGATTCTCAGATACACAATTATTAATCAACATTAATCAACATATTTGTGCGTGGAAGGTTGATTTTCTCCTAAAATTGTTCTTTCATTTATTTATTTTTTATACTATCAATTACTATTTTCCTAATGTTTGGATGATGTGCTTTCACTGTACATGTTGGTTTATTTAAAATTATTTGGACCTGTTGTTTCTCTGTGAATGGCTGGAACCATTTCCCACTTTTAAGTCATTGGTCAGCTATTATTTGAATTAACTTGGTAAAAAAAAAATTGTCTCTCTCACTTAAACTTAACAATTATTTGAGGAATGTAATCATTCAACAAAATATTCTTTGATTTAAAATAGACTTTGGAACTAATACTATTTACAGAAAATTATACTTCATCATCATCATCATCAACTATTTCCATCCTGTGTCCGGGTCAGTTTAGTAAAATGCCTCCATCTTCCTCTATCCTTCCACCGCTCTTCCTTGAATTTCTTCCATTCTTATCCTCTCTCTTGCATACTTTCTGTTATCTCCTCCCATCTCTTTCTTGACCTCGCCTACGGTATTTTTCCTACACACTTGATTTCCAACATTATCCTTGACGTCCTCTCTTTTTCCATTCTCATTACATGCCCATACCCTCTCAGTCTTGCTCCCTCTATCTCATGTACTCCTTGTACCTCCATTCTTTCCTGGATAACTTCATTCCTAATCTTGTTTCTCCTCTTGACAGCTAACATGCTCCTCACAAACTTCATTCCCATGGCCTCCACTTTCCTAGAAAATGATACGAGCGGAAAAATTAAATCTTGCGTTTTAGCAAGCTACATTTCGAGAAATATATAAGCGAGAATAATTTTGTCACTGGAAATATATGAGTGATTTTATTTCATTTAAAATTATCCTTTGCTTTATAAATAAAAGAATCTGAAAATATTTTTTTTTCCATATAACTAACCATATTTTATTTCAGTATAATGGATGCTGCCTCTAGCAATAGCTAAACAAAATTAGATTTTAAAGGATTCATTAATTATGATCTAAGGGAAGGATATATGCTTGAGGAGGGTTGTTTATGTTACATGGCATCCATATTTATTTGTGAGAAAAGGGCAGAGGTTCCATGAGGACAAATATTGCATAAGGTAGCAAATTGATGAGTGGCCTTGGCTTACAAATTCTTTTAATACAACTTTGAGGAAATGTTTCATAGTTTTATAACTGTTGATATGGTCAAATTAACTACATATATAATATAACTTATGTAGCCTAGAAGTTTATTGAAAACTTACAAAACAAACTTTATTTTGAAACGCAAAATAAAATCTATTAACTTTTAACTCTTAAACAAATTGTATTCTACTTAAATAGTTTATCCCTCAGGATTGTGTGTGCAACTGTTTCATGGCACAATTATTTGTAATGTGCTAAAATGATATGTATGGAAAAAATTTTGTTATGTAACGTGTAAAAATCCAAAAACATAACCAACTCAAAACAGATGTTTTCCATCAACGTTTCTTTTACTTAGTTTTTCAGCTGAATAAGAGCTATTTTCCCAAAGATGAATTTGTTTTGTATATGTTTTACTCTTCTGTTGGCCTCTGTTCTGGTCATTTATCACAACTACCACGTCATGGAGGTTTCAATATTACAAAATGAATGGGCAACGGTTGCGATACAGTTAGTAAAATGAGTAACTAATACATAGTTGCCAAATATCATGATGTGTGTTAAGAAAATTTAATTACTTATAATCTTAAACATTCTTTAATAATTTTTTTTAAATGATAGATAAAATAAATAGCTTGTTTGATCATAGGATTATTCTTTGTTCTTGCACAAAGGATAAAAACTAAGTCTTTTAAATAGGTTGACTGATATTTTTATATCTTAAATTGTAAAAAGGAATTGAGCGTATTGTATAATTTGGGAAATTTGGTAGTTTTAACTCATTTTTTACTATGTGTTATACTATGTATTTCCTTTTAGTTTTGGCAACCATGCTAGTTATATCATTTACTGTATTCATTGTATTGTAATGTTACATTTCTTCTGGTCTAGTGGTTACAATGTTTGTCCAGGGAGAATGACTTGTTGGTGGCTGGCTGTACATTTTTATAAAGGATTCTAAAAATAATTAACTGATTCACTTCATTGATGTCACAAAATGTGTCAAATGCATCACTCTAATCATGCATTATTTTTTTGGAATCAATTTTTTATTGATTTAAAAAAAGCTATACTTTTATGTTTATAAACATTCTTCTTTGATCTTATAGAGTAATTTTTTATTAACCTAATTAATAACTAGGCTATATCAAATGATTTTATCAGAAAAGTGTATGTATATTTAAACTAAGGTGTGTTTGTCCCTAATGAAGTTCTTCTTAAAATTAAGAATGTCGACACTATTAATGAAACATTTCAATAAATTAATAATTACAACTTTTGTTTCCCATTTTACTTGTGTTATTTTGTGTAATTGGAACTTAAATGTTTTTATGTTTTCATGAAGTGCCATTTCTATTTAAATTATTGAATTGTTATCTTAGTGTATTTAAAATCATTTATATGATGTATACATTCTTTTATAACTTTTTTTTTATAAAACCAAACTAATATCACATTGTATACTTGGATTCATGCATTTTATATTTTGTTTTTGAAGAATGTTGTTTGTTATTTTAAATTCTCAAAGCAATGAGAGCAAAGATCAATGATGTAAGTGGTGTATATTATTATTGAACTGTGCAATGTATAAATTGTAGATGTAAGATACTCGTGTACGTTATTTGTGAATGGGTGTACATACGTTTTATGGTGAGAAAAGTAAAACTTGACCACAAAAAACATTTGTCAAATTTACACAGACAAAATTAATTATGGTCCATCAAACAAAGAAGTTTAAATCACATAATTTTGACCTTGTGCGAATCTCATTCTTTTGAAGGTGTATTTTAATTTATTAATAATAAAAAATCCTTACTCTAAAAATATACGTATAAATTACTTAGGTTATTTTACTCCTTTACCTAAAATTTCAAGAATTGTATTTTCAAATATTCTTGTGTCAAAATTTCTAACGAAACAGTTTTTACCTGTTTTTAAAAAAACCTAAATCTTTACTTACAAATTATTATTTTTTTACCCAAAATTCATTGTTATCATAAATGTATCATCTTCACATAATGAGGGTGTGTGAAAAGTAATGTGAAATATTTTGTTCTTGAGTTTCAAAAAAATTCTTTGTTTTATCAGTATTTTAAAATAGATAATAGCTTTGACACAATTTAGTTCTTCTTATTGCTAATAAGGGAATTTTGTCCCTCCAAAATTAAAAGTTAGTACAGGTTGGTGGCTAGGAATTGATCGCCGGGCTAGATCATAGTTGAAACTAGGAGAGATACCCAGCACATATCTGAGTGATGGTGGGGAAGTAATTATTTAGATACTAGCATTCATCAACCACGTGTTGATTCCTCAGGAGTTGAGAACATACTGTTAGCGAAAGTACTGATAAGGTTCCCAAGACTGATACCAGGGGGTGATAGTGGTTCAAGTACTTTCAACAATGTCTCTTCTCATCTCCTGAAGGAATCCACCTGTTGGTGGAAGCTACTGTTTAAATATATTTTGGTTTGAGTGTTTTGTCTTAACAATTTCTACTTTAAAATTAGACTGATAAGTGCTGGCTATCCCTTTTACTTTTGAAAAATAATTAGGTAAATTATTAAGAACGTAAAAAAGACAAATAAAAAGTGTAACAGTATCTCTTACTACCATTTTTTGTTATCCAATCATAAGTTAATGTGTGGGTGTTAGGTCATCAAACATGAAAATTAATAAAGATCAACTAATTTCGAACAATTGCCTACAACCTAAACAGGTAATTAGACGTGATTGTAAAGAAATCGATCAAATGCACAGTAAAAAAATACATTTTTATAACTTTGTTAATTCTTTGAATTCATTTGATCTCATTGCATAATTTTAGATATATTTTCTCTAGCAGGCTGTATGGTCAGACTCAATTTTACATTGTCTTTAATCATTCCATCCTCATTTACTCACACTACTCATTTTTTTCATAACTTAAACATTTCCATACAACCTGAATGGGCAATGTATAAAGGAAAATTGTGATTCTTTTATAATCTAAAGAATATGTTTACTCTAGATAAATTATTCATTTGAACTTCTTAATTTGTCAGGACTAATGAATTAAAAAAACTTTCAAAGAGGACAAAGGTAAAATGTGTTTGCTATATGAATATTTAACATAAATGTGTATGCTATACACAGTGTTTTATTACATGATGTTTTCTTCAATGAAATGGAATTGTCTTAAGTACAACTAAAGTGTTAATAATTATCATCTTTTAACCAATAATTGTGTGACTCTGCCTCTAAATTCATTCGATTTATTGTTGTAGGTTTTGATGACTGTTTTGTTTGTGGCTGTTATTGTAAATTAAAATCTTTCCCTGCCTCTGTCGCAGATTTTTATGCATTTTTTTTTTATCATAACTACTTTTATGTCTTCATAACTATCGAGGGAAAAGTTAGGAAGAGAGAAACATTCCCACCGTCCCGTCCAATCTATGGTTCAAAATTAGATTTATTGTATTTATTTCAAATTATTGTAGCGGATATTTTTATTTTGACAAATGGGATGCCAGCTTCTCTTCTTTTAAAATAAAAATAGATTAAAAGAAAAATTGAAATGATACTGTAACAATCTTGAGCCTGCTTTTACGAAATAAAATGTTTTGCCGTTTATGGTATGAACGACGTTCCACTGGATTGTTTGTCATAATATTTGTTTGTCGTCTACAATCAAACATAAAATGAAAATTAATATACTCATATTTTGTTGGAATTTATATGTACATTTAAAAAAATAAAATTGATTGTGACTTTTTTTTAATTGTTTTGTGTTTATTTGTTATGCTGTTGAAAAGAAAATGCACTGAAAATGAACACTAAATTAATATTTTTTACTTATATATTTGTTAATTTGTATGTATTTTTTATTATTCTTATGTTCAATGTACTGTAAATTTTGTATGTAGGTCTATGTGTTTTTTTTTTCTTTTGCTCTTAAATGTGTGTGTAAATATATACATGATTTTATTTTGTACAAATTAATTCATTGTTGAATAATTAAATAAAAGTGTATGTGAACTTAAAAATTGTTTTATTTTTCAGTTAAATATTACATTTTTATAAAAGTCCTACGTTCTGCCCTAAAAATAATGATGTAACATTCTTTCTAGTTAGTTTGTTGAAATGAACAGAAGAGTTATACACAAATGTTGCTAAAGAATGTCTAAATATTTATGTATTAGTCATTGTAGACAAAAAAAAAAGCTATTTAATCTATTAACTACATTCAACCTTCGAGACTAGATCTTTCTTTGTGTTTAAAGAATAGTTTATTTTATCCAACACACCTGCCTAGGGCTGTCAAGCCACAGGACTTAAAAGACAATGCGCTGTGTCTTTTTTGGAACTACTTCTTTGTTTTGTTTAAGCTTATATTCCCTCTTGCCCTTTACTAACAACCGCCCTTTGTCATGTCAATAAGAAAGAGGAGAGAGAAAACTACAAAACTTCTTAGTCTCAAGGTAAAGAGTAATGCTCTATGTTAGTTCTCAAATTCTTATAATTTTCTGTTGTGAGCCTATAAAAAAACTGTATTTGTCTGAATACAGTTAAATCTAGAGCCCTCTTTCATCAAGCATCGTCTCTTAGCTCCACAAATTGCTTAAAAAGTCATTGATAAAATGGTAGAGCACAAATAAAAGTAAAACACTTACACATATTTACAATATTTTGATGCTATTATAATAGCAATAATATTCTATCATTTTATTTATTATCAATTGTTTTTGCTCAATGCACTTTATTTCATACATATTAAAAATGAGCTAATGTCACTTTTTTTTTCTAATAATAAAACTCAAAATATAGGGTTGTCAAGGAAAAATAACCCTTTTGGAATCTTTAAACTTTATTTTTGGTACATCATATTTTAAAATAAAGCCTAGAATTAAACATTGTGTAAGAGCCAAATGTATGTGTGCAATTTCTCTCTAATCAAGGCAGCCCTCTTAATCTGAAGTGTTTTTTTTTTAAATAAATTAATGTTAAAACATTTTCAATAAAATTTGTGCACTTTCTTGTTTCTAAAATTATGTTGATGGTAGCTTACCTCTCAAAACCCAGAGACAAATATCACTTTAGGGAGGTAGCCAAACTAAATAAGAAACACTAGACAACTATTTACAAACATTTCACCTACGCATGGCATCTCCCTCAGGAGGTGTCATGTGGCATAGGAATAATTGAAGTGTTTGTATATATGTGTACATTTTTAATTTTGATTATAGTAGTGTGGCATTATCTTTCAATTTTAACATATTTATTCCAGGATTAGGGTACTCATAATTCTAAAGAATATTCAAGATTTGAGATTAGAAAAAAATGTATATATATTTGTTCAAAATATTAAATTAGAATTGGTTTTAGAGCTCTTAATACTGCTTATTGGTGATCCATCCCCAACGTTAATTTTTGGAAAAAACTAAACCAAACATTAATTTGTCACTTAACTGAATGTATAAATGTTATAATGAATGCATTTTAGAAAAAAAACATAAAAATCAACCTTTGGTTACTATTTATATTTTCTGTAATATTCTTATTTATTCTCATGTTCATAATTTTATCCGTGATTCGGATTTGAAGGTAAAATAATAAATAGGACTTGTAAAATAATGGATTGGACCCATTTCTAATTTATATAATGACATATTATAGGTAAAATGTATGAAATTTAACTGAAAAGTATGCAACAGGGTGAACATATAGTAAGTAGGAAGAGGCCATACACTTTTGTCATGAGTCACACATTCATACTCGTAATAGTGAACCACATTTTGTTCACCCCCATCCATCTTGATTAAGAAGGCGGTGTTTGTAAAGTGCTAAACATAGAGAATCTGTGTACACAAATACTTGGTCTTGTCTCAAAACCAACATGGCTGTGTTTGCGCTGGGATGAATACATCGACTCGCTTTCAGTTGTGAGCCAGCGCTCTCGGAGTGTGCCAGCTACTCAAAGGAGCGAGGTGAGTGGTCCCTGAATTTTAAATTTTAAATTTAGTCCCAAAATTAAAATAAAACTTTCTATTTGTTAATTATATCAGTATGTGGTTTTTAATATAATCATCAGAGAGAACACTTAATATTAAATGATCAATTCTCGTACAATAAATTTTAAAATAATTTGGTTATAGACAGAACAAATGTGTTCAAATAAGTTCTTTTAACCAATAACTGGTATCGAACCAAGTTCCTCCACTTAAAAACTAGTAGCTCATAACTCAACATGCTTCGTGGCCACGTGGACTAAAGCATCAACCTTCTAAGAGCCTGAACTGATAAGTATATCGGGGTTTCAAATTCAGGTCGGTTTCACTGTACCGCTGGTTTTTCCTAAAATGGTTTTCCACCATCCCTCCACACCAATATGGATACACTTTCTTTAAATTAAACCTTCCTTATCCCTAACACATAGACGTAGGCAAATGCCAATACAATTCCTTTAAATATAATCTTCCTAATCTCTAAAACCCTTAAAATAATAATTAGTACATAAGAGTATAAACATGAGTGACTAATCAGACATGATGTTAAATTATTAGTTTTTTAATATGATCTGTAAATGTGTCAAATTTTATCTTATTTTTCGTCTTTTAATATTTATCAGATTATTACAGTAATAAAAAAATATGGGAGTAACAAAAACAGATAAATTACATTTTTTTACTTTTAATAGAACCGATATATCTATCTTTTTATGTTAAAAATACCATTATTTCTGTCCAGTGTCTTACTTTTACATCCACGCATTTTGTTAAAAGAAAAAAAAAAAAAACTTTGTAGTTTCTATGGTGGCCTCAAGTGTGACAGAATGAAGGTGCAATTGAAAAAGCTGTGTTAGTATTCTGGAAGAAAGGATCTTTTTGGAAAATACAGACATTCTTTCTCGCGGTCAACATTGATGATATTTTACTACATTATTCGTGATGTTAATTTATAGGTATTGATAGTATCTATCAAAAGTGACAGCTGTAAATCACATGACTTGACTATGAAGGTATTAAGGTAGATTGAGTGACTTTTCTATCTGTCTTCCTTTGAAAAATTTTACTCTATAGTTTTTTTAATTTATTTTTTAACACTGCCTTTTAACTTCATGTTGAGGTTAGACGCATATTACTAGTTACGCTAATGAGTTAAGTATAAGAAGGTTACATTTAGAGGAAGTGTACCCGCATTTGTGTTGAGGAAGAGGAAAAAAAAACACCGTCGGTACACCATCCAAGGGATTCCAACCCCAATCTGCCTGTCATCTGCAATCTAGTCTACTATGAGGTGACTCCTTAGACCATGCAGCCACTGAAGCTGGTTACTGATTTGTAAGCGGTTGACAAAAACTGAAGTTGTTAACCTGCTAAATATAGACTACTTTCATGTATAGAATGCTAATAATGAAATCTGTAAACAAATATTAATTAGCTGTCAAAAGTGGCAGCTATATAGCATACAATTTTCAAGGAACCAGATATGATATTTTTGACAAAATTAATATTGTTTATTCGTTACAACCTTAATGTTGATAGATCTGAATGCTTAAGGTTAGAGACAACAATTTTAACTTAGAGGTTGAATTATTTGATTCTGTGTGGCTCTTTATGAATATTGAAGTTAATTACAGTTTAAATTTACAGTAAAATTATTTTACAATCAACAATTTTAATATCATTGTTAAACAGTAACTACAAGTTAACAATCAAAATATAAAATACATATTTAATTCAACAATTTTATTTAATGGCTGACTGTTATAGTGCATTGAAATAGATACAATGCAAGACTGTTAGGTATTTGAGAACATTTTCTTGACAGACAGTAATATTTTAAATAATTCAATAATGTTATAATGACTAATTTTATAGGAATTGGTTAGTTTGTAGCATTTTTTTTTTAAATAGAAAACCAAACATAACTCATGCCAGGATTTTGATATTTATGGATTTAATTAACTTATTTTGTTCTAGAAATACAATATTGATAATCTGATTTTAAAATATTTATAGTAAGTTTAAAAAATATTAAATGGAGACAAAAGGTTCCCATGTTGCTATTGATTTAATTAAAATAGATTAAAGTTACTTTTTTGAAATGTGTGGATTTTGGGTGTTTTTGAGTGGTTGTTGTCTTGAGATAGTTCTTAGTTTACATATTATTGAGAAATACAACTGGAAAATAATCTTAGAACCAGTTTTGTTGATTAACTTGTTTGTGTGTGACTGTGCGTACACATATATTGTGTGTGTGTGTTTTGTGAAAGAACTTTGTACTGATAACCAGGCCTACTTATTGTATCTTAAGGAATAGAACACTTTTATTTTCTTTCTGACACCCATGTTGATATAATATATTCTGAAGGAATAGCAGTTTTGTTATGTTCAACCAAGAAAAAATAGCTATGTAAATGTGTCAAATTCAATCTTGGTTTGTCATCTTTTAGTCAATATTGGTATCAGATTATTACAGTAATAAAAATTGATGTAAGTACAGTAAAAATAAGATTGTGTATTTTCAATAGATTTATTCATCATATTTAAAGGTTTAGAAATGTTTAAATATTTGCTAAAAGAAGACATTAAATTTATTGTTTAAAACAAATTATGTTAACCCTATAATATAGTTATAGCTTATTATTGTTGACCAATGATTATTTTGTTTGCAATGAGACCAAAGGAATGAGAAGTAGTATATATATTTTACAAATAATATAAATCTTGCTAGGTAATGTGTGCATATTTATTTCAATTACTAGTTGTTTAATAAATCAGAATGAATAGTTAGTGTTTTTTTATAATGCAAATAAGATACACAAACATTTGAACAGTCTGTTAAATGGAAGCTTACTACGTTAGTCAGCTCAGGTTTTAAATGTTACTAGGTTTGACACAAAATAAAAATAGGGTTAACTTTTAAATACGTAATTTTATTAGCATAACTTAATTTTATATTAATTATAAAACATATTTTATGCTCTAATTAGAATTTTAAATAATTTATTTTCTAGAAAATATTACAGTTCAAGTTGTTTTGACTAGTATAGTAGAATTCACCTCACTACAGTTGTTTCGCGCGCCAACACGATCAAATGACGGACGAGTGATTGTTTACAATCTCTCTGTGCGGTTTGTGGTGAATATTATGTCGATATTTAGCTCGTATTATAGTATAGTAAAAGGCAAAATCGAAAATGCAACTGAGAAATATAAGCTACATAAGAAACAACAGGTTTGTAACATTTCTAGGTAAACCTCAAATGTTCTTAACATTTATATTATAAGATAAGCCTTAGCAAACTTTGAATAGCACCATTAATACATTGATAAATACGGTTTAGGTTTCTTTTAAATCACTGCTGTGAAGTCGTCTTTTGAAATGTCGATTAATAATGTAAAGTTAAAAAAAAACAATCGCTAGGGGTAACTTCTGTTTATTTTAATTAATTATTTCTTAGGGATATTTACGGTATGTCAAATTTAGACACTCGAAAGTTTGGTGTAGTTTTTGACGGACGTCTATGTCAAAGGCGCCAGACTTTTCGGTCTTGTGAGTACTTATTACCAGATTCCCCTTCTAAACTTTCGCCTTGGTCCCCTCTGGACAAATTTTGATATATATACACACATATAAGAGGTCCTCAACCATATCTCCATTGTTTATCTTCAAAATTAAATCATAATATGCATATGGGTTAAGGCTAGTTTATTAATGGTCACGCATTTTCAAATTTAGGAGCTTGTACCCTAAAAATTATAAAAAAATAATAAATAATAAAATACACATTTTATGTTAGTGAATGATTAATACTACACGAACTTTTAAATGTGATATTTTAATAATTTAGGTTTCAATCAATTATAAAGGTGCTAAAAGTGCAATAGAAAGGATAGGTCGCTGCGAAATCTATATTTGAGATCGAGGATTGACCCAGATATTATTTTTGAAGGATGTGTGATGGTTCGTTGTGAAGTCCCCAAACATGATAAGTGTTAACGAGTTAAAAAAAAGGTAATTTAATAAGGTTTTAACATATTTGTCGAATTAATTAAGGAGGCATACAAATCACATTATTAAAAAAAGGGTAGTGGAACCCCCAAAACATCTCCCCTCAGTAGCTAATAATAATCGTTACGGATTTTATGACGCTGAGCTATAATCACCCGTATTTGTAAAGATGACGTCTCACGGTCAACGGTTTTTCAAGCGCGCGCCAAGATATTTACATCATACTTTCTCAAGGTCAAGATCATTGCTGTGATGACAAAAAATAACCTTAACTCCAAACCTGTGTTACATAAAGTTTCGTCTACATACTTAAGCTTCATAACTTTATAGTATCTACGGTTTTTATACACGTATGGCAATTATATAACCGTGAGGGACATGACATCCAGGATTGGTCGCCTTATATGTTGACAATCAGCCGCTCTGGTGGCAATGAACATTACCCAGAGTACACCATAGGAGGTTGTCTACACGTCGTACCCGCAATGGATGATGAGTGATGATAGTTATCAAGTTGTGGAGCAGGTGTGAGTCTTAACCTAACTTGAGCTTAATTAACCAAACCCTGGTGACTGTTGGGTGTAATTCCTCTTAAAGGGAAGAATACCCAAGGTACCAGCCGGGAATCAAACCGGGACCTCTAGACTCGTAGCTAGGTGCACTGACCACTACACAACGAAACCGGTTAGTCTGTAAGCTCTTATGTTATTTAAATGTTGTACAAACACACACTCCGTCACGTCACTGAGAAATAATAAAACTCTGAGCAATCAAATCCGTTTAAATAAAACAATTTAAGCAAATTTGATAAACACAATCTACATGTTAATATTTTTTTAAATTTTATTTTTAGAAATGCTCTTTGCTAAAATAACAAAATTTTCTATGAATCGTGGACAAATAGGCCTACAATACGTTTATAAATAATTGGCGAAAGTTTGATTTCGATTCACATATAGATGCTAATTTATTTGTTTGCCTGTGATTGGCTCTCCGTAATAGCATACATATATCTAAAAAAACAAAAGCTCCTTACTTGATCCATTCTCACTAGCTTTCTCCACACTTCCCTAACCTTGAATACCCGCTTCACTTCAACAACATCCATACACCGAGTCATACATGATCTTTTATTATTAAAACTCTTAATGTTTCTCTTTTCACACATTCGTCTACAACATTTAGCCATGTTTTACATGTCCTACCCCTTCCTTTAGATCCACACACTCTACCTTCATATATTTGATTCTTCCCTCGATCCACACTCATCCTCTCAACATGCCCAAACCAACTAACACGCTTCTTTCACATTTAATCATTGGATTCCCTTTCAAACCGCACTTCTTCAGCACCCATTGATAACTGACTTCTGTCCGTACGAGTTTTTACACCGACAACACATACATTCAATTTTACCAAGGAAATATTGAGTGTGTGAAAGTGATTTTAAATAACCAAAACTAGGTCCTATTTTTGTAGTTCGGTTTTTAGGGATACCAACATTTGTAAACGGACTCAAACCCATTTTTTAATAAAGGTCCCATTGTGCGAGGGAACCTTATCAAAGGCTATAGAAGACGTCCGTCCATCAAGAAAACCCGCCTACCGAGTCCCCTGAAAGTCTTAGAACGCAACGTGATGTACATTTCTGTCAGAAGAATAGTCTATCACTGAATCTAACGGGAGTTTGTAGAATTTCTGTGGTACTAATCAATCTCAGTGAGATCACTAAATCACAGAATTGGTAAATAATATACTATCACCTACTTCGGTGTTCGAATGGTCTAAGGCGTCACTCTCTTGTTGGACTAAATTACCGATGACGAGGAGATTGGGGTTAGATCCCGGTCGGGTGCACTAAGGATGGTTTTTCTAAATGGTTTTCCACTCTCTCCACGCAAATACGGGTGCACTTACTTTAAATTAAGCCTTACTAATCACTAACCCATTAGTGTAATTATTACATAAGCGTATAACCCGAACAGGTAATAAGACGCGGCGCTAAAAAAAACATTGATTAAAGGTCACTAAAATTTGACCTTCTAGAAATATGTCTTATTTAATTCGTTAATATTAAAAAGTTATCAAAGGCTTCCAATAATACTTTTTTATGTTTTACTTTATAGTTTATTTTTACATCATTAATTAAACGGACCAAGGATGCAAATACAATAATTGTAGCAGGTTACATCCCCCCTCCCTACCTTGTGGTAACATCAGTTGCAATTTTTCAAATAACTAACCTCCTATACAAATCAGGCTATACGAATTTGATAGGAGGAGGAAGAATGTATAGAAATGTACCCACATTTTTGTGAAGGCGAGAGTGGGTAACTATTTAGGTAAAAAAAAAATACTCCCATTATAATCCAGCAGGGATTGGAACCCCGTTCTCTTCGTCACTGGCAAACCAGACTATATTGAATTAATTAAACCTTAAACTCGCTTCGTTGGACAAATGGTCTAAGGCATCAGTAGTCTGGACTGCCGTTGTTAGGGAGTTTGGAGTTCTAATCTCGGTCAGGTTTTCCAAGCGTGCTTTTTCTTTCTAAATTGCGTTCCACTCTCCACGCAAATGCGGGTTCACTTTCGCAAAGATCAACCATAGTCATCCCTAACATATTAGTGCATAATCGTACAATCCGAACGGGTAGTAAGATGCGGCGCTTATAAAACACTCAAACGTAAGCGGTATTTTTCCTCTTTAAAAAGTTTTACCATATTTTTAAGCACATCTCAGCTAGTAGGCTAAGCCATATCGATTTCCCGATAAAAAAAAACCCTGTATTCTCTCTCTCTCTCTCTCTCTCTGTTCCAGGGCGTCGCTGGCATGGAGACGTCTACCGACGTTGGCGCACGCGCGCTGAACGACGCCGCTACCCACAATTCCGCATCCAGCCAGTATCGGAACAACGAAAACCTCGATGGCGAATGTGTGACCCTCGGAAAAAGTTGTTTATTACCGAATAGCCGGCGAGGTGTCGCTTTCCACAAGAGGATGACGACGACGATAGGGCTGATGCCACATGTCTGTTTAATTATGGAGATCTTCATGTGACGGCTAATGACGGACCAGATGTTAATGTTCTAGAAGAGGAGACATGTAGGTCGGAGAGAAAAGTGCCAGTGTCTAATGGAAACCTCTCGGAATATGTAGTATTTCAACGACCGGTGACTTCGGGGAAGGTCGAGGAAAGGGTAGACGATGTCCGCGCCGGAAACTGTGACCGGAACAAACCGTCGTACCTGGGGTTCAATTCGTGGAACTTTTGGAGGGAGACCCTTCCCGTGATCGATGATTCGGAGCTCCGTTTGCTTTCGGTTCCCGCAGCTGTGAACGGGGAACCTACCTCTGACGAACCCGGAGAAGAAAAAGAAAAGTGCGTGGAATTTGAATGTAATCCTGTGTTTCTCTCGGACGTGGTGGCAAGTGAGAACTTGGTGAAAAAAATTTGGATCGAATCTCAAAATGGTCGCGAGTCAGCCCTTGTTTCAGAGTCGATTCCGAACGGGGGCGTGGTGGTAGGGTATGAGGTTTCAGGTACCGAGTCCGAACGTCCAAACGGGGTTTGTATCTTTACACAGTCGAATGGGTCCACAGATTTGTCCGTATACGATCCCGATCTAAAACATTGTAATACCGATCTGTCGAAAAGCCTCCGCCCACATCCCTGTACTCAAAATAATGGATCTAGCGTTCGTGACAACGACTTTACCGATAGCTACAAATCTTTCGGGTCTATAGTGATACACCCCAATTCGGTCGACCCTGCGACCCCTTCGCCGGAACTGGAGAACGAAATATTGGAACAGTTTGCCTCGCGCACCACCAACAATTTCAAATCGATTCTGAAACCTTTTTCGAATCTTTTCAAATTATCTTTGCGGCGCATCTACCAAACCAACGAGGAGGGGACGATGGGTAACCTTCAAGGCTCGGATAGTAAAAAATCCGGGGGTGGTGCTTTTAAAAGTCCTGGGAAAAACAAGAAAGATAAAAAGAAGGGAACAAAAAATCACCCGCGAAAGAATTGATCAAACAAGTTAAAGGCCAGGCGCCGCCACCCCCTCCACCGACCTCGCAAACAAAAAACAAAAACGCACGACAGCAACAGCAGCGTCAACAAAAAGTGGTATCGCCGGAGGGCGTTCATTCGGAGCGCTCCGGTCACGCTTCTGTGACTGCACATAACGGCAACAACGCGGCGGTGGAGGCCCCTGGAGGAAGCGGCGAGGAGCCAGTGTTTCCAACAACGCTCGCCAGTAACCTGACGGCCGCGGACACCGGCTTCGACCCGGACGACTCCACGACGTACCTCGTCACAGATTCATGGAGGCAGGTGAAGAAACTCGCAGTGAAGTCTCCGGCCGGTAACCGTGTGGCCACCGGGGTGCCGGGCGGCGTCTCGGACCCAACTCTCTTGACGCCTCCCAGTAGGGAGTCCAGCTCCGAGTCTGTGTTCACCGACCCTCTGACGCCTCAAGGTTTCGCCGAGGCTCAGAACAGCAGCATTGCGAGCAGCTATTACTCTGAATCCGGAGGGACCTTCCCTAGAGACGGGGAAAGACGGTCCAGGAATCTAGGTTATGGACCCACCACCATCACCAACTCCCGCGTCAACGGACTGGGGGACCCTTACGAGGGCAGTACGTCCAACGTGGTGGACCTCGAGTGGGACCACAGTGACGGTATGAGGATGGTAGGCTATGCGGGGGACATGGCCCACCCTGGGGACCACCTCGCCGTCCTAGACAAGAGGACCGTCTCGGACGACCTGACGCAGATCAGTGACGCCACCGACATCGACGACATCACGTTGACCCTGGTGGAGAGCCACGAGCAGTTGACGGACGCCGAAGACTCCGAGACTTCGTCGGCGGTGTTCAGCGTCCCCGGAGGGATGGCGCCGTCCTCCTCTCAGCAGTCCTTGCACAAGAGGCCGCAGTCGCACAGTCTGGACGCCTTGGATGAGGAGGGCGTCGTAGCGGATGACGCTGCCAAGTCTCTGAGCGCTGACGCCCTGGAAATAGGAGGTGCTGGGACGGCGACGATGCACGGGGTGGGACACCAGAGGACGACACCTCCCCCGACGTCGTTCACCCTCGTCAGACATCGGAAAGTGGAGCTGAATCCGACGCGTCTCAGTGAGCATTGTCTCATATCTGGTGAGCCCTTTACACTTTTTATTGATGCACTTAACAGCACTTAGTGATTTAGCTCGATAAAGAAAGAACAAGTCTGAATAAACCCTCTTCGGTGGTCACATGGTCTGGCGACTGGACAACCGGTGACCGGAGAAGATCAAGATCCGAACCCCGATCGAATGTACTGAATTTTTTCCTCCCAAATGGGTTTTCACCTTTTCCTACACCCAAATGCTGGTACACATCCTCTAAATTATACCCTACGCATCCCTACAACGTTAGTATAAGACATATTTCGGTACAAACAGAGTGGGTAGCAAGATGCAATGAAAAATAGACAAGGAGGAAGAAAAACTGGGCCGACCTGGCTCATGAGAAACAAACATTTACAAAATTAATAAAACTTTAAGTTACACAGGACAGGATTTAAGCCCTGCCTCCCTTTTCAGAGCAAAGTACAAGATTTCTTTTAAATTTATTTTTACAACCGTGTTTAACGCCTGTAAAGGTAATCCACATAATGATATGATATTTACTCAAATAGAGTAGCGAAGAGAAAGGAACCATTTTAGAGGTAATCCACCCGAATTTGCGTGGAAGGAGAGTGGGAAACCATTTAGGGAGAAAAAAACCACCCTCATTTGACCCGATCGGGATTCGAACCCCAATCTTCATGTGTTCAGCAAGTCAATTTAACACGAGAGTAACCCGCCTCGGTGGCGTAGTTGGCTAACGCGCTTGTCATGTTGAGCTCGACTGCTGAGAACGGGGAGATCGAGGTTCGAATTTCGGTCGGGTGAACTGGGGGTGGTTTTTCCTAAATGGTTTTCCACTCTCCCTCCACGCAAATGCGGGTTCACATCCTCTAATCCAACCTTCCCAAATTCCCAATCCATTAGCGTAATTAGTACTTAAAGCGTATAACCCGAACGGGTAGTAAGACGCGGTGCTAAATATTATTATTATTAACACGAGAGTAGCGCGTTTGGAGGGGTATGATGGCAAAAAAAGCGATCATTAGCTTCTAAAACCATTGTTTAACTATTACTTCTATAAGAACGACAAATCATCATTGATTTATTGTAATTGTCACACGTTTCAATGAACTAGACCGCCGAAGACGGAGAGATAGGGATTTCCTAGATGTGTTTCCACTCTCCTTCCACGCAAATGCGGGTTCACTTCCTATAAATTGAAAACTTTCGTAACTCCTAAAACCGTATAACCCGAACGGGTAGTAATACGCGGTTCTAATAAAACACATTATAAGGTTCTATTCTTATAACTATTCAAATTTAAATGTTCGGCTGTTATACACGACTATTCAAATCTGTTAAATTTAGCGAACAGTTTGATATTATTTAATCAATAGTTAATGTTGTTGACGTCATCATAACTAGACAAGGGAATTTGATGCGTGCTATTGATTGGTCAAGCTCGTAAAAAAAACAAACAGATTCTACTGTCCAATTTCCATGTGAAGATTCTTATTCGACGGCTAGAAAAGTTACCAGGTTCTACAATTACGTGTTCATACGTCACGTCATCTGCAGCTGACACTTTTGATAGCTATTATCACTATTTGTAAAATAACACTGATAATATAGTAAAGCGTTATTGATATTGGCCCCCAAAAACAAGTATTTTATTAAACGGCCTCCCTATTAAAATTGGACAGTGTATGGATATTCCGGACGGGCTGTAAGATGTGGAGCACAAAATAAAAAACGGGGAGGGATAGTCACAGTTTGGTTTCTACAGTAATAAAAAAAATGGGAACCTACAGTAGCCCCATGGCTTCTTTGGTGCTGACTGACAGCTGACATTTAGGTATATACCTACATTTTGACTGTCAGAAGGACAGCTGCTAAACACATGTTTATGCAGATCATATGGTTCGGCGTAGGGATACATAATTTGGTCTGGTAACTTTTCAAAGCCGTCAGCTGTGAGCTGTCAATCAGCACCAAAGAAGCCATGGGGCTACTGTAGGTATATTTGTTTCATGTCTGGTTTCAAAACGTAGTCTGATTCCCCACGAAGGTATGGAAGGTGGGGCCGGATTAAGGTTTTTGGGGGCACTGGGTTATCGAAGAATTTAGGGCCCTATTTACTAATTATCCCCTGTAAGAGGCCCAAGCTTTCATTGAATACGTCTGTTAATTTGTTGCATGGGTGTCATTAAATTAAATATTTATTAGTTTCATAAACAGTAGACTTAAACCAAATTTAATGATACACTATATGAATGTATGTTAGTTAAAAACATATTTATAATTTTAAAATTCTGTACATTTGTTAAAATGTATATTTAAAAAAAAAAAGTTCACGTTAATAACATGCTATAACCTCCGCACAGATGGACATACGGACAAAAGCGTCAGTCTCCTATACTCTGTTTGATTGAGGACATGGAGATCGTGGGAGCATAGGCCTACCGATGCGTTTTATTTCAAATTATTTCCAACCCTCCCTCCACACCAATACTGATATATCGCCTCTAAATTATACTTACCATCACCCTCAACACATGGGTGTGAATATGACGTGGGTAGGGGGGAAATGTTATGTAAGGTAATGTTTGTTAACTGTGCTCTCTTTTTAATCATAGTTCACACTTGAAATTGAAACTGTCAGAAACTAATATTATAAAACTTTTTTGTCACAATATATATTTTAAATTAAAAATTCAAACGTCATCATATTATTACGACGTGTACACACATACACTGTAATCTTAAGACGTTTGCTATTCATTTAATATGACCCTCTTCGGTGGCCGCATGGTCTAACGCGCTACTATATAGTAGTAGACTAGACTGCCGATAACGGGGAGATCGAGGTTTGAATATCGGCCGGGTGTAGGCCTACTAGGTGTATTTTTTCCCCGAATGGTTTTCCGCTCTTACTCCACACAAATGTAGATACATTTCATCTAAATATAACATTCCTAGTCCCTAAAACAATTAGCGTAATTAGTACAGATACGTATAACCCAAACGTTTATTAAGACGCAGTGCTAAAAAAAAGGTGTATATAATTTATCTACAGGTATAGGTGCCCTGATAACTTTAGTGTTTTAAATTTAAATAAAATTCTTATCCTCGACAAAACACTGGGTCGTTTGGCTGGAGGGGTAGTCGGGCGGTCACCCGGTGACTTCATCACGCCAACTACAAACAGACCCTACGAAAATGGCCGATCGAGTGCAACCTTCCGTTGTGGTGACCTGCTTGTACCTTACGTGGTGTCTTGGTAGTTGTAACTTGCTCCATCTTCTCTCCTCTTAAACCATTGTATACATTCCCCGTCCCACTTCTACTCTTCTCCGAAAAAAACTGTCCTCACAGAACGTTTTAACATCGTAAAGTTGTATACTCCTCTGGTGTAAAAACAACTTTCATTTCTCTAGTCGAGAGTTTTCAACCTCTTTACAGTTGTATCCCTCTCATCGTAAATATTGATATAATAATAATAATAATAATAATAATAATAATATAATAATATTGTCTTTATTTGGGTGATGGGACGCGAGAAAAGTTCAATGTTTTCTGAAATGTTAATATTAAACAATTTTTTGTTTGTCAAAATAAATAAAATAGTTCTTCAGTAGAAACAAAAAGTTTAATTTTCTTTAATGGTGGTAACCCTTCCTTCACCTTTGACAAGATAGCTTGTGAATGTGGGGAATGCCAGGTCTCCACCGTGGTTCGGATTCCACGTTAAACTGTAGGTCCTCCATTTCATCTCACAATCACCCTACCATTACACATTAGCGTAAGTGCGTATAGCCCGAACGGGTAGTAAGACGCGGTGCTAATAATAATAATAATAATAATAATAATAATAATAATTTAATGGTGGTATCAAGTTATTTAATATCTGTCAAGAGCATAAAAAAAGTTGTCATTACATTCCAAGACACCCTTGAGTCTTGACAGATATTCAACAACTGTTGATATCACCACGCGAAGAAAATTAAACTCTTATGTTTCTACTCATTTATTTGGATTATTTCGCCTAATTTTTGTTTTTGCTATAAAAAATTACGACGCTTAACTTTGAACCCCAACTATCACATTTTTTATAAGGCTAGTTTCTTTTACTACACCTAACCCCTTCTTTATAATGTAAAAACATACTTATATAATCTACTATCAATAATTAAAAGATAAAATAATACTGTCTACAAAAAATATGTGAATCTAAATACACACAAAATTGAAAACCCCCTAGAATTAAAAAATAAAATTATAAAATCCTTGTCTTTTGTACTAGCATATTTTTTGGAATGGTCCTCGCTTGGATCTTTTTTTTAAAATCAAATAGCCTTAGAAACTATTGAAAGTGGTCTTCCCCCAACACGTTTTTTAAAAATTTAATGCTTTTAGGAGCTATTTGGAGTGGCTCTATAAGCGTATTTGTTTTTAACAATCGGATCCCTCTTGAAGCCATTTAAAGTGATAGTTAACTGGACATTAAAAAAAACCTCTAAAAGCTATTTGGAGTGTTCCTTCACTGCCAAATTTTTGAAAAGTGAATCTCGTTATAGGTTGAAGTTGAAGTTATTTGATACATGGCCATCTTTAAGCTTAATATAAAAAATCTTCCTAAAATTTCGAGGGAGGGCAAGGGGGGGCTTGAGCCCTATAAACCCTCCCTCCCTACGTTCATGGTCGTGTGCATTCATTTCAAGTTTAATTTTAAACGTTTTAGTTAATTTTTATAGATAATTTTTTGATAATTTTAGGTGATTAAAGTCCATCCAACAGTTGGTAAGATGGTGTGAACAATTGTTTTGATGTATTCATAAGTCAAATCGTGATAATGCTCTGCAATCGTACCGATGTCAATAAATCAATAAAAACTACATCGTTATATTTTGTCGCTATTGAGACCTACATTATTGTTTCTGTGGTTGTTCAAGATGTTCATCCTACCGCTATTCAAGCAATGAGGTCCGTATAGAGGACTATTTTATTTTATTTTATTTTATTTCTCACCTCCAGAACCGGTTTTGTCACAAAGCAACAAGGAAACGACATGCATCTAGGAGTGGACAAAGTTCCAGACATTGGGAAAATTCGACCTTGAAAGTGTTTAATTTATTCAGACTTAATTAATTATTAATATTATTATTGCGTATGCACGCTCACCACGTCTTAGAATAGGTAGAGGAAATGTTCCCGCATTTGCGTGTAGGGGGGAGTGGGAAACCTTCGTGTGGTCTAACTATCAAGCACGCTTAGTCTGGTTTGCCGGTGTGATGATCAGCCAGCTCGGGGTTCGAATCCCGGCCGAGTGTGCTGAGGGTGGTTTTTAATAGGCTTCCCACTCGACATGCAAATGTGGGTACATTCACTCCCTAATTCTAACTTTGTAATCCATATTCAATTAGTGTAAACAAGCGGGTAGCGCGGATGTTTACTAAAACGAGGCACACACACACACACACATACAAAACCAAATTATTTTGAGTACCTCTAGGATCGAACTAGGATCTTCTAGACAGGGTCGGCACGTCGCAGGGTTTCCATGCTTCCTTGGCGAGACTTGAAATTTGTGCCCCAGCTGTAACCTATTTTATATTAGTTATAAATAATCCGCACCCTCTTCGTGACGTAAAATAATAATAGGTGCTTAAATACCTGACAAAAAAAAAATAGAGGTAACTAAATATAAAATAAGTGTTGTGACCTCCCTCCCCCCCCTTTACCAATGTGTGTAAAATAATATATTATCCCTTCTTCACTTCTTATTAATATTTTCGGGAAGCTTTTAATTACAAATCAAAGTGATTATACGATAAAGCGACCCCGAATGTCATAATACCATGAAAGTGATTAAATTGATCAATTAAAAAAATATATTCTTATTTATTTAGAAATATAATTAGTTTATTTTAATTTAAATCAATTTTTTTTTTTTCAAACCCACTTTGGTGGCCGCATGGTCTAAGGCGCTACTCTCGCAGTAGTCCAGACTGCCGATGACGGGGAGATCGAGGTTCGAATATCGGTTGGGTGTATTGAGGGTGGTTTTATCAGAATGGTTTCCCACTATCCTTCCACGGAAATGCATGTACACTTTCTATAATTATAACCTTCCTAGTCCCTGAAACCACTAGAGTAATTAATACATAATCGTATAACCCGAAGAGATAGTAGTGGTGCTAAAGAAAATAACTATTTTTTTAAAAACCTTGTGATACTCCATTTTGTTGGAATGCGGCTCTGTATATGCAAGTTAGCCTCCCTAACCCCTCGATACAGACACTACTAGGCCTACTAACATAAATATATGTACAGGCATACTTCGCTAATACGGTGGGTTGGGTTGCAGACCACCGCGTAAAACGAATATCGACTTAGAACGAATTACAGCATTTTTAGTTTGTTTTTTTCACTTGTCAGTTCATATAAAAGCTTAAAAATATATTTACATTATCATTTACTAAGTGTTCAATAGCGCTAGGCCTAAAATAAATAAATGCAAAAGTAAACATAATCCGGTTTTAAAATGTACAGAAATGTACCGTAACCTAAAAACCGTTGAAAATCCCCGCCTAAGGCTATGGCCATATTGCGACCTGGTCGCCGCGACCAAGACGCCAGCACGCAATGTCTTGTTTTATATAGGGGTTGCCAACTACAGCCTGGCGACAGCGACTTTGGTTCTCCATTTAAATAACATAGTTCTCGACGTTTGGTGACCAAAGAGGCTGCGATCACAGGTCGCAAGTATGGCCGCACCCTTATATCTTCAGAGCAAGACAAGCTAAAGCACTAATGTAAAGCGCAGTTTTAAACGAAGCGCCTTAAAGCTAGGTACGCCTGTACAACTATAACTCGCTTTGCTCTTCCGGGGTTCCTCCCCCAAAGTGTTTTGATTTAAAGGTGTAAAGCTAATGTTATTCCAGAGCAGTCTTTTTGACAGTCTTACAGTTTAGCCACAAGAGACCTCCAAAGCAAGGTCCACACCTACTTTAAATTGCTCGCATTTTGATTTTTTTTAAGGGGTTAAAAGTTAGTTTTTTAAACTTTTTGGAATTTTCCCGTCGGTTACAGGCTAGAAGCTATAAGTTTGCCAAATTTCAAGTTTCTATCTCATCTGGAAGTGGGTAAACAGCCGTGTGGCTTTATAGTAGTATAATTATTGATTGAGTGTTGAATTGAGTTTATTTTTAAAAGTAAACGCCTATGTTAAAATCTGGGTCGGTGTCTGAATAGTTTAGGGAGGGTTGATTTTAAAGAAACTACAACAGGTTTCGTCTGTAGAGAAGGTGGTGAAATCCCACCCCAGTATATTCAGTCGGGTATCAAACTCAAGCCTTCCGCTGTCCGAGACCTTAGTTCAGTCGTCGGCGAGTCTCCCTACCGAGCTAAGAGTCTCGGCTTCCATTCCAGGCATGGCCGGAAAGTTTATCATCGGTGAAATGTTAGTTTATTCTTTCACACTGATGAATTTACGGCCGGGGGTTGAGTGTTGTGTCTGTTCTAGGTTTATGTTGCTTAAGTCGTGTGCTGATTTAATCAGTCAGTTCATAAAGTGCATGTTAAATACTTCAAATAAAATAATTTATAAAAACAAACGCTAAACTAACTGTGCCAGAATAACGCAAGTGAACTAGGTGGAGTGTCGAACTGTTGATCTTAAGTGGTGTTCTTTTGTTCCCTGGACAGGTTCTTCCCCCCAGGAGAAGGACCTGCGACGTCACTCCTCAGTGTCCGACGTCCCCTTGGACAGTAACGTCCTCCGCAAGGTCGCCAGTTTGACCCTCGACAAGGCCACCTTAGAGCAGAGGATCGTCAAACCACGCTTCGTGCCGGAGAAGTTGGACTTCCAGATCTACGAGAAGTTCGAAGGTCAGTTATTATACGGGTCAACATGACTCGAAAACGGGGGTGAGTAGGGGTGCTTGGGACCTCCTGATTACAAGGAAACTCCGGGACAGCTCGCGTATAGTAAAATTAATTTCTACGAACGGGAGTCGAACCCCGATCTCCCTATTAACGCGGGTGGTCCAGTCTATTGTGATACACCACTGACGTAGGGATGATTGGTCTTGAACTGTAGTTGAACTATTTATAGTCGATATTTGGACGTCAGCCATTCCCCCATTTGACCTGAACTGCTTGTTATTTCGTTTAACCGGAGATTGGTTGGCCCCCGAGACTAGACTATAAATAAGGCCCTCAAGTGAGTCACATAGTAAGCTTGTACTAGTAGTTATAGTTTTATTTATTCGACTTTAATTGACCAAACAATAAAAAATATTGTTTTAAAGCAATAGAATACTTCACTTTAGTGCAACAAAGTCGTAATTGGAAATACTTACATCGTTTGGCTGGACTAGTTAAGGTGTGTGTGTGTGGGGGGATGGGGGGGGGCATGAGAAAGGGGCAGTTTTTATAGCAAAACTATATTTTGGGATAATTTTCCTCAACAGTTGTTGAATATTTGTCAAAGGTGTCCTGGAATTTAATGACAACTTTCTCTCTTCATTTAACATTTTTTGGAATTAGACATCTAACCCTAAAATTAAAGACAGTTAAGGTCCGGCCGAAGGGAGCGCGAGTAATTTTACAGTTTTTATAGCATTAGATTTTTTGGCCAAAATAAATCAAATATTTCTCCACTAGCAACATAAAATTTAGTTTTCTGCACATGCTAATATCAACAGATCTTTAATATCTGTCAAGGTGTCTTGGAATTTGGTCAAATTTTTTAAATAAAGAGAAAAAGTTTTTACAAAATTCCAGGACACCCTTGACAGATATTCAAGATCTGTTGATATTAGCATGTGCAGAAAACTACTAACCTCTATGCTGCTAGCGGAGAAATATTTGATTTATTCTGGCCAAAAAATTTCAACTTTTTTCAAATTTTAAGAGCGAAAAAAGAGAAACTCAATTTTCTCAAAATTGGTTTTGAATAATTTTGATTAAAATTCGTATCAAGGCAATGTTTAACATTACAAACAAAATGGAATATTCTCATTTTCCATTAAAATAATTTTGAAAGTACCTTACTAATGGAGAAATTTCCAATTTAAGTCATATCTCTGCAACCATTTGAGATTCAAAATATCTCGTCATAGAAAAAATATGCGACTCTTAAATACAAACAACTTTTATTCTAAATAATATGTTATAAAATCAATATTATTTCAGTTGTAGGCAAATACAAAAATATATATTTTAGTATAATTATAAAGCCTTGGTAATGTAGAGTTGAAAATGCACAAAACGGTGAGGTGCACCTTATCAATTATTTCCCAAATGTTTCCCTCGCGCTTTCTCTCCAAGCAAATGCGGGAACGTCTCATCTAAAAATATTATTTCCTCGTCCCTATTCCATTATCGTGACTAGAACACGTACGCCGTTGATGGTCTGTTCTGGCACTAGAGCGTGTCCCTCCCTCACTGTACGCCACTGCGCGAGTAAAGCAGGGGCAAGGAAGGAGGTGTAGAGGTTAGTCCGGTCTGATCCCGAGACGACTTCACTCGCCAGTGAAGCGAGCGTTTGATTGACAGGCGGCGGGTCGCGCGAAGTTGTTCGGGTCATTTCGATAGTTAAATAAATAAAAATAAGTTAAAAACTCGACAGTGAGTGGGAAAATGGCGCTAGAAAATCTGGCTGACCAGTTGTTTTTTAATTAAGTTTTGGTGTGTGTATGTGCCTCGTCTTACTACCCGTTCGGATTATACGCATATGTTCTAATTACGCTAATGTGTTATAGAGATGAAGAAAGTTTAGTTTAAGTAAGTGTACCCGCATTCGAATATAAAGAGAGTGAAAATCCACCCTCAGTACACTCGACTGGGATTCGTACTCTGATCTTCAGTCATCGGCAGTCTAGTCCACCCACCCTTTAGAACATTTGACCACCCAAGCACTCCCCCCCTCCACTCCCCAAAGTTGATTTGGATATTTTTTTACTATAAAATATTGATTCATCCTATTTATCGCGTCAAAGCTCGTATATTATTGTTTTACAATGAAGTAGTGGTCGGGATTCGTATCCCCCTATGGTTGTGATAACAGTTTATTTTATTCAAACGGTTTTCCCATCCTCCCTCCACGCAAAATTGGATACATCATCCTTTAAAAAAAATCTTTCGTGCTCTTGTCTCATGAGTGTAAATATACGGCTCATCTGGACGTGTAATGAAGACTTGCAATATGGAGGGAAAAAATGCGTTACTTTTTTTGTTTGTTTTTTTCCTCCCTGGTAAAAAGTCGAACGAAACGTTTAATCTTACATTAGCGTGAGTGAAGTGAAGTGTTGCCAGGGTAAGCAGAGCCAGTATAAACTGTACTTATGATATGGTCTCATCACTCAGTAGAACACTCGTTGATTGGTCAGGTATCGAGGCAAATTATCGTATGATTGGTCAAACGGAGAACACGTCGGCGAGAACCTATTATAGGTACGGTTTTAACCAGCTCTGCTTATCCTGGCAACACGACACAGCATTGATAAGTAGGAGGCGAGCAGTTATGGGTCCGATACTTTAGTTCATTTGGTAGCGTCTCTGCTTATCGAGATAATGGTCCCCTTTTCGATTCGTTGCATGGACTAAAAATTTGATCATTGATGAAACGTGGGTTTCCCCTTTTCACAGTGATGAAGTAACGGCTGGGGGCTGGTTGTTGTGTCTGTTATATAGTAGATTTCAATTGTTTGAATAAGACCTTTACTGATATAACCATGCGGTTCAGAAAGTTCACGTTAAATACCACAAATAATAATAAAAATAAAACTATTATCAAGTTAAAATAAAGTTTAGGTTCAGTTGCAGTTGTGAAAATTTTAAAATCAAGAAAGAAAGTATTGATCTTGTTGTCGTTTAACACCTCGTTTGTCGTATTCGAAGTGGGGGGAGGGCGGGGGGGGGGGAGTTGACGAATAAACTTTCTTTTTTGGCCATACAAAAACAGGCCATAATATATTAAAATTTAATTTTGGTGATAGTTTTATCAATCTAAAAGTGTATACGAATAAATAAATGGTAGAAATAGATCTTCTGAAAAGAGAAATATTAATGTTTGATTATTCAAAACAATCCTAGTTCGGTACAAGGTAAACAAGAACTTGTTCAAACGCTCACACATCAAGACTAGGTTGTTGATTTTTTTTATTTACACTTCGCCCACTCGTAGTTTCGTTACCATCCAACGAAATCGTACTGTTTATGTGCATTAAAAAAAGGCCTCTTCATCATAATATGATAAAAAGTTCTATTTTGTTTATTTGTGTGTCATGTTCTTATTTCTACATTTATATTGAACCTGTTTCTCTGATATAACGTATCACAGTCAAGGTGAATTGTAAAATAAACAAAAAAAGCATTTGCAACGTTAACCGATGTCGAATGGGCTCAGTAGTTTTAATGAAGGGCCTATGTTCGAGTCTAGTTCGCAATAGTTTTTGTTTGGAGCGGTCGGTGTCTGATCAGCGATGTCGCTGTGATGGAACCTCAACTGAAAAAAAGATTCATTGGTGAGTGTTGGAACTAAAATTACATTTGTCATTTTTTTTAAACCCCTGATTTGTAAAAAGAGAAAACGGATTAAGATTCCCATTTCATATTTACATCAGTGGTGTATTTCGGAGGTGGACGAGGTCACAATGTGGACTCATCCTTTGCTCCAGATATTATCTAGTCCAGTGTCCCTACAGATCTTGTCTAGTCCAGTGTCCCTACAGATATTGTCTAGTCCAGTGTCCCTACAGATATTGTCTAGTCCAGTGTCCCTACAGATATTGTCTAGTCCAGTGTCCCTACAGATATTGTCTAGTCCAGTGTCCCTACAGACCTTGTCTAGTCCAGTGTCCCTACAGACCTTGTCTAGTCCAGTGTCCCTACAGACCTTGTCTAGTCCAGTGTTCCTACAGACCTTGTCTAGTCCAGTGTTCCTACAGACCTTGTCTAGTCCAGTGTCCATACAGATATTGTCTATTCCAGTGTCTCTACAGATCTTGTCTAGTCCAGTGTCCCTACAGACCTTGTCTAGTCCAGTGTACATACAGATATTGTCTATTCCAGTGTCCCTACAGATCTTGTCTATTCCAGTGTCCCTACAGATCTTGTCTAGTCCAGTGTCCCTACAGATCTTGTCTAGTCCAGTGTCCCTACAGATCTTGTCTAGTCCAGTGTCCCTACAGACCTTGTCTAGTCCAGTGTCCCTACAGACCTTGTCTAGTCCAGTGTCCCTACAGACCTTGTCTAGTCCAGTGTCCCTACAGACCTTGTCTAGTCCAGTGTCCCTACAGACCTTGTCTAGTCCAGTGTCCATACAGATATTGTCTATTCCAGTGTCTCTACAGATCTTGTCTAGTCCAGTGTCCCTACAGATCTTGTCTAGTCCAGTGTCCCTACAGACCTTGTCTATTCCAGTGTCCCTACAGATCTTGTCTATTCCAGTGTCCCTACAGATCTTGTCTAGTCCAGTGTCCCTACAGACCTTGTCTAGTCCAGTGTCCCTACAGACCTTGTCTAGTCCAGTGTCCCTACAGACCTTGTCTAGTCCAGTGTCCCTACAGACCTTGTCTAGTCCAGTGTCCATACAGATATTGTCTATTCCAGTGTCCCTACAGATCTTGTCTATTCCAGTGTCCCTACAGATCTTGTCTATTCCAGTGTCCCTACAGATCTTGTCTAGTCCAGTGTCCATACAGATATTGTCTAGTCCAGTGTCCCTACAGATATTGTCTAGTCCAGTGTCCCTACAGATCTTGTCTAGTCCAGTGTCCCTACAGATCTTGTCTAGTCCAGTGTCTCTAGAGATCTTGTCTAGTCCAGTGTCCATACAGACCTTGTCTAGTCCAGTGTCCCTACAGACCTTGTCTAGTCCAGTGTCCATACAGACATTGTCTAGTCCAGTGTCACTACAGATATTGTCTAGTCCAGTGTCACTACAGATATTGTCTAGTCCAGTGTCCCTACAGATATTGTCTAGTCCAGTGTCCCTACAGATATTGTCTATTCCAGTGTCCCTACAGATTTGTCTATTCCAGTGTCCCTACAGATCTTGTCTAGTCCAGTGTCCCTACAGACCTTGTCTAGTCCAGTGTCCCTACAGACCTTGTCTAGTCCAGTGTCCCTACAGATATTGTCTATTCCAGTGTCCCTACAGATCTTGTCTAGTCCAGTGTCCCTACAGATCTTGTCTAGTCCAGTGTCCCTACAGACTTGTCTAGTCCAGTGTCCCTACAGACCTTGTCTAGTCCAGTGTCCCTACAGACCTTGTCTAGCCCAGTGTCCCTACAGATCTTGTCTAGCCAGTGTCCCTACAGACCTTGTCTAGTCCAATGTCCCTACAGACATTGTCTAGTCCAGTGTCCCTAAGACATTGTCTAGTCCAGTGTCCCTACAGACATTGTCTAGTCCAGTGTCCCTACAGACATTGTCTAGTCCAGTGTCCCTACATACATTGTCTAGTCCAGTGTCCCTACAGACATTGTCTAGTCCAGTGTCCCTACAGACATTGTCTAGCCCATTGCACCTCAGATCCAAATTTAAACCTATTGCCAATTGAGGTGTATTGATAATAATTGTTTGTTAATTATATTAAGTTCTACCTTTAGTTTTTAACTTTAGTAGTATTCAGTTTTAATAACTCTGGCTTTACCCGCTTCGGTGGTCGAATGGACTAAGGCAGTGGTACTAAACCTGAGGTACTAATACCCCCGGGTGTATGCGAACACTTCTCAAGGGTACAGAAAATTGAAAAAAAAATAGATTTATAAGCATATAGTGTTCTCACTTAAAGTTATTATTTTTATTTTTGATGCTATTTATTTTATTTATTTTAGATGTAGATTACAGAACACGTATGCAACGTTCAAGATAAACTATACCTGAAGACACACGAACCTAAAAGATTTAATACCCTGGTTTAGGGCAACACTCTCGCATTATAGACTAGACTGCCAATCACCTGGAAATCGGGGTTTTAATCCCGGTAGGGTGTATTGAGGGTTGTTTTACACTCTCTTTACGCATATGCGTGTACACTTTTTCTAACTTCAATTTTCCTCATCGCTAATATATTAGAGTAATTAGTAGGTTTCATATAAGTATAACTCAAACTGATATTAAGACGTGGTGCACTTAATTTCAGATAAATACTGGCGTTAACGGGAATGATCGTTAGGCTCTGACTGGTGACGATCGTTATATTCCAGGTGGTGATTATCGTTAGATGCCAGGAGATGATTATCGTTTGGCTCTAGATGATGATGATTATGATGATGATGATGATTGTTAGACTCCATATGGTGATCGTTAGGATCCAGGTGGTGGTGGTGGTGGTGATAGTTTTGTTCCAGGTAATGATCGTTATGCTCCAGCTTATGATGATTGTTAGGCTCCAGGTGATGCAATTTCACGTTACTCATTAGAATACCGATATTAGGTCTTACAAGCAGGCCGGGGGTAAGGGGGTGGATTATTCCATTTAAATAGATCCTCATCACAAGTACTCGTGACAGCCAATTTCTGGCTTATTGGTGATATAAATTTTAACCGGACTGTACTCGCTCAAGGTTATTTGAGCAGCGTGGGAATATTAGTACAGTCGATGTTGAAACAGAGTGGAGAGCTGCTAGTATTGTTTTTCGTGCCACGTGGCCCCGTGTGTTAATGTGGCACGACATGGCACCTCCTAGTTTTCACCAAAGAGACACAGGGTTGTTGTTTTTTTTTTTAGCAAAAATACTTTTTCTTGTCAAAATAAAATAAAATATCTATTCAGTAGATTCTAAGGGAGATGGAAAATTAATAGTTGGAGAGCTTTGAAATGTGGTGCTGGAGAAGACTTGAGAAGATCAGATGGAAAGACAGGGTGACAAGTAAGAAGGTGGGTGAGAAGAGAACCATTTTGGATGTGATTCTTCGGTACAAAGCAAACTGGATCGAACACATCCTTAGGAGGAACTATCTTCTGGAAGACGTCATAGAAGGAAAGGTTGATGGAAAGAGGAGCTTAGGAAGGAGGAGAATTCAAATATTAGATGCTTTAAAGGAAATAAGAATATTCTGAGTGCTCAAGAAGGAGGTAGAAAATATGGGAGGGTGCATTGGTGGTCTTAAGTTCACCGACAAAAGGAATGAACCTGTCGTGTGACAGAACACAATAATAGGTTAGATTACACTCAAAATCATTGTTAAGAGAACTGCAGGGCTTATGGAGAAAAGCTTTATCTTGGCTTTCTCAATTAACTGTTGCCAAATTTACTCGCTCTTATTTATGTCAGAAGGTGGTGTGTTGGGGTAAGAGGGAGTTACCGGCAACATCGACTAACCAGCGTTGCCAAACTTGTCTTATATTTGAGGGGAGATCGACCATACAAAAAGAGAGAATGACAACACTGTTTCCCAATAGTAACCATGCAGTTCCCTCAGAGATGACATCCAGTGTACAGTAAATGGTTTCCCATAACGTTTCCCCGCAGATTCGGATACACTTTTTCATATTTAAACCTTCCATATCTTTAGATTTTTAGGATAAATAGGCTGACGACCCGAATGTTGGTTGGTAAGCCACAGTGCACACACACACACACACACACACACACACAGTCTCCTCTCTCTCTCTCTCTCTCTCTCGAGCCGCGCAAATGCGAGCATATTTCCTCTAAATTCTACCTTGGCCATTCCTGCCACATTAGCCGTAATTAAAATGCGGGCATATAGGTCTACGAAGCTCCCGAGTTTGAAAGTATAGTCCGCTTATCTGCTAAACATAAACTGCTAAAGGTCGATCGGAATGCCACGTTTAGCCGATAAGGGACTGATAAACATATTATAAAGATGATCCTTGAACGCAATATGGATAATATTTTTGTCAGAGTTCTTAAGATATTCGTGAAGTCAGTGAGCGGAATCACTGTATAACAATAATTATTATTATTTTAGTGGTTATATAATTTTGTTGGTTCTAGTTTAAAACAATAAATAGTGCGTGACGTCATAGTGACATGTGCGACTAATAATATCGTTTGAACAGTATTTGAAATGTTGGCACGTTCGAACTAAAAAAACGGAGGGAAAAAAAAGTTTCTGTTGTATTACATTTTTAAGCACCTATTTAATGAGATCCGTCATTTAAAAGTTGAACTCTAGAGAGCAAACGACGCCGATTGCGATTGCGGAGTGAGACAAGATGTGTCACATCAAATTTCTAGACGACGGCGTCGACAGAGGGAACAACCCGGAACAGACGGACGTTACGAAGAATAGGAACAGGAAAGTGGCGAATTGGCACGGACGCCCGGATCAGAGATGGGTCCACTTCTACGTCAATGGCGAAATATTCTTCACTTCCTCCGTCAAGAAAGGGCGTGGCGGGGAGTTGAACTATAATTTAGTCCTGGATAAGTTTAACTATCACCGCTCTCCGTCAGTCTCTAGGGAGTTGAAGAACTTTAATAACTGCGGGGTTACCTCCAAGGGTCGACAACCTCTCGTGGGATATCCCCCGCCGACAGTCTGGGACCGCCGCCGGTCGCCGATGTGTCCTCTAAGGCTGCCGCGGGTCTGGTCCGGAACTTGGATCCGAACCCCGGTCACGACCGACAGATCCGCCTTCACCTGCGCTACCGACCGCCCCAGTGTTACCAACTCTTGCTCCGCGACGAGGTTTTTACCCGCGTCCAAAAGCGTGGCGCCGAGCGACTCCTGTCGCGTCTGCAGCAACTCTACGAGGCTTACCAAACTTACGAGCAGAAGAAGCGTTCACAGCTCAGCCTGTATAGGAGGGGGGACCTGCCCCCTTACTTCTCTGGGGTCCGGGCCGAAGGTGGTTCGAACCCCCCTTCCTTTTACGGACGACTTCACCAATACTATCAAGATAGAATTATAAACTTTCAGTTCTTCTCAGGTAGGCTTGATTACTTTTGTAAAGAATAGTTTTCTGCTCTAAAATAATTAATCTGCAAACACATTAATTTCAATTTCTCTTTTCACCCCGTCTTACTACCTCTCAGGGCTGTCGGTATTTTTTACACGAATTGGTAACAGTATCGGTGGTCGCACAGTCTAGGTTATTAGGCCTTACATACCGGGCGATAATCGCCAGATACAATCCACCTGACGATATTTCCCGCGCATACACCAACTTGTATATCTGGACACGCGGGAAATATCGTCAGGTGGATTGTATCTGGCGATTATCGCCCGGTATGTACCAAGACCAACGCGTCACTCTCATGTTGGACTGGGTTGCTGGTAGCGGGGAGGTCTGAGTTCGAAGCTCGGTCGGGTGTATTGAGTTATTTGTTTTTACTAAATGGATTTTACCACTCCCCCGCAATTCTGTACACATTGCCACTAAAATTCAAATCTACTCGTCGCTAACACATTTGCGTACAACCCTAACGCAGACGCTTGAAAAAATAAAAAAACGTAATATTAAAAAAAATGATAAATTTATATCACTGATATCAATTGAACCGTTTTCTAAAGAATAAAACAGAAAACCGCACGACGATTTGATGTCTGGTTCGAGTTGTAATAACCTACCTAAGTTGGGCATCATCCGTGGAATTTACAGCTCATCTCCTATTTCATGTGTTAAAAAACATTTATAGGATCATTAATCGGTTAAATTACCCCGCATGGGTGGTCACGTGGACTGAATGTTGAGCTCACAAACTGACGAAACGACTAGAGTTATAATCATAAGCTCTTCCGGGCCTGCGCCCTTCATCTGTGCGAGGATGGAAACAAAATGTTAATTAGCATCACTGATTACATTTTATAATTGATCGAACGGGAAGTCTCATTCGAGAAGATGGCCGGATACATGTTAAACTGACTACACCCACTTTCTTCCTGTTTTGGGCCGGGCCGAACCGAGGGGTGTTTTGGGGGTTGGACCCTAAGTATTACCAATAATGTATTCGTCTGACAACTTAGCTCTCAGTCGCTAGTGTGTCTGTCTACTGAGCTACGTGTCCCGGGTTTGATTACTGGCATGGCTGAAAAAATTAAATAATTGGTGAAATGTGGGTTTCTTCCCTTTCACGGAGAAATAAAGGTCGTAGGGCTGGATGTTGTGTCTATTTTAGATTTATAAGTCGTACGCTGATATAATCAGTCGGCTTAGAAAGTGCACGTTAAATACCCCAAATAAATTGAAAAATAATGTATTAGAGACTTAGAAAAAAAAAAATGCATGTCACCGTCAACCTAAATTATGTTTGTTTTAACTCTAAATTGATTCAAAGGGATTTGATGTTTTAAAAACAATCCTTGGACATCACCTGTTTGGGTTTGGGGGGTGATTGTAGGGGGCTTCGCCACGAGTGATCTCAGGTAAGATCATTCTCCCTCAAAAATGTGGTTACTGCCCAGGGTGTGGGTATTTTCTGACGAGGAAACTTCACCTCCTCGTGATATAGAGACACGTTGCTCTGTAGGGCTTACAAACTGTCATCTGGCAGATAACAAACAAGATAACAGAACTTGTCAGAGATATATCTTAAGGATATCTCATAAACAACGGTTTACAATAGATTAGACTGCCAATGACTGGAGAGTCGGAGTTCGAATCCCAGTCGGGAGTACTTGGTAGTCAGTTTCGAAGCAGGTTTAAAAAAAAAAAAAATTGGATCGAAACAAATATTATTCGCGAATTTCGAATAATTATCGAATCTAGTTAAATACGATAAAATTATGTTATATTAACTCTTTCCAATAACTGTGCAATTTTTAAAAATAATGTTTATCATGGATTTAAAAATATTTATTTTCATTAAAAAAAAAATTCTCGACTATTTTTTTAAATATTTCCCCAAACTACCTCGGAAAACCGGTTGAGAAACGCTGGTCTAGGTTCTAAATCTATTTTATCTACAGTAGCCCCGTGGCTTCTTTGGTGCTGACTGAAGCTCACAGCTGATTTCTGACAGTCAACATTTAGGTATATACCTAAACGTTGACTGTCAGTAGTCAGCTGTTAGACACATGTTTTTGCAGATCATATGGTTCGGCGTAGGGATACATAATTTGGTTTGGTAACTTTTCAAAGTATTCAGCTGTGAGCTGTCAGTCAGCACCAAAGAAGCCATGGGGCTACTGTAAGTGATAGAGTGAGGCTTATAAAAGTTTTTACGTAACTAAAATTTGTGTATTAGTTTTTGTTTTTATAGTAGCACCGCGTCTTACTACTCGTTCGGGTTATACGCTTATGTACTAATTACGCTTGTGGCTTTAGGGATTGAGAAGGTTATATTTAGATAAAGTGTACCCCCATTTGCGTGGAGGTAGAGTGGAAAACTATTTTGGGAAAAACCGCCCTTAGTATACCCGGCCAAGATTCGAGCCTCAATATCCCCGTCATCGGCAGTCTAGTCTACTTATAGAGTAGCGCGTTAGTCCCCGCGGCCACCGAAGTGGGCTATTTTTAATTGAATAAAAACAAATCTAAGAAAAAAAATTAAATTCTGTCCTCGATATACACACGTCTAAGGCGATTGGCCCTTTCCATTTGGCGTGGAAATGCAGAGCCGTGGGAACAAACGGCTTTCTTCAAGAATTTTTATTGTTTTGCAATTTTTTTTCGGAAACGGTTTCTTCAATAATAGAAGCATGTTGATTAAGTTATACTTTTTTTTTGTATACACACTTCCTCTATAATTTTAACAGTGATCAAATATCGATAAAATTTACATTTTTCAAAAGAAAACTGCCGTCTTCATAACAAATTCTTTTTAAAAAATTAACAATTAATAAACATAGATGCATTATCTTACAAGGGGTGTTAAAATATTACTATAAAAATTTCACTAGTTCTCGAGAAAGCTGATATTTCCAAACGTATGATTTTTCCGCAGGACCTGTTCGGTGGCTAGCGCCATCTTCCGTTTTCGTGATCTCTCTGTGCTTGTTGGCGCGGAAGGATACTTTGGTCGGTTGTGAAGCCACGCCACGCCTTTCACCCGCCCACCCACCGTCCCACAAAATAGTTTTTAGACTTACATTTGACAGGGCCAAGGGCCTTAAGACCTCTGCATACGATAGATACCGAGCAATGCTCATGATTAAGTGGTACTCTTTCAATCAAAATTAATCATTTGATTAGTTAATTATCTAGAATTTAAACTTTTAGCGTACCCTATTGAAAACCACCATCTCTAGACACTAACGACCAGTGGCGGCTCGTGTTTAGGCACTGCGGAACTGCAGCACTCCCTATTTCCACTTGATATTATCGATAACATTTAATATAATGAGTCATTTTCTCTTTATTCTTTTATTTTTGTAGTAAAATATATATTCCTTAAGCTTAATGTCAGTACTTCAGCAGCCATCCCCCAGTTTATGAAAAATATACAAAAATATTTGTATGGAACTGTGCGGTTCACAGTGCCAGCGACGTGGTATTTGACTGTTTTACGCATGCGCATATAGGAAGGGTGTGGGGAGGAAGGGCGACTGCCAAGTAGAGAGAGCACTGTTGCTCTCGCAGTGCTGGCTCTGGCATGATGGTGGAAGGAAGTTTTATTTCACTCGCGTGTGTTGTGCTTAAAAACCGTGTACCATATTATTGAATGTGATAAAGTGTAGAAGAGTTAGATTATTATTCTGCTTCCAACTATTCTTTCGATTCATTTTTTTCGGTTTTTTTATTCAACAGAAAGACTAAATGCGCTTGCGTACTTCAATGGAGAAAAATTTCCTCATTTGTCATCCAGAGATAAAGGAGAAAATTATTGAACTTTTTGCGCAAATTAAAACAAGAAGAATGGATTTCATTTTTAAATGAATAGATCAACCTTGAAATGTAACAATTTAAGTTAAAGTAAGTAAAAAAGTTTTTTTTTGTTAAGATTTTATCAAGTTCCTGAATAAATTTTCTTTTTATACATGTTTCCTCCCCCCCCCCTTTTACACAGTTTTAAAACAAAGGCTAAACATTTTCTGGAGCAGCACCCCCTTGATTTAAGCTACGAGCCGCTACTGCTAACGACATCTTTGACTTGTCTAGAAACGGCTTCTAGGCCCCCCTCCCCTCAACCCCCGAGGTCGCGAGGTGTAACATAATGAAATCCTTATAAAGCCCCGCCCCCTTTTCCTATTGTTATTACTATTATGTCCGTGGGTGATCGGTTTCATGTCGAGCACTCTGATGCAACAACGAGCCAAGTCCACACAGAGAGAAGATATCAGCTTGGCTGCGATCCAGATGTTGGGGGAGGGTGGGCGGTTTTCGTATCGCGTTACAAATAGTGGTTTGGTGTGTTTTAGGGCCACCGCTGATTTATCGACGGTTTATAAACTGTCTTACATTAATTTTTAATAAAATTGCACCAGTTGGTGTGATAACTAACTACCCCTTGTAAGAGTCCGCTGTTCATTATTTGTGCTACCAACTCTGCCATTAGAGGGGAAATTGATCAACATTCTTCCCCCCTCCCCGCCTTCCCGAGTGCTCCTTATTTTATTACAGTCGTTCTATAAAAAAAGGCCTTTTAGAAAATACAAATCTATTATTTTTTGAGGGAAAGTTGATTTTTTTTAAATCATCGCGTCTTACTACCTGTTCAGGTTATACGCCTGTGTACTAATTACGCTAATGGGTGAGGTATTAGAAAGGCTTAATTGAGATTAAATGCACCTGCATTTGCGTGGAAGAGGAGTTGAAAACCCTTTAGGGAAAACCATCCTCAGTGCACCCGACTGAGATTCGAACCTCCACGTCTTAGGCAATCCAGTCCAACACGAGAGGAACGTATTAGACCACGCGACCACCGAAGCAGGTTTATTACAATTGCTTTGTTACTGTCAGTAAAGTTCCATCCTGTCTAGATCAGACTGTAAAGATAACCCCAACCTATGAGATAGCCACCATACGGACAATTGAGTCGTTCTCGTCTGGTCTGGATTTGAACTCAGGGCCGGGTACATTGGGGTGTCTTTTTATGAATTTTCAAATGGTTTCCTCACACTCACCGCACTCAGATGCGGGTACATTTAGTCTAAGCTTATAAATTTATAATCTTTTATACCATTAAGCAGATAGTCCGAACGGGTAAAAGTCCAGTTTTCATAGATTTATTATTATTATTTAGCACCGCGTCTTACTACCCGTTCGGGTTATATGCTTTAAGTGCTAATACCGCTAATGGATTAGGAATTGGTATGGTTGAATTAGAGGAAGTGAACCCGCATTTGCGTGGAGGGAGAGTGGAAAACCATTTAGGAAAAACCACCCCCCAGTTCACCCGACTGAGATTCGAACCTCGATCTCCCCGTCCTCAGCAGTCGAGCTCAACACGACTAGCGTGTTAGCCAACTACGCCACAGAGGCAAGTAGTTTTCATGAAAGAACCTTATCTGACAGCTAAAAAAAAAAAAGTTACTAGATCTCCATCCACATGTTCACACGTCAGGTCACATGATCTGCAGGTGTCATTTTCGATGGATATTATCAATACCTATAAAATAACACTTACAATATAGTAAAATGTTACCATTGTTGACCTCAATAAATTATGTTTGTATTTGCTGAAAGTTCCTTCCTAACAGGATTCGTGTCGACAAGTCTCTCCAGAGCACATTGTGACTTGTCCCCTTTTTTCCCTGAGCTGACCATTGTCTCCATGTGACTGATCTCACAGGCCAGATGCTGATCAACTGGTTCGTGTCTGCCTTCTCCGAGGAGCACTACCTGCGTCTGATCCTGACGTCTCAGGACCTTCGCATCCTGGCGGCGCAGTTCTGCACCCATATGCTGGCCGCAGGAGTCCTGCGACAGATCCCCGACAAGGATGTGCCCCTCGAGCTGCTTTTTAGGGTGAGTACATTCTCAGGACACTTGAAACCTACTGCTCCTTTTTGAGATGTAATCGAGAAGTGCCGATATGTTTGTTGTGACACCAGGTAAAAACTAAAGTTGTTGTTTTTTCTAATGCAACAGGCAGGGAGGATTTAGTTTCATATGTTTATTATTTTATTTTGTCTCTTAAGATCAATTTAATCCTTCACTTTGGTCTACTTCGCCATCTGCACATATAAAAACAATAGTATGTAATCAAAACTGGATGAATGTAAATATTATAGTGGGAGTGCGGGAGTCTAGAGTTAAGGGAAGTGTTTTAGCACTTTTATATATATATATATATATATATATATATATATATAATAATTTTTGCCATAATCAAATCTTAGTGCATTAGATGAGAAACTTTTTAAATGAAGAGAAAGAGTTGTCATTAAATTCCAAGACATCCTTGAGAGATATTCAACAACTGTTGATATCACCGTGTGAAGAAAATTAAACTCTTATGTTTCTATTGGAGAAATAATTGATTTATTTTGACAAGAAAAAAAGGTTTTGCCATAAAAACTGCAAAAACACTATTTTTTTCACATTCTCTACACTTCCACTTTACTTGCATCCCCACCCATCACAGTTTAAATATTCAAACGAGTATGTGACCACTGATTCAATTAGTGAGTGACTTGATGAACTACCTTGTTGCACTATGTGGAGACCAGTGATGGTAAGAGACAAAGATGAAGGCATATAAGTTATAAGATAAACGTTGTTGAATCCTGGGTTACACCGGGAGAGTTTCCTTCATTACGTTTGTCCGTTGTGTTTTGTAGCCAGACCTGATGTACTATTGGGCCCACACGGAGACACCCACCGCTGCACCCCCTACCCCTGGGAAACTCACCCAACTGTCGTGGCCCCCCACCACACCGGGCCTGCCAGACGTCACCCACATCACCAACTCCGCAAGGCCCGGGACGCGATACACCGAAGCTGGTACGTAAGACTTGCTCGTATTTTTCCTCCGTAGCTACAGCCTGTAGTCTTAAAGCGGCTATCACTTTGTGAATCAGCAAGGCTAGAATGGTTCGAGTCTTGACCCGTTTCATTGGGCGGGCACGCAGTCAAAATTGTCAGTCACAGGGAGGTTGAGGTTCGAATCTCGGCTGGGTGTAGTGAGTTTAGAAAAAAGTTGTTTATTGCTTTCCTGCCACCAAAATGCAGGCACATTTCTTCTGAAAACTAGCTTCATTCCTAACCCATTAATGCAAATAATAGAAAAACCAGACGGGCTGTAAGACGGTGTTAGTTACGGTTTTCTATGCAATACACACCAGACTCTTTAAGAAGTGTTTAAATTGTTTAGCATCATTTTGGAGAGATTTAGACAACACAAATGCATATTTTATCTAAAAATGTTGTAAACTCGTACCTTAAGCTATAAGTTAAAAACTATCTTAAATTCAGGATAAAGCCTGGATACCTCATTGGTAGAGCATTGGTGCACTAAACCAAGGCTACCAAGTCTGATTTTTGTGTTCATGTGTCATTTATAAGCTAATTAAAAATGTTGTAGCGGTGGTTGGTTTTTGCTAACTCACTTATCTAAATAATATTGGTGAAATAAATCATATCGGATGTCTCTCTTAAGGTGCGGCCGAAGGGAGCGCAAGTAATTTGACAGTTTTTATAGCATTAGATATTTTTGGTCAAAATAGATAATATATGACTCCAGTAGCAACATAGAATTTAGTTTTCTATACATGATAATATCAACAGATCTTGAATATCTGTCAAAGTTGTCCTGGAATTTTGTCAACACTTTTTTCTCTTTATTTTAAAAGTTTTGACAAAATTTCATATCTGTTGATATTAGCATGTGAAGAAAACTAAACTTTATGTTGCTACTGGAGAAATGTTTCATTTATTTTGACCAAAAAAATGTAATCCAATAAAAACTGTAAAAATACTTGGGCTCCCTTCTGCCGCACCTTAAGTTATTAGGGATTAAAAGAGATTTTGTAAAAACATTCCAGAGGTTCAAGTTTGTATTTCATTTAGGTTCAGTTATTCTATCCCTTCACTATCGAAGAGTGGATTTGTATGAATAATTCAAAATAAAATAACTTATCGAGCAGTTCAGTGATTGGAGTGTACCACAGTTTGAACCGAGCTATTTTTACTGATTCAGACCAGACGCCAGACGAGGTGTTCTCAACACCCCAGACACCGTCCGCCACTGAAAAAGCTGTAAGGAAAATAGAAACAGGAGGTACCTGAACGTTTTGGTTGACATCCATATTATGTCCACGTAGTTTGGTTGCACTATAGTTGATTCACATAGCTAGCTGATTGTTTCACATTTACAGTACCTTTTTTTTTAAACAGCTTTATCACCACGTTAGACATTTTGTTTTCGCTTTGGCCTAGAGTAAAATTATACAAAGATTGAGTTCCAAATATTATTATGAAACAAGGCGCTCCTTTGGTATATTTTTATAATGACAAGAATTAAAAATGTGGATTGCATGTTTTACATAAAAACATGTTTTAACCACTAGCCTTAAAAAATGGGCATATACTTATATAGTGGATGAAAGTATGATTACCAATCCAGTTCAATATAGATTACAGATATTAATTTAAAAAAAGTGTGTGAGAGAGAGAGAAAACACATTTGTGTAGAGTAAGGGTTGGTAACCTTATTTGGGCCCCATCAACTTATAAACCATCGTTTAGTCACTCAATTTTTTTTTGTCTATAAATCTTATCTTTATTCTTTAAATTAAACATTTCCTCATACTTATGTCCCAACCTTTATTGGGTGGGGGAAGAGGAATTCAATAAATATAATGTAAAATTTCATATTAAATGATTTAATTTATTATTTCCAGTAATTTTGATCCCACGAAAAAATTAATATTATTTGAAATTAGATTACTTTATATTTTTGCGAGTTAAGGATCAAGTTTTTTTAATAATTATTTAGTTTTTTTGCGTGATCGACAAAAAATTGCCGCGAGATAAGACAGGTTGATCACGATCAACCAGTTACCTACTGCCCCTGATGTAGAGTATAAATAGTTGCTCAAAAGTTTAACAAAGCCACATTAATTTACTTAAAGCGGTGACAAAGGGTTATGAAACCCTTAACATTTCATAAAAATATAAGTTAATTTGTTTATCAGACTTAGTATTATATAAAAAAAAATTATGATTGATAAAACTCAGGAGATTTATTTCCACAGTTTTAGAATCACTTCTATAAATTAAGTATCTTTAGCATGTGTGGCTTCATTTGTACTGTTGTTTTTATAATTTTTATTTTGATGTAGGTACAATTGCATGTTTTTACGTTTATTTTGTAGTTTGCTGTAGGTAAATTATTTGTTCTGTTAAACACTTGTATTGTTGTTGATGCTGTGAAAATAATGACAATAGTTTTAGTTGAAAGCACTGTTTGACAAATGGAAATTAAATTTAGGGTATTCTAATTGCTCTTATATTAATTCATTATTTAATAGCAGAAGTACCCGGGGTAACCACATAATTCATTGCGTGTTCACCCCGACCAACGCTTTTCTTTGCTTCAAACAAACAGAAATATAATCTAATTTTATTTCTTCGGACTCAATTTTTAATAATTTTAAAATTTCAACTCTCTGCCTGCAGTAGATATCACGCAATAGTCATGACAGAGAGACTCTTCATTTTACCAATATAGAAGATGGACCTCTCCTTGTGAAAAAGTTTTGTAGATAAAACTTAAGATTCGCTTTCCATGTAATACTTTTTATTGAGCTTAAATGCCATTGACCTTACCTCTAAAACAACTTATTTTAACTGAACTAAGAGACAAATACAAACAGCCATACATCAGATTGTCTTCAGGAAGCAAAACATGATAAACATAATTTGCTTTCATTTTATCTTAAATTCTGATTTCGTTCACATTAAGTGGTAAATTGATGGTTTGGGATTTGATTTTGAGGTTTGTTCTGTAATTATTATTATTATTATTAGCACCGCGTCTTACTACCCGTTCGGGTTATACGCACTTACGCTAATGTGTAATGGTAGGGTGATTGTGAGATGAAATGAAGGACCTACAGTTTAACGTGGAATCCGAACCACGGTGGCGGCCTGGCATTCCCCGCATTCACAAGATGTCTTGTCAGAGGTGAAGGAAGGGTTTGGCAATCAGATAAATCTTTGCCGGGACCGAGGATTGAACCCCGGCCGCCAGCACAGAAGTCTGACACCTTACCCCTAGACCACCAGGTCACCCTGTTCTGTAATTATGTTGGTCTGAGCTACTAGTGTATTTCATAATAGCTCTAAAAAAAATTCATACTAAAATACATTTTTTTAAATCTTGAATCAGAATTTTTTTTTTTAATCCTCGTTTCTCAAATAATCCATTAAGGATTCAAAGGACCCATTTATTCCAAATCAAAAAAAGAATAAAAATGTGTCTGAGGGTATCAAATCTATCAATGGCGATATATATTTCAATATGTTGGCTAATACTATAGGGTCAAACTTGCGTCCTGCAAACTTTTTGTTGAACTTACACACATGTCTCGATTATTATAAACGTTGTTAGAGATTATAACATTTGGAAACTTGGTAAGTATTTGGGTAAATCTGGAAAATGAGGTTAGTAGGCAAAATATTTTCTCTTTACTTACTAGAGATCAAATCCATATCATCCGCTTCAGTGGTCACATGATCTGAGGCGCTACTATCAAAATAAACTGGCTGCCAAGTCTTTCCAATCTACCTCCACGCAAATGCGGGTACAGTTCCTCTAAATTCAACCTTACTCATCCTTAACACAGTAGAGAAACTAGTACAGAAGCGTACATCCCAAACAGGTAACAAGACGTGGTGCTAATACAAAATATCCATTTTAATCAAATAATTAATTAGCGCACCAAATATTTGCAATGTTTGGCACCACATTCGAGTGTAAACAATTATTTTCTCTTATGAAAAAGAACAAGAGACGCCAACAGGTTACTTTTTTTTTTGTGTGTGTAACATGCTTACAAAATTGAATTTTTTGAAACAAACCCGCCTCAATATTTTCAATGTGGCCATTATGATCAAACTAGTTTGACACGCCTGCCCTAGACCTTTAATTCAAGACATACCCCATAGACCGAAAAGAACCGACGGTTCGTGTTCCTCCACAGAGTTCCAGCAGGTAGTGATGGGTCTGAAGAGGGAACACCGCGACAACCTGAACAGACTTTCCCGCAGTCAGGAGGTGGCGCTGTTCAGCGTGAGAGGGGAGGTGGCTCAGAGGCTCAGTGAGGCTGACGACAAGGTCGCTCGTCTCGAGCTGGAGCTGGAGAAAGTCTGCCAGGAGTTGGAGAGATACAAGACACTCTCAGACATTCAGGTATGGATGAGACCTACTGGTAAAACACCTCCTAGTGTGTTATGTTATCGTGTCTTTTAACAGTTGGTTATGCACTAGAGACCTTGTCTCTGACTGTTTACACAGCAGATAAGGCCTCTAGATGGGTATGCTGAGAATTAGGGTGTCGACTGGGTACACTGAGGGTTAGGTTGCCAACTGGGTACACTGGGGATTAGTCTCCGACTGGTTACACTGGGGATTAGGTTTCCGACTGGGTATACACTGGGGATTAGGTCTCCAACTGGGTACAAAAGTTTGATATTGAAAAATAATATTTATAACCTTTATAACCAAAACATTTATTAATAAAGACTGTTTTTTTGGGGGGGTCAGAGGGGGTTGCGGCCTATTATGGGGCTACTACGATATTATAGGAAACAATAAATTCCCGGTTTGGTTTTATAATTTCTTAGGGCCATTATTTGCTTTTCTTTGATTTCTCAAATTTTCAAGACATTTATGAGTCTTGCATGTTCCTATTAATATTTTTCAATATTGTTTTTACATACCTCTTTCAATCTAAATAGCTCTGCCAACTTTTGAAGTTTAAAAGGAATTCAGTCTTTGACCACCTTTTTGGGCTCCAACCGACTTATAAAGTTATCTACAGTCCTTGGATCACCATAATTTCTTCACTCTATTTTTGCTTCTTTTTTGTTGCCTATATTTCTCACCTCGCAAATAACACAACACTTAATTTAAACGTCTTATTGTGTTGAGGTTTTTGGTATTCTCCTTTTAAAAATGTGAAATTGAGACCAGCAAAACAAATTTCCCATTGAAAAAAAGTTTTAGAACTTAAAAAACCAAATAATCACTTGATCTTAATTCTTTTAACTATCAAATGAAGAATGCAGGAAAGCACACTTTAGTACATTTTATGGTTTGAGCATGATCTTGTTTCTAATAATGGTTGAAATAGTCGAGCTATCATTGCTGTCAAGTATGGGATGTTAATGCAGATAAGACTTTGACATGATTAAACTCTTTCATGAATATAATTAACTTTCAATTCAAACACATTGTAAACAAAACTTTTGACTAATGGAGTTAACTTTGTTTTAACTTGTTATTTTATGTAAGGTTTTTTTCTTCTTTTTTTTTTTCAATTTTTCACTCTTGTATTTAACTAATATTGTACTCAAATTTTAATATAGTATGAATGATCATTTGACCATTTGATTCATGTAAATGTCTAGTTATTGAGTCAATTGAATATTTTAAATATTATGAAAACTTTGGTTGAGGAAATTGTTTTTAAAATAGTATAAATGATATTTAGTGTCTTTATATTGTAATGAATTTTATCATCATTGATCTCTCTTTTTTTTTTAAATTCTTTGATCTGAACTCATATCTTTATAATTTCAAAATAATAATATCTAAGTCTTAAGTTATATTATTTATGATTATAGCCGCATCTAAATATCATGTTCTTTAAATTGAAAAATAACACCTAAACACCGGAATCGACAATACTCTTACCACTGAGCAATCTAGGAGTCGTCTCTCACTCAAGGTCATTCTTCACTCATATTTTAAGGCAGAGTCTGTGATGGACACACACAGAAAATCGTCAGCTACATATGATTCACTTTAAATACGATATTTAGTTGTGGATATAACCAAATTTAACAACTATAATAGCTTATCAATTTAATCAATCATGATATGCACATTTGTACAGTTGTCATTGTGTTTTCTGGTAGTTCGCGATCTTAATTGATTGCTCATATTTAGCTGACAATTTATTTCCACATGTCCGTCATAAAGACTGCCTTAAAATATGAATGTAAACTGACACTGGGCATGAGATGACCCCTGAATAGCTCAATGGTAAGAGCATTGGTGTATTAAGTCAAAGGTCCCGGGTTCAATTCCTGTGTTCAGTTGTCATTTTTCAATTTAGAGAATATTTTATCTAATATCCCCGTTAATAAGCCATTGGATGGGTTTTTAAGCACCATTTATAGACTTACTAATGACATTAACTATAGTAAACAATTTAAAAAAATAACTATACATTAGATTTTTGATAAATGTTAATATCATATATGTGTGATATAAGATTGTAATATAAAATCAAGACAATTGTCAAATCATGTACTTTCCTATTGATGAACGTAATTGAACGGTGCATGTTCTAACCATGACAATTGTTGGGTTGTTCCTTCTTAGTCCCTCAACGCCCAAGCGCAAGCTGACTTTGGCTCCCCGACGGAAGAACATAAACCTCCGCCTTCGGAACCGGCAAAGCTTGTGAAAGACAAAGACTCTCTAGAAAAGCCCAAGGATTCTTCCTCCCTCATAGTACCTGAACCTTCGGAACCATCAGTTGTGCGAACATGTGATGTTTCAACAGACACCCTAGACTTGGACGAGGCATCTCACGTTTCAGTTTCCACCTCCCCGCTGAAACAATCAGCCATGGAAACTCTCCCCCGGCTTGAAGAAAATGAGACTCCAGCCCCTCCTGTGCCAATCAGTGGTACCGCTCAACCACCTCCACCTCCTATGCCTGAAATTAGCCCACCACCTCCGACAATATCAGACTTTGTCCCACCACCGCCCCCTCCAATAACTGGGATGGGCCTGCCACCCCCACCCATGCCAGGAATGGGCCCGCCGCCCCCACCCATGCCAGGAATGGGCCCGCCGCCCCCACCAATGCCAGGGATGGGCCCGCCGCCACCACCCATGCCAGGAATGGGCCCGCCACCCCCACCCATGTCAGGGATGGGCCCGCCGCCCCCACCAATGCCAGGGATGGGCCCGCCGCCCCCACCCATGCCAGGGATGGGCCCGCCACCCCCACCAATGCCAGGGATGGGCCCGCCGCCCCCACCCATGCCAGGGATGGGCCCACCACCTCCACCCATGTCAGGAATGGGCCTACCACCTCCACCGCCCCTCCCAGGAGGATCTGAGCCACCTCCAGGTCCCATGCCGTTTCCTACGCCCCCCGTTGGGGGCTGGGCGGCAAACAGAGCAAGTAAGTTTTTGGGCATCAGCCCTGGTTCAATACCATGAAGCAATTTACATTAATAGTCTAGCACATCTCTTTAATATCCAACACCATAGCTTAGTCGGTAATGTGTCTGCCAACTGAGCTAAGGGTCCCAGGTTCGCTTCCCGGCATGGCCGAAACTTAACCATTGCTGAAATGTGAGGTTACCCTTTCAAAGTGATAAATTGACAGCTGAGGACTGGATGTTGTGCCTGTCCTAGTCTTAAGTTAGATAATAAGATATATGAAGCTACAACAAGCCAGTACAGTCTAGGGGTAAGGTGTCGGACTTCTATGCTGGCGTCCGGGGTTCAATCCTCAGTCCCGGCACAGATTTATCTGATTACCAAACCCTTCCTTCACATCTCATAAGACATCTTGTGAATGTGAGGAATGCCAGGTCTCCACCGTGGTTCGGATCCCACGTTAAACTGTAGGTCCTCCATTTCATCTCACATTCACCCTACCATTGCACATTAGCGTAAGTGCGTATAACCCGAACGGGTATTAAGACGCGGTGCTAATAATAATAATAATAATAATAATAATAATAATAATAATAACAAGCCAGTACTGGATAATATATGGCTTGAATAAAAAACTGACCCAGGCCACAGGCTGGAAACAGTAATGGCTGTAAAAACACTCTTTAATCTATCATTTGAAATATATAATTAATTACATCATTGTTTATCTTTGTCATTTATTTATTGTAGGAAAAAAATATGATGGATTATCGATAGATAAATTAAATATATAAAGTTAAAATGAGTAGACACATAACTAAACATATGTTTTAACTTTCTTAACCCAACCAAATATGTATGAAACTCGGTCCATAATGAATTTTATTAAATTGATAGAAACCAAACAGTATTTCTTATTTTGCAATCAAACTTTTCAAGTGCTATTAATTAGTTTCAACATGCCCAGGGCTATATTAAATTGTACCATACTATTGTAGTAAATTACTGAAATAAAGTGATAATTTACTTAGCACATTTTACTTAAACTAGATAGCTGTTGCCCGCGGCTTTGCTCGCGTGGAAGTTGATTATATACAAATACGAAAATATACATATGTATTTACAGATTAATTTAAAATATTACTTTACGTTGATGACCATAACTTGACCTCAGATCAAAAATAATGCAAGTCGATACAAACTTTCACCCCCTTTTTCATCCCTTATTAAATAAAATTTCCAAAATTCCTGAAACACGTATTTATTTGTTTTACGTCAATAACCGAAATACAAAATTTTGTTTATGTAACTTTCAAAATGACGGACTTTCATACAATTAATTTATCATCCCTATTTTGACCCCTTTGGGGTGGAATTTTCTAAAATCCTTTCTTAGTGGGTGCCTACATAACAAAATGAATATACAGTCCGAATTTCATGCTTGTAGCCTTGATAGTTTGCGCTCGGCGATGATGAATCAGTCAGTCAGGATAATGTTATTTTATAAGTATAGATGTGTCTAGGTATAATAAACATGTAATTTAAAAAAAAATCATTATATTTTGGATAGTAGTAAATGTTAAACCAAACTATTAATTAATATAGTATTTAAAAAAATCTTACTGGTAGTTACTCTCACAAGAAGCTGAAATTTTAATTCACTTAAAAAATGTTTACCCATATCTAGAGAGTCACACAGTGTTTTATTTTTATGACATGTATTCATGCACTTAACTTAAATTATCATCTTAAAATATATTGACCATTTGCTTTAAACAAATTATGACCTGCTTCGGTGGCTCGCATGGTCTAACGCGCTACTCTCGCGAAGAAGACTAGACTGCCGATGACAGGGAGATCGAGGTTTTAATCTTGGTTGGGTTTACTAAGGGTGGTTTTCCCTTCTCCCCCCACACAAATGTGGGTACACATCCTCTAAATTCAACCTTCCTAATCCCTAACACACTAGAGTAATTAGTACATAGGCATATACCTGAACAGTTAGAAAGACTAGGTGCTAAAAAAACACAGCTACATTTTACTGCAGAGATACTTTTCTAACACCCTGTATAAATTAAATTTTTCTATTTTATGTTTTTTTATTTATAAGAGTGTACTTGCACATTAAAATTATTTTTTAGCACCCAACAAAGATAACTTTAATGGAGTATAAGAAGACAGAAATACCCTCATATTTTTGCACTTTGACACAACCGTTGAGTTAAATTCCTAATCTAGTAATGGTTGTGTGCTACGTTTTATTTATGTGTAGTAATCTGTGTGCTTGCCTTTAATTACTGATTAATTAATTGTTCAATTAAAGTGCTCTCAAATCCACCAAACATGAGAAATTTACTCGCTTTAGACGAGACAATCATTGTGCTATTTTCCTTCTTACCCTCTTTTTTTGGGGTGGAGGGGGTGTTTTAGATTTTTGTTATTGCTTTGAATAAATATAAACTTTAAATAAATCATGTAAAATGACATTTGTTTTTAATCAAGGTTTGTGCATTTGAGCGTACACGATTGGAGATAATTCTGACACTCGGTTTTTCACACGTTTTTATTTTCTTCCCCCACTAAAACACCACAAACTAACACCCCTGCTAACGACTGATCCCTGCAATAGTGGCACATGGTGTGATGACAGGTAAGATTGAATCACCGCTACAGTTTTAACCGCATGACTTTTTGTTAATTTTTGCTCGCACTTGCACCTTGCACTGTTTGGTTTGTGCACAAGCCGGCACATTTCGTTTAAATAAATCACAGATGGTTTTTTTTTTTTTTTTTTTCTTCCCAAAATTAATTGTGACAAAAGTGTGTCCCTCCCATTCTCAGAAAACTTCTAAAATTTCATTTCACAGAAAATACTAACAATTTGAAAATGAGACTGAAAGTTTTGTACCGGTTTGGTTGATCCGAACATTTAATCTGTACTTTAATATACTTAAAAAAAAATAATTGAAAGCATATCAAATATTTCCCATTAAAAAGTTTGACTCTCGCCAAATTAATTATTCCTAGATGCAATAATCTGCTTTGTTAGTAGTATGATATAAGATGTCACTCTCAAGTTATACCGGCCCGCTGTTGATAGGGAGATCGGGTTTCAAATCTCGGTCGAGTGTTCTGGAGATTATTTTTCAAATAGTTTCCCCATTCTCATTCCATGCAAATGGACTTACATCTCCTCTAAATTCATGGTGGCTACAGACAAGGAAAATCTGGAAAAGTCATGGAATTTTTGGATGACAGGGAAAACAAGGAAATGTCAGGGAATTTAACTAAAAAATAAAGAAAAGTCAGGGAATTAAAAAATATGTTTAAAATATCCCATTAATTTCGCAACTAAACACTAAAACAAAAGTTAATAATATCTAAATAAAATAACATTTTAATTTTTTTAAGATAACTGATAAAACCGTTTATGTTTAGTAGATACAAACTTTTTTAATATTGATCAATAATAAATAAAACAAGTCATCATCAACCATTAAAATGGAAAAAAGTAGTCAAGGGAAATTGAAAAATATTGCCTGGAAAACCTGGAAAATTCAGGGAATTTTGTAAAATATGTTTTGTAGCCACACTGAAATTCTAACTTGCTATGAATGTTAAATGAGGAGGCCCTTAGCTAATTTAAAGTTGAACATCCCTATAAATTTGGGGTTAGGTCTGGTGGGTATTAAAATGAAGAGCTTACACACTCAAAAGATGGTAATTGAATAATAGATATATTTTTATTAAAGTTGCAGGTGAGAGGATGAGTGTGGATCAAGTGAGGAAGAAAATATATGAAGGTAGAGTGTGTGGATCAAAAGGAAGGGTTAGGCCATGTAAGACGTGACTAAATGTTCTAGATCAGGGTTGTCCAACTTTAAATTAGCTAAGGGCCGCATTTAACATTCATAGACAGTATGTGGACCACACACGTGGGAATCAGACCCATACAATATCAACTTTTTTTTAGTTGATATTCTTAAATTGAAAATTCATTGATTTTTTACAAATACATTTTGTTAAATTTTTAGATTAATTGCCTTGAATTTTTTAATCTAATCTAATTCATATTTTGTAATTATTTTGGTAATTGATTTAACTGTGAGTATGTTTGTATATGTTGTTATGTTTGTTTGTTTGTTTCTAACAGTGATATTATCTATATTACTAATATTCATTACTGCTGGTTTTTTTTGTTTTTAACTCTAACAAGATGTTCAAAATTTTGTTAAAAACCGTTTGAATAAATACCATTTTATAAATGTAAGGCTCAGCAGCCCATCTAATGTCACACTAAACACCTTAAGTGGGTAACAAAGCTCAAATCAAACATCGCACCGCGGTACAGTTTATAATAGCACCCATAATAAACTATATCACAGATTTCATTTACACTTTCTGTCAAGTGAAAAATGCATTTCTTTACAATATTTGGTTAAAATTAGAGACAAGTTGAATTCTCTATTTCTCGAATCATAATCTTAAATATTTTTTTTCAAATCTCGAATTCAAGGTTGAATCACCGAATTTTTAAAATTGTACAATTTTAGTTTAACGTTAAAATATTTAAAATTTAATCTAACTTGAAGTCTTGGTGCTACTGACATATGATAATAATTTGGTTGTCATGTCGATTACATCATGTAATGTATGTAGATTATATAAATAAACTAACTACCATATATCAATGTAGTTAATTACCATGTAAATTAATTATATTAATACAATCTTCTCATTTTTTGTGATGTTGTCACACCCCCAACTTTATAAGTCCATATAATTCTTTTTACCAATTGCTTAAAATTGTTTTCTGCAGTCACTCTTTTCATAATATTGTAATCGAGATACTTTTTAAATATTTTTATGAATCTTGAATATGATAGGATTCGAGCATTTTATCCCCAGTGAGGTGTGTTCTTAAATGAACTATATATAACAAATCTTACAAAGTCTACAACTTACTAAGGTTTGGGTAGCAATCAAGTGACAGATGTCAAAAATAAATCCTTTTAAATTTGTTTCTGAAAGGTTTATAAGCTCATAATTTTTTATAGGACATTAAAATAGTTCATTTAAGACTTTTATTTATATAGAAATAAACAATTAAAAATGTTTATATCTATTAATAAGTTGTTTTATGCATGAGACTTAAAGCAATGTTCAAAATGAATCTGATATGCATTTATTATAGCAAGAAAGTTTTTTAAATGTATTAAACATTAAAATCGGCTAAAATATTTCAGACAGAGTTTACTTAGTGAATCTTTATCAAACTTTGAGACAGAAGGACGGTGCGCTTTTAATTTTTAGTAAATAAAAATAAAACATGAAAATAAAAGTCACAAAATTATTCGAGGAGAGTTTTGATTCCTTCTAATTTCTCATTTTGAGCACCGCTAGGGATATACTGGCTTCTGCTTGTATTTCTAACTATTTTAATTATTTGGGAATGCTTAAACTGTACCTTTTTATAAAATTGTGATTAATATTGTCTCATATTTTTTGAAACAATGCTACAATAAGATGGCATCTACATCAGCATGCTTGTGTTTTGTGGACTGGTTTAAGTTTATTGCATACATACGGTATTCTTCAAATTATTATTTATTCCTAGTCTTTATTTACTAAAAACAATTACCACCTGGTGAATTGGATTAAACAATGATTAATCAAAATAAAATAAGACTGATCATTGTGTTTACAAATCACTGGAATGTTAGAGCATGTATGATTTTTTGGGGGAGGGGGGGGGTTATAGGAGGGTATCAGGCTAGAGCCATACTTGTGACCTTTTTGCCGAAAAAAAAATGTATCAACTGCGATGCTGGCACTCAAAAGCATTGTTATATAAGAAGGTGGCCATTCGATATGATCACAGTTTAATTTTCTTAAGAATAACCCCTATCTTACAGCGAAAATTGACTAGATCTATTTCTAATTACAGACTACATTTAACTTTTTATCTGTTGGCTAGAAAAGCTACTAAATTTACTTGAAAGTATTCATTGTTCAAATCATGTGATCTACTACTGTTGCTTTTTATAGAAATTACCAATACCTATAAAACGATAATAAAACAGTAAAATATTATCAATTTCGGTCACAAAATAATGTGTTTGTGTTTTCTAAAAGAGCCCTGCTTATTAAAATTAGATTCTAATGCCTACAGATAGTGACTTGTTAGTGAAATTGACTTTGGATCATTCATATATATATATAAAATAACATGTCTGGAAGTTCTGGCATCCTTGTCAAGGCGAGCATTTCTCAAATATGACTACTTGCAAAAGTATGTAGAATCACTTTTTTTAGCAATCTCACTCTAATTTGAAAGGTGTTCATAGTCATGGCATCGATAAACATTTAGACCTAAATAATAAATATGAAGATGATGATAATGATAAAAATAATAATAATAATAATTTGTTCTACTCGTTCCTATTTCTCTTTTGTTTAACAGCTTCTATACATCAAATTAACTTCTCTTCTGTAATTATTTGGAATTATGGCTTATTTGATGTGTTATTTAGTTACAGTTCAAAGTTTATTAATGAGCAAAGAAATTATTAAAACAATTGATAAAAACCTAAATATGTGACTAAATAATATTGCATGGTTAAAATATTTTGAAAAATCTTTTACTGTTCACACATATAGTTTGAAAGAAAAGAAAGGTAAGGTATGGTTACAATTAAAGTATACTAAAATTTATTTTAAAATATTAATGACTTCAAAACTTAAAAAATAATGTAGTTTAGTAAGATCATTATCAAATGTTTACTAACATAATCAATAGTTTTGAAAGTTAAAGATATTGCAAGATATCACGGGTGTGGTTTGACACCCATTGTGGGAATTCACCATTCCTCTTATCTGACAATTTTTAAATTGAATATTGAGCAAACCCGCCTCGGTGGCGTAGTTGTCTAACACGCTATTCGTGTTGAGCTCGACCGCCGAGGACGGGGAGATCGAGGTTCGGATCTCGGTCGGGTGAACTGGAGGAGGTGTTTCCTAAATGGTTTTCCACTCTCCCTCCATGCAAATGCGGGTTCACTTACTCTAATTCAACCTTCCCAATTTCCAATCCATTAGCGTAATTAGTACTGAAAGCGTATAACCCGAACGGGTAGTAAGACGCGGTGCTAAAAAAAATATATATTGATCAACGAATGAAGGCAAACATGTTTTTTTTTTAAATCACAAGTAGATATATATGACTTATTTTAATTTTTAAAATATAATATAAATCCTAATCTTTTGGACATCGCTTCACTTGTTTTGAAACCCACTTGATAACCAAGCTAACTATATCTCTGTTGTATAGTGATGAGAGGATATCTGGTTTCAGTGCTGAGGAAACAACCCGTCAATCCAGAGGTCCCCATGAAGCCCCTATACTGGACACGTATCATCGTACCGAGTACAGCGTCGCCCCTCCGGTAGAAATAAGGTGCGCTCATTCTTGACCTTTAGCACTCTTTATAAGGATATGGTATAAAAACAAAAGGTATATTTTAAGGATCTGAACCAAAACTTTCTGTGAGGTAGAAACTACAGTAGGCCTCCCATATCCATTGATTCAGTATTCGCAGTTTGTTATTTGCGGTTTATCGCTACCCAATTTTATCTATTTCTAATTGAAGGAATTTTTTTTTGTCTCCATCTTCCTCTATCCTTCCACCATTCTTCCTCTCCCTTACTCTTGTCAAGGATTCTTCATACTTACCGAGCAAAGGGCCACATTAGGATATTAGAACGGCTAGATGGGCCGGATCAAAGAAGATACATATATTATTCTATTAATATATAATTATATATAAAAATTTTGTAGCACTCTTTTGTACTACCTGTTCATGTTATACTGAATTTAAAGGAAGTGTACTCGCATTTGTATCAAAACAAAGTGGGAAACCATTTAAGAAAAAAACATCCTTAGTAACCCAACTAAGATCGAACCACAATCTCCTCCTTATTGGTGGTCTCTAGTCTATTGTGAGAGTAGCGCCTTAGACCAGAGTTCACCCAAGGGGGTTATAACCATTATTAAACAAGAATAGCTTTAAGGTTATTTTCTCTAGGGAATAATGGAGATTAAACAAGTTATAAATATATAGTGCTAAAAAAACAAACTATATATAAACATAAGTTGTTTTTTCTGTTAGAAAACAATGGAACGCGTTATGTTGTAAGTAGTTATGTATTTTTTGTACTGCAAACGGGAGCACCAACATTTTGTTGATTGTTGTTAAATTTATTGTTTGTCTCTCAAAGCGTCCGCAGGCCGGACAAACCCAATCTGTGGGCTGTAGTTTGGGGACCCCTGCTCTAGGTCCATTCTTACCCTCTCACTCAACACTTGCTCCGTCCATATTTTCATTAATCTCTCTTGCAGTCATTTCTCTCCAAACGTCCACACAATCATTCTCCTTGAGATATGTTCCTTTTCGGATCCTTCTCGTGGGATTTTACAGTATTATATTTAAAAGTGAATCTATTCCTTGAAGCTTTATCAAACAACACTTTTGTTTCACACAATCGCTTTTCTGTCCGTCAGTGAGGAAAGTGCGCATAAACCCGAGGATGGTGCAATCTGGGAGAAGTTGGAGGAGGCAAAGATCGAAGACTTGAAAGAGTTTGAGGAGTTGTTCTCACGGCAGGTCGTGGAAAGGAAAGCCACCAAGAAGAAAGAGGAGAAACCTTCCAAGACCCAAGCCGTCAAGATATTGGACGGCAAGCGCTCGCAAAGTGTCGGTATCCTGGCGTCCAGCCTGCACGTTGAGTTCACAGAGATTGAGAATGGTAAGAGAGAGAGAGAAGGAGAAGAGAGGGAGAGAGAGAACAAGTTGATTTACTATCATTTTCAGTTTAGTGAGGAGGTATAAGCAGCATAACTTTGTCCATCCCTAGACTAAACAAATATTCTCAAAGGAACGCTCAATACCAAACAGATAAATTGAAAATCTTAAATCAAGAACGATGAAAAAGGATAGATATAATAAAAAGAAAGTAAGTTGACGATAAAAAATTAAGATGAAAATTGACGAAGACAACAGGGAATATTTATTCGCTAAAAAATGCTATTAATAAGTGTTTAATACTTGAATAACCTAGACTAAACAGCTACATCTAAATGGAATGTTATTTCTTTTTTTTGTTTACAGCGATTTACAATTTTGACACATCATCTCTAAACTTAGAAGCCTTACAGCAGATTTATGAAGTGGTAAGTTTGTTGGTCATTTACATTTTTTGCTACTTGAAAATTAATTTCATTATTGTTATTAATCTTTCAATAAAATAAAATATACTTTAAAAATGACACCTGGACACAGGAATCAAACCCAGAACCTTTAACTTAGCATTCCATTGCTATCACCCCTTGGCTATAAATTAGTTGTTCATAAGTTAAGACAGAGTCTGTGATGGACATGTGAATTAATCAGCTCTTAGAGCTGTTAAACTGTTAAAATTACTAACAAACTTAAATCCCTTAACTATTATTATATAATTTTACTTCTTTAAACATGTATATTTGTTTGGAAGACTGTACAGGACAGGTGGATAGAAAACATTTAAAAGGGAACGAACACAATTTGGCTTTTACAGTGTAAATAAGGACACGATTCACACTTTACATTGTTGCCACTGACAAAAAAGTAATGGCTGCCTCTTGAAGAAAATTTATAGTAACCGCCCAATTCCCCGACCTAGGTTTCATTCTATCTTCATTCTAAGAATTTAATTGACAAAATTTAAAGATAGTTTGAATAAAGAATCTAAAAGCAACAATTATTGTCTTTGTTTTGTATGAAGAGAGATCTCATTTCCCGGAAATTATTGTGTTTGTTTTGTACGAAGAGACATCTCATTTCTTGTAAGTTGGCATTGCTTGATCTGATTTGTTTTTATTTTTATTCTAAATATGAGAATAAAAAAAAAATATTATTCTCCAGTGAAATCGGCAAGGATTATATGACTGACTTTGATCTTGGAGAATGGTGTCCAATTCCATCTTCCTCCATTTAAATAAAAGTGTAATTCCTTTACATTTCCTCGTCCTTAAAATTGTCATAACAATCAAGAAACAAATTTATTGTAACAACCATTTTAAATTGCTTGATTAGACTTCCCAGAAGAAAAGTTTAAATTTCCATTAGTTCATAAATATTTTTTGTTATTTTTAATGTTTTAATTATATTTCAAATAAATGTCATTATTTAAAATTATAATAAGACTCATGTCAACTCATCAACAATTTCTTATGAAAGGAACAAAACAAAAATATTTCTCGAAATTATATCTTCAAGAACTATGCGTTAAGTGTACTGAGAGAAATTTAAAAGAACAACTATTAATTGTGAGTGTATGAACGTTGTGATTCTAGCGAGCGAATGAAGAAGAGTTGACTTCTATAAGGCAGCACATGACCACGACCCCAGACATCCCCTCGACAAGCCAGAGCAGTTCCTCTACGAGCTGGCGGAGATTCCCATGTTTGCGTTCAGAATCTCCTGCTTCATGTTCCAGTCACAGTTTGACGACAGTATCTCCTCGATACAGAGCAAGCTAGACAACCTCAAGTCCACCTGTGACGTAAGCCTCCGCTATTCCCCCATTGTATTTCTTCAGTAAATAAAAAAATGGAGTAGTGTTTGAATAGAGTTTTAGTAGCTACTCAAACTCTACTCAAAGACTTTTAAAAACTTTTAAAAATTTGAGTACTCGGAATTTTTAATATTTTTTTTTCTTCTGAACATTTCGAGTTTTTTTAATTAGACAGTATTTCACATCAAATGGAGCATTTCAATATTTTATTTTATCATAATTAAAAGAAAAGTTGTACACTTACGTTAATTTTATTTTAAAATAGGAATTTATGAGAAGTTTTTTTTTCATAAAAAAAAATTAATCCTCGTTATGTATTTCTATATTAATGGCTTATGCATAAATATTTTACTTGAATTTGAACTTAACTTGAACGATTTCTTGTACAAATATTGCTCTATTTTACTAAATTCTTAAAAAAACTCAATTTGAATTCGACTCGAAGTGAAAAATAACTACTTGCACCCTCTTAAAATAATGTTTATTAAGTTTAATTTATATTAGCAGTAGTGTAGTTGGTTGACGTGGCCTCCTCACTTTTGTATATTTTGTATTATACCCCCCTCCCCCCGAGCCCTTTCTCCCCGGCAAAAACGAAGGGGGATGGTACAGTACACATTTTTATTTTACTACAAATAATATACTATCCACACTGGTGGGCATATATCCTATACATCGGGCTCATTAAATTTGGTTTGCTTACAATGCGTACAATCCAAATTAGAAGTGAAAGGTGGTGCTAAAAAAAATATATATATATATTTTTAAGAATTGAAAGTTTAAGTGTCTGACACCTTAACTCAGTTGGTAAAGGGTCTGTCTTACTAAGATAGGGTCCGAGTTTGATTCCTGGCACGATTGAAAAATTGATCATTGGTGATGAATTAACGTCAGGCGGCTGGATTTTGTGTCTGTTCTAGATTTGAGTAAGTTTATAAGTCGTGTACTGATATAATCAGTCAGTTCACAAAGTGGACATTATATACCCCAAATTGAGAGAAAAAAAAAATATGAAATTCTAAGTCGTTATTAAAAATCTTTATATTTTAAAATATTATTATTTATGAGAATGAACTTGTGTCCTTGTTTCTCTGCAGTTCCTGACATCCTCCGAGAGCCTGAAGACTGTATTTGCCATCATCCTGGCCCTAGGGAACTATATGAACGGCGGCAACAGGACAAGGGGTCAAGCGGACGGTTTTGGCCTGGAGATCCTCGCAAAGCTCAAGGATGTTAAGAGCAAGGACAGTTCTGTCACGTTGCTGCACTTTATTATCAGATCATTCATCAAGGTAAGGAAAATATTGACCCGTATCGTTCACTGTGGACTGAGCCACCGGGAGATATCCCGGTGGGCAGGTTTGGCTTAGCCTGCCGCAACTTCTTAGAACTAAACTTAAACTATATATTCAATTTTAAAGTATTGTTGTATTGTTTTATTTAAATGCATTTTAATCAAAAGTTTCTGTGAATATGTTTTAAGGGTAACCATAATATATCATTTGTGAAGATATACAATGGTATTAAATGTTAAGCTGTCCCATTTGTTGTTTTTTGGTGTTGAAATTATTTGTGTTGTGAATACCGACTACTTCTAGCTTTTTAATATCCACAATATTGATAATCTAGCTGCAATGGCCTCTAGATTAAATTTATTACTAATAAAAATATATATATATATATATAAATATGGGAAAGGTTGATAGAACATGACAGAAATATAAAGTGTGATTTTTTTTTTTGAAACTGCGTTTCTATTACCCATTCGGGTTATATGCCTATGTGCCAATTATGATACTGGGTTAAGGATGAGTATGGTTGAACTCATAGGATATGTACCCGCATTTGAGTGGAAAATCCAGGATTTGAACCTTGATCTCTCTGTCATCGACAGTCAAATCTATTGCGAGAGTGGTGCCTTAGATCATGGGGCTACCAAAACGGGTGTGAACTGTATTTTTTCATTGTTTTTTTACCTATAAAACGGGGCTATTTAAACACGGGTTAGTTAAAAAAATAGTGGTTTTCTGAAATTTCAATTTCTCCTTTAAGTATTTTTGAAATTTAAGAGTTTTTTTAGCACATCTTTTTTGTATAAGCTTTCGCTTAGGAAAAAATTAATGAACGTTGATTGGGTAGAAATCGAGGAATCATTGTCAAAAAGAATTTCCTCACATTTGAAACGATGGATATATTCATTGGTAAAAGCTAGCTATGTTGACCCGGTGATTGGTAAAGCGGACATTAATGTTTGAGGTCTTGAGTTGAATCTCAACTGGGTACTTTGTAGTATAGCTGGGGCATTGCCTTCACATCTACCCTATTCTTTCTGTGCCCCTTAGTTAATTTAAATTGCTAGTAACAAGAATTGTCTATGAGTATACTACAAAAAACACTATATACATGTTTGGAATAATCAAATTTAACAATAAAGACTTTTTCTTACGATTATTTTTATGATATATTTTTTTTTAAATCGATTATTTCAGAAAACAAACGAAGACCCGTTGAACCCAGACTTCACCCTGCCGATTCCTGAGCCAGGTGATGTTGACAGAGCTGCCAATGTCAACTTTGAAGATTTGAGCAAGGACTTGCAGAAACTGCAAACCGAGCTGAAGAGTGAGTTATTGCACCCACATGTCAGTAATCAGATACATTATCTGAAGGTTCGGGTTTGAACCTCTGCTCTATGTACTAGAGGTGTTTGTCCCACAGTGTGGTTTAACGTCTCCCTTAAAAGTTAATTGAACTCGTCCTTACACATTAGATTATATAAGGTTCATATGACTAAATTAGTGATGGGTTTGATTCATTATTTTACATATGAATAGGAATGAAGTTGAGGACTATGTTAGCTGTCATGAGGAGAAACAAAATTAAGAACGAATTTATCCAGGAAAGAGTGGAGGTACAGGGAGTACATTAGATAGTAGAGGGAGCAAGACTGAGAGGGTATGGACATGTAATGAGGATGTTGGAGTACATGAGATAGTAGAGGAAACAAAACTGAGATGGTATTATCGTGTAATGAGGATGTTGGAGTACATGAGATAGTAGAGGAAGCAAGACTAAGATGGTATGGACATGTATTGAGGATGTTGGAGTAGAGGATGACAAAGAAAATGTTGGAAATGAAGTATGTGGAAAAAAGACTGCGAGGGAGGGCAAGAAAGAGACAGGAGGAGTAGATAACAGAAAGTGTGCAAGTGAGAGAAGAAGAATGGAAGAAATTTAAGGAGGAAGATGGAGTCATTTTACTAAACTGACATGGCCACAGGCTGGAAACATTGATGAGATGATGATGAATGATGATGATGATGATGATGATGATGATGATGATTTTACAAATCTGAATTTTTATTTGAACTGAGAAATCCTAATCCTAAATAATTCACATCCGAAGAATAGAAAACATGGTAAACATAAACGATACATTCATATCTTAAGTTACCCGCTTCGGTGGTCTAATGGTGTAAGTTATCACTCCCGCAATAAACTAGACCGCTGTTGATGGGGAAATCAGGGTTCAATGCCAATCGGGTGTACAGGGTTGATTTTTCCTAATTGATTCTCCACTTTTTCACCACACAAATGTGGGTACATTACCTATAAGTTTAAACCTTCCACATGCCTAACACAAAATTGTGTAATTAGTACATAAGTGTGTGGCCTGAACGACTAGGATGACACTGCTAAAAAAAAATTTTTACTAATTGTGATATTTTTCACATCATATTTAGTTACATGATAAATAATTTTATGGGGCAGGTTATTGAGTTTTTCATGAACTTATTTTGGTTTGAATGCTCAATAAATAGTATTTGAGCTTTAAGACACATTCCAATTCAAATTTGGGAAAGAAAGAAAAATATATATTTTCAAATCTCTAATCTGATATTTTCTCATCATGAACTGTTTTGAGCGTTTGGCCAGTTCGGTTTACTAAAATACCTCCATCTTCCACTTTCCTTGCACCATTCTTCTTTCTTGTCCTTTCTTCTCTCACAATTTGTTGTTACTTGCTCCTCCCATCTCTTTTGGTATCCTTGCATTTTCTGTCCTCATTACATGTCCATACCATTTCATCCTTATTCCTAATCACTGCTTTAATAAAGAAGGTGCAGAAGTATTTTGAAAACTCTTTTTATCTTGTTACAGTTTGCGAGACAAAAACTGAGAAAGTGATAGCAGCCTCTACAGAAGATAATGTCCAACCTTTCAAACAGAAGATGGAGACCTTCCTTAAAAGAGGTGCGTTTGTTATTTTGTAATAGTTTAAAAGTATGATACACAAAATGTTTTGTCATCCCCGAACAGTTCTAAAATAGAACCATACAAACCATGAATTGACCCGATTGCCCTCAACAATGCTGACACACTGTCTTGAATAGTCGGCTGTCACGTACTAGTGTTTACAAACCATGAATTGGCCCGATTGCCCTCAACAATGCTGACACACTGTCTTGAATAGTCGGCTGTCACGTACTAGTGTTTACAAACCATGAATTGGCCCGATTGCCCTCAACAATGCTGACACACTGTCTTGAATAGTCAGCTGCTACGTACTAGTGTTTACAAACCATGAATTGACCCGATTGCCCTCAACAATGCTGACACACTGTCTTGAATAGTCAGCTGCTACGTACTAGTGTTTACAAACCATGAATTGGCCCGATTGTCCTCAACAATGCTGACACACTGTCTTGAATAGTCAGCTGCTACATACTAGTGTTTACAAACCATGAATTGGCCCGATTGCCCTCAACAATGCTGACACACTGTCTTGAATAGTCAGCTGCTACGTACTAGTGTTTACAAACCATGAATTGGCCCGATTGCCCTCAACAACGCTGACACACTGTCTTGAATAGTCAGCTGCTACGTACTAGTGTTTACAAACCATGAATTGGCCCAATTGCCCTCAACAATGCTGACACACTGTCTTGAATAGTCGGCTGTCACGTACTAGTGTTTACAAACGTATCAAAACAAAGGTAACTAGACTAGTTCTATGGTTCGCGTCTTACAACATTACTATGTTAACTCAAATAAACATCCCAATTTAGGACAGGATGGTTATAACAAGATTAAATATTAATAAAATCTGGGTTAAATATATTATTTTGTTGTATTATTATTATTAGCACCGCGTCTTACTACCCGTTCGGGTTATACGCACTTACACTAATGTGTAATGGTAGGGTGATTGTGAGATGAAATGAAGGACCTACAGTTTAACGTGGAATCCGAACCACGGTGGCGGCCTGGCATTCTATTTTGTTGTAGTTTTAGTAGTTATTGTGTTAGCAAATATTATATTTTCAGTAAATATCTCAACTGAATTAAGTAGAAGAGTAGTTTGTTGTGTGTGGGCTGCTATCAAGCATAGTCCTGCACTTGGCACACTCATATTATTTTATTTTATTTTACAGCAACAGAACAACTGAGCGGAGAGTTTGAAAACCTAGATGAATGCAAAATGAAGTAAGTAGTAGATATGTACTAAACTATTATTTGTTTGCTTATAATATATTTATTTAATCTAGACTTGCGTATTAAAATGTATTTCACAGCTGAGTAAAATAAAATAACCTGTTAGATCACTGGTGTGGTGTATCCAGGCTTTTGGCGCCCAAGGCTAAATATAATCTAGCCCCGTGTTCCCCCATTTAATGTTCTGTATGCCTCCAATCAAATTGATGAAATTTGTGTGATGAGTCTCAATCTAGTAAAGTACAGATCTTCTTCATTAAAATATTTGAGATCGTTGTACTTAATTTTGAGCTCGGAAATCTGTTAATGACTTTTGACAAACTCATTTACCAAGAAACCAAAAGCATCTTTGCAAATATGCAAAAGGTTGTAAAATCAATTTTGTCTTGTAAAAAAAAAAAAAGCCCAAAAATTTTAATTTTCTTCATTTTGTCACCAAGAGGTGGTTGCACTGCTTGTTCCATCCCCTTCCCCTTCTTTGCTTTAGTTATGACTCTTTGTTAGGTAAACTTATTATTTACTGACAAGATGGGTAGCTATTTAACTCTGTTAATGATGGCGCAGGTTCAAGGCGGCCATGGTGTTCTATCAGTATCAACCTAAAGGGGGCATCAAACCAGACGAAGTGGATCCCAAGGACTTTTTTTTTCTGTGGTCGCCCTTCTGTACAGACTTCAAGGACATTTGGAAGAAGGAGCAGCAGAGGATAATAAAGGAAAAGTAAGACTAAGAAATTATATTTTTTTAATGCCCTATGTTTTAATATTTTCAGTAAATAGTCAAGTCTAAATCTTTACAAGATTTTAGTAGCTTAAAGATAAATTTTCTAGTATAAAAGAATTTTCTAAAAAAAAAAAAGATTTTTTTTTTTATCAATTTATCATTATTATAATCATACCCATTTTGGTGTCACTCTCGTTTTAGACTGGCTTGATGATGACTTGGAGATTGGGGTTCGAATCTCAGTTTGGTTATTTTTTTCTAAATGGTTTCCCACTCTCCTTCCACACAAATGTGGGTAGATTACCTCTAAAATGCTTCCTTCCTCATCCCTATACCTCGTTATCTGAACAGGTAGTAGGACGTGGTGACAAAAAAAAAATTGGGTTGTATGCATACATTAAGCTAATGGAGTAGGAATGGGGAAGGCAGCATTTTAGAGGAAATGTAACCACATTTGCATAGAGTGAGCTTTAAAACATATTTCACTTTAAAGATTTAAAAAAAAAAGTTTCAGTATTTAAATCTCGCATATCCTTAATGATTTGAGTGAGCCCATTCCTTGGCTGTATCCAAATAGTCAAGTACATTTGACTTGATGCAATCTTGATCTCGTGGTTTTCATAGCGAAGACTGCATCAAACTATTCGAACGGCAACACACTTGGGCCCGCAGTGCTGCTTCCTACCGAGTAACTTAGAAACTATGTAAAAGCCATCTATTAGCTCTAATGAAAACGAAATATTTGTGTAAGTTGGTGCTCTAGCAGACGAAACAATAATACTAAAACAACTGCCAGTCAAACACCGCGAGAAAACCGCATGGCTCGTAGCTTTTCGTAACCATGGTTACCAAGACCGCGAGTAGACTACATCGGTCTAGTCCGCGACTATTTGGACAGATCTACACTTGATCACGTGATTGCCAATGCAGCTATCAACGCCACGAGCCAATGCGACGCCGCATAATTAGACTATTCAGATACAGCCATGGTTAAAAGTTGGTTGTAGCTGTACAATCTTTTTTTGATAAATTAGTAACTATGTGATTTTTAGTCACGATTTTTGCATATTTGTTTCCTAAGCATGTGACATCTAATGTGGGTTTATAACATATATTTCTTTTTCTCTTAGAGCACAGCAAGTCAAGAGACTCCAAGAGCAGAAACGAGATGTTAAAAAATCGAAACTTGATGAAAAAGGACTGGTAAGATTTCAGCTATTTAAATGGAAACAATGCAACTGAGATAAATCTCAAATTTGTATGTTTCCAATTTAGTTTAATTTCTTCTAAGGACTTTTAATACCATAAACATTATTATTATTATTATTATTATTATTATTATTATTATTATTATTATTAGCACCGCGTCTTACTACCCGTTCGGGTTATACGCACTTACGCTAATATGTAATGGTAGGGTGATTGTGAAATGAAATGAAGGACCTACAGTTTAACGTGGAATCCGAACCACGGTGGAGGCCTGGCATTCCCCACATTCACAAGATGTCTTGTCAGAGGTGAAGAAAGGGTTTGGAAATCAGATAAATCTGTGCTGTGACCGAGGATTGAACCCCGGCCGCCAGCACAGAAGTCTGACACCTTACCCCTAGACCACCAGGTCACCCATAAACATTATTAAATAAGCTACAATAACAGAGGGTGTCCAGGGACTTGGAAAACAGGGACATACCATGGAATTTGCTTGGTTGGGGAAAAGTTATGGAATTTTATCAAATTTCTGGAATGGTTACGTATTCACTTAAGAAATATGCAACTTATTTATCTACAATAGTCAAAATAAGATTTTTCTTCTAGTTAATACATACAACACACATCTTTTAACACAGTTGACCTTGTTGAGTATACTAATCTCCCACTTCGGTGGCCGCAAGGTCTAACGCGCTACTCTTGCAGTAGACTAGACTGCTGATGACTGGGAGATCAAGGTTCGAATCTCGGTCGGGTGTACTGAAGGTTGTTTCTCTCTTCCCACTCAAATTCGGGTACACTTTCCATAAATTTAACCTTCCTAATATTTAAAACCATTAACGTAATTATTAACTAAGTGGATAACTCAAACAGGTAGTAAGACGCAATGCTAAAAAAAAAGATCTGTTTTCAAAGTCAATATGTGATTTCAAGTTGTATTTCTACCCCCTCCAACGCACGCCAAAGTTTAGTTATAGTTATGTGCATATGTGTGAATTTGATTATGTTGTAGAAAGAAGAATATAAATAAGAATTTGTCTTACAACAATTTTAAACTGTACAGATGTAAGGCGATATTTTAATGGTTCAATTTTATTTCACTGAATTCTAACTTGAATCACCCTAACCAATAGCTTGAGGCCGAGACTTGTTTGTAATTATTGTATTTTGGTTTTAAACGTGAGTACTGGTAAGCAGTGGCGGCTTGTGACCAATAAAGAGGGTGGTGCACAAATCCAAAATATTCTAAATTATAGTATGAACATATTTTATATAGGCCCTTTCTCATCACCATCAACTGTTTCCAGCCTATGGTTGGGTCAGTTTAGTGAAATACCTCCATCTTCCTCTACTTTCCAGCTATGGTTGGGTCAGTTTAGTGAAATACCTCATCTTCCTCTACTTTCCAGCCTATGGTTGGGTCATTTAGTGAATATACCTCCATCTTTATTTACTTTCCAGCCTATGGTTGGGTCAGTTTAGTGAAATACCTCCATCTTCCTCTACTTTCCAGCCTATGGTTGGGTCAGTTTAGTGAAATACCTCCATCTTCCTCTACTTTGCGGACTTTTTCCTACATGCTCAACGTAATTTCCAAAATTTACCTATTTAATCTAAATTTTATTTAGGCTAACATTTAACATTAGTATATATTATACTTTGCTTTGCTATAGTTTATAAACTTCACCTTTTCCAATAAGTTAGATAAAAATAAGTTAAAAGGGTAGATTTTGTTTGGCAGATGACATATGTATATATTGAATAAGTGTATATTGTATCTTCTACAATCCCTGTGTTGTAAACCACATTCAATTTCACCTTGTGTATGTAGTAGGTCCAAGGTTCCGCCTCCCACAATCCAATACAACCCCTTTCACCTGCTTTGTAAGCCGCAACCACAACTGCGGAAAATTTACAGCTCTTCCTATTCATTGTGTTTTTGTAACCTCCAATTTTTTTTTTACTATCAACATGTCGCTATATTTTGGGAAATAGCTGGAGCATAGTGTAACCTACTTGTTATCAAATTACATTTTTATCTATACAAATAAAATAACTTTTTTTTTTTACAGAAAGCCAAATTACAAAGAAGGCAGCAGAAAAAATGAAAAGGTTCTTCAAGGTTACACAGTATATAACCTTATCTCCACTTCAAAGACATTCAAACGAATCCTAAGATGCTAAAAATCGGTTAATTAATTTACTGCAGAAATGGCTTTGACTATAAAAATATAAACATGTGTATTGATTCAAAATACATTTTTAAATTATTATTATATTATTATTATGCACCGCGTCTTACTACCCGTTCGGGTTATACGCACTTACGCTAATGTGTAATGGTAGGGTGATTGTGAGATGAAATGGAGGACCTACAGTTTAACGTGGAATCCGAACCACGGTTGAGGCCTGGCATCATTTTTAAACAAATGTATCGCAAGCAACCTATTATTTAATGTATACATATATTTTCGTAGTAATTATTAGAGGTGTCTGAGTACTAAAAAATTCAAGTTAAATCTAGTTTTAGTAGCTGCTTGAAATCGACTCGAAGATTTTACAAAACTCTAAAAAAAAAATTAAGGATTCAGAATTTTTTTTTTATCTTTTCCTCGAAAATTCCTAGTTCAATTGATTTTATTCACTTTAAGATACAATGTCATATCAAATAAGAGTCCCTCAATATTTCCTTTTGTTCTAATTAAAACAAAAAATTGTAATTATATAAAATATATTTAAAATTACAATTTGTGTAATTAATATTTTTTTCATAAAATTGTAATTCTAAAAAAAAAAGTTGCTACTTTTTTATGTTTTAAGCATTGAAGTAATACAGAAATTCAACTTGAAATAATTCTTGCACAAATATTGCTTCATACCGTACTATACAAACGCGATAAAAACTGGTTTTAATTTAAACTTGACTCGGAAGTGTAAAAAGCCCACTTGCACACCCTTAGTAATTATTATGATATTGAGTTCATAAAAATATTTGTATAGTCCAAGGTTAAAAAAACACCAAGCACATAATAACTGCATTCATACTAGTATTGTATTGTAAAAAGTTAATATAAAATTAGTTACGACTGGACGTAAAGTTGTTAAACTAATTTATCTTGCTCAATAAGTGATTGCCTACTTAACATGTGAGGTGTGCACAACTTAAAATATGTTTCTCAAATCACATTGATATAAAAAATGTTTAATAAAACTGTAAGTATATTCTTTCCTTAAGAACAGATAAAAACAAACAAAACTTTTACATAATATGATAGTATTTTAATACCTTTAACGAGTTTGTTCATTTTCTTAAATATTTTGGTACAATATTTAAAAGAAAGTGTCGGGGGAAAAATGAAACAAATGAAATGTAATGGCAGTTTTATAAATGTGTACAAATTGCAACAAATTTAGCTTGACAATTTGTTTCTCATTTGTATGGTAACAGCTTAATGGAAGTGATCTGAATGAAAATATTAAAAAAATGATCCAATTATTAAACTCAATAAAAAGAGGAAATAAACTTTAAAAAAAAATCTTTTTTAAAATTTGATGTATTAAAACGTAAAGTAAACCTTTTTTTTTTAGTTGATTTTGTTTCATTGACAGAAAGGTTTCTCAACACATTGAAAATAACAGCGTTTTAAGTGTTTTAGATGTCTCCATCTTTTATTAAGCTTAACAACTAATGTTTGTATCATAAAGAGTTTGTAGACACTAAATCTAAAAAAAAGGGGGGGGGGGGGGGTGAATGTGGACTAGCTAAATATAATAAGTGTGCTGTATTTTTCATATAATGCTAACATGCTTTTGTAACAACTACAGTTTATCATATTGAGTTCATTGATGTATCCTACTATCTGAAATCCAGTCTTGCATTTATTTACCATTAATATGATTAGGGGCGTGGAGGAGTAATGATGGTTGTGTCATTATCAGGAGCATGTTGTGGGTTGTTGCCAAGCAAGAAAATCCTAGTAAGACTTTACCAGTATATTTTTTTTTTTCACATTCATTATCTAACCCAGAGAGACCAGGAAAGTGAAGGCCATGGGGATGAATTTTGTGAGGAGCATGTTAGCTGTCACGAGGAGAAAAGGAATAGGAAAGAAGTTATCCAGGAAAGAGTAGGAGTACAGGGATTACATGAGATAGTAGAGGAAGCAAGTGTGTAATGAGGATGGAAAAATAGAAAATACCAAATAGAATGATGGAGATGAAGAATGTAGAAAAAAGATTGCAAAGGAGACCAATAAATAGAGGGGAGGAGCAGATAACAAGTGTGCAAATGAGAGATAAGAATGGACAAGAGTAAGGGAGGAATAGTGGTGGAAGGATAGAGAAGATGTACATCTTACTAATAACCCGGCCATAGGATGGAAACAGTTGATGACGATGATGAGCATTATATTTACAGGTAATATTTGTTGGAATAAAATAAAGTGAAATGAAAACATAGAATTGGTGGTATATTTAGGTTTAATGTTGCATAAATTTAAATAAATATAATTTCTTTTGAATTGTTTTAAGAAACTGTGATCTAATGTGAATGAGAATGGTATTTATTTAATAATCATAGATTTCAAATCTATCACAAGTTGATCCCTTCAAATTTTATACTTTCATTTAAATTGTGACTTATTCATTTACGATTAATTTTATGGTCTCAATTTAACTTTGTGTAAAGTGAAAAAAGCACATCAGAACGATACTTGTTTAAGTTAGCCATTGTCCTAAAAATATGTTCATATGTATATAATAATAGAATTACTATAATCTAATATATTTTACTTAACTGCTAGTGAAAAGCAATAGAATTTTGGATTCTAATCAGCTAATTGTACACTATCGACATAGGCCTACTAGCTTGACTGCCAATTAACAGCTAACAGGATTACGGTATTTTTTATAACTCTCTGCACTCTCATGATATGCATCGAAACTACATATACACATACAATGTACATTCATTTTATGTATATAAATGTATAGATTTAATTTATATAGGATTAGATCACTGTACTTTCTAACCAGACTATTTATTGATTAAAATGATTTATAAAAAAAAGTTGTGTTTAAATTTTAGTTTTTTTTTTTTTCGAGTCCATTACAAACATTAGATGAACTTATGCTAGTGGCCACACATCACAGACATGAAAACCTCCACGGTGCAATCGATGATGTTGGAGATTGTCCTTGTTTAGAATGGTGTCCAAACAAAAGTTTTATAAACATCACCATTCAGCAGAGAATTGAACTGAAGTATTTTTATTTTTTGATTCTTGTCGATTTCTATTATTTTAAACTATACAAAAAAAAAACCTGAAAAAAGGGAAAAATAAGTGTTTTTCAATAAGAACCTAAAAATATAAAATGATTTTAGTTTTTGAGCAATTTATTTTTTATTATACCTTTCTTATTTAAGTGGGAGTTTAACCCTGACAGTTACTTAAGGCTTACTAAAGCAAAGTGTAAGTGAATGTGGCTGAGTCCAGATTAAAGTTAGAAAGATGAGCTGTAAAATAAATAAGTTAAACGCTAAACTTATAAAACACTAAAATGCCTTAAATCATTCTGATCAACTATTTTAGTCATCACATAAACTTAGCTGTAATAGATTTTGAAAAGTTGCTCTGATGTCTGATGGTAGCAAGAACAGTTCAAAGTGATCCAGCCAAAAGGAAATGAACAGTCAATTATCTCGAACAATCGTTCGTAACTACATATTAGTTTAGATCATCTGACTAGTTCACATAAGTAACGTACTAACTATATATACTTAGTTCACATAAGTAACGAACTAACTACATATTAGTTTAGTTCAATCTGAACTAGTTAACATAAGTAACGAACTAACTACACATTAGTTTAGTTCAATCTGAACTACTTCACATAAGTAACAAACTAACTACATATTAGCTTAGTTCAATCTGAACTAGTTCACATAAGTAACGAACTGACTACATATTATTTTAGTTCAATCTGAACTAGTTCACATAAGTAACGAACTAACTACATATTGGTTTAGTTCAATCTGAACTAGTTCACATAAGTAACGAACTAACTACATATGTTAGTTCAATCTGAACTAGTTCACATAAGTTACGAATAACTACATATTATTAGTTCATCTGAACTATTCACAAAGTAACGAACTAGGTTGGCTTGTTGAGAGAATAACAAAATCACAAAAAAGGAAAAAAACTATATTGATATAATTAATTTACATAGTAATTAATTATAATAAAATTTACATCATCATCTACATACATTACTTAAAGTAATCGACATGACAAACAAAATATTATGAAGAGTTCCATTTAAGCGAGTCGTTCGCGAACTACACAATCTCTAATTTACTGTTTTATTATAATCTTAAAAATGTTTTAAATATAGCAAATAATGTAGTAATTGTGCTAATAAGTATTAAAAAAATGCCTTTTTATTATGCACCGTGTTTTACAACCCGTCCGGGCTTTATGCATGATATAAGATAATTACAATAGCGTGTCAAGGTTGAGAAAGGTAAGATTTAGAGGAAGTGTACCTGCATTTGCGTGGAGGAAAAGGGGAAAACAGTTTTTTTAAACATACTGGTATTTAAGCTACGATCTCGCCATCATCAACAGTGTAGTCTATTGCGAAAGTAACACCTTACTTTGGACCAAGCGGCCACCGATGCGGGTCTTTTTGTATCAGTCTTTCAAATTCGAAAATGTAAAAAACTAAATATATCAAAATATGACATTCTGTATTTTTATGAATTTACCATAATTATTATTCACATTATCCAATTCAGTGGCCAAATGATCTAAGGCATCAGCTTCGCAACAGAGTCAACTACCTGAGACAGGGATATCATGGTTCGAATCGCGGTCGGGAGTAATTACGGAGGTTTTTCGTAAATAGTTTTCCACTCTCAATCCCCGCAAATGCGAGTGCAATTTCTCTAAATAAAAATTGCTAGTCATCCTTAATTTCCTAGTGTAAATATTAGTATAATACCGGTTTTAACTGAAAAGGTATTCAGATGCAGTGCTAAAAATTGTTAATAAAATAAAAAATTATCAAAACACCATATTATGTAAAAAGAGTTAGTATTATAGTTGAGCGTGTATTGCTTTTAAAACAATAAAAAATAACTTTATTATGAAAATGTTACATTCTTTGTGCAATACCTCTTGAAGCTTCTTTCTCTCCTGATACTTGATAATGGATTTATCTACTATTTTAGTTTGATGAATTTAAAAATAAATAACCTCTTGGTATGCTATATTCTCCTGGTACTTCTGAACAGATTTGTCCAGTTTTAGAGGACAGTTACAAATATGACTGACAGAGCCATCTATCAACCAAGCTGTGTACTATTTGGTCATAGTTCAACTTAAAAATAAGACTGACAGAGCCATCTGTCAACAAATTATGAACTATTTAGTCAATTTAGTCAAAATAGTACATAATTTGTAGACAGATGGCTCTGTCAGTCTTATTTTAAGTTGAACAATGACCAAATAGTACACAGCTTGGTTGATAGATGGCTCTGTCAGTCATATTTGTAACTGTCCTCCAAAACTGGACAAATCTGTTCAGAAATACCAGGAGAATATAGCATACCAAGAGGTTATTTACTTTTTAAATTCATCAAACTAAAAGAGTATATAAAATCCCTTATCAAGTATCAGGAGAGAAAGAAACATCTCAAGAGGTATAATTTTTAATTATGGACATCAAAATAGGACAAATAATGCTAGTTTTTTTTAGTCTCGTGACTTACTACCCATTCGCATTAGATGTTTATATACTTTTTTTTAGCATTACGTCTTACTACCCATTCGTGTTATACGTCCATGTACTTTAATAAGGATTGTGTCTTAATTACTACCCATTCGCATTAGACGTTTATATACTTTTTTTTAGCACTACGTCTTACTACCCATTCGTATTAGAAGTTTATATACACTTTTTTTAGCACTGCGTCTTACTACCCATTCGCATTAGACGTTTACATAATCTTTTTTTTTAGCACTACGTCTTACTACCCATTCGCATTAGAAGTTTATATACTCTTTTATTTTTAGCACTGCGTCTTACTACCCATTCGCATTAGACGTTTACATAGTGAATTAGGGATGAGGAAAGTTTAATTTAAGGAAATGTATTCTCATTTGAGTGACTAGAGAGTGGAAAACGATCTTAGGGGAAACTCACTCTCAGTACACCTGACCGGAATCGAACCAAGATCTCCCAATTATCAGGAGTATAGTTTATTGTTAGAGTAGCACCATATTCAAACGGCCAACGAAGCGGTTAATTTACAAATTAAAGGAAATATTATGCAAATGTTATTTAACAAAAGTGTATGAGAGAATTCAGAGGGGATTGGTGTATGCTAAATTGTATAGTTACTAATATATTTTTCTCCCCGTATATGTTTATGAATGAATAAACGACAATTAAAAATAGTAGACTTTTTTGAATATTTAATATAACTTGTTTATATATTCTATACCTACAGAAGAAATGTACGTGGTGAACAAATCCTAATCTTTTTAAAATAATTAAGCCCATTTTATCGCAATTTTGATTTTTGCTCCACATATATTTACAAAAAGAATGGACCTGTTGTGAGACAGAACACCTAATAATAATAAGTACATATACGCTATGTATGGCAACAATATATCGACATACAATTATTAAAAATAAATATATCGATGTCTTAGTATCGATATATCAATCGATCTATGTAACAATATATCGACATTCAGCTATCGATGTTTTTAGTATCGATATACCGATCAATCTATGCAACAATATATCGACATGCAATTATCGATGTTTTAGAAAACGGTATATCGATCAATCTATCGATATATATTTCATTTATCGCAGACACGAATAGATTAAACAATATTTTTAACTATTTTTATTAACTGAATTATTTGTTCCTACTTTGATTAACTTTTCTGCTGTTTTCAACAGCTAAATAAAACATTAAAACGTGAAAGCTTCAAAGAATAGCGTTAAAGAACAGTAGCCATAATAATAACGCCGCTATTGTTCGTCCAGACCAATCAATTAAATATCAGAAACCTTCAATGTATTGAAATACTGTAATTTTATCGATACCTCGTAGCTTTCGATATATACTTTGCACTTGATCAAATGAGAGATAGTAGATATTTCAATATGTTAGGCAAAAAAATCTTCCCTAGGCGGAATAGGTTCGTTGAAATTTGGGAGCAGTTTAAAAATATACATTTCACTGAAATGAGCATTCATTTGTCCAGTTTAATAGTTTGCTTGAAGTATAGTTCAACACTATATTTGAGCTATATTCTATTTCAACATGAAATTAAATATGAAATGATGCATTAGAACCAACTAACCAAGCTGAAGTTATCCACACAACCAATTATTCTAGTGAGTTTATGTAGCTCGCAAAACGCCAACCTAATAAAATAGTAGCCAAATAATTATTGAGGCTATAACGTAAAACGAAAGCAAGGAACAAAGCCAATAATTAAAGAAATATGAAAATAATTTATTTAATAGACTTTAGTTAAAATACAGTTATATTCCAAATTAGACTAAATTTTAAGGCATTCCAGGTGTCATAGATTTTAAATAGATCTGGCAAATGAGTGGTATATTAAATTTTAAGCCCAACAGCGTCCAAACTAGAAATTCCAAACCAAAATATACGTCAAAACCAAAAAACATAGCTTTTATATATAGAGGCTACATTTATCGAACCATTTATGTGTGCAGGCCCCTAGTCCTTACATATTATGTACATACGGACTTAATCGTGTTGATGTCACTACTTTTCTTGAACAGAACAATTGGGCTTAAGTTTAAGATGCTCCAGCATAAACACCAGAATTTTTGTCAATACCACAAAGTAGAACTTTTGTGCATGTCCCTAGACTTTAATATTGTTTACACACCAGCCTAATCGAACTGATGATGCACAAAACATTCAATTTAGGATTACTTTTAAGACGCTCCAGTGTAAAAATTACGAAGTGGTGGTTTTATAGCTGTAGGCATCATCTATCTAACCATGTAGATATGCACTTACCTAGAGTATACATATTTTTTACTACGGCATGATAACATGGATTTTTGAACAAAAAATTCAAATTAGTGTAAATGACTGTTTTGCACGTACCGTAATTTAACCAGTTGGTATAGCTAAGGGTAAAAGTTTAGTACAAGCTCAAGGTTTCCACAATCAGCTGTTCTTCCCGGTCAATTATCTTTCAGCCACGAGCTCCTGCCACCAGTCGGAAACTGTGAAAACTTAGCCTTCACGCAGCTGTCCACAAGTCAATTGATTTTGCTTAGTTTTTATTTTCTTCTCACCAACTCCAAAAGTTAAGGGGGGGGTAGAGGAAAATTGGATAAAGGTGGACATGTTGTGAACGTCTGCCGGAAATAATCTTATTTATAAAGGTGTGTCCGTATCACTATTGAAAAGAGGTTATGTGATGATGTTTGGGTTTCAAAAAACAAATCGTGTCATAAGTATCAGAAGTCCTCTGTACAGGAGGAAGATCTCAGCACAATGAGTTCTGAGTCTACCCAAATTGGAAGCCCTGGGACCTCATTTATGTTACTGGCAGTAGCTTCAGCTCTATATAAGTTGAACGCCACGTGCGAGGTAGGGCGTGTGTAGTGACGGCCAAGCCTCCCCTTTCCTCTTTCCTGGCTGCCCATTATGTTGTAGCTTACCCAGCATGTGCTCCTGAAAGATCCTGGCAAGCCTACTCAGCTCCACCAACTGACAGTAGTCCCAATGAAAGGAGTCTTCCCCCTCAAGAGAAACAGTTGAGGACAAACTAAAGGTAAATTAACTTCAACCAAGGTGAATCTAGTGCCTTCCAGCATAACATTTTCGCGTTTGTAGGCAGATATATTAAGAGAGGCATAGTGAATCTAATTTCACCAGATTTATTTTTAAGACGCTCAAATGTCAAAATCAGAATTTGTGCCAAAATCACGAGGTGGGTATCTTTTGAATATAGCCTTCCTCTATTAAACCCTATATGTGCCCATGCCAGTAGAGCCTACATATTGTTCACACACTGGCTTAGTTGAGCTGATAAAACTGTTTTTTTTTTACAGAAATTCAAGTTAAGGACACACATTTATGGTTCGTTAGGCTTAATCAAGCAGATAGCAACAATTTTTTTTTAGCAGAATAAACAAGTTAGAAACACGCCTATAAGGTTTGATAGATAAAAATATGTAGGGTCTCGAGACATATGGTTCAATGCACAACTTTTGACTTTTATTTCAATAAAGCAACTTTGAATTTAATCGATCTATGATCCTTTTCTGAATTATCTTTTTCAGCTAGTTTCTTTTCGTTTTCATGTTGGGAACAAACGGGTAGATTGTTGTTGCTGTGGAATAGTTAAGCTTAGTATCTAAACTCTAAATGGCTTCAACAGAAAATTCGTAATGTCTTGTCAAATACAGCTATTTGCAGATTTTGTGGATGTTGATATCGTAAAAAGATACTTGTTTCCATCGGACCGTAACTCAGGTGGTAAGTTCTTTTGCTACTATTTGCATGATTTCTTTTACCTTTGGAACAATTTTGAACTGAGCCCTATTTTGTGCAATCTGCTTTCCTACAGTATATAGGGGCCTTATTTCTACTATAATTGTTGACAAATATGAAAACACAAAAAAAAAATTGATTTTATCAATTTAAAACAAAAGAAGGTTTATTAAACATTTGACTTACTGGTACTGTTTTGAATGCAAAAGATTTGACATCCAGATACAAGTAATAATTATGTAGTTTTAAGATATATAACTATACTATACTATACTATAAATGGTGACCTGGCGGTCTAGGGTAAGGTGTCAGACTTCTGTGCTGGTGTCCGGGGTTCATTCCTCGGTCCCAACACATTTATCAGATTGCCGAACCCTTCCTTCACCTCTGGCAAGACTTCTATTAATCACAACTTGTGAATGTGTAGAATGCCAGGCCTCCACCGTGGTTCGGATTCCATGTTAAACTGTAGGTCCACCATTTCATCTCACAATCACCCTAACATTATTAATAATAATAATATACTATAAAACTAATATACATAAGCATAAACATTATTATAACTCGGAGAAAAACAAGGTCAAATATAACACATGCTAATATTAGCTTTTTTTTGTGTGTGTCTCCTATCTATCGCTATATAATATACTACTCAACTTGATATTTTGGAAAAACCACCCCAAGTATATCCGACCGAGATTCAAAACTTAATTTCCTTGTTATCAGCAGTCTTCTCTATTGAAAGTGTAGCACCTTAAACTATGCGGCCATGGAAGTGGATCAATACTTATTATAAAATCTCCATTCAGAGATTTGTTCAAGGATATTAATTTGTAATTCTTATGCACCGGTATTTCATTTAAACTTAACAAATGAATACTTTAATAAATAAAGTTAAGTTATACTTTCAACCATATTCTTATCGCTTAAGAAAATGTTTTTATTGTATTTTGATTGTTTAGTGGACGGCGTTGGTGACTCATGGGATTGGCCTGAAGAAGAGTCAAGTACCAAACAGAATGGAAAGATAAATGGCTTCAAGAGTGCAAAATATCATTGTCTTCAACTGGGGAGGTACTTGTTCTAACCCGTAAAGATGTCATGGTTATTTTAACAGGTATGACTGAGTAGCTTAATTAATGTATTTCTTAGTTATGACTTCAGTCTCACATGTAGGGATTGTTGGAAGGAGATTTAAACACTGTCCATATATCTTAAAGGCATACTTATTATTATTATGGGCAGATCTATGGAGCCGGGGCACCAAATCTTTGACTCTTCTATTTTTTTTCTACTGTCCAACTCTTGACTCTTTCATAAATGGCTAATTTATAGCAATTGGCAATAGCAAATTTACTCCTGTAAAATGCTCCAATACAGACTAGCTACTTCATGGGAAGCTTCTTTGACTCTATTGATTTAGATTTTAACAAGTTTTTCAAACAAAATTACAAACATTTGTCCTAGAAAAAAAAAATTATAAAGTTAAAATTATATATTTACCATACCACATATTGTTAATTTTGGTTATGTTCATAATGGTAGTAAGGATTAGATATTATTATTTATTATTATTATTGTTGTTGTTGTTGTTGTTGTTGTTACCACCACCAGTTACTACCCGTTTGGATTATACACACAAGTAGTAGATAACTGATCAAAAATTAAGAAATATTGGATTACAGTAATTCAATCTTGTGTGTGTGTGTGTTTATGTATATATATATTTTCGTTCTTAACTTTTTATATATATATTGGTACCTATAAGCAGGGCTGAGAAGTTGAGTCATAAGAAATTTTTGGTGGAGCCAGAGTCGATAAAAATGTATAGAATCCTACTTCAAAATAATAACTTATGATATTATAACAATATATATATGCCAAAAATACATTGTAGTTAAGCACCATTTGGATTAAAAAGTTTTTCAATCTATGTGGAAATCTTCAAGGAACAAATTAATTGCCAAAGTTGAAGACTCAAGAGTAACTGTTTTAATTTATATGTATTGTGCAGCCAAATGGGATTCTCAGTCTGAAAGTGAAGCCAACACAAAGTTCCACATCAGTTGGCATGGCAAGCCTTGCAAGGAACGAGGGTAAGTCACTCATTTGTATTTGTTTGATAAACATGAAGATTGTTTTGGTGCAAAAATAATTGTACCTGTACCGAAATGTTTTAAATGCAGATTTTATTTAATACTTTATTTACAGATGAAGCTGAGTCTTATTATTTCTCATATATGAATCTCAATTTTACTTGGAATTTTAAATCTAAATTCTAAACTTTAAAAATGTACAATTTTAGGTTTAAAGTGAAAATATTAAAAACAATTTTTTTAAGGATTTAGTGACCATAACGATTGTAATTTTGCTTATATATAAGTAGGCTAGTAAACAACAAAGTTTTTTCGAGGTAGATTAATTATTTTCAAACAATTTTGTGATTATTTATTTTATTTTATCTATTACTCAAGTCCCTATATTCTTCCTATTTTTCTATTGCTCGAAGTTGTGATTTTAAGTGAAGATTTCAGATTTGTAATTGAGATAAAATTTGTAGAAGTTTTTTAATCTTTCGTCTCTCTAATACCCCGAGGGATTTGAATGCCCAATCTCTATTATTGTATATTGGCTTCTCACAGTCTACACACCCATGTGACCTCTCCTCAATCGCTCATCTGGGGATCTTTTTACTCAACAGTGGTTTTCCCACTTCATAGGGGGATCATGCTTATTATTTTCCCTAAATATTAATTATTCGGTGGCCGCATGGTCTAAGGTGCTAGTACTCTCGCGATATACTAAACTGCCAAAGATGGCAAGATCACGATTCAATCCCCATCAGGTGTACTGAGGGTGGTATTTCTTATGTGGTTTTCCATTCTCCCTCCACACAAATGCAGGTACATTTCCTCTTAATTCAGCCTTCCTAACTCCTGACAAATTAGAGTAAATAGGCATACAACCCAAATGTATAGTAGTAAAACGTACTAAAAGAAAATATGAACTCATTGAGATACCTTAAGTGTTAGTGTATTGTTTGCACTAAGCCAAGAGAGGGAAAAACACTGTAGGACAAATCACCTCATTGCATCTAACTAGGATTTGAACTGCGACATCACCATTGCAAATCAGAAAGTCAAGACTGATGTCTCTATTTGCATACCCGTCTGTGTAAAATTTTCACTTAAGTCATTTTAAACAAAAATACCTTTGCTTTAGACCTTTGAAATGATTTTAAATATTCATGCATCGACTACTAAACCCACATTTTGTGACTTTGTGCCCTGTAGTGAGCATATCACCTCCGTGCTGTGTGTGCCGCTCATCTCACAGAAGCGGAGCTCACACTGTGGACCTGATTGGACGTGCATCATAGTGGGCTTCTCGTCGGGACGTATTCACTTCTACACAGAGGTATTTATTATTTATTGTAAATCTGAATACCTTGTCCAGACCAAATAAAGCCTTCAGAGAGAAAAGTGTAACCACAGTTGCCCCTTTCTTTCTCCCCCTTACCACCCCCCCTCCTTCTGCTCCTCCTACCTCCACTTTCCCTACTCTTATGTGAGTGAGTGAGTGTTTCCACAGCAAAGGAAATTTGCATGATTACCTGTAATACTCCAAGTATTACTCATTATGCCTGGAATGTTTCTTGATGTACACATAATCATAGTTGGTAACATGCATTACTCGTATAACATTTGTTAAATCTGCCTTTTCTGCTGGATTCATCAACCACTTTTTGGTTATACTTTGAGGGATGGTGCCTCGATACTAAAATAGGTTACCACACCAATCTTCACAAAAGAGGACAAGTCTGAAGCTACAAAATAAACTCAAAATACTTGTTATGTTTTTATTTGCAAAAATTTTAGCGAAACAACAATTTAGTCTTTCCGCCTCAGATTCACTACGGACAATCCACGCTACATTGCTTTGCCCCACACTCCATAACGGTGATTAGAGTGTTGTATTAGTGTGACTTGATGGGACAAACCTTTTCATGCATTGTTCGCCAATACACGAGCGAGATCTTTTCCACCGAATAACACAGGGATTACATGCTCTTTTAAGGACAGTCTTGTGGCACTCATGTAAACCACTGTATAGTGAAGCAGAGGAGTGATAGTGAAAATATCTATTCACACCCTCTGACTGTTCATTGTTAAATTATCGCATATGCTGATGGAAAAAACACTTATCGCTACTGATATCTGACTACTAGGCAATACTATCCTTTTATCTTGTAAAATTGCCACATTAACATAGTTGTTAAAACAGCGTCGGTCATCTTTTTTTAACTCAAATAACCTGTCATTGCGGGCAGACAAGCAGTCTGCTGATATCGGAGATGCTTCACGACGAGCCAGTGTTGAATCTCAAGTGTCAGTCATATGGCTTGCCCCGCCATTCTGCCGCACCAGAGCAGTTGGAGGAGCTGTATGTGCTTTATCCGTCGGTCTTCTGCGTGCTGCCGGGGTTTGGCCTCTTTCAGACACTCAGAGCTTGCCGCAACCAGCTCGCTAGGGGTATGTTTAATTACTAAATAGTATTGTCACATTTTTATAGAGAGGGCCTTTCTTATCAGACAGAGAATGTTACTAGATCTATTTTCACATATTCATATATATCATCTGCCTTTGACACTTTTGATCAATTTAATAATAAGAATAACTCGCTCCATTGGCTGCATGGTCTAAGCCGCTACTATCACAGTGTACTAGAATGCTGATGATGGGGAGGTAGAGATTTGAATCTTGGTCGGGTGATTTATGGATCAGGGGGTACTTTTTTTAAGATCTTGTGGCCACACTCTAATCATTTCCACAATCAAAAGGTGTATAGGGTGTTAATATAAATGGGATTTAAAATATAAACTTAGTTTTTCTTAAATACCACCCGCCTTGGTGGCGTAGTTGGCTAACGCGCTAGTCGTGTTGAGCTCGACTGCTGAGGACGGAGAGATCGAGGTTCGAATCTCGGTCGGGTGAACTAGGGGTGGTTTTTCCTAAATGTCTTTTCACTCTCCATCCACGCAAATGCGGTTTCACTTCCTTTAATTCAACCTTCCAAATTCCTAATCCATTAGCGTAATTAGTACTTAAAGCGTATAACCCGAATGGGTAGTAAGACGCAGTGCTAAATAATAATAATAAATAAATCTTAAATACCTCCCAAGTCTTACCAACATTGATGAGGTTTGAACACATTCTAAGGTTATTGTCATTTGTTAAGTTCAAGCTAATTGTGGTGACATGGTGCGGGCCCCACCCCTCACCTACAAGAAATGGGGGTTTGCGGATCAGGAAAGGGTTTCGGACAGCGAATTTGCAGGGCCTGCGACCGCCAACACTTTTGACCACTTACTGACGGCTTCTATCTGTGGCGGGTTCAACACGTGGTACCGCTCTAGGTCAGTCAAAAGAGGATGTATGTTTTTTAAATGTAATTAGTTGACAATACAAATAATGTATTTGTATATTTTTTATTTTATTTTCAAATTTGATAAGACTCGCTTCATTGGTTTGAGGCAGTAATGGGCAACATATTTTTATTGTAGCCGCAGGTGTGGCGAATGAGAAGTTAAATTTGCCACACCATGAAAATACTGAGAGATTAGGTTAGGTAAAATGTAAAACAACACACACTGTTTGCACAATTAATGATTCAAAACATGTACACTTTGACTACTCATGTACAAATCCCTCGGAAGCAAATGATGAAAATCGGATTGAAAATGCAAGACATATTTAACACTCCATTACTCGGTTCGGAAAAAAATGTATGACTGGGGCAACTTATTTTCCAACTGTGAGTACTGGAGTGTTAATACGAAATTTGACGATCCTTTAGTTACACGCTACAAGCAGCACACACTGTCAGGTAAAATGTTTATTTTACTGTTAGAACTGGCAAACTCAAATTTGCCACACTTTCATGACCAATTCACCATTTGTGGTGTTTTGCGACTGGGTTAACAACTCTGGGTCTCAGAAATCACACTCGCGATAGACTGGAATACTCTAGACAGGGAGATCAGATATTGAATCCCTATCGATTGTACTAAGGGGTTTATTTATAAAATGGTTTCCCACTCTAACACAAATGCTGGCACATTTTCTACAAACTCTACCTTCCTCTTCCCTACAGCGAAGTAAGACGCAAAAATAAGTATTTTATTTCCAGTGCCCCACAGAACTCTCTAATCGTGGCAACGGGAAGCCGACCTTTCATCGGTTTCCACTATGCCCTTGAAGGAGAGGCACCTCTTGTGATGACGGATGTCGCCAAGGCGGTGGCCAACAAACTCAAGTCCACTATTGGCCAGGCATTGCCGTGAGTGTTAAAATGGTTCGAAAACTTCTTAGTACAGATTTAAAGCTAGTTTGGTAACAAAGTTGATTATCTCTTAACAAACATGGTAGTCTTTTTTATCTTGCTTTAGTTTTAGTTTTTACTTTTTACTGATGAAATCTAGAGGTATTACCATACAGAAAATATTTGATATTATTTAAATTACATGTAATCATCTAAATATTTTAACCAAAAATTTCTTGTGACTTTGTTATATAACTTTGAGTGTTTGATGTTCGTATTCAGCTTATTTTAGCAAAAATCCATTTGAATGGTTGAATGGTATATGACAGTGGTTCACAACCTGGGGGGAGCATAGAACAGTTAGAAAATAACACTAAAATTACCAAAAGGATTGAAGATGATATTTGTTTCAGTCCCATGACAAAGTCAGATTTATCTGATTGCCAAACCCTTCCTTCATATCTGACAAGACTTGTAATCACAACTTGTGAATAAAAATAAAAGTGATAAAGATAAAAACAAAAAAATATTTTCCTTGCATTGGTGGTATTTATGCCTACCAGTTGTAATTCATCTATTAGTTTGCACGGATGTGATTTTTTTCAAACCTGCAAGCCTCGAATTGCCCCACTATTCTCCTCCCTCCCCTCCCCTTAGCTACAATTGCGGCCACATGCAATATCACTGAGTTTTAAACTCTGACTCTCATAAAAACTAAAGAGCGTTGTCGACTTGTATTAGAAAGTGATTTGCAGCGCGCTATATCAAACATCGAATCCACAATTCAAGAACTAATGAAAACAAAACAGTTTCAACCATTATACTAATTTTCAGTCTTTTTTTTAATATACAATTATGCTGTTAGTGTTACATTGATTTTTGTATAGATTAAAGTGATTAGAAAACAAAACATTCTTAAAATTATTTTATGATATTCCTAAAAAATAGGTGAGGGTAGGGGAAAGTTTGACCAGCCATCAGCGAACAGAGGTTGGTAACCACTGGTCTGAGGTGTAAATCTTGCGATAGACTGGACCCCTTTGGCAGAGATATCAGGGTTTGAATCTCAGTCTAGTGTACTTAAAATGGTTTCCCACTCTCTATGATCAAATGGAGGCACATTTTCATCTAAAATTCTAACTTTACCTTTACCACATTACCGTAATTAATAAATATGCACATAACCTAACACAGGAACATTTTTTTTATCAAAGGAGGAAGTCGTTTAGAAATGTCTTTTTAATGAATGTCACTGTTTGTGATAAGCTGGTGTTATTATGGTAATGTTGGCAGTGGTTGGCTGCTCGGTGTAACAAGGAGCAGTTCCAGTGACAAAGTGAAGGAGAAAGTAATGATGGAGCCAGCAGAATGATGGGGTGTCGGTGAGCTAACATTTCATTATATTTTGAGTGATACACAACCTTTCAGTATGTTTGTGACTCATCTAAAAGGGCACAGCAAAATTTACATTTGGTATTTAATTAAACTTCAATGCCCAAGTTGAAATTTGCTGTGTTTGCTACCGAGTAGAAACTAACACATTTTTCTCTTCATTTACTTTACACTTCCCACTTCTTCAAACATCCATAGTTACACATTGTTTTGAATTTTTGGAAATATCCCTTTTTCATATAAAGAGACGCATTTAAAACACACTTTATATGAAAAAGGAATATTTTATCACTTACTTTACATTATTGTACAGTGACTCTACACTGTCTTATTATATATTTCCAAGACATTAGGCAATATAATTCATTTCATAAACAAATGTGTTTGTATTTTCTAAAAGTTTCTACCAGAATCTTTACTCTTAAGTTTCTATTCCTCCAAATTAGTATTTTACTTACTAGTGTTGTTTATGTGTGTTAAAACATCACTATTGGGTCCGTGTTTTTCTGCAGATTTGGTCTGTGCGATGTTCTTCGTCATGGAGATAGGATTGTCATGGCCCCAAGCCGGGGATTATCCGTGGTGTCTGACAGTTTGGGAAGAGTTATTCTTATCGACAATAAGAAAGGAGTTGCTGTCAGAATGTGGAAGGGTGAGTTTGGAACTAAATGCGATCTTTGAAATGATAAAAACTTTTTTTTGGTCATTGTGTCTTATAATTTGTTTGGGTAGTAAATACGCTAATGAGGTGAGGAAGTTACAATTCTAGAGTAAATGTATCCATATTTGTGTGATGTGTGGCTGGGAAACCATCTTGTCTATATTTTTTGTCGATGTAGGCTATAGGGATGCGCAGTGTGGCTGGTTGGAAGTTCAAGAAGATGTGAAGCGTCACCACCGTACTTCCAACGGCAGCGTTACTCGTTCCTCATCGCAATATCCCCGCACTGTGCTATTCCTTGTCATCTTCTCCCCCAAAAAAGGGCTCATTGAGATCTGGACAATGCAGCAAGGGTCCAAAGTTGCCATGTTCACTGCCAGCAAAAGTGGCAGGTGCGTCAAGTGTGTTTATGTATCCCATGAGTTGCAACAAAGTGATTTATAATTTTACTTTTTAACTGAAGATGTCAAACTCGGTACCTTGATTCTTAGCTTTCTCATCCCATTAACTGAAAGTTCTGGTATTGGAATGAAATGACAATATTATGAATTGGCTAATTTGACGTTGCAACTATCATTAGTTATTTTGCCATTTCACTTTAGTATCGGTAAATTGTAAGAGTACCCAACAAGATTTTATGTATTCTAGTGATTTTGCACAGAACAAATATGTCTGTTTTGTTAAAAGTGTTTTTGTTTGTTTTATACTATCTACACTTTTTTTTTAATTACATTACATTACAATATATAATTAAATAACTATTTTGTGGGAGGTTAGATTCACTAAGTCGACCTTGGTGGTCTTGAGATAAAGTGATCGCCTCAGGATGTGATGTTGGTGGGTTCAAACTCAGTTCGGGTTTATGTATTTTTCTTGCACGATGAAAATTGCTAGCACAACTTCCTTTGGAGAGGGAAGAAATTCTTTCGGTCCGATATCAACTATGGCATGTAAAAGAATCCTGGAAGATATGTGAAAATACCTTTTCTGGTAACATTGGTAGGACCTTATCGCTCTCGCTCATAGAAATTATAATATGCTTATATAATCAGTAGGTTCAGAAAGTGCATGTTAAATACCTTCAATTAAAAATAAAGTTAATATGTATGAACAAGTATTAAATCAATAAATGTTAAGGAATCAAAATCAAGAATTGAAAAATCGAGATTAAAATTATTTAGAGTTGGGTCTACTACTTAACAAATCCAAATCCTACTCTCCTATTTGCCTTCAAATTTCGAATCCGAACCTTGGGATAATTATGAGAGTTATTTTACTTTATAATATTTTACACACATATCATATTTAACATGTGCAAAAGAATAAATATGATGTCTTATGCGGATGTAAATTAATATTCCGAGCGGAAAAGTCTTGTGTGGGGTTCTGAAGTCTCTTTCACGAGTTTCACATGGACGTTTCTGTTTGGTTTTCCCCTGTAGTGTTTTCCCTTGTTTAACCTCATAATTATTTTTTTTCTTTACAGACTTTTGTACACAAACTACAGTCTGATGGGTCTGAACAACTTGGCCTTGGAAGGGGCAACAGATGTCCTAGATCCTGCGTCTTCATTGACCCCAGTGGGGCCATCATGAACATTTCAGTTCCCTTCCACTGTGCACTAAGGTTAGGAAATTTTGTGTGTGTGCTTTTAACCTGAACAGGTAGTAAGATGTGGTGATAAAAAAAAAGATAAAAAAACTCTTTCCAGCCTGGGGCCGGGTTCATTTGGTAAAATGCCTCATTTTTCTCTTTCCTTCTACCATTTTTCCACCTTTACTTTCTTCCATTATTCTCCACCTCTCACTTGCACATTTGCTATTATCTACTCCTCCCATCTCTTTCTTGGTCTTCCTTATTTTATAATAAAGTAAATTGATAAAACTAAAGAAAAAGGGAAAATAAACTACTAAGAATAAATTTGATGAAGAAAGCCTACCTAGGGAAAGAGGAAAAATGTGGGAAGAGTCCAATGCACAAAGATGACAACTTCTGTCTGTGTACACTCTTCTTTGTGTTTGATAAAGGCAACAATGCCGAAATATTATTATATTTGTATTAAAATGTGTGTGTGACTACTTCTACTATAGAAGACAGAAGAAAGGAAGAAGATGTCACCTTTGTGCATTGGATTCTTCCCACACTTTTCCTCTTTCCCTAGGTGGGCTTTCTTCATCAAATTTATTCTTAGTAGTTTATTTTTTCTTCTTTCTTTAATTTTATCAAGTTCCTTTATTATAAAATTATTTAGCCATTGGGCCACCTCATTTTTAAACATGGGTCTTTCTTATGGTCTTTTTCCTACATACCCCATTTCCATATTTTTTTTTTACTTCCTTTCCTTTTCCATCCTCATTACATGACCATACTCACACCTTAACTCAATCAGTAGCATGTATTTATACTGAGCTAAGGGTCCCAGGTTTTACTGGCATGGCTGAAAAATTTATCACTGGTGATATGTGGGCCTACCCTTTCACAGTGATAAACTAATGTCCGAGGACTTGATGTTGTGCCTGCCCTAGTATTGAGTTAAATTATAAGGCATATAAAACTACAACAAGCCGGTAGTAGAAAATATATGGCTTGAATAAAAAAAAATTGACCCAGGCCACAGGCTAGAAACAGTAATAGATGTAAAGTAAAGGTACCGCATATATCGAGGTTTGTGAAACACTATTTTATAGTTTTTACTGTCTTAAAATCTAAAGAAAAGATATTGAGAAAGAAACACTTTTCATTAATTTTTGTTTCATCCCCTCACACACAGTGACAAGCACAGCCAGAGGGCCCGTGACCTTCACCTGCTTAAGAAACTGAAAACCTTCCTGCGTGAGGGGAATTCAGACAATGAGCTTGTTACTGAAGAAGTGCGCCAAACTGTGCGCGAACTTAGGACCAGTGAAGTGTGGCTACAGGCGCTCGAGACCTTGCGTTCCAGCCGACACACTGTGCCTGAAGCGCTTAAGGTGGCTGCAGACATATGTGTGGACAAGCTGGCCCTGCAAGGTGAACTCACGACCAAGGAGCATTTGGTAGATTATAGGGGTGTGCAAAGAAGCTTCACCAATAAAAATATTGACAGCTAAAATACTCAGTGTATGCTCTAATTATATCTATTCTGGCACACTATAAATTGATATTTATCTTTAAAAAAACTCAAGTAACTTGTTTGCATGTTGTGATAACAACTTAATTTATCAGATTAAAAATGAAATATTGCAAACAATTGTGCAAGAAAATATTTCTAAATGATTTTAGTATTATATTTGGAAGAAGGTTTAGGAAAGGTGGATAGAAACATATAAAAGGGACAAACACATTAGGTCTTTTACAATAAAAAGAGCACAGTTCACACTTTACATTTTTGCCATTGGACAAAGAGGTAATGGTTAGTTACGTTTAAATGTTCCTATCTAAGTGTCTTATTATTATTTACCAATTTACATTTTCTGCATTTTTTTTTCCCTTTGAACGTTTCATTGCGCATTTCACACTTTTCTCCTGATTAGTTCCAATGGAATTAAATCCAGATCTTCCACTTCGGTGGCCGTGTGGTCTAACGTGCTACTCTTGTGTTGGACTAGACTGTCAAAGACCAGGGGATTGGGGTTCGATCCTGGTTGGGGTGCATTGAGTGTGGTTATTCTTAAATGGTTTCCGTTCTCCCTTCATGCAAGTGCTTCAACCTTCAAATTAAACCTTGTTCAATGCAGCATTTTAAAGTGTGTACTATGTTTGTGTTTTCATTTTAAAAGCCATATTGTGTTTGTTACCTTTTACATGTTCCTAATCATTCTGTCCATCTTTCTTGTACCTTCCATATATAACAATATTATTATATCTTTAAACATGATGTGTTTGCGATAAATATACTGGTACATTAATGTTAAATGTTTTAGATGTTGAGTCGTTGGACCATAGTGGTAAAAGTCTACTAGTCGTGTCCCAGCAACTTCAGAAATTAATCACTTTCTACCAGTTTCTACAGCGATTGAACCAGCAACCACCAGACTACGCCACCGTTGTTCCTGCCTATGTTGATTCGGCTCAGGTGAGCCTTAATTTCATGGAGTTATTTCTTTTTTAAATGACTTATGTACAGAATAAATATAATCACATACTAAATGTCTTTCACTACGTAAAAGAAATACTGTTTACACTTTTACACTGTTGTTACCAGTCAAATAACTAATGATTACAAATTGGAATAAACTGTCCATTACTCAACATAGGTTCTATCTTGCAATAACTCTTGTGAAAGGAGGAAAAATTCTGGATAGCATTCTCATAAAACCACATAGAAGTCCTCATTATCGTCATAAACTGTTTCCAGCTTGTGGTTTGGGTAACTTTTTTATTCAAGCCATATATTTTCCACTACTGGCTTGCCAGGCCTGTCGTAGCTTCATATGCCTAACTTAAGACTAGGACAGGCACGACATCCAGTTCCCAGCTGTTAATTTATCAATGTGAAAGGGTAAACCCACTTTTAACCAATGATATATTTTTTGACCATGCCGGGAATCGAACCTGACCTTTAACTCAGTAGGCAGACACACCACCGACTGAGCTAAGGTGTCGGACTGAGCTTAACTATTCATTTTTATATTGATTTGTATTTCAGTATATAATTTGTCTAGCCTCCCTTTGTCCTTACAGAGTTTGTCTTCCGTCCTACATACCTCTGAAAGCGAGGCAAACAATTTGTTGAACCTTGTCAAGACAATAAATTCCGTCTCGTGCAAGTCCAAGTGCAAGCTTGAGTCTAGAGTGGTCTTCAAGGAGGATGTCAAGTCTGTATTTGTCGACTTCTTGTCCTGCTTTGACCTAGAGGGATCTATTTCTCCCGCCGCCACAAGTGTCGTCAATGATTCGACCTTTGCTCTTGGTAAGTTTCACTGTTACAAAGGAGAAATTTAGCTGTAATTTTTGTATTAATAGCACTACAGTTTGAGTTTTCTAAACCATTTTTGGTATTTTATTTACCAACTTTTAATACCGAAATCATAATCATTATTATCATCATCTGTTTCTAGTCTGTGGCCGGGTCAGTTTAGTAAAATGCCTCCATTCTTAACCTCTCACTTGAACACTTCCTGTTATCTGCTCCTTCCATCTCTTTCTTGACCTCCCTTGCGTTCGTTTTCCTTAATATTTCATTTCCTGCTTTCTCTACTATCTCATGTACTCCATGTATCTTCACTCTTGCCTGAATAATTTTATTTCAAGTCTTGTTTCTCCTCGTGAAAGCGAACATGTCTACTATATTTGTTCTTATTTGTTCCCAGATACTACCAACACACTGGTGAAGCAGTATTCAGTGCCTCAGTCCTGTATTGATGTTCCCTCAGTCTCGTTAAAGAAAGACGCCTCGGAAGATAAGCTTATGCGAGTCGGTTAGTTGAACAACTCATTAGTTTTTACTTTTTTTTCCATACGTTTCAATATTAAGAAATATTAGTAATCACTGTTTATTCCAGTTAGTTATTTAACCCTTTGTGTGCCAACGTCGCTCAGAGCGATGCACAAAATATCTGCTAAAATTGCCAGCGTCGGGTAGATTTTATTTCCACTGCATTCTCGTATGTTCAAGCCACTTTTATTTGTCTTTGTACTTAGAGTTTTGATATATCGAACATGAAAATTATTTTATAACTGTATGAGTTTTATCTTTGGCCTTGTTTGTAAACATGGCTACTTAGAGGAAAGCTGTGTTTTAAGACACAGAAATACTTGCAATATTTATTGATAAGCTGAAGCGAGAGTGATCAATTTGTTAGTGATTCTGAAAGGCAGTGTTTCTGAATTTGTAAATAATGAAACTTAACAGGAATTATATTTTAGTGAAAGTGAAAGATTGTAACAAGTAGGATGGCAGCTGACATTGATAACACGAGTGTGGATACTTGTGATTCCTAAAGGGCTGAAATAAATCTTGAAGCTCAGTATAATCCACCCCAACCTCTTCATATTTTTGCAAAAGTACCAGGTTTGAAGTTCCCTCCCCTTCGGATTCCAAACTAATTATTTATTTTAGACTTTATTTTACTATAGCCCTGCTAAAGTTGTTGTTCACTGAAACAGCTGGTATGTTTATCAGTTCATTAAAATTTAAACAAAATCTTGTATTTTTAGCAAAATAGCTTGGCACTCTTAGCACATTTTTTGGTTATTTCTCTTGCCACTCAAAGGGTTAAGAAAATTCTTTTCGCTTTTTTGAGATACAAGGAATGATTTTTTTTTTAAGACAGGGAAAGGATGGGACATTAGTCAAAATATCAGAATTTGGGACGGGAACGGGATATTAAAAAATACCCTTTCTAATGATCTTAGATTTAAAGTATATTGATTACTAAACTAATATGGTAAGACTTGTTAAAGCTATAATATTAAAACCCGCTTCGGTGGCTTCATGGTCTAAGGCACCACTCTCGCAGTAGACTCGACTACCGATGACAGAGATATTTAGTTTGAATCTGACCGGGTGTATTAATACGTGATTCTTCATGAGTGAAGTATTAAAAGGAAACTTTAGATACAGTTCTTTAAAGAAAAATACACTTCATCCATGACTTTTTGAATATATAAAAGGGGTTTAAAACATTACCATTACAATTTTATTTGTATCACCTATATTTTCCTGAACCCTCTTTAACATCTATAAAAATATATCTAAAAAGTGAAAAGCGGTTGTCAAAACTAGGGTTCCAGATCAGTTAAAATATAGCGATAATAATTTGTCTTGTGTTGACACTCTCTCTATCCAGGGGAGTTGATCTATCAAGGCACGCTGTACAGCGAGTGTGACATCGAGGAGTGGCGAGTCGCTGCCACGCTCAGCACGCTGGTCCCATCACATCTCATGAAGCTCGCTCTCACCTTTTGGCTCAACAAAAGAGAAGGGGCGGCACTCATCTCGGAGATGATGCGCTTCTCTCAGTTGATCCAATCCATCTGCGCGCTGGCAGGTATATTAATAAGGATTAGGATTAGGAATGAAGTTATTCAGGAAAGAGTGGAGGGTACAGGTAGTACGTGAGATAGTAATACTGAGAATACTGAGACAGTATGGACATGTAATGAGGCTGGAGAAGGAGAGGATGGCAAAGTAAATGATGAAAATGAAGTATGTAGGAAAAAGACAATAAGCCCAAGAGAGAGGGGGAGGAGCAGATAACAGAAAGTGGGCAAGGGAGATGAGAAGAATGATGGAAGGATAGAAGAAGATGGAGGCATTTTACTAAACTGACCCGGTCGCAGGCTGGAGACAGACAACGGTGACTCACTTGTTTCCAAAAATCAGGAAATTCTAACATAACTTGCTAGATACATGATCAAATGAGGGCCATACATTTTTCGGGATAGAACACCGGGTTAAATTGTAGCAGAAATTTAAATATATACTATCTTTCATCAGTCACATTCTCAATATATGCTAAAATAATGTGTTTGTAAGAAATTATTTTAATAGAATTCTCATTGGTATACTCTTCTTATTAGTCCTGATTATCTTTCTTTTCTCTAGAGCCTGATGAGGTTTTTATTCAGTATAATGAACTATCACCGTGGTGGCGCTCTGTACGTAGCCAACTCATGGACTCGACAAATCCGTTGATGGCGTTGACGGGTGCCATGGTGTGCCGGGCTGTGGCCCTGTCTGTGGAGAGGACGAAGGAGAGCGCATGGTCCGACCCGGTCGAAGATGTCGAGAAGAATCGGAGAGAAGGTGAAGAGAAGGTGTCCTCTCCAGATGAGGACACGCACAGCTCTTGCAGCGAGTGGGAGAATGTGTCTCATGATTCGTGCCAGTGGACGCTGCTCATTGGTCAGTTGGAGGACGTGGCCGTTCTGGACGCGGTGATCAGGTGAGAGGTTATGTTTTGTTGTATGCGTCTAGATTAATTTGGGGGACACTCATACCGATGGTTGGGCGGCGTCATACACGAAATAAACTTGAATTGAGGGTTCGAATCTCATTTGGGTGTACAACTGAGGGTGGGTTTTACTAAACGGTTTCCCACTCTTCCTCCACACAAATGCAGGTGTATTTCTGCTATAGTATACTTTCCTCATGTTTACCCCATCAGTCTAACTAAATATCCAGATAGCAGACACAGTGCCAAAAAAAAATCCTTAAGACTAAGAATTCCAATATTTTTGCTGTATTTTTAATATTAATATTTTTGAATCTAGTAAAGAAACAAATCCGAAAAAACTAAAGCTTAATTTTTAGGAGTCTGTAAGATCAAATTTTTTTATTGGCGTCCATCTCGAGCAAGTTTTTCACTAAGCTTTTGAGTATTGAGCTGAGTCGAATTTGGGTTGAATTGAAATATAATTTAAAACTTACTTATTAAATAAAAAAAAATACATATTAAAATTACTTTAAATTGTTTTAATGAAATAAGGCTCATATATAAAATAAAAAATGTAAACTTAAAATTCACTCTTACAGCAACAACAACAAAATATTACAATTCAATTTAATGTTCCAAAGAAAAAATAAATAACCCCATTATCTCCTGTCCATTTGGAGTGCAGTTGTTCACTGGTTGGTAGCCGATTATCAGAGATATAAATTAGAGCATTAATTATTTTTAAGATGCACAAAATATACATTTGCATTAAGGATACAATAGATACTATAAACTTTAGTATATACACTAAATACCATTTACAAAAATAATGAATACAAAAATATTTTCTAAAATGTATAGCAAATTTTGACATACGCTGATGACTCAAGAAAATATCACCAGATTTTTTTTTTTTTTCTAAGCAAAGTTTTGAAGCTGATAAATATTCTCAGTGAAGTTGAAGTTTTGAAAATTTGTAAACCCTTAGTTATAACCTAATTTTTTTAATACATCACTTTTGTCTCACTTTGTATAGTAAGACAGTTTAGAAACACTGTACAATAATGTAAAGTAAGTTCTAGTGGAGGAAGCCAACCTGAAAGAGTTAGGTTAGGACTGGATAGGGACACACACACACTCTTTCTTCATTTCTTCTTTCACTTTACACTTTTCCATTTTTCACACACCCACAGTTATACATTCCTTTAATTTAAGGAGAATATTCCTTTTTCACATGAAGAGACACATAAAACACAAAGAAAGATATTATACGGAACTACATGCTTAAATAATTTGAAATATAACTCGATTTGCTATCATTATATATATTAATTTTCCAATATTTTCAGACAAAAGCCTCCTGTGAATAATGAAAAGATGACAAAAATCAAGACTTTCTGGCTTCCTTATGAAAAGCTTGGAGCGACACTCAGCCACATTCTGAAGGAAGGAAAAGGTTAGGGATACTATTTTTACTAGGAATGTGTGAAAACTACATTTTCAATTTGAGACGAGACTATGAAAAAATATTGAGATGAGAATACTTTCTTTGATTTACAAAAATGTAAATAAATATTTTATAGAGTACTAAAGTTCTTTTCGACACTTGGGCTGGTGCTTGCTTTGGATTTATTTTGTTTCATTCAAACACTATATATAACTCATACACATTTTGAATGCAATTAATAAAATGGTCGTATTTTGGTATTAAAAAACAATATTTTTAACCAAAACATTCCTTAATGAAGGCTGTTTTTGGGGAAAAAATAAGTTCTATTTTTAGGTCTGTATGGTATTGTTAGAAACAAAAAAAAAATTGATTTGTAAATTTCTTCAATTTATCAAATTTTTGAGATCCAGTTTTAACTTTCAATACTAGATAGAAATATTTTTTTCCTCGTGTTGATCAAGATAGTTTCGAGTGTCGTACATCCCTCTTTCTTATAGAAAATATATTCTCACCAAAACTTTGACCCCAAGTGCATGAAAGACCAGTTAGGTTCACTCACAGTGTGGCCATTTTACTGTTTTTTTTTTTTTTTTTTTTTTTTTCGTTCATCAAGCTAGTCATTTTGTAGGTTCAGTGTCCGAGTTAGTGGCCCGGTGGCTGAGCTACTCTGGTGTAGAACCCCAAAGGCTGGTGGATTGGTCTGATTACGAGTTCGACAAGGACTGCTCTGAGCAGCAGGAGGCCCCAGCAGATGATGAGAACCCTCGGCAGCGCTCCTTGTCTCTGGGAGTGAGGGAGGGGACCAAAATGAGGACAGTGGTCGGAGCAGAGGTGCTCGGAGGGGGTGAAGATCATGCTCAAGTATTAGGTAACTTTGGTCTCATTTGTTAAGTAGAGAAGTTTTTTTTTTTTGGATCCACCACATCTGTTACACTAATGGGTTAGGGCTGAGGAAGGATATTTTTTTTAAATGTACCCGTATTTTAGTAGAGGAAGAGAGGAAACCACCCTCAGCACACCCAATCCAAATTCGAGCATTGATCTCCCAGACATCATCAAAACTGTTTCCATCCTGTGGCCGGGTCAGTTTAGTAAAATACCTCCATCTTCCTCTATCCTTTCACCATACTTCCTCCTTTAATCACTTCCATTCGTCTGCTCTCATTCGCATACTTGCTGTTATCTGCTCCTCTAATCTCTTTCCTAGTCTTTCTAGTGAGCTTTTTCTTACAAACTGTATCTTCATTATTTTCCTTGGTATTCTCTCCTTTTTCCATCCTCGTTACATGACCATACCATCTCAGCCTTGCTTTTTAATGTTCTGTATATTGTATAACGTTTGCTCTTCACGTTGATTTATTACAGATGTTTTTTGTTTTTTCCAGAGCACTTGGCCTTGTTAAAACGATACTTCCCCTATAGTCTTACATCCAGTGTACTTTTGGCAAATTTGTGTTGGGAATATTTGTTGGCGTGGCAGCATGGTGTGGATGCTTTAGAAGCTCTTGATGCGGCCATTTTGTGTCTACGCAACATTCCGTCACCACACATGATGAAGGGTGAGGTCACTTCAATACCTGATAGAATAATTTTAGTATTTCATTAAAGAAGAGTTGAAAGAATAATGTTAGTATTTCAATAAAGAGAAGTTTAATGAATAATGTTAGTATTTCAATAAAGAGGAGTTTAAAGATTAATGTTAGTAATCCAATAAAGAGAATATCAAAAATAAAAATAAACACTTCAGCTTTAAGAAAATCTCTTTAGTGAAAAAAACATTTTTAAAATTTTATATTTCTTTATAGAAAACCACTTAAATTTTTGTGGTGCATTTTATATCTTGATAAAGAAAACCTCTTTTTTGCTTTATGAGGTAATTGTATTGTATTTGGAAGCAGCTATAGGAAAGGTGGATAGAAACATATAGGAGGGAACAAACATAAAATGGCTTTTATAGTGAAAAGAATAACACGGCTCACACTTTACATTGATGCCACTGGACAAAGAGGTAAAGGCTGCCTCTTGGTTCAATCGCAGCAATGTTGTGGTTCATTTTGTTATGAATGGAAGAAGGTAACTATTTCTTCCTCTCCCTTCTACCCCCTCCTTTTTCTTCTTTTCTTCCTCTTCAAGGGAATTGAGTTGCGCGATACCATGAAGGGTTTTGTTGTGTTTTATTTGTGAACTGTCCTCCTTTCAATGTTGATTAAATATTTACATTTAGATCCATTGTTTTCCTATGGTCCATGTAGTAATTATCAAGCTATATGTGCTAATTTGCGATCAGGCGTGTGCAGCCTGGCATGGTCCACACACCTGGGCCAGAGGTTTGAGTCTGCCGCCCGTCTCATCCAGAAGGTGGGGAAGATTCCCAAGGAGCGAATGTGCCGACAAGAGATTGGTATTACTGACCTCGAGCTGCCCGGATTCCTGCACGCTTGCGTCACTTTCCTAGATGTATTCATGGAGGTGCGTCATGTTCACTAAGTGTTTTATTCTGTTGTTTCTTCAGCTGAATGAAATAAATCAGAGTTATTGTTTGCACTGTCATGAAAACAAAGATTTGATACTACATCTACTTTTGTAACATTCGTACATTCATGAAAACTACTGATTGATGGGGTTTCTTTCTTAACTTTCCTCTTAATATTTTCCACTTTAAATAAGATGTGACTAATCCATAGAGCATTCTTGTAAACATTGGATTATGTGTGTTCGTGAATAGAAGGGAAATGGTTCTGCCATAGGGCATGTATATGTGTTACACACAGATTCTTTAATACTTCGTATCTCCAAGAGAATTCAAACGAAGCATTAGCTGGTAATGCTCACTGTCTTTGTTTAATCATCGAGTCACTGTCATTAATAACCCAAGCATTGGGTGTTGGACTCGTTACCCTAAGGGTATGTGAAGTTTTGAAACTTTGACTTGACTTTGAAACAGTTATCAGCTTCGAATTCGCTTAGAAAAAAATGTTCCTCTTTAGTATTTACAAAGCGTCCTCAAAAATACAGCTAAAATATTCTATTAATGTTAAATTATTGCCATTTTGAGCTTTTATATAAATTGCAAATCAATAATTATATGGTAAGAATCAAAAGTAATTGAATTGATATTTCAGAATAAAATGAAATACTAACAAAAAATTGTGCAGTAAAACATCTTTCAGGTAATTTTAGTGTATAAAATTACATAAATGGGCACAATAGAATAATTTCTCAACATAAAACAAATAACAAATATTCAAATTTTGATTCGGCTTAGAGAATATTTTATATATTCCATTCAAGTTCGCTTTGAATTGCAAAATAGAGAAATCACACACCTTTGCGATATCCTCAAATTTTTCGATATTCTCAATTTGTAGCTCTCCAATCCAACTTAAGTGCTGACATTTAAATGAAATGATAATTTTCAGAATTGTGTAATTTTTCATTGTGACCATTATTACTTCTTTTGCCATTTTACTTTAATACTGAAAAAAAAAAAAAATTAATTGACTTAACATGGCCTTTGTGTTTTAGCACAAATAAAATTTGAAAGCTGTTTGGTTTTAAGTATTATTTTTACACACTACATTTAAAAAAAAAATTTTATAACCAAATCATGATATGAGGTTGGATGGGTGGAAAAGGGCTAAAAATTTAAATGTTTGAGAATCTCAAAATAGAATCTACTTAAAATATATGAATTCTGATTTGTTACATTTCTAATTCACAATACTTGGACTTATCACGCGTTTGATAATAAATAGAACACTACTGTTTTCTAGGCTAGCCTTCAATGCGAGTTAACGCTCCTCCAAGACTACTCTAAAACAGAGGAGTTTTGGAACTGTCCCAAGGGTAGTTGTGGCCCCACTCCCTTGTCGGAGCTTGCCCTGGCGAAACCTGACATCAACTACGACCTCCTACAGCTCCACCACCAGCTTGCCACTGTGCTCCACATGATTGCCACCTTCAACATGAGGTTCCCCAGACCCATCTCTTTCTTTTTGATAACACTGTGAGCTGCACTCCATTCACATAAACACTTTATTTTATTACAATTAATATACTTTTACTATTTAAATATTATAATATAAACATATAAGTACAAGGAATGTGCAAAGTTTAAAAAATTACAGTTTCTTTAAATATTTGTCACATTCATTATTTCTTTGGAAGTTGTGCCTGTCCTAGTCTTAATTTGGATTAAGACTAGGACAGGCACAACATCCAGTCCCCGGCCATTAATTTATCAATATGAAAGGGTAAACCCATGTTTTCATCAATGATACATTTTCGATCATGCTAGGAATCAAACCTGGGACCCCTAGCTCAGTAGGCATAACACTAACAACTGAGCTAAGGTGTCGGACTAGTCCTTCCACTTTGAACCATAAACATTGTTTTTGTAATTCTTTATCCAGGGTCAATCAGCTCTCTTTTGTGACTTGGCATCGAACCCGCAACTGCCTGGTCACATTCTTGACCAGAAACTTACGGATGCTCGAACCCAGTTCCTATTTAGGGTGATAGCTGGTGCCACACAGTCCATTCAAAAGGTGGTGTATTCATCTGACGATAAGGTGAGATTATGATCAAAAATTAATAAGTAACTGTCCCTTTTCTTACTCTAAATAAATATGCATGACAAGTGCCTTAAACATGTTTTATGTCATTTAATAAATAAATATTAGAGAATTGTAGAAAATCAAGTACAAATAAAAATAAAAAAACTTATATTTACAAACATTTCAATATTTTAATGCAATATGTCATCTTCCTCAGAAGGTAGTAAAATGAACAGTAAACTGGCTTCATTGATGCCAACTTTGTTGGTAGGATTAAAGTTTCTCTGGTGGAAGCTCAAGGGAATTTAAATCCACCAGAGAAGTTTTAATCCTTCAAACAACTTTAAGTCTATGAAAATCAAAGATTTTAAATTTTGAATCAAATTAAAATGTTGTGCCTAAAAAAAAAATTCAGGTCTGATCCAAATTGAATATCATGCTTGAAAAAAATTTTGAGCCGGATCCAAATCAAATCTTAAAGTAATATTTTATTTCTTTAATAAGTTCAAATATAATTTATTTTAGGATTAATATGATACCATTTTTTAAATTAGATTAATTTTAAATATTTTATTATGCTAATTTTTTTAACTAAATTCAATAATAAAACATTTGAAAAAAAAAATTATAATTACATTATAACCATTTAAGTTAACTAATTCAAATAATGTAATCAATAACCCTTATCTCAAAAGGTGAGACATCAAATAAAGATCATACCACTAAGGGTAAAAGTGAATGTCGCTTGATTTCACTCCTCATTGTAGGCAACTGGTCTTGACACAAAAAGTGCGGTGGATTGGGTCAGCAAGTGTCACAGTTTAGCGGGATCATGGCATGTCAGTTGTGATGCCCTTCGGAGGCACCAGGTCTGCGAGCTCTACTCCTGCGGCTATGACCGCCTTGCAGAGGAGGTCTGTATCTTTTTGACGATATTTTCACGCCCTTTAGTGTTACTTATAACCGAGACTATGAAGCTCATTTGTTTATTTAAATTAACATAACACTGTTGAAACTACATGATTGAAAGAACTGCCTCTGTCTTCTTCTCTCATTTGCACACTTTCTGCTATCTACTCCTCCCATCTCTTTCTTGGCCTCTATGTGGTCTTTTTTCTACACACTTAATTTCCATAATTATCTTTGGCATCCTCTTCTTCTCCATCCTCATTAAATGGCCTACCACTTGTAGTAAAGTGTTAATAAACCACTGTGTTGAATATAATAATAACAACAACAACAACATAAAGTCCAATTTTCATAGGAAAGTCCTTATCTGACATCTCTAAAAGTTACTATATCTACGTATTTATATGTCAAGTCATGTGATCTGCAACAGTAACTTTTGGTAAATATTTTAAATATTTATAAAACAACTCTAATAATTTAGTAAAATTCTCTCAATATTGGCTGTAAAAAATATATTTGTGTTTAATAAAAGGCCCATCCTATTAAAATCGAACTTTATTTTAATGTCCGTAAAGAGTTGCTCTATTGGTGGGCTTGAAAAAACAAGTGTTGAGAACTAAAGTCAATTGTTTCTCCACAAAAAATAAGGTTTGTTAAAGTGTTGTTGGTGCACAGATAATCCCGGCCGTTAGCGACACGGCTTTGGTCGGCTCGCAGCTGCTCATGATTGTCGGGCAGAGAGTGAAACATGCGGTGATGTCCTCGTCCAACCTCCATCAGAATCTCGCTCAGCTCAGCCCTCTCCTCTCAAACTGGATAGAGAGCCTGGTCAGTCAAGTTTACTCTTCTTGGGACTGGAAAATAGAAATAGTAACAAACTATTAACATTTTTATATTGCTATATTGTGTTCATTATAACATTCATAAATTATGATTAAGTTTTCTTTGAATTGAAAAATGACACCTGAACACAGGAATCTAACCCAGGACCTTTGGATTCCTGTGTCCAGGTGTCATTTTTCAATTTAAAGAATATGATATTTAGATGTGGACTAATTAATCTGGAATGCCAGGCCACCACCGTGGTTCGGATTCCACGTTAAACTGTAGGTCCTCCATTTCATCTCACAATCACCCTACCATTACACATTAGCGTAAGTGCGTATAACCCGAACGGGTAGTAAGACGCGGTGCTAATAATAATAATAAACTAATTAATCCATTCAATTAAGTGTTAAATGAATGGTCTGGTTATTCAATTTGTCCTATAATTATGTTTTTAAATTTTTAATAATTTTTTTTTTTCAAATATCAACTATCCATAAGAATTCAAGAAATTCCAGCGTTCCATCTCTACATTTTTTTCTAATTTAGATCTAATTGAGGGTTCATAAAAAAACATTGTTTTTTTTAAATGAATTGTCTTTTTTTTCTTCTGGCTATACACATATTTACATTAATGATAAAGTGATTAGGAAGGTCAAATTTTAGAGGGAATATGTCAATATTTTCATGGAGGGAAACTGTAAAATTCACACTCAGTACACCTGTTTTGGATTCAAATCATTCAACCCTCTATTTGCCCATTATCAGCAGCGCAACTTTAGGAGATCTGTTTTTGACGCTTCACGGGGGTGTAAATTGGTAAGATGATCAATTACTCAAGAGTTACAGGAGCCCCATGGCTTCTTTGGTGCTGACTGTCAGAAGTGACAGCTGCTAATCACATGTTTTTGCAGATCATATGGTTCAGCGTAGGGATACATAATTTGGTCAGGTAAATTTTCAAAGCCGTCAGCTGTCAGTCAATACCAAAGAAGCCATGGGGCTACTGTTCCTCTAATTATGAGGTTACATGCACTAAAGACCCTAACAGGTGACATCGTGGATGTGATGTACAGGACGAGAGCAGCCTGCACAGTAATGGATGCCCCCTCCCGGACACAGCCCAACTGCTCAACTATGTGATACAGTTCCTTCCAGAGTCCCATCAGGACTACCAACTCGCGGTGCACATGGTGGACGCAGTGCATGCTCTTCTTGATGGTTCATGACCCTCGCTGAGCCTGACTCAGGTCAGACTCACACTCACTTAAAATATATGCAGGGACATCACCGAGGTAATACGGCCTGTCATCTGAATATCCCAAACTAATTCTCAATGTGTAGTCTCTCAAATTGTTATGTTTGTCTACTAAACAAATATTTAATTTCAAATGATGAAATAGATTTGTCAATTTAAAACTAAATAAATTAATTCAGTTTTTTAGGTATATAGTTCAAACCCATTCAATCCTTAATATAGGTACAGTTCATTCACCTGAACAATAGCACATTACCTCCCCTGTTTCCACTATGATGCAGCTTGTATGAACAAGCTTTAATTTGAGGTCCTCAGGGAAAAACTAAGTTTTCACTATAAACAGAGTGTACCTAGAGATTTTTAAATCTTTATTACTGGCATGCACTTGGTATAATTTAATTCATAACAACATAATTTTGTGAAAATGTCGATAGAACTGTCTAGTAAAAATTTTTGCTGAACATTCCAGTGAACATATTTTAATTTCAGTGTTTTCTTTCTTTATTTAGCCATAATGAGAAAGAAATTTTATTGTAAAAATAAATGTTAGATTAAATGATAAAGGTATCGATTATGTCATACTCTCTTTTTATTTGCAGTAATCTCTACTAAGCGGTGTTGTATATATTAAATACTGTACATTCAATAATGTGAACACCAGGTATTTTTTTACGTTGTTAAAAGAGTATTTGATATTCTAGTTAGCCTCCACTACATTAAGAGAGGGGAAAATTTAAGGTTGGCATGATAAGAAAATAAGGGCACACAAATCTTAATAAATTTGTTCCGCGGTGGGATTAGATGTAAAGGTGTGTGTTTACTAGAGGCAAATTTTCAGCAAGGCAGGTTGAGGCCAAACAAAGGCACACTTGGCCTCAGCCTCACTTTGACATAACAATACGAGTTGGCTCAACCACATTTGCCTCTGTTCACCGAGGCAGCCCAGCTTTCAATTTGCCTCTAGTGTATGTACGAACCTTAATAATACAAAAGTGCTCTGTAAAACTATTTCTTTAAGTTACTTTTTTTATTATTTTTTTTAGAAAGGTCATGATTCCTGGTTTTCCTCTTATTTTGATTCTTAAATTTAAACATCATATTTTCACTTCTTAACTATTTCAATCAATTTAAGAGGTTTTTTCCAAAACATTCTTGGATTTAGACTGTAGAGGTTTTATTTTAAACTCCACTAAGCTACTACTATCCTAGATATTGAGAAATACAATATATTTTTATTGATTAGGGATGTGCGAGAAACATTTTTTCGATTCGAGACGAGAACATGAAAAAAACATCTATACGTGAGAATGAGACCAAAAAAACTTTCTTTGAAAGTTGAAAAGTGTAAATTATGTTTATTAAAGTCAATATATAGTTTATAAAGTGCTAAAATGCCTTTTGACATTTTTGCTGACGCTTACTTCGAATTAGCTTATAGTTCATTCAAAACACTTAAGAGGTAGTAGTAGTAGTAGTAGTTTATTTCTATATTATTATTTTCCAAATTTAACATTATTATTATTATTATTATTATTATTTATTATTATTATTATTATTATTTTCTCTTGTCTATTATTATTATCATCATCATCATCAGTTTTCTATAAATATTAACCAGGACCAAGGAATTTATCTCTACTCCCAAAAACAGTTGGCACAATTTGTTTCAAACAGTTTAATTCAAAATTCAAAATGGAGTAATCCATTGTTTGTGTTATTTGTACTCTTTTCTTCTTTGTGTTTGATAAAGGCAACAATTCCGAAATATTATTATATTTGTGTTTAAAATGTGTGTGTGACTACTTCTACTATAGAAGACAGAAGAAAGGAAGAAGATGTCTCCTTTGTGTATTGGATTCTTCCCACATCTCTCCTCTTTCCCTAAGTGGGCTTTCTTTATCAAATTTATTCTTAGTAGTTTATTTTTCCTTTTTCTTTAGTTTTATCAATTTCCTTTATTATAATATCAAAGTTTGATATTGAAAAACAACTACTGTGCTGTGAACATCACGGTGTCATGGAGGATGTTCACGGCATTCACTACTTGATGGCTCTGCGTCTGTAGGATGTCACAGGTGTAGAAGGTCAGTTGATTATTCCTTGTCTAGGGCCCTCGTCTTTATGTTATTAAACCTAACAGGTACTCGGACCACACTTTTTTTTTATTGAAGTGTGTGTATGCGATATGGGTCGGCTCTGACAAATAGGCCAACAACCCAAGTGGACTAGTGTAGACATGAACGGTGTGTTGCCAGAATGTAAAGATTATGTGTGTGTGTTAAATAAAGGCTATTGTTCTTATGTCCATACTTGTTATTCAGTGAATAGCCTCTAGTCACTTGTCGTTTTTTGGAGCTGCACATCGAGTTGAGGGGGATCATCAGTTACTGCTAGGCCAGGATTTTGGACTCTTGATTGCGACTAAGGTAGAACACATTGGTTTCTTGTTTACGTTATGAGGCACAAAAATAATCATCTTTGGAATATTATAGTGGTAATTCTTTGGTTCAAGAATAAATAAAACTCACTCTCCTCTCTGAATGAGGTAGTAGGCATGGTTGGTTCATCATTTTATCTGTATGTGTCGATTATACACTTTGAGCAACCTTCTAAAAATCATGTTGGTATATTTAGTGCTTCAGGTTCATACCACCTACTTCACTGAAATAGCTACACAGAGGCCAACAAACATCCCTATGTCGCCAGCGCAGGAGATTTAACCCGAGTAAGTTAGAGGGCCAGTAGAGAACGCGGTTTTTTTTTCGTGTCAGTGAGGATTTGTCCCAAGAAAGGGAACATTTATTTGCAAGGTACGATAGGGTAGATCCCAAAAGTGTGAAATCAGTGAATTATGTAGTACAATATTTAAGTTTTTTCGAATTTTCGGGATTCATTTTTAACTTTTGAGACCAGGTCGAGATATTTTTTTTATCATCTTGATCGTGATATATTTGAGTCTCGTACATCCCTATTATTGATACATTAATAAGGTGGTGGCCTTAACTCCCAAAATAAACCCCCCTTGGTGCATAGCCCCCACTATCCACAAACCTGATTCAATCATTACCAGAGGTAGTTGATAAGCAGTGTTCAGACAAAATGTTAAATAATTTTATTGAGTTCTATAAACGTTATTGTATTATGGTGTCAAAGGGCCTGTTTTTTGAAAGTTACCAAAATATTCCAGATATGGTGGAAATACCAAACCAAATTTTAATTTGGGTCATATCGTTACGTATATGTGTATGCATAGCATAATTTTGCTAACGCATAGTGTGATATTAAGGTTGTTTAAAATGTATATAATACTTAGGATAGTTTTGTCATGATTTGCTACATTTATTGTGAAGCGATTCTGTTAATAAAATGAAGAAAAGGTTGTAAATTACAGATAAATAGATAGAATAGTTATAAATATGACTAGTCTTTCCACCTCTTTCTCTTTTCCCAAGTGGGCTTCTTTAATTTGTATTAATTAATTTATCATGATACAATTTTATAAATTATTTTTTAAAATATAATTTCTATATTTTTTATAACACCCATAGGTTTAATCTTAAGAAATAATTGTATTAGCTTTAATTACTGTGTTTTATCTCAGACTGTATTGAGATCTATGTTTTAATGTGAAAGCTATAAGCAGATAATATTAATAATATGTTATAATAAACTTTTTTTTCCCCAAAATTGCTTTAAAATGTATGTTAATAAAAAAAAAAATCTGCTTGTATTTTGAAACAAGGTACAAATTTTAGGTGCAATTTATAAATATATGAATGTGGTTTTAAAATTGTTTAAATAATCCCATGTAACTACATTAATTTTTTTTTTCCTTTTAAATACTCGTATACCTACAAGTCTGTACCTAGTGGTTGCCAAACTCTGATGAGTTATGTTTTATTTTTAGCTGTAAAACCAACTGGATCAGTAATTTAGAATATATTTAGTTATGTTATGCATGCAAAAAAAAAAAGTTATTTTTAAAAAGAAATAATTATAGAATAGTATTCGTTACCAAGGAAGAGGCTAGGAATTTTGAGCTCGATTTATTTTCACTGATCTTTTGAACTCGGTAGGTAAGACGTAGTGGCTACTGTCAACCTCGATTAACCAGTGTTACGAAACTTGTCTTATATTTGAAGGGAGATGGACCACATGAAAACAAGAGAATGGCAACACTGTTTCCCCATAGTGGCCTCACAGTTCCCTCAGCAACGATATCCAGTGTAGTGGTTACGCACCAGTTTTAAGCTGGGTAGCAGGCAAAATGATCCACTGAGACACATTGAGAGAGAGAAATATTGCTTGATGGTGGATTTCAAACATTTATTAGGCTTTGAATAACTTTGTGCTAGTTTTTAAAGAATTCGTTATTATAAATAATTCTTGCTCACAATTGAACATATTGAACTTAATCAAAAGAGAACTAAGCCACTCTTCATCCTCCTCCCTTTTTCAAATAGTTGCCCGGTTGTATTAATTTTAGATTTTACCATGATTTTTTTATTGTGTTCATTAATATTTTACTAGAAAGTTTAACAAACAAAAAATTATTTGTATTCAAAAATATATGTGTGTCATTTTGAATATTATCTTTGTAATATTTTAAGGAAAAATAAACCAAATCATCATAATCAGTGATCGGCAAGATAGGCAACAAATTATCAGCCCAGCATTGGCATTTTTTTTAAAATTCATTATAAACTTATAATATTAACAATTTAAACAAAAGTTAGGTTTTTAATACTATAATACCTATCATAAAATACTCCAAACACATTATTAACTATTAGATTTGTATTGAATGTTCTAAATCTTCACTGGAATTATATAATCGTTAATTCTCTGCATCACAATACAATTATGTCCACTTTCAACTAAATTCAAAGAGAAAGAACTGCAAAATTAGCCCAAGTAAGAAAAGTGTTTTTATTTTGAAAAAAAAAAAAATTAAAAAAAATCTAATCCTTTACTTACCTAATTTTATCCAGAAGAAAGCTAATGCTTGTACGATCAGTTTGTACATGAATAGGGAAGCTAGATAGATCACAATGGTGTATAGGTTATGTACGGATATAGTCGCATCAAGTTTTATACTCGTAAATTAAAAAAAAAAATTACACTTAAACAGAGGAATTGAATTGAGGCCAAGGGTCCGATTCAATTCCTGTGTCGGTTTGTCATTTTTCAAAATTTTGACAACAGAAGTAGAAAAATCCATACAAATATATTAATTTTTACTTTTGTCGGTTTCCTGCTTAACTAAATTGTTTTTCATCACATGGTTTGCTTTTCTAAAATAATATACATTTAAAAGACATAAAATAACAAAACTTTTAGATAATTAGTTCAAGTATATATTCATGCCCACTAGAGCATCAATGATATAAAAATTACACCTGATCTCGGTAATTGAACCCAGGACCCCTCTCTTGGTGTGCCACTTCTTTTCTAATGAGCTTTCAAAGATCTGTCCTGTGCTGAGTGTCATTCTTCATTCACTCCTTGCGAATAAACATTAAACACACATTCTTCAACAAATATTATTCATTACATCTCTCTAAAGAAAACCTGTTTTCCCTTTTTGATGTACAATTTGTTATTTATTGAAGAAAGTAAAGGAAAGAGGGATATAAACAAATAAAATGGAACAAACACAGTTTGCCTATTACATTCTTAGCTGATTTCCTTTCTCTCCATTTTACATTTTTTTTTTTGTTTCCTCTTTTAAGTTGTGTTGTGTATTTTACACACCCTTCATATGAATTTCAATAAAATGAAACCTAGATTGAAGGAATAAGTGGTAACAATTTTATTTTCCTCAGGAGCGGTCATAACCTTTTTGTACGTAGACAATTTCCAAGTGTGAACTCTTTTCTTTTCATTATAAAAGCCATATTGTCATTATTTGTTTGAATCCATTTTCCCTGTACCTTCTTATATGTAAAGCGAAATATTATTTATATATATATATATATATATGTTAGTCATATATTCCAATTTATTTAACCACACTTGTGCACTCTCATTTAATAGAAATCTTCTAATCTTGTAATGTTTTAACATGAACTGTCACCTTTAAATTCCATATGGTATGTGAAATATATGTATATACAACCTATTTTGTTCCGGAACATGTAATGGGTTTAAATAATTGCTTTTGATATTGTTTAATTTCTGTTAATAAAAATAAATGCTACTTTTATTTAAACAAAAACATAATAATTCACTTTGAATGATTCTAAGTTTAAATATCCACCAAATATACGGCAGTGAATTTCCACCATTTTTTTCTAACATTCGAATTAAAACATCACAACATTATTTTTTATAAGGAATAGTTATCGGTGTTAATTTTCTGCCGTGATTATGGTTGTAGGGGTCATGGGTCCAACCACCTATAAGACACTTGTTCTTATCCTGGTGAGATCATAATATATTAAATATTGGTTTGTTGTGAAAGAAGGTATTTTAAAGTAAATTATCCCACATAAGTATGTAGAGACGATGAAAAACCTATGATGCACTGGTGCACTTGGTCAAGATTCAAGTCTTAATTTCACCGACGACAACCAAGTTCTACTCTTAAGGCTGCCACCTCGGTCAGCAAGAAAGTATCAATCGCTGTCAGGCCACACATCTTAGAATAAAATGGTCTGTGTAGTTTTCTGGGGCAACTTCTTTGTTCTGTCTAAGCTTATACTTCCTTTCGCACTTAACTTACAACCCCACTCTGTCACGTTGATAAGAAAGAGGGGAAAGAAAACTACAAAACATCTTTCTCAAGGTAAAGAGGAAAGCTCACAGCTAGCTCTCAAATATATTAAAATTTTCTGTTGTAAGTCTATAAAAAAAATTTTTTTAGAGGAAGGCTAAATCTAGAGCCCCATTTCATCAAGCTTAGTTTAATAGTTCCGCAAATATTCTCAAGAGTCATTGAAAATAAGCTACTCACACATTTTCACACATTTTTTTTTCTTTCTATTAATAAAACTCAAATTAGTGTTGTTAAGGAAAAAAGCCCTGTTGAAATATTTTGACTTCATTTTGTCAAGAACCATATTTTGAAATAACGGCATCGTAGGACTATGTATTGTGGTAGAGCTGAACCTTTTTGCGGCAATTTCTCGCTTACCAAGGGGACCCCCTTCAGAGCCCATCTCACCTCTTCGGATAATATGTAACATGGTTAGATAATACTGCTCAAACCAGGCTTTGCATCTTAATGTGGTAACCTGGAGTCACCATTAAAATTTTTTGTCAAACTGGGACCAGTAAAAGCATTTTATAATATTTAAAAAAATACTACAAATTGAAAAATAATTATTTTTAAATGGGGACGGAGGGGGGGACTTTTATTGTTCATAATTACATTGTTTTCAAGTGATTAATGCAGAAAACTGCCCTTCAATGTGATTTCTGGTTTGAGCATATCTTGTATATAATATCCCGGCTAATCAGTTGTGAGACATGCGCTTAATATCACCTGCCGCTCCTCCTTCCCACTCCTTCGCCCCTTATGCACCCTTCTACCCCTGTACCCCTCCCCCCTTCTTTTAAAGGTGCATCTAGACAACCATCAGAACATTATAACATAACACCGCAACATCGACTTGTCCCATGAGCTGTCACTCTTTTGGTGTCACATCAAAGAAATACTATGCACTCAAGTTACACCACTTGTAAAAAAGTGGTATTTTTATTTAGTATTATATTTTATGTATGGACTAGAGTGTGTAGCTTCAGAGCGTTGATAATGAAGGAATCACCAGTCACTAAAAGATGAATTATTACTGTTAATTTTTATTGGTTGCGTGGTAACAGCTTTTCTCCAGTTCGTATCTTTCCGTGCTATTTTAGGACCTTTTGAATGAATTAAATACTACAAGTCTCTCGGTGAAATTCTTGTAAAATGTTTGTATAGATGTAACTGCTTGAAATTTAAAATCTGAAAGTAAGTGACTCACACTGAATGCAGTTCTATTGATGTAAAACTGCATCTGCACCATCGTCATTGCCCACATTTTTTCTTTTTTACTAAATGGATCAATAATTATATAGGCTACTTGTTCAGGTTATATAAATATAAAATAATTACACTAATGAGCTAGGAACGAGGAAGTAGGCATTTTAGAAGTTATCTACCTGCATTTGTGAGGAAGCAGAGTGGGAAATCATATAGGAAACACCGCCCTCATTATACCTGACCAAGATTCGAGCCACAATATTCCCATCATCAGCAGGCTACTCTAACAACAGAGTAACACCTTAGACCATTCGGCCACAGAAGTGTTTGTTTTACTGTTAACATTGTTCACATTTAACTTTATTTTTAGTGATATCTTATAGGTATTTATAATAGCTATTGAAATTGACAGCTGTAGATCAAATGACTTGATTTATTAATTTGTGAAAATAACTTTTATAATTGTCGATAAAGTTTCTTCCTATCTAAATTAGACTTTACTTTATTATTAATAAAAACTTGTTATAGTGGGAATATGGAAGTACACTCTGTTTACTCTGAAAAATAGCAGTTTTTTTTAACTATGCTACCTGCTTATGTTTTAACTATACTAATCGTTTAAGAGATTAGGGAGGTTAGATTTAGAAGAAGTGTATCTGCATTTGCATGGAGGAGTGGAAAACCATTTTGTAAAAACTTCTCTGTATACCCTGACTAAGATTCGAACTTCGATCTCTTCATCATTGGCAGTCTAGTCTACTGCGAAAATAGCGCTTTAGACAATGGGGCCACTGAGGCGGGTGGTAGCAGATACCTTGACTGATTATACTATGGCTTTATCTTATAAGCTATATCATAATGGAACCAATCAAAGTAATCTGGCTTCCTTTCAAGGCACACAGATGCTATAACATATTCCCAAGTTTACTAATCTAAGATGCTTGTCCCAATCTTAACCATAACTAATTTCCACCATAACTAACCCCAATTTCAGAACATATCTCAAATTCTAAAATCTATTTTCGTTTAAGAACATCGAGAAACTATTTTGTATGTCAAAAAATTAATATTATTTATCACTAAACTAAGTACACATCACAGATAAGTATGACATAATGAGTTTGATACAGGAAAATATGATTCGACAATTCATCTATTGGAATTTGGTTTCTTCTTTTGACTCCTTCGATGAGAGTGGTTGTTTTTAGTACTATATGTCTTTGACCCATGCGGTTGTGCCGAAGTTGGTTGAGGCATTGCCCAAAGAGCTTTTGTCCTAAACAATTTAAAAATAAATACATATCTCATTAAATAAATTTGAGAAAATGGTAAAAAATAAAGTACAAATAAGAGTATTAAAATAACATATATTTACAAACAATTCAAAGGGAAAAAATGTTATCATTTTCTTCCAATTTTTTTATGATCCTTGTCACTACAAATCTTTTACTAAACTGTCAAAATCCTGTTTAAAACTGAAATTTCCTCACAATTTCTTTAATGACGTATAATTCCTCCACGCACATCACAGCAATACTCTATAAAAAAAAAACATCGAGTCAGTCCGCAATCGAGCAGCTGGTGTCTGTTGGTAAAGATAGTACCAACTTATGCGCGTAAAGGATGAAATGTGGTCAGCACATCGGACCTTCCAGCCATTAATCTCGGTTTTCTAGACCGGAGGCACTACTTTTTCATTCATTTAAGCTCCACCTTTAGCTTCATGAGGTAGACTTGACCCTGTTTCAGGCCCACATGATACTAAATAAGTTGTGTGATGATAGCGCCCTGTGCCTATGTGAGGAACTACACTCTCTATCCAGGACTAAGTTGAGCATCGTTACCCTAAGGACTTGATATCTGTGGCTGATGTATTCTAATGTCTTATGTCTGCAACATGTATTAACATAATAGACTTCACTCTGTACCAAGTTGGACTGTTATATATTTGAGAATTCTCGCTGTAATATCACAAGTTGTTTTATTAGATTCAGTTGGTACAGAGATTGCAAGTTGAATTAAAATTAAATTAAATTAAATTTATAATAAACAAACTAAAATACCAGTTAAATATTTATAAAAGCCCTTTCTTCAAAGCTACTTGAAATAATTGTTAGTATATCCATTGAAAAACATGTTAAGGCGATTGGCCCTTTTCATTTGACGTGGAAATGCAGAGCCGTGGGAACAAACGGTTATCTTCAAGAATTTTGATTGTTTTGCAATTTTATTTTCAGAAACGGTTTATTCAAGAATAGAAGCATGTTGATTATGTTATACTTTTTATATACATACACACCTCGTCTATAATTTTAACAGTGATCAAATATCGACAAAATTAACATTTTTCAATAGAAAACTGCCGACTTCATAACAAAAAATAAAAAAATGTAAAATGTAATGAACATAAAACCATTGTCTTAGAAGGGGTGTTGAAAGTATTAACATAAAAATATCACTCGTTCTTGAGAAAACTGGTATGTCCAAAAGTATGATTTTTCCGCAAGACCTGTTGGGTAGCTACCGCCATCTACGGTTTCTGTGATCCATCTGTTCTTGATGGCATGGAAGGATACTTTGGTCAGCTGTGAAGCCACGCCACGCCTTTCACCCTCCCGTCGACCATCCCTCAAAACAGGTTTTAGAGTTACACTCGTCAGGGCCAAAGGTCTTAAGACATTTGGACAAAATCCAGTGATAATAAGTATTCCCTATTGTTTCTCAACTCACCCTGACATACCCTCAATGTCAAAGTCCTTGGGAGGAACGAATTGGGTGAACTCTGACAGATCTCGACACGCCAAGTGACAGTAGACCGGACCTTAAACAATTAACATGGCCCAGTGTTAGTAGAGTCTAATTTTGATAGGAAGAGACAAACACATTTATTTCTGGTAAACATTGATAACATTTTACTATTTTAGTAGTGTTATTAGGTGACCTGGTGGTCTAGGGGTAAGGTGTCGGACTTCTGTGCTGGGGTCAGAGGTTCAATTCTCGGTCCCAGCACAGATTTATCTGATTAACAAACCCTTCCTTCACCTCTGACAAGACGTGTGTTAATCACAACTTGTTAATGTGTGGAATTCCAGACCTCCACGTGGTTCGGATCTGTAGGTCCTCCATTTCATCTCACAATCACCCTAACATAACACATTAACTTAAGTGCGTATAACACGAACGGTAGTAAGACGCGGTGATGATAATAATAATAATAATAAATTAGTGATATTTTTATAGGTATTGATAACATCTAACAAAAGTGACAGCTGCAGTGATTTTAAGTATGAATGCATCAAAGTAGATTTAGTAACTTTACTAGATAGTGAAGATTTTTTTTTAATTATAAAATAAGCTCATTTTTCCTGATGTTAGTTAAACTTCTAGGTTGTATGCTTGCAGAATCTTGAATTTTGAACAACTCAATATATTCGCAAATTATTATTTTATTGTTTTTAAAGTGTTAGGGGCTATTCATAAACTATGTTACGCTAAATTTTTTCTATCCCCATCTCCTTACCCCGTTTTGTCACATATTGTAACAATTTTGTGAACCCGCTCTTCCAATATTACATCACGAACCCCCCACCCTGTATTTAAATTGAAACATGTTCACCAAACCCGTTGATCAAAGTCAATGAGTCGATCGTTGTCTGTTTATACGTGTGCGCATTCGGGTTGATTTCAAAATAAATACGCTTGATTGTAATGTGATGTCATGCATTATCCAACTTCCCTCCCGCTCTCGTCATGCTTGCTCACATCGATCGCTACTCCTCCACCCCAACCCCCTCTCCCCACCAATATGCATATGTAGTTTATGGACAGATAAGATACCTTGTTGAAGGAGACGTCAAGTTTAGGTTGTCGTGCAGGGGTGGGAATACGACTAGGCATCTGGAAGTGCTGCCCCAAGATTGGAGACTTGGCTCTCTTCCCGTAAGTCCCCCATGCTAGTAACTGTGCTGGGATCTCTCGTATCACCTCTGTCTCGGCCGGTCGAAGAATTGTCGTGCGCTGCACATCTCCGCCTTTGAGCACCTAGTTTGGAAAATTATGTATGTTTTCATAATTTTATTCTAAATTTATTTATGTATTCTTTATCAACATAGGAAGTAACGTTTAGAAAATATAAACATATTTTACTGTTTTACTATTTTATCGGTATTGATAAAAAAAGGTGACATCTACAGATCACATGACCCGAAGCATGAATATGTGAAAGTAAACCTTATAAGTTTCTAGCGGTCAGGTATGGTTCTTCTTAATAAAATTGGACTGTATTTACATATCTCTGTGTATTTTATATAACTAATATATTTTTACTAGCACCATGTCTTACTAACCGTTTGCGCTATATGCCTATATATACTAGTACTAATTACTCTTAATGTGATAGGAATTAGGAAGGTTGAATTTATAGAAAGCATTTGTGTAGTGGGAGAGTGAAAAATCACCCTAATTACATCCAACCCGAATCTAATTTCGATTTCCCCATCATTGGCAGCCAAGTCTGTTGCGAGAACGACGCCTTAGACCATGTGGCCACTGAAGCTGGTCTATAGCTAACTATATTTTACTTTGATCACTATAAGAGAAAACTGGTTTAAATAACGATAATATAAAGGAAGCAATACCATTCAAAAAAATTGGGATATTTCTTCGTTAATATAATATCAATGTATAAAAAGACAATGTAGAAAGACTGTCATAATTTACATTTCCAAGCCATTAGGCACTAATGCATATTGATATATATAATTGTTTATTCTATTATAACTATTTCTCAACTACTTAAAAATAATGACGTATCACTTAAAACACAAAACCATCCCTGTTTAATGACAAGACAGAACTTTAGCAAACAGAATTAACAGTTTCATTAACTTAATATTATAAACTAATGTTGTTTTACTGTTTAAATTCCGGGGTTATTGATCTTAACTTAACTTTTATATTGGCTGGGCTACTGCAAGCTATTTTTTGTTTGTTTTTTTACCCACTATACCATAAAAAACTGCTTGCTTAAACTGAAATTCTATTCTTTGTCATTTGATGTTTTTCTTGTACTATCTGAATGCTCCCAAACTGTTATTTTCTATAATTATACCAAAACAGGGCTACACTACAATTACAAAGCTTAGTTGATACAAACATTTACAGCTAGATTACTTACTTTATAACTAGTGCCATTCTAAGCTGTTGTGTACAATACAAATTAATATTCATATTAAAACAAAATATTACAAACAATTATGTAATAAAATATTTTCCAAGTGATTTAATTTGATAAAGTTTTTAAATAATAATCCCCCAACGAAAAAATATTCAACTTAAATTTAGCTTCAAGAATATTTAATATATTCAATAGGGTTCGCTTCGAATTGAAAAGGCAGACTTTGCACACCCCTAAAGAAACATCATATCAACATTTAACAGATGCTTGTTTAACTTGATGCGTCTTAGGAATTCACATTATAATTTTACAGGGGACATTGCAGTACCATCTTAATGCATGGGCACACTGGGCAGTTGCCCAAGAGCCCCACGATTCTAGGGTCCCTGTGATGAATTTATCACCAACCGATTAATGTTGATTATTATCAGTTTGAATTGATTCTCTAAAACCTATCTTCAGGAAATTAGAGACAAATTTAAAATAGATTTTATTGAAAGTACCATTAAAGCTAATGATTATAATTTTATTGACCGCTTATATTTTTATTCCTGTCAATGTGTGAGTAGGGGCCACATTGCAGTTATGACGGCCTTGGTGAACATAAACATTCTGCGGTTACATATTTCAACCAAAAGATGTAAATCGAGAAAATTTAACACATGTTATGGCTTTAACCCACTGAATTGTCACAACCGGTGCAAATATCGGCCACTCAGAGCTACTCACAATCTGGAATAAGACTTAATAAGGTTGAAGGTATGGTGACCCACTCATTTCCAACCCCTTGCTTGTTCACCTTTAAGGTGGTGGAAGACGCAACTCTCTTGATGTCTGGTGGTATTCTGAAAGGACCCTGGGGCTCCATGTCATTTTGCAGGTTTATCCATGGTTGGAAGGTCCCTAGAGTCCCACGTATCGGCCTCCCAATGTCCACAGCCTCACTGTGTGGTCTGAGCTAGAACTGAACGCAGTTTGTTCTCTTGAGTAAATAAACACACTAACCCACATCGATCGTGCAGACTAAGGCGTCACTCTCGTAATATACTGAGTTGTCGGTCACAAGGAGGTTGATGTTTGATTCCCGACAAAGTATTGAAAGTAGTTTCTTTCTTTAATGGTTTTACACACTCCCTCCACACAAATGGGATTACATTTCCTTTAGATTCTACCGCCCGTATCATGCCTTATTATTTAGTATAAATGTGTGTACAGTCCAGATGAGTTATAATATGGGGTACACAAAATGGGTGGTTCGAATAACGATGAAGTACAATATTTAAAGTATTCGCAAGGTATGACTAATTGTATTTGATCATTTAACATATATAAAGGTCGTCGGTGGATTTTAGATATTAAGCTACAGGAACCAAAGTGTTTAATAGATTGGTGCATTCTAAAATCATGGGCTTTTTTAATTAGAGCATGTTAAATGACTAAAAAACGAAAATAAAAAAAGACTCTTGTAGACTACACAGAGATAAAAATAGCTAACTCATATATCTATAAATGGAGCTTTATTAAACCTATTTCAAAAGTATCACAATAGCTTATCTCTTTGGTGTGAAATGTACCTACTCTCGGCTAGACACTCTATATGTGTGACTACCTGATGACAATCCTAGTCTCGGCTAGACACTATATGTGTGACTACCTGATGACAATCCTAGTCTCGGCTAGACACTCTATATGTGTGACTACCTGATGACAATCCTAGTCTCGGCTAGACACTCTATATGTGTGACTACCTGATGACAATCCTAGTCTTGGCTAGACACTCTATATGTGTAACTACCTGATGACAATCCTAGTCTCGGCTAGACACTATATGTGTGACTACCTGATGACAATCCTAGTCTCGGCCAGATACTCTATATGTGTGACAGCTTCCAAGTGGGCCCTGTATGAGGACAGAAGAATGGGAAGAGGTTGTTCTCTCACGGCCCTCTTGGCTCGACCCTCCACACGGTCTTTCCACAAGAACGGGAACTGAAGTCTGTACTTGGGCATGACCACTTTGCTTTGTTGCTCCTCAGGAACCATGTAGCTCTTCATCAGCCAGGTCTTCACATATCCAGCTGTATGACCTGAGAGTCAATGTTGTTGTTTAGTTTGTTGTGCTCTGTGGCTTTCGAACGTGGTAGAGTGGCCATAGAGTCAGTCTACGACAACTGGGCGCAGCCAACCGAGCACTTATGGACTGAGCGCCAGTGTAAAAATGTTATAATTTTTTTAAAATAAATATCCATTATTGGAGTGGTTTAAAAAAAAACATAATAGAGGAAAATAATGTGTGAATATTTATTAAGTTATACCACTTGATAGTATAAAATTTTGAAAAAAAATTTATAACACAAAAGACCATGAAAAATAAGAATTTTGCGTAAAATAAATTATGTAAAGATGAATCAACCTTACCTAACCTAACCTAACTTAACCTAAACTAACCTAACCAGTGGCTAGTTGTTTGCTTTCATTTCTTACAATTATAACATTTAAAAAATTACTAACCCTGGTGCCCAGTTGTCCGGATCCGCCATAGGGTGTGTTTCATTTGAGTCGAAATAGAATTTTTTTAAACACTGTGTTTTACTACCAGTTTGGGTTATACACTTATGTATTAATTACATTAACGTGTTAAGGATTATGTAGGTTGAATTTTAGAGGAAATGTACCTGCATTTGTATGATGAGAGTGGAAAACCACTTAGATAAACCACCCTTAGTACACCGACCAGGATCAAACCTTGATCACCCCGTCTTTGGCAGACAAAGCTATTGTGAGAATAGCGCCTTATACAATGTAGCCATCGAAGCGGGTGAAATAGCTATTAACCCAATTAATATGTGGTACGATACCAAAATAACCGTAAAATTGTATTATAATGAAGTACAATCATTGACGCGTGGCATTTTGCGAGGATAGGCAGAGCTAGTTAAAACTGTACCTGTTGAATAGTTCCCTCCACTTGTTTATCATTTGTCCAATCTCAGGAAGACAGGAACACTCCATATAGGAATGTATGTTTGTTGATATTGATACTCAAACAATGAATGTTCTACTGAGCGATAAGAACAATTTGAACTAACTCTGCTTACCCTGGCAACACTACACTGCATGCCACTGAGCACACATATTGTGTGTATCAATCTAGCTAATAAAATGTAGATGCCTACAGTACAATCGTCATAGGAGTGGTTGTAACTGACAGCTAGCAGAAAATTTGTATTGTAAACATTGGTTTGAAGTCACTAATTACCATTATTATCTAGTGAATGAGCTATGCAAAATATTAGTTTAAAAATCAAACATTTTTATTTTGTAAATATATAATGAATACGTTTGTAAAGCATTTTTAAGTGAACTACACTCAGACGTCAATTCCACAAACGAAAAAAATCTAAACTTTTTAACAATACGTCTTACTAGTTGTTCAGGTTATACACGTACTAATTATGCCAATGGTTTTAGGGATTAGGAATGTTATATTAATAGGAAGTGTACCCACATTTGTGTGGAGGGAGAGTGGAAAACCATTTTGTAACAATCACCTTCAGTAGCACACCCGACCGAGATTTGAACCTCGATCTCCCCGTCATTGGCAGTCTAGTCTACTATGAGAGTAGTGCATTAGATCATGCAGCCCCCAAAGTGCGTAATGGCTATCTTCATAAGTTTGCTTTCCATTAATGTAAAAAAAATGCTTAAAAGAAAATGGTTCGTTATCAAAGGTTTGACTGTCAGAAGTTACAACAACTTATCACATGGCCTTACAGATCATATTGTTTGGTGAATGGATACGTTAGAGTAGATCTGGTAACTTTTGCTACCTGCCACTTAACACCACTCCAGGGACGAATGGAATCTACCTGTAAATAGATATTCATTGTCAGGATCTGTTGCCAAGGATACCACATAGTCCCCTGGAGTGTGTATGGTGAAGAACTCTCCCAAGTACCCCCCACCAGAGTGATGGGACCACACCTGACAAAAACGGGAAGACTGGGGTCAAACCTTTTACGGACATGAAGCACGTTGATAAAATACTATTTATGACATTTCGGGTGTCATTCGAACAGCCATCTTCCGAGATTATAGCGTTTGAATCGAAATAAATTGATTTAAAATAGATTCACCTTAGAAGCTGGAAAATTTAGGAAAGAGTTTTACCGCAAACACTGTCAGCGAAAGATTAAAGAATAAATGTCAAAACTAATTTATTGTTTGGATCCTTGTACAAAATTATATTTTCCCCTTTGGATGAATGGATGGACGAAAATGAGTGAGGGAATGAGTATAGAAGTGGATGGGTGGACAGACTTATATATGGACGGACGGATGGATGGATGTGTGTACAGACGATCCAATGGGTGGGAGAATAAGTGGACAGATAGACTGACCAACCGATGGATGGATGGATGGGTGCATTGAATGGTGATAACTGTGCTTCATTATCAATTATCTCTAAGCTACGTTAATGAATATGCTGATTACACTTTCGTGGGTGGTTAGTTACCCATCCTAGACACAAGGTGTGCATTCATTTATGGTCTCCAACCTCCGAGTCTTTAATTTGAATCTTAATTTGAGACACTTTTGTTTGAATTATGATGCAGAATTGATAAGTAAGTTTATTAAATACATGAAACAATTGATTTAAATTTGTTCGGAAGTGCTCATTATAAAAGTTTATGACCAGCACCTGTATGGCCCCATTCTCGACTGCCACCAAGAGGGTGCCGCAGTTGACCATCATGGGCCTAGTGTTGAGGAACACCATCGCGTGGATGGTCAGGGACTTGATTACGTTCTCCAGAATGGGCATCTCGATAACAGACACTCGGCGAGCTCGGGATTTTTTTTTTCCTGTTGGGCTCAAATTCTGGAGGGACGCAGTTTTCTTGATCTTGTGGTAAGGGATTGTGTTCTGATAACGCGTGGTTCTACCAGACCAGCTGGACATAAGATACTTTATTGTATTTACCAGCGATAATACAGGGTGGTTACAAAACATTTACCATACAATTTCCTGAATTTTCTAAATTTTCTAGACAACATTAAAAAATAATTATGACCCAACCATTTTGCAGAGTTTTTTGTTGTTGTGTATGCCATTTTTCTGTTTGTTTTATTGATCACATTTTCTAAAACAATCCTAATGACTACTAAACATCAACATACTTAAGTTACCTAATTTTACAGTACTGTATTTAATATTTTAGATATTATTTGTATCCCCATATAAATGTGTTACAAAACAAACCTTGAGCAATCATCTCATGTTAATTCTGAAAATTGAAAAACTAACCCGGGACCTTTGGCTTAGTACGCCACTGCTCTAACCACTGAGCTATCCAGGGTTCGTCTCGTGCTCAGGGTCATTCTTCACTCATATTTTAAGGCAGAGAGTCTATGATGGACTTAGCCAAAGATCCCGAGTTCGATTCTCATGTCCAGGTGTCATTTTTCAATTTTCAGAATATGATATCTGTGTGGAGTGATCCCTCATTAATGCATACATAATAGCTTCGGCTATTTGATCTTATGTTAAGACTGACATAACTACCCAATGCATTTTGTTGACATTGAGAAACAAAATCTCTCACGTTTGTTTAAATGTTTCGCTGCTGCATTAGTCAAGTATTTAAATTTCCTGACATTATTCTGACAAAAAAACAATTCCCTGACTTTTCCAAGTTTTCCCTCTCTGTAGCCGCCAAGTAATATTGCATAGTGTAGGTTGAGGGGGAGGGGGGGGGTAATATTGTGTTCAATATGTAATAGAACTACCAGCGAAAGGTTGTGTTAAGGCGAAACCAGTAAAATATATCACAGTAGGAATGGCAGAAGGCTTGGTCATGCCCAGGTTCTACGATTGTTAGATTTCTCAGATACATTATATAATCCCTTATTCCCCATTCACCAACCATAATCACACATATTGTTTCACCCCCGCAACCCTCTCCGTGTTATATTTTGGACTATGTACGGTAATTTTTGGTAGTGCAGTACTCACTCAGTATCTCTCGACGATTCGCTGGACTGGGAAGTGACTCGGGAAGAAGAATTGGAACGGGAGATGCGCGTTCGGCTTCGAGTAGCTACTTGGCCTAGAGCTAACCTGAAACATTAGATAAAGATAAAAAAAAATGGCACGACACATTTGTACAAACTTTTTCACATAGTTTATTAAAGCTTGTGCATCTTGTGAATGTGGGGAATGCCAGGCCGCCACCATGGTTCAGATTCCACGTTAAACTGTAGGTCCTCCATTTCATCTAACAATCACCCTACCATTACACATTAGCGTAAGTGTGTATAACCCGAACGGGTAGTAAGACGTGGTGCTAATAATAATAATAAAGCTTGTGAGGGAATGAGTAGGAAGTTTAAAAATAAGTTATTTGTAAATTACACTTGATTTATGTTTGTAAAAGTAAAAAACTTTTTTTTATTTATAATGAAAAACTACTCATAGATACTCATTTTGAACTCAATCATATAGGTCATTTTAGAATTATATAAAATTTTCCAAAATTTGTCATAAGCAAACTACTCTTAAATTAATTTATTTTAGAAAAACCAACAAACATTATTTATTATCATGTAAAATAGTCTCCAAATACTAAATTTGAACAAAATTGTAGAACCTTTTTTTTTTTAATTCAATAATCTAAAAACTTTTATCAAATGAATTCAGCAGTACATAAATTAATTTTCATCTGAAAAATAAGTAGGTTCATAAAGTTTTGTTTGTCATGTCAATCACTTCCCAGATACATTTTAAACAAAATCATTAAAGCGATTTTTGAAATATTTTGAATTTTTGAAAATCCCTAATCAGTGAAATACCCTAATTAATTTTTACCCAAAACAAAAGTAATTAAATTAGGTACCCTTAATTTAATGGCTAGTAGTGTCAACAAATTTAAAAAAAGTCCCGAGGTTCTATAAAATCTAAATATAAAGTGTGAACAAAATCTGCCAAACTGTTTCAGATCTTTGATCAAGGACAGACAAACATAATGTTTGACAGAATGAATAACAATAAAATAAAATATGCATATTTACATAACAGCATAAACTAAAAATTATTTAGATATTTTTTTACTATACAATTGAGTATTAATACGTAATGTGTTTAGAGGCTCAGAATGGCAATATATGAACATAAATTAGTATTTTAACTGTCAATAATTTTATTAATGAAGCTTCATAATTGTCAAAGCCTTATTTATTTATTTTTATTTTGAAGGAAGTTAAAGCTGATTATTTTTTCAAAGCATTTCACACCCCTATTCCATGCTAAACAATTGTGAAGATGTATCCTATAGTCAAAAGTTAAATTTAAACAGCATATTTTTTTTTCTCAGCTATAACTTACTTTCTGGTAGGGTTGGCCACTTCGTACCGGCGGTAGGCCTGGCCTGTTTCCAAAGTCCACAGCACCAGCTCGCCATTGTACGAGCTGGTGGCCAATGCCTGGAACATCCTGACGGCGGTGCAGAGGATCTCATCCGTGTGACGCGTCTCCCACGGCTTGCCCTGTACCACCTTACCCGTGTCCGCAAACTCGGTGACGCGGCGGTCCCAACCTACCGCAAGGATCCGGGACTTGATCCATATGACGCTTGTCACCTCACTGGAATCATACACCGCTCTGGTCCCCAATGTTTCCCAAACTTTAGTTCATGAAGGATTTCGGGGGGTATGTAAATGTAGGTATTATGATTTTACTACGTCTCATAAACAAATTACTGCATATTTTGACATGCCGTCATGGTCTTTAATAAACCTTTCTTTCCCTTTGTCATGGATTTGTTTAAGCTTCCCACTCTCTCTTAAAATTTGTAATGACCATTTATAATTGTCGGGATAGCAAGTATTTTCCCTTAAAAAAAAGTCTTGGAAGGGATATGTTGGTTAAGGAATGATCCCGAAAGGGTTACATGAATGTTGAAAGTTATAAAACACTTAAAATGTTAAGAAAAAAAGAATCAGCAGCTGAGCGAAAAAAGGCTTCAGTTTTTTTTTTATTGACCAGAAAAGTTGAGACAGTGTTACCACCTGGGGAGAAAGAAACTTAAAAATAAAATTGAACTCAAACCAAATATTTTATAGAAATATGGTTTCCTACTTATGAAGCCAAAAACTAGCTTTTTTAATATGTTTCCTATTTGAGGACAAATGAGGAGCTACTTGAATAAATAAGTAGCAGCTGAACATTCATGACCCTATGTTCCTGGGTTCAAACCCAGCTGGGTCGACGGATTTTTCTAGACTGATAAAATCCATAGCACAACTTCCTTCAGAGGGGAAGTAAATCTGTCAGTCCCGTGTTGATTGTGGCATGCTAAAGAAAGTATGTAAAAATACATTTCCTAGCAAAATTGGTAGGCCCTTTCACTCTTGCTTATAGAAATTATCATTTGCTGATATAATCATTTGGTTCAGAGAGTGCACGTTAAGCATCTCAAATAAATAAATAATAAATGAGTGAGTAGCTTCAGTCTAAAAAAACAGATTTGTGACCGATGGTTTCATTGTGCTGACCATATGACACCCTATATCTGCAAATGTTGGCACTTTCATCGCTAACGGCAGGGGCCGCTTGGTACTGGCATAGCTCGCTTGCTGGCTCACGCCATAGAGTTTTTATAATACTAATATGCTTTAGGTCATATCAATTTCAAGGTGCATCGCTTACATATGTATGTAGTGTTTTACACTCATCCCCCACCTGTTTGGGGTTATGGACATGTTCCGGATGCAGGTGCCCGTGTTGAAGTTCCAAATCTTAAGTGTCCCATCCCCAGCCCCGGTGAGCAGAAGTTGGTTAGCCGGGTCAAAGGTCGCAGCTGTGATCTCCACGGGCTTACCCTCGCCGTACAGCATGCGGGTGTGTGCGTCTTTAACTAGGAATATCTTCCGGCCGTTCCACGGGTCCCACACGATGATACAAGAGTCCAAACCCACCGTCACAATCTTGACATATATAGCACATGGCAAGTTTGTCAAACATTCAAATTACTAAAAGAACAGAGTTGGATCACCCTCTTCGGTGGCCGCATGGTCCAAGGTGTAACTCTCGCAAGATACCGACTGCCTATGATAGAGAGATCAGAATTCCAATCCTGGTGGGGTGTACTGAGGGTGATTTGTCCTTAATGGTTTTCCATTCCTTCTCTCCATGCAAATGTGATCACACTTCCTCTAAGCTCAATCTTCCTCATCCTTGATACAGTAGTGTAATTAGTGCTTGAAATGGAAAAGGTAGCAAAAATAATTAAAAAAAAAAAAAAGATTTATTTGTGGTTCCAATTATATTACACCACTCATTAAGTTATGTTCATATAATCATTTTTCTATAATTGTAATACCAAATATGAAGTCTCACAGATAAACTGCCGTTGGGAAAAAGATGTTTTTTAGAGAATTGTGAGAATATTTTTAACATATAACTTTTCAAGAATCTTAAGGTTAATCAGGAGAGTTTGGAATTATTTTAACGTATTATTTTTGTTGTTGTTGGGAAACCATTTCGACTTTCTTGACTGACAAAATTGTGTCCCTAAGTAAACCTGGTTGTAAATCTTGTCTAATATGGCCATTGCATGTTTAAAAAATAATATTATACCAATCGACATTTTAATTTTTAATTATTTATTAGTAAAACCTCAAATATGTTAAAGATGTGTTTATAACAATTAATTTTCCATCGCGTCTTGTTGTTAGTTTGGGCTATCCACATATTTATACTAAAGGGGTAGAGATGAGGAAGGTAGAATTTCAGGGGAAATGTACTGGCATTTGTGTGGAGGGATAAGGAGTAGAGAGGATCTAATAAGAAAATGGCAATAGGGGGAGTTTTTCTATAGATGCGTAAGAGCCTTGCTATGGAAAAGAGAAGTGCCCTTGAAGTGTAAGGAAGCATTGTAAAGGATGTACTTTGTACCGATTGTCAGACATGCAGCAGAAACATGGACAGTGAATGTAAGAGAGACTAAAAAAGTGGTGGTCATGGGAATGAAGTTTGCGAAGAGCATGTTAGCTGTCACGAGGAGAAATAGAATTATGAATAAAGTTATCTTGGAAAGAGTACAGGGAGTATATGAGATAGTAGAGGAAGCAAGACTGAGATGGTATGGACATGTAATGAGGATGTTGGAGTACATGAGATGGTAGAGGAAGCAAGACTGAGATGGTATGGACATATAATGAGGACGTTGGAGTACATGAGATAGTAGAGGAAGCAAGACTGAGATGGTATGGACATGTAATGAGGATGTAAATTGAGAGAATACCAAAGATAATGATGGAGATGAAGTATCTAAGAAAAATACCATAAGGGAGACCAAGAAAGAGATGGGAGAAGTAAATAACAGAAAGTGTGCAAGTGAGAGGAGAATAATGGAAGCAATTAAAGGAGGAAGAATAGTGAAAGCAAAGAACGAGATGAAAGCATTTTACTAAACTGGCTGGGAACAGACGGAGGTGATTGTGGTGGTCATGATGATGATGATTATGATTGTGATTATTTGGGGGGAAATCACCCATAGAACACCCGACTAGGATTCAAACCCTGATCTCCCCGCCATTGGTAATCCGGTACTATATTGTGAGAATGAGAACCTAGATCATTCGACCACCAAATCTAATTTTTATTTTCTATCTTCCCCCGCCCCCCCTCATGAGTACCTTTAAACTGACAGCCAAACACTTGTCAAGACACTCACACACTTGAATAGAGGGTTATACAAAGCAGTCGTCACAGCCTTGGTGTGTGTGTAGCCATCGGTTTGAGTCTCGTCTATCAGCTGTCCAAACACCAGCACAGCTATCTTGATGCTACCGATGATCAGATTACGGCTCAAAGGGTTGTAGAAGAACACCATCTTGCTCCTGCCACAGATCTCGAGGGGAAGTAGGTTGTATGTCTGGAGGGGATAAGAGTGTGAGGGCAGTATATTACAAATAACATCTGAAATAACTACAGTAGAATTTTGATTAAAAAAACTTTTTAGAAAAGGCTAACATATTGTTTTACCTGACGAAAATTGGTAAAATGTTATGACATATACCTGTTATTAGTGTTAAGTGACAGCTGGAGATCACACAACTTATGGGACTTTATTTTGATGTCATATTTGGTTCTTCATTAAGTTTGAAAACTATGTATGCTAGCTACCCGCCGCGTGCTCTAACGCGCTACTCTCGCAGTAGACTAGACTGCTGATGACGGAGAGATTGAGATTCTAATATTGGTTTGGTGTACTGAGGGTGGTTTTTCCAAAATTGTTTTCAAATTTCCCTTCATGCAAATGTGGGTGTACTTCCTATACATATATAACCTCCCCAATCCCTAAAGCCACTACCATAAGTGTATAACTCTAACAGATATATATATCTTTCACGGTCACAGACAGCTTCATCAGATCAGGAGAGTATAATTTACGATTTGGACTACTTTAATCGGTGTTATTACACCATCAAGGTGGTCACATCCCTCAACCCTACACCCCTTAATCTGCAAACCTTTACAACCAAGGATATGGGAGCTGTCACATCAATACATCACCAAATCCAGACAGGTCGCTGACCTCAACCTTAGGTGAATTCCTCTCCTTCCTACCAGCACACTTATTATTTTTTTATATTACTTTTCATTTCACTACAATAATAATAAATTAAATATCACAATTTTATACGGTGACCTGGTGGTCTAGGGGTAAGGTGTCAGACTTCTATGCTGGCGGCCGGGGTTCAATCCTCAGTCCCGGCAAAGATTTATCTGATTACCAAACCCTTCCTTCACCTCTGACAAGACATCTTGTGAATGTGGGGAATGCCAGGTCTCCACCGTGGTTCGGATTCCACGTTAAACTGTAGGTCCTTCATTTCATCTCACAATCACCCTACCATTACACATTAGCGTAAGTGCGTATAACCCGAATGGGTAGTAAGACGCGGTGCTAATAATAATAATAATAATAATAATAATCACAATTTTATAGTTTTTCTCTCTATCTATTAAATTTAAGTGTTGCCATCTATACAATGAAATTATAACTGAAAAATAATCAGCTGTTAACAGTCAACCTTGCATTCTAACCAAGAGCATCACTCTACTTTTTTGACCTGAAGAAGTGGTCTGTGACAGTGAAAGCTTGTCCTTAAAAATGAGTTTATGTGTGTTTTAGTGTTCTATCTAAAGAAGTTCTACTCCAGTATCACTAAAAACCATAAAACTTGTTTCTAACTCTTATTACATATTGAAAATAAAATTCATTACAACTATTTTTATTTAGGTAAAATATTCTCTCATTTGAAAATATACTTGAGAATATTTTAAATAATAGAATAAAAAGATTATGCCTTAGTATTTCACACCCCTACATTTCAACAGACCTATCTGTGATTCATTGAGTTTTAGGAGTAATTCAGAGATTATCGATGTGTTTTTGTTAGTTTCTTGTTTGAGGACTTTTTTATTTATTTATTTGAGATATTTAACTTGTACTTTCTGAACCGACTGATTATATCAGCACATGATAATTTTTATGAGCGAGAGCTAAAGAGCCTATCAATTTTGCCGGGAAAGGTATTTTCACATTCCTTCTATGGTTATTTTACATGCCACAATCGACATGTGATCGAGAACTTTACTTCTTCTTTGAACAAAGATGTACTACAGTTTTTTATCGCTCAAAGAAAATCCTTCGACTCTGACTTGGTTTGAATCCACAATCATCGGGTCCTGATGCAATCACTTGACCTCAAGACCACCAAGGTAGACTTTGAGGACTTAACATGGAGATTTATCAGACAAGTATCAGTTGTTCAGATCAAAGAGACGGATTAAAATATTTGTTTCCAAGAGGTGATAAAAAAAAACCCACCGCACATGACTATTCTGACCTGAATACAGGATTGCTGCGCCAGATCCCACACCTTGATGCACCTGTCTTTAGACAGAGAGAAGATCATCTGTCCGGCGTCTTGGAGGACAATGTGGCATATGGCCGCGTGGTGGCCGTGAAACACACAGTTAGCCTTGCTCGACACAAATATGTTCCAAACCCGCACGATGCAGTCCGGCCCTCCGGTCACCAACAAGTGAGACTCTGAACAATACAAATAACTCGGATGGTCTTTGTCCAAGCAGTAAGCTAATAACAATGTTCAGAGAATCTAAGCTGGGTGATTAAGTGTGAAATTAACAAGAATACCACCCCCAGTGGTTGTCGCAAGGTCTATTTTGTGTCACTCTCAAATTAGACTGGATTGCTGCCAACAAGGAGATCGAGGTTCAAATCTTGGTAGAATGTACCAGGGGGTGTTTTTTCCCACTGAATAGTTTCCCACTATTCCTCTACACAAATGCGGGTACATTTCCTCCACATTCAACTTACTCATCACCTGCCTAGGTGGCTGCATGGTCTGAGGTGTCACTCTAGCTATAGAATAGACTGCAGATCACTAGGAGATCGAGGTTTGAATCCGGGTTGGTTGTACCGAGTTTTTTTTTTTTTCATAAATGGTTTTCCATGCTCCCACCATGGAAATGCGGGTAGACTTCCTCTAAATTCAACCTTTCTCATTCCTAGCTCATTAGCTTAATTAGGCTAGTACATATGCGTACAACCTGAACAGATAGTAAGACACGGTGCAAAAAAACTTCCTAATCTCTACTCCTTTAGTATAAATATATGGATAGTCCGAATGGGTAGCAAGCCACGGGAGAAAAAAATTATAGTTAACACACTCTATTGGATAGGGAAGAGTAAGGTAGAATTTAGAGGAAATGTATCCTCATCTTTGTGGAGAGGGGGTGATAAAACTATCTAATAAAAATTACCCTCATTACATCCGACCACTAGTCAAACTCTGATTTACCCCTCACCAGCAATACAGTCTAAATTTCTTATTTAAAAATACTCTTTAGTATTCTAAAAACATAAATTAATGTTGTTTAAATTAATTCACTAACCTTCTGAGAAATTAAAGCAAGAGATGCCACTACTGGAGCGGAATGTGTACTGCGACTTGGTCCCTGTGTCGTCCCTCATGTAGAGGGAGTTCTCAGGGCAGATTGCGCACGACAGAAAAGAGTGCAGACTGGAATAGTATGATACTTGGCATACCCAGTCACTGTGAATGTTCAAGAACTCAAAGACCTTGATGCTTGGGAGACCCCCTGCAAAACAACATATATATACACACACACACACACACACACACATCATATATATATATATATATATATATATATATATATATTATATATATACGCACACACATGCTTAGATAAAATCAGTTTATTACTCAGTGGGTCTGTAACGGGGTCAACTCGTTCCATGAAGACAAATGAGGCTTTACTTAATGAAAAAGTAGTAGCTCCTGTCTAGAAAACTGAGATTAATGTCTGGAGGGTTGTTGTGCTGACCAATGACACCCTCTATCCGCAGAAGTTAGCACTATCTTTTCCAGAAACGGTTGTCGCTTGGCATAGTTTGGTTGCGGTCTGACACATGGAGTGTTTTTTTTTTTTTTGTAAGACCTTGCAGTATTCAAAATATGTCAATTAAAGGTAAAATCGTTTAATGTTTCATATATCTTTGTGATTAAATGAAATAGTTGCTAAATAACTCAACAACTTTTAAGAAACATAATCAGCAGTTCCCAAACTTTGCTAGGTGGTGGGTACTCTATCTAATTTGAATAATCAATTCTAACAAAAAGTGAAATCATTAAAAACAAGAAATATTTAGAATTCAATTAATAGTGTATTAGAACACCATTAAGTATATAATGATCAGACACCTTAGCTCAGTCGGTAACCTGTCTGTCTACTGAACTAAGGGTCCCGGGTTCAATTCCCGGCATGAAAAGACGACGACTTATAATTTCAAGTTAAGGGTGTGTTAGATAATAACAGAGCTGAGCGGTGTTAAAAATACCCATACAACTAATATATGAAAAATAAATTGTTTTATTATAATATTAATGTGACATTTTTATGCACGCCAACATTTGATTCTTTTTATTCTTTCTTCGTCTGTAACGCTCCGGTCTCACCTTGACGAGCTGCTGGTAGCGTAAGTGAGTCAGGTCCACACCAGGCTTGTGGTAGAAAGGGCCCTTCTCTCTGGTGGTGAAGCTGAACACAATGACATTGCCCCCTTCGTCTCCCAGGATCAGTCGAGATTCCTCGTCTATGTTCTTGCTGAAGTAGTAGTGCATACACACTACCACGTAATCCAGGCTGGTTATCTACAAGGACAAGATGAATATTGTGTACCCTACCTCCCCTGGCTTTAAGACAAATGTTGGTGGATATTCTTAAAACTTACACCCTCTCATCCTGTACCCTTATGAGGAGAGGCTGTGGAGTATTGAGGAAAGGTACACTGAGGAGACAAATAACGAGGTCAAAGGGAGGGAAGTCAGCATAGGGGTGTATTGAGGAAAGGTACATTGAGGAGAGGGAAGTAGGCATAAGGGTGTATTGGGGAAGATAAAGGGGTGACAAGTAAAAAGGTCAGAGGAGGGGAAGAAGGCAGAATGCTTCTTGAAACAAACCTTTGTTCTCTATATTAAAGTCTTTTTTTTTTAACTATTCTCACTCATATAAAGGGAACATCTTGGAACAACAAGCACACAAGTAAAACCATCGTCAGGTTGTAAGGTTAGTTTTTCTCACCAGGATTCTGAGCTGGAACTGTTTAGCCACCGTGTCGTAGAATCGCAAGTCCCTTTCTATCGAACTGGTGCAAACGATACTGACATCCGGCAGACAAACTAGATCCGTCACCCATGTGGGATGGACCTTAAGTTCAGCTAAACAAGACAACTTGTAGTTAAGAGTCCGTCTCATAGCCTATCAACCAGGAATATTAACTATACGATTATGCCCAAACAATAAATTGCATTTAAGCGTGGATCTCTGCTTTCTTCACCTAACAACTTTGAAACTAGGATCAGTTCATTAGTTTGTATGTTTTTTACTTTAAAATCATTATTTTTAAATTTTTATTGTATGTTTTTAAACTTGTTAAAATGGTTTCACTGTTCCCAGTTTTATTGTTTTCTAAAATAGGATAGGATAGAAACTGCACCAAGATTCACTGCCTGGTTCCAACTGTATTATCTACCTAAGTTAAGTGTCAATTTTGGATTGAGGCATGTCGGAAACAAAAACATTTGAAAAGTCCTGTCAACTTTTATTTCATCTGGAAAAGTTAACTCACATTGTTGTTTGCATGTTCTAACGTGTCACTCTCGTGTTAGACTGGATTACTGGTGATGGGGAGATCAGAGTTCGAATCCCAGTCTCATGTAATGAGGGTGGTTTTTCCTAATCTGTTTCTCACTATACCTCCATCCAAATACAGGCACATTTCCTCTGAGATTCTACCTTTCGAATATCCATTCTATTAGTTTTTATTCATTTACTCTTTTGTGGTTAACACTTGACTATTTTTTCAGTATATAAATGGTGTTTATCATTATCATTATCATTATTATCATCTATTATCATCAATTATCATCATTATCATCATTGTTATTGTTGTAATTTATTATTATTATCATTATCATTATCATCAATTATCATCAATTATCATCATTATCATCATCGTCATCATCATCGTCATCATCATCGTTATCATCATCGTCATCGTTATTGTTATTGTTGTTATTTATTATTATTATTATTATTATTAATAATAATATCATTATTATTATTATTATTATTATTATTATTATTATTATTATTATTATTATTATTATTATTATTAGCACCGTGTCTTACTACCCGTTCGGGTAATACGCACTTAAGCTAATGTGTAATGGTAGGGTGATTGTGAGATGAAATGGAGGACCTACAGTTTAACGTGGGATCCGAACCACGGTGGAGGCCTGGCATTCCCCACATTCACAATATAATAGCTATCAAAAAATGAAAGTTACAGATCACATAACCTGACATACTTATCAACATGTTTACCACCAACTTACATTGAGCAATAAAACACAAATAAACCATTTACTTGCGGCAGAATAAACTGTCCTCTCTCGTTCCATATCCAAGGACCAATAATGGATCATCCCATCATGACTCACTGTCAAGTATTTACCGTCCATGTAATTAAAGCTGCGATCCTGTAAATACAAATAATAAGCTCTCAAAAAGTTTGTATGATAAATAAACTATCATATGCATTTGTCCCTTTCATATTTATTTTGAAAATGTTATCAGTTGATAAGAAAATAATAATATTCAAAAAAAGCACTATTCACACGCTCCTGACCAATGGTCAAAATTAATAATCACAAGGTCCCATGTAAAGCCAATTAAAGAGTGGGAGTAAAACGATTTCATGCAGCTTGGTTTTCATCCTCTTTACAAGCAAATGCCAGCGAAACTACTTAATTTTTTCTAGTCCACTTTTCTGAAGAAATACATTTCTGCACCACCCTGTGGTGGTAACTGAAGAACTAACGTGTTTATTTGATCGTTATACATAGTGCAGACAAATTAAATAAATGATAAATACTTTTAACAATTTACAGGTGTGCCTTGTAAACATTTATTAATTATTTAAAAATAAACATGTTTATTAAATCAGAGAACCACTGACAGCACATGTGCTGTCCAAAAAGTATATTCTAAAGAATACGGGGCACCATCATTGATGTGTGTGGCTTTCTTCAAATATTTTAACAAAGTGAACAAAGTAGTGTTGTGGTACTTTAGCGTGTTACTTCCTCGCTTCCCGGTCTAAACCTCCTTTTGTTCCTCTGTTCCTAATTTCACTATTGCAGAGAGTCGTTCTACCAACCAGAGTTGAGTAAATAGTCACATGACTTACAGGAGGAACTCCCTAAAGTTTCTGGTTAAACATCACTACAGTAGCCCCATGGCTTCTTTGGTGCTGACAGCTCTCAGCTGACAGTTGACAGCTTTAAAAAGTTACCAGACAAAATTACGTATTCCTACGGCGAACCAGATGATCTGCAAAAAACATGTGTTTAGCAGCTGTCACTTTTGACAGTCAAAATGTAGGTAAATACCTAAATTTTAATTGTTAGAAGTCAGCTGTGAGCTGTCTGTCAGTACCAAAGAAGCCATGGGGCTACTGTAACTGTGTAGTGTACCTCAATTCACTCATGCAAAGTGTAACAGGCAGAGTCAAGCTAAGCGTTTAACTTGAATACTGACTGATATTGATAATTTATCAGCACATTCTACCCTATCGATTCTTTACTTAGTGAGATTTACTTTAAAATTAGACGAAAGAAATGGGAATTAGTTCCATTTTTTTTAAGCACCACGACTTACTACCTGTTCAGGTTATACACATATGTACTAATTAAGCTAGTGATTTAGGGATGAGTCAAGTTGAATTTAGAGGAAGTGTACACGCAATCACATGGAGGAAGAGTGGAAAACCGTTTAGGTTAAACTCACCCCCTCGGTACACTCGACCGAGATTCAAAACCTGGTCTTCCTCTCATTGGCAGTCCAGTCTATTGCAAAAGTGACGCCTTAGAGCATGCGGCCAGCAAAGCAGGTATGGTTCAAATATTAATTTAGAATAATTAAGTCGGTGATAGGAGGGGGGGGGATTACTGAAATGACATCACTTAGTTTAGTTTATAGTCGCTAGCAAGCGCTAGTTGAAAATGTAAGTGCATCTGACCGGGAACAGTGCCGGCTGGAAGGAGATGCGGGGATGGGGTGGCGGTGTTGGCTCTTGAAGACACGGGGGAACCCGCTGATAGGTTGAATAAGCTCGGGAGTTTGGACAGATGTATCCTTCTCTTGAAACTCCAGCAGGAGGTGGGACACTAGATCATTCCAATTGATGAACTCGCCCTGCGTCTGGTTAATCTGAACATTGCACCGCACACACACACACAGCCTTTTAAGATGCATCAGGATTGCCAACTTAAGTTTGGGCGTATGCTTCGTAGGTTCCAATTTTCATAGGGAGGGTCTTATCTGACAGCTAGAAAAGTTACTATATCTACTTTTACATATTCAAACGTCAAGTCATCTGACCTGCAGCTGTCACTTTCAAATAGATATTATCATTACCTACTAATAAAATAGTAAAATGTTAGCAATGTTGACAGAAAAATATACGTTTCTATTTTCTAAAATGCCCTTCCTAAAATTTGGATTGTATTTGTTTACCTTCATAAATAGCATTTTAAAGTCTTCATCTTTGAGCTCAATGTTGGCGATATCACCGAGCGCTTTCCGAAACTGCTCCGAATCCAACTTTTCATTGGAGCTGCCTGACACAAAGAATGAGCTCAGTTAATGATATAGGGCATGATGTAGGTTAAAATAAAAACCGTTAGATAAAATCTTAACTTATTTTACTTTGGATCATGTCACACCATTTATTTAAAAGTCTAAATTAATTTTAAAGTACTAGGAGCAACCTTAAAAGGTTTTAATACCCTTTTTATTCCCATTTTTATAATTTTTTTTTTAAATTTCAAACATTCATTAAATTTGTATGTTGAGTAAGCTTTCAAAGTAAAATAACTCTTAGCCATTAAAAAATAATGTTCATTATTAAAATACTTCAAAAAAATCGTGTAGCTGAGCTATCTGCTGTTCCGTGACCTTCTCTTCAATGGTGACCCCTCTGGCCGAGGTAATATCCAAGTCTGTAAACCTATAAACACATTCACAGCTTAATTAGTGCTGTACCCACCTCGGTGGCCGCGTGGTCTAATGCGCTACTCTTGGTAGGCTAGACGGCCGATAACGGAGAGATCGAGGTTCGAATCTCAGTCGGCTGTTCTAAGGATGGATTTTACAAAATGTTTTCCACTCTTCCTCCACGCAAATGCGAGTATACCTCCTTCCTAATCCCCAAAACAATTAGTGTAATTAGTACATAAGTGTATAACACGAACGGGTAGTAAGGCAAGGTGCTAAAAATAAATAAAATAATTTAGTGCTGTATGTTACCTTTTGCGAGGAAGACTTCAATAAATTAAGGTTTGGGATTTAAATAGGACCCGCCTCTGTGGTATAGTGATCAGAGTTCCTGGCTACAGATCCAGAGGTCCCGGGTTAGATCTCCAGCACTTTTAGAATTTGTTTGTGAAGCAGTGGTCCAGAACCGGGTCCGACTCAGGTTCATGAGGACAAACAAGAAGCTACGGTACTTGAACAAATAAGTAGCGGCTCTGGTCTAGAAAACTGAGATTAACGGCCGGAGGTTTACGTGTGCTGACTACATGATATCCTCTATCTGCAAATGTTGGCACTATCTTCATTTTCGCTAATAGTGGCAGCCGCTTGGTCTCTATATTATTATTATTATTATTAGCATCGTGTCTTCCTACCCATTTGGGTTGTACGCACTTATGCTAATGTGTAATGGTAGGGTGATTGTGAGATGAAATGAAGGACCTACAGTTTAACGTGGAATCCGAACCACGGTGGAGGCCTGGCATTCCCCACATTCACAAGTTGTGATTAATACACGTCTTGTCAGAGGGAAGGAAGGGTTTGGTAATCAGATAAATCTGTGCGTGACCGAGGATTGAACCCCGGCCGCCAGCACAGAAGTCTGACACCTTACCCCTAGACCACCAGGTCAAGGCTTATGGGATCACACCTTGGAGTTGTTTTTTGGGGGGAGGTGGGGGGGTGGAGGGGGTCTTTATGGATGTGGAGCATGACCTCTCATTCTGTTCCAATAATGGATTAAATTGAGAGCTTTTAATAACAAAGTGCCGCGAATATTTGGCTCTAAGAGGGGTGAACAAACAGAATGTAGAAACTTACATTGTGAACTTAATGGTCGGTATACATCCCTAAACATATTAAGGATAATCAAAGCATGCAGGATCAGGTGGTGTGGTCATGTGGCGCATATGGGTCATAACAGACATAACATTTTAGTTAGTAAACCTAGAAGAAACAAGACCCCTTGATAGGCTGTACTTTCGATGAGAGGATAATGTTGAAAATGTTTTGAAGAAGGTTTGGTGTCAGTTTAGGGATTGGACGAGGTGTCTCAGGATGAATGGCTATTTTAAAAAAAAGTGGTGATTTAAATTTAGAGTCTCATTAAAACTTAATTTGTTGCTAAATATTTCATTGTTTACACCTCATATGAACGTCTAGTTATACTAAATTTCAGCCCCATAGAAGGATTACTTAAACATAACAATAGTAACTTAGGCAAAAATCATAAAATATTAAGATTGACCCCTTATATTTCGTGAATTGTAATGATTTTAACACTATTAATAGATTTTAAATACATGTTTGGTAAAATTGTGACAGTTGAATGACCTTAAGAATAAATTTAAAAAAAAAACAGTTGTTTAATACAGTATAAACAAGTGTTATAGCCCGCTGATGTGAGTTGCAAGTTTTAAAAAACCGTTTAAAAATAGCTCTTAATCAATTTTAATGTGAACACAAAAAAAATCATTTGCTTAAGTGTGCCCTTTTAATAGCAATGCCTTAGCTCTTTCAGACATGACATAACTCAATTATCTTGTGAACGTACATAAAAAATTGTCTCAAATAAAGTAGCAAAGAAACTTGTGGGAGGAAAGAATGAAAGCCGTTATGTTTGCTGATTACTTGATGGTATCGGGGAGGTGGAACAAAGAGAAGGAAGAGCAAGTACAGGAATGGAATGGGGAAGTGAAAGTATGGAATTATAAAATGATAGTAATGAGAAGCTTCAAAAAGTATAAAGTCTAGTAAATAAGTTGGATGGAGTAGTGCCGAGAAAGGTACAGAACGTAAAAAATCTTGGACATGTGATTGAGGCAAAAGGTGGAAGTAAAGAGGATCTAATGAGAAGAGGACAGTAGGGAGATTTGTTCGCTTGGTGTGTAAGAGAACTGTTATGGAGAAAGGAAGTGCTGTTTGTATAGGGCGTACTTTATACCTATTGTCACATACCGTATGCAGTACAAACAAGGACATTGATTGTAAAAGAGACTAGGAAAGTGGAGGTCATGGGAATGAAGTTTGTGAGGAGCATGTTAGTAATTGTCAACGAGGAGAAAAAACATGATTATGACTCAAGTTTTCCAGGAAAGAGTGGGTGTTACAGGGAGAACATGAGAGGAAGCAAGGGTTGAATGGCATGGGCATGTATTGAGGATGTAAAGAGAGAGTACCAAAGATAATGATGGAGATGTGGTATCTAGCAAAAAGATCGCAATAGAGACTAAGAAAGAGATAGGAGAGGCAGCTAATAGAATGGAATCAATTAAAGTAGGAAGAATGTTGGAAGTATTGAGGAAAATTGAGGTATTTAACTAAAGTGACTCGGGCACAAGCTAGAAACAGTTGTTGTTGATGATAAAAGTTTCACTTGCTTTTCATTTCGAGCCCAGTATTCTGTCACTTGTTTATCAACCATGTGTATTTAACGACTTAATATCCAATTAGATGTGAATATTAATTTGAAATATTTTAATTCATAAAACTATTAATTTATGTGGACTCATAAATTGTTAAATGCAGTTTCTATAGATTTCCAAGTATATCAAATTTGTTTCTCTTGACAACCCACTGTTGCTAATAATTATTGTGAATTAATGTGTATAACAAAGTTACATTTAAACTGTGGAGATGTCTGTACTGAGATAAATTTAGAAAAACTGACAAGTATTGATTACAATCAAATACTGTACATTTAAAGTTTTTTTTAAAACTATTATTATAGTTCATCAACTATCTAAGACTTATTTTAATACAAATTTTTTTGAAAACAATTAGCAAGCTCTTTTTAGTAAAAACATGTTGTGTGTCAATAATAGCTTAAGTAGTATGCTTGCCTTTTCTGATTATCTTTATAATAACTCCATAGCGTCAGCCTGAAAGTGAGCTATACTGACAAAGTTGTAATTATACTGTTTTGGACACCTCACATATATTAAAAAAGTAATGGATGAAGTGTATTTTTCTTCAAAGAACGGTATGTAAAGTTTCCTTTCAATACTTCATACATGGAGAATCACGTCCTCTTAGAAATAATTTCAATACACTACGTTTTAAAACTTTTTTTTCTTTAAAAGATCAACTCCGTTGTATTTAGAAATATTATGTGGCATGCAGGCTCCCTCTACTCAATAGGAAGCCAGCCTTCACGTCAGGTTGCCAGGAGTTTTTCTTTAGTTGGTTTTGACACTAGGACAAGGGGTCCAAGAAGCAAGGGGTAGGTCATATATAAACAGCTTGTGCGTATGAATCCAAAGTAGTAACATAAATCTACACAACACACAGTACTCAGAACGCAGTATCGTGTAATATCACACAAAAAACAGTCCGTAATTTAACAAAAACTGTGTCATTTTATATTATATCTTCAGTACCGATGTTGTAATGATTTAAATAAATGGTGTGAACATCAAAAGTCTTGCTCATTTCATAATTATAAGTATTATATATAATCAGATTACATAACCTTGTGATAAGTGCATAGTAAGGCATGCACACATTGTCATCATCATATAACCCAGAAATCATTATAAATAGTGCTCAATCACAAGGAAATATCTCATCATAAAACCGTATCACTTTAATTGGCACTGTAACGCAGGTCAAATATCAAATAAATTCCATATCTTAATAAAGTGGCCGCCACATGTTGGCGAAGGTAGTTGCCAACATTTGTAGATGGAGGGTGTCATGTGGTCAGCACAAACCCTCCGTCCTTTATTTTTATCTTATTATATTTATACAAACAACAAATGTGTCAGCAATGGCACCCACATATTTTCACATAGCCTGATCTGAAGCTTGTCACATGAAACCATTTGAATATTATGTTTTTTTGAAAATACTCTGCACTCCATTTTTACTAAGCTAAGTCAATAAATAACCTTAGCACTGATATTTTGTAGCTGATCATGCTAAATTTTCATGGAAAAAATAATTGATTACATTCATGAAAATTATTCAGGACATTATGATATTAAAACATTCTTAAGACTAAGTATTTCTCAAAAGATCCTTTGAATTAAATTCAAGTTAATACAATTTACTAACATTTTTGCAAATAGATTGAAACAGCACAACATTTAAAATCAAATGAAAACTTAAGTTTATTGATAGGGAATTTTTATTTATGGTTTACATTAGTGAAATACATTTTATAAGACAGCAAGTAATTCATTGATTACGTCATTTGGTCATACATTGTTCCGCACTCGCGTCGTTTGCTCTTAAGACCCAATACATTGTGTCAAGTGCACAAACTCGTGCCTATGAAATATTGTCACCCATGAATCGGAATCTCATATGCAAGTAGTCAGAAACACTGAGTTTGTAAAGTGTGAGTAGTTGGTAGCACTGGATAGTAACCAACGGTGTATGTTACAGGGCCATAGCTCCATTCCGCATTTGGTGCCTGATTTCTCGAAGCTATCTACAAAAGACTGTGCATTATTACCTGTAGGGTTAGATACTATAATAACCTGGATGATTATCTACAGTTTAAGAGGAAATTCCTCTTCCTTAAACTGTCATTTGTTTGTCAAATTTCATGTTTTTGTACACTCTGTCTACCATTTAAGATAGCAGTATTAGAATGAAACATTACCCTATGGCTTTATATAATAAGCTACTTCCATAATGTAATCCAACAAAGTAAGACTGTGATATTTCAGTGTAAATGGAAAAAACACATTTTTCATTGGTATGAATATATCTTTTATCCCTGTCAAAAACTAATGTCTAGAGCGGCTTATTGAAAATTTACACTGCATTTGTGGAGAAATCTGTCTTTGATAACTTTGAGGGATGACTATATGATCTCTTTACAGTAGTCTACTAGATTTACCTAAGAAATAGTGTTATTCAAAAATATTTTAATTACTTGTAAATGGGATGATTCATATTCAATCAAAGAGTAAATTAATTTATTTGGGTTTTTGTAAAACCACAACAATGAAAATGTTTTCCATCCTCTTTCTAAGCTAATGCCAACACAGTTTTTGAAATCCACCCACCTTAGCTTGGTCCTTTAAATTAGATAGTTCCTGGTAATACAGGTTTTAAATCCTTCAAACCATTTTCAAAAATATTAGGATTGAGAGGTATTAATTTTATTTAGTCAATAAATTCTGACAGAAAATATCCTTCCAAGTCAATTAACTTATTTTTCAATCTTAGTAATTTAAACAAAATTTCACCAATTTTATAAAAATTGAGTTGAAATGAATTGTGGAAATTATAAAATATTCAAGTTTAAAAAAAGTCACTCTTCAGAAGTGTAAAATTTCTCCAAATATATTAATGGAATTGATTATGATTGCAAACAAAACAATATACAGTAAAAGTTGGATAACGTGCTCATGGGGAAAATGCTTCACCCCCCGCATTGTAGATTAACTGTGGTATGTTGAAATGTTGAAATACTAATATAGAAATAGAAATTTGGAGGGGGGGGGGCGGTGGAGCGGGGGTAGATATCATCTTCACTGTGTTATAACTGAATCCGCAGTATATCAGACCAGGCAGGCTAATAATGGGTTTCTGTTGTATATTGGATTTTTAGGACACAGTAAAATATCCAACATTACAGTTGTCACCAATTGTAAGTTTATTAGATAAAAGGTATTACAGAAAAAAGAATGAATTTAAAAAAATTGAAAATACTTGAGCAATTGATGTTTCCTATCGAGTTCTATTTGCGTAAACAATTACATTTCACATTTATTCCTTAAAACACATATTTACATTTTATTATTATTATTATTTAACATTGAAGAAAAGATTTACTAACTTTATTATTATATGAATAGAGAATATATTTCTAAATTGATTAATCTACATCTTTCACAAATGAGGGAAGTTAAAACATATAGAGTTGGCACCCTGAGAATTAAAGCTAAAAGGCTTCCTTTGTATGTATTTATGTATAATCTATATAATATCAACACATTAAAAAAGTCATCACTACAACAGATCTTGTTAGTTATGGTTAATGCCACATTCATTAGTATCTTAGATATTTAGATTTCCTTTTTTATTTGCTTTATGCAATTTATTAAACTAATATATTTGTTTTAAATTTGAATTATTTTAAAGAAAATAAGCACCTAATAAAGTTGTAAACGTAAAAATATAATCAACATATAATTTTTAAATGTTCTTTGAGTGTGCATAATGGAATTTCTGGTACCAACTTATTTTTAAAACATTTTAAATCTTTGGCCCATTGAAAAGTTACCAATCTTACACTAGTGATTAAATTTTGTTGTGGTAGATAATTTGCTAATAAAATCAAGGAAGTTTCCCAAAATCTAAAACACTTATTTTCAAATCTTCAAATAAACAACCAAAATTATAAGTTTTTAATAACAATGACAAGTCATTTACTTGGCTTTACATATATGTCACAGCTAAACTATACTTTCTAAAATCACTCTAAGACTGTATATAATATTTACAATGAGAAGGCATTCAACATATAAAATACTAAAATATGATTTCAATGACAAAATCTATACTATATTTTTTTTCTCTTAAATAACATGATTAGATTTAAGTTCATACATATAATTTAATAATTATGGTAAAATTAGTAGGTAATGATTGATTAAGTATGCACAAAATATGTACATAAAAGTATTTACATTCAATATCAAAAACACATATTTATTTTATTTTTTCAAAATATTTCGAAATAAATAAAGTAAAATTATATGTAGAGTAAAGCTAGGTTCACCTAACATATTTAAAACAAATGTGCTGCTGATATAAATGGACACACAATATATTTTTTCAAATTAAATTTGAGTCAAACCCAAAAAAAGATTTGTTTTTGAGCTAAATCATTATAGCTATGTTGATTCTTATCTTTTTAAGGAAATCTTTTTGCTTTTTGAGGTAGTTTGTATATGTATTTTCTATTCACCTTTAGTGTACCTTCTTCAAATATATGTGTTTTAGTGCGGAAAAAGGTCATAATGTTAACTCTATAAAATGCTCTTGTTAGGTTTGTGCATATCATACCTTTTTGATAAATTTATATGAATACTAAATTTGAGAAAAAGTATCTATAAACAATGAAAGAGAATAGAAGGTATTGCCAGATGAAGACGGCTTGTTAAAATTCAGGTCCCATTTTGTAATTTTAAATAATATATAAACCTTTAAAAGCCTCATCAAAATTCAATCAACCTAATTAATCTACTTTAAAAAAAAAATGTATGTGGGCTTTTTTATTACTAAACTATAACTGCTGTTTACTTGGTGACGTAAACAATGACATAATTAAATTCCTCCAAGTGGTGTTACCTTTCTATTCACTTTACATTGGTTAGAAGGCCAGATGGAATGTATTTCTTTATTTTCTTATTTTTTATAATATGACATTTGAAATTATTTTTAGAATGAATCTTACCTTCTTACGATATTCATTTTAATTGTTTATTAGATCTAATGTATTTATGTTAAGGATGTCTATTCTTACTTGTTTCAGAATTGATATTAATATCACACTTTTCAATATCTCGATTTTTAGCTCTGAAAACACCGGTATTTAAATGAGGTGGAAATATTCAAAATGGGTAATTATTCAATGCAACCCTTATTAATAAAATACCAATTTTGGCTTAAAAATGTAAAAATAATCAACTAAAATTTAAGTGCTATTGAAAGAAAAATTAAGTTAAATTTCTCATTCTTAGATATGAAATATTTTCCTTTGATCACAATACAAATATCGTAAAAGCCAGATCAAACACACATTTTATTTATTTATTAATAATTATTGGTTGTGGGAAATACATTTTATATAGTGAGAATTTTGATCGTTTAGAGAAATATTAAGAAAATAAATGGTACAGTGCACCTCACAGACTTTCTCTTTTTTATCTTAAAATAGAGACATTTACTCAAAACTTTTAAGATTTATGAAACAAAATAATATACATGGTTGCAGAAGTGCATGGATTAAATAATATACACTGTTACTAAAACATTGAAAAAATAGGAACATCACTGTCCACCAAAAAGCATAACAACAAATTTCAATTTCAATTTCATATTGCTCCATCTAAATAATATATATATATACACACACACACAGTCAACTCTCGATTCTACGACCTTTCACGGTTCCCTGGAAAAGGGTCATTGTTGGAATCTTAACCGATTTTGTTCCACCCCTGACCTTCATACGAAAAAATTGCATTTTTTAGACAATAAATAGCGTGGGTCATCAAAAATCGTTCACAAAATCCAACCAAAAACGTAACCAAATCAAAATAACAATGTTAAACAATAGCATGGGTAGTCAAAAATTGTTCACAAAATCAAACCAAAATAGTAACCAAATCGAGAATCGAAATAACAATGGCAAAAGCAAGCCTGGCGCGTGATGTAGCGGCAGTCGCGAGGAAACATTGTCTTGCTTGTGGGAGGGGGTGGACAGAGTCAAGTGCTATTGGCTGGCATTGATGAGGTGGTGTCTATTTTTATACCTGACCCACCCCAGTTACTAGTAATACAGCGTTCACAAAGATAATTGCAACGCAGCGACCTAAATAAATGCAACAAAACATTTTAGGGCCGATTTCCTTAAACATTTCAACCTTTTTCCCCACATTTTTCACGGTTCCCTAAAAAAGGTCGTTACTTCGAGAGGGACGCTATTCTCGGGGTCGTAGAATCGAGAGTTGACTGTGTGTGTGTGTGTATTTTATATATATATATATTTTGCTTATTGCTCATAAACTATTTATTTTATTCAAATGAAAGCTTTTTACTTTATATTGTACTTTAAAATGATAAGTTATTTCATATCTGAAACAGTCATGGGAGATGGGATCAAAATTGGAAATTTTCCCCATGTAAGGTACCCTTGAAAACATTTTAGTAAGAAAACGAGAATAGCCATTTTGTTTGTAATGTTAAACAATCCCAAGACACAAATTTTAATCAAGATTGTTAGATCATATTTTGATCAAATTGATTTGATCTATTTTGCACTTCAGTAAACTACCCTTAGTTTTAGGGTTGAATATCTAACTCCATAAATCCCTCAGGGGAGCCTTATGTAAACTATAGATACCAAATTTTAGCCCAATCAGTAAAATGGTTTTGGCTCTAGGCCGAGATATAGACAGTATCGTGAAAACCACTTCTTATTTTTAGGGCATCATGAAACATCAACATTTATCAAAATCTCAAATTTAAAAAAAAAAGTAAAAATTTGAACTAGTTCAGTTGAAACTTTGTTAATTTTATGCAAAAAAACAAAAAAGGGGGTGGGGGTCGAAGATTACCTCTACCACTTTAAAATAAATTGTATGGTTTTTATATCGTTAATTCTCATCAAAATCGGCCTAATTGACCATTATTTAAACATAAAAGGCAAAGCATGCATATGTTGCAATAAGATCCCATTTTGTTTTACCTTGAGTACCATGTAAAATACATTTAAAATTGCTACAACAAACTTTTAAAACATTGTGTCATTCAATTTAATGTGCTAGTAAAAAGTTCATAAAAACACATCGCCCGAAATTTCGCTGTCTTTAATCATCAGTTATTTAACCATTTCACTTTAGTACTGGCAATTTTTAAAGGTACTCGGCACTTTGTATTCTAGTGATCTCGCACAAATCAAATATGGTCATCTAGTCCTAAGTATTTTATTTTTTACTATACACCCTTCTTAATTGATTGTTTCAACAGCATTAAAATAGGATTTAAAATGTAAATGTTAAGGAAAAAATTCGGGGTTGATATTTATAAGAATCGGAATTGAGATGAAACAAAATCGTGACATCTCAACTTTTAGATATTTAAGAATTTTAAACCCAAGTCCATTTTTTTAAATATATCATCCCAAACTACATATCTGTGATATTATACTTTTTTATTTTAGTTAGAAGACCCAAACTTAAATTACTCTATCATATAATAAGTATGCAAATAGGAAACTGTTCCTCGGTTATGTGTAAGTTTTGAAAAATAGAAATAAATATTTTATGTTATTAATACTCTCCAAAGTCACAAGGACATGTTAATGTTCAAAAGTAAACTACTCAAATTTTATTATTTTTAATGTTGATTGCCAATATAATAGGCAGTAAAAGGCCGACTTTCACTGAATACATTCTATTTTCTACATTCACAAACACTAACTACCCTCCAAAAAAATTATTATTGAATCATACACAAAACTAACAGATATTATAATTAATACTGATTTGTAACAAAATTATTTTAATAATGGTATATTGTAAATTAACATTTCACATACAAACTAAAATGAGTATTTAAAAGCGTTAACTAAATTTATCGTATTTTAAAATTTCAATAGAAAATAAGAATTTACAGTGATAGGGCCTATTTTGAACTTTAAAACCGGCATTAAAAAAAACTTGTTCAAGTCTAGTAATTTATTGCCCTGTCGTGTCTTTTGTTTTTAATGCTGCCATAACACTCCTACCTGCGTAAATTTGTCCACTTTTTGTCACAGACATGGACAATTTTGAGTAGTTATGATGAGGGTGCACATGGGTAGTACTTGCAGACACTTTGCGTTGAGGTTTCGATATTTGTGTCGTGGACAACCCTGACACTGGATATTTTAACTTACTACTACTGCCAATATAACAACTGTGTTTACCTCCCGACGACGATTTATTCGCAAGTATAGAAGAGAGTAACGTCCCGCTTTTTGGCGGGGTTTTGACACCTCCCCCGCCAGCACCACTGTCAGTCATTTCTGTTTTCGAAGAAGAGATAGTTTTCCCTTCCACTGTCGAACTGGGTTTGGAATCAGATTCTCTGTGCCAAGAAGTAGGGCGTTCAGCTTTTTTAACAATCGAAGAACTTTGCTTCCCTGGTGGGTGTTTTGGCATTACAAAAGCGTTGGTTTGTTTGAGCAAAGAACGGTCATTGCAAAGAGCAGAAATGAGAGGAAGGTCCAAGTTTTTGCTTTTTTCTTGCAATGTTCGAATGTCAAGAATACCGTCACCACTGTTTTCGTTGCCTGCGTGTTTTTTTGTACATTCCAAAGAAACAGCAGCTTTGAGCTTTGGTTGTATTTTTTCTTGAACCTGGAAAAACAACGAATCATTAATGAAATGTTGTACTCATCACCTTCTTAAATAATCGCTAAATTTTCAAAATGTGAGAAGGTTATAAAAAATGTATATTCTATGTGTTAAATAAAATTATAGAATATTAGGAAAATGGTAGAGCACAAATAAATATGTGTTAAGTGTTTTTACTTTTATTTGTGCTCTACCATTTTCCTAATATTCTATAATTTTATTTATAACCAATTGTTTTTGCACCATGCACTTTATTTCATACATATTCTATGTGTTGAAATTATCTTTTTCAAATCTTACTGTTCAATTACATATGCCAATCGATGTAAATGTTTCATTTTTTAAACATATAATTTAGAAATACAATTAAAACTTTAAAACTACATCGCGCATACAGTACTGATAAATATTTATGGTATATTTTATAGAACATAAATACAGTATTTATTCAGTTAGCCATTTTTACACAAAAAAGTGGACAAATAATAAAAGCTTAGATACATTAAATTGCATCAAATGTTATCTGCAATTTATAGTAAACATTAATTTAAACTTTTATTTGGCTTCGACAATATTTCATTTTATTCGATTCGGTTCAACTTCACATCAAATTGAAAAAATAAGACTTTGCACACCCCTAATTTATTATTTATATATTTTTTCAAAGTTCAAGGTTGTGATTTCCTTACCTGTTGATTGTATGGTGGGGGAGGGGGTGGAGGAGGCAATCGACGATATTTTCTCGGCTCTAGGTTGAATGGCTTCTCCGAAGAGTTGAGGATGTTGTCATCGGAGCGAGCTCTAGTGGATGGCAACAGCTGCATCAGCTCGGAGAAGGGCAGCTGGTCGTATCTCAGACTGCGCGATGAAGATGAAGAATATGATGCCCCAGTGGAGTAGAGAGGTGATGTGGAGGAAGAGTACTGACTAGCGGACTGGTACGGGATGGGTAACCGAAGTAGTCGGAAGAAAGGTTTTGATTAGAAGCGTACTTTATCGGAGAGGCGGCCATAGGGTTGGCGAAAGACACAGGACGGTGGTACCCACTCGCTAAGGATGCAACGTTAGGTGTGCTACGATACATAAGGTGCGTCTTCGTGGTAGAATGGTATGAAGGGTACGGAGGAGGTGGGTAGGGTTTGTGTTGTTGATAGTGCATCGCTGCATGGTGAGCTATCAATGAGCTCTGCTTAGCATCCATATACTCCTGCTTACTTATTGCTGGATCTTTCATGGGGTAGATGACATAATCTACGTCTGAATACATCTGCTGTTGAAACTGCTCTATCTGGCTTCTCGTGACTTGACTGGTGTAGACTGTTGCCAGGGTGGGTTGATTCGACGGAGGAGGTGGCGGGGGTTGTCTGGGATGTAACACAGGAGGAGGTGGTGGAGGGGAGAACTGCCTGTGATGATATTGCTGCCCCCATAGGTCGAACTAGGCGCTGGAGGCTGGGACATTACAACCGCCGATCGCAGGTATGCGGCGTTTGCAGAGTTTCTTGAAGCATGGACATCCAAGTAGTTGTTCTTTCCGATTATAGGAAGAAGTGTGTGTACAGATGGAGGTTTCATCTTGGAACCAGAGTCGTGTATTTGAGAGTATCCCATGTATGAGCTTCTAGGAGATACAACATGGTGTTGCGGAATAGCAGGAATGTTCTTTATGTGCATAGGTGGGTGTGTCCTTGCATCTCCTGGTGGATACACCTTCAGTTGTTGCAAGGAATTGGAAGAAATCGGACTGCAGGTGCTAACGACTGGTTGATAAGCCAACGTTGGTGCCGCGAAGCTCGGTGAAGCTGTTGAAGGCACCAGACTGGTGTGAGCTGTCAGAATGTTAATATGAGGTTTGGTCGTGATAAACCTTGCATTCGCTTCCTCCACAGACGCAGGTAATGTCACCAGAGGAGCAGATGTCTTCTGTGGCATCATGGGTTGTGAGAATAAGGCCTCTTGTTGAGAAAGAAGAGCTTGTTGCGACTGCGACATATGGTCCAGAGACAAGTTGTGAGTCATGGACTCTAGCGAGAATGAATGCAGCTGCTGAGCGAGGAGATTCTGTTGGGACAAAGTTCTTGGGGTGTAATGAGGAGACGGAGGGAAACTACCGTTTAATCCTTCGTTTGAAGAAACCACAGAAGCAGGTGTAGGTGAGTGGACAGATGGTGGATCTAACATGACATAGTTGGTGGGCTTACTGTCCATTCGGGGTGGTGGTATCGGGGGAGGTGGTAAAGTCACGTAATCACTATCAGAGTCTAAGGTAGCACTAACTGAACTTCTGGATGGGTATACACCACTGCATGTCCGCTGCCACTTCCTCGACCAACTATCAAATCAGAAAGTTCTTCAGCGGTGAGCAAGTTCCTATGCCCCTATCTGACGGGTCACTCCCATCGCCGCGGAAACTGCCAGAAGCGCTGACCGTTGAACCAGCGCAACTGTTGCTTCTGTCTCTAATACCATCTGACAGAGAAGTGTTGGAGATGTTATATGAACCGTGATGGCTGTTGGAGGATGTATTGGCCACACTGCCGGTGCTGCACCCAACATAGACACCGCTAGTCTCGGAAGAGCAAGCGTTGGTGTCTGTGGTTGTGGCACAACTGCTTCGCAGGGTGTAGATGCCGCTACTGGTCTGTGCGGATTGGACGGAGTAGTCGAGTTCCACACATGTGGTGCTTGCCGTGTCTGATACAGCAGAGTTCTGGGCTGTGTGACTATAACCGAGCTCCAAACTACTACTAGTGCTGGCTCGGCGTCTGGACACTTCTTGAGACTCACAACTGGGCCTGTCAATGTCACAAAATACCCATTCTTAAACGATCTGCCCATTCTAAGAAATTTTGAAATAAACATAAAAAATAAATAGTGAGATATATTAATATATTGCAAGAAGAACTAAGTATAAACTGTTTTAAACAAGACTATGTTTAAACTTAAGGTATTAAAAACAAAGTGAAATGTTGATAACAAAATTAAAAAAGTGTTATCCTAATCCTGTGGCTGGGCCAGTTTTGTAAAATGCCTCCATCTTCTTCTTTCTTTCCACCATTCTTCCCTTCTTCACTTGTATTTCTGTTATCTCTGACTAAGGGCCAGTTTCATAGTCAGACTTAGTACTCCTCAAGTGTGGCGCTATACTAAATACAGGACGACACCTATCTAGACCAGAATATATATAAAATAAATTTTTTTTAACTCCTTTTCTTTTAGCAAGTTTGATTAATGGATTGAATAGCAAAGTTATTATATTTGCTAATTATGGCTAAAGCCGCATCTAAATATCATTTTTAAATTAAATGACGATACCTGAACATGGGAATCAAATCTGGGACCTTTGGCTTAGTATACCATTGCTCTAACTACTGAGCTATCCAGGAATCGTCCCATGACGTTCGATGTACTTACACTTTGCTAACAGTAAGACTGGTGCCAGCAATGACGACGGTAGAACATGAACTGGAGCACTGACTTCCGTCAGTGGTAGCTGGGGTGGCAGCACTGCTGCTTGGAGACACTTTCTGGGTGCCAGAGATAAGAGGAGGGGTGCATCCATCCACCCGCATCCACATCTATTTGACACAATATTAATTAAAATATAAGCCTCTGCAAATTCAGGATTTTCAATATCAGAGCGAAACAGAATCTTTGCTCACTCTCAAATCAAATCTGAATCAATCTTAGTTCTTTAGTATTTTTTTTTAAACTTAAACTATTTAAAAGTTTGAAAATTAGATTTGAACTTTGAAATAAATTCCATCGAATACAAAATTGGTATTTATTTGGATTTGAGATTTTAGAATACAATTTGAACCTTTCAAAGATCAACCCAAAATTCTGAATTTGGAATGTAATTGAAACGATACCCACTTTGGTGGCTGCATTGTCTAAGGTGTGCTACTCTCACAGTAGAAAAGACTGCTAATGACAGGCAGATGGAGGTTCAAATCTTGTTTGGGTGTAGTGAAGGGAATTTTTCAAAAATAGTTTTCTACTTCCCTTCAAGCAAATGCGGGCATAACTGCTTTAAATATAACCTTCCTAATACCTAAAAACCAGTAGTGTTATTAGTACTAGTATATAAGCGCTTAAGCCAAATAGGTAGTAAGACAGGGTGCTAAAAATAAATTGTAACGATGTTAGTTTACTATGGCTTCAGTTTGATATAACTTAAAAAGAACATGGTAAAATCCTAAATTTCTTGAATCCAATTCCTCAAACAGGGTGGCTACAAAACTTTTATTACAAAATTCCAGACCTATCCTTTTCTCACAGCTTCTCTTGGTGAATGAGAATTTTTTCGTTTATTACAATGATCGCATTTTTTTTTAAGTTTTAAGCTACCAAACATCAACTTTCTCGAAGTTATTGTTATTTTTTCACTGTTTTAATGCTTTATGTATTGTTTGTATCCCTATGTTAAAAAAACAAACACTGTACAACCATCTCATGTTAAGATTTACATAATATATAGCCAATGCATTTTGTTAGCATTGGCTAACTCTTGCTTAAATGTTTAGGTGTAGAACCATACAAGTAATTAAATTCCCTGACTTTTCCTTATGTTTTATTAACTTTTCTGACATTTCCCTGTTTTCCCTGACTTTTACAGGTTTTCCCTGTCTCTAGCCACCATCTCAAATCTTTATTAAAGTACAATTTTAATAAAATGAAAATATTTAAAATCTAATAAAAAAAAAGTTGTTTAAGGGCTTTGTGCCACTGAGAAATGATATGTTGTTTGCCATATCATTATGTCATAAACAAAGAGAACACGCTTTATGTAGATTCATTATATTATTAATAGAATTTTGTTCCTTTTTTGTGATTTTGTAATCCTCCCAACTACAAAAGTACCTATATATAATTCCTTTTACCAATTAATTGGAATTGTTATATCATGTTAAGGTATTCGTAAATATATTAGAGATTTTTTTTTTTTCATATTTTTATGAATCTCAAATCTTTCGAATACCATAGGATTCGAGCGTCTCATCTTTAAACTCAAACTTTTTAAATTAAATCATTTTTAATATTTTAAAATCAATGTTTAATCAAAGTTGTGAATGCAATCTTATCAATTTTATTCGGGGGGGGGGGGGGGGGGGGGGGGGGCGCGTTCTCACCAGGTCCAAACGTCGGTGATGGGACATCCCTGAGATGAGCAAGGGCGAGCGATTCCACGGAGGGTGCAGGCGGGGAGTTGATCATGATCTCCATGTCCTCCAGATCGTCCTCACTCTCGTCCAAACTGTGCACCGGTCAGACACGATCCCTGACGTTGTGTTAGAGGAGGTGTTGCTGATTACAGATATGCGCTGGTCCCCCACATGACACTTGTAGTGTTTCCCCGCCAGCGCGCTTAGACCTCGAGAGTACATGTAGCAGTCACGGTAACGCTTCTTCTCTATAGACAGTAAGGAGGAATATGTTGATAGTACATTTACATTGGGGTCCATTTTTTTTAAATGTTGAGGGTGTGTGAAAAGGTATTTTCGACTTAGTCAAATCAAATTTGGTTTGAATGAAAAGTTGTTTTCTTAGTAACATAGAGCAGTAGTACTGAAATATTTCAAGTTGAATCTTTAAAAAAAAGAAAATAGATCCATGAATAAACCATGCATACAAACATATTTTTTTAAGAATGGCAATTTTTTTTTGTTAACAACACAAATTCCAGTTTTTTAAATAAATTGAATGTAGATGTACAAGTTATATATTTTTAAATCAAGAGAAAATTAAATATTGAGAGGCTCTATTTCCTATGAAATAATTACATCATTTTAGAATTGACGCAAATTAATTAAAACTCGACTCAAACTTGAATTTTCAAGTACTCTCACACATCCCTAAAAATGTTTTGTGATGTAAGTTATATTTAAAGCTATAAATTAACGTTGCGGTATTAAAAAAGTGATGTAACATGGCAAGGAATCGTGAACATTATTAGATAGCTTGAGTATACTTTAGGAAGATCAGTATGCGGCACACCCCATTTGGGGCAACACTAAACAATCAATATCTGCTGCACTTGGGCCCATAAAACCAAGTGAAATGTGGGTTACATTCCCACCAAAACTGGTGCACCTTACATGCTTTGTGCAAAGAACACATATTGATTAATAAGAATTGTATATTTTTGTAAAGCATATACAACTAACAATATTTGAAAAGCAGCTTTAAAAGTACTAGACCTATTGGTGGCTGGATTTGCTGCGAACTCACCTTCCTCCTCTTTGCGGCGAACCTCACTGAGTCGAGGCTGTATGGCCATGCTGAACTGATGTGTGACTCTACACAGGAACAGCAGGTGCTTACTCTTTTCGTCACTGGTCGTATAGTATGTGTATTTCTCTCCGGACGTCGGCCAGTTATCCGCGCGGATTTCAAACTTCTTACGCTATGGGTGAGATACAGGATTCAAACATTTAGGTTGCTTTGTCAACAATATCTTCAATGTCTGATTAAACCTTTCATATGTTCAATATCATATTATAACTTATACCAACTTAAATAGTGACCGAGGGCCACAAATGAAGCCACAAGTTTATTGGTCACATCATAAATGATCAAGGGTCGATCTTATGACTACCAGAAAAATAATGCTATCGAGAAATTAAAGTTAGCGACCTGATAAAGGTTATCAGCTACTTTAATATTTTACGCCTAGTATGAACTGAATTTATCTCTCGTATAGCTATTTGTAGGCAGAAAACGCAATGTTGGTATTGTTTTTACTTGTGCGTGTATGCATAGGTTACTGCTGCTACCACTAGCTACTATCTGGCTAGTAGCTTCAACGCTCAACAATTGTTAAATAACGGCGGCTAAACGAGTGTGAGTAAACAGATGGCGTCATGTGGACGCAAAAGCAAGATTGTCTTGCAAGTACTAATTTTGGTGTCTGCCAAAATATGGTCAATAGTTGAGTAAAACATTTACAAAATTTCATTTATTGTAGTCACATTTTAATCATTTGTTTTTATATAACTATAGCTCTACAAATAGCTTGTCAGTTTTTATAGAAGTTTGAATTAAATGTTCTAACTTTATATATGGTTAGAGACTAATCCTGTGCCTACTAAACACAAGAACCAAGATTTTAACCTAAAAAGATTCTGATAGGTAAAACCTCATGAAAAACAATGTGTCACGATGGCAACGACCATTCTAACTTTAAGATAAAAGTTTTCAGGTAATTAAAACTCCTAAATAAAAATGTGATGATGAGACATTTTATCTGGCAGTCATAAGACGCGCTTTTAACTTATCGACCAGATAGAAATATTTATCTGCCAGATTAATATTTATCCAGGAGCCATAAGACCAACCCTAAGAGGTGGAAGGAAATAGGACTCATGCGAGTATACAAGTTATTATTAAAATAGAGATAATTTAATTTATTACTGAACTAACATTAGTTGGAGCGTTTATGGATTTTTCCCACAAGTAGAATTTTCCTATTTCTTGGCTAAAAATATCAATTTTACTAAAGAAGATTTCATTCCCAAATGGCCCGTGGCCTGCCAGTTGGAAACTCTTGCTTTAAAGTAATAACCAACTTAATATACATAATCATAACTAAAATTTACTGTAATCAAATGCTTCTTCTAAAAAAGTCATGACAATCAAGTCAGTATTTACAAAAACATCATGTTATTTTAAAGTGTATTTCTAATTTTAAAATGAATACTTCTGTTTTTTAAACTTTTTTTTTGAAAGTTCTTACAGTTCTATAAAAATTAATGTCATTCTTATTTTAAGAACATGTGTTGTTTTCATTATATTTTTAAAATCTCTCATTTTAAAGATGTAATTTTAAATTATGTTTTATTTTGACAGGTGACATTTTAAATATACTAGTTTACTTTTAAAATGAACAAGTATATACTATTGATATTTTAAAATTATGATTATATTCGAACTCAACTGCTTTTTAAAATACTCGGCTTGAGTTTGACTCAAATGAAAAAACCCAAGCTCACAGACCCCTATGTATAAGCCATTTAAAAAAACTTACATCAAAACATAGCTTGCCAATGTTTTCCACAGAAAAGTCGCTGTCAAAGTTTTCGCCGAGTTTTCCTGTAAAGCAAACGATTAAAAAAAATGGGAAACATTCAAGCTATATTATAATAATACTAACTTAAAATAAGTTTAGTTAAAATCATAAATAGCATAAATCTCATTTAATATATATGTCTATCACTTACTATAAAAGCTTATTAAAATCCTTTTAGATGTTCAATATAATAATTACCCGCCTCAGTGGCATAGTTGGCTAATGCGTTAGTTTCATGTTAAGCTAGACTGCCGAGGATGGGGAGGTCAAGGTTCGTATTTCGGTTGGGTGAAATGGGGGTGTTTTTTCCTAAAATGGTTTTCAACTCTTCCTCTATGCAAATGCAAGTTCATTTCTTATAAATTAACCTTCCCAATTCCTAATCTATTAGTGTAATTAGTAGTTAAGCATATAACCTGAATGGGTAATAAGGCATGGTGCTAAATAAAAATAAAAATATATAATAATTACCTAAGCTTACAAGAGTAAAAATGTCTTCATTTTCATAGTGTGAACTATTAATTGTTCAAATTTAGCATCCCTGTGTGTACTATTGTACAGTGTTTCTACACTGTCTTATTATACATGTACTATTAGTTTGGTACGTGTATATTTTAAGTTATATTCAAGGATGGATTAAATCTACTTTCCCACTTTTTTTAATAACAAATATAACAACATATTATTTGGAGTTTTGAACCTAAAGTATAACCGTTAAATATACAATTTTTGTAAAATAAAAAAATAATTAAATAACAAAATATGAAACTTGGTTTTCAGACATCCACCTTTTTCACGAAATTTAATACTTAGTAAAAGTTTGGTGACTCTAGATAATAGATTTATCTTTTTTTTTTTAAATTTATTGATCATATTTGTTAGGTTATAAAGAAAAAAAGAAGGCACTCTTTGAGTTAGTTAACTATTTGATTTTGTAATTATTTTTAGTCGAAAGTATAATAAGATGTGTTTTCTCACACACATACACATGACAACAAATGCATAAAAATGTGATTTTAAATTCCAAGCCTTCATATTTAGATTCATAGATATTTTGCTGCAGTTCTTTAAATCTCTGATACAGTTCAACTTTCATAGAAAGAGCCTTTTAAAATATCACTTACGCGTCAACATTGATAAAATTGTATGATATTATTATTGTTATTTAATAAGGTTGATAATAGCTCAGATGAATTTATGTATGAATACATACAGTTAGAGTTGGAGGCTTTTAAGGTGTCGTATAAGAATTTGAACAACCGATCGCCCATCACTTAATTTTTAATTCTTCTATCAAATAACTCTTTACCTCATATATTTCGATGCCCTTGGCGCATATGGAGAGAAACACGGAGCCCGGACCCGCCTCTTGTTTCTTGTGTTTGAGCCTGTAGAGGTGCGAGTTGTGCGTGAGAGGGGAAACCTCAGCAGACGAGGCCTCCCTGATGTATTGCAGCTCGGCCTCTGCCTTGTTGATGCCGTGGTTGTCCCGGTGCAACGAAGGCACCGTGACGAGGATCTGTTGCTTGTTACACAGCATCTACATCACAAATATGTTTCATATTGAAAAATAACATCCAATAACTAAAATTATATTTTAAAACATACAAATGAGGAAGGTGTGAAAATATATATATACGGGCAGGAACCTTGAAGCCTTGAATCCTATAATCCCTCAAATATTTGAATCCTAGAATTCCTCAAATTTTTGAAACCTAGAATCTATCTAATCCTTGAACCTTAAAAACACTCGAATCATTGACCCTAAAATTCCTCGAATCTTTGAACCCAAGAATCCCTCAAACCCTTTAACTCTAGAATCCCTCAAATCCTTTAACCCTAGAATCCTTTAATCCTTGAACCCTAGACTCCCTTGAATCCTTAGGTGCTGCAGAAGGGTGTGCAAGTATTTTTTACAGTTTTTATAGAGTTGAAATTTTTTGGCCAAAACAAATCAAATATTTCTCCAGTAGCAACAAAGAGTTTAGTTTTCTAACATGCTTACATCAACAGATCTTGAATATTTGTCAAGGGTTTCCTGGAATTTTGTCAAACTTTTTCTCTTTATTTAAAAAGTTTTGACAAATTTTCAGGACACCTTTGTCAGATATTCAAGATCTGTTGATATAGATGTGCAGAAAACTAAACTCTTTGTTGCTACTGGAGAAATATTTGATTTAGTTTGGCCAAAAAATGTAATGCTATAAAAACCGTAAAATTACTCGCGCTCCCTTCTGCCACACCCTAAAGATATTCAAGATTTGAGGACTTGATAATACTATTAAAATACAAGGTATTAAAAAAAAAGTTTCTCAAAAGGTTTACACTAGTCGTGACAAGCATAGGGGAAAAACCTAATTAGTTAACTAGCCGTTTTCTTCTGTAATTGAGAAATGACAATTTTAGCAACACCTGTTATAAACTAGCAAGAAATCTCCAGTAAAAGTTGTAAATTTTTACAATATTGCTAATTTTGTTATTGTTAAAAGCATTCATGAGCATTTTATTTGAGTTTGTAAAATATCAAAAATCAATATATGTAATCTTAGAATAGAAGTGTGTAGTATAATTTATTTAAAAAAAGTGGGGGATGCTCTGCAGGACAGAAGTAGGCCTGAAGTGAGTGTGTTAGCTTTGTCAGAAGGCTGCGGGACAAAAGTAAGCCCCAAATCAGTGTGTTATGTAATTGCAGGGCAGAAGTAGTTACCATTGTCAGCGTGTTATGTCAATAGTCTGCAGGATATTAAAATAGGCCCTACAATGAGTGTGTTATGTAGTAGTCTGCAGGGTGAAAAAATGCCCCTCAGTCAGCATGTTATGTCACTATAACCAAGTGTGCGGAATGTCGATCACTACCTGTTGAGGGAAGTATTCTGCAGGTCGGAAGTAGGCCCCGCAGTGAGCGTCCTCCACGAAGTCCCCCAGGTCAGCCTGCAGTGCGTATCCTGCCAGCAGGTACAACACTTCTTCGGTGGCGCAGGCATGGAGTAATCCATGGCAAACCACATTGTGGCGCAGCTGGAGGTAGTAGTGATGGCGCGTAACTTCATCACTGTACATTATAGATACAATAAGGGACTAGTGTCGGACACATTCACAAACACTACAATTATTTTGAATTAAATGTATTCTGGTTTCCATGACTAAGTCGACCGCCTCTGTGGACTAGTGGTCAGAGTTTCTGGCTACAGATATAGAGGTCCGGGTTCGATCCCCGGCGCTTCCAGATTTTTCTGCCAAGCATTTGGGTCTGGAACAAGATCGACTCAGCCTCGTGAAGGCAATTGAGTTGCTACTTGAATAAAGAAGTAGCGGCTCCAGTCTACTAACCTGAGAAGCAAAGGGGTGTCCACATAGAACTGAACTCTGAAATATAACACAAGTGCCGGTTTCCCAGTGCTGTCCAATCCCTGGAAATAAAAACACTAATTATATTTCAAAAATTTAACACAAAAATTAATTTTTGAATCAAACAAACAAGTTAAAAAAAATTAGTATTCCGATAGTATTTTTTTTCTAATCGCCACTTCTTAATACCTGTTTGGGTTATACCCTTATGTACTGTTAATGGTTTTAGGATTAGGAAAGTTATATTCATAGGAAGTGTACCCACATTTGCAAGAAGGGAGAGTGGAATACTATTTGAAAAAACTTCCCTCAGTACACCCATCGAGATTCGAACCTCGATCTCCCCATCGGCAGCCTTGTCTACTTTGAGAGTCGCACCTAAAACCATGTAGCCACCGAAGTGAGTCCCCTCTATTTTTTAGTATGGAAAGTGAATACAAAAATATTCCAAACCTCAAAACTCAAAAGTGCTCATATTAACTTACATTTATACTACATGATATATCAAAAATTATATTGTGTGTGTGTGTGTGTGTGTGTGTGGGCGTGCATACGTGTTTAAGTAGGGTAGGGTGGGGTGGGTGGGTATATAATATATCAAAGCTTTTGTTCCTGTGTTGTTTTTTTCACCAATTGAGAATTTTAGGTGCCCTTTTAATGCATATACAAAATAATATTACCTTTTGGAAATCAAATTGTAATTCAGTTCTTTAATCAAATGTTACACATCTTACATATTTTTAATGCACCCTTTTAATGTTGTGTTTGATATATTTTAGGTATGTGCGAGAACAATTTTTTTTCAATTCGAGAAAATCTCGAGACGAGAATATAAAAAAGAATAGAGACAAGAAAATGAGCTGAGAAAACATCCTTTAAAAGTAATAAAAATGTAAATTATGTTTATTAAAGTTATTAAATTAAAGATATAGTTTATAAAGTTCCTTTTTTGATATTTGAGCTGGCGCTTGCTTGAGATATAACTCATACACATTTGAAATGCAATTAGTAAAATAGTGACAGGTAGTTACAATGAACACCATTTATAATTTAATTTTGTAGTGTAACAGCTTATATTGTCAAAGTTTGATATGGAAAAACAATATTTATAACAAAAATATTTCTTATTGAATGCTGTTTTGAGGTGGGAGTGGGGGGGAATGCAGCCTATTTTTGGGTTATTACAGCGTTATTGGAAATAATAATTCCCGGTTTGGTTTTTTTAATTTCTTAGGGCCATTATTTGCCCTTTTTTTTTGCGTTCTTGAATTTTCGAGATTCAATTTTCTAACTTTTGAGACGAGATTGAGATTATTTTTTTCTTGAATTTTCAAAATATTTTTTAGTCTCGCACGTCTCTAATATATTTTTTAATTTTTAATAAAATCTTTTGTGATATTGGCGGTGGCGATAATGTGTGGGAATAAATCATAAATGTTCCACAGGAACTTGTTTAAACATATCTTGTTCATGCTTTAAGGTATTATTTAGTGTATACAGAGTGTGTATTTCAAATGGGATGAAACTATGTTATTTTTTAGTTGTTTACCTACTTTTGTTTGTTTGATATGAAGCCACATGGAAAGAAATGTCATAAGGAAGAATCACAACTATGTATGCAAATTTAGTTGAAATCGAATGATTTCTTTAAAATTAATTTTGGCACACCCTTGGCCTACAAAATATTAAGTCTTTTATCACATATTTTTAAAAATTTATCAAGAAGTTTTATGAAAATTTTATATAAGCCCATGGCCATTTCTTTCCCCCTTCTATATTTCAAAATATTTTTTTGTTTATTTACCGATGATTACATTTTTTAATCTTGTCAGCCAGAGGATATATAAATATGTAGCCAAACACTTTTATGTTACACCAAAGGGGGCCCAACATGATTAGTCAAACTTTGTACAACCCTGAGCAGGGAGGGTCCCCTAAAAATAATCCGTAGTTAAGACATTCAGTTACGCCACTGTGTATCCAGAGTGAACATCATGACGTATTTGGAACTATATGCTAACTTATTAACTAAACCACTACGGAATGTCGGCACTTAGTAACACTTAGTAAACAGACATGACAACACACTAACAATACTTAGAGTCTTTAAGTGTGCAATGTGGTAAGAAAGAAAAGTGACGCATTCGTAGAACAATAAAGATAGAAACACACGATGAGTGAATGAGGGGGGAAAGGGGGAAGGCTATGTCGCGAAAAAAACAACCACACACGTACATACGTGAAATGAGGCTAAATACATTACGCACGTCTACAACGAAAACGACTTTAAATTATTTACGACACACACGCATACGTACCAGTATTTATTGTCTGATACGTGAAGGAAGTTGTAACTTTCTTTTCTTATCGTATATTAAGGTGACATATCCAACCTCCCCTCAACCCCCCACAACTTCCCTGCCCTTCCTCCAAAGAGCCGGGTGACAAAAATTATTGTTAAACGAGTCAAAAATGTACCATTAATAATTTTGGTTTCCTTCGTCCGTTGATGTATCCAAGGGGGTAGGGGGAATAATATAAAATGATAAGCCAAATTTAAATGAAACCAATATCCAATCAATGCTTAGTTACATCCATGAATGTTTCCCATACTATGGCCTGGCTCAAGTTTTTTATTCAGGCCATATAATTTCTACTACCTGCTTGCGAGACCTGTCATAGCTTCATATGTTTTATAATACAACTTATAACTAGACAAACACAACAGCCAGTCCCAGGCCGTTAATTCATCACTGTGAAAAGGAAAAAACCCACATTTCGCCAATGATACCTTTTTAGGCCATGCCAGGAATCGAACCGGGACCCTTAGTTCAGTAGACAGACACACTACTGACTGAGCTAAGGTGTCGGATCCATTCAATGCTTATATAACAAAGATTGTTTGTGAATGAAATATTACAGATTAATTATTTTATAAGGAGTGTGTTGGTTTGTACTGTTCAATAAAATAATAGTATGGTACACCGCAGATATTTTCTCGCTCTTCTACATAAAAATAAATATTTATGTACTTAAAAACTAGTAAAATATGTGAAACAAAACAATAAAACATTGTTACATCAACATAATGGTAAAGAGAGCATCACATTTTACTAAAAAGCCTAAATTAAATAATATACACTGTTACAGATACATATTGTAAAGAGAGTGTACATCTCGGTCCACCACAAAGAATAACAATTAACTCCCAATTTCTCAGCCCCCCCCCCCCCCCATTAAAAAATGTATATTCGCTAATTAATGGCTCTGAACCTTTTGGTTTTATAAAAATACATTTCAAATAAAAGTTATTTTATTTTTAATAATCCGACAAACTTTGCAAGATAAACTATTTCATATCTGAAATAGTAGCGAAAATAAGAAAAGGATTGGAAATTCCGCCTTCGTAAAGTACCCTCAAAGTCAATTTAATGGTAAAATGAGATGCACGATTTTTTTTTTTTGTAACGTTAATCTTAATTTTAAGGTTAGATATCTTATTCCAACACCTCCACCCCCATTCTACCCTCCTGCACTTTTTTTAGGTTCCAGGGGTCATGAAATGTAGACATCCATTAAAATATAGATTTTTTTAAATCATAATACTTTCTCTCAAATCCTCCGAGGGTTCGCGAGAAAGTAAAAAAGAGCTTTGGTACTGTTCCAAACATTATTAAACTCATTTTTAAAAAAAAAGTTCAGAATTTTTTTTTTTATTTTTTTTTCATAATGATTTTAAGAAATACGTTAATAATACCGTCATTCCTTTTAGCACCGCGTCTTATTACCTGTTTGGGTTATACACATAATATGTAATAGTTACACAAACGTGTTAGGGATGAGAAACCTTGAGTTTAGAGGAAGTGTATACACATTTGCGTCAAGATAGTGTGTAAAACAATATAGGGGGAAAAAAACGATCGATTATTTTCTGTGTTTTGTGACGCGTTCTCGCTGAAAGGAAAGTGAACACTTAAGTGTTTCTTATTCTTCTACTACTACTATTACTTCTATTACTCTCGGGTGAGCGCACCCTGAATCGCGGCCTCTTTGGTGTCACCTTTTATCACAAGTGCCCCCCCCCCCGCCCCTTCCCCCTGACAAGTGGGGCATCGCCTGCATTCCTGAGCTCCGTTTTATCTCCCCCGACACATTCCTTTTAGCAGGTTCGTGAAGAGATACCGCTCCATTGTTTACCTGGTGCTAACAAACCTTGATCTAGGTGCTCTAATTTAGAAAATTAATATATATATAATAATATATATATATATTTTGAACGTAGTCGGTATTACTGTGAATTCACACGCTCTCAGAAAAAAAGGGCACGATACATGGATTACGAGCTTCTAAACCAATCACAAAGAGTTCAAGCTCATCGGCGCTGTCCGCTCGACGCGGCTTGAAATAATGTCAGCTTTCTTCTTCACTTCACCCCCCTCTTCTTTTTTTTTCTGCGCGGCGGCATCAACTTGGGAAATCCTATCGAATTTCAAAACAAATCGGCTCGATCAGTGCGGATGCAAGCAGACAGCTACGACTACTGTTGGGAAATTATTTAAATAACTCGTCAACTGAGAAGCGCTTTTGGCTTCTCTCATCCCGTTTTGATTTGTTTCGTGAAAAGAAAAATATTATAATTTAAAAACATGCATTGTAATATTGATCTTAAATATCTTTTTATCCGATATAAATTATGTCGGTAATCAGCTCCTTATGGTTTGTGTCGCAATGCATGATGGGTCAACATACAGCGTGTGAATTGCCGGCACCATTCAAGAAGTGTACGCTCTTTATTTTCGGAGAATATGTGAATCGAATCGTTATGCTACCCGCACAGCAGGGCTCGCGGACAAAGGCGTCAGTCTGATATTGTCCTGGTTCGCAGGATCCGACACTCTGAGTTGGCAGCGCAGAGCCAAAGGTATCGGGTTCGATTCCGAGCATGGTATAACATTTACATATGAATAATTGTCGGCCTTACGAGTGGGTAAGGGGGACTGGGTACCGTGTCTGTTCTGTTAACTTTAGTCTTTAAGTCATGTGGCTTATGCGTTCAGAAAGTGTGTGTGTTGGATATATATATATATTTTTTATTTAGCACCGCGTCTTACTACCCGTTCGGGTTAACCGCTTGTTGGATATAATTATTTTTAAACACGGGTATACTAAGCACTCCTTCCTTAAATGGTTTTCCACTCTCCCTTCATGCAAATACGGGTACATTTCTTTTCAATTTTAATCTTTTCACACCTAATGTGTCATAATATACTCCATACATCAAATGATTAAAGTAAATTATTTTTAAAAAGATGCCTTTTATAAAAGAAATGTGGACACCCCGGAATGGTACTAAATAAACGTAATATTGAAGTATCGGAAAGGTACCTAACTTATAGCAAATGCAGCCGCATTATTGTAGAGCGGGGATAAGAAAACCACATTGAAAATCACGTACATAAAATCATCCGCAGTATACCCGGCCAAGATTCGAAACTAGATCTCTCCGTCACAAGGAGTCCAGTCTATCGCGAACATGACGCCTCGGACCCTGTTACCACCGGTGCAGGTGTTATTGTTTGTTTTTGCCAATGCAACTGTACATGATATCTCATAGTAAACATAAAACGAGGTAGACTGGTTATGAACCGAGCACACGTGATCGAGCATCATTTCACTTAAAATTCATTACAGTCAAACCCACTTGACAAGTTCTGTGGATCTACTTTAGATAAGTCTGCTAATTATGAACGTTTGAAAGACGGTAAAGATCAGTGGCGCACCTAGGAATTTACTTTGGGGAAAGAAAAATAAGGTGCCAATCGATTCATCGCACCCAACTACAGGTAGAACAGATATATTGAATTTTGAGTAAACTTTTTTCCCCCCATTATTAGTTTGGTAACTTCAATTTATACGTTCACATAAAATGCTTACAGATACACACTAATCTTTATTTCATTGAAAAACCTAACCACCTACCCTAACTAAACCTAACCTAAACAACAGGTAAAGAGACAGATACTATGAATCGATGTAGTTTGACCTCCTCAATACTTCATGATGTGTGATGAGTTGATTTGAAATACCCACCCCCCAAAACAAAAGGATGTGAAACATTTAATGTACTGAAGCTCATAGGCACCCGAACTAGAATGTACATCCCCCCCCCCTCCTACCTCACCCCTGATCTCTTGTTGGGGATGAGAGTGAGGGAGAGAAGTTTCAGAGAGAAAAAGAAACTGTCCACTGATTTAATCATGATTCTTGCGAACAGTAATATTGAAAAAACTTGGTTAGTAGTGTCACCCTGTATTTGCATGGTAGGGCGCATTGGCGGTTAACTGATAACAGGAATGGACCTTTCATAAGACAGAACATCTAAAAATAAATAATAATACTTTCTTAATATCCACACACGAGTCCAACGAGTCTCTAATATATTGATTTTTTAGTTATGTTAAAGAAAGGAAAATAAGTGTGCCTATTTATAAGTAAACCTTTAATCCAAACAAGTTTCGATCAATCGAATTATGATTATATATTGAAACAATCGAGTAAAAGTAGGAATAATAAATACCAGGCTGAAATAATGATGAATGATGTTCATTAAATGTGAATATTATTGGTTACTAAAGGTTGCATAATTATTTTTGCGCCCAGTCTTATTAACCGATCGGGTTTTACGCTGATGTACTAATTAGCTATGTTAATGTGTTAAGAATCAGGAAGGTTGCATTTAGATTAAATGTACATACATTTGCATGAACGAAGAGTTGAAAACAATTTAAGAAAAATCACCCTAACCTAGGATTGAAACTCGAATCTCTCCTTTATCGAGAGTTCAGACTATAACGAGATGTGTGACGCTTTAGACTGTGCCCCTCTTGCACCCCTACCTGTCGAAGATGATTAATGAAAAATAACTATGTACTCACATATGCCGATGAAGACTTCCAGTTTTTCGGCGCGTACTTGGACAATTTGTTATCAGGGTCTACAAACAAGAATTCCCCATCTGAAAAGAAAAGTAGGAAGAATATTTAAATTAATACAACCTGTGTGTACGCCTATTCTGTTTTTGTTTTTTTTTCAACTTAGAAGGCCACTCAGAAAGACCGGCATACTAATGTATGCTTGAGGCGAAGTAAAAAAAAAGAAAAGGAAATGCCAGTACTAATTTTATGGGCGACAATCTTTCAAGACAAATCGCCTAAGTAGCTTTTTTTTTGTATAAAAAACTCACACACATCAGTAACACCAATCTGGACTCAAACCAGTGCTCCAGAGCCTAACCTTAGGGTGTAGGGTTTCAACCCTTACCTCATAAATATTATTAATAATACATTTTTAGTTTACTCTTAGGCTAGTATTTTATTGGTGGCTTGTAAAATTAATGGCGTCTAACAATATCAAATATGTTTTGTTTTTTTAAATCTTTAAAATGAGTTTAAGTAGGATTCGATGCTTTATAAAAAATATATTGCCGTCTCCTATTGGGGGAGCTACCTTAAATAATCACCCCTCTACCCCGTTTATAACCCCCGTACCCCCACACCACGCCATCTTAAAAAAATCAGGGTATATCCTTGCCCTAATCTCAGTTATATCTGCACTAGTTTCATGAATTATATTTCAAGTCACTTTACACAAAGAGCTTATAAATTATATTAAACATAATATTTTTTATCACAATCCTAACTTAATAGTCTTATATAATTAATAGCTTTCAACATAAATTTCTTAAAAAATACAGCTTGGAACTATAATCTATTTTAAATTGTATCTAATTAATTTGAGAATAAATTACATGGGCCAAGAGGAAGGTGTCTTTTCTAAAAAAAAATCAAAAAATAGAGTAGCGCTTGATTAAATATTTATGAAGTAAAAAAGTATGGATGGGGAGAGAAAAAATGATCCAATTAAGATTTCGTATACGCACACGCACACACATACACCACACTCAAAACCCATCTGAGATCTCGACAAAATGACCACAATAACAAATATACAATCTTTGTTCTGAATAGTCCATCCTAAAATGATAAACAGACAATAAATACTCTTTTGCCAAGACAAGCTCTCTTCTCTACCCTTCCTCTTTTTTTTTTTTGGATGGGGGTGAAGTACCCTCGCCCCTTGGAGTTGTTTTATTTTACAACGCTTTAAAGTGGGTAGGGGGAATGGACGGGATAACTCTCCACCAGAAATCTGTTTTAGTAGCAAAGAATGGCTATGAATATTATTTCTCTACCTCTCCACCCAGATTTCTTGAAGGCATATAATACTCGCGTGCCTTTAGCCCGTTCTCTGGCTTGCCTTGTGTATGACAGAGAAAGAGAGATTTTAAAAAAAGAAAGAAGAGACGCCTGGAGCGAACACATTCCAGGTCCAGATACCCAGCCTCCAAGAAACCCCTCCCCCCCCCCTTCCATCTCGCTCAAATCTCTCCAACCAAGCCAGCAATGACTACGAATACCTGACCCGCAGCTACCTGTCTTTTTTAGTTTAAAGGTTAGTTCACATAAGAGCGTTTCAGGGCACTTTTATTTATAGTGTGTTGTTTTCCTGTGGATTCACACGTTCGCTGCAAAAAAAAAAGTAGAAACGGGTGGGTGTCACGCGACGAATTTTTGAATCAAATCAAATAATTTCGGCACCGTCCGCGTTGTCCATTCGACGCGTCTTGAAAGGGTTTTTTTCAGCACTGTCGGTTCTGCTCGACAATACACTATACGCTTGGGAGACCTTATCAATGCGTGTGCGCCTACAAGACGAGATTATAGCAAACAGCTCAAAGTCAGACTTAGGGCCAGTTTCATAGTCAGACTTATGGCCAGTTTCATAGTCAGACTTAGGTCAGTTTCATAGTCAGACTTAGGGCCAGTTTCATAGTCAGACTTAGGGTCAGTTTCATAGTCAGACTTAGGGCCAGTTTCATAGTCAGACTTAGGGCCAGTTTCATAGTCAGACTTAGGGCCAGTTTCATAGTCAGACTTATGGCCAGTTTCATAGTCAGACTTAGGGCCAGTTTCATAGTCAGACTTAGGGCCAGTTTCATAGTCAGACTTAGGGCCAGTTTCATAGTCAGACTTAGGGCCAGTTTCATAGTCAGACTTAGGGTCAGTTTCATAGTCAGACTTAGGGCCAGTTTCATAGTCAGACTTAGGGCCAGTTTCATAGTCAGACTTATGGCCAGTTTCATAGTCAGACTTAGGGTCAGTTTCATAGTCAGACTTAGGGCCAGTTTCATAGTCAGACTTAGGGCCAGTTTCATAGTCAGACTTAGGGCCAGTTTCATAGTCAGACATAGGGCCAGTTTCATAGTCAGACTTATGGCCAGTTTCATAGTCAGACTTATGGCAAGTTTCATAGTCAGACCTATGGCCAGTTTCATAGTCAAGACTTATGGCCAGTTTCATAGTCAGACTTAGGGTCAGTCTCATAGTCAGACTTAGGGTCAGTTTCATAGTGAGGCTTAAGGTCAGTCTCATAGTCAGACTTAGGGTCAGTTTCATAGTCAGACTTAGGGTCAGTTTCATAGTCAAACTTAGGGTCAGTTTCATAGTCAGGCTTAGGGTCAGTCTCATAGTCAGACTTAGGGTCAGTTTCATAGTCAGACTTAGGGTCAGTTTCATAGTCAGGCTTAAGGTCAGTCTCATAGTCAGTCTAAGATCCAGTCTCATAGTCAGACTTAGGGTCAGTTTCATAGTCAGTCTAAGATCCAGTCTCATAGTCAGACTTAGGGTCAGTTTCATAGTCAGACTTAGGGTCAGTTTCATAGTCAGCTTAGGGTCAGTCTCATAGTCAGTCTAAGATCCAGTCTCATAGTCAGACTTAGGGTTAGTTTCATAGTCAGACTTAGGGTCAGTTTCATAGTCAGGCTTAGGGTCAGTCTCATAGTCAGTCTAAGATCCAGTCTCATAGTCAGACTTAGGGTCAGTTTCATAGTCAGGCTTAGGGTCAGTCTCATAGTCAGACTTAGGGTCAGTTTCATAGTCAGGCTTAGGGTCAGTCTCATAGTAAGATTTTGGGCCATATTTAATATACAGAACAGGACAGATTATATTATAAAGCAAAAGTTGTATTTATTGTTACTGGATAATAGGGGTGTTCTAAGTTTCGAAATGTTGAGGTTGAAGGCCAAATCTCCCTCACTTCAACTTCGACACCCATAGTAATAACCTTAGCATCTTCGAAATATTTCTAGGAAAGAAGAAAACTAATAGTGTATTTTTTCTCTTAGGTTTTCTCTTTATCTAGATGCATTAAAAGATCATTTAAAAAATGAAAGTACAGTAGTGTTATGAGATAACAAAGAAAACCTTAACCTCGAATTTCGACTTCGCTTCACTTGTTTCAAGCTTCGATCCGTATTTGAAAAGTACCTTCGCACAACACCTTCTGCATACCTATAACAATTCTATAAATGTAGAGTAAAACCTAAAACACTTTCGTACATAAAAAAAAAAACACTTTTCAAAAATCGGATAAAATTTCCAGCTTTCGAACCGATACCTACTGTTTGTTATTGGTAGGCTTACTTAATGTTAGGCTATCGACACTTTTCTTTCGATACGAGTAAGGTATCGACCATTTTCTTCCTACAAAATAAGAAAAAAAACCAGAAAATGGTTAGTGTATGTATAGATTCGGTGGTGGTGGGGGTGAGGGGTAATCCTCGATTCCTTAAGGATATTCAATCGGAAAATAATAATAATAAAAATAATAATAAAAGCCTGTGCGAACCTTCGAATTTTTTTATTCGAATTGAACATTTTTTTAGGCATGATTCAGACTCGAATCGATTTTTGTTTTGTTTTTAGACATGATATATATAATTCTAATTCGATTCGAGTAAATTAGCTAAGATTCGGATTCGATCCGATATTGAACATGATGGATTCACACAGGTTAGACTTTTTTTATTTTAAATTGTAATTAGTCTTATAATTCTAATAATTCTTATTAGTGGTTCAGTCCCAACAAAATTATAGGCGAAATTTAACAACCAGACCCAAGACCAATAATTTACCACTTAACTGAATGTATGAATATCATAATAAATTCATTTTTGCAACAGAAAAAGTTAACATTTAGTTACTATTTAAATTTTATATTATTCTGTTCCGCTCATTTTTCTCTCTCCAAGATTCAGATTCATTTGCTAATTCAAGACTAATAGTATATTTTCTGCGCATTAGTCTGTATTTAAACATCGCTGAAAACTACGACCTCCTCTACTACCAAATGAAACGCCATGTTTCCAAAGTGGTTACTTCTTTTGCTAATATTCGCCATGATAATTACTCCTGCACCCGATATTACTTATATTTTATTAATTTCGAGCCTGCTTCGGTGGTCGAATGGTCTAAGGCGTCACTCTCACGAAAAACTGGACAGCCGATGGATCGGGGTTTGGAAATCCGATAGAATGCACCAAAGATGCTTCATCGACCTAGAACTGTTTTACCAGTCCTACCTCGATGCAGATACGGGTGCATTTCCTCTAAACTCAACCTCCCTCATACCCGCTTAAGTGGCCTCATAATCTGACGCGTTACTCTCGCAGTAAACTAGACTGACGATGACGGGGAGATCGAGGCTCGAATCTAGATTTGGTGTACTGAGTTTTTTCCATAATGGTTTTCCACTCTTCATACACGCAAATGCGTGTACATTTCCTCTATATATATATATATATGACCTTACTAATCTCTAAAACCATTCACGTAATTAGTACATAAGCGTATAAACCGAACGGTTAGTAAGACGCGGGGCTAAAAACAAACAAAAATAAAACAATAAAATTATGTTCAGAAACATCGCCAAAGTGTAATGATAAAAAAGAGTGGGAACGGGCTACGGGAAAAGGAACGCATCCGCGTGAAGCCAGCTCCGAAGAAAAATAAAACGAATAAAAAAGGCAGATAAGAAAAGAGATGAGTTGAGCCCAGGTGAGGAATGTTATGGAAGAGAGAAGGAAGGGGGAAGGAGGCATAGCAGCTACTGTGCTGCCTCAGGAATGTACGCTCGACCAATGGGAGGGGTGAGGTGGTGGTTGTGTAAGGAAGGGGGGGGGGGCATTCTTCTTTCTCGACTGTTGGGGGCACCTCAGCTCGCTTTATACCTGCCTTCCCATGCATGCAACCTTACCACACTAGGCTCGGGCCTAAATTGCTTGCTAAGCCCGGTACACACTACACAACTTATTGTACAAGGTTATTTTGTTATTAGCGCCGTGTCTTACTAACCGTTCGGGCAAAACAAAGTTAAAGTGTATCTACATTTGCGTGGAGGGAGAGTAGATAAACCATTTCAGAAATAAATAAAACCTTCAGTACACCCGACAGACTTGTCTACTGTGAGAGTGACGCCTTAGACCATGCGTCCACCGAAGCGGGTTAAAAGATATTGGGGATACATTGTGCCATTTGAAAACTAAATAGGTCACCTGGTGGTCTATGGGTAAGGTGTCTTACTTCTGTGCTGAGGGTCCGGTGTTCAATCCTTGGTCCCGACACAGATTTATCTGATTACCAAACCCTTCCTTCACCTCTGACAAGACGTGTATTAATCACAACTTGTGAATGTGAGGAATGCCAGGACTCCACCGTGGTTCGGATTCCACGTTAAACTGTAGGTCCTCCATTTCATCTCACAATCACCCTACCAATACACATTAGCGTAAGTGCGTATATCCCGAACGGGTAGTAAGACGCGGTGATAATAATAATAAAACCCAATACTGTACAAAATAGTTATTTTTTTGCGCATTCTTTGCATACAAGATCTGGTCGGAAATAAAACACGTCTTCTATCAACAATTTTTTTTGTTACTGTAGACCCCAACAAATTTTTGAGTTGTGTATGCGATAATTTTATGTGCTAGACGATTACTTCTTTTAGGTATGAATGATTGAAATAAATATTGGCCACAAAGTGCTTTATTAAAAACAAATTATAATTGTAAGAAGTCAGTTAAACCGAATATAAAGAGGTTTTAAACTTTTAAAAAATATAAAATAATCCTTTTTTCATATAGATACTCTTTAGGGAAAGTGTTTCTAGTAAAAACTATTTTTAAAAAAATCACCATAAAGTGGCAAAAGAAAAAGCCATCGTATTGTTCAAATACACCATTCAATCGTGTCTTTTTGTAAACGGTATTTGGGTAAGACCTGTTTGCAATCAATGTGGCCAACCGATATCGCGTACAAGAAAGTATGTCGTGTGTACCGGGCTTAGTAGTCATGAGCGATAAAAAAAGTTAAGTATTTTTTTAAGAGTTCTTTTCGCCTTGGTGTATTACGTTCTTCACTTTTGCTTTTTAACTACAAGGGCCCTAGTCTGGCTAGCTACAGCAGATTATTTTGTCTTGGCTCTTCCTTCCCTCCCCTCCCCCCCTCGTATCCCACTATCTAAAATGAACATAAATAAGAATCGAACCAAGGCCAAAGGTCATCTGTGTCCCTTGATCAAATAAACTGAGAGGAGGCGATTGATTTAAAATATTAATCCTCCCCCCCGCCCCCAAAACCCCAGACCCCCTTTTTTTTTTTGCTGTTCAAGTTATTTTAACCGTTGTAGCCGCCTTACTTGAAGACAGAAAGGTTAAATTCGATGTTCAAGTGCTTTGTACCTATTTTATATAAGATACATTAATTTAAAGGTAGTTTACTTACAACAAATTATAGAAATTTGAATTATTTGTCAATTGACCTTTAAAATTGAATTTAAAATGGAAATATGTTAATATGGTTTCATGATAAATAGGAATAAGTTTTTATTTTTACAAATAAATAATTTTAGGGTAGTTAAAAGAAATATACATAAAGAGTGATTTTTTGTGATCAACAAGATAATGTGTTTATTTTTACTAGGACTATATAATTAGGCCTAAGGGTGGTTTACTGAAAACCAAATTATCTTCGAAGCGATAATACGCAATATAAAAGAGTTTATGTGATTGGGGTATACTATTTATTAATTTGGTACAACGCAGAAAATGATCATGCATACATTCATTTTGGATTTTAATATAATATTTTATTGGTTTGCATACTTTTTGGGTCATTTTTAGGATTGTTTGAGTCATTTGTATGAAATTTTGGAACAAGTTCTATGCATTTATGTTGAATAAGTGTAGTTTTAAATACCCATAGATAATTTATAAATGCATAAATACTCAAAATATAATATTTTTCAACACATAGATAGAAGATAATGTAGGCAATGAATAATAATCTTTGCATGTTATGGTTGTAAAATACTCATTCCTGGTGACACTGCAACTGGGCTAATGAGGGTTGCTTGGGGAAGGGGGTGTGGGATGGAGCTAGTACTTATGAAGCAGATATATGTAAATCAATATTATATTCAGCAGAATGCAGGAGCTTAGTTGTTAAAAAGCTTTTCATTTCATGGATATTTTTTAAGTTTCTCTTTGATTTATTCGTGTATTTTCCTTCATATTTTGAGGATTTTTTTAAAATTTGAAAGTCATTTTAACTTTTTAGGCTATAAAAAATCTAAGCACTGTTTATAAAATGCAAAACACTTTTTTTTGCAATCACCATTTATATCGTTTAACTAGGTTAGGTATATCATTATTTAATAAGTATCAACTACTATATTGTGACGACTGTAGCTCACACGGTTTTCCGTATGAATATATGATTGTGTGCTCTTTCTTTGTTCCGTTTGTGATTTACTGAACCTCGTGTTTTAGACTTACAATATATTATAACTTAATCTATTAATAAGCTAGTAACGTTAACCCGAATGGGTCGAAAGACGCGGTGCTTAAAAAACATTTCAACAGCAGTTTCCAAAACTACATAGCCCATCAAAACATGAATACACCGAAACAAAAAAAAAACAGACAAATTTATATAGGAGAAAGGCCTTTTAAAAATACAAATGTATTTTTAATGGTCAATCCATCGATGACATCTCACCACATTAGTGGAAATATTTTATAGGTATTGATAATATCTATAAAAAATGACAGCTGTAGATTACAAGACTTGACTTATGAATGCATAAGAGTCGTCTTTTTCCAGTTGTCAGATAAGCGGACCTTACTTTAAAAGTTGGACTATAGCTCAAGGACCTTAATTAGCAGCATAAAGAACAAAATATGTTGTTGTGCATATAGCTAGAGGAACACGCGGTAAAGCGTCTGATTCGGTTTGTCGGTAACAGGGAGATATATGGTGTTATAACTATAATCCCTGCCGGATCAATCTAGAATGTTCAATTACACCCCCCCCCCCCTCGTCTATTCCCGCCAATGAACGGAATGTATCACTGTCCAAACCCCCTTATTGTAGAAACAAATATTAATCTAAGAGCAGGGGTCAGCAATATCGGCTTTTACATTTATCAAAAAGGTCCCACGATCACCTTTCGTGTCTCCATTCAAATTTTAATATTTGTTCTATACATCTTGTATTTATTTATTCCTTAAATTCTATATTTCCTTCAATATTCACGTCCTTGCCTTTATATAACGTATATAAAATGTACCCTCCGTCTATGCTGATAGGTAACAACAGCCTTACCTTGACAGATTACACCAAGACCATATCTTATAGACTGTACCATAGTCGATTAATGCAAGGTAAGTTTACCTTTTCGTGACACTGTAGTTTTGTGACGTGATCGACTGGACATTGTTGTGAGATCGACCCGTTGCCGATCCGTGCCTAAGAGTATATATCTCACCTGAAAGTATTGCCAGTCCGAATAAGTCGTAGTCCACCATGCCCTGACTGCCGAGATGAAGACAGGTTTGAGAATACAGCTCCTTGGAGCGGGATTTAGTCTGCGGGGGACAAAAAACACACATATGTTCATTAAATATACACCAATTCGATAAGAAGAAACATCTCAAAGGCCTTTTATCCTATTAGAAATCTACTATATTGTAGTATTCTAGTAAGGAATTAAGGCCTTCCAGTTAAAGAAGGATTCTGGTAGGAAAAAAGATCTTCCTTATGACAGATTTTAACTGTATGTTTTAAAATTTATTGACTAGGCCCTATATGATATATAGAAAATAATATTTATCATTCATAATTTATACTTAATATTTTGAATAAGTTATACTAATTAATATGAGTCTACAAAACTTAGAAGACTTCGACTTCGTTTCAAATATTTTTTTCATTTTTGACTTCAATTACAGCAAAACAAAAATCCTACTTCAAACAAAGACAAAGCTTCTCCAATAAAAAATACTATTAAATAAACAATTTTAGTAATATTTTTGTTTATCTGTTAAGTAAATTAATAATTAATGTTCACTTGTAAAAAAAAAATTAGTAATTTAATTGTATGTTGTGAACAAACAATTTTAGCAATATTTTAATCAAACATAAATCAATAAAAAAATAATACTCGAACTCCAATTTGGCTTTGGAAATATTTCGTTTATATACGATTCGGTTTCGATTCAAAATCGAAAAAGGGGATTTCACACACACCTTATGAATAAATTTATTTAAAAATGTGATTATTTAAAAGAGTATATTGGGATTCTTATAGGGATGCCATCTTTCTTTTAAATGCATATCCCCCTATTTTCCAGATCTTTTTAAACTAGATAGTGTAGTATGTATAGAGGAATTATATTTCATTTTAATCAAATTGACTACTGTAACTGATGTTAAGAATAGGGATTTTTTTTAAGGTGAGAGTGTGTGCTACGCGATTTAAGAGAAATGTTTTTGTAGTTTTTATAGCAAAACATTTTTTTTAGGTCAAATAAATAAAATTCTTTAGTAGAAACATAGAATTTAATTTTCTTGACATGTTGATATCAACATTTGTTGAATAATCTATCAAGGTGTCCTAGAATTTAATGACAACTTTTTCTCTTCATTTAAAAAGTTTCTCAGCTAATGCCACTATGTTCATGACAGATATTCGGGAACTGTTGATATAACCACGTGAAGAAAATTAAATTCTAGGTTTCTACTGGAGAAAGGGTGACCTCGCGGTCTATGATTAAGGTTTCGGACTTCTGTGCTGGGGGTCCGGGGCTCAATCCTCGGTCCCGGCACAGATTTATCTGATTACCAAACCCTTCCTTCACCTCTGACAAGACGTGTATTAATCACAACTTGTGAATGTGTGGAATGCCAGGCCTCCACCGTGGTTCGGATCCCAAGTTAAACTGTAGGTCCTTCATTTCATCTCACAATCACCCTACCATTACACATCAGTACTTAAAGCGTATAACCCGAACGGGTAGTAAGACGCGGTGCTAATAATAATGATGATGATTTGTTTTTTGTGTGTGTGAAATTCTCATGTGTTTTTTCTTAAATTTTTTAGATGAAAAAAATCTGTTTTTTTTCCTGGTGCGTAGTAGCACTGTTCTAATCAAACTATATTAAAATAAATGCGTGTGTGAATTAATTAGTTACCTCGACGATAAAGTAGAGTATTTCCTTTGTGAGCAGTTCCACGGCTACATACTTGTTGCAGGAGCTGGGTAGAGGTGTGGAAATGGCTAGCACTGGGGCACTAACAGTGCTACTACGCATGCTGCTACTACATCCCGACTAGCAGACTAGCGCCCTCTGAAACAACAAGGTGCTACTATACTTGCAGCAAGGTGTGTCGATATATACAGTAGCTCCATGGCTTCTTTGGTGCTGAGTGACAGTTCACAGCTGATTCTGACGTCTTTGAAAAGTTACCAGACCAAATTATGTATTCCTACGCCGAACCATATGATCTGTAAAAACATGTGTTTAGCATTGTCACTTCTGACAGTCAAAATTTAGGTATATACCTAAATGTTGACTGTCAGAAGTCAGTTGTGAGCTGTCAGTCAGCACCAAAGAAGCCACGGGACTGCTGTAGCTCTCAGTAACATTGCTACTACATCCCAACTAACATACTAGCGACCTCTGAAACAACAAGGTGTGTAGATAGCTGGGCTACTACTAACAGTGCTACTACATTCCATTTTGAACAAAATTGTTAAAGAAATTTTAGAACAATTTATAATTTTCAAAAATTCGTCTTTTATTCAAGTATCGATACCCACAGATATTTTTTTCTATCCGTAGAGCAAGTCTACAGTGCTATATATCATCTGAAATATCCACCATATATTTATTTTGAACAAAATTATTGATGCCATACATGAAACATTTCTAATCTTGAAAAATAAATTAGCAATAAGTTCCTCTTAGTTTTGGAGTTAGAATTAGAATCAAGATTTCACCTCGAGTTATAACCATAATACATCCTAAATTTCAAGTTTGAGAAAAATTCGTCAAATTGTGTCAGCTTTAGCCTTCGGTGCAGACAGATATAAATTCAAAGAGCTGCTTTTTTAAAAAAAAAGTTACGGGAGCTCATCTGTCCGAGGCGTTACTCTCACAATAGATTTGACTGCCGTTGACGGAGAGATCAGGGTTCAAATCCTGGTCGGGTATATTGAGGGTACTCCCCCCCCCCCCCCTTTTTTCCCAAATAGTTTTTCCAGTCTCCCTCCGCGAAAATACGGGTAACACTTCTTCTAAGCCCAACTTTACTCTTCCCCAACAGATTAGCGTAATCAGTATAAACTACATATATGTGTGTGTAACCCGAATGGGTAGTAAGACGCGGCGCGAAATAATAATAATGAAAAGCACTCTTTCAGGAGAAAAAAAAAAGATACACGTTTTCAACTCTATTAATAATTGGCAGCATTTTGGACAGCACTGAAAGCGAAAAATCCAACGCAAAAAATATTAGGAGAGGGAGAGGTTTTGTTCCAAGTCACTCACACACGTGCGAGCGCGCGAGAGAGAGAACACTGTATAAAGCACAAGTGTGCTAAGTGTGCTGCTGGCGGGGTGCCACAACGCTTCCCAGTTTGGCGCTTAATTTTATTTTGCAATGTAAATATCTTCACGCGCCTTCCTTTTTTGGGCCCGACGAGTACTTCTCTAGAGAAAGACGGGAGTTGAAACCTTGAATGACTCCCAAGTCGACACCTCGAGCCCGTGCCCACAAAATAAAATAAAAAGCATGGTTGCAACACTGTGAGATGTATCCAGTGCTCGTCCCAACGGAGGCGGCTAGATCCACAGCAAATTATACCAACCCACTACACCTCTGCCTTTAATGACGTGAAGGCTACGGAAATATATTGGTCGAGTCTGTTAAGTATAAAAAAGAAAAAGTTTGCTCACGCGTAGTGGGTCAAAATGGCATATCGCCCATTGTCGATCATGTCCGGTACAGGAGTAATGCTTAGGCTGAGCGATCTAGGAGTAATAAGTATATTGATTGGTTCGTATGACGTCACAGATGGATTATAAGAATGTCGGTCCCATCCGCTAAAGGATGATCATTCTGAATGGTCTAAGAGTAATAAATATATCGCTGAAACTGAAGTCAAGAACCGCAAAAAAAAGTTGGTTGCGGCTATATATCGTCTCATCCCTAAATAAACTATGGTAATCAATGTTAGGCATGAGTGGTATGTGAATAATAAGTATTTTTATTCAACTGACGTCCCATCCACAGATAAATTAAATAAATTATAATAGACTATATTAAGAAATCCCTTCGATAAAAAGCTTCGCAACACCTCATTTTCAGACTAACAAAGCCACCTTGATAAAAACCCAACCATCAAGGCCAACATTATATCATTTCAGATTGCCTTCATTACAAGCGTGTGCATTCTTCATTACCTTGGCTGACTTGATATCAACACTGTGCATTCATTTTGTTGTTCGCTTTCTCTAGCACAGCACGGTCCATTGATAAAAATTGCAGCTGCATGCTAATCTCAGCCATTTGCATAATCTTTAAATTTACAACGAAGGAAGTAGAGAGAGACCAGTAACGCAATCCTCGTGTGGTTATTTTTATTTGGTTCTAAAGACCTTGCATGATAGTTGAGTTGTTCGATTAACTGACCAGTTTTCTTTACGTAAGCCTATCCGTAATTTTACATATTTTTTCTTTTCTTTCAAACCCAGGCACACGGTTTATGACATCATACTTGCAGTCGACTAAATTACCGGTCTGGCAGATTCGAATCTCATCCTGGATATGGTGAGGGGTAGTTTTCTCATCACCCCCTCACCCTTTCGACCTCGGTATTGCAGGGGTACATTTCACTTCAAGACACCCTCTTAATTCCTTCCCCTTAGAATAAGTTGGTTTTAACCCTAAAGTTTAAAGTTTTTTGGTGATGTTTAAAATGTCACTCGAGGACTTTCTAGAGTCTGATTTAAAAAGGATTTTTTTTGACAGCTTTATTTAAACTTTATTAAAACAATTTTTCACAAATGCATACAAGTCGTGTGATCTGAAACCATGGCTGTGGAGTTGGTAAAAATGTACAGACTCCGACTTCAAAATAAAAAACTTACAAAATTATAATAATATATGGTAACTATATATTTTTTATGTTATACTTCTTTTATTTTTCAGGATCAATATATGTCATTTGGATTGACAAATGTATTTAAATATAAATTAACAATATCAAAGACTCTTCTAATGAAGTAATCTGTATTGGAGCATTTTAATGCAGTCAATTTGTTATTTCTAATTAATATACATTAGCTAGTTATTTACGAAGGAGTCTTAGTTGGAGTCGAAGGCTTGATTTACCGACTCCACGGTCATGTCTGAAACTGTCACTTTTTAAAAATAGTACCAATACCAATAAATTAATTAAAAAATAATAAAATGCTATAAATCCTTACTGCCTTCTTTCTATACAGGCGAATGCTGTTTCGTTTCCTTGAAATGCACCCACTTATTCTCCCCTCCCTCCCCCAGTAGCTAATTCCCATTCCCCCTACCCGCCAAACGTGTCTTATTACCCATCCGGGATATTCGCATTCGCACTTTATTTGAGGGGGTCGGGGGTAAAAACACGATAACCCTCATTTAATGAAAAAATATGTTAGCAGTGATTTCTGGTAGCTTACCTCTTGAATTAAAAGTTGTTTTTATAGTCAGTAAAGACCTAGAAAATAACTAATATCAACTAATTTTTTTTATATAGCTAGATTTACAGATTTCAAATAAGTTTAAATAGTGAAAATATCCCATCTAAATCTGTGAGGGTTGACATGATTTTTCTCCGAACCCCTCATTTGTGGTAGAGGCTAGGGGAGTAGAATTTTATAGGGAAAATACCCTCATTTGAGTGGAGAAATAATGGGGGAACAACCCCTTTAATACAGCACCCAGTGTCGGGATTCTAACCCCGATCCTTCTCCCGGTAACCATCAGACTATACTAGGTGAGCCTGACATTTAGTTCACGTGCCCACCGCTGCAGGTTGAGTCACTACAACCCCAAGTTTCATAGATAAAGCCGTTTAGAAAAAAAAACACATTTTGTTTTGTTTACGGCCAACATTGATAACATTTTATTATATTATTTGTTCTATTTTATAGATATTTAATATCTACAGTAGCCCCATGGCTTCTTTGGTGCTGACTGACAGCTCATAGTTGACTTTCTGACAGTCAACATTTAGGTATATACCTAGATTTTGACCGTCAGAATTGACAGCTGCTAAACACACGTTTTTGCAAATCATATGGTTCGGTGTAGGGATATATAATTGGTCTGGAATATATAATTGGTCTGGAATATATAATTTGGTCTGGTAATTTTTCAAAGCTGTCAGAAGTCAGCTGTGAGCTGTCATTCAACACCAAAGAAGCCATGGGGCTACTGTATTAAAAGTGACAGCTACGAATCACATTACTTGACGTATGAATACGTGAAAGTAGATCTATTATAGCTTTCAGATAAGGGGCCGTCCTTTAAAATTAGGTAAGGTTGTTTTTTTCATGATTTTCGAAAACACCCCCTCTCCAACAAAGTAAGGAATATTAAAAGTTTTTGTCATCCCTCAAACTCCCCCCCCCCCTCGATATCTTACGTAATTTTTTACGATTTGATAAATTAAATTTATTTTAATCGTTTAGTTATTTTTAGACACAAGGATTGGCAATAAAGGCGAGTGATATTACAATTTAGAATACTTAGTTGCAGTAAAATCAGGTGTAAAGGGACGGCCCGGCCAGACTGGGCGCGCGACTAAAATACAAAATAGAACACATTGTTTGTAATAAGAGGTGGCCAGACTGGAGCGAGCTCGAGCCGGTACAGTCTAGCTTACAGGCGCTAGACAATATTATTGTATGTTGGTTCATTGAGTGCTAGGAAAACTTCTCATTTTGACATTTTTATTACTATCGATAGGTTTAGCACACTTGCTACTGACGGCCTAATTTAATTGGTTAGACCATAAACCATGTAAGTATGTATGTATGTAAAACTGATATTTTAAAATACTTCAATATTATAATCAAAATAGGCCTTTACAAATAATAATCACCATTAGCGTGGAGAGAAGATGGTAAAACCACAACAATAAATCACATATCAAAAACCACCCTCAGTGCTAATAATAATAATTTTACTATAAACATTGATAAAAAAAAACATCCTTACGTAAGATGGGAGTCTGCCCCCTGCCTCCTAACTCCCCTTGTAAGAAAACGTTCATACAAAACCCTCCCTCCCCTCCTAAAAACACATACGTAATTTAAGGAATGCGCTTCAATTTGAAAATGAGACTGTACTATTGAGAAGACTGCCTCTAGGAGGCTCTCGCCCTCCCCCGGAGTAGGGCACACGCATGCCTCGTTGCAGTTGGATGACCTCATACTACTAAGCCCTCCATGACATCGCGGCCAGGAGGTACAATAGGCCCTATGGGCCAGAGGGGGAGGGGGGGAGACAGAGGCACATACCTCGCGGCCTTTCAATCGTGACATGACTGACATCCACGTTCACCCAACATTTTGTCTACAGCCGGCTTGTTAAACTCGATCGATATCAAGCTACCCCCCCCCCCTTACACCCTTCACTAGCAACATCGGTGGTCACGAAGGACAAAAGTTTAACCCAAGAGATCGATATAATAACTGTTCTTAATTCAACAACACTAAGGATGGGTTGATATGATTTATATACATCCGGAGCTAAGCATCCACTCAGCCTTTCGGCTGGTTAGTGCTACCTGCACCATCTGGCCTGGCATTCCGCACATTCACAAGTTGTGATTAATACACGTCTTGTAAGAATTGAAGGAAGGGTTTAGCAATCGGATAAATCTGTGCTTGGACCTAGGATTGAACCACGGACCCCCAACAAAGAAGTCTTGACACTTAACCCTTAGACCGCCAAGTCACCTAATATAATATAATATTAAGGGACATCATATTTTAAGTTTCGGGACGCTTGTAATCTTACAATCCACCCCTAATATATCAGTGTAATGGCCTCATAAAGAAAATGTCGGATACCGCTCAAAATGACAACTAAAGTGGATCAGTTGTATATAATCTGTTCGGAACATCTCGTTATTTGTTGATCAAACATTTTCTAAAAAAAAGAAATTAAACGTTATTTCCTTACTGTTGTAAATATTTTCAACATTATATTAATAAAACTAAGAGTTTGCCTGGCATGAAAGTTACGCGATATCTACCACACTAAGAGGTTTGAAATTTTACATTTTTACTATAGGTTTTTAAATTTATTAATAACTGGGTTGGAATGAATGAAATTAAAAGATTTTTTCCGTATCAGTTCAAAAGAAATAAAAGCATTGCCGGGTACTTCTACTAGTAGTTTTATAAAACCAAAGTTTGTCTCCATTGGTTAAAAGTATTCGTTTGACATTTTGAAGAAATTATCTTTAAATTGATTCACATAGATAAAATATAAAATATCGGCTTAAGTCGTAAATAACTTTATGTTTATTCTGTCAAATAAAAATATATTCTTGTTAATTTACTAGTTATATTTTTGTCTACTAAATACATTTTTTGTATAATGTATAGATATTTTTAATTTTTACTAAACGAGAATATGTGTGTTCAAAAATAGTCTAGATATTTTGTTTATTAAAATAGTGCGTTTCCAAAGGCAAAAAGTGCTTATCCTCCATTCTTGAAAGTATTTTATTCGATTCTTTGCGGAATGCTTCAAGTTGTAATGCCTGAGTAATCAGCACAGATCATGTTACTATAGAACAGGGGGTCTGCAACATTTTTTGGGGCTCGACCTACTTTTTAAACTTAGCAAAGATCACGCGATCATCCATCGTTTCTCCACTTTTTTTAAGCTTTATTTTCCCCTATATTTTATTTTTTTCCTTAAATTTAATCTTTCCTCAAATATTTATGTACCCACCTTTAGAAATATATTTGATGCAAAAAAGTGTGAGACTATAGGGGATTAGAGGAGGTTACATAATGATGAGATGTATACCCTATGCTCATCACAAGACATTGTAAGGGTAGTCAAATCCCGCAGATTACGTGTGGGAAAGGACATGCAAAGCGAATGAGAGAATCTAAAACCGCGTTCAGGGCATTTACTGGCCACTCTAATGGGAAGAGACCATTGGGAAGACCTAGACGCAGACAACATTAGAATGGGCCTGAAAGATGGTGTAATGAGGTGGACTGGATAGAACTAGATCAAGATGGTGGTAGGGTGTAGTGAGGTGGACTGGATAGAACTAGAGCAAGATGGCGATAGGGTGTAATGAGGTATACTGGATAGAACTAGAGCAAGATAGGAATAGGGTGTAATAAGGTGGAATGGATAGAATTATCTCGAGATAGGGATATGTGGCGAACTTGAGTAAATTCGGCGACGAACTTTCAAGTTCCCTGAAGTAAGTAAGTAATTTATCTTACAACATTAATTATTATGACCAATCTGAGTTATTTGGTCACAAACAAATGTTATTTGAAATTAGGGCCTACACGATATATTTGAGAGTTTATAAGATTCAAAAGAAGGACTTTTTAACGATCAAGAAGTTTTCCTCGCGCGTTCGACAGAAAATTATCACGAGATCGGCAAGTTTCTAGAATCCATCCATCCTCCGATTCATCATCAACATGTGGTACCTCTTATGTCTACTGAACTAAAAGTCCCAGTGGGCGTGGCCGAAAAAATGTATAACCTGTCACATGTTGGTTTCCATTTTCACAGTGATGAATTAACGGCAGGAGGATGGATGTTGTGTCCTATAAAGGAATTATTATTTTTATAAAGTCGTGTGCTGATATAATCAGTCGTTTCAGAAAGTGTGCGTTAAATTCCTCAAATAAACAAATGATTTAAATATGTATGGACCGATTTTCTTACGATTAACTATCAGGAAGGCGTTTCTCCTACCAGAATTATACTTTACTAGATAGCTGTTGCCCGCGGCTTTGCTCGCGTGGAAGTTGATTATATACAAATACGAAAATATACATATGTATTTACAGATTAATTTAAAATATTACGTTACGTTGATGACCATAACTCGACCTCAGATCAAAAATAATGCAAGTCCGATACAAACTTTCACCCCCTTTTTCATCCCTTATTAAATAAAATTTCCAAAATTCCTGAAACACGTATTTATTTGTTTTACGTCAATAACCGAAATACAAAATTTTGTTTATGTAACTTTCAAAATGACGGACTTTCATACATATTATCATCCCCTATTATGACCCCTTTGGGGTGGAATTTTCTAAAATCCTTTCTTAGTGGGTGCCTACATAGCAAAATGAATATACAGTCCGAATTTCATGCTTGTAGCCTTGATAGTTTGCGCTCGGCGATGATGATCAGTCAGTCAGTCAGTCAGTCAATCAATCAGGACATGTTATTTTGTAAGTATAGATAGTAGGGTTTGGTGAGGGGGGGGGGGAACTTCCAGAAGGTTATTCACACCAGTATTCGAACCTGGTAACGTTACCTCCGCACTATCCACATAGTTAAACTAATGTGTTAGGGATGAGAAAGGTAGAATTACGAGGAAATGTACCCAAATTTACGGGAAAGGGGAGTTTGACAACCATTTAGGAAAAAAAATACCCTCAATAAACCCGACCAGAATTTGAATTCCGATTTCCCCTTCGTTGGACAATCCAGTCTGTTTGTTGATTCACACGTACGCCTAAAATAGAAAGCACAACATAGAATCCGCGGCGCAGCAGTTCACATACACGCGGAAAGTTGTCAATTTATGTTTACCCATGATGCATTGAAACGTCAAATTACAATCAGCTGATTGCCTACAGTAACTGATCTGTTGAATAGTGTCGAACATTTCTGGAAATAAAAAATAAATAAAAATAGCAGTACTTGCAGCTATATTAACTAAATAAGAACAACAAAGTATGAAAACTTATAGACGCTAGTGTTGTTTCGATACTTTTGTTTATAAAATATAGCGCGTTGAGGAAAGCTTGCGCATGAGCTGATCGGGTCTATCTAAAGCTCTTCTAGAGCCAGCGCGGCCCACAGTTCGGCACTGCTCTTGTTTTTCGGCGAGAGTGTGAATCAACAGTAACGCGTTAGAGCATTCGATCAGCGAAGCGGGTTACTACTATAATATTATTATATAACTGTTTTATGAACGTACAACTATGAGATGTTTTTTTAAAAAAACCGGTTGTAGTAGGCCTTGTAGTAAAAGTAAAAAAAAGAAAGAAAAAAGTACGAAACTGTGGGTAATAAGGGAAAGCAGTGTTAAAGGAACAAATTGTAACACAAAGCGACCAACTAACGTCCAGAGGCGTTTTTTTTTATATATGACCAATAAAACTGGTAGTTCAAGTGTTTGGGCAAATTATTACACTCGAGAAAAGCTCCTTCCACCCCCGCCCCTCAAAAGTTTTGGGGAGCTGCATCTAAACTTAGATGGGCTTTAAAAACAAGAATCTTCTTCTTATTTTGGAAGGGGGGAGGGGGGCATGAGGATGCCCAAATTATCACATCAATACATTTTAAAGTGGTTGCTAGCAGATTGTTTTAAATAACAATCTTCGACAGTCAATTTTCATAGGAAAGGTGTTTTTAAAAGTACAGACATAATATTCAGTGTGGCTACAAAATCTCAAAAAAATCTTTTAACTGATACAAAAATCCAAATTTATATTACTGAAGCTCATATAGGAATTTATAATAAAAGATGTTTAAAAAAAAATTATTTACTCAATTAGTTAGAAATAATTATTTTTTAAATGCACTCAAAAATTATTTCCATGATTTCCATATTTCCCTTGATTGTGCCTACCTTGACACTTTTTCTTTTTCAGTCCAACACTGATCTTATTTTGGATTTAACTTCCTTTTTTTAGTACCGCGTCTTACTACCCTTTCCGGTTATATGCTTATGTAGCCTACTAATTACGCGATTGGTTTTAGGGATATTATATTTAAAGCAGTGTACTCGCATTTGCGTGTAGGGAGAGTGAAAACTCATTTTGGAAATTACACCCGACCGAGATTCGACCCTTGATCGGCAGTCTAGTCCACTGCGAGAGTAGCGCGTTAGACCACACGACCACCGATGGGGGTTAACTTTGTATAAATATGACCACATGCGTTTAGTTAAAACGGTGTTTCTCAAAGCGTGGTGTACGAGAACACCCCTTCAGGGGCTCCTCTAGAGTTTGTGGGCCTGGACTTTTGGAAATACACCTCAACCAAAACAAAATATTACATCATTATGAATGCAGATGAAGACATGCGATTCCAACTGTGTTCTATTAAACCATATATATTAAAGAGATTTGTGAAAAATGTTAAACAATCCAATATTCTCGAAAAAACAAAAATTATTTTGGAGAAACTAAAACAATATTTTAATATATGTTTAGAAAATAATGTTTTATTTATTTTGGTTTAAATTAAATCAATTAGTAAATATAGTTTAAATTCTAACGCGGTAAACATCTATAGATAAAAGTTAGAACCCATTTAAAATCATTTTGGGGCCCCCTGTATGTGGTTCCGGAAATTAAATTTTTTTTTAGAGAATCTGTATTAAAGAATACCCAGAAAATCAATTATATATTTATATAATTTTTTTTTTTTTAATACAAAGTGTGAGTTGGCAGGACGGGTGCGATATTTTCTGATCGGGCTGTACCCGAGATGTGCGTTGTGTTGGAGTGAAGGTCGTCCGCATTCCAGTCCGGCAGAATACTGGATGGAGGGTTGAGGGGGGGGTCTTCCCCTCATGGGACACAGGGACCTGGGAGGAGAGGGGAGGGGACAATGTGGTGGAATGCAAGGAACACCACCCAAGCCCGGCTTTCAAAAAATGAGGGGGGACCACGTAAAAAAGTGTTTTTTTTTTGCATTTCATATTTTCATATTGATTTTAAACAATTGTACGGTACAGGAAATGCACCGGAATTTGGCTGAAGAAGAAAAGAAATTAAAATCGGGGGGGGGGGGGATCGCCAAAATCATTATATCTTGATAAGAGTGATCCAACTTTGAAAATTATATCAATCATATACACTTGATCCTAAAGCCCCCACCCAGTTTTTTGATCAACCAAAATCAGTTCTTTAAAAAACATCAAAATAGGAAACCCTCGAATCCTTAAGGAAATTCAGATTTGAGGATTCGACAAAATATCGGATTTATATATATATTATATATCTTATACATAGTTTTTCAAAATATTTGTAACAAATTTTTTTAGAGCTATAATGCTGCGTATTAGAGTTTCAAAACCAATTATAATTATAGGATGAACTTAACAACAACTAGACCCCAGACCAGAAAATTAACACTGAACTAAATGTATGAATGTTATAATTAAGGAATATGAGCAAAAAAAAGTTAGCATTTAGTTTCTATTTCTATTTTTTATTATTCTATTATTCTTTTCCCCTCTCCTAAGTTCATTTTTTTTGCCAAGATTCAGGATTCAAAGGTAAAATTATGATTAGGACTCGTAAATCTCATAAATAAAGGTTGGACATTACAAAACTCCGTTTCTATACGTGCAAGACACAAAACAGCCACTTCTTCCTCTTAAAACAATAGAGGCACTCCTTTATAGAAAGAAGCAGCAACTTAAATACTGCTTTAAATTTTTTTTTAAACTACTGCTTGACGTGCAAATTAGAATTGACATACACTTTCAATCCTAAATGTAAATCGGTTTAGGAAAGGTAGGGAGGGGGGAATATTAACTCTCAAAATCATCAATCATTCGGCGACAATCACTTGGTCAAGGACTTGATGAAATGAGGCGAAGGTCTTTTACCCCTTACCAAAATACCTTTTCTGTTACCCCCTGTTACTAGAAAACCCCTTTAACCCCCACACTAACTCCTTGAGGTATTTTTTATGACAGCATTGTCGTATTGTGTTTGCTCCCGTGAAAAAAGAGCGAACCTATACATAACATTCCACAAGAGTCTATATAAAACTACCAAAAAAAAAACCCACTCAATTGTCAATTTCCTTTCTTCCCTCCTCCCCTCCCTTAACCAATTCGGGTCTTTTGTGACAGGGAGTTCACAAAAGAAAATGAGGTGGTGGGATGAGAGCTCGTAGAAGCGTGCCAGCATTGCAAGATTCTTCCCCCTCCCCTCCCGGTCTCAGTCAAAACTAGCCTTTGGGTGGGGGGTTAGGAGGACTGGAGATCTTAGCAGCTTCGCTCGAAGGAGGTTGTCATGGAGAAACAAATGGGAGGACGGGTCAACTCTTAATTCTGTGGCTGGCGTAGCTGCCAACTCTTGAGGATCAAAATTAATATAAAATAATTGAAAAAAAAAAACCCACTTAAAGAGCTGTTTTATGAAATTTGGTGGGTTTTGTCAGTCTAATGGGTGGTTATTTTTTCATAAGGAACTCGAAAGTTAATTGCCGCACTTACAAAAGTACGCCACATATCCCTATCATAAGCGACTTTACATCCAGTCCACCTCATTACACCCTATCTTTATCTTGAGCTAGTTCTATCCAGTCCACCTGCTCATTATTAACACTCTATATTTTGATGTATAATAGGCTCAACAGCGCTAGGTAATAATTTTACAATTTAACTCCCCTACTGCAAGCCGCCAGTGCAGGAAATTTAACTATTCAAAAATTTCCCGGAAATTTTTCATCTCTCAACGAGACGTTTCACAACCATAAAGAACAACATGTGAAAATACCAAGTTTTTATATCAATACCTATAAAATAATTAATGTAAAACGAAAAATAAAGTTTGTATTTCGAATTAAAATATCACCTACTTCTTACCAATATCTTACTTTGTGTGTTATTACAAGTTTATATTTGGTAAAACAACGCCAAGACGCAGTACAATGATTCGCTAGAGGTCTTCTTTCCTTTCTCTATGACAGAGGTTCGAGGGTTCAAACTACCTTGGGGGGGGGGGGGGGGCTGGGACTAGAGGGGGGGGGAGGTAGGAGGACCAATAGAGGAATGGCATACTTCACATTCCAGAGTAACAATAGATACCCAAGAACCAGCGGTCATTTCTTAAACTCGCTTTTACATACCACACTCCACTTAAAATAGGATTTAAAAAATATATATCTTTTTGCAAAGAGAGTTTATGCAACCAAATAAAAAGTGAGTTTTGTATCTTGCCATTTTCGGGGGCAACTGGGGGTAATTTTCGGATAAGAAAGATGTAATGTGAATTCAGTTAAATGGAACGTAATAGATTCTCTAGTTATGTTTTTATATTCTTATTAATGGACCAGATTCAGTAAAATTAGGTCTATGAAATGTAGCGATAGATATCATAGGCTACTGAAATTGATAATATATAGACCTAGACCAGGGGTCCGGGACATTTTAGACAGGAGGAGCCCTAGTACCAGGGAAAAAACATGTTGGGACCCTCATACAAATATTTTAAACCGATATTATCAACATTCAATAACGATTGTTAAATTTTACAAGTAAGTATAAAACAAACTGAAAAAATAATAATCATATGTTCTATTTGGCGTCATCTTTGGCAAACGCCCTTGCTTCAAATCAGGAAAAAAAAATTGGCAATCCTAATTATTGATGCTATTTTAATATAGTGAAAAACAAGATAAAGAATATTATAAACGGTCCGGCACAGATTTATCTGATTTCCAAACCCTTCCTTCACCTCTGACAAGACATCTTGTGAATGTGTGGAATGCCAAGCCTCCACCGTGGTTCGGATCCCACGTTAAACTGTAGGTCCTCCATTTCATCTCACAATCACCCTACCATTACACATTAGCGTAAGTGCGTATAACCCGAACGGGTAGTAAGACGCGGTGCTAATAATAATAATAATAATATAATAATAATAATAATAATAATAATAATAATAATATAATAATAATAATAATAATAATAATATTATAAAATTGCCTTAAGGAAACTTGAGATAAGTATGAGCTCCACGGAGCACAGTTTGAAAAACGCTCGCCTAATACCAAATAGTAGATTACATGAAACTAGTGAACCAGCATACGTTCATTTAAACTATAAAATATAATACAAGACATAATTATTATGACAGTTCCTTGATTATTTTTTTAGATTTCCTTGAGATGGCATGGCATTTATCTGAATTATTATTATTATTATTATTAGCACCGCGTCTTACTACCCGTTCGGGTCATACGCACTTACGCTAATGTGTAATGGTAGGGTGATTGTGAGATGGAATGAAGGACCTACAGTTTAACGTGGAATCCGAACCACGGTGGAGGCTTGGCATTCCCCACATTCACAAGTTATGATTAATACACGTCTTGTCAGAGGTGAAGGAAGAGTTTGGTGATCAGATAAATCTGTGCCGGGACTGGGAATTGAACCCGGATATCCAACACAGAAATCCGAGACCTCATCCCTAGACCACCAGTTCACCTCCTCTGTGTTTAAAAAAAAAGTCGAAATAATTGACCCTTTAATATTTCCTAAACATAAAAAATATATATAAGCTTACAATCCTATTTATATATCGGGTGAGTGATCAAATACGTTCGATTTGAATAATTGAATCAATTATATGCCTCTTGAAAGCTTCACTTAGAATCAAACACACAATTACTATTTGACAAACGACGTCATAAGTTTGTTGGACAATATTTTGTGTTATAAGAATGTAAAATTATTTCGATGAATAAAACTATAATACGACCTGAATATTACGGCCGGATAACGTTTTATTAAAGACATAAAAAGTATATTACTTATCTATTTAATAAATTTAAGTCAACGTTGAAAAAATTATCTCTTAAGCCGTTCGTGCTATTTGCGTTTAGTTAATTAGGAAGGTAAAATTTAAAGGAAATTAAAAAGAACAATCTACGTAGTAATGTAGCAAAATAATCAAATTATTTTGTAATTTTCACTCGAATTATTTTTGGCTGATATTCGATTGTAAACTGTACAACCACTTAAACTTTGTATTAAATTAGCCTTAGAATCAATCGAAAGCGTAAGGTCAATTATTGTGTAGCAATGGGGACTATTTATTGAAAATGAACCTAATAGAAATGAAGACCTTTATAGAGATAGCCTGTACACATTCATATTCATAAGGTCGATTTTCTTCAGCACTTCTGGCAAGGGAATGAATCGGCCAGCTCGCGTCAAGTTAGCTACTGTTTTCATTCGAATGATTGTGAAATAGATATAATGAATCGATTATTCAGGATAATCGAATGAATCGATTCTATTCATCCGGTTCTGCCCATCACTATTCTCTACACTCAATCAAGCTCGGCTTTACACTAGTTGGTTTTCGCTTCCTTTCGCCGGTGAATTTTTGTTTGGTTAAATATGTCCGCGGATGGAAAATTAATCAATTTGGTTCAACTATACCCTGGGATTTATGATATTGGTAACAACCATTATAATGAAAGGGTTATGAATGAAAATACTTGGAAGAAAATCGCGGATATTTTAAAGGAAACTCGTAAGTAAAATGTCACACTTTGTAAACTTTCATATAGTATCCATCTTTTATTCATTATGAATTTTTGAAGAGTTTCCTTTCGTAGGATTCCGATCGCGAGCGTTCCGATCCGATTAGGTGTGCGCCGAACTTAATAACGCTCTAAAAAAAATGTTTTTTCTTCCTATCTAAATCAGACCGTACCTTAAGGCGGGTTCACACAGGGTCAAGTGCACGACCAATTCTGTCTCGTGAGTCGTGCAATCGACACCGTAGGGGACACGCCTTAATACTATCTGGTCAAATCATCTCTATTATTGATTCATCATAACCTGAGACCTGAAGTAAACAAACATTTTCATATCACTACTCCAAGGACCTACATGATTGGTTGCAATATTTTAAACAGGCGGGACCATGTAGTTAGTAACCATAGAAGTAAGTCACAACGAATTTTTGTATATTTTAATGCTTTTAAATTTCCTGTCTAAAAAAAATTACATTTCTAATGTTAATTTTAACACAAGTTTGATACAAAACATAGGAGGGACTATTTAGTGAAAGGATACCATTGTAAGTCCGTTCAGTAACAAATCAGAGCATTAACTTTCACGTGGCTTTATTTACATCAGGTCTCAGCTTAGGATGAATCGATAATACAACGGTTTGTATGGGTATGTAGGGATAAGTTGTTCAAAACTTACATACGGTTACTATACCGTGTCCAGTATATTGACTGAGATCCAATAAAATAATAATACAAAGCAATATGTCATTTTATCTTTAGGAGGTGTCTTGGAAATGTTTTACATTCTGAATTATCCTCGTCGGATACTAAATTAGCTATAAAATAATTTACGATGGTTATTATTATATAATTATAAAGTTATTACTTGTTACAACACTATTATATAATTACAGCGAGAACATGACTGTAGAGAAAAGTGTGTTCGAGTTACTTTTAAAATAATAACACCGAGGCGGGTGTGTGATTTATTAATCTGGTCCATAGTATATCGCGAGTGAGTGATAAAATCTGCCCCGACCAGGAGTTATTTCATTGGAAGATCAAATCTTAAAGCTCGAACAAATATTTAAGAATTGTTAAAATTACTATGAAATTAAACTAAACTTATCTGCTGAAGCAATATTTTAGTTATTTGGGGGAGGGGGGGGGGGGAGTTTTGCTATAAAACTGCAAAAATATGGATCTTAACTCTTGTACCGTGACATCCCTTAAGTGAGCCACCTCGGTAAGCGATAAATTGCCATGCGTTCCAACTCTAACGCAACATTTAATTTTACGACGCGTTATTTCAAAATATGGTTCATGCCAAAATAAAGTCAAAAGATACCAAAAAGAAACCTTTTTTTTAACAATCTTATAGTTTGAGTTTAATTAATAGAAAAAAAAATGTGTGAAACTGTGTGATATTATCTAATTTCCAACGACTTTTTCAACATATTTACGGAGCTATGAGACTAGGTTTTATGAAAAAAGGACACTAGATTTAGCCTTCCTCTAACAAATATATTAATTTTTTTTATAGGATCAACAACAGATTATTTTAAGATATTTGAGAACTAGCAGCGAGATTTTCTCTATACAAATAAACTAGCATTGAAAAAATATTTTTAAAAATCAGGAAACTTTTCTTAAATCAATTAAAATTGTTACGATTCGCCAAAAGTGACAGCCGTATAATAAAGAGGTTGTCTTACGAATACGTGAGTGTGGATCTAATAACTTTCGTAATTGTCAGTTAAGCTACCTTCTTTATGGTGATAAGCTCGAAGCAGCTAATTTTTTTTAGTTTCATTTTCGGTTTGCGGTTAGACGCCGAAAGTGTCCCGCGGGTAAGCCTGGTATATCTTAAATTCCAAGTTACCTACCACTCTCATAGTCTTAAGTAACCACAAACTTAAATAATAATGGCCATACATTCCACATACAGTAATGGGATACCCTTGTGAAGGTTCACATAATAATGGTTCATCGATCCTTTATAAAAGTGGATATATAAACTAAATTACTTTAAAAGGGTCAACCATTCAATTACTAAATTTGTTAAGCCAGGGTTGACTTTTTAAAGTCGGGGAAAAAAACGGAACATTTCCCCCAAGAAAAATGCCAGTTTAAAAAAAAATTGATTAGTGGGTTACTGGTCGTAATTTGGCAAATAAAGCTAAATACTAGACCATATATTTTTTACGTGTTTTTTTTAATAGTGCAGATTTAACCGCAAGTTTGAGCATCCAGAATTCCCTGGCGAATTCCTTTTAGTTCTCTGAACTTAATGAGACAAAGTTTTTTTTTTAAACCTGGAAATGTAGCTTCAAGGATATTTGAGAGTTTCATCTCGTAAAGTTGGTTCAGAAACGTAAAAAGTCAATTTTTATCTTTTGGCTAACCAATTAAAGAGAAGTATTTTCCTGAGGTTGTTTGCTAGACCTGTAAGATAAACTGTAGCTTGTAATGAATGCACATGACTAAATCAAACACGCATTTTACAAATGGAAAAAATAATAAATATATATCATAGCGGACCCATGAAAGGGAAGCTGACTACTTTTCAAGGTTTGAATAGTACATCGAACCAGGGCCGTTTTAATATCTTCGTAGGGCCTAGACCGGAGGTCGGAAATCTTTTAATATTGTTGTGCCGAAGTAATGTTGCAAAGTTGCTCAGCGTGCAAACCAACCTAAGCCCATCCTAAACGTTTTATATTTATAATTAATAATAATAATAATAATAATAATAATAATAATTAATATAATAATAATTATTAGCACCGCGTTTTACTACCCGTTCGGGTTATACGCACTTACGCTAATGTGTAATGGTAGGGTGATTGTGAGATGAAATGGAGGACCTACAGTTTAACGTGGAATCCGAACCACGGTGGAGGCCTGGCATTCCACACATTCACAAGTTGTGATTAATACACGTCTTGTCACCGAAGCTATTGTCTATGCATTTAGTGAGGGATCACTCCACACAGATATCATATTCTGAAAATTGAAAAATGACACCTGGACACGGGAATCAAACCCGGGACCTTTGGATAAAGCAGTAGCGTACTAATCCAAAGGTCCCGGGTTTGATTCCCGTGTCCAGGTGTCATTTTTTTCAATTTTCAGAATTTTGTTTTAGTGTTTAGTTGCGAAATTAATGGGATATCTTAGACATATTTTTTAATTTCCTGATTTTTCCTTATTTTTTAGTTAACTTCCCTGACATTTCCCCATCATCCAAAAATTCCCTAACTTTTCCAGGTTTTCCCTGTCTGTAGCCACCATGTAGGCTATAGGCACTGTACCTAATAGGCCTAATGGATAAAGCGGCCCTGCATCGAACAGTCTGCGTGGCCTACCCAACCAGGGGCGGCGACTACCGTACAAATTCCAAACCTATTAGTCCTCATTAAACAACCACCTGTTTCGACCGGCTGAAGGTGAACGCCATGCCATTACTACACAAGGTTAGTCACGTGGTCAGTGGGCTGGGTTCGGTTCGCTTCCAACACTTGGGAGACGGATTAGATCTTTTTTTTATTTATATATTCCTCTACAATAAAAGATTGCTATCTTTATCCGAAAATCCCGTTTTAAAACTATTATCAAAAGTGCAATGACCTTATCTCTTTACACGATTCTTATTTTCTTTTATGTCATTTAGTGTTCAAATAATTATCACATTTTTCTTATTTCAAAATAATTAACATTATTATTACTAGCCCCACGTCTTACTACCCGTTCGGTTTATATGCACTTACGCTAATGTGTAATGGTAGGATGATTGTGAGATGAAATGGAGGACCTTCAGTTTAACGTGGGATCCGAACCACGGTGGAGGCCTGGCATTCCCCACATTCACAAGATGTCTTGTCAGAGGTGAAGGAAGGGTTTGGCAATCAGATAAATCTGTGCCGGGACCTGAGATTGAACCCCGGACCCCCAGTACAGATGTCCGACACCTTACCCCTAGACCACCAGGTCATTTAAATAATTAAGAATTTGTATAAAGGGCAATTAAAGTGATTTTCTTAGACCAACTTTTTTTTAGCATCGTGTCTTACTCCCTGTTCAGATAAACGCGTATGTACTATTTACGCTAATGGAGTAGAGATTGTTAAGGTTGGATTTAGAGGAAGTGTACCCGCAATTGCGTGTGGGAAAGTGAAATAACATTTTGGAAAAACTTTCCTTAATATACCCGATCGGGACACAAACCCCGACCTCCCTGTGATCAGCAGTTTAGTTTAACACGTGACGCCTTAATAAACCACGGAACCATTAAAGCAGTTCAGATTGAATACCACTCAGTATTGGAAGTTATCTATCTGTAAGGATGTTTACTAAATGTGAAAATATTAACAAAAATACTTTTTTTAGTTTTCAATATTAGAATTAAATAAGTTATAAGATTTGTTTTAGGTGACAGTGTTACTCCCCCTCCTCTCATGTAACAGCATGTAGACATTAGAGCTCCCCCCTTCTCCGAAACGTTATGTGGTTTATGGATGACCATGAAAGTGTCTGAAGGTTGGTTTGATTTACATCCATGCAGCGCTAGGGCATGCACTAAGCCTTCCTACTGGTTATTGATACCCGTACCATTTGATTTAAAAAAAATCCCATGTACTTAAGAGAGTTCATAAATTGGAGTAGTTTCCAAGTGACACACACACACGCACTGAATTTCTATGAGCGAGCACGAAAGGGCATGCCAATTTTGCCGGGAAAAATACATGCCACAATCGACATGGGACCAACGGATTTATCTAGCCCCCCCCCCCCCCCCCCAGCACCGAAAGTAAGCTGTGCTACGGATTTCGTATCGTTCAGGGTGGGTTTGAACCCACGAACATCTAGCATTTTACCCCCAAAGGCTGTGAGGTCAACCCCTTAAGTGTAAGACTAATAAATACTCAAATCTCCACCTTTTTTAACCATCCCTTCAAAACATTTTCAGACAACAGGCTGAGGTATAATAAATATATATCATGCGAGTATGTTCCAAGTTGGGAGCAGCCAAAGAACCAGATGTCTAATCAAGAAAGACTGTGTGATCGCTGGCGACGCCTAGGAACAAGGAGGGAAGGATGCATTTACTTCCTGTCGAGACTCGCGCAATCGTCCCTGAAAAAATAAAAACAAAGAGCTCCCACTCGCATCTTCGTATGATACAGTAGCCCCATGGCTTCTTTGGTGTTGACTGACAGTCAGACGTGACAGCTGCTAAACACATGTTTTTGCAGATCATATGGTTCGGCGTAGGGATACATAATTTGGTCTGATAACTTTTCAAAGTCGTCAGCTGTGAGCTGTGAGCTGTCAATCAGCACCAAAGAAGCCATGGAGCTACTGTAGCAACAGGAACAAGGCGTTACCTTATACTATACGAATTATGCATCACGTAGTCACATATTTCTTGGGTGTTTGCGGTCTGAATTTTTCAAATTAAGTGAAGACTACCCCACCACCACCTTTTCTTCTGAAGTTGTGCCACGAAAATATAAGTTATATTTGTACTACAATCATCAATTGTTTAACAACATCAAAAATCTAGTTTTAGTTTTTTTTTAATATAATGTTCATACAGTAATTTAAGTAAGTCCGTAAAAAGTTCCATACCAGGAGTGTTAAGAAAATAGGATTGTATCAAACGTTGCCACCCTAGTGGAAGGGTTGAAAAATACTAGTTTAAGGCGTTATAGTCTTGTAACAAACTGGGTTTCTAGAGAAAGAGTAAGTAAAGGTTTGAATTTCAGCCTGAAAGTGATTTTTCGTTTGTTTTTCCATATCTACTCCCCGTTAATACGGGTAGATTTATTCTAAGTAGGTCTCCCAATTCCTCTCCTTTAGATTAAGTCATTAAGAGCCTTAAAATTGAACGTACTAATTAAACCTTTTTTTACAGAAACCCTGGGTGACCTGGTGGTCTAGGGGTAAGGTGTCAGACTTCAGACTTCTATGCTAGCGGCCGGGGCTCAATCCTCGGTCCCGGCAAATATTTATCTGATTACTAAACCCTTCCTTCACCTCTGACAAGACATCTTGTGAATGTGGTGAATGCCAGGCCTCCACCGTGGTTCGGATTCCACGTTAAACTGTAGGTCCTTCATTTCATCTCACAATCACCCTACCATGCACATTAGCGTAAAAGCGTATAACCCGAATGGGTAGTAAGACGCGGTGCTAATAATAATAATAATAATAATAATAATAATAATATACAAAGAAACCTTATCTAAACTATAACATATAACTGATATCTGAAAGCGAAATTATTCCGTATACGGCTATTAAGAGGCTCTTGGACAATTTCATCTTTTTCCAAGATTATTCCGATTAATATACTTGTTTCTAAAAAATATTAAACTAAAATTATGTCAAATTAACTTTTTACTACAAATGGTAACAATCAATTGATAAAATGATTATCTACATTCATATGAGCATGCAATAAGTATGCCAATATTTCTTTTTGTAGGACTAGTATAGATTTTTATTCGTATTATTTTAACCAATACCAAGATGAGATGGCAAATTTTCCGGCCTTTCCAGAGTAGATATTAATTTTTCAATGTAAAATCCAACAAACTTAAATATATTAATGGTTTTACTATTATAATATTAGGAAATGTCAGTGAGCCCATCAGCGACATCTATGGTGTTCTGTGGGAACTATAGACTGATATTTCCACTCCTTGTTCATCCATGAGAAGACAAAAGCAGATAGAATCGCCGGGCGACCGAAACCAAGCCCAAACAAAATGAACCACCCACACACCATACGGACAACAGGGAAAACTAGTTTTGATCAAGGTCAACTTATAAAAACAATAAAAAATAAATAAAAAAATACACTGCTCTTGAGATGAGGAGAAACTCCACATGAGAAAAGAGGGTGGGAGGGGGGGGCAAGGGGAGAGCATGTGTTGTCGCACGCCTACTTTAACTTATTTTATTCATTCTCATTTTATTTTACATTTCAGAAAGTGCATTTAAATTTTTTTATAATTATAATTATATAATTATAAGAGGGTTGTTGGGCATGCTATATCTCCTTGCCCTATAATATTTAGCACCGCGGCTTACTACCCGTTCGGGTTATACGCTTTAAGTACTAATTACTCTAATGGATTAGGAATTGGGAAGGTTGGATAAGAGGAAGTGAACCCGCATTTGCGTGGAGGGAGAGTGGAAAACAATTTAGGAACCCCCCCCCCCCCAGTTCACCCGACCGAGATTCGAACCTCGATCTCCCCGTCCTCAGCAGTCGAGCTCAACACGACAAGCGTGTTAGCCAACTACGCCACCGAGGCGGGTCTTGCCCTGTAAAAGGGTGTAAAAAACTCGTTTGAGCATAAGGGCCACATTAAAAAAAAAATTGAAAATACCCGCTTCGGTGATCGCATGGTCTAACGCGTTACTCTTGTGTTAGAAATATACTGCCGATAATGGTGAGATCGGGGTTCAAATCTCGGTCGGATGTACTGAGGGTCGTAATTGCCACATTAGTGTATATAACCCGAACGGGTAGTAAGACGCGGTACTAAAATAATAATATGATAATATTGGGGAGGCCACGACATTGTGAGTAGATTTCTTAAAAAAGAAAAGTATATTTTTATTACAAAAATAAAATTTTGATTAAATAAATTATTAAGGCTAAACCTTAATATTTTTACCCAAAAGTATATCTAGCCTAGTTTTTTTAAGGCAATCTTTAGTATATTGAACATCTGTAAAATGTTACGGATTTTTACATCTAATGTGAGAAGGAATATCATTTTTCTAGGACCTGTATTTCTTTATAAAAAGATTGTTCGGACCACATTGTGTATCGGTGCGTCAATAGATCTCACCGACCGACAAGTTTTGACGAAATGCCTGTCCCTAAAACATGAAGACTTCTGACCGAATTGAAAGTGGATTCTGTTGACAAAGTGACACAGACCAGTAGTAAGAAGAGAGGGAGGGAATGTTGTCATCCCACTAGACCGCATTCCCCGACATGCTCATCTGCCAACTAACTACAGTAGCCCCGTGGCTTCTTTGGTGCTGACTGACAGCTCACAGCTGACTTCTGACAGTCAACATTTAGGTATATCCCTACATTTTGACTGTCAGGATTGACAGCTGCTACACACATGGTTTTTTTTTTCAGATCATATGGTTCGGCGTAGGGATACATAATTTGGTCTGGTAACTTTTCAAAGCTGTCAGTCAGCACCAAAGAAGCCACGGGACTACTGTTCCTCGTCTTCTGGGCAAACAGGGGCCGGAAAAGGTCACCCCACAGGAAATTACTCACTCTTTTTATTATTATTTATTTCTAACAGTCGTTCATCAAGAGAGAAAGAGAGAAAGAGAAAAATGCCCCTCCCTTGCCAACCTTAGTTCGACACAAAATATTACTTAAAACAAAACGTTTGCACTCGCCAAAAAAATAAATGACTGTCCATTTTGATAAAATTGGTATAGTCAAATTATCAAAAGAAGGGCTTTTTTAGATAAATACAAAGAATTTTTTTTTGCATGATAACATTTTACCCTATTATTAGTGTTATTTTATAGGTATTGACATGGTGTCTATTCAATTTGACCAATGAAATTCCCGATTTCTTTCCTAATTTCCTTTGATCATTTCCTAAAATTTCCGACTCAAAAGTATGTCACAACCTTAACACCCCCTGCCCCCCCCCCCCCAACACTCCCTCATACGATTTTTGTTAGTTTTTTTATGAATAATAATAAGTTTTAAAATGTAAATAAACGTGTTTTTTTAATTTGTATTAACATAGTCTACTAGGAATTATAACATACATTACACAGCTACAAAAAAAAGTTTTGATTACATTGTGATTTACTGATTTAATAATTTATATTTCATATTTGAGGTAAAACAACATTTTCCCGTTTTTTTTTTAAATCTATAAAATTCCCCTTTTTTCACGACCCCTTCAAATCCCCAGTTAATTCCCGTTTTCCCCGTATGTTAGACACCCAGTATTGATAATAGCTATCTAAATTGACAGCAGCAGATCACATGAATTGACATATTAATATATAAAATTAGATTTAGTAACATTTCTGTTAGACAAGGTTCTTCATGTGAAAATTTGAGTGAAGGAGAAATCGATCGTTTCAAATACACTTCGTCACGTCTAGCTTTGAGGTCTCGCCAGAATCGGTGGGCACGCGGAACAAACGCCAGACTCATCTAGCCTAGACTGCCAATGATTTAAAAGAGGTTGGGGATTTTAATCCCAAGACGGGTGTACTAAGGTTGTTTTTTTTAATAAATGATTTCTCGATCTTTCTCCATGAATTTACGGGAATATTTTATATTTAAAAAATGCACCCGCCTCATCCCTTCCCCATTAGCGTGATTAAAACGTGTGTTAGAATGTCCTGTTGAAGATGTGGGTATCGGATTTCGAATCTAGGTCGGGTCTATTAAGGGTGGTTTTTCTTTAAGGGGTTTCCCCATTCTCCTTCAACTCAAGTGCGGGTACATTACATCTACAATGCTTCCTTCCTTCATTAGAGTTGTAATTATTATGATATGCACGCAAGATCTGAACAGTTAGTAAGACGCGGTGATTAAAAAAACAACAACTATGAAATCGCAGCGGGAGGGGGATAAAAAACAAGTGTGATAATATATCTGACTTTTCAGCCTTAGGCAATTTGGTTCGATTCCAGACAGGCTTTTATTACCCTAAACAGTAAAAGTCTCGATGACTCAAGAGTAGAAAGAGACCAGACTCACTTCGAACTACAGGGAATAAAATGTGTATGTTTTTTTTTTAAAGGCGTTTTAATGGAATTCTTTCTTTAACTTCCGTCGAGGAAGTTGTCTGACAAGGTATGTCAAGTTTTCCACGTCCTTTCATTCTGAGTCATCATAAATAAATTCCATTTTCATGGGAAGAACCTCATCTGACATCTAGGAAAGAGTTACTAGATCAAATTTAACGGATTTATACGTCAAGTCACGTGATATGTAGCTGTCGCTTTTGAGAGGTATTATCAATACCTATAAAATAATAATTATAATTGTAAAATACTATCAATGTTGAGCGCAAAAATAATCATGTTTGTATTTTCTAAAAGATTATTTTTTACCATTATAATCTTAGTAGGCCTATAATAGACGTACTCAGGTCCACGGAACGTTAAATAATCGCATCACTACCTCGAATTACACAAAGCCTCGATCTATCGAGAGGCTTACGTAAGTGTGTTTGTTCCAGTTCTTGAAGCGATAAGTTAATGGTCTGGGATATGGTCGTTGCGTTTCAACAAGACTTGATCAAGGATAAGCAGCTAATAGGCAGTCTGCTGGCACTAAAGAACACTAATGAGAAATAAATGGTGGTTTGACACCCCCCCCCCCCCCAAAAAAAAGTCTATACCAAAATAGTGTTTAATGACATTTATAGAAGGCATCAAAAATATGTATTTATCGTGTTTAACTTGCACTTTATGAACCAACTAATTATATTATCAGCGCACGACTTAAAAATTAACTTAAATCTATAAAAGACACAACACCCAGCCTCTGAACGTTAATTCATCAATGTGAAAAGGTAAACCCACATTTCACCAATGACAAATTTTTCAGCCATGTCGGGAATCGAAACCCGGAACAAACACGCTATTGACTGAGCTAAGGTGTTGGACCCATAAAAATCGCAGACTGGTCAGCGACGATAAATGATCACTATATTTAGTAATGGCTGACTAAGCTGACTCTTACACTATGACAGCGGTTCCCAAACCCTGGGTCGTGACACAAATGTTAATATAATAATAATAATAGCACCGCATCTTACTAACCGTTCGGGTTATACGCTTTAAGTACTAATTACACTAATGGATTGGGAATTGGGAAGGTTGAATTAGAGGAAGTGAACCCGCATTTGCGTGGAGGGAGAGTGGAAACCCATTTAGGAACACCCCCCCCCCCCCAGTTCACCCGACCGAGATTCGAACCTCGATCTCCCCGTCCTCAGCAGTCGGGCTCAACACGACTAGCGCGTTGACACAAATGTTGCTGAGGGTTGCGGGAAGGAAAGTTCCGGCCTATTTTTTTTTTCTTTTAAAACCTTATGAAATACCACATTTACAAACATTTAATCAAACTGTGACATTGTGAAGAATTACTGCGCTAATGACAATAGCAACAATGTAAAAACAAAGTTATGAAACCCTTCTGTATTAAGAATTTTGGATCCAACTCAAGGACATGCCTATTCTGATTTGGAAAGCTTAAAAGGATCTATTCCCCTCTTCTTACAATATAGTCTATCTTCGCGAACAAGTATTTTCAGGTCTTGTAATGTTCAGAATGATATGCGTTGTATTTTTTCCCAACAACATAGGACTCACACTTGAATAGTTCACCTACAAAATGAAGCAGCATCATGGTTGTCACTGAAGAACTCTGTTCTTGTCACCGTGTTAGTGGGAACATACTGTGCAAATTTCAATTCGCAAGATTAAAAAGGTTACTGAAGTGAAATTGATTCAATTTAGTTGATAACATCTATCGATAAAAAATAAAAACCTCAAACGAACTCTCCTCAAGAATTAAACAAGCATTATAGTAACCACTGAAATAATATTTTTTGGTCGCTTACCAAACATTGTAACAAAGTCACATGATCATTAAAAATGTTCTTTATATTTTGTTTGATTATAAAGTTATTTAAATAATACTGTTTTTGTTATTTTAATTAATTAAATTCATTTATTAAACACTAATACAAAAATAATAATAAATATAAACTACATGTAAATATCCTTTGGGTAGCCATGTCAGGTAAATATTATCTTTAGGGTCACGAACAAAAAAGTTTGGGAAACACGTGCCTTCGACATTAGGAACTCGAAAATTCATTATCGCACCCACAAAGGCCTAATACCTATCCCTAACTTGAACTAGTTCTAACCAGTCCACCTCATTAGACCCTATTATTTCAGGTCCATTCTAATGTTATCCTCTCATCTGCGTTTAGAGCTACCCAACGGTCTCTTTCCATTAGTTTCACCAGTTACTGCTCTGAACACTGTTCTAGATTCTCCCATTCGCGCTGCATGTCCTACTCACCATAATCTACGAGACTTTACTATCCTAACAACGTCTTGTAGTTGTGTACAGGGTATGTTACTCGTCATCATGTAAGCTCCTTCACTCCCCAGTAGCCCCATCCCTCTTTGGACTAAATATCTTCCTAGGCACCTTGTTTTCGAACACCCTGCATTTTTTCACGTCATGCAAGGTAAGAGACCACGTTTCCCACCCATAGAGGACAACAGATACATTTATTGTTTCGTTTATTCTGAGTTTGACATTCCTTAAGAGTCTTCGAGATAACATACTGATCGAGTAATAGCATGCATTTCCCAACCGTATTCTTCTCATAATTTCTAATCTAGTATCGTTATTGACAGTTAAAATTGTTCCTAGTCAAATGATGTGGTGTCTAAACTGACAATATCTAATAAAAGTGACAGATGTAAAACATTTTCTTGCATATAAACTCACTTTATTGTTTTTATCTTTGAGTAGTTTTTTGTAAACGTATTTTTTATAAATCATATAGAACTTAGGCTATTTGGCTTGCTCACGAAAATGGCCTGTAGGAGTCTTCTTGCCAGGATGGAGATTAAAAAAGTCCGTGGAAACATATGTCTATTTAGAATAGGAAACAAGAAAAAGGTGAAATTAAAAAGAAATTCAATGTTTTCGGGACGCAAACAGTATAGTGACGGTGTAAGCTCGTCAGAGGAAGTGGGAAAGGGTTATTAACACATAGACAAGAGCCATCTCAGGGTGAACTTCTAATTTTCTTCCTTCTCTCTCTATTTTGTACATTGGCGTCTAAGTGTGATACAGTGGAACCTGACTAATTTGAACTTCCTTAATTCGAAATCGTCTTTAATTCGAATTTTTCGTCCAGTCCCGTGAATTTTGTATTAAAGCATTGTTAAAAAATCGTGGATAGTTCGAATTTTGTTTTGGTTAATTCGAACTTTTCCTAAGTTGTAATGTATTGTGGTGCTATATTGTTTCCTACTTCAAGTTGCAGCACCGTGTTCTATTTTTGGAAACAGGGGAGGCGACACGTTACGTTGGAATGTGGTCAGTACACTTCTTCACGCCCCTCCCTCGCTCACTCATACGTCTTTGTTTACACGTACAGTTTTGTATTCCGTCAATCAAGGTCGGATACGTGCGCTGTTCTTAGTGATTCGGTCGTAGCGATATTCTTGTGACGTGCGAGTTTGTTTTGTTTAGTTTTAATTTTGCTTAGTGCATACTGTACAGTAGTGTTTGTGTGTATGTCATTGTCCAAACCACAGTCCTATAAATCATTAACTTTGGCCGAAAAAGTAGCCGTGATAAAGGAAGTGGAAAAGAGGATTCCTTTTAGGAAATTTATTTAATTCGAATTTTTTCCTGGTCCCTTCAAGTTCGAATTATCCAGGTTCCACTGTAGTGTTTAGACTGCTTAGGTGCGTCAAGGTAAGATTCAACCCACTTTTCAAAATAGCATCTAAATCTTCTAGTATGCAACGTCGTTAAATGACGCAATATTTCTGTAAGTCTACAACGCTCTTCAGTGCTCCCCAAGCGCAGCTACGTACTGAAAGCGGACAGGCCGAGTTTGTGTCCCTGGTTTGGAGTATATCAGAAACGCACGAGCTAGATGCACCAGAAGAGCGCCATTGGTTGTAGTCTCCGAGTAACATGTCAACACCACGAGAAATGTACCATTTTCAGAAATTACAAAGAAACCTCGTTCATCAGGACCTGATTGATTCGGATTTCCGCTTTATACGGGCTGAAATTTCACATTAATTACGACGGTTAAACGTCTACGTGACCTTGCAGCTCGTAAACGTCATTCAAAATTGGAACAACAAAACTTATTCATTATTTTATAAGCGAAGTGGTTATTACATGTTCCAAGTGTTTTATAATTTGTTATTGCGAAATTATTGGTGAGTTATAGTAATATATATTTTGGTTTTAATGCATTTTTTCTTTAATTTCTGGATTATCCAGATCTCATGTGAATCCGTATGACACCAGGGTCCCAGTCAAGCCGGATGAACGAGGTTCCACGGTATTTTTTTTTAATCGTTGAGTTTCGTAGATTAACCAGTTATAAATCTAATCTAACCTTACCACTATTTTAAAGAGTAAGGGAGTTGTTTGCCATCTGTGTTTGCGATGTTGCCACGTTATTCAGTTGTTACTCCGCCCGTGCGCTTTTGATACAAGGTTTAGGTGAGCTTTTGCTCCATAACTTCGTGCGCTTTTGATGAGGATTCTACCTCTTGTGTGCTTTCTATGTTCTCCGCCCCAAACGTTCCCGCTGTGCACCTGGTGAAGCTGAGTAAATAATAACCTTGTCTGTGGAAGGCGCCACCAAGATGACGTAGCAATATTTTCTCTTTGTAAATGTCGCAGCAGGATGGGGTAGAGTCCACATTACATAAACAGGCGGAATTCCACGCAACAACAAAAATAAACAGCCTGTAACTGATTTAATGTATTTATACGCCTTGAACACATAATGAGCTGACACACTTTTTAAAATGGATAAAATTAATGAGCTAATTAATTGATGTGCAAACTTGAGTGCACAATCCAGTTTTCATAGAGAGATAATTTTAGAAAATACACTTTTTTTTAGCACCACGTCTTACTACCCGTTCGGGTTATACGCTTAAGTACTAATTACACTAATGATTTTAGAGATTGGAGAGGATATATTTAGAGAAAGTGTACCTACATTTGCGCGGAGGGAGAGTGGAAAACCCTTTTGGAAAAACCACTCATAATACACCCGATCTAGATTCAAACCTCGATCTCCCCGTCATCGGAAGCCTAGTCGACTGCGAGAGTAGCACGTTAGACCATGCGGCCACCGAAGCTAGTGCAACCAACGTTGATAACATTTTACTAGACAGTGAAATCATCCTTAGCGGACACCTTCGGATAACGGATTCTTCTTTATAACGGTCAGTTTAAAATTCTTCAGCAAAATAACACAGGCTTTTACGGTGAAACAACCTCCCATTAACGGACTTTCTCTCACTAACGAGCACTCTACACAATAATCTCTAAACAAGGGACAAAATTTGAAAACACCAGTCCATTTATAGTACTAAGTATTTGACGGTAGGGATGTCAGGATCGCCATTGTCTCGCGCAAAGTGCGAGCAGTCCCACTTTTCCCCCTTAATGCAAGTGTGTGTGTGTATATATATATAAGCCTAGACCTAAGTGATAATAACAGCTATGGTATTTGAAGGACGTACCTACCACCCCTTCCGAGCTATCAGCAGGGGGATATACAGTAGCCCCATGGCTTCTTTGGTGCTGACTGACAGCTGACAGCTTTGAAAAGTTACCAGACCAAATTATGTATCCCTACACCGAACCATATTATCTGCAAAAACATGTGTTTAGCAGCTGTCACTTCTGACAGTCAAAATTTATGTATATATCTAAATGTTGACTGTCAGAAGTCAGCTGTGAGCTGTCAGTCAGCACCAAAGAAGCCATGGGGCTACTGAGTAAGACGGAATCTCAACTTTCAGGGCGGAAGTTGATGACGTCATAGCCCCCCCTCACCTCATTTCCTCCCTCGTGGTTGTCTCGCGTGTTCCAGGGAGTCCCCCCCCCCCCCCCTGATGATCCAGAGGGACATTGGAAGGGGAGAGGGTGTAGGAGATGTGTGGGGATGATTCGTCGGGGGAGACGGTGGTCTCGGGGGACGGGTTGTATGATTGGTTCAGGAAGTCCCCTCACCCCTTTACCTCCCGTCTCGCGTGTTCCCCGCGGCGTAGATTCGCGGGATGTAGGAGAAGGAGGTGTGACATTAGAGAAAAGGCTTACACGATTGGTCGAGAAAAAGAACCTCGTTATAAGTTTCCCACGAACTAAAAAGGGTTAACCTTTAATCCTGACTTCTCTAAACTCGAGTTGAGAAAAAGCTCCTTCTTTCCGGTGGTGACAAATGAAGAATGTTTTCCTGCCAGCTTAGCCCTCACTTGCTCTTTCCCTACTCGGCTGGCGACACTTGAAAAATGTTTTCCGGTGAATTAGTTGGGGTGGCTCAGCTCCCCTAACCGTGAGAGTGCTTTAACTCAGGAAGTTAACATCTGCGTGGGTCTCAGATTCATTTTGGAAGGAAATGGTCTGTGAGAATTTTACAAGAGGGGAGACTTCTCACGCAGTAAAGAGGGCGGAGTCAAACTCTTTTTTCGCGCCGCCTCCTGAAGAGGGGGAGTAGTTTATTTCTATATATTGAGTTACCCCTTTAAGTAGAATCCATTATCTTTTAAATCTTTATATTCTAAACAACATCATCAAGAATGTCTAGTGAATATTCGGCTGCGCTATTGTCAGCAATCGGTTCGAGTGAGATAGTATCAAGGAAGCTGACAGATTTAGAGATAGGTCATGGTTATTATATCACTAATATAAAAGGCGTGACAACAAGATATGGACGCAGAGTTCTCACCTTGTTGGAGAACAAATATAACGTATGGTTACCGGCTCGATTTTCCCTGCTTACCGACGATCAGCTGAAGGAGCTCTCCAAAGCAGATCTGCTCTTGGTCTACCAGGGAATTTCCAAAAACAGCAAGACGGCGCTGATAAACTTCGAAGGTATGTTTATTACAATCTAATCAATCGAAATATGTTTGTACAGTGTATGGGGGGTTTTTTCAACTCTCCCTCTACGCAAATGTGGGTTCTTTTTTCTCAAAAAACCCTTCCTTCAGGTTATCTTGTGATTGTCAGACCACCACCGTGGTTCGGATTCCACGTTAAACTGGGGAATCCTTCATTTCATCTTGTCATTAATCGAAAGATGTATTTTTTTTCCAACTCTACGCAAATGTGGATTCTTTTTTCTCAAAAAACCCTTCCTTCAGGTTATCTTGTGATTGTCAGACCAGCACTGTGGTTCGGATCCTACGTTAAACTGTAGGTCCTTCATTTCATCTTGCCATTAATCGAAAGATGTATTTTTTTTCCAACTCTACGCAAATGTGGGTTCTTTTTTCTCAAAAAACCCTTCCTTCAGGTTATCTTGTGATTGTCAGACCTCCACCGTGGTTCGGATCCCACGTTAAACTTGGGGAATCCTTCATTTCATCTTGTCATTAATCGAAAGATGTATTTTTTTTCCAACTCTACGCAAATGTGGGGTTCTTTTTTCTCAAAAAAAAACCCTTCCTTCAGGTTATCTTGCGAATGCCAGACCTCCACCGTGGTTCGGATTCCACGTTAAACTGCAGGTCCTTCATTTCATCTCACCATTACACATTAGCATATAAACCGAACGGGTGGTAAGATAATACATAATAGTCTACGCTTCCTCATTGATTCGTTCAAATCTCAGTCATGCTGAATGATGATGCTAAAACATTATCAATGTTAGCTTTAAATAACCCATATGATAAAAAACAATAATAGTAAATGTGAGTATTCAATTGTTTTGTGACGAAACAAGACGAAAACTTGAGATTGCCTTTAAGCTTAGATATTGTGATAAGCATTCAAGCCATACAAGTAGTAGGAATAGAGTTTCACAGGCGTTGCTGCAAGTAGAAAGCAAATTTGAAAGATTACCTTAAAAGTTTTTAGCATTAAGTTGTGCTAAAGTGTTATATATAAATTGCGTACGGTAGAGAGTTAAGTTCTTATGTATAATCCTCTAACAAACTTTACTTCGAACCCTAATCTTACTGTCTACATCAGGACAATCGAATGTATTTTCGAGTCATACATTTAATATGATTTTAGTTAATCTAATTAGAGGTATTCAGTTCCTAGCATCACGTCTTACTACCCGTTCGAGTTATACGCTAATATTTTTAGATATAAGAAGTGTACTCGCTTTTGCATGAAGTAGAATCGTAAACCTTTTTTTTGAGAAAATCACACCTCAGTACACGCGACCTAGATTCGAACCTTGATCCTTCTCACTCTTACTCTACGTAAATGCAGGCTCACTTCCTCTACACACAGACGATTCAGACCTGAATTAAACATGCATTAGCTTCAATGTTTGTATATCATGGCTTCATGAACAGCTGACTAGACGTCCCTGTTTTGTTTTTATAGCTGTCTCAGAGCCGCTCGAAGAGATCATAGAGCAAGTTGACCCGAAATGAAGAAGATAATACTGAGGGGAGAGTAGGGCCTTTTTAGAGCATAGTGCACCCGAAAATGACAGAACCACCGGCAAAACGTTTGCGTTTATCACCCCCTATAATTGTATCTCGGCAAACTAATGGGAATAGGGTGTACACTCTCACAGATCTAGACACAAATGAACAACTCTTAATTAGATACTTAAAACATGACGTTGCACTTAGTAAGGGTAAGTTGTATTACGCATACATTGAGCATATACCTGGCCAGATTAAGACCTCGAGTCTACTGATATCAGACCATGACAATATAGACGTACAGATCCAAAGACTTTTGACCTTATCACGAAACTTAGGTACAGGATTTACTCAGTTTAGGCTTTACCTGGAGCCGCTAGGACTATCTATTAAACTTATTGAACAAGCATACGCTCGACGTATAAAGACATACTCAATCAGTAACGAGTTACCCTACAAGGATGTTGTACAGTTTCTCGTTGCGTGCGGAGATATTTATGTAAAAACTGTAGAAAAAGAATCAAACGCGAACGGCCCTATAAAGGTAAATTGTAGCCTCATTTGCGAGTTTAAGCATCCTACTGATGATAGAATTGAAAAGGGTTATTTCAATTCTTCTCTATACAATGTTTTTAACATACTAAACTTAGAGGAGAAATATGAGAATAACGTGCTCTTCCCACTCCTTGCTCAGATTGAGGGCTTTGTTTCTAGAGACTCAGGGTGGATGTACAACGGTACGTTGGAAATGAGAGTAAATTTCTCGAAAAACACTGCTTTCACGATCGGTGCCCACGTTCGAATCCCTGAAACTATTGCCAGACGTAGAGCGTTGATAAATGTTCAAGCTGAAGAAGGACTTTGCTTCCCAGTATCCGTATTGGCGTGCCTCTTTGAGCCGACAGGGTTAGCTCAGCGTTTATCGTCTTATCCTAATTTTCGTGACGTGTTGAATCTAGATGGGATTCCGCTTCCGTTCGAAATGAGATATATTGAACGCTTCGAAAGGCTTAACGATATATCTGTTAATGTGTACACTGCAAAACACGAAGGCAGTGATTCTTATGTGGACACTGCGGACAACTCTAAAAAAATAGTGATCGTTCCCGTTCATGTCAGCGCTAAAGAGTGTGCTAGACATGTTCATTTATTCATGATAAAAGTACATGGGACGGAAAAATATCATTTCAGTGCAATCAAAAATCTGTCACGATTAATAAACCCTCAACTAGCCCCCTTGTCTGATACAAGACGTAGGTATTTTTGTGACCGTTGTTTGAGCTCTTTTCTGACTGAAAATAAACTTGTAAAACATAAAGAAACGTGTAAAAAATTTGGAGCGGTAAGGAGTACATTCCCTCAAGGGGAAAATAAATTCCTGTCGTTCTCACAGTATAAACAACAGGAGAAAACAGGATTTATTGTGTACGCTGACTTGGAGAGTTTACTCGTACCTATAGAAACGTGTGATCCTGACACGAAATTTTCTTATACTGAGAATGTACAGAGTCATGTAGCATATTCTGTAGGCATGTACACTAAATGCATTTTTAATGATAATCTCTCGGAGTATCGTCACTTCACGGGAAAAGATTGTACAGATCAATTTGTTGAAGCTCTCGTAGATACAGCAAAGCGCGTACTAGATTATTATAGTACTGTAGTTCCAATGACGCCGCTAACACCTGCTCAAAGAGATGCTCACAATACGGCTACTCATTGTCATATCTGTGAAAAACCCTACGCGAATGATGATATCCGCGTTATGGATCATTGTCACTTGACGGGACTTTACCGTGGTAGCAGTCATGCAGGGTGTAATATTAATTACAAGAACCCTAGTCATCTGAGCGTGGTCATTCATAATGCACGATGCTATGATAATTATTTCCTTCTCGAATCACTCGTTGAACGTAGAGAAACTGATCCGTTCACAGGGGAGAGCGTTATTGTCAATCCAGGGAAAGTTAAGGTTATTGGCGAGACGATGGGTAGATTCAAAGTAATCATGAAATATATTCGTCACGGATTTCGAGGGATCACAATTAAAATTATTGATAGTTTCAGCTTTCTGTGTACCTCCCTAGAGAAATGCGTATCTTACCTCGAACCTGAGCAGCTTAAAATCACTCGTAAGTATCATCCTGATGATGAACGTTTCAAACTAGTCGCTCGTAAAGGGGTGTTCCCCTATGACTATATAGATTCATTTGAGCGACTGAACGAGACTCAGTTACCGAGCAAAGATAAATTTTATAACGCGCTCACGGATACTCATATCTCTCAGGAGGACTATAGTCACGCTCACGAGGTTTGGCGGCTATTCGAATGCAAGAATCTTTGGGATTACTCGAACCTCTACCTTCATACCGACGTAACACTACTAGCTGACGTCTTTGAGAACTTTCGTGATCTTTGTATGAAAACGTATAGGCTCGATCCCGGATGGTCTCTTACGGCCCCCAGTCTAGCGTACCAAGCTCTATTGAGAATAACCCAGGTACGGCTCGAATTAATAGATGATGTAGATATGCATCAATTCATTGAGGGAGCTATTCGAGGAGGGATATGTTTCGTAGCTAATCGTCATTCTGTAGCTAATAATCGTTATATGAGTTCATTTGACCGTTCCAAACCAGAGTCTTACCTCGTTTATCTAGACGTGAATGGACTCTATTCATTTAGCATGTTGAGCTCATTACCCTATGGAGGGTTCAGATGGCTTGAAGATGATGAAATTGAACGCTTGAACGTGCTAAACGTGGAGGACGATGCGGATACGGGCTATATCTTGCAGGTAGATCTTGAATACCCACAAAATGTACATGACGCTCATTCTGACTTGCCGTTCTGTCCTGAGAAAGGGATTCCACCCGTAGGGAAACACGAGAAATTGTTAACGACTCTAGCTGATAAGACTAGGTACGTCATTCACTATCGTCATCTAAAGTTATGTTTAGTGAATGGGTTGAAACTGACGAGAGTCCACCGTGTTCTCAGTTTCAAACAATCTCCCTGGATGGCTCCGTATATTAAGCTGAACGCGGAAATGAGGAGTAAAGCGAGCAATCAGTTTGAAAACATGTTTTTCAAATTGATGAACAACGCCGCATTCGGCCGTCTTATATCTAACAAGAGGGCCTACCGTACGATAAAAATAACTACCAGGTGGGAAGGTAAATTTGGGGCTGGTAACCTTATAGCCAGTCCAAACTTTAAAAACCGTATGATTGTATCAGAAAACCTGGTTATCATTGAGATGGAACCGCAGGAGATTTACTTTGATATGCCAATTTATGCGGGATTCGCCATTTTGGAAATCTCTAAAGTAATCATGTACGGCCTACATTACCAGGCCATGGTTCCAGCCTTCCACCAGGTACACTAAAACTCCAATACACTGACACAGACTCGCTCCTCTACTATATAACAGTCGAGGACGCCTACCGGCGACTTATCCCGTTAGCTAACGACTATCTGGACACCTCCACTTACGGTCAAGACAATGTTTACGGCATGCCTGTAGTAAATAAAGGGGTGCTCGGTAAACTAAAAGATGAGACACATGGTCGGGTCATCACTGAGTTCATTGGTTTACGCCCTAAACTGTATTCATTTGCTGTACAAGGGGGTGGTGAGATGCTCAAAGCTAAAGGTGTCAAGAGTAGCGCGTTAAGAACGCTCTCTTTAGAGGACTATCGTAATTGTTTAACTAAAGAAACAGTAGTCATGAGAGAAGCCCGTTCAATAAGAGCTGTAGGATTTAAACTTTTCACTCAAAAATTTAATCGGGTTGCACTTTGCTCTATCGATGATAAACGATACATGTTACCCGGATCGGACAGAACTCTACCTTGGGGTCACTACGCAATAGGGGAGCAACCAACTACTTCCCTCCAAGAGACGATGATTGAAGCTGGACCATCATGTACGGGTGTCAGTGAGTGATCTACAGGCATCTACTGGCCCCTTACGTCAATGTTAGTGCTCTTTTTTTAAAAAAAGACTTGAGAAAAAATAAACTAATTTAGCGCATGTTTTCTGTAGGTATAGTCACTAGAAAAAAAATGTTAGTGCTTTAGTATGTAAATAGAGTTTTGATTAATGTCACTAGAAAAAAGACTTGAGAAAAAAAGCTGGCGTATGTTAGTGCTTTAAAAAGACTTGAGAAAAGTATTCTTGCTCTGTAACTAATTTAGCGCGTGTATCTGTTTTAAAAAAAAATGTTTATCATTATATTCATTAAATAGAGTTTTCTGTGTGTATATATGTTTTGATTAATGCAAAAGTGAATAATTATGTCACTATACCTTTATCATTAGTGCTTTAAAAAAGACTTGACTGAAGAAAAAAAAAAAATATACTAATTTAGCGTGTATCTGTTATATTCATTAAATAGAGTTTTCTGTGCGTGTGTATTGTTTTTTTTACCTGACCTCTCCAAGATTACAACTCGGAGCTCCTAGAGTACATAAGGTAACAGCTAGGGTTAGAACCTAAGTCTCTCTGAGTACGGGCTGGTACAAGGAAGGCTATACCCGTCATCTCCTACTCTGAGAGAGGAGAGGAGAGGGAGAGGCAGAGAGATAGAAAGAGGGGAGAAGAGAGAGAGAGAGAGAGACAGAGAGATAGAAAAGATCATTTTAGATATGTTTTTTTCCAGCCTAGTCGAGGAAAGGAAGGCTATACCCGCCACCTCATACTCTGAAGAAAAAAGGGGAGAAGAGAGAGAGAGAGAGAGACAGAGAGATAGAAAAGATCATTTTAGATATGTTTTTTTTCCAGCCTAGTCGAGAAGAGGGGGGCTATACCCGTCAGCTCCATAGCTGGTTCATGATAACATAGTGTTAGAATGGGAGGTATAGCTGGTTCATGATAACGTACTGTTAGAATGGGAGGTATATCTGGTTAATGATAACATACTGTTAGAATGGGAGGTATATCCGGTTCATGATAACATAGTGTTAGAATAGGAGGTATAGCTGGTTCATGATAGCATAGTGTTAGAATGGGGGGGTATATCTGGTTCATGATAACATACTGTTAGAATGAGGTGTATAGCTGGTTCATGATAACATAGTTTCATGGAAATAGCTTTATCTGATGGTTAGAAAAGTTCTAAAAGGGAAGGAGAGCTATACCCGTCATCTCCTACTCTGAGAGGAGAGAGAGAGAGAGAGAGAGAGGAGAGGGAGGGAGGGAAAGAGAGAGAGGAGAGAAGGAGAGAGAGAGAGAGAGAGAGGAGAAAGGAGAGAGAGAGAGGAGAGAGAGAGAGAGAGGAGAGAGAGAGAGAGCTGAGGGAGAGAGAGAGAGAGAGAGAGAGAGAGAGAGAGGAGAGAGGGAAGAGAGAGAGAGAGAGAGAGAGAGGGAGGGAGAGGGAGAGAGAGAGAGGGAGAGAGAGAGAGAGAGAGAGAGAGAGGAGGGAGGGAGAGAGAGAGGAGCTGAGGGAGAGAGAGAGAGGGAGAGGGCGAGAGAGAGAGAGGGAGAGAGAGAGAGAGAGAGAGCTGAGGGGGAGGCCAATTATATTTAACTAGGACTGATTGCTATTGATATGATTTAAATTTCTAGACCTAAGTACTATAGTTGTATTTGTAAACAAAATTAGTTACAGGTTCATATTGTTTACACTATCATCATACAAACTGATCGATAAGCTGTAAAAAAATATCTCGTAGGCTAGATGAGACATGTAGCCAACCCGATTTGGAACAACTGGTTGACAAGTTCATGCTTAGGTGAACAAAGTGACGGCAAAACTGACGGACCAATTGGGACTCCAGCTAACTGATCGGCAACACACTGGTCAACATGTGTGTGTGTAAAAGTGGTCTACAGACAGGTAAGTGACTTGTCATGCAAAAGCAGTATCGATCACGTGCTCGTTAGAACCCGAGTCTCTCAGAGTACAGTACGAGGTAGCTAGTTACAGACTGATGCAATAACCAGTCACAGTCGGGGGTTACAACCCTGGACCTCTCAGAAAAAAACAGTCTGGTACAATAATCTGGATCTCTCAGAGAACAGTCTGATACAATAATCTGGACCTCTCGGAGAACAGTCTGGTACAATAACCTGGACATCCTAGAGTACAGTCTGGTACAATAATCTGGACCTTCCCAGAGTACAGTCTGGTACAATAATCTGGACCTCCCAGAGTACAGTCTGGTACAATAAGCCAGGACTCCCCGAGTACAGTCTGGTACGAACCTCCTAGAGTACAGTCTGGTACAATAATCTGGACCTCCTAGAGTACAGTCTGGTACAATAATCTGGACCTCCTAGAGTACAGTCTGGTACAATAACCCAGACCTCTCAAGAGTACAGTCTGGTACAATAATCTGGACCTCCCAGAGTACAGTCTGGTACAATAAGCCAGGACTCCCCGAGTACAGTCTGGTACGAACCTCCTAGAGTACAGTCTGGTACAATAATCTGGACCTCCTAGAGTACAGTCTGGTACAATAACCCTGGCCTCCCAGAGTACAGTCTGATACGAACCTCTCAAGAGTACAGTCTGGTACAATAATCTCCCAGAGTACAGTCTGGTACGAACCTCCCAGAGTACAGTCTGGTACGAACCTCCCAGAGTATAGTCTGGTACGAACCTCTCAGAGTACAGTCTGGTACGAACCTCTCAGAGAATGGTCAGGATTAGAAGCTGAGCCTCTCAGAGCACAGTTTGCTGCAATAACAGTTGAGATTACAACCTGGCATTCTCAGAGGACGGTCTGATACACTAACAGTCGGGGTTAGAACCCAGGCCTTGGAAAAGAGAGCGCCAATGATGGTACATAACCTTTTAGACTATTTAAATGGGATCACCTTAAATAATAAAGTCATGGGTACACTCGCATCCTTACCCTGTAAAGAAAACAAAAATGTTAATCGTTAATTCTTTTTATTTTAAAAAGAGCTCGTTACATTTCTAAGAATAATCGTTAAAAAGTTTAATACATTGCAAGTAACTGTGAAAAAGTTTTTTTTTTTTAAAAGTGTTCACTCAACCCGTCTTGCAGCTTCTTTACCGCAGGCTCCTCGTTCGTTTCCTCAGTAGTTTTACTCTTCTTTCCACGTGAACGTTTAGAAGCGTCAGTAGTTTTCTTCCTCCGTTTGACTGTGTCAACCTCGTCTTGACCGCAGAAGCATGATAACTTATTGAAATCAATACACTCTTTATACTCATTTATCAAGACTATCATATGAAGCAAAGCTGGAATAACCGAACTCGTATCGTTCCGCATCGCACTCTTGGTCAGATCGCAAAAGTTTTGTCCGATCAAACTTAATATTCTTAAACCATTCGCTGAGCACTCAGACATTTTTTAAGCTTTGTACTTGTCGCTATCGGTGTTGTTGATACTCTGTAGCCGACTCAACTCTTCAGTTCCTTTAATATAGATTGTCGTGTACTGAACTTTTCACCTCCCCTCCGCCAGTTTTGCGCAATGTTGCCTCATTTATGATGTCATTTTGCTAACATCACTGCTTGAAGGGTTATAGCGAACAACTCTATCGTGTATGATTAGACAAAACGCCTTGGTATTTACCGGGATATTTTCCTCCGTCTCGAACGTTATACGGCATGTCACCATACCGTCCTTGAGAGTATCTTCCTGTCGGCTGGCATCGAACACGACAATGGGTGCATGAGACTTGAAATGGGAAGGATCAAGTAAAGGTAAAGAGGCGCTCGTTCCGTAGTACGAAGTCTGGAAATTAGCATAGTCTTCGTATAATTTCGAGAAGGAATCCTGTCTAAAGTTCAAGTTCATATCCTCGTAAGGGTACATGTTAGAATTTAGATAGAGTTTGGCATTACGTAAATTACAATGATCAAAAATACTTCTATCTGCTGCCGTCGTGTTGTTCCGTCCGGTCTGAAGCGCGAAAACAACGTAACGAGGTTTTTCCAGCAAAGTTGACGTTTTCACGGTCCAATCATGTTGATTAGAGGTGGGCACGTTAGGGTACTCGTACAATTCCCAAGTACGGAAAGGTAGCTCGATGATCCTCCCGCTCTTGATGAAATTAAGCAGGTTGAGACGATTGATATCGTCAGTCTTTATATGCGGTACAAGCCAAGATATTTTACTTAACTCGATCCTAGAGGGCGTCTCTGCAGCAGGAGGTGGGGCTCTTTGTAAAGCGTTATTGTCGCCGGTCGAACGAACTAGCACCAGCTCTTGTTTCGCATTGATCAGTATTCGAGAATAATCTTCGACGAATCCTAGTATGAGACGTAAAGGGATGCATACGTCAAAGATGCCTGTTTCAGCGTGTACGTGAACTCCTTCAAGTCTCCAACCGGCGTTTGAAAGATGAGTCTGCCAACCATTCCTTATAGATAGATAGTTTTTAAGCTGAGTCGAAATACCCACATCTCTCGATTGATCAATCTCTACGCCGTTGATCTCATAGGCGATTCTTGAGAATAGATGCAGTATTCCGTTATTAACAATCCTCGAAGTGCTTCCAGGTTCTCCCGTATTCAAAAGTAGTCGTCCTTTGATATGCAGCAGAGAGCGGTGCGGTAGTGTGCATAACCCTTCTTGTTGGATAGATATCCTAAGCTCGTTCCCGTTAGCTAATGGACCGGGAATATACGAGGCGTAGGAATGATACTGGAAACTGCTCAAGGCTGTATCGAAAGCGGCAGACTCTCCAACGTTCAGAATATCCACGGTGTCATCCATTATTTTCGTAACGAGTAACCTAGACGCCTTAAATAGAGTTTATTGGCAGGTGTTAACACTTTCACTGTCCTTCTCTCAATGTTTCGAGGAAGACTTCGCCGTCTTGTTTTATCTAGTACGAGTCCCATCCCCAGCGACTCGTTTCAGATGCAGACGTAGTGATATCGTCTCGTCCCTAAAGTTGATGATATCACCTCGTTCGTCAACAAGTCGTACCGCGATAGACTCTATTACTCGCTTCGTTACCGGAAGGTAAATGATATTGTTAGGCGCTTCCACTATCTTATAGCCTGGCGGGACGGTCATGCTGAACTCGTGCAAGGTATGACTCGGTTCTCCGTTGACGTAAGCTCCGCTAGCGAGACTGCATTCTACGCGGATCACATTCACATGAAGAATATTCACAGTATTGGTAGATATGTGCGTCTTCCCTGCAGGAAGTATGACCGAGTCGAACCCTAGCAAGGATGCAAACGTGCTAGGTCGGGTAAAGTCGATAGGTTTATTGCAAGTGATATAGCTCTTTAAAGTGCTAGGGTCACCGATAATCGAGAGCTTTACGTTACTCGGGACTTCCCTTCGCAAGAATCGATCCAACGCCTCAAGTTCATAGGTACCTGGAGGCACTGTATACTCTTTACCATCACAATAAAATTTATTATTACGCTCGTCAATGTTCGGTATGGAATTGAACGTGGCCAGATTGATCAGTCCGATGAACCATTCTTCTTCACGATTCTCTTCTCCGAGCAGGATATGAGGGAAGTAGTTCTCTGTCAGATTCGAACTCTGACCTGTCAGTGTAAGCGTCATAGACATATTTACTAAGTTCGAACGTCAGCGCGAGTATTTAAGGAAGGCTAAACAAAGATGACCGCATAAAACGGTACCGTACTCTTGATACCGAGTATGATTATAGGTGATGGGTATTCCTCCGAGATAACGAACAAGTTCGAGCGGTGGTCTTAGATCACCGAAACTATCGAAATAATCGGCTCGTTCACCGTTTTTCTTATACGCCACCCAATGCGTACCCTTACCGCTATCATCGTCAAGATTGATGATGGCGTTCTCCATCCTCCAAGGAGTACCGCTAGGTAAAGCATCTCTTGCAAATACTCCTCTAAAGAAGGGGATTTTTAACTCGGCGGCGTACTTGCGCAGATCCGTTTCGGTAAGGGCACGTTTAGGTAGTCATTTAATTTTCGGGTAAGGTCGTAGATACATGCCTTTCCCCATGGCAATAGCTTCGAGCGTACGATTATGTCTCTGAGCCTCGTTCAATTGTTTCGTATTGGCCTTAGCACTTTGTACCGCCTTCGTGATTCCTGCAGCTCCTCCAGCGACGGCTCCAAGCGCAGCGATCAGAGGTAGTATAGGTAGAATTCCGCCCTTCTTCTTACGGCGTCTAGTAGTAGTAGTAGTAGTAGGACGCCGTTGACGCCGTTGAGTCTTCTTCTTCCTCTTTAGACCTGAACCCATCTTGACTTTAGCTTTCATCGCGTTGGTGACTGCCCACGCGGCGGCTTTCTCACCCAACTTTGAGTCAGGCGCGAGTAATCTTTTCCACGATTTCTCGATAAGTTCACGATCTGCAGTATGACGACCTGCAAGATCTTTCACCTTGGAGTATGCGATATCGTGCTCTTTACAGTGTCGATCTAACTCGTTTATTCCAGGATCACCTCGTTTCAATCGTTTTTCCAACTTTGTCCCCGGCCCGCAGTACTGGTATCCAGGTATATGCGCTTCAAACGGTAGATTATTGATTATCTTATCCAACAATCCTCCCCCTCTTCTTCGTCTCATGACACGTACTGATTAGCATTTATATAGGTGTGCACATTATATAGATGAAGTAGTAGTCGACATGCGGCTCGAGAAACAGACAGATTCTTTAACTGTTCACAACAACGATCACGATGAGGGTAGAGCTTTACCTCAGAGACACGGTACGTTGTTACCCGATACTATCCGCTGCATCATCTGCGGGCCTTCGAATTGCGGTAAAACCAACACCATGATCAGTCTGTTGGAGGAACCTAACGGCCTACGCTTCAAGAACGTGTACGTTTACTCTAAATCGCTGTACCAGCCCAAGTATCAACGTTTATCGAAGGTCCTCTCACTCATTGAAGGTATGGGCTATTTCCCTTATTCCGACAACGCGGAAATTATTCCACCGTCCGAGGCTGAACCCGACTCTGTATTCATTTTCGACGACGTCGCTTGCGATAAACAGTTTAATATACAGGCTTATTTCAGTATGGGTAGGCATAAGTCTATAGACTGTTTCTATCTCTGTCAGACGTACTCGCGCATCCCGAAACAGATGTTGAGAGATAACGCTAATCTTCTCATCCTATTCAGGATGGACGATACGAACCTGAGACACGTCTACGACGATCACGTAAACACAGATATGACTTTCCAAAAATTTAAGGAGGTATGCTCACTGTGTTGGAAAGAAAACAAGTACGATTTTCTGGTGGTGAGCAAAGATCATGAGTTCGATAAAGGACGATATCGCTACGGGTTCGATACCTTTATCTTGCACGATTAACAAGAACGTATATTCAGTACACGGTAAGACATCATGTCGTCCATATCTAAATTCGGTCATAGCCTCTACAAATATAGATCTCTCATCGAGCCGGAGGGAAATCTAACTCTAAACTCTCAAGGGTATTACGACGCTAGATCGAAAAGGATCGTCAACGTCGAGTCGCCCGTCACATCTAAGGATGTCTGTAACAAGTCTTACGTCGATAGGATGGATGCAAGGCATAGTAACGAGCAGATAGTCGCTCTCAACACTGCCAAGGACCTCATCAAAGGACAGATGGAATCGCTGATTGAGGATTTGGAGAGGGATCGAATAAAATACGTTAACTTTGAGAAGAGCGCTCGTCAAGGGATGGAGGAGGTGTGGAAACTGGCTCAAGAGCGTCTCGACGAAAATAGAACGAGGCTTGACGCTTTAAGTTCAAAGCTGCTAAGCCTAGAGGAAACTTTCGAGATACAACGAGGCATTTACAACGATTTTATAGCCGGAGGTGTACTACGCTTAAGAGGAGCGGATGACAACAAGCTTTACGATGCAGACGGTGTAGTTTTGCGAAACATAGGTATGCCCTCATTACCTTCAGACGCTGCGTCTAAAGCTTATGTAGACTCTACGGTTAATCGTAGTTTCATCTACATCTACTTGGATTCGAAACCTATGCGGAAGGATGCGAGACATTTCGAATTGACTCTAACGGGTGAACGTGGTTATAAGTTCAAGAGGGCGGGCATCGTTTCAACGATGGTCATGAACTTGAAAGATATTATTTGCTTGTTGAATCTTAAAATTATCGACGATCCGCCTTTTGAGGTGTCCAAAGATGACTCTATATCTTTCATGATAGAAAAACGCCCGACAACGTCTCAGATTTTACACGTAGAATTAGGTTTTACTTACGTTTAGATATAATGAACCGTATCTTCACGGTGAGAGACATTCACACCTTACATCATGACGACGAAGGTTGCGGAGGATATCATAAAAGCTAGTAAGATTATTAAACGAAAGTATAAACAACTACGTGATGCACGACACGAGTCTGAGCACGTCGCGAATGAAACGTTCAAACCTATCACGGATCCTCTAAACAAGATGGTGAAGGCGCTCGCGGAACCTGAGGAGACGGAAGCCTTACCTGAGACATTGGAAAACAACCATCTATTGGATACTTATCTTTATTCATCTCACGCTCATTCCGATAAGACCTACGGAGTCCGTCATGAAGGTGACTCTACCAAGCTCGGAGATAGCCGTATCGTATTCAACGGGAGAGACGGTACAATACTCCTTAACAATAAGACGGTGCCGTATACTCGAGGACTATTAGAATTACTTTTCAGAAGAGCACCTACCCATTATACAAAGGAGGATCTGAAAGTATACAAGTCTATGCTTGAAGAAACGAACGCGCATCGGTTGAGAAACGAACCATACGCTCGTATCAAGATGCGAGCCGGATCGAAGTATTCGTTAATCATCAAACCTATGTTTGAGGAGGAACTTGAGGGTGAGGGTTTATACAAGATGGAGTCGGGACGAGGGGTCGATTATACCTATTGGGACGATCCTAACGAATTGGTGGATCGATTACGACTCTTGCGCGCATCTACCGAGGCCGGTCATTCAGCTCACCATAACGAGATCGTTTCTATCATTGAGGAATTACGCGAGGCGGGAATCATCGTATAAAGACGTTCATCTCTTCTGTACTTTATCATAATCATGTCTGGCGTCAAGTGGGAGATTGCACGTGAACTTCATCGTCCGGCAAGACGACGATTTCCTCGAAGACACGTTAGCGTACGAGGCTTGAACGAGCTCCTTCAGGCCGATCTAGTGGAGATGATACCTTACTCTGGATCGAATAAGGGCTTCAAGTACCTTCTCACCGTCATCGACGTGTATTCCAAGAGGGCTTGGGCCGCACCCGTCAAGACTAAGACGGGTAAGAACGTCAGCGCCGCAATGGCTCTCCTCCTCAACAAGGTGGGTTTACCTCGCGTACGTCATCTCCAAACGGATAATGGTACAGAGTTTTACAACCCTGAATTCAAAACGCTCATGAAGAGAAAGAGAATCAATCATTATTCTACATACAGCAACGTCAAGGCTAGCGTCGTGGAACGATTTAATCGTACTCTCAAGAACATGATGTGGAGGAGGTTCACGGCTAAAGGTTCATATCGATGGATCGATATGATCGATTCCTTACTGAACGAATACAATCGTACAGTACACTCAACCATAAAGATGAGGCCTATAGACGTCAAGGATGATAGACTTTTACATACCGTCTATAAACGTTTCAAGATGTCAGATTCCACGCCGAACATTTTTAAAGTAGGTGATATAGTTCGTATCAGCAAGTATAAGGACGTTTTTGAAAAGGGTTATACTGCGAACTGGTCGACCGAACTGTTTAAAATACGTAACGTCGTCGAGACTAATCCCAGGACCTTCCTACTCGAAGATATGAAAGGTAATCCTATCACGGGAGGTTTCTACGGTAAGGAGCTTAGAAAGACCTCGTATCCGGATGTTTACCTCGTAGAGAAGATAATCAGACGTTCTGGAAATAGAGTATACGTCAAATGGTTAGGGTTCGACTCGTCTCACAATTCATGGATCGAGGCGAAGGATATAGTGTAGAAGGAGGGGAGGGCGCGTTCCCCTCCTCCATTCCGAGCGTATAAAGCGGGCGTGAGGAGGGGGGACGTATCTCATTCAACATGTTTAGCCGGTTGGGTTACCGTCTGGAGGACATGAGCGATATTAAGATTTCGAACGGCGGTTTAGAATATCATATCGCGAGTGTTGACAAAGGTTACAGCGAGTGCTGTGATTCTTCCGTGCACTGGCTCGGATGCCATAATCCCGGAATGTGGGAATCGAGTCAGTCTGTCGAACGCTGTTCTACCGCTTGTCCGGTCTACAATCTTAAGGAAGGAGACGATCCGCTAATTCTCCGGGAATCGAGTCGGTCCATCGAACGCGGTTCTACAGCTTCCCACGAGGATGAGCCGGAATCGAGTCAGCCCGGTACTACAGCTTGGGCAGAGGAGGAAAACGCTTTGTGCGTCGAGTTGGACCGAATCGAGCGTGAGGAACTCGATCGTGTCAAGCACATCTCTGAACTTGAAAAGTTTCGTACGTACAACGTTCGCCGCCTAGAAGGAGACGAAGAGATCAGCGAGGATGAGGATGAACCGAACATCATAACGCTAGACTATGTAGGCAAAGTACATCTGCCTGGTAAAAACTTTGGGGCGCGCTACAGGAGTCGCTTTAACGCTTCACAGAGAGGACTGTTATATCTGGGTGAAGGCGAGTACGAACTGTTCAAGTGGTGAAGTGTTCTAACATGTTTAGAGAAAGATATTTTTTTTTTTTTTTTGTACGCATCAAGTGAAAGACTATGAGGGACTTTGGTGCGCGCTACAGGAGCCGCTTTAACGCTTCACAGAGAGGACTGTTATATCTGGATGAAGACGAGTACGAACTGTTCAAGTGGTGAAGTGTTCTAACATGTTTAGAGAAAGATATTTTTTGTATGTATCATAATAAACTGTGTGAAGGCGAGTACGAACTGTTCAAGTGGTGAAGTGTTCTAACATGTTTAGAGAAAGATATTTTTGTATGTATCATAATAATCTGGGTGAAGACGAGGATGAAGTGTTCTAACATGTTTAGACAAGACTTTAGAGAAAGATATTTTTTGTATGTATCGTAATAATCTGGCTGAAGACGAGTACGAACTGTTTAAGTATCGAAGTATTCTAACATGTTTAGACAAGACTTTAGAGAAAGATATTTTTTGTATGCATCAAGTGAAAGACTATGAGGGAAAGAGAATTTATATGTATGTATGTATGTATCATCATAATCTTAAGAATATACTCGCTAAATAAAAAAGTTGTACTATTTATTTAAGTCCTTGATCATAGAAATAAAAGCTAAGAGGCTATGTATGTTTCATTCAGAGCAGGAAAATATCATTTTATATATGTATTTTTTCCAGGCTGTTCGATGAAAGGAGGGATATACCCGTCATCCCTACTCTGAGAGAGAGGGAGAGACAGAGAGATAGAAAGAGGGAGGGGAAGAGAAGGAGAGACGGAGATAGAAAAGATCATTTTAGATATGCATTTTTTTCAGCATAGTCTAAAAAAACTGTTCGAAGGAAAGAGAGAGAGATGGAAAGAGGGGAGGAGAGAAAGAGAGAGAGATAGAAAGAGAGACCTCCTTCTCCTACATCCCGCGAATCTACGCCGCGGGGAACACGCGAGACGGGAGGTAAAGGGGTGAGGGGACTTCCTGAACCAATCATACAACCCGTCCCCCGAGACCACCGTCTCCCCCGACGAATCATCCCCACACATCTCCTACACCCTCTCCCCTTCCAATGTCCCTCTGGATCATCAGGGGGGGGGGGGGGGACTCCTGGAACACGCGAGACAACCACGAGGGAGGAAATGAGGTGAGGGGGGGCTATGACGTCATCAACTTCCGCCCTGAAAGTTGAGATTCCGTCTTACTCTACTGTAATAGCAATTTAATCAGTTCTGTGTTCATGCGCACAAAAACAGTAATGAAGTCCTACTGTTCACTTTTAATTTCATTTGAGTAGTCTTGGTTATGTACAGGAATCTATGTTAGGCCCTACAAAAGTAATTCAATAGTGATAATTATCCTGCATACAATAATGCACAGTGTATCAATTGGATTGTTGAAGTTAATATTCACAGAAAAAGTTTCAGATAGATTAAGCTGTGTTTAAGAAGTTTGACTTAAAAAAAAAGACTAATTTTGTTTATCCCGGAAGTTGTCCGCTATTAAGATATTTCACTGTATAACAATAGTATGAGAACTGAGGATTGTTCAGACGGGTTAGTAAGATGTGTTCCAAACTGATTCAATCATAGTTATAATAATATTAATAATGGGAACTGCGTATAGACCGGACTGGTAGATATAGTAAGATGCGGTGAGTAGCAATGATCGTGGGAATTGCGAATAAACCCCGACAGGTTAAGGCAAGACGCGGTGATATTCCCAATAATGGGAACGATGTGAAGTTGCTTAGTGGCGCCTCTGGCGGCCGAATTTAGACGGCGCCAATCGTGGCTGCCAGGGGGGCCACACGTAGAGGAAGTGGGCTGGCTGGGGTCACAGCCGCCGAACTTGTAATTACTGGGACAGGGATACATTGCCGACCATAGCGGACAAACAGTAGCCCTGTGTCGCAACTTGGCCCCGTGGTCTGAGAAAATAACAATCTTTGAGGATTTGGAACTAAGGGCGTTCAACTGGACATCCGTAATTTATACCAAATAAAAAACACACACAAAATAACCTATTAACTTGTTTAAAAATATAAGTTTTTAATTGTATTTATTTTTGCACAGATCCTGATATAGTCCAATTTTCACATGAAGAATGTTATCTTCTAACAGGGAGAAAAGCTAATAGGACTACTTTCACGTATTCATACGTAAAGTCACTTGATCTGCAGCTGTCATTTATTACTAAATAATATAGAGAAATATTCATCAATGTTGACCGCGAAGAAAAAAAAATGCCTAAAAATTTAATTTTTTTATATTTAGCACTTCTTACCGCCCATTCGGGTTATACGCTTAGGTTCTAATTACGTTAATCTAGAGGAAATGTACCCGCATTTGTGTGGAGAAAAAGTGGGGAATCATTTAAAACCACCCTCAGCACACCCGACCGGATCGAGCTCCGATCTCCCCATCTTCAGCAGTCTAGTCCAACACGAGAGTAGCGCATCGAATACCTCCAAAAAGCGGCAGGTTCTTTACCTTGGTGTATAACTTTTTATCCCTCCTCACTCAAGCAGATACCAGTACACTTCCTTTAAATAAAACCTTACTCATTCTTAACTCACTAGAGGGGGAGGGGGGGGGAATGCATGTAGATAGAACCCAAACAGGGTAGATACGCGGTACCAAAAATCAAAGTGGCGACGTTATATTGTATGTGTGTGTCATCGTCCCCCTAGCCCCCCCCCACCCCCCCAAGGGGCACACCAATGATTTTTGCTGTGGTTTTCCATACACTATACACTCGCCCCTTCGATGCTGCTGTATTTCATAGCCCCTACTACTTAGATTAAGTCATTGATAATTCCTGTGTTGTACCATTAAAAACACATTATAATAAGAACCAATCAACGACGAATAAGAAACGTGAGCCAACTAAAAGGTACCAGTAAAATATTAGTCCCGAAATACCAATTGACGCAAATTTCATTGGGAGCTACTAGACTGGGGCGTTCCTTGGTTCCTTCTGATAATTACGTTCTCTGGTATCTTCGCCCCCCTGAGGCACACAGAGAGGAAGGGAGAGATGGAGGTTACAATAACCACGAGGCGCCAGCCAAGTTGATGACCCCCCTCAAACTAACAAAGTTAGAAGGACTACCATTTTATAACTCTCGAGGAAACGGGTCGGCTTGATACACACTACTGTTGCGTCATATTTCAGGAATGTGCCGGTATATTCGCCATAAAGGTGTGTTGTAGCGCCCCCCCTTCTTTAACTATGACCAACCAGACCGTCAGAGGGGCGCCCGCCTGAGAGTGTTCTAAAGCACCTTAAGCTCTCGGATCCACCCCTACCCCTTTCTCTCTCCCCTTGAAGTGTTTCTAGACGCGTAACACCCCACTCTCTTAAGTGCCGGATTGACACAGTAGCGGGTAACCTGGCGGTCTAGGGGTCCGGGTTTCAATCCTCGGTCCCGGCACAGATTTATCTGATTACCAAACCCTTCCTTCACCTCTGACAAGACATCTTGTGAATGTGGTGAATGCCAGGCCTCCACCGTGGTTCGGATCCCACGTTAAACTGTAGGTCCTCCATTTCATCTCACAATCACCCTACCATTACACATTCGCGTAAGTGTGTACAACCCGAACGGGTAGTAAGACGCGGTGCTAATAATAATAATAATAATAATAATAATAATAATAATAATAATATACTTCAGTTTGACAATATTTTTTTTTTAATATTTAACATTTAAGTATACTTTGGTTACACCGTCAGTCAAGCAAGTATAACCCAATTTTCTTAAGAATAGACACATCTGGTATCTATCATAAAAAGGTTACTATACCAACGTTCACGTATTCATACGTCAAGATATCTGATCTGCAGCTGTCACTTTTGATAGATTTTATCAATACCTATAAAATAACACTAATAAAATAGTTAAATGTTTTCATTGTTGAACGAAAAAGTTTGTATTTTCGACTATTATTTCAGGATCATTAAGTTTGGTCTAACCGCTTCAGTAGTTGTATGATATAAGTTTCTAAGGCGTCACTCTCGCAATAGAATGGACCACTCCCCCTACACGTAAATGTGGATACACTTCTATTAAATTAAACCTTTTTCATCCCTAACACATTGGAGTAATAATACATAAGCGTATAACCAACACTAACGGGTTATGTATTAAAGACGCGCTACCGGTGAGGAATCAAGTAACGCAGCTGAAAGGTTTGCGAGAGGGGGAGGGGACGGCTATAATATTTATACAAGGGGGGGAGTGTGGGAGGGAGGGGGGTACATCACAGTCTTACGTAACACAGATCTTACACTTACATTATAATGTTGAAAAAAAATGACACTACTGTTCATGCTCTCATGGTTAATAAAGATACTTAAGCGATAACTTCACAAAAACTTCGTCTTAATGTGCAACGTTACGTAACACTGGTTGGAGGGAGAGAAAGGTCAGGATAAATGACAAAAGGGTGTTACGTGGGGGTCGGGGGAGAAAAGGGGAGTCAGATAAGGTAAGAAAAAGGAGTTACCACGTTGTTTATGGATAACCCCCTGAAAGAAAGCATGGAAAAAAAAAACTTGTAATTTTAAACAACAAGACGTGTTTATTTTACTGTCTACCCTATTTCTATAATACAGTAGTTCAATATTTAAAAGTGACCCCTACTCCGCATTCAAGAATAGTGTTTATTTGATCCCCAAGTTGATAGTAAGCCACAACAGCATCAAGACAACGACAGCGACCCCTGCGAAGAAACAGGTCCCCCTCATCTTTCCCGTCGCGGCGATTATCCGGCCGACTTGTCGCTGCGAGTGCCCCATTAGACCGCCGGCGCTCCCCATGACGCCGGCCGTGTCCTGAAGGAGTCTGTCCTGATACCTCATCTCCTCTCGGATGTCGATACTTACAGTTTCAACGATCCGACCTTATCCTTCAGTCTGTCCGTCAGAGCGCTGTTATGGTCGTCGATGTCGGACAATGACAGGGAGGTACGGTCGCTGTACGGATTATTTTGCCTCATTTCTACGCAAAAAAAACAACAACACAATCGGCTATATTTCCAAACAGCAGGGGGGAGGGGGGGATTAGTGATGAATAACTCCTCAACAAATTACCTTAAAACCCGCTTCGGTGGTAGAATGGTCTAAGATAGAGATTTTCAACCTTTTTCAACCTGAAGGCACACTGAACAAGATACTAAAATTGTCAAGGCAGACCATCAGTTTTTCAAGGAGAAATTTTTATCATTGATAGTAAATAAAAAAAAACTAGTACCTTAAGTCTCTCCTTAAAAATTAAATAGCAAAAATTCTAGTAATTTTTTTTTAAAAGTTTATTATAGCTAAATTTAGATTTATTTTTATTCCTCAAACTATTTTTTCAAGTTTCTTTTTGGTCCCCCCTCCCCCCTTTCCAAATTCCCACGCCGGTCCAAGGCGTTACTCTCGCAGTACGGAGAAATAGGGGTTCGAATCCCCGGCGGGTGAACTGAAGGCGGTTTTCACCTAAATGGTTTTCCACTCTCCCTTCACGCAAATGTGGGTTCACGGCCTTTAAATTAAAATACAAACATATTTTATTTTGTTTGCTGTCAAAATTGATGGCATTTTACTATACAGGTTCATATAAAAAATGTGTCCGGGATTTAATAATAATAAATATCTATGGAACTAATTGAATAACATATTAAAAATTTAATTGAAAATACATTTTTTTAAATTGCAGTATTACCATAACATTCGCAACTCACGTGAATCAATCAAATAATTCTGAGATATTTAATTACTAAAGTCCGGGAACGTTTTTTCAAGGATCATGTTTTATGAATGTAATTTTATATATGTTGATATTATCTATCAAAAGTGAGAGCCGCAGATCACATGACTTGACGTATAAATACGTGAAAGTGGATCTAATAACTTTCCTAACCATCAAAAAAGTTCGTCCTACGAAAATTGTATTATAGCTACAGGCCTTAAGGCGAGGGAGCCTGGGGCAGCGAAATTTAGGTAGCCCTCTTTGGAACAAAATAATTACCTTAATAGGCTTATCTGAGCTTTAATTTATTTTTGCAAGTATAATATTTCATATTAAATATATGAAATAAACGATACAGGGTTCCTTCTATATTATTATTATTATCATCATCATCATCATCATCATCTTTACAATGCTAATCGACTTTAAAATAGCAGAGTTAAAAAAAATATACGAAGATTTTAAAAAAAACAAGCATTGTACTTTTTATAAATGTGTGTTGTGACTTCAACATAAACGTGTGTATATATATATGTGTGTGTGTGTTTGGCCAATCGGGAGTTCCCTGGAGAAAGGGGGGGGGGCCTGGGGCAAGCTACACAATATTCCTTTAGGCCAACCCTCCGCTCCCCCTTCTCTTCATAAATCCTGGGCGGCCTTGGCTGTAATGCCCTAAGCGATATCTCAAATAATATTAGCAAGGAGGATAAAAATAAAATAAGGCACTCGAAAATATATTTGTTTTAACCTAATATACGTTTTAGGAAATCATTTTAGACAAAAAAATTATTAATTTCAAAAGAACTTACAATTTCTTAGCAATTCATATCCCCCCCCCCTTAGCCTACTGTTTATTGGATAGCAAAATAAATATATTTTCTAACCACCCCTATGATCCTATATTATTTTGGGGAGGGAGGACGGTTTAATAAAATTGGAAGAAGAATTTGATAATTTAATGGATTTAGCCGCGAATTGTCTGATAATTTTAAAATAAACAAACAAACAAATCGGGGTATTTTTTTCATCTTTCTCTACCAGTGCAGGCTATACGCATCTTAATTACGCTAATGAGATAGAGTTTATAGAAAATGTAGCCGCATCCGCGTGCAGGAAGGGCGGAAAACCACAGCAAATAATTTTTATTTTAAATCAATTTAAATATGACAGAGATAATACCTTTTTTTAACCATAATCTAGATTCTAAAAGTACATTATAAAAGTCTCATGGTTGTCTAACAGATAAAAAACTAAACTAAACAACAACTAAATTTGAGTTAAAATTTGGACTTTCCCCCCTTTTTTCCCCGTACCCTTTAAATAGTTTCTGCCGTTTACTAACAGAAATATTTGGTTTACATAATTTGCTTGGCTATGTAAACCCAAATTTGTGGTGGGGGGTAAAGAATATAGGCGTATTTATTTTAGGTAAAAAACATAACCTACCCATAGCCCCTATGAAACAAAACTGAAAAAACATAATATTCTAGAAAAATTACACTTAGACACAGGAATTTAAACAGAGAAGTTTTTAAAGATTCTCTCTGTCCTCTGATTTATAATAGATCGTCCTGGCTTAGAACTTTCTTTACTAAATAATTAACCAACACGTGAATACAGAAAAGTTAAAGCTCACAACATCCTTACCTTAAAATATTGATTGGATTGTCCACTCAAGGACTATGTAAATTCCTTTAACTAATCAAATAACTAATTCCCGTATCTTGTTTCTTTTATTAAAATACAAATTCAGATAAATACAGTAAGTTGGTTAATATCCCGAACCCCTGTACAAATAGTCTATTACCATTTCAAATACCTACATTGGGTTTATATTCCAAAATAATTTCCGAATATTCCTCCAGATCAATATTTGTTTACATGGTAACAAATAAGAAAAACCGCAAACACTAATATATTATAACTTTGACACCACGTGCTAATCTCAACGTCATTTGAAAACAAATGAATTCTCATTGTTGAAATTTTTCGATTCTCAAGTTCAAATAAAATGTAACGATGTATTTTATTTCTTCGGAGATAAACCAAAGCTCGACTATAAAAATGCGAATACTCATCTAAAGTTAATCATAGAGATTACATTCAAATTAGTTTGCGCTAACAATTTATAAGTGCGTCTAATGCGTTTTATTATCGATAGTTAAATAATCAAATCAGTTCGTGAACTAGAGGTGGACCTCACTAGACTAATTTTATCGATCTCTAGGGACACGTGTCTGAAGTCGCGTTGGTGCAGAGCTGCCAACTTTCAGTAATCAAAATTACCTTTTAATTAGTACCATATAATTTAAATTTTATCCGTTTTAAATAAATCTACATTTAAAAAAAAAATCTATTTTACAAATAATTTAAAAAGTCTAAGAAAAAAATTAATACAACAATGTAATGTATACCATTATGACGAAAGTAAAAATAGAGAGGTGTGATCATAATACCTGCCTGTAAACCTTCACGTATCTTCGTAGTCAACCTTTCAAATTAGGAAAAATGAACGGCAGAAAAACTTTTTTGTTCAAATAATACGTCATCGTACAATTATTATTATTTTTCCAGTTTTTTGACTTAAAATGATCTACCAACAATTTGCTTGATAAGTCGTGTTAATTATTTAGCTCCCACAAAATTAATAATATTAAATTAATTGGTCTATGCATTTTAAATATATATATTCAAGCAAAACGCATATATGATGACTCTCATCTAATGGAGTGTGGGATAAAGAATGAAGCATTTTAGAGATTATCCGCATTCGCATGAAACGAGCGTGGGAAACCATTTAGAAGAAACCACCTTCGGTATACCCAACCGGGATTCGAACCCCGATATCCTCATAATCAGCAGACCAATAAGTGACCTTCAATTAAGACGATTGTCAGTGAATTGAGGCAATACTCTTGTCATGTTGGTCCGCAGATACAACAAACCACAACAATCACACACACGACGAGGCCATAAAATTATTTAACTGGCAGAAAAAGATATGTATTTTTATTTTCGTCATTCAAAATTTGCCGCCGTAGTCACGTAACTACTAGCCCTATGCGAAAATCCACCCTTACCCTTTTTCCCTTAGGTATGGATCAATTTTTAAGATTCTCGCTAGGTTAAGTCAGCACATTTTTTTTTTTTACTAATGTTCCCTAAACCTATAATTTCGTCAACAAATACAAAATAGAATATTTCGACAAAAGAAATGCAAAAAAGAAAAATATTTAAAAAAAAACACTCATCAAATTGACCGTGGATGGATTACGACACTAGAGATGCGGGGAATCAAGCAGCCTTCATCATCACTATTTGATTATCTCCCATTTCCTTTCATCTCTAGAGAGATGATCGAGTGAGAGAGAGAGAGAGAAAGGTAAGAAGTACGTCAGAGTGGCGCCATAACCCGCAGGCTCCAGCATTCCTGAGGGTCTTTCTCCTACGAGAACCAAGCAGGTGTTCGGCATCTGCAGGGTGCCCCCCCCCAAAAAAAAACAAGTAACAGGGCGTCCAACTAAGTGCTTCTATTCTACCACCACCACTAGGTATAGTCAGATCTACGTAAAAGAAACCTTTAAAGGTGGAGATTAGTGTAACGCTATAAAAGACCAGTGTTTTTAGCAATTTTTATAACAAAATATTTGTTTGCCAAAATAAATCAAATATTGCTCCAGTATAAACATTAGAGTTTAATTTTATTCATATGGTGATATCAACAGTTGTTGAATATCTGCCTCATATGAACACAGCGGCATGAAAATGAGAAGGTTGGAGATTAAAAATTGTCATTAAATTCCAGGACAAAAAAAAAGTAGACCCTATTGTTATAAAATTCTTTGAAATAATTTATATTCAGGATTTAAAATGTTTTTTTCTGAGTAGACTATTATTTAAATTTGTGTCCCTATTTTAGTGTCACGAAATATTCTCTATGAAATAATGACATTCATTCTTGATGTGAAAAGTTACGTAACAAAAGGGAAGTGGAGGGGGGTAAGGGAAAAACATTAAGAAAAAAGCGTAACGTAGTTAACGGATAACCCCTTATCTCAGGCGTGAAGTCCTAGGTTCTATTCCCTGAGACCACAAAAATAAATTAACTATTGATTACCGGATATTTTTGAAGTTTTTTTTTATAACAATATATAGGCCTATCAAATATTTCTACAGGAAATATGCTCAGTTTAATCTTCTACATTTAGATAATCTCAATCTCGGGCATAGTGAAATTTGAACAGGGCCTTTTTTTATTATTATTTAAAAGGTTTTTGTTCATATTTATTGAGGCACATGGCAAATGTCCTATATTGTTTATAAAATTACTTTGAAATCTATAATCATAACCTTTAAAATAAAAAGCTATTAAATATAACAAAAACGTTATATAAAAAAACTAAACTCAATTTCCGGTGCTTACATTATTTTCTTTGAACTGAAACTTCTTTTTTTTTTGCATTCCATGGTTGTTTTTTTCCAAACAATAAATATGAGTAGAATCCAACACATTATCTCAGTCAATAGTGATTGTAAAATGTGGGTTAACCCTTTCATAGTGATTAACCATCCAGGTATTTACGCATTATGTTCTAGTTAAGGACTAAATCACCCGACTTTATAAGTGCGCATGCGCTTAAAACAACCGACTTTATAAGTTCGCATGCGCTTAAAACAACCAACTCAATCAGTGCGCATGCGCCTAAATCAACCGACTTTATAAGTGCGCATACGCTTAAAACAACCGACTTTATAAGTTCGCATGCGCTTAAAAACAACCAACTCAATCAGTGCGCATGCGCCTAAATCAACCGACTTTATAAGTGCGCATGCGCTTAAAACAACCAACTCAATCAGTGCGCATGCGCCTAAATCAACCGACTTTATAAGTGCGCATGCGCTTAAAACAACCAACTCAATCAGTGCGCATACGCCTAAATCAACCGACTTTATAAGTGCGCATGCGCTTAAATCAACAGACTCAATCAGTGCGCATGCGCTTAAATCAGCAGACTCAATCAGTGCGCATGCGCTTAAAACAACCAACTCAATCAGTGCGCATGCGCCTAAATCAACCGACTTTATAAGTGCGCATGCGCTTAAAACAACCGACTTTATAAGTTCGCATGCGCTTAAAACAACCGACTTTATAAGTTCGCATGCGCTTAAAACAACCAACTCAATCAGTGCGCATGCGCCTAAATCAACCGACTTTATAAGTGCGCATGCGCTTAAAACAACCAACTCAATCAGTGCGCATGCGCCTAAATCAACCGACTTTATAAGTGCGCATGCGCTTAAAACAACCAACTCAATCAGTGCGCATACGCCTAAATCAACCGACTTTATAAGTGCGCATGCGCTTAAATCAACAGACTCAATCAGTGCGCATGCGCTTAAATCAGCAGACTCAATCAGTGCGCATGCGCTTAAAACAACCAACTCAATCAGTGCGCATGCGCCTAAATCAACCGACTTTATAAGTGCGCATGCGCTTAAAACAACCGACTTTATAAGTTCGCATGCGCTTAAAACAACCGACTTTATAAGTGCGCATGCGCTTAAATCAACAGACTCAATCAGTGCGCATGCGCCTAAGCCAACTGACTCAATCAGTGCGCATGCGCTTAAAACAACCAACTCAATCAGTGCGCATGCGCCTAAGCCAACTGACTCAATCAGTGCGCATGCGTTTAAATCAACAGACTCAATCAGTGCGCAAGCGCACCTCGTCAGCCGACTTATTACGCACATACGCTTACAGAGCGAGATACAAGTAGACAGTTTGGTATATTTTTGTGAAATAATTTGAAATAACTCGTTAAATTGAAAGTGTCATTCTTTGTTGATTTGTTTCAACACACGTCACAATTATTATACAGCATATATTGTAACATAAATATAAAATATTTGTTTATCCACTAAAAAATAAATAACCAACCGTTTAAATTTGTGTCGTAAAGAATTATGGGTCAACATAATCCTACATTTCTGAAAGCGTGTGAATTACTGCGACATTCAAGCAGCACATTCATCTTTCAATTTTCGTCAAACTTGTGAATCAAGCTTTTGTCACATTAAAAAAAAAAAAAATCAACCCAGCGACGCGAAGACCCCTGAAGCGAAAAAAAAAACACAAAAAACGCGACATGGCGCGCGACGAATCCAAAACATCTCATGGCGTTCTTTTTTTTTTAACTTGCAAAAAAGTTATTCTGTCTACACAGTTTCAAGTTGTGGAAGAGGGCGGCGGTTTGTGCCTCGACATCAAAGGCAAGATGCACGAACTTACTTTCTCCATGCGTTTTTTTTACGATGAAAAAAAAAGGGTGGGGGGAGATGAAAACACTGGAGTGGCTTGAACCGATCGTAGAGAAAAGAAAACGCATCGTTCATATACACAAACTACAGTCCAATTATCATAGGATGGGCCTTATCTGACAGCTGGAAAAGTTACTTCATCTACTTTCACGTGTCACTTAACACGTCAACTCGTCATCTGCAGCTGTCACGGTGACCTGGTGGCCTAGGGGTAAGGTGTCAGACTTTTGTGCTGGAGGTCCGGGGTTCAATCCTCAGTCCCGGCACAGATGTATCTGATTACCAAACCCTTCCTTCACCTCTGACAAGACGTGTATTAATCACAACTTGTGAATGTGTGGAATGACAGGCCTCCACCGTGGTTCGGATTCCACGTTAAACTGTAGGTCCTCCATTTCATCTCACAATCACCCTACCATTAGACATTAGCGTAAGTGCGTATAACCCGAACGGGTAGTAAGACGTGGTACTAATAATAATGCAGCTGTCACATTTTCAATGCCTGTAAAATAACACTAACAATAATAAAATTACACCCTGGACCCTCGAATATTTATTTCATTTCCATTTATTTTAGGTATTTAACGTGCACTTTCTGAACCGACTGGTCATATCAGCACACAACTTATAAACTAACTTAAATCCATAACAGACACAACATCCAGCCCCCAAGCCGTTAATTCATCACTGTGAAAGGGGAAACCCACATTTCACCAATAATAGAACTTTTAGGTCATATCAAGAATCGAACACGGGACCCTTAGCTCTGTAGGCAGACAAGCTACTGACATAGCTTAGGTGTCGGCCTTTAAACTAACTATATATATTTATGTTCGAATTAATATTTATACTAGGCTTATTCGCTATATTCATATTTCTAATGTACATTTTTTTTTTCGATATTCAAATTCGACATTCGATATTCGAATGTAAAATGAATATTCTTAGTCAAGATTAAGATTTGTAAGATAATGGATTCAACACATCAAAAAATAAATTGAACGTAAAAAAAAAAATGTATTTTCTAAAAAGACTCTTCATATGAGAATCGGACTGTCTGTCCATGAAGACATACATACGGAGAAAGCCGGTCGAAAACACGCAGCATTCCGATAAACGTGGACTCGTCGGTTCAAAACAAAACCTCAACTTTTATTCGCCGCTACCCGCTTCAGTGGCCGAACTAGCCCTCATCGGACGGATCACACGCATCGGATTTCTGTGTTCCTTAAATTATTTTTGAGACTGCCTTCACCTATACGCATCGCACGCATCGGACATCGGCAATGCCAATTTCGGGGGGGACAGATTAAAATCCGATCTGTGTGGTACGTGCGTGCGTGCGTATGGAATGCTGGGTATTGTGCGTGCGTACTCCCCATCGTTCGCACTTTTCGCATTCGGAATACCAGCACTGTTGAGAAACAGTATCTAGTTTAATAGTTCAGTAGTTCGATCGTTCGCGACCGATACAAATACAGCCTGTAGATAGTTTAGTCGTTCGCGATCGACCTACATCTTTCAGTTAAATCCTCCACTAGTTCGCGAACTATCGCGTGTGAGTTAATTCCTCTATATACTAAAGGTCTGTCTGTCTGCCATCTGGGGAATGTTTTTAAAGTTTATTTAAGTACACTCACGAATCAAATCTAGAACTTCTCTTTCCTTCAACATAACTGTGATAATCTTAAAAATAAAGTAAATAATACTTAAATAAAAAACATATTTTTAATCGGAAAAATAATAATTTAAAGTCAAATTAGTTTAGTTACAACAGCACCAGCTGTTAAATTAACGAGAGCTTTATGGGGTGCGGTTAGATTATTTGTCTCTGGCAGTCTATATCCTAACGACAGTGATATCTTTATAAATATTAGGACATAAAAGGCAACAGGATATAAATGAAGTATATATATGTTGGAAATCCCCTTCTTCGGAAATCCGAATGCAGTGTACGCACCTTATCACACCATATCCCTATCTTGAACTAGTTCTATCCCTTCCAACTCATTTCACTCTATCCCTATCTCGAGCTAGTTCAATCCAGTCCACCTCATAGCGCCCTATCTCTATCTTGAGCTAATTCTATCCAGTCCACCTCACTACACCCTATCTCTATCTTGAGCTAGTTCTATCCAGTCCACCTCACTACACCCTATCTCTATCTTGATCTAGTTCTATCCAGTCCACCTCACTACACCCTATCTCTATCTCGAGCTAGTTCTATCCAGTCCACCTCATTACACCCTATCTCTATCTTGAGCTAGTTCTATCCAGTCCACCTCATAGCACCCTATCTCTATCTTGAGCTAATTCTATCCAGTCCACCTCACTACACCCTATCTCTATCTTGAGCTAATTCTATCCAGTCCACCTCACTACACCCTATCTCTATCTTGAGCTAGTTCTATCCAGTCCACCTCACTACACCCTATCTCTATCTCGAGCTAGTTCTATCCAGTCCACCTCATTACACCCTATCTCTATCTTGAGCTAGTTCTATCCAGTCCACCTCATAGCGCCCTATCTCTATCTTGAGCTAGTTCTATCCAGTCCACCTCATAGCGCCCTATCTCTATCTTGAGCTAGTTCTATCCAGTCCACCTCATAGCGCCCTATCTCTATCTTGAGCTAGTTCTATCCAGTCCACCTCATAGCGCCCTATCTCTATCTTGAGCTAGTTCTATCCAGTCCACCTCATAGCGCCCTATCTCTATCTTGAGCTAGTTCTATCCAGTCCACCTCATAGCGCCCTATCTCTATCTTGAGCTAGTTCTATCCAGTCCACCTCATAGCGCCCTATCTCTATCTTGAGCTAGTTCTATCCAGTCCACCTCACTACACCCTATCTCTATCTCGAGCTAGTTCTATCCAGTCCACCTCATCACTCTCTATCCCTTATCTTCTAAGTTTTATTTTTCCTGACAACAACCAAGATGTTAACCACGTGCTAACATAGAAAGAGCATGCATTTCCCGACTTTTTTTTACTGGGTCACCTTCCTTACGGAAGGGATATAAAATATTAAAAATGTTATCAATTAAAAATGCATCTAAATAGTTATCTAAGGCTTCCAATATTACTTTTTTTTATGTATTCCTGTATAATTTCTCTTTGCCTAATTGATTAAAAGGAATAAAAATGTAAATACAAATTGTAATTTCTCTTCCCATCGTTGTGATAACATGAGTTTCAAGTTTTCAAATAACTGACGTAACTATGAAAATCAGACTGTACTTGTGTATGCATAGCTAGGTTACAATGACGTGTGTGTGTGTGTGTGTGTGTGAGTGGGAGAAACAATGTAACCAATCACCAGTGACGTCATACACTACTACATAGTTTTGGATTATCTACAGCCGCATTTTTCAATGTGTGTTCTTTCTGAAACTTGGGGCTTTCCCAAACCCTTCAGGTAAGGTGTCCGTCTTTATTTTACGGGACAGTTCCAAATTTGTCCGATATATTTTTTTACAGGTTCGAAAAGAACGCGTATATATTCCGTATTTTACTATGCGTTCCAAGATCAGGGTGGCTACAAAACATATTTTACAAAATTCACTGACTTTTCCAGGTTTTCCAGGTAACATTTTCGAATTTTCCCTTGACTACTTTGTTTCCAGTTTTAATGGTTGATGATGACTTTTGTTTTATTTATTATTGATCACATATTTAAAAAAATGTTTGTATCTACTAAACATAAACGGTTTTATCAGTTATCTTAAAAATTAAAATTTGTTTTTACTTAGGTATTATTAACTATTGTTTTAGTGTTTAGTTGCGAAATTAATGGGATATTTTAGATATATATATTTTTAATTTCCTGACTTTTCCTTATTTTTAGTTAAATTCCCTGGCATTTCTCTGTTTTCCATGTTATCTAAAAAATTCCCTGACTTTTCCAGGTTTTCCTTGTCTGTAACCACCATGTAGATATTTTACAATATTTCTATTTCTTGAGGGTTTTTTTAATCATAACAATGATAGGATATTTTCGATTATAATTTTACATAGAGTTTTGGAATTTAGCCCTTGGGCGTTGGGAATCCCCAAATCCTTATCTAATCACTATTTACTGCGTTTCACTTGGCGGTCAGTCTGCCTCAAGATCTCGACTAACTAACAAGCGGTTGTAGTAATATCTTATCAATAGTAAGCATAGTAGTTCAATAATAATAATATAATAATAATAATAATAATAAAATCTTTTGTTGGGACTAGATTTTATAAATACACTTAGACCAAAACAAAATATCGCTGAATGCAAAAACACATGAAAATCCATCCATCTTAAAATAAAAACATATATTAAATATATTTGCAAAATTGTTTAAAAAAACACAACTAAACGTCTCAAATTTTTAAATTCTAAACATACCCGCTTCGGTGGGCGCAATGTCTAACGCGCTACTCTCCCAATATACTAGATTGACAATGACGAGGAGATCGAGGTTCGAATCTCAGTAGGGTGTACTGAGGGTGGATTTTTTTTTCCAAAAATAGTTTTCCACTTTCACTCCAAGTAAATTCGGGTACACTTCCTCTAAATATTACCTTCCTAACACTTAAAACCATTAACCTGGTTAGTACATAAGCATATAATCCAAAAGGGTAGTAAGACGCGGCGATAAAAAAAAATTGTAATACGGTACTCTGATTGGTAAAACCCACATAAACCAAAGTTTTTTGGGGGGAGGTGTAAAGGGGGGGGGGGGCTCTAGAGTCATTTTTAGGAGTGTAAAGGGCTCCGGAGACCAAAGAAAGTTCAGAAGAATCTTTGATCCACGAATAAGAAGCGCCGGCGTTAACCGGTAGCGGAGTAATAAATAAGTTAATAGCAACAGTGCTAGTAGTAAAAGTGCCACAAAAGGTAGCCGAGGCAGAAAGAGAGAAAGAAGACAGTGCAGAGTACACTTAACCTAAAAACATACTTACACACACGGCCAGCCATAACCTCTCTCTAATCTCAGCCATAGCGTATGTATATATGTGTGTGTATACACTATATATAGGCATACATATGCATGTTCGCACGGCGGCTCGTTTGGTTGTCACTTTCTATCGACGTTAAAAATTTATTCTCAAATGCAGAGAAAAAAAAGAAGAAAAAAAAAAGTCTAATTTCTTGTACCGCGGGAAGTATTACAAGGCGTGGAATCCTGATCGTACTAATGTGCAGAAAATTGGAGCGAAAATAACTAAGATGATTACTACGTGCACATTTACGGTCCAATCTTTACATAAATGGCCTTAATCTGACCTCTAGAAAAGTTACTAAGATATATTTTCACGTATTCATAAGTCAAGTTATGTTATCCGTAACTGTCACTTTTGATGGATATCAATACCCATGGAATGATAATAATATAGTGAGTGAGATGTTATCAATGTAGGCCCAATAAAATATGTGTGTATTTTCTAAAAGGACGTTTCTTACGAAAATTGGACTACGGGAAGGGACATTTTATAAATAGTTTTATTTTCAGTGTATAGTGATAATATTACTTCATTATTAGTGTTATCTACGTGACAGCTGTAGATTATAGGCTTCATAACTTCACGTATATAATTATATACGAAGATGTATTATTATTATTATTATTTATTATTAGCACCGAGTCTTACTACCCATTCGGGTTGTACGCACTTACGCTACTGTGTAATGGTAGGGTGATTGTGAGATGAAATGGAGGACCTACAGTTTAACGTGGAATCCGAACCACGGTGGAGGCCTGGCATTCCCCACATTCACAATTTGTGATTAATACACGTCTTGTCAGAGGTGAAGGAAGGGTTTGGCAATCGACCGTGAGTTAAGCTATTTTACGATTTCCTAAAACCATAATAATTTTGTTAGCAGACTTATTTAATGATTTTTCCCCACGGTTTGGGTTGAAGCATTAAATGGTGACCTGACGGTCTAGGGGTAAGGTGTCAGACTTCTGTGCTGGGGGTCCGGGGTTCACTCTTTGGTTCCGGCACAGATTTATCTGATTACCAAACCCTTCCTTCACCTCTGACAAGACGTGTATTAATCACAACTTGTGAATGAATGTGTGGAATGCCAGGCCTCCACCGTGGTTCGGATCCACGTTAAACTGTAGGTCCTCCATTTCCTCACAATCACCCTACCATTACACATTAGCGTAAGTGCGTACAACCCGAACGGGTAGTAAGACACGGTGCTAATAATAATAATAATAATAATAATAATAATAATAATAATAATAATATTTCGCTTATGTTATAGACGAGTAAGATAAAATTTAGAAACGTACCTGCATTTATGTGAAACTGTTTATGTACCAACACCCGGCCTGGACTTTAACCCGGACCTCACCGTGTCTTGAAGTACGGCTCAATTTTCATGTAAACGGCCTTTTTAGAAAAAACAAACATATTTTTTGCTGCCAAAAGTGATAACATCTCAGTACATTATTAGTACCATTTTATAGGTATTGATAATATTTATCAAAAGTGGCAGCTACAGATCACGTGACTAGACGTATGAGCATATAAAATTAGATCTAGTAACTTTTTAACTTTTTAAGCTGTCATATAAGCTGTTTTAAGCTCTTCCCACAGTATGTACACCGGATTATACCAGACTCCAGTATTACGAAGGTAAAACAATTAGTTTTTTTTTTAAAGAACAGCTTGTACAACAGGAATAGATACAGTAGCTCCATGGCTTCTTTGGTGCTGACAGTTCACAGCTGACTTTTGACAGTTGCTAAACACATGTTTTATGCATATCATTTGGTTCGGCGTAGGGATACATAAATTGGTCTGGTAACTTTTCAAAGCCGTCAGCTGTCAGTCAGCACCAATGAAGCCATGGGGCTACTGTAGATAAGAGGACTCGAGTTATCGGGAAACTTGAAGGCTAGTCAAGATGAAGTGTCTCAATATGGTATTCTTGATTACTGCAAGGTATGTGCAGCCGGGCTATGATTCACGAACCACGCTAAAGCCGGTATTACACTGTCATAATTATTTTATTTAAGAGAAAATATAATAATAAAACATATGTGTTATTCCATTACATCACATTTCCTTCAAAGTTTTTATGATATTTGTTATTACAAAAATGGACGCCAATCGTATCATAAATATTTTTACGAATGGCCCATTAAACTTACAGGATAAACTCAAAATTTTTTTGAATATCTGTCAAGGGAGTTTTGGAATTTAATGAGAACTTTTTTCTCTTCATTTAAAAAGCTTTGCCGCCATGCTCATGACAGACACTCTGATATCAACATGTGAAGAAAATTAAACTTTGTGTTTGAACTGGAGCAATATTTGATTTATTTTGGCAAAAAACCAAAAATATTTTGTCATAAAAACTGATTAAAACACTTGCCTTTTCTCGCGTCTCCTTCCATCACACCTTAAGATATAGTCCAAGGACGGGTGAGTATGTGACTTCATATTGGACATTCGAATTTTTAATTTCTTTGGATGCATAGGTTAAACTTGCTGACTTTTATAATTTTTTGTATAAGGCACTAAAGCATATTTTATACAATAATTTCATTACAGATCTTTGGTGAATCATGAAAATTACATATTTATTTTATCAAATAACTTTTAAAATAAATACGACCTTCTTAGGACAGAGACAGTAAACTCGGATAGTCACGATGAGGTTTTTTTTCTTCTTCCGACTAGCCATGGGACTTTTAGGCTTAAGTTAAGTTTAAGCTGCTTAAATAGGTTCTTTGAGTGCACTAGCTAAGTTTTATAAAAATACAAAAATAGGATATATAAATAAATTAGAAAAACACTGAAAATTGAAAGAAATCATCCGCATTCCATTCATATCTTCCTTAAGGCGATTGGCCCTTTTCATCTGACGTGGAACAAACGGTTGGTCATGGGAATAAACGGTTATTTTCAAGAATTTGTTATTGTTTTGCCATTTTCTTTGCGGAAACGGTTTGTTCAAGAATAGAAGCATGTTTATTAAGTTATACTTTTTATATACACACCTCCTCTATAGTTTTAACAGTAGCCAAATATCAATAGAAAACTGCCAGCTTCATAACAAAAAATAATAAAATATAACAATTAATAAACATAGATACATTATCTTAGAAGGGGTGATGAAAATATTAACATAAAAATTTCACTCGTTCTCGAAAAAAATGATATTTCCAAACGTATGGTTTTTCCACATGACCTGTCCGGTAGCTAGCGCCATCTACAATTTCCGTGATCTCTCTGTTCTTGTTGGCGCGGAAGGATACTTTGGTTGGTTGTGAAGCCACGCCACGCCTTTCTCCATCCCGCCCACCATCCCACAAAATATGTTTTAGACTTGCATTCGACAGCGCCAAGGGCCTTAATTCTAAAGAAACTTCAATCATAAAGGGAGTCTTTCAGCAACAATAAATTGGTTTCCAAAGAATAATAAGAATCTACAGTATCTTTGGGAAAGAGATACTACTTTAACATTAGTAAAAAATATTTGATTTGAAACAGTGAAGTTTCACGAGAGTAGAAAGTAGCAAACAGTTTTTGAATGAATTGCAGAAAATAGAAAATTTCAATAATTTCAGTGTTAATGTTTGCTTCCCTTCCTATTAAAAAAAAAGATTGATTTAACAAAAACACGTATAGACGAAGGATTAACTTATATGACCTTGATTTTCTTAAGAATGAACATTTGGAGCACCGGTTAATAAATACAATAGAATATCAAAATTGACAGCTGCATATAACATGGCTTGACGTATGAAAATGTGAGAGATGATCTAGTAACTTTTTTTTAGCTGTCAGGCTCTTCCTATAATAATTTGACAGTATGTAAAGTTATTCTATAAGTTGATAGTGGAGTGGAAGTTTTATAGGCATACTACCTCTTCTTTACGACAGTCCAATTTTCATATGAATAATTTATCTGATAGCTAGATACGTCATAGGCCTGATTCAAGTAATGTGATCTGTAGCTGTCATTGGTGATATATATATTATATATATAATCAATACTCATAAAATAACACATAAGAACTTTAAAAATATATATATTTATAGAAAATAGGTTTCTTTTTTTAATGATAATTGGACTGTGGTATTAATAAAAACATATTTTACAATAATAATAATTATTCCGACATCTTGACATTGTCCTCGTGGCGGTATAGAGTAGTGATGGAACTGTTTATAAATCATGTAGTCGCCGCGTACGTACGCGAAGGTAGAAAAGTCGCACAGAATACGACCTAGAATGTTGTCTTATAAATCATGTAGTCACCGCGTACATCTGCGAAGGTAGAAAAGTCGCACAGAATACGACATAAGATGTTGTCTTATAAATCATGTAGTCGCCGCGTACGTCCGCGAAGGTAGAAAAGTCGCACAGAATACGACATAAGATGTGGTCTTATAAATCATGTAGTCGCCGCGTGCATCCGCGAAGGTAGAAAAGTCGCACAGAATAAGACCTAGATGTTGTCTTATAAATCATGTAGTCACCGCGTACATCTGCGAAGGTAGAAAAGTCGCACAGAATACGACATAAGATGTTGTCTTATAAATCATGTAGTCACCGCGTACATCCGCGAAGGTAGAAAAGTCGCACAGAATACGACATAAGATGTTGTCTTATAAATCATGTAGTCGCCGCGTACGTCCGCGAAGGTAGAAAAGTCGCACAGAATAAGACCTAAGATGTTGTCTTATAAATCATGTAGTCGCCGCGTACGTCCGCGAAGGTAGAAAAGTCGCACAGAATAAGACCTAAGATGTGGTCTTATAAATCATGTAGTCACCGCGTACATCCGCGAAGGTAGAAAAGTCGCACAGAATAGACCTAAGATGTTGTCTTATAAATCATGTAGTCGCCGCGTACGTCCGCGAAGGTAGAAAAGTCGCACAGAATAAGACCTAAGATGTTGTCTTATAAATCATGTAGTCACCGCGTACGTCCGCGAAGGTAGAAAAGTCGCACAGAATAAGACCTAAGATGTTGTCTTATAAATCATGTAGTCACCGCGTACGTCCGCGAAGGTAGAAAAGTCGCACAGAATACGACATAAGATGTTGTCTTATAAATCATGTAGTCGCCTGCGTACGTCCGCGAAGGTAGAAAAGTCGCACAGAATAAGACCTAAGATGTTGTCTTATAAATCATGTAGTCGCTGCGTGCGTCCGCGAAGGTAGAAAAGTCGCACAGAATAAGACCTAAGATGTTGTCTTATAAACCATGTAGTCCTGCGTAGCGTCCGCGAAGGTAGAAAAGTCGCACAGAATAAGACCTAAGATGTTGTCTTATAACATGTAGTCGACCCGTACGTCCGCGAAGGTAGAAAAGTCGCACAGAATAAGACCTAAGATGTTGTCTTATAAACATGTAGTCCCTCGTACGTCCGCGAAGGTAGAAAAGTCGCACAGAATAAGACCTAGATGTTGTCTTATAAACATGTAGTCCGCGTCGTCCGCGAAGGTAGAAAAGTCGCAAGAATAAGACCTAGGTGAGGTGTCTTTTTAAATCATGTGTCGCTGCGGTGGGTTCGGGGGGAGGGGAAGTGGGAGAATACCTCAGTAGTGAGTGATCCTTTCTTATCTCACTGCTTCTCTCTCAACAGACTTCTTCATCTGCACGAGGTCTCAAGGACAATAAGGGAGGAAATAGGCCTACAAACTGGGAGGTACAGATAAAGAGGGTGGTTTCTATAACGCTCCACACATGCGAGGGCAATTGTTGGTACTTATTTAATTAGTCAGAGCAACTTGTAACCAAAATAGTGATGGCAGGTTATCACAAACTAACCAGCGAAGTAGCAAACTGCCGTCCGATTTTTCATTCAAAGGACCTAATCCAGAGTGGCCACAGAATCTCAGAAAAAAAAAAATCCCCAACTATTACCTTGTCCAAAAATTCTAATTTTCCTGGCTATCAGGATTTAAAGAAATATTTTTAATATATAACAACATTCTTAATTGTTATGGTTTCAAAAATATAAATGCATCGACTTAGATAAAGATGATTTTTGAATAGGATGCAATTAGGATATTTATCTTTTATCGACAGCCAAATACAAAATTTTCTCTAAGAGATTATAAAATCCCCTGATTTTCATGGTAGTTTTAAGTTCCCTGATTTTTTCAGGTATTTTTGGGAGTTACCTGACTTTTCCAGGCTTTCAATCGTAGTCATACGTGAAGTCATGTTATATTCACTTTCGATAATTACATCAATACCTACAAAATAACACTAACAATATAATAAAACGTTATCAATATTGGACGCAAAATAATACATTTGTATTTTTTACACTGCGTCTTACTAACCGTTCGGGTTATCCGCATTTAATTACGCTGATTAGTTTGTTATTAGGAATATAAAATTTTAGAGGAAATGTAGGCCTACCCGTTGTCCGGAGGAAACCATTTAGAAGAAAAAATAATCTTAGTATGACCTTCTCCTAGCCGGGATTCGAGCCCCGACAGACCAGACCAGATGATCTCACGTCCGGTCTACACGCAACATTTTATTACTCAAGTATGAGGTGCAGGTAAAAGTGTGGGGGGGGTGGGGGGCTATGGGGGGGGGGGGGGGAGAAAAGGTGTCCACGCATAACAGTTTTCAGCACCGTTTTTCCCATTCAATTCCGCATAGGGTGACCTGGCGGTCAAGGAGTAGGGTGTCAAGACTTCTGTGCTTGGAGTCCGGGGTTCAATCCTCGGTCCCGGCACAGATTTATTTGATTACCAAACCCTTCCTTCACCTCTGGCAAGACGTGTATTAATCACAACTTGTGAATGTGGGGAATGCCAGGCCTCCACCATGGTTCGGATCCCACGTAAAACTCTAGTTCCTCCATTTCATCTCACAATCACCCTACCATTACACATTAGAGTAAGTGGGTATAACCCGAACGGGTAGTAAGACGCGGTTCTAATAATAATAATAATAATAATAATAATAACAGTTCCACAGAATCCATCTTGGACACGGTGCTGGCCTGGTAAATTGTTACAATTTGCCTTGGCAAAAAGAAGGCATATTAAACGTATCAAGTTCACGTCGACAACCCTACCTAGTGAGCTATCTGGGGATTCCCTACATGTCAATCAACTATATAAGACTTCTTAGCTTACTGATTGAAGCTATCAGCACGTAAACCCTGACGGTCACTGTTCGAATCTCTGTCTGGGTGTAGGAGTTGGCTGGCATATTCCAAGCGGCCTGGATCAACAAATATGACAGCCCTTAACATTATATTAATATCTACCACTGAAGCTATGTTTCAGTGTAAGCTGAAGTGGTGAGGTGAAGTATTGCTATCTTTATTATTGATTAATTTAATCCCGAGGACAATTCAGCTACATTGCCGATAATCATCTTCTACTGAAACGAGAAAAAATGCTTCTAAATGCTTAGACAACAATTAGTTGTCTTTATTAATATATTTAAGTTTGTAAAATGATTATTATTAGCGCTGCATCTTACTACCCGTTCGGGTTATATGCACTTAAACTAATGCGCAATGGTAGGGTGATTGTGAGATTAAATGGAGGACCTAAAGTTTAACGTGGGATCCGAACCACGGTGGAGGCCCCAAATTAAACCGTCCCGCGGGTAAATCCCCGGCAGATCGGTCAACCCCCGTTCGGGTGTAAATTCTTCCATATCCACGCCCAACATCTTAGCTCAGTCTGTTGATTATATGCCAACTGAGTTAAGGGTCCCGGGTTCAGATACCAGGCATGGACGAAAAATGTATCATATTTGAAGTGTGGGTTTCCTTCTTCAAAGTGATTAATCAACGGTCGAGGGTGCTGGGTGTAGTGTCTGTTATAGATTTAAGTTAGTTTACAAATCGTTATGATGGTCGGTTCAGAAAGTGCACTTTAAATACCTCAAATATTGTGTGTTTTTATATTTATTTACAAAAATACTCCACCAGAATGCCATCTGAATAGACGTGTATATTTAACTGCTCTAATTGTTATTACACTGATAGAACTTTAGTATAAGACATGCTTTGGGAGCGGAGGCGGGGGGTGAAGTGGCATGACTCAATTTAAAAAATATATATATAATTTATCTCGCCACTTAAAATAGTTGTGCTATCTGCGTTAGATAAATCACAGTCCAAGTCCATTGCCCATTATTAATGAAGTCATCATTCAATTTAACTTAATTATATTTATGTTAATAGCACACGGCACAGACACAATATTTCAACACACAATTACTAGCTAACCAAAACCTATGAAAGTTGGTACACTTTATTGAGTTTGGAAATTCCCCGACTTTTCAAGAACAAAAATATGCATTTTCACAGGTTATTTTTTGTCATGTATAGACAAAAAAAACGTTATTTTTATTTCGAAAAATTGTTGACAAGTTTTCAAAAAATATCAGAGGTTTAAAAAAAATCCTTGATTCATCTAGATTTTCGTAATTTTTTCCATATAGAACAAACAAAAGATAGGGGTAAAGGGTAATGAGGTAGACTGGATAGAACTAGCTCAAGACAGAGATAGGGTGTAATGAGGTGGACTGGATAGAACTAGCTCAAGACAGAAACAGGGTGTAATGAGGTGGACTGGATAGAACTTGCTCAAGACAGGGATAGGGTGCAATGAGGTAGACTGGATAGAACTAGCTCAAGACAGAGATAGGGTGTAATGAGGTGGACTGGATAAAACTAGCTCAAGACAGAGATAGGGTGTAATGAGGTGGACTGGATAGAACTAAAAGACAGAAACAGGGTGTAATGAGGTGGACTGGATAGAACTTGCTCAAGACAGGGATAGGTGTAATGAGGTAGACTGGATAGAACTAGCTCAAGACAGAGATAGGGTGTAATGAGGTGGATTGGATAGAACTTGCTCAAGACAGGGATAGGGTGTAATGAGGTAGACTGGATAGAACTAGCTCAAGACAGAGATAGGGTGTAATGAGGTGGATTGGATAGAACTTGCTCAAGACAGGGATAGGGTGTAATGAGGTAGACTGGATAGAACTAGCTCAAGACAGAGATAGGGTGTAATGAGGTGGATTGGATAGAACTTGCTCAAGACAGGGATAGGGTGTAATGAGGTAGACTGGATAGAACTAGCTCAAGACAGAGATAGGGTGTAATGAGGTGGATTGGATAGAACTTGCTCAAGACAGGGATAGGGTGTAATGAGGTAGACTGGATAGAACTAGCTCAAGACAGAGATAGGGTGTAATGAGGTGGATTGGATAGAACTTGCTCAAGACAGGGATAGGGTGTAATGAGGTAGACTGGATAGAACTAGCTCAAGACATAGATAGGTTGTTATGAGGTAGACTGGATAGAACTAGCTCAAGACATAGATAGGTTGTTATGAGGTAGACTGGATAGAACTAGCTCAAGACATAGATAGGTTGTTATGAGGTAGACTGGATAGAACTAGCTCAAGACATAGATAGGTTGTTATGAGGTAGACTGGATAGAACTAGCTCAAGACAGAGATAGGGTGTAATGAGGTGGACTGGATAGAACTAGCTCAAGACATAGATAGGTTGTTATGAGGTAGACTGGATAGAACTAGCTCAAGACAGAGATAGGTTGTTATGAGGTAGACTGGATAGAACTAGCTCAAGACAGAGATAGGTTGTTATGAGGTAGACTGGATAGAACTAGCTCAAGACAGAGATAGGTTGTTATGAGGTAGACTGGATAGAACTAGCTCAAGACAGAGATAGGTTGTTATGAGGTGGACTGGATAGAACTAGCTCAAGACAGAGATAGGGTGTAATGAGGTGGACTGGATAGAACTAGCTCAAGACATAGATAGGTTGTTATGAGGTAGACTGGATAGAACTAGCTCAAGACATAGATAGGTTGTTATGAGGTAGACTGGATAGAACTAGCTCAAGACATAGATAGGTTGTTATGAGGTAGACTGGATAGAACTAGCTCAAGACATAGATAGGTTGTTATGAGGTAGACTGGATAGAACTAGCTCAAGACATAGATAGGTTGTTATGAGGTAGACTGGATAGAACTAGCTCAAGACATAGATAGGTTATGAGGTAGACTGGATAGAACTAGCTCAAGACATAGATAGGTTGTTATGAGGTAGACTGGATAGAACTAGCTCAAGACATAGATAGGTTGTTATGAGGTAGACTGGATAGAACTAGCTCAAGACATAGATAGGTTGTTATGAGGTAGACTGGATAGAACTAGCTCAAGACATAGATAGGTTGTTATGAGGTAGACTGGATAGAACTAGCTCAAGACATAGATAGGTTGTTATGAGGTAGACTGGATAGAACTAGCTCAAGACATAGATAGGTTGTTATGAGGTAGACTGGATAGAACTAGCTCAAGACATAGATAGGTTGTTATGAGGTAGACTGGATAGAACTAGCTCAAGACATAGATAGGTTGTTATGAGGTAGACTGGATAGAACTAGCTCAAGACATAGATAGGTTGTTATGAGGTAGACTGGATAGAACTAGCTCAAGACATAGATAGGTTGTTATGAGGTAGACTGGATAGAACTAGCTCAAGACATAGATAGGTTGTTATGAGGTAGACTGGATAGAACTAGTTCAAGACATAGATAGGTTGTTATGAGGTAGACTGGATAAAACTAACTCAAGACAGAGATGGTGTAATGAGGTGGACTGGGTTGGACTAGCTTAAGATAAGGGATAGGTGGCGTACTTCAATAAGTGCAACAATGAACTTTCGTATTCCCTTAATGCCCGTGAGTAAGTAGGTAAGGAAATAGTTCCCGATAATATAAACCTTGATTTTCTTATGAATTGACATTTTAGAGAACTCATTTTAGAAAATACAAAAATATTATTTTGCGGTCAACATCGATAACATTTTACTATATTATTAGTGTTATTTTATAGTTAACTTATACTATTTATCTAAAGCGACCACTTCAGACCACATATGGTTATTCGTAAGAAAATTGGAGTATATATTAATCCCGTTTTCTCTTCTCACATCTCCAAGAAATTGAAATTACTATAACTCTTTCTATTACACCTATCTCGTCCTTTCCATATTTTTTATATTATACATAATCATGGTTCTTCTAATACACATCCAATCACAAATTTTACCCTGTCGAAAATAGAATCAAAGGTTTCGAAATTAAAGAGCACGCGTGTTTGTGACAACCTTTTCCTTTGTCAACCAGCATGGGTGTTATCGGTGCATAGCGGATGTTTATTTACCTTCAGTTTACCTCGAGTTTATGGTCTACTTGTCACAGACAAGGTGAAGGAGTCCGAGGAATTTTGAAATACACTTGGCATCATAATAAACGTCGCGAAGTATTTTCATCATTTCGATGGTGGAAATTATAATAGCCTTTAAGAACTAGAACTAACTGTTTTAGCATTGACATTCCACACCGTAGTTTAAATGCAAGGCTGTACAAATATTGTGTGAACTTTATATTGTTGGGAATGTATCCAAAGTTCATTGTTCACTGAATGAGATTTCAATAAAAACAATGTTTCGGCCATTTTATAAACAAACAAAAGTAGGCCTACCTAATAGCATCGCAACAATATGAATCGCTTAGTTTAGTGACACAAAGAGATTTCAAAAATTGAATTCAATTCAGATTTGTGCAACAATAACAAATTCAATAATCTAACCTCAGTTCCTTGGTAACAGAAAGTCTCCGGTAAGCCAACAATTTCACAAGTAGTTATATTAGTTTTTAAAGCACGTTCCTGTAAATAAATCAAAACCACCCGTTCGACAAATCCTGGAAAAAGAAAGACTAGAGCAAAAGAGAAACTTGATGAATACACGTGTCAAGTTTCAAACGTGGTCCATGTTTCGCCGTCACCAGACTGTACCTCGTAAGCCGTGAAGGAATGCTGCTTGATTCACCCCCGAAGCGATCTGTGGTTACAAATGTGGAACTGTTCTAAAAGACGGGACGAAAAGCCAGCCGAGTTGCAACACTTTGTAAAGAACATTAAGAAATGAAATTATTTATAATAAACCAACATATTCACGCAAAGACGGGAGAGTTATTTTATTAAAAGAGCTAAGACAACGAAAATTATTATTTGCAAATTAATTTAACATTTTGTGAGCCTAAACTTACCTTTCATTTACGTTTCTAAAAGTCAAATTTTGGTGAAATCTGAAGGTGAACTGGTAGACTATACATTTCTTTTCACAAAAAAGGTAATCCCAGTGGATGGCTGGTGGCACTGATTGTAGAGTTGAAACTAATTCATTAAAATATAAACATTCCAAATTTATGTCATCAAATTTTTCTTTTAAATCACTTATTTAAATAAATAAGCCATATGATTTGAATGTATTGATTCACAACACTTGTTTTTAACAATTAAATTGGCTTCGTCAAAACACGCACTTTTGTAAAATCCTTGTCACAGTAAATATTTTTAAGTAGGGCCTACAGTAGGCTATTAGCCACCACTATAAATGTTCTCTTAACCAAATCCAAAATTGCACAGATCAAACTATCTTGAGAAAATAAAATTATGTAACGCACATATTCTCACATTTCACCGGCAACGTAAAGGAATGTTTGTAATGTTGAAATAATATTAATATAAAATAATCTATATTTGTTAAATCAATTCACATATTTCACACTTTATTACATATACATCACGTGTACCAGTTGTCACTTCGTAGATATACACAGAGAAAAAACCATAAAACATATTATAATGCTAATATCGGATTCAACAATGACATGGTAGTGACGCGTTCGCCGGCAAGCACACATCTGAAAGCTACAAGATGCTAGGGGAAGTCTTCTCTAGCAAGCAGACACCAAACCCTACTATAAGGTAGGGCAAAAAGCAACACAACCTAAAAGATTTTTCATCCTAAATAACGCAACACCCTCCTCTAGAGAGTACATTCTTTCGCTCAGAGCAGAGAACTCACCTCAGAGAAACTCATTCTAGCCTCGCTAACAGGTTACCTTTTTCATTCTTACCTGTTGAAAATTCCTTTGCTGGAATGGAATGAAGAATTATTACCCTCCCCTTCCACGGTTTTTACTCCCACCATTCCCATTACATTCCTAACGAAATGACCAATCACAGAGCATCGTGAATCTCGCGCCAACACAAAATTTGAGACCGTCTTCTGCTAGGGCGAGAGAGTTGGAAAGGATGAAGAAGTTGAGAGAGAGAGAGAGATACAAAACGACCATGGATGCTATCTGGTAACAAACACGCGAACTTCCATCTATAAAAATGAAGGTCTACTTAGGTAAGTGCACACGACGAGTTCGTAGAGAAATTCCACGGGCAAACGGATTGTTGATGACTAACGACTAGAAACTTTAGTGGGAAATACGTGACAAACGTCACACTATAGCACTCTCTTTAAATGAAATAACTGGCTTTTTAATGTTGAGTTAACCGGCAGGTAGAAAAACAAAGGAATGCAGTAGCCTATAGCTAAACATCGCGTTTTTCTCTCTACAATGCAACACTAATAATCTGTTTTTACCGCAACGTGTAGCTCGTACTTGAAATGATTTGCATGAATATTGGTTGAATAGTGATGAATGCTCTTTTTTACGCAATCACGAATGGAAATGAGGGGATACGGCCCTTGGACATCAAGGTGAAAATTAAGAGGAGTCCGAAGTGAATGAATAATAACAAACTAAATATTCAGCTATCATTAATATTGAATTGACTTTTTTTTTTTTTAGAAAATATATAAAGATGATTGGTTGTAGCGTTATAAGTTATACTATTACTTTCTTCGTAACTACAATGACACAAACCTAGAATTCTTGAAAAATATCTATTCCGATTTATTGTAAATGACTTTAAAACATAGTTTGACCACATTTTACACTTCTTATAGGTTAAAATATAAATTCATATCTTACAAAGGTGTTGCAAACAATATTAGCTTATTAATGTATTTTATATATGACTAATTTTAAGTCTTTCGCTTCTTCTAAATTCAAATTACTAAGTTTAAATCATTCTTCCACAGTGTTGTTAATAATTACGAATATCATAATTATCTCGGGTAAGGGCGCAATGGATTAAATGAGAGACTTACAATAATCCATGATAGTAATATTTTTTTAAATATTTAGAACATCTTACCTTGGTAATTTGGACCGTCCACATGAAATAGGTTACTTACCCTACAAAAGGACATTAAATTCACATGTTAAGTTTTATTAAAATAAGGCTAATTTTTTTTTCTTATTACTATCGAAACTCTTGGTCAAATCTCAACACCAGTTTATTCATTTGTTAAACTATCTTAACTCAATGGAATCAAGCAACTCTATACAATTAAGTATATAATGAAAGGCGAAGCTTAGAGGATGTATTATAATTACGGAAATCTTCCTTATCTGGATTTGAAAAATGACAAGTTGACTCGGGAATCGAACTAGGGACCTTTGACTTAGCACACAAATCCTCTACCTCATAGCTATCCAGAGATTGTGGACGTGTGGATATTATTAATTTCATTCGAATATTATTCAGATACGGCCGATTTCAGTAATTATAATCATTCATCCTCCAACCTTCATAATATTATTATTATTATTAGCACCGCGTCTTACTACCCGTTCGGGTTATACGCACTTACGCTAATGTGTAATGGTAGGGTGATTGTGAGATGAAATGAAGGACCTACAGTTTAACGTGGAATCCGAACCACGGTGGCGGCCTGGCATTCCCCACATTCACAAGATGTCTTGTCAGAGGTGAAGGAAGGGTTTGGAAATCAGATAAATTTGTGCCGGGACCGAGGATTGAACCCCGGCCGCCAGCACAGAAGTCTGACACCTTACCCTAGACCACCAGGTCACTCATTTCATAATATTACTTGATTAATGGTGCCGGGTTTTATTCCAGCCATAGCCTAGCCAAAAATATATATAATTGGTGAAATTAGGACTTCCCCTTCCACAGTGAGCCGCTAACGTCAGTAGACTGAGTATTCACTCTGTTCTAAATTTTATTTTTTTAGCACCACGTCTTACTACCCGTTCGGGTTATACGCTTAATTACTAATTATGCTAATGGTTTTAGGGATCAGGAAGGTTATATTTATAGGAAGTGTACCCGCATTGGCGTGGATAGAGAGTGGAAAACCATATTTTAACACACACACACACCCCTCAGTACACGCGACCGAGATTCGAACCTCGATCTCCCCGTCATCGGTAGTCTAGTCTACTGCTAGAGAGTAGCGCGTCAGATCTTGCTGCCACCGAAGCGGGCTCCTTACGAAACATGTTACATTTACTACAGACCCAAAAACAAACAATAGCCATACAAATTAGACACAATTTAATATAGAGCCTCGTTAATGATTGTTTGGATAGATTAATACTAACCAAGTGTTTGGTTTGGTCGCAGTCAGACTGGGTCGAATTATGTAAGAGACGGACGGGCCCCAAAAAAACCCACCTCGATATCGCCTTAAATGATCTATATATGCAACCAAATATACATATCTGCTACGGTATCAAGCTATTCGGTTTCTTGCACGGCGTTTCCTGGCTCATAAACTGAAACTGCCACTCCTCCTTCGCGCAAATGTTGATACATTTCCTCTCAGATGTAGAAACCCACCAGTGCACCCAGCCGAGACCCGAACCTTGACATCTTCATCACAGGAATTCCAGTATGTCACGAGACTGATGTCTTAGACAGTGTTTACACCAGTGCGGGTATTTCACTTTGATGTAGCCCGTAGACTATAATTAGAGTGTGATTTGTTAAGTTTAAAATTAAGTTTATTTTTATTTTATTTATTTTTATTTATTATTCAGCACGTCTTACTAACCGTTCGGGCTATACGCTTAAGTACTAATCAAGCTAATGGGCTAGGAATTGGGGAGATTGAATATATAAGAAGTGAACCCGCATTTGCGTGGTGAGAGAGTGGGAAACCACCCCCAGTTTACCCGAGTGAGATTCGAACCTCGATCTCCCCGTCCTCGGATGTCTAGCTCAACACGAAACTAGCGCGTTAGCTAACTACGCCACCGAGACCGGTACCAAGTTTATTAAGGGGGGGTGGGGAGTTGTAAGTAACATAAGTTAAGGCCAGTTTTCTTTGCAGTTTTTGTAGTAAAACTTTTTTTGCTCGAAATAAATTAAATATTTCTCCAGTACAAACATAGAGTTTAATTTTCTTCACATGTTGATATCAACAGTTGTTGAATATCTGTCATGAGCATAGTAGCATTAGACGAGAAACTTTTTAAATGAAGATAAAAAGTTGCCATTAAATTCCAAGACATCCTTGATAGATATTCAACAATTGTTGATATCACCTTGTGAAGAAAATTACACTCGTGTGTTTCTACTGAAGCAATATTTGATTTATTTTGTCGAAAAAAAGTATTTTGCTATAAAATCTTCTAAAACACTGCCCTTATATCGCGTTCCCCACACTCCCATATTAATTGATTTATCTGTAATGGGGCAGCCCTTAGTCAAGGGGGAGTTTTTTTGGGGTGGAAGTTACTTAACACCCCCCCCCCCTAACTTTCGCCCAAAAGGAAATTAAATTTTTAATCTTGAATTTTTTTATTCCTCCTCAATTTCATCATCATCATCATCATCAACTGTTTCCAGCTTGTGGCCGGGTCAGGTTAGTGAAATGCTTCCTCCTTCTTCCTCTATCCTTCCACCATTCTTCCTCCTTTAATTACTTCCGTTCGTCTCTCTCACATGCACACTTTCTGTTATCTGCTCTTCCCGTTTATTTCTTGGCCTCCCTTGCGGCCTTTTTCCGACATACTTCATTTCAATCATTTTATTTGTCATCCTTTCTTCATCCATCCTCATTACCTGTCCATACCACCTCATCTCAGTCTTCCTCTACTATCTCATGTACTCCCTGTACCTCCATTCTTTCCCGGAATAACTTTATTCCTAATCTTGTTTATCCTCATGACAGCTAATATGCTCCTCACAAACTTTATTCCCACGGCTCCTCAATTTATTGAACTTAAAACTCTAATTATGTTGCTCTACATACACTTTTAATTATTGATTTAAAGGCGATTAAATTGTTTAAAAAAAATCATAGCTATATCTTGTCGGTGGGCTTGACCGTGAAACCACCGCACTGCACCCCCCACCCTCCTAAGATTTATTATTATTAGCACCGCGTCTTACTACCCGTTCGGGTTATACGCACCTACGCTAATGTGTAATGGTAGGGTGATTGTGAGATGAAATGGAGGGACCTACAGTTTAACGTGGGATCCGAACCACGGCGGAGACATGGCGTTCCACACATTCACGAGTTGTGATTAATACACGTCTTGTCAGAGGTGAAGGAAGGGTTTGGCAATCAGATAAATCTGTGCCGGTACCGGGGATTGAACCCCGGACTCCCAGAAAAGCAGTCCGACACCTTACCTCTAGACCACCAGGTGACACTCCTTCTAAGACACATTATGGTTAAGGTTAAGGGCCACTTTCATAGTCAAATTTAGTACGCCTCAAGTGCGGCGCTACACTAAGTACATGACGACACCTACCTAAACCAGAATGGAATGGGCCATTCTCGCATAGGAAACTGGCCCATTCCATTCTGGTTTAGGTAGGTGTCGTCATGTACTTAGTGTAGCGCCGCACTTGAGGCGTACTAAATTTGACTATGAAACTGGCCCTAAGTCTCTGATAAGGAGTCAGAGTGTGGAGGGTACTTTTTATAGGAAATTCACCCCCATTAGGGTGGGTGAAAGTATGTGTATCAACATACATTTCCCGGAACATACACTAAGGGCCAGTTTCCAATGCGAGAACGGCCCATTCCATTCTGGTATAGGTAGGTGTCGTCATGTGCTTAGTGTAGCGCAGCACTTGAGGCATACTAAATTTGACTATGAAACTGGGCCTAACACTCTTAAAACGTGTGAGTCAAGTTTAGGTGAAAGTATTTGCTTTTGTAAAAAAAAAAATGTTTGCGGTAGTAAAATTTAATCATTTTATGTGGTGTCATAAAGGAATCCATACACTTAAACGTTTAATTAACCTTAGCAATTACTTAACATTATTTTCATGGAAGGAATACGAAATAAGTGTTACTATTATTTAACAATAATTACGTGCAGTAAGAAGCCTTTGTAACAAGTTTGCACGTCACTTGTGACCTTCATTTTAACAACATAATATACAGGGTGTATCGTAATAATTGGGACCCACTTACAGCGGTGGACAGTAGATATGAAAACAATGTAAAAAGTTAATACAAACCTGTGTCCCATTTGACAAGTGATTCCATTAAACTGATTGTATACCGTACTATATATATATATATATATATATATATATATATATATATATATATATATATATATATATATATATATATATATATATATATATATATATAGACCTGTTGACTAGGTATGTTCTATGAGCTCATCATCATCATGAACAGCTTCCAGCCAATGACTGGGTCTGTTTTGAACGCAAAACTCTCTACCACATCCTTTCCTCCCACCACCTTGTCCCAGTCATCTCCTCCACACTCCACACTCCACACTCCTCCTTACTCCCTTCAGCCATCTGCACCTTGGTCATCCTCTCGGCCTCCATATTCAACATCCTTCTTGTCATCCTTTCCCTCTCCATTCTTCTCACATGACCATACCACCTTAGTCGTGCCTCCTCTATCCTTTCCTGGAATGGTTCTTCCTTCACTCTTCCTCTTAATCTCTCATTTCTCTTCCTGTAAAATTTTGTCACACCGATGCTGCTTCTCAGAATTCTCATTTCATTTGTTCCTTCATTTTATGAGTTATTCCTGGTTATTCCAAACAACTGGTATTTATGAAAGAGTGCGGCGTTCTATGACACTCCGACTACAGACTTACATTCAGCCTGAAGGTGACCATTTTGATCACTTCTTACAATGTTAAGCGGCTCCGTATTACTGGAGTACAATAATGACTATAACTAAGAAACAAAGTCAAATAGGACACATGTTTGCATGAACTTTTTTTAAATTGTTTTTGTGTCCCCTATCCCCAGTTAAAGTGGGGTCTCAAATGTTACTTACTGTATATCCTGTATAATCCAACCGAGATTTTATGAGTTCAAATTAGATGAGTATTGTGGACTCACCATAAGATGTAAAGTGGAATTCTGATCTAAAAGATAGATTTTTAAAAAAAGAAAAAAATATTATATTGCGATCAACATTCACCCAGCCTGGATATCAAGCTACGACCCCTAGTCAACGGTAAACTAAAATAGGTGAATCTGATTTTTAGACCACGTGGCCAACAGAATGGGCTACACATTATTAAAAGTAGTTAGAAAGAATATAATTTTTGGGTGTTCCATAGCTTATTTAATATATAATTTTTAATCTGTGTGTGTGTGTGAGAGAGAGAGAGAGAGAAAGGGGGAAGGGAGCAAAGCTACCGCGGATGTGTTAGAGGTAAGTAGAAACACTAATTAGTCCCCATCAATCCTTTGGCCATACTATTTCTGCCCCATTAACCAACCACTAACTTTCCATCACATTTTGCACAAACTTTGAATTGTGTTGGGCCTTATTATATTTTTTAATTTTTTTTTATCAGCGCGTCTTATTACCCACGTTCGGGTTACACGCATATGTACTAAATACTCTGATGTATTAAAGATGTGAAACGGAGAATTTAAAGGACGTGTACCCGCATTTGCGTGTAAGAAGAGTGTAAAAACCATTTAGGGGAAACCACCCTCAGTACACCCGACTGGGAATAACACCTTAGACCATGCAACCACAGAAGCGGGTCAAGTGTGACTTATATAAGGTTAGGCTTGTTTAGGTTATGATAATTTGTCCTATAGGTTAGGTTGGGTAATGTTAGGTTGGGTGTGGTGTCACACCATCCATAGCTTGCTGTCTTTCGTTCACCTTGAGAAAATATTTTTCACGCAGTCTTCTTACTGCAACGACACAACAACCGAGACCGAGTTATTTATCACACCGACATGGAGCCGAACCCCGACCACCTGTCTTCCCAACGGGGCCAGTTCGTAATGCGACCATAGGTATACGTGTAGCCCCTACACACAAACACACACACACACACACACATATTTTGTGAGTGGTTCGGCTCTATTATCCCTTGGCCTCGTGCATTTTCAACTTTCAAGGCTATCCCATTACGCAAGTAGACGTTCAGGAATTCGTATTGTGATGAGCTTTATTCTTCTCCGGAGGAATGTGGTATATACGTCCTCCAGGTCCGAGAGGGGCGGGACATAAACAGTGGGCCGCGTCTCCACGCCGGGCGCCTGCGAACAACAAACCTCTTGACTGAAGATAATACAGAAATAAAATTTAATAACGTAAAAAAAAAGAGAAAAAAAAGGGAAAGGGAAGGAACATTCCTACGTTATCTTTTAGTGGCTGTTCGATTCTTCTACTTTTTGAGGCTTGAGTGTGTAAGTTATAATCTTGGATTTTTTTTTTCCAAGTGGTATTTTTTTTAAAGGTGATCGACACACAAAATGGGTTTATTAAACCTTAAAATATAACTTGTAGTGAACTAAGAATTATTGTTCAGACTTCCTCACGTAATTAAACCACGCGAAAACTCTCAAGCTTGTCGAGATTCAAATCAAAATCTCACAAAGACATTTAATCATAATGCCATTATTTTGTTTCGTGCAGTGCGTATTACTACCTGACATGAATATCCGAATATTTACACTAATGGGGAACGAATGAGATAGGTAGAGCTTAGAATATATGTACCAGCATTCAAGTGAAGATAAAGAGTGGGAAATCATTTGCGGGATGGGGGGTTACCACCTTAATAGAACCGTCAGGCAAGCCCGTAGCTAGCCAATAATTTCAGGGAATTTGTGGGGGGGGGGGGGGGGCACATCACCCAATTGCCGGAAGCTAGAAAAAAAATTATAAATGATAAACAGTTCTAGAAGGTATCTAAAGTTGTTTTTTTCTTGCAACATGACCCCCTAACTGCCGAAGTCTAGGAAAATTTCTAGATATTAAACACCTCTAGAAGCTCTCTGAAGTGCTTTTTATGGTTACACAGCCCCCTAATTTGTACTTGTATCTTAATTTTGATATTGTTTGAACCATAAATAAAGCCATATATATTTTGTTAATAAAGTTTCGGGGAGTTTGACCCTCCAAACTTCCCCTGGCTCCGGCTTTGCCGTCAGGGACTCGAACCTTAATCTCCCCGTCGCCGGCTAGACGAAAATGACGCCTTTGTCCAAGAGCGAAACATGTTGATATTTATTAAGGTTAGTTTATTTACCCTAGTGAGTAAGGTAAACTTTTTATCTTTCAGAGTAAACGGTACACTCGGCATCAGCCTCACCTTGACGGATTACACTATGACCCTAGCTTTGTTATAAGCAATATCATAGTGGAATAATGTAGGGTAAACTTGCTATCATAGAATAAATGGAAGGCACTGTTGAGGTTGTTGACTAGATAGGTTCGTTTAGCCTTGTATTAATATTTCTGTATTTACCAGATCAACCAAATCACGTATAAACGTATATTTACTATCGTGACTTATTCATAATTATATATTGAGCCTTGGTCATAGACAAGTAAGAAACAGACTCTCAACCTTACAGAGGTTTCGCTGCGCTCCTTTTTCCAGCTTGAGTCTTTCAACACTGGGCTTCGCTAGTGTAATTGCTGGGTGATGATAGGACTAACCACAGAGATCCTAGTGTTGAAGGACACAAACTTCCAAAAGGAGCGCAACTATTTTAACCTAGAGGTTGAGTGTCTGGGTATATTATTTTTCTGTGGCCTTGGTCGATATAAATTATTATTTAAAACTATCTATCTATCGTTCACTTTATATTTTAACACGCTTTGATAGAGACAAGCCTTTTGAAAAGTAGAATATAATTTAAATATCTAAAAAAATGATTAAGTGTAGTACCATGGTTATTAATGGCTTAATCTCAGAGTGTATGGCTGACCAAGGTTCCTATTACAACTGAACCTCCAGTGCACCCAGATGAGATTATAACCATGATATTACCGTCACTACAATATAAAATTAATAAATCAAGATAATGGGCAGTTAATGAAATTGTTGGTTATTTATTTAAAGAAAACAATAATCAACTGTAAAAATTTATCAATTTGGTGTGCTTTCATTAGCTTCTGAAGGTTAACATGAATACAACTTAGGCTAACTTCATTTAACAATTTTCATGAGGTCTTAGTTTCAAAATTAATTTGTAAATAGTCACTGAAAAAAAATGAGAGAACTAGCTTACATTATTATGTGGAGTGAGAAGAACTTTTATCTTGAACCATACATTCCGTTTACCTTGTAGGGTGATAGTCTTACTTTGATTGTTTAAAAGTAGTTAAGTATTACATCACACTTGGGAGAATACACATTTCCATTAACGGTTATACAATTCAATTTCAAAGGTAGTAATGTACAAATACGAGTACATTTTTTGACTATATTAAAATATGTAGCTATCACCCATGTTATACTCATTATGCTAAGGCTAAATATTTATTTAAAGTTGGCTAATAGCTTGTATAATGTTTTCAGAATACAATAAGTACACCATATTTTAATGAAAGTTCGATAACTATAGTGAGATAACAAATAAGGTAAATAACCACTTGATTACATTTTTTGGATGTCAAACTTTGTGTGTGGGTAGTCTTACGTTCAAACGATAATTTAGGTTATACACTTGGTAGTCATGGCGGCTCATCGAATAAGGTTGCAGGGCTGCAGCCCTCCCTGAATTATCTGAGCTATTTGTGAATAACAGTATCATCATCATCATCATCATGGCATTAGTTGCTAACTGCTTGGACATTAAAATAAACGTCCCTTTAATCACTTATGATTGCTAAACACTACAACCTTATTCTGCGTGATTGCTTAGCAATGGGGTAGAAAGTAGAAACACAATAATATTTCTCCATGCCAAGCTGTGGCCTCGAGCAGTCCAGCTGGCTATCTGGCGCATGCGCTCGTGGTGGTCATTGGGTGGTGAGCTTCAGGTTGGGGTAAGGAGAGAGTTGCGTGATTTGGCGCTTGCACGGGCTGTTCTGTAATGCAGCCCAGACAGCCAGTTTCTGTGTCTAGCCGAGTGTTACGTGCACGCATTTTTTTGTCGGGCTGTAATAATTGTGTTTAAAAACGCAATTATTATAGCAGTTTAGTAGTAGTTATCTTTTAGATGCAAGTTAAGAATATGTATAATTTTATGAGTGGTGGGGGAGGGAGATTTCTTATTCTATATCTTATTTTCAGAAGCTTAGGGCTTAGATTAAAAAATCATCCCCAGACTGAACCCCCAGACCATCCGGAAGCCCCCTTCCCTCAAATGCACCCATCCCAATTTTAAATTCACAAGCCGCGACTGCTTGTAGTATCGATATTTCTCTACCGCGATTTTGGTAGGAAAGGAAGCCCATTCTTCCAGAATTTTAAACGTTATAAATATGGTGATAAAAGACTTGAACAGCATAACTTAGTTAGAAACTCGTGACTTGTTTCTTTAAATAAGTTGATATAGACTAATATATACCATGATTTTGGTAGGCCTTATTTCGTACTAGAATCCTACTGTATGGTAGTATTTTGTTAGAATAAATGGCCTCCTAGTACATAGTAGGAAGTCCCTTATGAAAGTTATTCTATCATACAAAAATACCACTATACAGTAGGATTCTGGTACGAAATAAGGCCTACCAAAATCATGGTATATATTAGTCTATATCAACTTATTTAAAGAAACAAGTCACGAGTTTCTAACTTAGTTATGCTGTTCAAGTCTTTTATCAACACAATTATAACATTTAAAATCACATACTTTGATTTATTTCATATATTCATACGAACGATGTAAAAATCCTACATTACTTTGAATGTGTGTAAGAGAGAGAAAGATACCCGAAGATTTCTTTTTCTCTCTTCCACAATGGTGAGTGGATGACAGCTTTAGAATTTCAGCCACTGCTATCCATCCAGTTATATTATACAATATACTGATACCAAACAAAGTAGCTTTCAGGGTGGAGGGAATTTAAATCAAATTTATTTTGTTCAAGGTCTAAAATATAAGGGTATGGCTACGTTGAAGCTCAAAAGCACTAGTATCTCTGCATATTAGCCCGGGTGTAATTCAAATATTGTAGAATTTTTAAACTACTACGTTTTCATTGATTTTAGGCATTGATTTCTATAATATAACTGGATAGACAATTGCGGCTAAAATTTTCTAGTTTTTTTTTTTGCAGACCATTGTAAAA